>OY998180.1:137445796-138727046 GCA_963921935.1 Galeruca laticollis
GTTTGAGATTGAGAAACTGACTACTTTTAAATTGGTTAATTTTTGTAGATATAACGCAAGTTTTTGGGGGTAGAACTTTCTTTTCTATTTCCGCTGAATGGTGATATTTTTGACATAAAGTTAATTATCCACTTGAGCATGAAGCGATAAATAGGGTCCTGTTAGATAATTTATGTCAATCCATAAAACATTCATTTCGAATAGCTGAGATTTCTCTTTTTACTTTGTGTAAGGGTTTGAAATATTTTCACGGTGCTAATTGAGGATCGTAATCACTCAACGTTATTTGTAGTAACATTTTAATGGTTTTGGAAAGTTCTATAATCTCTATTTTATAAAGAAATAAGGTTCTTTTGTTGGGCCTCAAGTTGAGCAGGCACTTACAAGGCAAACTATCTTTTATTAATGGGCGTTTACGACCATTGAAGTAGATTCTAAGGATTTAAAGTTACAATAGGCATTCAGCCAGTCCAAGAATTCAATACAATGTGAAAGCTCTCGTGATTGACTCGTCATCGTGATATATACATCATGTCATATCACAACACCTCCCATTAGTTAGATTTTTCCTTTTTTAATATTTTATATTATTATACTTGTTATATAGTAATTTACTAAGTAAGTAATAAGTAGTAACTGTTAGATTGTACTTTTATTATGCTTATTAATAAAGAATACATTTTTAAAAACAATTGTTTTATTGTAGGGTTCCTTCAAGAATTTCGCTTTCCAAAAAGGTTCCGTCACCAAAAAAGTTTGAGAACCGCTGTTCTATAATATGATTTAAATTTATCTTCGTCGTTCACTAGTACTTTTGCAGATTGAAGATTTGCCTTTATAAACCAATTATTATGGGGGTGTACCTTAGAGTAATAATAAACATAGAGAGGGCTATTCATTCATAAACACCTTTATTTTTTGCGGCCAACAATTATAAACGCCAGTAATGAAATAATGAATGAATTACAAAAAGTGGGGATGGTATTGTAGATACATGGCCTTGGTAATTTCGGCTATTTTTCTGACAAACTTGGCACCGACGAACCATGATAATTCAAAAACATTGAAATAATTAACTTAAAAGTTTATTTTGTCACTAAAAGTCTTGAAAAACACATCAAAACGAAAGAACTAAATGTTTACTCTCTAGTTGTAATGGCGCTATAAACAAACCATAGAGAAATAAACATATTAAGAGAGTGTTCGTTCCCATATAAACAGCTGGCATCGCGTCGATCTCAGCGCACCCCTTGCGGGGAACAGAACTAATTCTTACAGGCGGGATATTTAAATTTGGTAGTTTGGATCAGGGATGTTGCGAACATTCGCAAATGCGAAACATCCGCATTAATTTGGACATCTGCTTCCGCATCCGCATTAATCAATGCGAATGTTCATGCGGATGCGAATATTATACAAGTAGCGACAAGAAAGAAATTGGGCGGGGACGGTGATTGACGCGTGCCGGTCGCACGTGACAATAACCAATGGGAGCGAAGAAATTGGTGACAAGATTCGACACGTTTGTTTGTTCTAGCTAGTGCATCATTTGTTTCTTGCGAGTGAATAAATATTACGTGTTTGTTTGCGCTGTGAAGTGAAAGTGAACTACTTATCGTATCATAAAGATAGGTATTTTTAATGTTGTTGTGATACAGTGTGTAAATAAGAAGAGTTTACAAGAAAACTTTATATTATTTAAGACTAATATCCATAAGATCACAAGGTAAATTCTATTATATTACGCCGGTAATACGTTTTATTGTAGGAAAAATTATCGTTTTATGACGAAATTCGTTATTTTTCCAGTGTGATTACCGTTATTGATAGTTTATCTAACTATTTAGTCAACAATGTCACCACCGACCAAAAGTAATGTATGGGATTATTTTGAACCAAATAAAGAAGACCAGGATAAAGCTGATTGTAAAATATGCAAAAAAAGTTACTCTCGCAAGGGCCGCACCACATTGTCTTTGAAAAACCATCTTAAGTCGATGCACTCAGAAGAATTTTCTACATTTGAGAACATTAGTAAAGAAAACAAATTACAACAGATGAAATCTGACGCAAGTAAGTTTCATCATTTATAGTTTTAATTAATTAATATTTACTTGAGGCAGAAGAATTTTCTACATTTGAGAACATTAGTAAAGAAAACAAATTACAACAGATGAAATCTGACGCAAGTAAGTTTCATCATTTATAGTTTTAATTAATTAATATTTACTTGAGGCATTGTTTGGTTAGTATAATAAAAGCATAGTTTTAGTTGTGGTTTATTGGCTAAGTTTCCACTCAATATTATAGTTATTTGCTGTCATATAAAACGTCAGTTGTAAAAAGACTGATATATGTAATGTAATTCATTTATCTATTTAAAATACTTTTTTTTATTGAAATCGTTTCAATATACAATAACCTGAACATAAATATATATTTTTTAATATGATATTAAAATATGAATAGTGAATTACTTAACTCAAAAACTACTTGGCCGATTGCAAAAATTCTATCACCATTGAAAAGTGTCGCTTTTCTTCTTAGTGTAGCTTAGCTTAACGCTATATTTAATGTTAATGCCAGAAAACATTAGGGATCCTTCCTTATTATAAATATTTATAAGGAATAAACTCCTTTTATTTTTATTTTTTGCAATATAAGTTGGACATTTGATTTTGAAAGTTATTTACAAAAATGTATAGAAAGGTTTTCTGGTGTTTTAAAATGTCCTCACTTGTTAATTACTTTTAATTTAAGTAAATAGTTTTTTATAACGAAAATTTTTATTCGTTTGTGTATTTTTTAGATAAAGTTACCACTCCTCTGCAAGAAGCAAAGAAACAACTTTCATTAGAGGAAGTGGTTCTAAAAGAAAAGAAGTGGGACGTCAATAATTTAAATTCTAAAAAAATTGATAAACTCATTGGAGAAATGATTGCACTTCAAAATTTACCGTTTAATTTTGTTGAAGGGCTAGGTTTTCGTAGACTGATGCAAGAATTAGCACCAAGATATAACTTTAGGGGACGCAATTTTTTTACAGATTTTGTATGCAAGGAATTATATAGCAAAGTGGCTCAAAAAGTTAAAGAATTAATCGAAAATTTTGATAACATGTCGTTTACGTCTGACATTTGGTCGGATCCTAGCTCAAACGCTTCTTTGCTTAGCCTGACTTGCCATGGAATTGCAGAAAACTTTGATAGATCATCGATAATATTGAAATGTGAGACATTTGACGGCCGTCACACTGGTGACATAATTGCTGAAAAATTCAGTAACATGCTTTCTGAATGGAATATTAAAAAAGAACAACTGCATTGCCTAATCAGAGATGAAGGGTCTAATATGAAACGAGCCGGGCGATTAGCAGCATTAAATGATATAGACTGTACTGTTCACAAGATACAACTAGCTATCCGTAGTTGTTTAGGTTCTCAAGAAAACATAAAAATACTAAAACAAAAATGTAAGAGAATTTCGACCCATTTCAATCACTCTACCATTGCCCCGAAACAACTGCAATCAATTCTGGACAGACTGAATCAACCGCACCTGAAAGTGTTTCAAGATTGTGTAACGCGATGGAACAGTACATTCTACATGTTCGAGCGTTTTTCAAAGGTAAAGGATGCTCCGAGTCTTTACAATAATGATAATGAAATTGATCCTATTCTACCAGAAGAATGGAAAATGATTGAAAGTTTCATTCAATTACTGGGACCTTTTGAGGAAGCAACGCGGGAACTGAGCAGCTCTTGTGCTCTTATTTCATCTGTGATACCGATAATACAAATGCTTGAAAAAAAGTTGATGACTATTTAACAAGATCGCAAGAGTTTGATCCGATTCGTCAGGCTGTTACGACTTTGAAAAACGAACTTTCAACAAAGTTTTCTAGCTTGGGAGAAAACAATTTATATACCATCGCTACCTACTTAGATCCTCAATATAAGCACAAATTTTTCACACCGGTGACTGAAGAAAAGGTTAAATATGACATTTTAAAAATGATAAATACTGATAATGACAATTTTGAATCTCTTAATACCAATGCCAAAAGGGTTAAAATAATTAAAATAACTGATTGCACGGAAAATGATACGGAACAACTAGGACCAGGTTTCAACAAAAAGCCATGCTTACAAAACGACCTGGCTATGATGTTAGAAGATTCGTCAAGTGAAGACGAGAGTCAAGATGAGCCAGAAAATGGTAGCATTGAAGCTGTACTCAAAAAAGAGTTACTTGCTTACCGTACTAAAAAAAGAATAAATGTGAATGAAAATCCTTTAAACTGGTGGAGTGTACATCGAGGGGAATTTAAGGTATTATCGCCGATAGTACGAAGATTTTTATCTGCTCCACCGGGCAGTGTTCCTAGCGAACAACTATTTAGTAGCGCGGGATTAATTTACGAACATCTGCGTAACAGACTTGAATAAGAAAAGGCGGCAATACTACTCTTCATCAAGTATAATGCTCCTATTTTTAAATTCAATTACTGATATAAAAAACAGTAGGTGAAGTTTAAAAAATTTGTTACATGTATAATGATTATACATTACTTATATTTAACATAAAAATAAGTACTTAATTATGTTTGATTACAATAAAAATGTTAATAATTACGTTGTCATTGTTTTAATTCTTCATTAATAGACTTTATTTACAAAATATCTTATACATCTGCATCTGCGGATGTGAGCCTGCTAAACTCCGCATCCGCGGATGTGAAAATATCGGCATCTGCAACATCCCTGGTTTGGATTATGGGTAGGTAAATTTTACAGTTTGTCTTAAAATTGTTTATTATATAATTATTTCATTCCAAAAAAGTATATTTCATTTTTGTAATGAAATAATAATAAACAATTTTGAGACAAATAATTTAGGTAATAAATAATAAAACAGCACACATTTAAAAATTTTATTAACCTGCGCATAATATAAAAACAAATGATTAAAATATGTGTTTACTATACATAGGTCTGTTATTTATACATGTTATTACATTGATAATTTTAAAATTCTTATTCTAATAGTTAACGATTATATTAAAGTACAAAAACATCTGATTAAATTATCAGTTACAATAATCAAAAAATTTAAATTTTCAATAATATCTCCTATTAGTAAAACAATTATTCTAATATCACTTAACAGTGTTTCCACACAATTTTATTTTCAAAGTTATTTTTCCTACCAGACGCACTATAAATAGGCATTTATACGGCTGTACATTTTTCAAAAAAATCTATTGCAGCCTCCGCCATCCCCATAGCTGCCCAGCTCTGACCTTTTTTTAACTTTTTTATTTCAGAAAACAAGAAACTTCACATTTACTTTCTTTAAATTAATTAAAAAGACAAAACATGTAAATCAGAGGAAACCTACAGTTGTATAAATACACAACATAAACATATACTTGGAGAAAACTAAAAATGGCACACTAGCTTGAATATTAAATAATGTTTAAAATTGGTAACACAAAACATGAAAAAACTATTATTATCTATATCATTAATTTACCATACAGTTACATATTATTATTATTAATCACAAAATTACATATTTCTACTCAAATTACAGCATTATACTTAAGAAAGTTTATCCAATATTACATCAAATATTTTAATAAAAAGCATTTAAAAAGTAGATTCCCCTTTACATGAAGACAGGAACAGGTCTGAAACAAAAAAAAAATTAAACGCAGTAGATTGTTACCAAAAAATAATAATTATTTTCGTTTGTTAGTCCTCTTACCATCATTATAATATTTTTTAATTAATAAGGGGACACAAACTTTTATGAGTTGAGAAAATACGTATGATTTATGTTCTCGACAAGTGAACCAATCAAAATTTATATGACTTTTTGCAAAGAGTTCGTTTGTCATTAGCCACATCCAAAGTCAATATTTCATCAAATAAGAGGACACAATTTTTATCTATCTGCTTCATTTTGACAACCCTTTCATTAAGCCTATCAAAAATTGCTTTATTAATTCCAGTTTCAAATGGCACTGATCTTAGAAGTGACTGTAAAGTAGATTTACTGGGCAAAGCTATAAAACGTTTTAAAAAATTATATGCTCGTGGTCCCTTCTTATAAATGGCTAATGAAAGGGCCTTATCCGTTATTGACCATGAAGGTTTATGTTTCTTAGAGTTAGCAGTACTACTTTTTAAAAACTCCATGCCTGCTGGATCTAATTTTGAATTAAAATTTTGAAATAACTTTGATTCTGACAATTTAACTGCTTTTTAGGCTTATTTCAGAATGAAATGGGGCTATTGTAGAGAGTAGCACGTCGCGACTTCGGAAAAATTTCAATGCAGTTTTTCGTTTTGGTGTTCCTAGATGCCAAAATCACCCTCCGGTCCAAAGGTTATATATATATATATATATATATATATATATATATATATATATATATATATATATATATATATATGTTATAACGGAATTTGTAAGCACGATAGAGGACGTATTTTTTGACGGATCGAAACCAAACTCGCTACAAAAATCGGTTCGGCCAAAATCTTGGACGAGTTCGTTAATGAGCCAAATCGGCCCAGTAAAAACAAAATGGCGGCCTGTCAAAGTTGAAAAAAAAATCGTATTTCCTTTGTTTTTCATTTGACTCAAAAAAGCTACTGAGCTTTTTCATAGACCTTAACACGTTCTACAACTTTTGTATTTAACATTTTTCTCTAAATCGTACATTAAAACATTTATTTAATAAAATTCACAAATTATAACGGAATTTGTAAGCACGTATTTTTTGACGGATCGAAACCAAACCCGCTACAAAATCGGTTAGGCAAAAATATTGGACAAGTTCGTTAATGAGCCAAATCGGCCCAGTAAAAACAAAATGGCGGCCTGTCAAAGTTGAAAAATATCGTATTTCTTTTGCTTTTCATTTGACGCAAAAAAGTTACTGAGCTTTTTCATAGACCTTAATAAGTTCTACAACTTTTGTATTTAACATTTTTCTCTAAATCGTACATTAAAACATTTATTTAAGAAAATTCACAAATTATAACGGAATTTGTTAAGCACGATGGAGGGCGTATTTTTTGACGGATCGAAACCAAACTCGCTACAAAATCGGTTAGGCAAAAATCTTGAACGAGTTCGTTAATGAGTCAAATCGGCCCAGTAAAAACAAAATAGCGGCCTGTAAAAGTTGCAAAAAAAATTGTATTTCCTTTGTTTTTCAGCTTTTTTATAGACCTTAACACGTTCTACAACTTTTGTGTTTTACATTTTCCTCTAAATCGTACATTAAAACATTTATTTAAGAAAATTCACAAATTTACCAGAATTTTTTTTTATTTTTTTGTTTTTGATTTGATGCCAGAATGTTACTTTGGTTTTTTGTACATCTCAAAACATTCTATTACTTTTGTATCTAATTTTTTATTTTCGGTTTTATGCAAACATGTTACTGAAATAAGCCTGTCCAATTGGTCCTGTGCCATTGGGATTTTTTAATTTTGTTATTACTACTGATAAGTGCCTTTTTTAATTTACAAATTCTATTTCTCTGATCTTTATTTATGTAATACATTTTCTTCTTCTTGGGAGATAAATTACTGACCCTAGTTTCGTTTATTTTACTTAAAATACTAGATTCCAAACATTGTTTTTTAGGCATAGGTTCAAATTCAGTTTCTTTAAGACTATCATTATTGTTACAAAAAATAAGCTTTGTTTTTACGGGCAATACTGTATTTTCAAAAGCTTGAGTTTTATTATTATTATCGTCAATTACTTTTGGTGGTGTATGATGGAAGGGTTGCAAAGGAAAAGCAAATTTATTAAGTCTTTTGCGTAATGAATTTGTAAATGCCTCATCATAAAAATGATCTTCACACAACCTTTCATCTTTGGATGTATAAGGAATTTCTAAAATTTTGTACCACTGTTCCCTTTGACTAATGTCAGATGGAAATTTGAAAAATGTTTTGTTATTAAACTCCAAATTGCGAAGCAGCCAAAAATAGGTATTATTACAATTTTTTGCTATACAACTACGACGAATTTTACCTGGTGGTGACATTTTAAAGGTTCACTTTTATTTACTTTAGTAAAACTAAATCCTAAATAAATTAAAAAATACACATTCTTGTATTGTCTTCTTTTTCGGAATTGTTATTTTTGACACTGTCACTTGCATTTGACAAACCGAAACCATATTCACACCAACCAATGTAAGATTGGTTTTCTATAATTTCATTTTTAATGACGTAAAAGTTATATACTAGGATATTTTATAATATTTATCCACATTAAAGGCGATGTTTTGAAATATTGAAATTTATGATATTTTGTTTATGTAAAACAGTCTTGTAGTTCGCGACAGTAGAGACTCCATGCGCGGGGAATTGCGCAGAAACGTTGTGCCACATACCGCCTATGCATCAAGCTGTCTCTTATATTATTATTTGTCTATGAAACAAACTACGTTTGACATTATTTACTACATACTACCACAGAATAATTGGGTTGGTGTATTCTGTGATACTACGGCGTATTCGAAATGATCGTCGATCACACTCTGACGATATTTGCATCTCTCTTTATATGGTATTTAAACAAAGACAAAACTACTAAATCGATTACTATTGACACATTAAACAGGTACTGACATTTTGAGCAATGTTGCCACTTTTAGTTATAACCATAAAGGTATCTAAGGATACAACAAATACTTGTTTAAAATTTATATAAGAATATGCCTTTAGTATATAAAATTCAAGTATTATTAATTAATTTTAAAAGCAGTGTCTCAAATGCATAAATTAGTATGACTTTTTTTTTATTTGCACAACTTTTAAACACATTTTCAATTAAACTTCTAATTTCATTTTTCCTGCAACTAAAGAGACTTTGTAAATATGACAAAGCAGTGGAAGTGTCCGCAAGTAAGCTTAGAATGTGACTCGATGTTTGGGGCAAGAAAAAATCAAAACAAACATATCTATTTTATTAGTTAATCTGAGGGGTGAACCCAGTAGCGTCGTTTTTTTTTATTTCCCCTTAATAACTGCCAAATAATTAAATCATCTTCATACGACGATGATGATGCCATATTCAAATGCGAAAAACCAACTAAAATAAGGCACGAGTATATCGCTAGTGTGCGTAGTCCTACTACATTTGTATCACGTTCAACAAATTTTGACTGATATATATGGTTCGACATTTGTGGCGCAATATTTACATCCTAGGTGTGCGGCTGGACTAAATGATGTGACTAAAGAGAAAATCCCTTAAAAAATTGTGCATTCTGCGCAAAAATTACTCAGGAAATGTCCCCTTCACTTTCTAAGAACAAAACAATTTGATTGTGCAATTATTTTTAACCAGAAAAAATTTTTGTTGTAAAACGTCATTTTCTGTACTGAAAATCCTTGAAATGTCAATTTTATTTTTAAATTCGATGGATATCCTGGTACTTTAATAAGTGCCGATGCAAAATATTTGTAAGGCATACAATTTATACAGTAATTTGAAAAAATACATCTGATTCAATTTAGAACGACTTTTTAATTAGAAGTGATTTCTTGCATCTGGAAATAATTTACATGTAAACGCACACAATAAGTACTGACATACTTTGTATTGTATGGAACGAAAATAATCGTCGCATTGTAACTGTTCTAAAATATTATTACAAGTTATTTTGCGAATATGTAGCTTTTACAAATTTTCAGTACACGACAAAATTTTCACCCTTTTTACTTCTTGATATTTGAACACTAGAATTGTAGTCCGGATTGAATATACTCAATTTTTAATAATTGAATAATATCTCCTGCATTTTTTATCTCGTATCTCTAATAGCAAGCTTAATATCCATATTTCTTTAAGTATAAATGTTAGGTTTAGATGCCCTTAAATTAACTCTTATCGATAATATTTTAGCGTAATCCACCTTATACTTAGACGACTCTTTTTAGCTGTACAATGTCAAACTAATAATCAAACTACGAAAAATATTTCTAATTTAGTCAATAAATATATTCCCGGTCTATTTTAAAATACATTGATTTTTATAGAAATATTTTTAGACATGTTGGCTCAATTTTGGCCATCATCAAAATATTTTAATTACCACACACTTCAAACTCTTTATCAGCTGTTCCAACCTGAAACATAAATTGATCAGGAAACCAGTATCCTACAGATATGTGCTTTGGAAACAATTTACAAACTAAGAAATCTGTTTGTGATTGGAGGTTGGAACAAACCTAATGTTGGTATATTTATTTCATAAAAAAATAGATTCATTTTCATTAATGTCAAAATATCCAACAAATTATTTGTCAGTCATTTTCTCAGGTTATAATCTAACCTAAAAGTTTCTTCAAACTTCAAATCAATATAACTTAACCTAAAAGATAGAAATAATTGCAAAACAAAAAAACAAAATTATATAATGATTTGTTTATATGAAGTATGTCATCATTATATCATAATAATATTTAAAAAAACTTTTTAATGATTATTTGCCTCAATTTTACTTAATTTTTACATGTAAGTACTTATATTTATTTTAAATCATTTTATATTTGAATATTGCATAATGTAGTGTCCTGAAGAAGTGTCAAAAAGACGCAAAAGCTTTGCTTTTAGTAAATAAGATTTTCTATTGACTTTCGGACTGAAAATCCCCGTTATCCCTACCTCTATATATATATTGTGTCCACGGATGGGGTGCCCAAGAGGAAAAACTTTTTATTTTCAGTTTTAGCGAAAAATGTTATTCTAGATAAAAAGTCCTGGTTGTTCAAAAACCCCATAACATGAAATAAAATTCAAGTTTTCCAAAACCTGCTTCATTTTATATTCAATTTTATGTAAAACCCTATGAAGCTGGTTAATATAATAATAATCTAGTGAATGATTTTTGCTGTCTTCCTAAGTTAACTTCGGTGAATCATTTTCAAATTTCCATTCTTTTTCAACAATGCTAATTCTTCAACAAATAATATATCTTATAAAGTGGTAAGGTATTGGATCTGTTTCATACAAATACGCATTACAATTATTTGATGAAAAATACAATGATGTACCGGTTACTCGGAATGAATTAAAAAATTAATAAATGAATTCGATGACACAATCTGTTGAAGACAGAACAAAAAAAAATAATACAGAAAAATGTGGAAAAACTAACAATAAATAACAAAAAAACTATTCCACACATCCTCTACCAACTTCAAAACATCTCTCCACTTTATTTTTAAATTTTTTATAAGCTTTTCTTAGTATGTCTGGGGTGATTTCATTTACGGCATTGATTATTGCTTCTTTCAGATCTTCACTACTATGGTTTACATTTTTTTCGTAAACTTTCTCCTTTAGGTAGCCCCGTAAAAAAAGCCAGAATGTTTAAATCAGGTGATAGAGGCGGAAAAAATTTTGGTCCATATCGTCCTATCCATCGTTCAGGAACATTTTCATCTATCCATCCTCTTATGAACAATTTTTAGCTCACCAGAGCTAGTACAACGGGTGCTAAGATACCTAGAGTGCCACATTTTTTGTCCTTTTTGGAGAAATTTCGGGTTTTTAGCACGATACATCCTCCGGAGTGTACTCGTATACAAGTAACCAATTTTATAATTGGATATTTCTCAAGGTGTCTCACAGATGTACCCTATTGATTTTCAGCTGACTAGAGCGAGTACAGCGGGTCCTATAAATCCAGATATACTACATTTGTGGTTATTATTGGAGAAATTTCGGTTTGTTAGCACGATACATCCAAGTGTATACAAGTGACAATTTTATGATATAATATTGTTCAGGGCATCTCACAGATGCGGAAAAGTTAGTTTTAATCTTTAAAGCCGTTTATTTTAAAATGGAAACACAAATTAAATCGCTATAAATCGTAACAAAATGCAAAATATTAAAAAAATTGTTTCTTAATGTTGAGAAACCTCCAATCACTGTTTGATTTCATCATTTTTCATTCAGGATTGAAGGCACATGAGGCATCTTATGAATTTGTCGCCTAATCTATTGCGGTCAGAGCAGCTGTGGAGAACAGTCTTTCAACAGGAACTGAAGATGCTGGCGTTGATAAAAAATCTTTGAACATTATGGCCAAGTTTGGAAAAATGTTTTCGTGCCTCTTTCACCATTCTAATATATCTCCAAAACTGTTCGCACGTGGTTCAGACATGAATTTGTCTATTTCATAACGCCAAGCTCGATTCACAGGAGATTTCTTGAATAAACTTAGGAGATCGATGTCAAACTCACTGTATTTATTCTTTAAAGATGATGCTATTGTGCGCTGTAGACCTGGCTGAAAATATTTTGTTTTAAAAATGTCTTCAAAGTGCTTCCTTTAGCAAGTATTTTCCCCAATTTGTATTGGAGAATGTTTCCACTTTATGCCGGGGATATAAGATTAATACAACACAGTACATCCAGTTGGTTCTTTGGTAATGTTTGATGATTTTATCTTTAGCCGCTTGAATACTGTAAATACATTTTTCATCAGTCTCATTTCTTCTTGGATTATTATCGAGCTCAATAGCCCATTGTTCTAGTTTATCCAGTAGTATATTTATACCAATCATCACAATCGGAAGTGTGCAATATGCTTCACCCTATAATGTTTTGGAAATTGTCTTGAAACTGTTCAGATATTTACAAACTTGATCTATCATCGTGTCCGTAGGCTTCAAAGTTTTCATATTATCTGTGTTATCGCAAAGAATGTTTATAGACTTTTTCATATTGAAGCCCCATCGCAGCATCTCCAAAGTTGAATTCCATCTCGTTATGACATCTACTTTTGGCATAGCCATTGTTAAATTTAAATCCCAAATGTTTCAATAGCATCAATAAAGAGGTATTTCCAACAGAAAGAATTTCATTATTTTTTAGTTCGTCATTTATGGTTTTCACAAAACATTTTTTTATATGTACTTCATACTAAATTTGAACATTTTGATATTCAAATTTTTTATTATTTGTACCAAGTAATGTAGTGGACAACCCCGTATATGTGACATCAAAAAATTTAAATTAGAAAACTAAATTGTGAAAACAGAATCTACACTCTGACCGAACAAATTGGTAAATACTTAAGGGCAGTAGTCAACTTAGAAACCAGCACATGTAGAAGCTATAATTTATCACATTTAAATTAAAAATATACACAATTTTCTATATTCTATAACTTGCATTATTCAGAACCTCTATAATAAGATTTTCATGTACCACACTATAAGTTGTTGGTGAAAAATCACACTATATAGATAATACTACATACACTATGATGTGTGATCTTAATTATTAAGGTACTATGACCTTACTTCTCTTTTATTTAAAATGTAAGCTGACTGTAATCTAAGGGTTAAGAACATGGAAGGTGTTGTATTATTGTTTCACATGTTTGTTTATTTATTTTGTTCATACATGTTATTTAAGGTATTCCGTACTGCCATTTTGGTTCCCTAGAGTCGGTTTGGTGTCTGACTGAGCGGCGTTGGGAAAGTAGGGTTATTCTCCTTCCTTTTTTAAGATAGTATGTAGAAAATATGTGTTGCATAAATCGTAAATTGGGTCACGTAATGGAAAAGCTACACCGTTTCTACTGTATGTAAATTGTCACGAGTTTGGTTTTCAAGTAAAGTAGTTTGTTAAAATATCAAGCTACTTGACTTGATGAATCTCTACTTGTACGATACAGCTCCAATACCATAGTACTTTACAAGATATATTCTTTGTTGGAGAATTAGTATTGTTGAAAAAGAATGACAATATGAACATTATTCACCGAAGTTGACAGTTACTTATAAACACCGCAATATTCACTCACTAGATTATTATTATATTTCCGAACTTCATAGCTTTTTACATAAAATTGAATATAAAATGAAGCAGGTTTTGAAGGACCCGTTTAGCTTTCTAGCTCGTGTATCTTAATATGCTTCGATGTGTTGCTTGAAGTTTCTGAAGCATACGTTAATGCAGTAAAAACACACTGATTAATTTGGGAAGTGGCTTTTAAATATATTGCTATTTCTGCGAATATTCTCTAGGCAAGTTTAACTCTGTTGTTAATTTCTTTCATGATGCTTTCATTAATTCTCGTTTTACGGGGTTCATTTTCAATCCAACAAGCCTTCTTTCTGTATTTAATTCTGGAAGCATATTTCTTGCAATTCTTCAAATGATGAAGCAAGCAACACAATGTCATATGAATTGAACAGTTTACGTGAAATTGTGTCACGTTGTCTTACACATTTTCTGATTTTGAATGTATTACTTGTGTGGAGTTTTAAATTGTCCGTTACTTTATTATAAATATATCTGTGAAAATATCATGAATCAATATTAGAATTCCTTAATGCATCTATAATTGCTATTGATGATACATAATCACTGATTTAAATTACACTTACTGTTCGTAGATAATTACACAATGTATAATATATCTAATTGTCATTCACTACCTATAAAACAAGCTAATATGTCATCAACATATCTATAACAAAATGAAACATTTTTTGTTTGCTAAAATTTTTGATATAGGGCTTCTCATTGGTTAACCTTCATTTTGAATATATATCTTATTGTCAAAAGTGAAATAATTCTGATTAATACATACATTAAACAAATTAAGTGTATTTGATATTATTCCTGGATTAATATTTTTATCTTCTAGTTATTTTCTTACAAGTATTAGACATTCTTTAGGAGGAATTTTAGTGAACATATTAGTAACAACAAATGACATGAGTTTAGAGTTATCTTGCAAGTTGAATGCTTTTAATTTTTTGATTAGTTCTATTGAATTTTTAATTGAGTATTTAGATGTATATCCGTAACTATTAAGTATATTGTTAAGTTTTTTGCTCATATATTATTAGGAGTATTAACCCTAGGATGCATAGATGACATTCTCGACAAGAATGCATAGCATGAGTCTCCAAGACTTATTTAAAAAAAAACACCAATTTATATTTTACGTTTATTCATCATAATAATAGGTTAAAAACAAGCGTTAGAAATTGAAATACATATTAAATTTTTTAATTCAAGCATATTGTGCATACTAAAACATTGTTCGTTGCATGTTGGTTTATTACACTTAGTACAAGTCAGTATAATCATTCTTCCAATTCGTGTAGGACATTGTGAACATCTTCTTTTCTTTTTCAAGACTAAACCGGCTAAGATATTCTCTTCTTCCGAAAGCGCAATAAAAAGTTTCATACTACTTCTTACAGTATTTGGAAGTTTTGGGTTTTGTGCTCTTCTTCTCATAAATGGTAACACTAATTCGGTTGCTAAGTCTTTAATGAACATTCTTCTCTTGTTAGTTTTTCCATTGTGAACATTTTTATTTTCATGGGTGTACATAAAGTAAGCATTTAGAGCTGCTAAATCCAATATGTTGTACCAAACTGCGACAGGCCATCGTCTTATTTGTCGCTTATCGCCTATCATTTGATCCATATGATCAACACCTCCATTAGTTTTATTATAAAATTTAATTATTTCTGTTTTTTTTTAGTACTCTCATTATCTACTGAATCGTCGTGATGCATCGAGCTAAGAAGTAGCACAGATTTATTCTTTTTTGGTACATAGCTCACTAACGTCAAATCTTTATTGAAACCAAAAGTAGAGGAATAAACACTTCTTTCCTTAGACTTGAAACTCTTTAGGAATTTCCTTGTTGCTTTTGCGCAAAGTTTCCACACAAGTTATTCTAATAAGCAGCAGATGTTGTGTTAGTTAAATACTTGTAAAAAGTAAAAAAATTGTCAACTGTTAAGTTCCGTCCTGAGTTTTTTATGGAAACAGAGCTTTTAGAACATTTTCTGCTACGTTGTGCTGTACTGGTTCTCCAGGTTAGCGCCCCAAATATACTTGTCCATCAATGGCATATCCTGTTTCACTTTCACAAAGCCAAAAAAACTATTCCATATTTTGCTGGCTTTGAAGGCATGTACTGTATGAAACTACAACGACCTCTAAAAGCAAGCAATTGTTCATCTGTGGTAACGTACTCTTTTGGAATCATTTGTGTTCGGCACTGAACTAAAAATAATTCTCATATATGAAGAATATGAGCAAATTTATCAGTTTCAAGTCTAACCGAACGACTTCTTTTGTCATCGAAACGAAGATACTTTTTTATATTTTCAAAACGATTTACTGCCATTGTAGCTTTGTACATTGGATTCGACATCTTATCAAGAAATAATTCTCTTACAGGGTATCCCAGTTTTTTTCAACACCAGCCAACAATAGCAAACCGAAAAAAGCATCCATCTCTTTCGATTTGTGTCCAAATCTTACCTTTTTTCAAATTCACGTTTTGCTTCTCGATAAGTACAAAGTATTATTTCATCAACAACTTCAGGCGTAATAAATTTATCCCATGCATCTTTGATACACCAAACTTGATTTCTTCTTTGAGGTCCTGATGTAAATCTTACCCTTCCTTGTGAGGGCTGAGTAGAATTCCACACAAAATTATTTCTTCCAATAAACGTACCATTTGAGACGTCTGAAGGTGAGTTATGATCCGGAATACTTTCTGTTTTGCTATCTGAAGAGCTTTCTCCAGTGTCACTAGATCCTTCAGGTGGTTGATATTGTTCGTCAATGTCTGATGTATCACTTTCACTAACAACAATATTCTCATCATCTTCTTCATACCATGTTATCAAAGTTTCCTCAAAATTAGAGTCTAGGTCGTATTGATCGTTTTTTAGATGTACTTGTTGAAGCGATAATTTACACTAGGTAAAAAACAAAAAAAACCTTATAAATATTGAGATTTTGTAATTTTTGCAAATAATAACCTAACCTAAACTCTTACAAAAATAACTTAGCAGTATTGCACAATAAAATTACATATAAAAGTCTTTGGAAACTGTGAGCACTATTATTTTAGGTTTACTTCTAGAAAAGAACAAAGCTAACTGAACAAATCAAAACAAATGATAAAAATCACGTGTTAATTGCACATGTGCATTGGAATAAATACATACATAGTTGCCGATATAAATAGTACAGAACCGTCAAAACCAACAAGAGTCTCACGATATGCATTTAGCGACTGTAACTGAAAACAAATTTTTTTTTTGTAAAAATTTGTCAGAAGTTATGAATACAGTGTTACACATTTAAACTAATAATAAACAAATTCTTAAAATAGTAATGCTGTAGGGAAAATACATTAGAATTTGTACCTGTTTAAATTCTACAAGTCTAATTGGCTTCGTTATTTTATGTAATTTAACGGTTCCATATAATCGTGAAGAATGAGGACTTTTATTTAGGATGGACTTCTTTTCGTAATCACTTAAAAGATAATTTGAATTTTTAACAATATCTCTTACATTATTAGAAAACTTTTTTGTTGGGTCTGCTCTAAAAACTTGTACATCGCTAGATTCTATAAAGTTGTATATTTTTGAATTATAATCTTTAGTTGTCAATATGACAGTGGCGTTCCTCTTGTCAGATTTTGTAAATGTTAGGTTATTATTTTCTACTTTCTTTTTGATTGAATTTAAAACTGTAATGTCATTTTTTGTTTGACGGTTCAATATTTTTTATTAAATTGGCAATTTTTAATTTCTCATAAAGAAAATTATTTGAATTAGATTTTATAGCTATTTCTCATTCTGTAGCTTTGATTTGTTTAATATTATTCGTAAATTTTGGTGGTATGCTGTACTTTAAACCTTTATTTAAAAATTCTATTTCACTATGTGTACAATTAGTGTCTGAAAGGTTTTCAAAGTGTGTTGGTATGTAAGTACTTACTGTTCCATGATGTTTAGAGTATTGAATTCTATGTTGTATGTGTTCAAGATTATGTAGTTTTTGTTCTTGTTACTTAAACTTCTTGTGCTTCATCGTGCTGATACTTTCTCTGATTTTGTCGTCTAAACAGTCAAATTCTACTGGATGCAGTTGGAACGTGAGTTCAGAATGTACAACTTTTATGTAGTTGTCTAAAGAGTCTCTTATTTTAAACCATTTTTTACTTTCTTCTTTAAGCCATATTCGTTGAGCACATTTTTTTATAGCTTTTTGTGCTTGAGGTGCTTTAGTATGGCATTTTATATTTATATAATTTGGTGTTACGTCTTTTCTGAGGCATTCTTGGATAAACCAAATGTTTTGTGATGCTTTGTAACGTTTTTGTAGTAACTTCTGGTACAGTCGGGTCAAATTTTATATAGATTTTTTAGTGAAATTAACTGTCTCGACCCTTACTTCGTGGAATCTACTCATATTACTGTTTTAAATTCAATTTACTGTTTTTAGATAATTCCACAATATATTTAAAAAAAATGTTGAAAATTCCAAGAAATTTTACCATTGTTTCGATTAAATATCATCGTCAGAATGACATAAGTTACATTTCATTTGATGCCTACCTGACGTTTAATTATTATGTAACTTATGTCATTCTGACGATGATATTTAATTTCGAAACAATTGTCAAATTCCTTAGAATCTTTAACATTTTTTTAATATATTGTGGAATTATCTAGAAACAGTAATATAAGTAGATTCCACAAAGTAAGGGTCGAGACAGTTAATTTCGATACATAATCAAATGATTTTCCACAATTTACGAAAGCCTCACAATGAAGGTGTTTATACTAATACGGATCCAAAATATATGGCATTCCTTTAAATATTTTCTTCTTATTCTCTAAAGAAAAACTGTTTCATTCATATTCTTATCACTATATACATATTATTTCAGCTATATTCGGGTTTTTTTCGATTTGTTACTTGTGAAATAATCGCGGCAACCATCTGAAGTTACGCCTCTGTATTTTGACAGAGTCGACGCTCTAACTACTACGACGCCGTCGTCGCGTCGTTGGGGTAGCGTTATAGGTGTACGTGGATGATGAACTATCGCGACGCGCAGTCTTAGAGGTAGAACAAACAGCGCGACGAGAGATCCTCAACATAACCGTGCTAGTGTTAGTGGCGTTGAAGGGGCACCAGGCCTCCTCAGTGCTCATGGTGTCCACTTTACACAGGAATGTTTGCTACAGTATGTAAAACAGTTTGTTATATATAAAATTTCACTTTAAAGAAGACAAATGTAAATATAATTGTCGTGTAACAAAAATTGTTAGCCTTAACATCTGTGCCATATATTTCTAGAGTTGTTATCTCTGCATAAAATGATAATACGTATATTCCGTGTTTTGTTAACTCATGAAAAGTTCCGGGGAAATGGCATCTGTTTAACTGTCCTAGCATTACGAAAAATGAATAAAATATTGTTCCGGTTTTGATGGTTGTTTTATGAACGTTATATTTATATTAATACGTGTCTTATTGTTTACATAAAGTACGTCACATTCCAGATTAATTGCTTAGATCAAAAATAATATTTTAATAAAATGTTGTAATATTCCGAAAGTGACATTTTTCATCGATATCGTTCATGTAAGATCAATTAGATCATTTACAAGAATCCATTCCCGTTTGTTATATAAAATGAAGTGATTATAAGACTAAAAATAATGTTTAAATATAAATACTTTATTTAAGAGCGATAGGAAGATCTCTAACTCGATATCATTTAAATTGTTCATAAACCTAATTTGAGTTACTAATTATGAATTTTATTGCTTTCAATCTTTACAAATATCTGGCAATGAAATATTCAGAACAATTAATAAATGTGGTAGCAATCGAAAGCATTATACCACAGTGTGATTGACAACCTTTTCCCTGGTAATACTACTGCCAATCAGGTGTAAACGGGTTAATTGATATTTGTCATTTTACCACATTATTTTTCCAAAAAACATCATTATATGTAAATGTAGATAATTTTTTTGCGAATCCAATGGTATTGTGATTACTATTTCAAATCGTGGCAAGTCTAATGATGGACACGGCTACTACGGCGTGACAATGAACACTATATACATTATTATGTGCCGTAGAGAACGATGCACGATAACAGCTGGAACAGCAAACCCCAGAAAAACCACAGTAGCTTTTTGATCATACTCTTGTCGATTTTGTCGCTCTGAATTTTTAATTGAAGGTGTTGAAGCTTTCGAAAATTATATGTATACTTCATACATTATAAAGATTGATACACGTCGAAAGGAGATTTATTATATTAAAAGGTATAAGAGTAATTATTATATTCAATAAATTATACCTTTTAATAGAAAAATTTTAATATAATAAATCTCCTTTCTTGAATTAGATTTTAACATAAAAAAATTATGACTCCATCAATCGTTATAGTGTATGAGGTTTATCTCTTCAACTATTTTCGTCCATCTCTCTTTACCGCACATACTAATGTATAATACAGTGTTCTTTGTCTACATTTATATATATATATATATATATATATATATATATATATATATATATATATATATATATATATACAGGGTGGGGCAATTTTCTGACATCGGAGGATTACATCGTTGTGGTAAGAGATAAAACTTTAAGGTTTTGTGTGAGCTAATACAGTTACTGAGGGCACATTTTGAAAATACTTTCGATTCTACAGGGTATTCCAAAACCATGTAGCAGCACAAACTTACATTTTTTTAAATGAAACTTACTATATTTTGTTCAAGAATCGAAAAGATCTCGCCGGGAGCGTTACAAAAATATAGCATTCTAATATTTATATGGTTTTTTTGAAAAGATATGGCCAATTATTGGCAAAAAATACCTCCTCTTTAACACTCTGCAAAACAGTAAATCAAAATAAATTAACAGGTCTTTCTATTCAATTATCATTCACATATCGTTGGCTATGCTCGGTATTAATTACTTTTTTATCTGTGGCTTCTTTAATACAGGGTGAAACAAAACGCAAATCAAGCAATATAACAAAAATTTTAAATGAATCACCCTATAAGTCTTTTTACAATTTATTAGTACAATTAATAATCTTTCAAACGATGTAGTACATTTAGGGTATAAGTTAATGGAAAACCGTAAATATTTTATGATAATGGTCAAAAACAAGTATTTTACGTACACAAATTAAATGATATTAAATTTTTACATGCAACGTCTTGTAAATTTTAACATTTCTTAGGCATAAATTTTAATCGTAATTTTGGATGCATCTAAAATATCTTTAACTTTTACTCTTACCATTAGAGGAAGGAAAGACTTAATCGGAATTATGTTGGAAGCAATATTTTTGTTTACTGTAAGTAGGCTAATGTCATTATAGTACTTAAATAAATAAATATAAAAGCAGTTTGCAGTCTACGAAATAATTAAGTCATCATAAACAGTATATCTTTGTTATGTAAAATGCAAGCTTGTATTTTATTTTCCAACTTTTTCTATTTTTAAAAAACTAACAATCATGGAAACCAACATTATAAAAACACTTACATTTACATAAATAAACGTTTTCTAGTACTTGTTTTAGGATTGTCAACCCAATTTGTCGTTACTAAAAATTCGTTATCCTCATTGAAAACACGTTTTGGAAGAGAATGAGGTTGATAGGAAACATTACTTGATGTGTCGAATCTTTCCTCAAGTCTTAAGAAAGATCTTTCGTTTGAATGTCTTCGATTGGGATATCTTTCACGATATACTCTTGAAGCGAGTAAACAATTTGTTGAACATTCTCCTAACACGTAAATCATATTGATCATGTCTTCCTGCGGAAAATTCATTATAGTTATTTATTATTTAAACCTAACAACACAAACGAAGAATACAGCAATATTTCTTTGACATTTATGAGTAGATATTATTTTGACAGTGGCCCACTTGATATAATCAAAAATATGGCTTGATTATGTTTCGCCCTTTCTCAAACAAGCCTATAATAACAATTCTTGAAAGTGAAACATGCATAAATATAAAATTTTTGGTAATTCCAGGTACCTACGGTATTAACAAACATTTTATATCATTGATTAGATATTGTAGATGCATCCAAAATTACGATTAAAATTTATGCCTTAGAAATGTTAAAATTTAGAAGACGTTGCATGTAAAAATTTAATACCATTTAATTTGTGTACGTAAAATACTTGTTTTTGACCATTATCATAAAATATTTACAGTTTTCCATTAACTTATACCCTAAATGTACTACATCGTTTCAAAGATTATTAATTGTCTATCTTTTTAAAACACCCATATAAATATTAGAATGCTATATTTTTGTAACGCTCTCGGTGAGATCTTTTCGATTCTTGAACAATATATAGTACGTTTCATTTAAAAAAATTTAAGTTTTTGCTGCTACGTGGTTTTGGAATACCCTGTAGAATCGAAAGTATTTTCAAAATGTGCCCTCAGTAACTGTATTAGCTCACACAAATCTTTAAAGTTTTATCTCTTACCACAACGATGTAATCCTCCGATGTCAGAAGATTGCCCCATCCTGTATATATATTTTTGGGGGGGATGTGGCAATAAAACACCAGAGTAAACTCTTTTAGATATTTATTCCCGAGCTTTCGAATAACTTTTATTCATTTTCAAGGGCTAAAAATTATTGGTCAATGTTATCATTATTAAAAATAAAATAAAATGTTAAATACTTACAAAAATCTATCGAGAGTTTTGGTAAAGTTTGGGAAATTTTTATAATAAATTCTTTTAAACATAAATCAACGAAAAATAAAAAAAAATATGACATCAAACAAGCTATTTGATCTTGAACTACTATAATTTTGATTTATTTTTCATAATATTAAAGATTCTTATGAATGTTCTGTTCTCTTTTCAAAATCTAAAAGATAGGCATAGATAACACTAAGGTTATTTAAGTCTGCTTATTTATTTATGCAATAATTTTGTTCTGCATTATACGCTGTTTCCAAAAAAATACGTTTTCTATTATTACTTTCTCGTGTCAAAACTTTGGCAGATTGATAATCCATAGAATGGCCTTCATAAAACACGTGTTCAGCTAAAGCACATCTGTCAGGATATAATCTACTGTCACTTTTATTAGAGGCGATTCGATTGGTTAGCGATCTTTTGGAGTGACCAATGTATTTCTTATTACAGATATTGCAAGGAATCTCATAAACTATATTAGTTAATTTGTTAGTAGGAGTCTTTGATCTTACTGAAAATTGAATTAATTGTAACACATTGTTTATTTGCAATTTTTATATCCTGTGGTTTAACGACTCTGGAAAGTTTATGTGTGACAGATTTTATATATGGTAAAGAAATATAAGTTGGAGATGTATTATTAGTAGTTATAATGTCACTGTTTTCTTCGTTTCGTATTTTGGTTTTATGTCGCGGCAGGCTTAGAGAGGTTCACCGGGCAACGGCGTGACAGTTTGTAGTTGTTGAATTCATTATCTGTCAAAATGAGATATCTTAGCAAGATAAAAGTCGCTCGTGCTATAGCTTTAATTGAAAATGATGTAAAAATTCGACAAGTCATTCGACATCAAACGTGTGTAAGTTCGCTATTGAGAGACTGGATGATATAAAAGGCGAATCAGAGAAGGTCGAAAGCGAAAAACTACACAAATTCAAGACAGATAGTAGTTTCTTCTTTGCGAAAACGAATAGCGACCATCAAAGTGCACTTAGGATGGCTTATGAGGTAACCATTTCTGACCAGACCATTAGAAACAGGTTACGGGAAGCAGATTTGAAGCCAAGAAGACCGGTACGAAAACCTCGACATCATGCGATTAAACTTTGCTCGTGATCATTTGGGATGGCAACTTCGACAATGGATACTTCGTTGTGATGGCCAGGTGCGTGTGTATAGACGTCCCAACGAAGAATACTCCGCTGCTGCTGTACAGGAAGTATGCAGATTTCAAGATGGTTCGTTAATGGTCTGGGGTGGAATAAGTTTAGAGGAAAAAACCGATCTTGTAATGAAACCAGGAAGTCTTATAGCTGCAAGATATATTGATATAATTCTGTCAGATCACGTTATTCCTGCAGGATATGGTATAGGCCCTGATTTTCTTTTCATGAAGGATAATGCAAGGCCTCAAACTGCTGCGATTACTATAGATTTTCTTAGCGAGCTTGAAATTCGTAAAATGGATTGGCCAGTGAGAAGCCCTGACCTCAATCCAATTGAATACTTATGGGGTGTATTGGACAGACGTACTCGACGTCGTCCAAATCCACCTACCAAACCCTTCAGTAACTAACAGAAGCCCTAATCGAAGAGTGGGACAGTATACCACAGGAATACATTCGAAGGCTCGTGAGATATGCGAAGAGGATGCCAAGAAGTAATTAGTGCTGCTGGAGGGCACAAGTGATACTAAAATACATTGGTTTTCAGATAGCGGAACATTAAAAAATATTTTCTATTCATTTTGTTATTCGCACTGTTTTTAAATTGTTAATTGTAAGTTTACGAATAAATAATTAGTTGAAAGTTCTATTAATCAATTTATTAGAAGAAAATATGTGTGTTTCAGAATATAAATCACTTAATAAGTTGCCAATCCAAAAGCGTTCCTTTAACTTTCTTGAGCGTCAACTTTATTCTGTGGCTGTTTCGGGTTTGGGATTATCTCGTAAATTCACTATGCTCTTCACTGGTTCACAATATCCCAACTCGTGATTTTTCTTTAGTTCAACTGGTCTAGATATATTGGCAACGCGAATGGGAATTTGCTGTTCTATTTTTACCAGACATTTGGCTATCATTACTCCATATTCTGTCGGTTCACGTGGTTCAATAAACCCAATAGTCAGATCTTTACATTTTTCTTTAAGATGAGCCATGACAATGCTTTCTGAATTTGCCGGAATTCTTACATCTTCATCAACTATAACGTTCATTTTGTGCAATTCATCATTTTCACCACTGAGGATTACTTCTTCGTCGTCGATGGATAAAATTTTGTTTTTCAAATCTATTACAAATTTATCTTGCATAATGTCTAAACCCAAAACATTCATCCATAATGTTTGCTACCAAAAATGAGTTAACTATGGCCGTATTTCCAATTAGAATGGATGCTGTTACTTGTTCCAAAATAGGAGTAGTATGACCAGTTGCGATTTCCAGCACAAGGCCTTTAGGTGTTCTTGCGTGTTTCTTTGTCAACATATCAGTGTCGACAATAAATTTGCAATCGAAATTTTCTAGTTGTCTAGTTCAGCTTCATCAGTAAATAGAACAAATTCGGTAAAATTCCTATTTTCTAAAACATTTTTGGGTGTACCAATTGGCAAACTCCACTCTTTGAGGACAATCTGTTGGTTTTAGGGCCTGAACTTGGGTATACTCATAAGGACACAACTGCTGTTCATTTAAAATAGTCTACACAGTTGAGTTACTTACATTTAAAGGTTTGCCAATGGTGCGAGTGCTTAAATCGGGTTTATTTTCAATACGGTCTAGAACAGCCGCCTCTAAAATAGTTCGTTTTTTACCGCTACCTTGTAATTTTGAATTGAATTGTCCAAATTCTCGCAATATCCTGACAATTTGAGAAAATCTTGTGTGACATGGAAATCTAGGTCGATTTGGATATCTTTCTCTGTACAAGCGTTCGGAATGTCTACCATTCTTTCTGGCTTCCCCGAATATTAGTTGCATATCTGCCATTTCTTCAAAAGTATAATCCATCATAACAAAAAGTGTGAAAGTTGCACAAACCAATTTAATTACAAATAATTCATTTTCGTTTTGACATTTAACATTTCATTATTGACATCCATAGCCTACTATACGGAGGAGGCACTGATAGCAAGAATCCATGCAGTTACAGAAATTATTTCCGGCAATCGTCAGTCTTTCCAAGGTATGCGATTTTCAATGAGAAAATGCTGCAGATTATGTGTGAATGTAAATGGACAAAAGTTTGAACATCTTTTGTAATTTGTTGGCTGCTTAGTTAAAAATTATGTTTGAATGGGATATTATTTAACTTTGTAATTATCTTATTTTTTATTGTCATTAATTCTTTTGTTATAAAATCACAAGTTTGGAAAAGTATTTTCAACAATCCTCACTCAATGTTTTATATGCATTGCTGTTTCACAAATTAGTTCCTGTTACATATTCTAACCATTAGTAGTTTGGTAGTTATTAAAAAACATTCAACAAAAATATTTTTTTATTAAAAAGTGATCTTGCAGACTTCGTAAAAACATTAAATATCTTGAAAACTACAAATTTTTTGACATGTAAAGGTTATGCGGTTTTCACGTGAAAACTATTGAGGAATACAAAATCAAATAAAAATAGCTTCAAATGCCAGTGGCGTAAAAATGGGAGAGGAAAGGTGACATATTCTTCCAAATGTACACCACTGGATCAAGAATTGAAACATGGTTTTCCATAAAAATGTGCCCTTTTACATTTAAAAACAACCTGCCAAATGTCAGATCAATATATTCATCCATTTTAAAGTTATCAAATTAAAACATTATATTTTTCATAACTTTAACACCCTGTATTCCGAAAAGTAAATGGGTTCGACCCGTTAATCCCTATATCATCTTGTCCAATTTTAAGAGAGGTATTTACATGCAAAAGTTCTAAGTGTCTTTTGAAAACACCCCGTATAACATACTAGTACGTCAATATGGAACACAATAGACCGAAAAAGTGTGACGTCAGAACATGGCCGCTGACAGTTACTGAGGGAAAACAAATCAATTCTTTAACCTATGTCTTGTCCTGACCGTTGTGATATTTTAAAAGTTCATTCGTTTGTTCATTTGCAAAGTGCCGCAGTGACTATCAAGTAATTATGCCTTATCGCTTCGTCCCTAAACTTCCATCATACTCTATCTCTACGACATATCCAATGTTTAAACTGTCTTCACATTTCTTTAAGACTTTAATTTCGTTTAAAAACTGCTAGACAAGGCTCGAGAAATTAACAATAGCCATGTTTAAGCACATTACAAACTTAAAATGAACGTAAACAAATATTTGTTTTTCCTCAGTAACTGTCAGCGGCTATGTTTATGACGTCATAGCTTTTTCGGTCTATAGCAAAATCTTGAAAATTCTAGACTGTCACCTTGACAGGAGACTGTGACTACTCCGCCTATTCAGCCCTCTTCTTATTTTCAGTCCAAGCTGTCATTATAATATTCATAGAACAGGTGTAACAATATATGTCACTTTCTGACAGTTTTTATTTATGAAATTTGTGACACTAAAACCCTACCGAAATTGCCAGTGTTTAATAGGGATAATTTTGTAACGAAGAATTCTTTGAGGTAATTTATATGTTCACAAATAATGTATGAAATCAAATGTTTCTTGATTTCATGAAAATAATTCAAATAGGTATATTCACAGTTGTTCCGTTGGTTCTTTCCCCATACGTCATCAGTAATATTCATATGAAATAAGTAAAAAACCTTATGTTAGTTTATACACTGTATTTTCCGAGTGAATATACAGTGTGTTAAAAAGTAACGTAACGGTTTAATAACGATTGCTTTACAATAAAAAGTTAAATTCAAAAGTATCAGTTAAAAATGTATTTTATTCGTCCGTACTAAAGTTAACCATACATGGTGGTCTGTTTTCCCCCGTATATTTTTTGATACACTATTACAAATACAACTGAGTTTGAATGAATAGTTCATCCCCGACCATTTTGCTAGTAGAATATGACAAATCAGCTATTCTATAAATTCTTAAGTGAATGATGATAATGACTGTATTCTTTATTAACTGAATATTTGATCTTTTTTCAGAGACATTATTAGCAAAAAGCATAGTTGGGAATTTCGGGCCCGAGCCAGCGAGGTGTATGACTTCGCAGCGACGTGAGCCTAACTGTTATAGGTGAGTCGTCCAATTTATCTCTTCAGGCGTATTGAATACAGCGATTCTATTAGATCATTGAAATCGTTCATAGTATTGAATTATTCTATCAGTATCAGTTTTTGACATCGTGTCCAATCTATTTCAAAATAACAAACAAGATACACAATTTTTTATGATATTACTCTATAATACCTTTTTGTGACTGAAATTTATAATATTTTAAGAAATTCGAAAAAAATTATTATTTTCAGGACTACAAAATTTTCATCCAATAGGCATCGAAAACTTCAACCATTTAGAGAAACGTGACTGGCTATTGAGATTTCACGTAATATTGATCCAATACAGAAGATCACCCAAATAAATAACCAACATCATTATCTTTTTTACAATCCTACCGCTCCTGTGCCACTTCCACAATGAGTGTCAACGTTAATAGAAACGTCAGTGATGTCTTCTATCGCTACAAAATGCCTCGAATCATGGCCAAAGTTGAAGGTAAGCACGTTATATATATATATATATATATATATATATATATATATATAAAACTATTAAATTATTTGAGACAGCAGCAAAATGAACGTGTACTTTTATACTATTATATTTGCAATATTTCGACAATAAATATTGTCATCTTCAAGGAACTACAAATGTATTTTAAATTTAAATTCAATTATTACAAAAATAAAACTTTACTTACAATGTTGGTGAGAATGGTCGTAATTTGATGATATGAATAAAGACAAACTACACAATAACAAAAGTGGGAACACAATACACAATATGAGCAATAACCAATGATAATAATATTAACAATAAAATAAGTACTAAAAATTATGTAAAATTAACATTTTTCATACTGAAAGATCGAGGCGTGTGCTATTTGTTAGGTAAAAAATTGCGAGAAGTATCCAAAGGTTCGATTTAGTTATAAATTATCAGTTGTATAATCTGAATAAAAAGGAGAAGACAACAACCAAGATCGAAGGTTCAGGCAGCGGGGCTATTTGCCCCTCCGTGTCGATCTTGGTTGTTGTCCCGAAAACTCGGGATCTTCCAATTGAAGGCAAAAATGTGCGTTTGGTCTTCCTGTTGAAATCCGTTGTTTTGTGTTTTCCCATGTTTCGATCAACAGCCTTCCTTCCAAGTTTTACACCCTAATTTGGTTATACCGTACAGAGGACGGTAAATGAGCCAGAAACATGCATATCTACGGTTACGTTACCACTCTGTTTCAGTAGCCCTTTTTCTTTTTGCGTGAATACCCATGATTTTATATATATATATATATATATATATATATATATATATATATATATATATATATATATTAGTCAAAAATTTTCGACATATTAGCCTGTTCGTTCTTCGAAAAGAAAAACAACTACTTTCCTAATGCGTAATGCTGAGGTTGTAACATATCAAAAGGGTTAATCCGATGTAGTTGTTGAAAAAATTATTGTAATGCTGGTAATTGTTCTAGTTTTTCAGTATGAAAGTGGTTAAAAACTTTAATTTTTTTGAGATTCGGTAACGTGGAAAGAGATAGTTGAAAAGTCAGATGCTCAATTTATGTAATATAAAATAAGACAGCAGTAGTAAATATATTTAGTATATTTTAATAAGAATTTAAGATATTAATTCACACGGTAAATCACATTACATCAGATACTTCTTTCGTATATATTTATGATATACTGTTAAAGAAAAGAGGTGATACACTGAATTTATACTTATTTCTTTCTAACACATTGTCGTTTATGGCCCGTGCAAACGTCCATGTGACCTAAGAATCTTCCTCGCATATATATATATATATATATATATATATTCCGTTGTTTGTGTTCTTCCATGTTTCATTCAACATCGTTGCTCCCAAGTTTCACACCCATACTTGGTTATACCGTACTGATGACGGCTAATGAGCTACAAACATGCATGCTTACGGTTACCACTCCTCTTCAGTAACCTCTTTATTTTTGCGTGCTTTCCCATGAAAAACATTTGTTGTTTGCTCTTTGTTTATATATATATATATATATATATATATATATATATATATATACATAATTATGTTAAACTTATTATAATAGGCAAAGGAAATGGTATCAAAACCGTCATTGTCAATATGGCTGACGTTGCTAAAGCTTTAGGTAGACCTCCAACCTACCCAACCAAATACTTTGGCTGCGAATTGGGCGCGCAGACTCAATTCAACTTCAAAAATGAACGCTTCATTGTAAATGGTTCTCATGATGCTTCCAAACTTCAAGATCTTCTGGATGGGTTTATACGCAAGTAAGTAAATAACAAAATGTTTTCAAAAGTTGTATTATTTGATATATAAAACAAAATAATGCTTATGTGTGAGAAAAAACATTGGTTAAGTTGACTGCAACTAAAAAATCAGTACAAGTGTTTATCAATAGGAAAGGGAATAGTTGTTAATATACCAATTATGTTATCTCAAACATACATAAAAATTTGTGTTATTTCGATAATATTGACAAATAATAGTTTTGTTTATGTAAAAAATATTCTGTAATTTGAAAAACAGAATTTGAATGTCTTTTGTTTAAATTTTTACATTTTAGTTACACTTTGAAAAACATTTCTTATTAATATAACTCCGTAATGAATTTACCATTTTAGATTTGTATTGTGCCCAGAGTGTGACAATCCTGAAACTGATTTGTTGGTGTCGTTAAAAAGAAATACAATTTCCCAGGGATGTAAGGCTTGTGGTTACCATGGTGTATTAGAATCCAATCATAAACTGATGACATTTATTTTAAAAAATCCACCAAATTCTAATCCTGCCAGCCAAGGTTCATCCTTGACCGAAGGAAAACGTTCTAAACGCAGCAAACGTAATGGAGAATCAAATGGCGATCAAGACGATCAAGGAGATACAACACTTGAATCATCTGCTGTGGATAATAGTATTGATAATAATGTAAGTGTCTGCAACGATTAGTGTTTAACTTTGCTACATTTTCTGTTTTTGATAAATTCAGTTTCATCAGTATATTAATTTTTCGTAGAATTTTGAATCTTTGAAAATTTTCTCTTGATTTATAAATGTTAAAACTATAATTATTGTTGGTATTAATTAGTTGACAGATTACCTAATATGTAGAATGTTAACTGTGATACTAAATTTTAATTGTAAACGTTGGAAGTTTTATATATATAAAATATAGATTAAAAAATTAATTTTTAGGATGGCAGTGATGATGACCAAACAGAATGGGCAGTAGATGTAACTGAGGAAGCTGTAAGAGCTAGAATGCAAGATCTCAGCGATGGCGCCAAAAATATGACCATTAGTGATGATCTGGAAAAATCCGAAAAAGAAAGAATGGATATTTTGTACAATTTGGTAAAAGCAAAGCGTGATTCCGGTCTTTTGGAAAATGTGCAAACTCAAAAAGAAGTTTTGAATGAAGCAGAGCGCCTGGAGATTAAAACCAAAGCTCCTCTTGTCCTGGCTGAACTACTATTTGATCAGGTAAGAATAATTATATTAGAGTTGCATAGATTATCATTAATATATTGTTTTACTTTCAAAGAATATTCTGGCCCAAGCTAAAAAATACCGCACGCTATTCTTGCGTTTTATGTTGAATGATAAGAAGGCGCAGAAATATCTCATTGGTGGATTGGAACAAGTCATTGCTTTGCATAGAGATAAACTGATGAATAAAGTTCCCGGTTTGCTGAAAGTATTGTATGACATGGACATTCTTGGAGAGGAATGCATTATTGAATGGTCAGAAAAGGTAAAATATTTTCTTACAACTAAATATCTATTAATAATAAGGTCTACACAATTAATCATCATCACAACTTCATTTAATTTTTATATAATCTTGGAGATATCCCAGTGATGCCCTATATTCTGAAGCACAGATCTTGGATATCCATCAACTGTTTTTTGTAAAAATAAATTGCCTTTACCATAAAAGTAAAACCTTGCCTATTTCACAACATAATTATGACACTCGTCGAAAGTAAAAACAATGCCATCATATACCTTTAAAACTGAAATCAATTGGTCAAAGATCATACGCATTTTTAGGACCAAAACTGTACAACTCATTACCAGATGAAATAAAAACAACTGAAACTCGTGTATTTGGAAAATGTTTGGGTCAATATGTATTTCTGCAGGATAAACAAGCCATCTCCGACCAAATTGAGAATAGCTTTGGTTTTATTCCTTGGTACTGATCTGATCTTGAATTTTATAATGTTTGTGATTTTTAAACTTCAAACTTTTAAATTTAATATTTTAATATATAACTTGTAATAATTTAAGGTGTATTGTGTATTTTATTGTATGAGCTATTGTTGCTATCGATATTATTGATATAGGCTAATGTAATTTGTCGTAATTTGTAATGTAATTTAATACGTCGATACAAGCTTTTGCTTTCGACGTTTCTATAATTTATTTACTTTCCATCGTGTATTTAAGAATTTATTGTAAAATGTAATTTTTATTTATCTAAATAAATGATATATATGTATATATATATATATATATGCCGCGATGTCGCGGCGCTTCCAACTTGTGTGCGTCAAAAATTTGATAACATGTCATCTCATCAATATATTCTTTTTCCAATTCTTCCTCCGTCCTTGGGAAATATGTCCTTTTAATAAACCACGTATTCCTCTTTTACAAATTATTAGTATCATCAGTTTTCTAGTGATTACTGTATTTACCTATTGTTCATCATAAGAATTCTTTTCTGCTTAATTTATCGTTAGCATCCCCATATCAAAGTATATTTTTGAATTTCTTTGTTTAATCATCTACCTCAATTATTGCGTCTGAATTGTTGTTTTTTTTTAGTTTCTTGGAAAAAAATCAACCTTATGTTTTTTTATTTAATTATTTCTGTCGAAATTCATAATTATACCTAAAATATTTTATTCCAGGTATCTAAAAAATATGTAGCTAAAGAGGTTAGCCAAGAAATTCATGATAAGGCAGCGCCATTCATAAAATGGTTGAAGGAAGCTGAATCTGAAGATTCAGATAATGAAGATGAAAGTGAATATGATGATGATGATGTGGAAATTGAGTATAACGACAGGGCACAAATCCAACTGAAAGTTACACCTCAACAGAAACCAGCACCAAAACCAGCTGAAGATGATGATGGGCAGGATGATGTGGACATTGATGCCATTTAAATATTTTTCTTATTAGTTAAATGTATAAACACATCAAACTTGCATTTTTATTATTAATTGAAGCCTGTTTAATTATGCATTACATGGTATTAAAATACTTGTCAACTTCCTGTTGGTGTTCACCTCTTGTCTTTTCATTGAATGAATATTATAAGTTGTGATGCACTTTTTGAAATAACATGTCCGATCTAATTTCTTTGTTATTATTATTAGTTTTCATATAAGACACATATCAGATGGATTTTGATGCGTGTCAGTATCCCGATGACTAATAATTATTTTTGTGTGTTTAGAATCACCATTTGTAAACGAAACTTGCAAGTTTGCTCTGTTTTTAAAGGCGCTTATGGCCCTAACTATTATGAGGGTGTCAATATTATTGTATGTCTATTTTTTTTATTCAAGCATTGATTTTTAAGTATATTATTGTGGTTGAATCATGCATACTTTTATTTACTATTTATCATATTGCAATATGTAACATAATATTAAATAGCATTTTCTCATATCCAAATCTCCTTTTCAATGTTTATTAAAATAACCAGTTATAAACTGCTCCAAAGGACTATGGTTTTTCAAAATGGCTGTCGTATATATTTGTTCATAGATTTTATTACCTACTTGGATTGGTACATATGAATAGAGTTTGCTAACCCGACTAACTATTTTTTGATTACCTCTAGTAATATCGAGGAATTTAAAAATGAGATATTTTGGGTTGTTTATTACTATTTAAATTTTACTGTTTTAATGTCAATAAAATATGGTCAAAAATGCAACAAAATTTCATATATTACACCATTTCCTAAATATATCCCATACCTTAGATAGGTTATTAAATAGGGAAATACCGACGACCCTGTCTACAAAAGTAAAAGAATTGTAATAAAAGTGTTCTCTAGAAATACTTGGAAATTTTTTATAGAATCCGGCGTTTTACCATAGTTAAATATAATGATTTTTATTGTGCCATTCAATTTATCTGATAAATATAACCCTTTTAACAAAAAATAAGCCATAAGGAAAAAATAATAAACCAAATTCGATTTTATTATCCACTAATTTAAATGGCCGCCTAAAAGATTCTGACATGACTTATGGCTATTTAAGAGAATCGTGAACAGAGCACGTCACCGAGGAACTATATACTGGTCGAGCCCAATGCAACTGTCGGAATTATATTTTGTGGGTTAATTCCACGACATTGTGAATTTTATTTTCACTAGTAATACCACTAGAGGTCAAATTATTTCCGGAAATTCCTTAAAAATATTCATGAGCGAGAAAAAATTTCCGGATATTAATTTGACTTCGTGTGGTATTCTGTAAGAAAATTCTACACCGAATTGTGGTGGAAAATCAAATATTTTTAAAATTTATTTCAACAATGCAAATTATTTTCTTCAAGTCACCAGCTCAAAAGTGCCATTTAGCGACAAAAAATATAATCTTTTATTATATAGTTTCTTGAGCTTACTACAAGTGGTAGAAAATTATAATTTTAGAGGTTTTTCGGGAACAGATTCATAGCGCGTCATAGCTTTGTCAGCAATTATTCAGGCCTTCAAATTGGTAATTTCTACTCATTGTAGTTGCATGGCAATAACATTTCAAGATAGAAAATAGTATATTCTTCATTTTTACATAAGTTTTGAGTAACTACAAGTGGTAGAAAATTGTTTTTTTGAGTTTTTCTTAACGTGCGTTATGCGCGCTTTAATGGTATGGAATTCATAACCAGCGTCAGCAAGCATCAATCATAAGAGGCTGTGATCATTGTATTTTGACACTTCAGAACATCAAAAAAACTCGCGTTTTGTTACAATAAAGAATATTGCACAGCGAGTAAAAACAATAAAATTCTTTGTTTAAAAAATGAATCGATTTGAAAATCATACTACATGCAAAATATGCGTTAAATTGTCTGATGTAATGATCAATCATCGTACCATGACTTATTTATTCCCATTAATAAAGGATTGTGGTTCCAACTTGAAGAAAGAAAATTTGTTCCGAATTGTCCACGAATATTTGCATCTAAACTACGCAAAATTGAAAGTACTGAATAGGAAAAAGGTAAATAAATTAGTGTCTAAATATTATATATATTTTATTAGACATAGACACTTAATTGAAAACATTCAAAGTCCTGCTTTTTCGCCATTAAGAAGAGTGGAGGTGTCCAAAGAATATAGAAAACATCTTAGCTTTGTAATTAAAATGTATCAAAACCAAATATTATGTGAACGAATAAAAACCGATCTGTCAAAAATGGTAATATTATGTGAACAAATAAAAACCGATCTGTCAAAAATGGTCTGTTATTGTAAACGTCAAAAAATTTCCAGTATAATTCGCTGTTGAGTATCCCACGAGAAAAAAATGTCCACTAAAGTACCTCCGTTGCCATGGTAATCTGTCAAAATAGCCTATTTTGATTGGTTCAAAATTACAGGTGTGGAATTTTCTAAATAATAGTTTTGTTATTTGATTCTTCTAGCTGCTAAATTCAAACACATTCAACTAAATAGACGAACCAAGTCATTCATAAATCCTTATTAAACGCGATGAATAGTAGACACAGACTCGACTTTTCTATAGGGTTTGAGCTGTGTTGAGCGGAATTAAATTGTTTTCTGGACCAGTCACGGTATAAAATGGAAATATAATAAATAATAACCAAGAAATAGCTGAAATTATGGCCAAACATTTCAAAGCAAAATGTACGGCCGAAAGTATTTTGTGGCCCAAACAATGGCCAAAAGTTCCTTTTCGATAACCGAATAATTTTGTTCGGTATCGTTGAGGGTGCATAGGCAATTGGTAGGTCCTTGCCAATTGGTTCTTGAGAATGGACTGCTCCAAGAGCGACATTACTTGCCTCAGTTGTTAGGTTGAAAGTTTTAGAAAAGCCAGGGTATTGCAGAATTGGTTCATTAATTAATAAATTCTTTCATGTTTCAAAGCACTTAATGAATTCTTGATCATGTACGATCTTTGCTCCTTTTTTCAAACATTTAGTCAAGGGCTTCGTTATTCTAGCGAAGTTTTGAATAGATCGGCGATAGTAGCCTATCAATCCTAAAAATCTCTTAATTTGTTTGGAAGTAGAGGGTATTGGATAATTTTTTATGGCTTTTACCTTATCAGGGTTAGGTTTTACGCCCTGTGGTGTCACAACGTGACCTAGGTAGGCCACCTCTTAAGAATTCTGACTTGTTAAGTTGAATTTTAAAATTTGACTTTCTAAGTTGCTGAAAAACATTTTTTAAGCGGTCAATATATGTTCTTGCAATGTAGAAAATATAATTATATCATCTAGATAAACCAGACAATGCTCATTCTGAATACCTCACAGTATGCTATCCATAACACGCTGAATTATCGCTGGTGCTCCTTCAAGGCCAAATGGCATTCTTAGGAACTCCCAATGACCGTTTTCGGTCGTAAATGCCGTTTTCTCAATATAATTTTCATCCATTTCGATCTGGTGAAACCCACTGAGAGTGGTGAAATACTGACATCTACTGAGTTTGTCTAACAAATCGGTGATGTTAGGGAGTGGATATTTATTATCTATAGTTTAGAATTTAATTGCCTATAATCGATTACTACTCTCCATTTTCGTTCCCCCGAGGCGTCCATTTTCTTTGGAACAACCAGACGGGAAACGTGCATAGTAAACTACTAGGCCTAATTATTTTATTATCTAACATATTTTTTATTTGTTTTTGAACTTCGTCTTTATAAATAAAAGGGTATCTATATGGTCGTGTATATACAGATATTTTGTCAATTGTATTAATTTTATGTTTTATTTGTAAGGATTAGTGGCAAATCATCTTGATGACATATGTCTACATATTCCTTAATTAGACTAATTATTTTAGTTTTTTCTAAATTTTGAAAAATCCTAATTTGGTTTCATCAAAATGATTTAATTCAAATTGTTGGATAGTTTGTCTATCAAATTTTTCTACAATAATGGATTCAGAAAAATCTAAAGAATCTGTGGAACTAATTGTGATTATGGCAGTGCCATTTTTTCGCTATAGATAGAGATTCTGGTATTTCACAATTTCCAAGTTTTTGATAGGGAATTATTATTTCTCCATTAGAAATATTAGTTTTTACTTTTATTATTTGTACACAACGGGGCACTATGTTTATTAAATTCACTTCGTTGTTAGTGGGACGATAAAGTAACTGTATTTTTGTATAAGGAGTTGACAAGTATCCTTTATTAATATCTATGTTGGCTTGTAGAATTTTAAGGATATCCATTCCTATTAAGCCATCTAATATACTATGAAATTTAAACAAAAAGAATTTTTGATATGAAGGTTTTGGTAACTTCAATATTTTTGACATAGGTATTATGGTACTATATCTATGAGCAGATTTTTTAAGGGCAGATTATACGATAAACGGGTCATCTTTAACATGCTTAGAAAATAACTTAAGTGCTACATTTGGTTCAACGAAGGACTTTGAAGACCCGGAATCTATTAAAAATTTTAATTTGTATTCAGGGCAATTCACTTTTATTTACATTATTAAGAGATATTACTTGTGGTTCTACGTGGTAGAACTGTTGAGAGGCTGGTCCTGAAAATTTATTTCGGGATCGTTAAAATTAATTAGATAATTTTCAGAACTATTTACAAGTGTATTATAGGGATCTGAATTGGAATTTTGAGGATAAAAATTATTATCCTGACATTCTGCATTGAATAATTCTTCGGATATAAAGTTTCTTCAAGGTTGATTTTGGTTAAAAGGATTTACGAAATTTGTACCGTTCCTGGTATTAGCACTCATTGGCATGCCTCTATGAAATGTATTACATGTGGAAATCGACATTGGCGTTGAGTTTGGTAAATTTTGTTTGGGTAATTGATTAGGTTTAAAAACATTGACATTTCTAATTTGATCAAAAGTTTTGAGAATTGGTTGGAAAATTTTGGTTTCTTGGGGGCCGTGGTTGAATATTTACCGGACTCATCGGAAAAGAGTTTTGGGCTTGAAATAAATTATTGTTTGGAAAGTTATTATTATTTGGAGTTTGTGCATTATAACCTTGATTGTAGAAGGTATTTCTATTATTAAAATTACCTCGATTATTAAAATTGTTCCTATTGTTAAAATTATTATTTGGTTCATGTTTATTTACATTTTTATTTTGAAAATATTGAATATTATATTCATCCAAAACATATTGTAAAGCTTGGTTTAAAGATTCAGGCTTAATACAGCATATTGTTGTTCCAAGCGGTTCTCTGCGACCTGACAAAAAGGTTTTCAAGGCTAAATTGTTATACAAGTCCTTTTTTAGCAATTTATTATGATGTGTTGTTTCATGTAACGCAACATAACTGCATATTAAATTTAAATTGTTAAAATTCTGTCATAGATATGTTGAGGTCGTTTGTTATTTGCTTGTCTCACCATGACAAGATCACGATTTAAGCAGGCCTCGTCCCTTTGATCTGCAAAATTTCTAGAAAGGGTGTCCCTAAGTTATGTCCAATAAGTGACGTTTTGAATATTTACAACCAGTTTAGCATTACCACAAAGTTTAAAAATTAAGGAATTAAACAAATATATACATATATTTGAAATTATTTGGCTGTTCCTTATTATAAAAATTGTTAATAAGTGATTCGCATACGGATAAGTACCTATTGAGTTCATTAGGATTATCGTCGAACTCCGGTACGCAGTTTAAATACTCTGGTTTAAAATCTGCCATATTATTGCAATTATATTTGACTTTAAAATTTTTATTTTTTTATCTTTTACTGAATCTGGTCTAGGAAGATCGATTAAGTTATCAAAGTCAAAATCACTGAATGAATCAATAGACATGTAATGACAAAATAATTTCAAAATTACTTGCAATAATATTGCGAATTTGAGCATCTTCTTATCCAAAACTATAAGGAAGAGCAGTACCTCATTCCTGGGTATGCACTCCATGCAAAGCTGAGCACATGCGACGCAAAAGTGGTTGATAGCTACTGTTTAAGAATTTCTCCCTTATCATAAATGCGGTTAAAGAGGTCCAGAAGAATATCAACCACATCATCGTCAAAGAATTTGATAAGCTCTATGGGTATTCGATCAGGACCAGCAGCCTTACCGGGTTTCATTGTTTCCAGGGTATCAACTATTTCTGATCTTAATATTTTTAAGTGCACAATGCTTGATTTTAAGACTGGTTTTGGAGGTCTTTCATCATCGAACAGTTCCGATAGGTATGCTTTCCATCTTTCAAGTTTGTTCCCCACGTCAGTTTGGAACACACACAGTTACTCTCAGGGTAAAAAAAATATGAAAGGGAATAAATAAAAAGAGAGTGGGTTCTTTCCAAACTGATAATGTGATTGGAGATAACAAAGCCAGTTCTCAGGGCTCTGTTATCTGAAAGAAGTTAGTTAAACTAAAGAAAGAAAAGGAAGAGAAAAAAAATAAGCTAAAGATAAATGAAATTTAATTAAGGGCGCCACTAATTTTGTTCCTAAACAAAATTAGAAAAAATCAACCAACTCTTAACTGCTGTTATCTGCTAGTTTTATTAAATGTTCACAACAAAAAATGTGCTGAAGGCAATTTTTCAGGTATACCTGTATAATAAATAAAACAACTGAATCAAAATATGTATAAATATAATGAATGTAAAATAAACGAGTTATAAAATTTTATAAAAAGTGGTTAGTAGATGTTAGTATGTGTGAAAAAAGAAATTTTGACCTTAAACGAACAGATAAAATGATATTGGTGAAGCCATACAAAATAAAATTACTTAACTTAAAAGTTGATATTCGAAGGCTGTAATCCGGAAAATCTTCTTTAGTTATGTAATTGTCTGTACTCTATACAGATGAACAGCTGAGCCCTCGATAAGCTCTTACAGTACAACCATTACTTGTACTACCATACTATTTGGTGATAATACAATAGCATACTTCTTAAGTCAGGATTTTTGGTAGAATTTACTCACAAAAGTAGTTTAGTCCTAGAGTTTCCGCTATAATAACACCAAGTGAGTTACAAAAAGACTTTTCAATATAAGACGTATTTAGATATCTGTCCAGATAGATACATAAAACTTTACTTATATTTTTTTTACAATTATACATACTAGCTTAAAGATTCGTACTGGACAAAAACCTTTATCAGTTCTAGTAAATTTTAAACAGGAAAAAATGTGAAACATACCAGTAATACCAGCGAATTTGTTCTAAGGAACAATTTTTATATTAGATCAAACTATATTTTTAAACTTATCAGAATTTCTGCATCAACCATCCTCTCGAAAAATGTATCGTAAAGTGCCCCATTCCGAATTTCTATTAAGAATTTTTTTGGACGAGATAACCTTAACGTTAATTCCACCAACACTCCATTAATTGAATTTAAAATATAGACTAGGAAGACGTGTGGTCTATTTCACCAATAAATTTAACATTCGTTGCAAAATTATTTATTTAAATCAATATTCGAAATGTTGACTGCTAAGTTAACGTTTCAAGTTATTATACGCCCATTTGTATCCTTGATAGTATTACTAGCTATCTTGACCCTGTTACATCCAGCCATTTCCTTTATCTTTTTGTGTATATGAAAGCTGTCAAATTTCTTTTCTAGTACTTCTATTTCCTCACATTGAGCTGCTAGGTATTCTTTTGCTTCCTTAATTTTTCTCTGTACTGCTTTATTTAGTGTCCTGTACTCATCTTTGTTGTCTTTGCTCTTTCTCCTTTCGTCCATAAGATCTAGAATTTCTGATGTCATTCAGGGCTTTTTCTTAGTTCTTTTGGTTTTTAGACGATTTTCAGCTATTATTTGTATTTGCTTCCACTTTTCATCTACACTAACTTCATCTGATGCACCAATATCTCTCATACATTCGTTAATCTCTTTCTTAACTGTGTCATGGATAGTGTTCTTAAGTAGTTTTGGATCTATATAGTTGTTTACATGTTTTGTTATCCTTTTCATCCTTATACTGAGTTTAGTTATAACTGGGTTGTGGTCGGAATTAATGTCAACACCCGGGTAGGTTTTAGCAGCTTTGACTAAGTTCTTATAGCGATTGTTAATGAGGATGTAATCTATTTAGTTTCTAACTCTATTTCCTGGGTTGTCCGCAGGGGATTTCCAGGTGTACAATCTACGATCTGGTAGTTTAAAGAAACTTATCATAAGATCTCTAATTTGACAGAACTCTACCAGTCGGTCCCCCCTACTATTCCTTTCTCCCAGACCAAAACTCCCTGTGTGTGCTTCGACTTTGTCTTTGCCTACTTTGGCGTTGAAATCTCCTATAACCACTGTGGTATCATTGTTCCTTATGCTTCTAAAGATATCATCAAGCTCAGCATAAAATTCTTCAACTTCATCATCCTCTTTATCCGCTGTTGGTGCATACACCTGTATTGTGTTCATAATTCCCGTATGTGTTTTAAGTTGAAGCATCGTGACTGTCTGAGCAAGGTATACAATTCAAAACCGAACCTGTAAAGTTTCTATTCAAAATCACTCCAACTCCATATAAATGTTTCGGGTCACTATTCCCAGAGTAATAGAATATGCCGTTACCCGCTGCGCATGTGCCACTTCCTGGCCATCTCACATCACTATCCCCCCAAAATATCCACATTTAATCTCAACATTTTCTTCACAATGTTGTCCAGTTTTCCTGGTGCAAAAACGCTTCTTGCATTCCACGTTCCGATCTTCATATTCTTCACTGTTGCTTTCATGAACTTGTTCGCCTCTGTTCCCCCCGGAGATCCGATTGGGGAACTATTAACTCCGGAATATTTTATTTTGAACATTGCATGATTGCTGTGTACGATTGTACTAGGGATACTCTTACAGTCTTTAATGTAGTGGTTTCCCCTTGCGTTCTGCATCAACATGCCATTGATCGTCCGTTAATTCATCCGCCTTTAGGTATTATTTCTCATCTCTAGGATAAGTGAGTGCCCTTATTCTTACCGGTTCATCCACCCGAAGCTGTTGGCCGGCAAGAGGGACCTGCTTATACCGGCAGATACTCGGTCTACAGAGCCTCGTTAGTTGTCTAGCAGGGTGCACCGCGTGCAGGTGAGGTTGTCTTTTGGGTTTGGCTTAGTTCTTTTGTCAAACCTCTTACACCCCACATGTTGGTATGTAGCAGGCATTTTCTTTGCTATTTCATACATGGCCAAAAAAACTTAAGTCCATCACCACGTTGAGGCTTTACTGTCTCTTCACTGGCTTCTTTCAATTGCCCGCACCTCCTTCATTATGTTGGCAGAGATCATTTAGAAATTCGTAACACTATTCAAAATTTGAGTGAGGTAATTAATAATTTCAATGGAAATAAACGTGAACCTATTTTAAATAAATAAATTCAAAGTTAACTCATTCAACTAATAGAATCGATATATTAAATGTTTCACTAAGAAGTAAATTTTCTTGCTGCTCTGCTACGTGACATCTAAAGCCTTACGTGACATCTGAAGCTGTACGTGTCAGAAGAAATATGAAATAGATTTAGAGTTAGACTTTAAATCGAACTATCGGTGAGAATGAGTCCTCTACTGTTTATATTTCTTCTAGAACAGATCTTTTTAATCGTTTAACAAGTGTTTTAGATGAAAAATCTTGTGTTGCAAAGATTAGTCCCAATACTGTTGATGAACTTACCGAGCTTTGAATTTGTCACTATGAACTTTCTCCGGCATTGGGACTCCGCTCAGGTTGTGAATTCGGCCTCAGTTACACTATTTTTTATTACTTCAATTGGGATAAGGTCGATCAGCCGTATTCCGTATCTCGTATGTTATTTTTAACGATAGTCCATTATGTTAAAATAACGATCGTATTTAACTAGATTGTTAACTCTTATATGATTACGTATCGAGCTTCCTTAACGATATTGTTAAAATTCTATGTTAAAAAGGAAGTAAGTTTTGATTTTTACGAAGCGAGATGGAGTGATACACCTTCAACTAATGTAAAAAGAGATAGATTCGGTCCCGTTAGAGTGTAACCCTTATATAACATAACATCAAAACGCATGCGCGCATCACGTGTGCAATTGAACAAGTACGTCTTCCAAAAACAGCAAAGGCACAGTATGAGATGCTTTTGGAGTTCTTACAGAATAATCCTGTTGTGATTAGAGGTTAAATCCATTCACAATTTGTGGGACCATTTCGCTAATAAAGTAAATACGAAAAAACGGGACCATTCAAAAGCAGCCGAGTGAGTATTTATATAGTATGCATTTTACATAGAATCCAAATGCTTATCATATTTAATTGAAATCTATATTTTATAGTTCAAACCTGTAGTTATAGAGTCATCATATTTGAGACTGAACCATTCCTTGTTTAATTTAATTAAATTTATCAGTAGATTTTCACTGAATGGAAAATGAACACAAAGAGAAAGAGTCGATTCCTACGTGTAGCAGAAATGGGTACAGGAGGTGGTCCTCATTCAGGTAAACAACTGAGCGATTTAGAAGAACGTCTTTTATATCTTATATCAAGAATTCATTTAGGAGACGATCCATTACTAGAATCTCTCGGTGGTGGTGTGTATAAAAATGTTAATAATATGTATCTATAATCTGAGTGTTGTAAAATTTTTCAGACCCGAAGGTAACTCAGCAATCAGTTGTTGTGGAGATGGTTGAAAACCATTATGACCATGGTAACATATATTTATTATATAATTACTTCATGTTATCTGGAACATGTTTCAGATTATATCAAAATTAATGATCAAAATGAAGAACCCGCTTTAACGCCAGAAAGTAGAAATGATGTAGATCTTAATGAGAGTAATCGTTAGTATTTGATATTTCCTAATGAATATTTGATTTTAACAAGTTTATAATTCACCTGCAGATATAACCTTTACTTTTCTGGAGAATAAATAAGGGGAACCCTGCTCATATCCTTCTGGAATTCTACACCAGTTGAAACTCCAAAAAGTAAAGTAATGAAGGATTATAGGAAAAGTAAGTTTCATTTATAAATTTTTTCAATGTTACACTTATATTTCTCATTTTTTAGAAACTGATTCTAGATATACAACCAATTTAGTATTTGAAGCTATGTAGGAGTTGAAAAAAGTGCAAGAGGCTCTTGTTGATTCAACAAAACAAAATCAGCACACTCAAAATAAAATTGCAGACGCATTGATGAATATAGGCTATGCACTAACTACTCATAATATAATTTATGAGAAAATGGCTCAGAGCCAAGAGAAAATTGCAGAAGCTAAAATTATTTCATCTAGAGCTTTGGAAAAAATGGGCGAGGCAAAATTAATTTCAGCAAGGGCTAAGGAAAAATCAACCGAGGCTGAAATGTCAAAATATCACTGAACTGACCGAACTGTTATTTGTTTTTTTTTCTGATTTTTATGTGTTCTGTATGTTTTGCATGTGTTATTTCTTGAAATTTACAGTGTAACAGTGTTGTACATTCATTATTATTCCAGCTTAACTAATAATTTCTTTTCATTATTATATTCTTCATTCAATTGAAATGTTTTTTTTTTAATTTATCCTCTATTCCATTTAGTTCCTACATAAACAACTAAAAATATATATACTGCACGGACTTTCGAAATTTCAAGAAATAGAGAACGTATAGTTATCTATACCTAAAAAAATCACAAAAATCCAACATTTTTGATGTTTTATTTACATACAATACAAAAATATTTCTCACTGATATTTCCAATTACAAAATCTCACACTTCAGATTTCTACTTCATTGAATAAAGTTTTCATTCTTATTGTAAGTGGTTTTGTACTAAATTGTTCCTTATGATTCGACCCTGTTGCAACCATAAATCATCTGAAAAAAAAATAATATAATTACTACTTAATTCATTTAACATTTCAAGCTGCATTGCAGAATGATAAAAATCATACCTTCACATCTTTGTACATTATTATGCCTTTGAGCATCATTTATATTCTCAATATCATAATCATCATATTCTACTTCCTCAACTTGTTCCTGAAGTGTTCTCTTTCGAAGCATGTTGTGTATAATGACACAAGATAGAATTATTTTTCCTGATTTAACAGGATCATAATGAAGGGTTCGGTGCTTTAAGAGACAGCGGAATCTTTGTTTCAACACTCCGAAACATCTCTCTATTGTGTTTCGTGATCTTATATGTGCTGTGTTATACCTTTCTTCTTGGCTTCTAGGGGCAGAATTTGATATAGGCTTTAAAAGCCAAGGTTGTAAAGGATACCCAGCATCACCTATAAAATGTATTTGTATATATCTACTTAATTTATTATTAATGTCTCTAAACTTACCAATTAACCATGAATTCATCAATTCCCCATTTCTAAATATTTCTTCTAAGTGCCGTCGCACAACTGACAAACTCCAAATAGCTGAATCATGAGTGGATCCAGGGAATCACACATTACAATTTGTAACTATTAAATCTGCATCACATATCTGAAAAATAAAAATGTTGGGGTTACCCGAAGAAATTAAATATTTTGTTAACGCACCATTTGAACATTAATGCTATAATATCCTTTTCTATTGTAATATGCAAGAGCAGGACGATTTGGATATTCTTCTTGCGGTGAAATTATAGCAATATGGGTACAATCTATGGCACCAATAATTCCAGGAAATACAAAGTTCTGTACAAACCTAAACATATTTAAATTAGTAAACAATAAATACTGAATATATAAAGCATATTCCTCTTACTTCTCTTTCACTACATTTCTTTCAGCCTCTGTTCTAGAAAAGATAATCCACTCGTTCAGAAGCTGATTAATCATAAAATCAGTGAAGCTACTCAGGATTTTGCTGAGGGTGCTTTGACTCAAGCCAATATTAAAACCATGACCAACACATCTTCGGTAGCTTCCATTTCCAAAAAAATTTAAAACTGCTAATACCTACGATCAAAACAATTTGTGTTATTGCATTCGAATAAGTGTTGAAAGTACCTTCAGCTCTACTGGAACAGCTGTTGACCGCTGTGATAGACTAAAGGGTCTATATAGATTTATTAAATACTTGGCCAAATCTTTTGGAAGTCTAAAAAACTTGATGAATTCCACACTAGTCATTTGAAATAGGTCACTATCATCTCTCAATCGTCGCCTTTCGATCCTCAAATGATGCCTGAAATAACATAATCATTTTAATATGATAAATCAGACATACAAATATACTTTCAATTGAATTACCTTTGATTTATGTTCACCACTTCGTTCAATAGACCAAAATTCAAAAAATTTACAGCATTTATCAAAGCAGCCATTCAAAATTAATTAAATAAGCACTGTTTCACAAATTTATTAATTATGTTGGGTTGCTAAAAATGACAAATCACCACAAATATATATCAAAAAAAGATTATATTCCAGTCATTTATTTCGTTAACGAGATCGTTAAGACACAACAAGCTGCTAAACCGGTCCAGTTATTTAACGATGGATAAAATAACGATTCTCGTTCAAATAACTATGCGTATGATTATACAGAATCGGAATTTTTGGGCATATCGTTATATTACATAAATTCGCGCTTCACGATGGTCGTTAAATAACATAATGTGATACGGAATAGGGCCGAATAACAAAAATTTCGGGAAAAATGGATTTATTTTAATATGAAAACAAATTCACATCAACCATGTATTCACAATACAACACGAATAAAAATCAGTTTAACAATAAAAATGTCCAACTCAAGATTTTATATCCACCGAAAATAAGTTTAAGGACTTATCTTGGAGAAAGCCGGGATATACAGTTCTCAGCGATATCAGCGGATCTTGAATAGCCTGGACTGGTCTATGGATATTCTGGATGGCTTCCGATATCCTACTTACGGGCTTCATATGCCACGTACGGCTTCAGATGTCACGTAAGGCTTTAGATGTCACGTAGCGGAGCAGTAAGACAGGGTACCACCGTGAACAAAATATAATTGTCGACTGACTAAAATTGACTTCTTAGTGAAACGATATAGGAAACAGAGAGCGATTCGACTGGCATTGTCGTTTAAATGGGAATTTTTCGAATGTCATTCGACGCGTTATTAACATATCGAAGTAAAATAATTTTTAATTAGAGGTGGGAGTAACTGAATAAGGAACGCTCCTACATAACTAATGAAAAATTGGAATACGACGTTGTTGAAACAAAGTGATCTCTAAATTAGTATATAATTTAAAAGACCTTTACGGTTATGATTTAAGTAACTGGCATGTTACAGATTTAAAAAATCAATACATTGACGAAGATGAAAACGCTTTTACTGAAGTTAAGAAACGTCTTACTTCTAGCCCTATTCTTGCAAGTTCTGATTTTTTTAAAACCTTTCATCATTCAAACTGATGATAGTGAAACTGGTCTTGGTGCAATCTTGTATCAGGAATGGGACGGTTTAGAACACCCTATGGCATATGCAAGTCGTACGTTGAATAAAACCTGAGAGAAAGTACAGTACAACAAAAAAAGAACTTTTAGGAGTTATTTCTGGTGTTGAAAAATTCCGAGGCTATGTTGAAGGCACTCATTTTACTCTTGGGACAGATCTGTGCAGTATCTTTCTAGACTTTCGAATCCCTCAGGTCGCTTGGCACGTCTTTCTCTTAGGCTCTCCCAGTTTAATTTTGAAATCAAACACAGTAAAGGAACCACCATGGTGGTCAGTGATGCTTTCTCTGAAATTTGTATTATTCACCTAAGTACCTTTAAACCAGATGGTTGGTATAATTCTATGATTCGGAAGGTTTCGAATAATCCCTATTTATATCCCACATTTAAGGTTGACAATCATGTTTTGTATGAATATATGTTTTCGTCTAATCCAATATTTAGTAACTTATCTAATTGAAAAATTGTTGTTCCTACCGCCAACAGAATTGACATATTAAGGTTATTTCATGACAATAAATTAAGTGCTCATTTATGCATATCTAAAACTATTTCTCGTATCTCTGAAATTTATTACTGGCCAAAACTTGAGAAGTTCTGTATCTCGCTACGTTAATAAATGTTCTGTTTGTAGTTCTTGTAAAACGCAAAATCTACCTAAAGCTGGTGCTATGGGTCAATACAAAGATATTAATTTTCCTTTGCAATGGATTTCTTAATAATCGTAGTAAAATAATTTCTTGGTCTGATATTGTTGCTAAATTAAAAGCAGATTTTCTTACTTACAGTTATAAAATAATTAGAGGTGGGAGTAGCTGAAGAATAAGTAACGCTCCTAAATAACTAATGAAAAATTGAAACAAGTCGTGATGACATGACTTATAAGTCTCCGTATTGAGAACTTATTTTTAAAAAACAATTTTATTACTTTAATACAACTACTTTCAAAAACTTAATTAAATAATATTATTTTATTACTATGGTCTTTATTATTTGATAGTTGACATCAAACTAAATATGTAAATTAATTTAATTTATTAGCAAAACTATCTATATCAGCAATAAAAATGTAAACAATAAACAAATCGGCAATAAACAAAATAATGAAGTCTGCTGTCAGCATCTACGGTGTTCAACCATATACGGGGTTATCAAATATAACACATCTTACAAGTTTTTTACCCCACTAAAATTTTTTAAATCGTCAAACCACGCCTATTTTCACCAATTAAGCCTCTGTTGCAAACGGTTATTAGTCACCCATGTGATAGTACTAAAAAAAATGAACTAAATTTGACCCACGTCTCAAATAAAGTTCATCCATGTTTTATACTTAAGTTCATCACCAAAAGATAGTGAAAAAATTATTCTATCAATAATTTTATTTTGAATACAAATCGTAATTTTGGAAGTTTTTATTATTATCAGAAAAGTTATGACATTTCGTTTTGTGCTTCTTAAGACAATATATATTTTAAAAATGTGGCGGAGTTTGAATTTTCGATTTATTTGAATTATCCACTTGTAACGAGGTTTCCTTTCTTTAATAGTTATTTTAAGTTTCTGAGTATATCTGTATTTGATATTACTTATAACCCGTTATACCCTCTAACTTCTATATAGAAATCATTTTATATATAAAATTTATATATATTTATATCCGGAGGATATTCTCATTTACCCTCTGGCTTCTGGGAAGAAATCATTTTGTATATAAGATTTATAGTTATTCTATGTTTCCGAGTATATATTTATTTACTATCTGGTTTCTGTGGAGAAATAATTTTATGCTTATAAAATATTTATTCCGGTTTTGAACTCAAAATTTCAAAATATTGGTTTCCCACTGCCATGAGATAGAGAGTATGTATCGCGAAGGTCGAACTAACCGAGAGAGGTGGGAAGTAAGGCTGAATACGGAGAAGCTTTGAATGGAGAAGTCAGTGCTCGCTGACTACAATTAGAGGCAACTGTTCACCGTTCCGCTGCCGCTTTGTTTTTGTCGTACCTGTTATAATTTCTTTTGAATTTTTTTTAGTACATAAATAAAACATTAAATGCAGTTGCTATTAAGGTAAGAATTTTTAGAAATAATAATTCGGAAATAAGTGGTCCTTTCAATAATTATTCAGTTAAACTTCATTTTACAAGTTTGAGTATTTTTGTATAACCGGAATGCAATAAAACTTTATTATACCTTTACCGATTTTCCCATACGCGTTCCGATTAAAATCTTGCGAGAGCGTCAGGCATATAAGCTAGGGTTCCCTGATATTTTAATCCGAGGACCACTGTCTTATTATACCATTTCCGATTTTCCCAAACGCGTTCCGATTAAAATCTTGGAGAACGCCAGGCATATAAGCTAGGTCTCCCTGATATTTTAATCCCAGGACCACTGCCCTTATTATATATTTTCTGTTTCCCATACAAGTTCCGATTAAAATCTTGGAGAGTGACAGGTATATATAATCCAGTGCTCCCTGATATTTTAATCCGAGGATTACTACCACTTCCAGACTCCCAGTTCTCCCGTTCCGAACAATAATTTTGAAGAAGTGTCCTAGTCAGGGCTTTTCATTTTTTTATTCAAGAACCAAAACCGTATTCTTTATTTTCCCGATCAATAATTACGTATGTTTTAAATCAAATGCTTATTATACATACCGAGAATATCAAGAGTAATTGGACATTTTTGTTAGAAGTAACGTTTAACCCGTTTTATTTATTAAAGTTTTTATTTCAAATGCCTATTATACATACCGGGATATCAAGAGTAATTGAACTTTTTGATGGAAGTAACATTTAACCCGTTTTATTTATTCAAGTTTATATTAATCTGTCTAATGAAAGGACCACCGAATTTTGAAGTTTTGCTGTATGGTTTTACCGCTTCTTTCTCATATAAAACATTTTTATGATAATAAACCGCTCTCGGTTATGTCCTGCCCGCTTTGTCACTAATTTACGCATATTAAATGTACCTATAGTTTGATTATACATCTGTGCTTTTGGATACCAGGGTATTGTCTCCCTTTACGAATATTAGTTTTTTTGTAACGATTTAGTCGGCTCTAGAAAATAGAATTATAATATAACCTAACCCAACCTTTGTTTTATTGACCTACTATAGATGGTAGAGTAGTTGTTTGGCTGCACGAATTTAGCTTTCCCGTAGTGTGGGCCAGGAGAATAACTTTTATTTCAGGACCAGCGAGAACGTTTTTTCTTAGCAATAACCCTCCCGGATTTTGACGACACTAGGCCCCTAGAATGGATCATACCTCCGTCTGGAACTCTTGACAATTGAAGTCAAGGGGCCGCGGAGACAACCACGTTAAAAATTTGGTGCCCGAGAAATTGTAAGGTTTCAAAGGTGTCAGAAGTGACGTACCGAAGCATTAAGAGGTAGGGCAAAAGGCTGCGACCTCTGATAGCAAAGAAGAAAAAACACGTCACACACTTCAAAATATTGACGAATTCAGTGACAACAAAGTTTTATTATCTATATACAGAGTTGCAAAAAATAAAATATTTGGGAATATTGATTTCAACAGCTTTTGTTAATTCATTCGTATATATATATATATATATATATATATATATATATATATATATATATATATATATATAGGATAAGTAGATTTCGACGCTTTGATAAAATTTAAGAATCACTGACACAAATTTTGGACGTTCACATGATTATTTAAGGTTACCTTTGAAGGAAAAAAAGTTATTTAATATTCAGAATTACTGTTTATTTTCTTTCATATAATCCTTAACACTAAGTAATCTAGTTGCTTTATTTTCAGTAATAAATTAGAGGAGGGAGTTTTTCAATAAGTTATTGCACTGGCGTGGGCGTCAGGATTGTCATTTGTGCCAGCACCGCACCCCACAGTTTGTGGAATGTTGTAACATACGAAATCAAGACGAAAGATTATAAATTATAAATATATTATATATGTATATAAAAAACAAACGAAGTTTTATTTTTAAAAAGACCACCATCACAATAGCTACCGACGCGACACTATACTTTTCGGTAAAATTGATTTACTTTATTTTTTTACACAGCTCGACTATCTTAACAAGTCATATTTAGTTGAAAATTGTAAAAATAAAAAAGGAAAAAAGAAAACAAATAATTAACAGATGCGTAGCTATGCCAAAGTCTACCATTCACTAGGTAACAATCCGTTAATTTTAAACACAGCCTCGCAAAGCCATAAATACTTTAAGGTATCTCATTTTCTTCACTCAAGTAATTCACTAAATATTAAATATGTATATGTATAATATGATACAGTTTGTCTATCAAACATATGTACAATTTTGTATATATAATCATTACATATTACATTTCATAATTTGACAATCTACAGTATTTACAAATATATAAGATATATAAATATATTTTTTATCACTTTTATTAGTCTGATAACCGTCTCGAAAGAAGTACATTGCACCACTAAAGTTGCTCCACAAACTTGCTCAACTGGTCTTGCGGAGTCATGGTCGGCACTTCGTTATTTGAGTCTTGGTTTGGTGCAGCAACGGGCGAGGCGTGCGGATGTAGGGCATTCGAGTGATTTTGACTCAATAACATCTCGGACGCTGTCGCGAGATCATGTGGAGAAGGTTGAGGTCCTCTCGGACTCGCCACTGCCTGGTTTCGAGGACTTGGTGCCGTCCGCGAAGACGGACTCGGTTGAGGACTTCTGAAAATCAACAAAATATTGTTAATTAATAATTACTCCACCAAACAAATTTTTACTTCAGTATATAACATTATTCCTAATCAAAACAAAACAAGTTGCCAACCACCACAGCGTGGCATATATGTAGACTTCAGATTAATGAAGGACACTGATTAAAAACCTGAAGATGTTTATACTACCGTCCTTAGGAAAAACACCGCATGTACAAAAAATATGAAAATTGAGTTAAGTGTCAAAATCAGCTTATATTACATATTTACATTAGAAAAACACCGTATTTTCTATCACAGATATATATTTCCAAAAGAATTCTAAACCTAGCATCTACAAAAAGATTGATTAAACTAAAGAACAGCTCCGTAATAGCAACATTACTTAGACCGCATATACATGTCACATCAAGCAGATGCCGTGTTTATTCCAAGTAAAATGCAGGCGTGGTGTTTTAACGAAGTAATTGGCACGTATTCAGGTCAAATAAAACCGAAAGGCAAACATCATGGTGGAATTAAGAAATTAGTCAGGAAATTAAATTTTAAAAAAATGGAATAAATATTTAGAGAGCAGAACGGAATATAATTACCAGGAATATAAAAGACAAAGGAAAATAGTCAAAAATGCAGTAAAAGAAGAAAAACAGAAGAGCTGGGAACTTTTTGGTAGCAAATTGGAAGAAAACAGCAAGGACAATCAAAAACTGATCTACAGAATGATAAAGAAAATGAGAGGTATTAAAATATTAAGCGCATCGATAGTTAAAGACCTAAAAGGAAAAATATTAACACATGACATTGAAATAATGGACAGATTAAAGGAATATTTTAAAAAACTATTAGACAGTACTACTGATGAAGAATCAATAGAAAACACGGAGACTGTAAATAAGAATGCTATTATGTTGAAGGACATCACAGAAGCGATACAGAAATGATAAGAAAATTGGGAGAAAAGGGAACAGAATTGCTTCTAGATGTTTGTAATAAATCATGGTCTGAAGAAAAAATACCAGGAGATTGGCGGGCAGGAATACTTTTACCAATACAAAAAAAAGGAGATGTTAGAGAGTGCAGCAATTACAGGGGGATAATGTTGCTGAGTTTAGACCTGAAGGTGTATGAAAAAATGATTGATATGAAATTAAAGATGCATATAGAACCAACACTAGATGAAGCACAAAGTGGGTTCCGGGTGGGAAGAAGTGTAAATGACCACATATTTACAATTAAGCAAATCATAGAAAAAACACAAAATAGCAAAACAAAGGCATGCTTAGCATTTATAGACTTAGAGATAGCTTTTGACAGAGTTTGTAGAAAGAAAATATGGGACATACTAGAAGCAAGAAAAGTTGATAAAAAAACTAATGAGTAATAAAAAGTATTTACAGAAAAAACATAAACTATATATAATCAAAAATAACTGAGCACCTGAAACATTTGAGACAAAACAGGGATTGACGAAAGGTGGAGCTCTAAGCCCAACCGTATTCAATATTTTCATGGACCACATAATAAAGCAAACCAAAACGGACACACAGGGGCTTACTGTAGGTATGAAGCAACTTAGACCAGTTAAGATACATGATGGTGCATTTGCTAACGATATAGTTATAATTGCCAATATAGAGGAAGGTCTCCAAAAAAACATTGACATATTGAATGAAAATAAATGCAAATAAAACGAAAATAATGAAGATAGCAAAAAAATCAAGAAAGGTTGAATATAAGAATTGGCGAGAGTTTAATCGAACAAGTTACTCACTTTACATTCTTAGGAACGACAATTGACAGCACTGGTAACCAGGAAGGGGAAAGAATAGAACAAGCAATAAAAACTTACCACATGCTGAAACCTGGATTTATTAATAAGAAGGAAATCTCAAAAAGAACCAAAATGACAGTATTCCAAACAGTTTTTAGACCGATACTTATGGCAGTGAAACGTGGGTACTGGATCAAAAAATGAAGAGCAGAATACAAGCTATAGAAATGAAATACCTGAGATCTATGAAAGTAATAACAAAACAAGACAGAATAAAGAATGTAGAAATAAGAGAGGAGCTAGAAATAAAATCCATGCTAGATTATATCGAAGAAAGACAACTGAACTGGTGGGGACATTTACAGCGAATGGACGATACTAGACTAGTTAAAAATGTATGGGAAGCAAAGGTGATTGTTAAGAGAGACAGAGGTAGACCAAAAGAATCCTGGGATAACAACAGCCAAAGTATTAAATTAAAGAGGGAAAACAATTATAGAAGCAAAACAGCAAAAAATAGAAAAGAATGGAAAACTTTTGTTGATGAAATTTTAAGAAATCTCCCTACACTGAAAGGTAGAAGGGAATTTGATAATATATATCATTCCTAGTGTATATTATAAATTCGGACACCATTGCTGCTGAAGATATTCGTATTAAGTATTTCGAACCAGGACATACTTTTATGTCTGCCGCAGGCTTGTGCAAAAGCCCACTTTTTTTAGAAAAAGACGACCCACTCGGTTTTTCCTAGGTTTTTGTGGGTTTTTGAAAAAATTTGGGTTTTTGCAAATTTAAAAATGCCGCGCTTTTATTAGTGGTAAATACTGGAAGTTGTCAGTTGTCAGTTGCCTGAATGGCCAAAACATGCAATATTAAAGACGCAACTGCAATTGTTTGTTATGAAAATAAATAAAATATGAAGTATGGATGGCTTTATGTTTATTCAAATATAATTAATAACATTTTCGCATGATTTTAGTTTTATTAATTTCACTTAATTAATGTATATCTTGCTTTAAATTATAAATTAAGGTTTAATCTGACTTTTCCTCATGTAATGTGTATTGGCTTTGGCAACTCTGTTAATAAATTAGTTTATGTTTTACAACGCGCCAACGCGGAGTTCGGGGATTCACAGCTCACAGCTGTTATGAGAGGGGGTGAATAGTTGTGTGTGAAGGTGCAGTTGTTGGCAGTCGTCGCGGTAGAGACCATCAGCAGTGATTCGCATTGTTATTGTTTTTCACTTGGGTTTAGCCTGCAGCCAGTGCAGGTGATTATTTGTGTTTTGGTTTTTACTTCCTACTAAGTTTAAATTAAGGTAAGCAAGTCTTTATCACTATTGTATTATTATTCAAACAATAATTAATTTCATATTTATTACAGTAAAATTCAATAAATGACTTGAAGGGTAAAACGTTTTTGTAATGGATAAAAAATTGTCAAAATTTGAGACTAAAAAAAGAGGATCTGTGAGAGGTTCAAATAGAGGAGGAGGTAGACGGCAATCCAATGTATGGAACGGGTTTTTCAAGGATGGGGATATTTGTAGATGCAAATATTGCAAATTGCAAGTTAGTGCAAAAGTAGAAAGACTTAAAAATCACTTGAGAAAGTGTAAAAAATATTTGGTGTCTGTGTCCGAACTGTCAGACACAGACACAGAAAGTGAAAATGAAGATATTATATTTACACCAAACGCAGCCAACTCTTCAGAAAATCCCACAGTGGACCCTGCTGAACCTGGTATGTGTTAATTTAGCTAATTACTAATTACAATTATTTAATAGTTGATACACCTTTAATATATTTTTTTTTGCCGTAAAATGTAAAATAAAAAATAGCATGGTAATTTTATTTTACTCATTTTCAACAGGGATTTTCCTGATTAAGTATTTCAGTATTTGTTTCTTTTCTTTTAGTTAAAAATAAATGCGGCCCTTTTGCAAACTATGATAAAGATAATAATGATGAAAATGATGAAATGGAATTAAATATAAATGACAATGAAAATAGGCAATTATCAACATCATCAGCATCAATGTCTTGTTTGAGTTCGACCATTGCTTCTGCTTCCGGCATTTCAATTAAAAAGTGTAAAAGAAATGTCTTAGAACCTAATCAAAAACCAAAACAGAAACAGGCAAAACTTGATCTTGAAGTAATAAAAACAGGAAAAGAAACCAAACGTAAAATTGACTTGGCTGTAGCTAGGTACTTTTATGCCTCAAATACTGCCTTTCGACAGGCGGAATCTACACAGTTTAAAGAACTTTTACAATTGTTACGCCCAGGTTATAAACCTCCTACAAGAAAGGATCTGTCAGAAAGTCTTTTAAATGAAGTATTTGGAGAAGTCAATGCTCAAATTCAAAAAGACATGGCCGAAGAAAATAGGCCAATAACACTAGTTACAGATGGTTGGTCTAGTATAAAAAACGATCCGATTATAGCAGTAAGCATTCACACAGGAAAGTCATCCAGTTTACTGAGTACAATAGAATGTGGACCAGAAAAAAAACTGCTGAATATTGTTATGAGATTATTCATGAAAACATAACAAAAGTAAATCAAGAGTATAACAAAGATATATTTGCTGTCGTGACAGACAACGAGAATAAAATGAAAAGTTTAAGAACAATAATCGAAGAGGAAAATCCAAATATACTAACCTACGGTTGTAATTCTCATTACTTAAACTTGGTTGAGCAAACTGTCATGCCACAAACTATCATAAAACATATAGTGGAAATTCATAAATATTTTAGAAACCATCATATTCCACTCAGCCTTCTAAAAGATCGAGACGGTGCAATGCCACAGCTACCGAATGATACCAGATGGAACTCTCAGTTGGCATGCCTAAAAACTTTTTGTCAAAATTTTCATTTATACAGACATTGCCAAAAACTATGACGATATGGATAATCAGATTAAAAAAAAATAGATGACATGAATCTATACAAAAACGCTATTGATTTGCAGGACCAGCTGGAAATTGTTGGAAAATCCCTAGATTTTCTTCAAGGAGATAACGTAGGACTATCGGATGTAGTTGAAACCTGGTTAAATTTAATTTCTGAGAAAAAATTGGAATTTTATAATGAAGCGCTAAAAAAAAGGTTTAATCAGGCAATGGAACCCTTTCACTTTCTAGCCTATTTGACAGATCCAAAATGAAAACTGGATTCTAGTGATATCCAAGGTATTTTTTTTTGTGTGCCCATGAGCCAATGTAATGTAAATTAAATTTACTTTTTTTAGCACCAAATAACTCGGATTTAGATTATGATAATCGCGTCAGAGCTGAAGAGTGGCTGCACAATAAGTATCCGCAATTTGTGTCTGGTTTTTTAAGTTATTGTATGTCTGACTGTGACATATTTTCAAAGACTATGTTTGAAAAAGAAATCCTAAAAAATTTCAATGGGTACAAATGGTGGCTTTTGAATAAAGATAAGTTTATGCAAAAGCAAAAGGATTTAAAGAAAAAAAATGAAAACAATGAAACTTCAATCAAGAAGTATGAAAACCTAGTTGATATGTGCTCTTTCTTTTCAAACTTGCATAGCTGTCCAGTGCATCAATAGAACGCATATTTTCAACTTTTGGTCATGTTTGGTCAAAGCTCCGAAATCAGCTAGGTGTTGAAAAAGTATCGAAGATGGTGAAAATTTACAGATTTTTAAACAAACCATCCAACCAAACCAAATCCAAATAATTTTATAATAGATATAATGTTATTGTTATCACTTATATTAGTATTACTTAATATGTACTTAGAGAAACAAGGTTTTCATTTTGTAGTTGTATTACATCTCCATTTTGTATTTTTTTGTTTGCTTTTAGATTTTTAGAATCTGGAATCTTGATTTTTTGTTTCTCCTAACAAAATTAAAATTAAATGTAAAAAAAAGCAAGATTTTTTTCAAAAATAAAGTGGAAATTGGATTTGATATGCATCGGTGTTTCGTGTTTCTTAATTCTTCTATACAACCCTGGTCTGCCGACAGTTTTTACCACCAGATGGAACTGTCATTAAAAAAACAAAAGAAAACTTACGATTTTGATGACTTCGTAACAGCTGTCTGAAAAACGAATTCAAAGATGGTGGAAATCAAAAGTATGCAGTGTAAAGATTTTTTAAGTGGCAAGATTGTTCATCGCAAACATGCATAAGGAGCCTAAATCCTTGTTCTTACTTGGCAAAAATAACTGAAATTGAAGCCAACAGAGGATCGTTTTCTTTGAGGTACAAATTGGCAGACAGCTTTCATTTCCATGAAATGGTTGTTTTTCAAAAAAAAATTATAAAAAAAGGACCTCCCTCACCCAAAGTATTAGCATCACCGTGTGGGGTGGCTAAAAATTGAAAGGAAACTCTTCTTAAAAACCTTAAAAGTATAATTTCTTCAAATAGGCTTCAATTCTGGAAAAACCTAGAGAAATGTTCAGAAAACAACCCTTAAGGACGACAAATGATAGGTTTTGTTGTTTTTTTAGTAAATTATTTATTTCCATACAGTTTTTCCTATTAATTTTTTTGGTTTTAAAGTGTACTTCTAGAATAATCGAATTTTTGGTTTATTTTAGTTTTAATAAATAATAGATAAATAATTTAATCAGATACTTATGTCTGTCATTTAGTAGTTGTTTTCATAGGTTATAAAAATATAATTGCAATCGAACTAGTTATTATTTTATTACTATCTTAAGCGTTTAATACCAGTAGATGCTCAATTTTTTCGTAAAAATTTTATTCTTTTTTCCAGTATCTAACTTTTTAGGCTAAATAAAGTAAGAAAATATATTTTTTTCCTAAAAAGCAAAATAATTTTTTTCCAGGTTCACTCACATAAAGTGATATTATTTTTATTTGTATTGAAATAAGAACTTGGGAACATTTTAAAATTTGTGTAAACTTTGAGCTCGGTTTACTCATTATCGTATAATGTGCAAAAACGGTGGTTTTTTCCTTAGGACGGCAGCCCAAAACATTCAACTAAAGAAGAGACTACCTAAGATCCAAATAGTTGCGATCAAACATAATGTAAACAATTCATAAATGTTGACATATTGTCCTAAATAGCAATAATTTATCTATAAAATTTATGTGAAAGCTGCAAAAATAAAGAAATATGATAAGGTAATTTAATAAAAATATTGATGTGTAGGCTAGTGAAGCATTGCCGAAGCAATGTAAAATGACTTTCTCCCCAAACCTAACGATTGATCGCCTATTCTATGGCCTTATGAATGACTTGGTTCGTCTATTCTTTAATTGAATGTTTTTTATATAAGCTTTCCAAATACATATATAATTTTTATTTATGTAGACTGTATTTTTTTTATAGTTAGCAAGCCAGAATATACGACTTCGATTTTTTGGTTACCTCGCGTTTAAAACAATATGTAAAAAGAATCCTCTTGCAGATTATCTGAAAAGGGTTTTCAAGTCTAATGATCTAGTGACAGAGGGACTTAGAGGGAACCAAACAACAGAGAAAAAAGATAAAGAGACTGGTTGGTTACTCAGAATTAAGAAGAGGCTGGATATGATCTTATCACAGGAGCAGTTTCATAAGAACTACCAAGAAAAGGCATTATAAAACTCACAAATCTAATCAATACAGTTTTTAGACAAGCACGTAGAGTGGGAAATAGCTGAATTGATTAGGATTATAAAACCAAGGAAAATGCAAGCAAAACTGTATCTAACAATGAATTTCTGATGAAAACTCTTTTAGAAGCTATTCCTTAAAAGACTAGAAACAAGTGAAGAAGGATATAAGATTATAAAGTTTTGATTTTGTGAAAAATAATAGAGGAACGAGGTAATAAAAAAATATATGCTCGGCTTTGTTTAAAGACATAGAACAATTTGATAAGGTATAGGGACCTTATATAGAAGATCAATTTTTGTGAATGTGGGAGTGCCATAGGGTAGCTTACTTGGATGTAAAAATTCCCATATTTGCAGATGATACTGCTCTTACCGATCTCAGCAAGTGCAGGAAACTGAAGAGGTCCAAATCTTCGGAACTGGTGTAAATGTTCAGATTTGGACCAGAATTAACGTTTTTTATATTATTTTTGATGTCACACCAAATAGTTGCTATATATATTTTCTAAATTATATTTGAATCGATTTGACTTGGTTGTTTCTTAACTTTTTTTGTTAAATGTACATCAAACGCCAATAAAATTTCAAATCAGATGTTTTAATATTAAAATTCTTCAAAATAGAACAAAAAATTGATAAAACTATTTATGATATAATGAATTTACGCATCCGCCAACACTATTTTTTACAATTAAGTTACATTAATTTGCAGCATTTACATTATATACCTTATTGGAGGCGGACTTCTAACACTTTGCATCAGCTGTTGCTGTTGTACAGATATGCCTTGTCCCTGAGGTGGTCCCATTACTCCTTGTGGCGATGGTAAAGGTGATGGCGTTGGTTTCAGACCTTGCATTGGTGGATATTGTTGGTCGCCGAACGAATTGTTGTAGCCCATGTGAGGTTGCCTGATACCCGGTAGCCTCTGCTGATAAGTTGGACAGGCACCAGGCTGTTGGAAACCAGGTTGTTGTTGTTGCTGCTGTTGTTGTTGTTGAGCCGCCGCCTGAAAAAAATTGTATGATGTTGAGTTAGGATAGGAAAATCTAAAATGTTTATTGCACTATATTCAGTACCGCTGAAAAGAATTTGGCTCCCTGTATTTTTATTTATATTTTAAACAGAATCCTTTAAAGCCATTTTCATCGTGTGCACCTCATTGCAAAACACGTGCTTATTTTTATTTTCAGCCACTTGGTCACATGATGGTGTTAGAGTTGACTTTTTTAAAGGTTTTGATGAACTTATTGGGTATTAAACGTTAATAGTATCTATAATAGCTGTTACAAAATACTTTGCATTATTTATATGATCAGAAAACACACAGTTTGTCCCGTTGGTGTGATATAAATATGCTCCATCTTAATATAAATAAATCACATTTTCGAGAATTATGAATCCAATTCAATACTGAAAAATGTTATTTTGTCAGTAGTTGATAGTGTTCGAGATCTTGGCATATTATTTGATTCCAAAGTTACATTTAAGACACATATTGATAACATTGTTTCGAAATAATTCAAATTATTGGGCTTCTTTAAAAGATCTTCAGATAAATTTCCCCTTTGCATTTTAAATTTATCAAGTTTGGAACATCGAAGGGCTGAGATTGATTTGAGATTTCCGCATAAAGTTGTAAATGGAGCTATATGTTGTCCAAATTTAATTGAACTCTTTAAAATAAATGTTAATCCCAGAACAACAAGAATTTCAGAACTGTTCATGGTTCCTCATCACTGTACCAACTATGGTCGAAATGAGTCAATTGGCAAATAAAAATTGTGAAATTATTGATTTATTCGACATGTCCAAATATTTCAAAAATCAAATGAGCCACATTAATTTGTTGTAATTTAGTTTCAGTTGATTATGATTGTATTTGTTGATAAGGTAACTTAAACATTGTCTCGTAAATATTTATGTTTTTTATAAATTGGCATGTCCTTATATAAATAAATAAATATCAGGAAGACTTGTAAAGAAAATTGCATGACAAATTGGAAAAATGAGTGGCTAAGATTTGTGAAGATGTCATTAAAACGAAAGGTGGACCCATAGACAAGTTTCAACTGTAGAGAACTGCCAAGAAGTAATCAAAATGGAACTTTATCTAGGTGGCCAAATACTGTTTCTTGATTGTTTTTCAAAATGTTCTTCCTCCAGTTTTCTATATTTTAAAGTTAACTAACCTGTTGCCGCATGGCAAGTATCTGGTGATGTTTGAACCATTGTTGTTGTTGTGCCATGGGCTGGCCTTGTCCAGGACCAGGATTAAGACCTTGCGGTTGTGCTTGGTTTATTAAACCTGCCTGCATTTGCACCCTATTTTGATGTTGGGTTGCATTTGGTTGTTGATTCAACATATGTTGCAGTTGTTGCTGAGAAGGAGTTCCACCACCTGCTTGTTGGATTTGCGCTTGCTAGAACAGAATTGACATTTTCTCAAATTAATTGAATTAACTACCCATTTTATAAATAAAGCCTTAAAATATTTAATATTGTAGTTTTTTTAGAATAATATGAATAAGAATTTCAAATTGCCATCAAAAGGTAACATGGCTATTATTTAAATTGAGGCAATCAAAATAATTATTTTACCATTTTCACATATTTTAAACTGGTTGTATTTATTTTTGGAACGAAAATTGGTTCATTAATATTGTAGTTAGAATTTATTTTTAGAGATAATTATAATGTCAAGTATTTAAAAAAAACCTGTTATTGTTCTGCTATACTTTCTCCTTCAATATCTTATAATATTAAGGCTTCATTATAAAAAAATTCATTTTCATTGAGATGGCATCATTCCATTTCCTCTAAAAATGCAAATATGAAACATAATACTGCAGATCATAGAATTATCTGATTATACATAATATGCTTATGTAAAAATGAATGGGTTATGTCTACAACAATTTTAGGAAAATTGCTAACAAGTTTACATTATCATGATGAACAAAAATAATCAAAATTGTAAAATGATGAATCTAATTTACTCTAATGATTCAGAAAATGAAGTAAAGCATTTTGTATTGTATAAGATTTAGAAAATTCCAGATTAAAAATAATTGCCAATATAACATTATCATTTAGAGGATTTTTCAATTTCCAACATGAATTAAAAAGACAGAACTTTTGGTCAAGTAGACACTACCCAAATACACATTCAAATCTCAATATCATTTCTTGAGGAACACATTGGTTATCAATGTAAATTATCTACGGCTGTGACCCAGAAAATTAGCACAATATGTGTATAGTTGGCGTAAAAGCTATAGCGTGAACTTTAAGCTGTCGGCTTTTCGTTTGACTGGAATACGAGGATGATATCGTCATAGTCTAGTCAAGATTATAATTTAAAATGCTCAGTTGACGATAAATTCATTTAATATTATAATTTCAACTAACAATCGTTAAAATTTATTTAATAATTTTATAATTATTAAATACATCTTAAACATAACAACAGACAATTAACACTACTTTATATCTTGTTTTATTAAAAATAATTTGAAATATAAATTTCAAATAACTCATTATTTTTCACATCATTGCCTGAACTATAACTAATATTTTTGAAAGTGTGTTTTTTATACGAGCACAGGTGCTCACTTTTTAGTTGGTAGTCTGACATCAAGAAAGAGTGTAGTATTTTCTGAGGAATTTGGGTAAGTACAGCAATTATATTTTTAGATAAAAATTAAATATTTACAATGTGGCGTCATTGGGAAATATCGAGTTCGGTCCAAAATAGTGTTTGTTAAAACAACGAAAATTTAAATAATTGTGATCAAAGTGAAAACAGGATTCGACGTCATTTAAATTTGGAAACAGAAAAAATGTTTCAATGTGTATAAGAATCTACGGGAAAGTTTGGTTTCAATGAAGAAACAGAATTAATGCAAGCAGTATCTGATTTAACAAAAATTCCCCTATCAACTATATGTAAAATAGCCAATAATGAGCCTTATGAACGCAAGAAGCGATATGATAAGGAATTGGTCAAACCTTTAGATGTTTTTCAGTGTGCCTGAAAAATTAGTGGTCCAAAGAACCAATTAAGAATCAAATACAGGATAAGCCCAAGAGACCAATACCTCCCCAGAGGCGACAAGTTTGGCCAAACAGGAGGAAGGGGTGATCAGTACGCGGGAAAAAAGAATATAGGGGAGGGATGGAGGGTTATACAGATAAATTTAGGGAAATGCAGGATAGCACATGATATTTTAGATCAAGTGATTTTTAGGAGGAAAGTGGGAAAAGCAAGGATGGATTATGGATGATATAGGAGAGGCGGGAATAAGAGGGGTGGGAACGGGACTGAGGGCGGATGAAGTGAGGTAAGGGTGGTAGTGCGAATGGGAGACATGGCGGTGTACAGTGTATATATAAGCCCAAATATCAGTCTGGAGGAATACGAGAGAAGTATGACAGGACTGGGGGATCCTGAGGGTGCCAAAAGGAAAAAAACGAATCATAAGGAGAATGGTGACATGGGATTTCAATGCTAAAAACACAGCAGGAGAGGGGAGATACTGGAGGAAGTGTTGGCATCCAACGGGTTAGTGGTGCTGAATGATGGACTCCTGCCCCCCTTCGTGAGGGGTGGCGGGAGTTCATCATATATTGATATAACAGCATGTGATAGATGGCTGGGAGAAAGAGTGAGTAGTTGGAGGGTGATGTAGGATGAGTAAAGCTTGAGTTTACATAGATATGTGGAGACGGATATAAGGAAAGGGAGAACAGAATTATCGGAAGAGAAGGGATGGAGGTAGACGAACACCGATGTAGAGAGTATGAGGAAGAAAGTGAGAGGAGATAGAAAGGTTCTTGGACATGAGGAAAATGAATTGTATGAGGTGATACAGGGCTGTAAAAGAAAGGGAAAGAGGGGTAATATGAGAGAGGAGGGCTAATTACTGGTGGAATGAGGAAATAGAGGAGCTCTAGGAGTGTAAGAGAGAACGAAGATGTATGCTGAGGGGAAAAGGGTGGATAATGGGAAAAGGGGGTTACAAGGAAAGGATAAGGAGCTGGAGCGTAGGGTGGAAAGGGCAAAAAGAGGAAAATGGGTACAGCTACTGGGGGAATATGGGGAGAAGCGTATGAGATAGCGGTGAAAAGGATGGGGGGAAATAGGAACGAGGTGCTGGAAGAAGATTGGTAAAAGGAGATTATAGGGAAGCTGTTCACAGGGGTAGAAGGAGGAACGGAGGGAAGGCTTCGGAAAGTCGAGGAAACTAGAGAGGTAGGGAAAAGGAGGGGGATTAGGTCGATACAGATATGGGAAGTAGAAAAGTGGGGGGGGGGAGAAACATTAAAGTGAGGAAAGGACCAGGGATAGACGGCCTGGGTGGTGAAGGGGCTGTTGAATGACAATGGGGAGTATTTCTGGGAATTATTTAACAGGGTGCTGAGGGAGGAAGAATTCCCGGAAAGTTGAAAGGTGGCCAGAAGGCGGGCAAAGAGGGGAAGCGGGTGGGGGACTACAGACCCATCAGCCTGCTGAGTGGTATGCATAAATTGATGGAGGAGATAATAAAAGATAGGATTGAGGAGGATGCTGGTAGGACTGGGGTTTTAGGGAAAACCAGCACGGGTTTATAAAGGGGAAATCATGAATCTCTGCGCTGGGCAGGGTGATGGGTTGAGTAGAAAGGGCTAGGGAGGGCAGCTGGAGGAACAAAAAATTGGCCCTACTCGTATTCTTCGACGTCGGAAATGCGTTCAACAGCGTCAGTAACCGTGCGATATAGAGCGCGTTGCTAAGACTTGGGGAGATGGAGGCTGGAATACCTCAGGGTTCGGTTCTGGGACTGACGCTCTGGAAGTGTGTCTTCGATGATGTTTGTGGGATAGTATGTGAAGAGTATGTGGCAGAAGAAATGTTAGCTGAAGAAAAACAGCAACTGTCCGACCTTTATTGAAGAAGGGAACACCATCTGAGAAAAGACAGTGGCTCGAACAAGTATCTTTACATCTCCCCGTGGAAGGTACGACGAGAAGAAGATGCAAAATAAAACCCAAAAACGCACAAAGACAATTTGTCAAGAATGTGATATTCCACTATGCACTAAATGTTTTGCAATATATCATTCTTAAAATATTGTATATCATATACAATAAAAATGTTTTATCATTTTCTATAGGACTAGTGGTACGTAAAAGTACCACAACATAAGACTAATGGTACCACTACCCCTTCAACCACATGATATTTTTTTCGACATTTTCGATTATAAAAGAACATTTAAACTTATACAAACATAAAAAACCATAGAAGTATTCCTATGTCTCCCAGAAAAAAAATCGTCGTGAAAGAGTTAAACTGAATATACGATTAGACGGCTACACTATATCTTTTACGCCAACTATACCTGTTAAGTATATAATAAAACTACACAACATTAACACTCATTAGACTGCACACAAGAGCTGTTTAGGACAAATTCACGTGTGCCAAATAATGTGCAGCTTAAAGCATAATTTTTTTAAATGCGGCCTCTCGTATCCGGGTACAGATTAGCGTGGATTTGTTGATTGAGCTATTGATTTATCCAAAAAATGATATGTAACAAACAATATAACGAATTTTTCGCGAAACTGCAATAATTGACAAAAAATGCCAAAAGAAAATTTCATATAATAATTTCAATGTGCAAAAATGTTTGTACTGACATTTTAAACGCCATGAAAGAATACTTTGATCATCCAGTAATATCTAAGGATATGGGAAAATGTCTAGGACATACTCTCTTGGACAAATTTTTTACACATCTCTAAAAATCATCAAATCCAAATGAACTTAGAATTGAATAGATGCGGCTTTTACTTGATGAATGGTAAAATAAAACAATTTAAATTATTTAAAACTTCATTTTATTTGAACTAATGTTCAATTTAATAAACATCAGATAAAATGAAGTTTTAAACAGTTTAAAATGTTTTAGTTCATCGTTCAACTTAATAGAATTTAAAGATTGGAACAAAAAGTTTCTCTAATTATTTTTATCAAAATCAACACCAAATTACCATTGTACAGTGAAAATTGTGACTAAATAAATAATTCAAGTTCAGATTAATTTATAATATCAGAATAAAAATACTTTTCTACATTAGCTTTTGACTAGCAGGATTTACAGGTTTGTAAAAATAAGAATGATGTCATCTTAAGAAACAATAACTATAGAACATGAAAAATTAGGGTAACCCCGTGATTAGACATTTTTGACATATGTTTGTTGTTGTAACATAGTCCATTAACTGATTTCTTCAATAAACAGAAAATTTTTGTTGGTAAAGATTGATTGACAGTAATAATAGTGAAAAATTTATTGAAACTAAACAATTTTTCTTTGCTATGTTTTTTGTGAAAACAATAGACATTTTAAGAATGTCAGTAGCTAGTATACCTTTCTCTTGAGGTTGGATCAAATTTTGGATATTTGTTGAAGATTGAACTATTCCTGTACAAATATATTTCAGTAACATCCATCAGTATTTATACCCATTGCGATACACTAACAATGACAATACTACAGAAAAAAATTGTAATGGACAATTATACTGAAATAAAAACTATGTTGATAATGGTTTTTGGGAATTTATGAGGGGCCATGTCTAAACAACTTCTTGTTTATTCCTGCAATCAGTTAGTAAACTGTGTAACTAAATTTCCAAATTAACTTAAATTTACCCTAATTTTATGCTCAACAGTGTATATTAAAATCGAGAAAACAAATCATGATTAGATATTTTTACCTTATTAATTACATGTTAATGGGAGGGAATCAATAGGATCACAGGATATTGGGTCAAATCTATAAAACTGATATCTTGTAACTTGACATTTTCATTCTGAAACAATCAAATAATTGGATGAGTATTTCATCAAGTTGATGTATTCTTCATATGGACATAAAGCGTAAAATCTCAAAATCCATGCATCCATAACTTCTTTTCAAATACACAAAAAACTTCAAGATAACTTCAATTCCCATAGGTTTATAGTGAGAGGTGTATGTATCTTCTTCAGATTTAAGACAAATCTTTTTATATCCAGAAAAACGGTTTTCAGTTTAAATCCAAAATATGGTACTTTTCTTGTTACACAAATTTATTTCATCTTCTGTTGAAATCTGAACATACTTCCAAGCCACATTGTGTACAGCAGCAAATTAGATATGTTTACCTTACTAATTATATGTCAATAGGAAGGAATCAATTAGGACTTCAAGGTTTTAGGTCAAAACTATGAAATTCTGATATCTTGAACTTGACTTTTTTATTCTGAAACAATCGAATTATAGGAAGTTGATTTTTTCTTCGCATAGAATATAAAGCACAGAATCTTCAAAAAATCCAGGCATCCATACATAACTTCTTTTCAAATACACAAAAAACTTCAATTGATTTGCCTTTTTTAACTTCAAACTGAAGTTCTGTAACTGGCATATTCGAGGATGGTATTGCAAAGGCCGAAAACATTTTTTCTAATCAATTTTATATCCATTACTCCGAAACAAACTCCTATATTTACAATCACGTTTCCTGTAAGCTAATGTAATGCCCATAGGTTAAGAGGTGTATGTGTCTGATCCTTCATCTATCCATTATTCTATACTTCTGGAGTTGATACATCTGGGCACAATAATACTCTTGATTGGAGCTAGAGATGTTTAATGTCATTTTTGTCAAATAAATTCAATATGCAATATGTACAAATAATTGTATTAATATTCAATAGAACGTACCTGTCTCTGTTTTATAAATGCAGCCATCAATTGTGGATTTGATTTAAGAATCGTCAGAATTTGCTGTTGCTGTTCAGCAGATTGTGGCGATCTTAAGGTCTGCATAAGCTGTTGTAACGCTTGTTTCTGCATCATATTTCCTGGTGCACTAATGGGTGCAGCACCTGGTCGAACACCTGGTTGATTCGTCTGCATGGGAGTTTGACCCATCTGACCTGGTTGCATGATAGGTGGACCTTGTTGTCTAATACCCGGCGCTACCGCACTTGGGTACCTTGGTTGCCACTGTTCCATGGGTAAGAGGTTACCACCACCTGAAATATATATATAGTCGAATAACGTATAATTGATAAAATAATTAGTGTGAAATTATCATGAAACTTAGTGTTAGTTTAAAGTCAGCTATTTAGATATATATTATGAATTGTTATTTTCGGAAAAGGTTGTAAAATAAGTAGGATTACATTTGTTGCATAGTTTAGACTTAAAAACTACCAACCCATAAGTCTGTTAAACCACTTCTACAAGCTATTCACAAGAATAATAAATCGATTAGAAAGAAAATTGGACTTCTATCAAGCCAGGGAGCACAGAATATAGAGAAGAAAAATAAGAAGAAGAAAGGAACATATTCAATGAATGTCCAAGAATTGTTGCTTTCTAATTCAAGACTTCAATTGTCACTTGTCACTTTTTACCATTGGCACTCGGAGGTTGTGATATTAACTTTGTATTTGAAAGGTTCTAGCCTAACCTAATCAAGCAAATTAAATTACTGCAGCTTTGAAGATTGCACAAGAGAAACTAATTTTAATATTAAAACCCAAAACAAGCAATTCAACATAAGAAAATTACAATAGAATAAATAAAGCTCCATAAAACTAGAAAATAGACCAATGAGAAAATGTTTTTTGGAGTGAATAATCAAAGTTTTAGATATTAGATACAAGTCCACTGCATACAGTACTACAGGGTACCCCTGTAGAAATTATACTTTGAAACCTGATGGTTTCATGAAAAAATATGGATGACTCACTTTGCCCTGCTCCAAGATGTCCCATACTCCTAATTTGAGGTGGTGGCATATTCTGTACAGGCACTTGACCAGGACTGACTTTACCATAACTCACATGCGGAGCTTGCTGTCGGGCTGCCTCTTCTTGAACTTGTTTCACTACTTGAAGTACATTAGCTGGTGGAGTTTGAGCACCTGGTTTTAAACCTATACCAGGTTGATGAGGAGGTTGTATTCCCATCGAAGGATTAGGTAAACCTGTAATAAATTGTTCATTCGACAAATCTTTGTAACTAACAAAATATTAAATATATTGTACAGTTAGATACATCGAGCAATGAAGATATTAGACCATTATTAAAGTTATTACTAAGGGTAAACATTGAAATTGGGTAGGTTCAGGTTCAATTTAAGCAGTAAGTACTTTCTCAATAAAACTGTAATACAAAAAGCAGATAAACTTCAAAATGTATGAAAATCGTAAAAAATAAAACATTGTAGCAAAAATGCATAAATCTTTAAAAATATTCTTTTATCCACACTATGTTATTGGTAAAACAATAATACTTGAATCTAAGAAATAAATAAAAATACTTTAGCTTCTTCATGGTATGGAATTGATGAAGTGATCAAAAGGAGAACAAGACAGATATGGAGATGGAAGATTAAAAATTGAAATATATTGAATATTGTAATCCAAAACTAATATAAAAATACTCACCAGAATTCATAGAATTTGCTGGACTAACAGCAGTAGGTACTGTCGATTGTACTCCAGCAACGCATATTGAGATTTGGATGGATGGATTTGTTGTCGGAGCTGTTCTTGACATCACAGCCATTCTTCTCCTAAGTAGCTGCTCCCGTTGGAACCTGAAATTATAAATATCTACTGTATTCTCATATTCTCATAGTAATTGGTCCGCCAATGTTCAGTCAAACTATAATTCCGAAAATAATAAAAGTAAATACTTCTTCAGAACTTACTTCAAAAGAGTAAAAAAAATTCGAAAAATTAGTGGCTAGGTGTCTGAAGCTTTGAAAAGCTGTCATTAAAAACAAAGGCTATATAGAAGAGTCTAAAATTTAAAACACACTATTATGTGTAAAGAATTACCAATAAGTAATCAAAATTAATAGCTACATTGTCGAAGCTTCGTGAAGCTAGTCATTAAAAACAAAGGTTTACACATAGATGAGTCTAGAATATTTAAAATATTATTATAATTACCACTAGGTAATTGAAATTACCTATGAAATCGACTAAATTGTTCAAACTTTTATAAAATGCCTGTTTTGGATAACCAAATACTTTTTGAGCAGTACTTACCTTTGTTGTGATTGTTGTTGTTTGAGTTTATGTTTAATATTAGAACAAAATGGTACAGGACACTTGGTTTCTGGGCAGTGTTTAGCATGATAACAACAAAGGGCAATGAGTTGTTTGCAAATGGGACAACCACCATTTGTTTTCCTTTTGCATAATTTGGTGTGATTTGTTACTCGTTTCATCTTTTGACAGCTCGGCAGGCGGCAGTTTGCATCTCTGCATTGACAAGCATGCACCAATGAATGAATACAACGCTGAAAAAATGAATAAATACGATTGACACTAATAGTTTAATAACACTGAATCATTGTTGTAAAAGATTTATTATCGAATTACTATAATCACCACTGATTATAACTACAGTCGAGTGTCGATTATCCTAACGTCAATAAACCGAACTACTATACGCCCGGGTACCAAATTATACAGGATAGCGAAATTTGAAACCTCATGACTAATAGTCCGGGAATTTATGTCAAATATGACAAGTGATTAGACCGAATACGAAATTTAGTTCTAAGATAACTTTGAATAGCACTCAATATGAAACCGAGCGTCAGTCAGCTGGGAAATGGGGGAATTGTCTTGTGGGAGGTTATTTGACCTAAGCTGAAATTACTGCATAGAATTATTTGTCATATAAAACTCATAACAAAACCCGTCAGACCCCAATATGCGGTAGCAATAATCGTTTAGAGTGTATGAAATATCGTTTATAGGAATTGAGCGCGCGGAGTCTTTTGCAGTCCAACAGACGGACTTCGCCCCTTATGACTGAAATCTGACAATTATATTCGCGAAATATAAGACATCAAGTATCACCAGAATTAATTTCAAGGTCGGTCAAAAGACTAATGATTTATAAGTCGGTTCTTTAGTGTATGAAATAGCGTTCATAGGAGGTTGGGCGCGCGGCGTTTTACGGTCCAACTGACGAACTTCTTATCTCACGAATGCTATGTGACGATTCGTTGCTTATTATATATATATATATATATATATATATACATATATACGGTACTAGGAATATTCTTTGGTCACATATGCTTAAGCGACAATGTGTGACAATACTCAGTGTATTACTTTTTTTCTCTAACAGAATAGCATCAAGTGGAAAACGTGCCAAAGTGCATGCCCGTAAGCGACAATAATGTGTTACAAAACAAGTATAAATTCATTGTAGGTATTAACAGGATATCAGAAACAGTGAAAGAATTATTCAATGAACGATGTTGCCGGCTTTCATTGTAAAATGTATTATTCTAAGACGAGAATAAGTTATAAGAAGCTATTAATTATGATAATTCGAGAGGCTTTAACAGATCAAGATAATTAATCCGATCTATTTATTGAACATTTTTTTGTAATGCTGGAAATTGTTCTAGTTTTCAGTTTGAAAGCGGTTGAAACGTTTACTTTTTTGAGATTTGGCAACGTGGAAATATATCGACCGAACAATTGGATTGAATGGTTTCACTGTTTTTACGTTTGTTTTCAAATGAGAAAATAGTAGTAAATACACACAGTACAAATTAAAAAACGCTTGCAATAAGAAACATAAAATCGAATTCTAATGAAAATGCCTATTATTTTTAAATATAAATAATATTCTGATAGGAAAAAAATTAATAAGTGAAAAACTTCTTAGGTCTTCAATGAATTTAAATGAAAAGTTCGAATAAACCCCCGTTTTGAGCTAAACAGTAACCAAGCCGGTTATCAAATTCTTGACGAACATGGGTTAGTATTTGAGGCTTGTAGAATTTGTTCCCTAAGTTCAATCAGAGTACGGCAAAGGGGGAGGCGGAGATAGAAAGAAAAGCGGAGAGGATGTGTAGGAAGATTGAGCGGTGCGGATTGGAAGTGGCGGGGCTCCTAATGAAGGGACGGAGCAAGGCAAGGGAAGTGGGGATGATGGTGAAGGGTAGGAGAATTCGTGTGGAGGAGTCGGTGAGGTTGGATAACCAACTATCCTTCAAAACGCATATGGCTAAGACGACACAGAAGGCGAAAGTAATGACAGCATAGCTGTGATGATTGCTCTGTAACGTGAAAGGGCCGGGAGAGTGGAAGAGGGTGGTAATTGGTAGGACAATAGAGCAGAGTATGCTGTATGGGGTGAATGCGAGGGTTATGCCACTCCTGCGGGTTCAGAGAGGGATACTCCTTAAGGTGGTGCAGGGTTATAGGGCAATGGGGGGACTGGCAGCAGTGGTACTGTTAAGGTCCTACCCAGTGGACGTGATGGCCAGAGCCAAGAATAAACGATGGAGGGGTGCGACCCGAGAGGAAGTACAGGAATGGATGGAGGAGAAAATGGAGAGAAGGTGGGAGGAGTATGAGGGCGCTCTAAAAGGAGCTATTGGGAGTAGGAGATTGGATCGACGGGAAGTTCAAGGAGGTGAACTACTTCTTGGCAGAGGTACTTACTGGACATGGGTCGAGAGTAGGGTACCTTCACAAGATTGGGAAAAGGGAGTCGGGACTGTGCGAAAGGTGTGAGGTGGAGGATGATGTGGGGCATGTGTTTAGATGCTGGAAGAATGAGGAATTGTTGAAGAGGTTGGCAAATAAACTAGGGGAGGCGATTTATTGGGAAAACATGGTGGAGATAATGCCGAGGGGGAGGAGGAATGGATGGAAGTTGAGTAGTACATGATTAGGGGGAGAGGACTGAATATGGCATGAGAGGTAGAAGTAGAAGGGAAAAGATGTAGGAGAGTGGGTGAGGGACCGCACCGCCTAAAAGTACGCTAGGGTAGTGATTCCGAGGCGAGAGTAACGACGAGACAGAGGTGGGTTTGGTTGGTAGGCTTCCTCTTGGGGATAAATCCAACACTGTGTGGGTCCTAGGAAGGACCCAATCGAACGAATGAGTTTCCTATCTCAACCCGAAAAAAAAAGTTCATTCAGGGAACTAGCCCTGTTCTCCTGGAATCTATAAATTCTCGATATCACATAACCCCAGAAAAGCAAATCGTTGGTTGCCAAATTTGGAGATCTAGCAGGCCAACTAATGTTACCATTCGTGGAGATTATCCTATCGGCAAATTTTGTATGTAAAAAATGTATTGATAATCGATAATTATGCGATGCACAACCGTCATGTTGGTACCAAATATCATTGAAGACACTCAATTGTATGAGGGCAGGACTAATTTGGTTTTGCAGCATATTCAAATATTTTTGTCCGTTAAATTAGTCAATAAAAAATGGTCCAATTAAATTTAATTCCAGCCCAAACATTTAACTTTTGGGGATATTGAATTCTTCTATTGTAGTGCTTGTGTAGGACCAATATCACATAACGGATGAATTATGTGAAAAGTCGATTCATCTGCGAACCAAATATTTTTTGGAAAGTTTGCATCCATTTACTATTTCACAAAATTCTATTCTACGAAATTGATGTCTTTTTTCAGTTTCAAACTACGAATCCTTTTCGGAACAACATCAAAATCCTTGACTAAATGAATGGACGGCTGTAGAGGATTGTTTTCCACACTTGCACAGATTAAAATCTCTTTCTTTTTCGGGATGGATTTGACGATTTTGTGTACGTGGTCCATGTTTTGTAGGAGTGACACATACATGTTCTCCAAAATTTTTTATAACCGTTCTCACTTGTTTTTTGCTAATTGGTTGGGTATTTTCGAATGTTAGAATAAACAAATTTTCTGCTATTTTCCTTGTTTTTCTCCCTATTTTTAATTTTCGCCATTTTCTCCTCAACCGTCCACTTTTATAAAATTTTCCCGAGTATCAAAGTTGTAGATCTTTTAATTACGAACAATTTTTTCTCTTCTACCAATGCCTTCGAAGTTATAGCTTACTTTACCGAGCGAAATCCAAGCCAGTGTAGCAACGCGTATTCACGGACGCGTTGTAGCCATTGTCCCATGGAGTCTATTTTTAACCTAAGAATGGATTTGTATACATTACCAAGAGAAGTATTGTTCGAATGTCGCTAATAGTTTTGACGCAATAGACGAGGACAATGCATGCCCCGATATTGTCAGTGCCCCTTGTGATACAGACGAATCACGTCCATCCACCTCGGGTGCTTAATTTTACGAACTTTACACAGTATTTTTTATTCATTTGCTTATTTTTCTAATTCTTATTCTCATTATTATCTAAACTAAAAAATACCCAAATTGAAGAAATTAATATTTAAATGATTGCAAAAAACACATAATTTAATGTTTTTTCAATTCATATTTTGACTGGACTATAAGTACAACGTAAAGTGTTCCATCTCTTCAGTTAAAATACACATTCTATAATATGATACTTCTTTAGCAGATTATGATATCTTGTTAAAGAAAATAGGTGATACACCGAAAATACTTGTTTCTTTCTAACACATTGTCGCTTATGGACTATGTTAAACTCCATGTGACTGAAGAATATTCCTAATACTATATATACATATATAAAATACTAATTTCCAACAAATTCGGAAGTTTGTAATTTTGTTGTTAGAGAAATAATTGCAAAAAAGCATTGTTTATTTCTATCTTTATTGGAAGTTATTTCTAAGCAATGTATGAAGAGGGTAGCTGCAGATAATGTTGCTTGTGAACCTTTCAATTTAGAAAAGAGATTGTTGCAGTTATTTCACAAAAAAAATCACTTTTGTTAATAGAATGATCTCACACCTCTACATTTGGTGATAGAAAGATCTGCCCAAGAGGCAATTCTTAGAATATGTAAGGAAGGTTCAGGCAATTGTAAATAGAGACAAATTTACTAATGTTGAGAGCATCATCCAAGTACAGGCGCTGAGATTCATTTAACGAATCATGCGATTTACGCCCCTTTAATGACGTAATAAAGTCATTAACAAGTGTGATTGTTTCATTGGAAACCTTTCCGGTTCTATTTGTATGTTTTCCCCTGCCGTCTTTGGGGGTTACTACCATCAGAAGCAAATAATTCAGTAGATATGGAACTCTCCTAGCTGCAATTCCGTGAATGGCTATAAATGCTTTGTAGCAAACAGGAACGTCTTTGAAGGAATCTACGTTTTTTAACGCGTATGTCGCACTATATTCCCTCGCATCAGGGGTTGAAGGTCCGAGCCTTCTTACCGGAAGTAACGTAATAAGAAACACAGAGATAGATGTCCTGATCATCTTTTGTACTCATATTGCTGAACTCAGTAATAATGTGATTTTTTGGTTGACTTTTCCGGTTCATTTCGTTTACAACCGTCGTCACGTTCACTGACTGTTTAAAACGCTGATAAAATGGAAAACAGTAAGTTTAACACTGTGTTTTATAAAATTAACAAGAATGAACTGATAGCAGCTATGAATGCTGCTTTGTTCGTTGCAGAAAACAAGACTGATCAACAGAGAACGCAGGTAACATTAAACATCTGGCGAGGTGGAACCTTTGGCGCGCGGGAGTCTTATCGTTCTTCCACGTTGTCGCCTATTTTCAAATGCGATTTCTGGGTGAATCTAATTGTTTTTCCCCTGCAACGTTTTGGTGCGTTAAAAGTTCAAGTTATAAGCACAAATATGTCGTCAAAATCTCGATTTCGCAAAAATGCACCCTCATCGTTTTTCTACCGGGCCTTTCATTTATAAACAGACCATGTAATATTTACTTGAAAATAAAAAAATTACAAAAACACGTTATTGCTATGTTAGTTGTTCAGCAGGTAACTTTTCATGTATAAGATTTCTCACCGCAAAACTGCTTCCAAATGCTTGTCTTTGATTTTTTGGTATTATCTGGGGTCAGATGTTGAACTTATTTTCTACTTATGTCCCGGTTTTTTCTCCCAAATCGAGACATTTCACATCACACACATGAAAAATGAGTTATATAAGATATATCCATTTGAATTAACAAACATAATGCCTACTTTATTTTCTATTTTTTCTCGAACACGAGTCTTTTAAAAAAATTCTCCCTCGATTTCGACTCGGGAGATTTCCAAAATATTCACGTTTTCGAGAAAATTTCCAGTGACAATTTAAGCTCTAGTGTTATTATTAAGTGAAAATTCTGGTGATACTATATCGTCAGATATCAATCATGAGAGGCGAAGTCAGTCAGTTGGACCACAAAAGATGCTGCGTGCCCAATAGCTTTGAATGGTTCAGTACACTCAAAAGACCTGACTGACGGACTTCACCCCCCTTTCAGGTATTTTTTTTCTGCGAATTTATAATCTACTACAAAAAATAGAGTAATAAGTAAATTATTTGTTACAGATAGTAGACATGAGTCAGATACCGCCCTGTGACGGTTCTCTGGCCAGATTCTTTTCAATCTTCTATCCTCAAATGGTGGGTTGAATAAGACATTGATTAGTTCGTTTACCGTGGTCTGTACATCTATTTCTATATTTATTTGAATGGGTTCCGATGATATCACCAATATATGGAATTCTTAGATCGTTATGAATAGTTTGATTTGATACATACTTTGGTGCATTTAGAATAATTCGAAGAGTTTTGGATTGGAAGGACTGTAAAATTTTAGTATTCGATGGCTTGCTACACCCCCACAGTTCAATGCCATATGTCCAAATTGGTGTTAATATAGTTTTATAAATTAAAATTTTATTTTCTAGTGACACCTGCGATTTTTTATTAATTAGCCAATACATATTTTTGAGTTTTAAATTCAATTGCTTTCTTTTGGTTTTAATGCGTGTGCTCCACGTCAATTTTTGATCAAAGTGGAGACCAAGGTATTTGACTTCATTCTTTATAGGTATGGGAGCATTGTTAATGTTAACTTCAGGACAGATACTTTTTTTGTAGTGAAAGTAATCTGGCAGGATTTCTTTGCATTTAATTGTATTTTCCACTTTTTTAGCCAGGACTGCAGAAGGTTTAGATGATTTTGTAACTTGCTAGAAGCTTTTACGGGGTCAGTGTCAGATGATAATATTGCCGTATCATCAGCGAAAGTTGCTAAGTCTGTCTCTTGAGTTATTGGTATATCAGCTGTAAATAGTCCCAGGACACTACCTTGAGGTACTCCAGATATGATAGCAAGTTGAGAGTTCATCTTCATAATTTATTTGAAACCGCCTATCTTCTAAATAGGATTTTAAAATGAGGTATAGTTGATCAGGGAAATTTTGTAGAGGAGAGCTTTGTGCCATACCCTATTGAAGACTTGTTGAACGTCGAAGAACACTGCAGTACACATTTTCTTCGTTTCAAAGCTTTTTTTAATTTTATTTACTATTCTGTGGCACTGCTAAATTGTTGAGTGTTCTTTTCTAAACTCAAATTGATAGTTAGGAATAAGGTTTTCAATAGGGATTACAGCTTCAATCCTGTTTAAAATTAGCTGTTCAAAAACTTTGGGCATTATGGGAAGAAGACTCATTGGCCAGTATGAACTTGTTTGTTTTTGGATTTCCAGGCTTATTAATCATTAGTATGTATGCGCACTTCCACTGACCAGGAAAGTGGCATAATCTCAACATACTATTAAATATTCTAGTCAATTGACATGGTGCTTCTATAGCATCGTTATCAATATCAATTTCATGCAGGGTAGAAAGTACTGTAGTAAGGAATTCAGCGAATGTGTTGGTCTTTTCAGAATTAGATCGAGTCCAAGTACCATCAGTTTTTCTTATCGGTGGAACAGCTACCATAGATTTTTCAATTCCTTCGTTTCTTTCCACAAGGAATGATCGTCAGGGGACAAATTTGATAAGTATATCTGAAAGGATTCATTTCTCTACTAAGGTTTCGGGGAATATTATTAAGATTTGTTTTGTCTACTGGTTTTCTACTATTGTCCCATCTCTGCCGTGCTCTACGCTTTTCAATAACAAGTTCTTTTATATGGAGAGGAATGTTATGTTTAGAATTTAATGTTTTGCGGTTAGTTGGTGTGCGCTACTAATTATCACCTAACTCAATTTCAGATTTTTTTAACAAGTTTATATGCATGACTGACTACTATTGCCACCGCATATTGGAGTCAGACGGGATTTGTTATTAGTTTTATATAACAAATAAACTATAGAACAATTTTCAGCTACAGTCATATGACTTTGAAAATCATCGTTTACAACTTTAGGGAGTCTACCACAAGCCCATGCCTCATGGGCGCGCGGTTTTATACTTTTTACTATTGAAAAAATCGTTCCAGCTAAATTTTGTATTCGGTCCAGCCACTAAAAAAATATGACACTACCTCCCGGACTATCAGCAACAGATAATGAAAATGATATAATTAGTGCTTCTGAAGCTTAGATACTGCCTTGCGTTGGTCTGCAACACAAAGTGACCAGTATCAAATATATGTCCTTAAAAGTACGTGACCTAGCCACAGCTAAGTTTTTTTAAATGTTAATAGACATGATGATTGATTTTTAAATCCCCTTCTACAGTGCTATTTCCGAAAAATACATTATTTCAGCAAAATTCTTGCATTTTATTGTATCCCCTTTGAATTATGTCACGTCTCAGAAGATATTGCATTGTGTTTATGTTTAACGAAGAACGTCAACAATAAATTTTTCATGTGTCAAATATGAATGGACATTACAAATATTATAATAGTGGCATTCGATCTGCAGGCTCGAGCAGCCCACCCTGCTCAGGTTGAGTACTCGATAGTGACATGACAAAATTAAATAGAACGCTTGCGTGTGCTCCATATAACCTCAAAAAATAGTTTAGTTATATGATTTTTGGTTTCTTGTTTGTTATTATATAATTTTCCCCTGTGCTAAAGATTTATAATTTAGTTAGTTTTTACTTTTATAAATTAAGACGAGCAAAAGTCTTTATTTGATGTAAGAAACTCTCCCAACATCAACAGATCAATTGTGGACAAATTAGAGCTATTTATCTTATATAAAATGATGTAAGAATTAATCGAAATGCATAATCACTAACTATAATATATCTTTAGAACCGATCGTTCGCCTCAATAGTGGCAGAGGTGGAGGTGTTCTGATTGCTGTTAAGAAAAAAATATCCTCTAGTATGATAGATTCTAATCCATCAATTAAACAAATATTTGTTCTAGTTAGTAAAATTTATTTTGAGCTTTGTATATCTTCCTCCTAGATCTCAACCTATTTTATACCATGACTATTACAACCAGCTAATAACTATAAATGAGCAGTATACAAATGCCAGCTTCTTCCTTTTTGGCGATTCCAATCTGCATCATGGGAAATAGACGATTTTTGTTCTCTCCTAGATAGATAGATACTCTATCAAATATATGTGCTTTCTTCAATCTATTCAGTCCAATACAGTACTAACGAGTGGGGAGTTACACTTGATCTTATTTTATCCCCAATTGAGCTCACAGTAAAAACAGCTGAGAATGATTTGATCCCACAAGATAAGACAACTTACCACTTAAGATTGAAAGAGACAATGTTCCCGGTCAAGAATATCATTACAATTTTAATCATGCAAATTATGAAGCAAAGCGCCTTTCCTTGGAATCAGTTGACTGGGAGAATGTTTTACATGATAATGTTCTTTCAGAGATGGTGTCCATATTTTACGATATAATGTACATTATAATAAATTGCTTTGTTCCACTGAAGAAGATTTCCATGTTTGTATATTCCGGAGTTAAAAAGGCATTTGTGCGAGAAAGAAGTGGCTCACAAAATTTACAAGATTGCTAGGTGTCCTGATATCTATATGGAATTTAGTAGATTAAGGGCTCAGTGTAAACTTTTATCTCGAGAATGCTACAGAAATTATGTAAAATATACTGAAAATTGTGTTACAAATAATGTTTTTTTTGGAAGTTTGTAAACAGTAGGAGAGTGAATAACATTATACCTTTTGAAATGACTCTTGGGGACCTTACTGCTGGTAACGGGAATGATATTGCAAATCTATTTGCTAAACATTTCTCATCAGTTTATTCAAATCAACCTCTGGCTGTGCAGGGTGTTCAGGTTTCTTCAATGGTAAATGTATGCAATTATCACATTGAAATTTCGAACATCTATGCAAAGTTATCTAAACTTGATGTTAAAAAAGGCCCCAGTCCTGACAGAATACATTCCATTCTTCTTAGGGAATTTAGCTTTCTTTTATTTCATCCGCTCTTTCATATATTTAGTAAGTCTCTTATTACAAGCGAATTTCCAGATTATTGGAAAACTCCAGTGTATAAATTGGGTAGAAAATCAGACATCTCAAACTATCGTCCTATATCAATCCTTAGCATAATTCCCAAAGTCTTTGAGAGTATTATTACAGATTATCTCACCTATGACTGTTCGAGTATTAAGACATCACAACAATTTGGCTTCACTTCTAAAAGGTCTGCAGAATTGGGTTTACTCACATATGTTGATTTTTTTGTCTGATGGTTTTGAGGGGGGGTCTGCAGATTGATTCTGTGTACACCGATTTCTCTAAAGCTTTCAACAGGGTTAATCATGAGCTCTTGCTACATAAACTTTTTTTATGGTGTTCAGTCTTGTATTACAATGGCTAAGTGCTTATCTTACGAATAGGTTACAAATGGTCAGAGTTAATCATTACTATTCTCATACTTTTCCAGTAACCTCTGAAGTTCCCCAGGGGTCTCATCTAGGACCATTATTATTTAACATATTTATTAATGATATAATGCATTGTTTTCAAGAAAGCAAAACCTTGTTATTTGCTGATAACCTGAAATGTTTTATGGTGATTAATGGCAGGGATGATGCTCTAATATTACAATCTGATTTAGATAGTCTATCAAATTGGTGTACACTTAATGGTAAGAATCTAAATGCATCCAAATGTCATGTATTGCGTTTTCATAGAATACACCACCCAATAGCTTTTGATTACAATATTAATAATGAAACTCTAAAATGTGCTTCTCAAACTAAGGACTGGGGAGTTATATTGGACTCCACACTTAATTATAAGTCTCATGTTACCGCTGTTGTTAAAAAATGTATGAAGATGTGTGTTATAAAGAGAATCACTTCTGATTTTACTAACATCACTGCTATTAGATCTCTATATTGCTCACTGGTCAGAACTAATCTTTATTATTATTCACCAGTATGGTCTCCTCATTATATTACATATAAAGCTGTTCAACATAATTTTTCAAGATACATTGCCTTTAAGATGCACGTTTACCTTCGTTATGGTTTCTTAGAACGTTTTTTAAACATTCCTACCCTGGAGGTTCGCAGAAGACAAAGGAATCCGTTACAGCTGTTTAACTTAGTGAATGGTATTTGTGTTAGTCCCGAGCTTCTCTCTAAAATATATTTAGTTGTCCCTCCTCATCTTACTAGGCAGGTACAAACGATTCATGTCGAATTTCATAGGTACAACTAAGCAATGAATAGTTTTCTACCTAGGACACTTAAATTAGTAAATTCTGTCGATGGAATTTTAAAGTTTGATGTGTCATTGGGCTTGCCCGTGATTAAATTAAATAAATCAGTAATCACAACAAAAGTTCAAGCAACACTTCTTCTTACAGTGCCATATACGTGGTCGGATATTGGCGACCTCTCACTTCTAGTTCCAGTTACCAAAAAGGGACTTACAGTTTAGCAACGGATCCGAACGTAAACACTAACGGAGGTAATTGATAGAACAGAAATTTACAATTTGCTAAAAACGTAGGGGAAATTCGTTCATCGGAATACTTTGGTGGATATAATTTTAAAGTATAAAGACATTGTAGAGTGTAAGAAAACTGATACAGTCACTCGAAAGTAAAAGGTAAGGTGCTATGTATTTACTTGTAGAAACAAATGTATATAAATTATTTTTACTATACCTAGATGAAAACATGGGAAAAATTGCAGAGACATATTCATTGACAAATGAGCCCACACCTTTTGAAAAATTACATTGTAAAGTTGATAATTTAAAAAATATGTTTGTAAGTGTGAGGCTCAAAAACAACAAAATATGTGTAGAACCAGTGGTGGTATGGATGATTGCTGAAATTAAGGCAACGCTAACGTTACTTTATGCAGTGACGTATTTGTGGATACTCAAAAATGTATGGTTTATTGGAAATAAAGCTATAGTTTGTTAAATTTATTTATGTACTTGCAGATTTTTAGCTTCAGCAGGTTTATTACAAGAACTAGAAGGTTTGGATATTGATAACAATATTATGATTGAACTTGAAGATTTCGCCTATTTTTTTAAAAGTTCGGGAGATGATGACATTATTTAACTATAGAAAACAGTCCGCGCCACACACAATAATCACCAAAATATTTAGAACAAAAAATTCGAACTTAGAAAATATTTTCGACAGTTTCCAACTCCCGGTTCACTTGGGGTCCGGTTGAACGAACTGTCGCTTAACCATCAGTTCGACTCTCGGTTGATGTTTATAATATGGATATTGCAGTTTGACACCAGATTGTGACTCAACTTTCGGTCAACTTGACGTTATAATACCGGCACTAAGTATCAAAAAATTTTAGTTAAAAAACTATATCACCTTAATAGTTATTTTAGAATAAAAATGCAGAAAATAGAGTCAACTTCCAGTTCTGAGGAAAGCGATACTGCTGAGCCGAAGAAAAGATAGCAAAATTGTGACAACAATTTGCACTTTGATTTATTTTTGTCAAAATAAATTTTAAGAAAAACGCATTTACTTTTATCAAATTATAATGTAGTGGAATTTAATTTTATGAATAGGGAAAATGTGACGTGACGTCAAGTGTGGTTTTGGTCAATATTTTCCTGAAACTTTAATTAATATAAACGATTATATTAAAACCAGGTCATTTTTCGGATTCCTTTCTCTGAAACCATTTACTTTTCGATTCCTTAGTACGGTCAACATCCCTATTATACCTAGTACCTATTTTATTACACGAGCATCTGCACTTTTTTTATTTGTCATTAAAGATATATTATAAATAAATGTTTTTCATTCACTGGTACATAAATATGTATGTGCGAATCAACAGTTTGATTATCCTAAAAAACTAGTTTTCCCCCAATTAGTTGGGATAATCGACACTCAACTGTACTAAAAATATGACTATTACTCGCATTTGGAAATTTTGCACTGATTTCAAGAAAATCAATGGATTTTCCCCGTTTTGATATTTATTTAGTTTTTTAGTAGCAACATAAAAAAATGTTATTACTAATCAGTAAACTTACTAAGTAAAATCACCACATGCATCAATGTCAGAAATAGACTAAAAGTCGAACGTTTTTAAAGTAGCTACTGAAACAGTTTTGAGTAGACTTTATTTGTTGAAACAACACATAATTGTGAACTTTATCTACCTGTATTGATAATTTTCGTGCTTCGCCAGGATTGGCTTTGCTATCACTTGGAGAACTTCCATCATCTATGTCTAAACCAATTTTCTCCATCTTGTGAGGATGGCCTTCTTTTTCATAACATTGTACACATAAGTCAAAATCTTCACATAAGGTACAATGATACCTTGTTTCCATATGTGCCTTACAACTATTACAATTATATACAAATTTATCTTGACCTTGATTATGTAATTCGTACAACATAGACATGGTACTATACTTGGCTCTTCTCAAAGAAGAGAATTCGTAATGTTTTTCTCGGGCGAGCGTTAGGAATGCATCTCGACCATCCATTAAATCACAGTTTATAAAAGGATCAGGATCCTGAATTGGCTGTAATAAAATTTATTATATATATTTATATATAATCAAGGTATATGGAATGCTTAAGAAATAATAAAGTACCATAACATAGGATATTATTACAATAATAAAATACAGGATGTTTCATTCAAGAAATCCGAGAATATAATCAATCAGAGTTTCTATTCACCCTGTATCCCAAAACGTTTTTCGATACATCAATAGGTCATATTAAAATTTCTCCAAGTGTAAATAATTTTTTTTTATATCATATGTGTATAATGGTACAGGGTGCTGAAGTTGCTGCGATATTAATATAAAACTGCTTATATCTTTTAAACTACCCTGTATAACATTGCAAAACCCTATGTTATAGAAACGAGAATAATGAGTAGAGTCTAAAAAGATGCAGGGTGTTCTATTAGAAAAAAATTAAGTTTGGTTGTCTGTGTCAATATGAGTAACCCTAAATATTTTGAAAATATGAGTCGTATTGGTTGATTATATTTGGATAAAAATTTATATTGTTTAGGTTCTTTTATTCGATCAAAATATTTGCCAACACAAAAAATCTCTTATCTCAGGATGAGTTCAGTTTATTATGGAATATATATATATATATATATATATATATATATATATATATATATATATATATATTACCCTGTACATTTCTGATGAAATGATTGGTGCTCCTTCTTGGAGCTCTAGGATTCCTTTATTGCAGTAAATCACTCCGCTTTGTTATCTGGTGTCTCTTTTTCTTCATAGTTTTTTGTGTTTTTTTGCCTTGTCTACAATTTCTCTCCACTTTTTCCTGTCCTGGCACAGTTTATTCCAGTTTCTGATTTCAAGAAATTAAATGTCCTCAATTATTTGATTCCTCCATTTTTCTTATGGCCTTCCCCTCGGTCTTGTTGTTTGTGGGGTCCACGCAGTAATTTTTCTTATTAGCTAATCTGGTTGTCGGCGATGAATGTGTCCCCACCACTGTAGTCTTTGGGCTTTAACTACATTAACGATATCTTCTCCTTCTAGAATATCTTCAATGCCATTATTGTGGCTCCTATACTGATCTTTATTCTTTTGGGACCGTTAATTCTTCGAATATTTTTAATTTTTCTGTGTTAGTGGCAGTGAGGCACATTGCTTCCACTGCATATGTTACAATTGGATGTATTGCCACTTTATATACTTTCAGTCTTGTTTGTTTGCTCAGTATTTTTTTGTACTTCCAAAGTATCTTATTATCCATTAATATTCGCTGGGTTATTTCCTCGCTTCGATTATTATTGCTACCAAAAATGAGTGAACTATGGCCGCGATTTCAATTCGAATGGATGCTGTTACTTGTTCCAAAATCGGAGTAGTATGACTAGTTGCGGTTTACAGCACGCACAAGGCCTTGAGGTGTTCTTGCGTATTTCTGTGTCAACATATCTGGGCATACAAATGATCTAGTTGCCCCAGTGTTCACAATAAATTTGCAATCGTGATTTTCTAGTTGTCCCCGAACAGTCAAATTTCGGCCATTTTTAAACAAAGAATATGTGCGAATCGTGGGACTTTGAATGGATTTAGTCGACGACCGCCCCCAGTAGTCGACTTTTAGTAGTTTTCCTGGTTGCTGGTATTAAGAGCACCGATCAGGTGTTGGTGATCGACTTTGGTGTGGAGATTATCTTCTAGGGTTATTTCTTGTGGGGCTATGAGCTCTGTTTCTAACTGAGCAATGTGAGGATGTATGCTGTCTTGATGTTGTCTGGTTATCCGAGTTCCTAACTTGGCTTCGAGATCTTGATGGAACTCTACATGTTCTCTGCAGATGTCCAATTCTTCCTCAGTTGAAACATTTCCCGGATTCTTGAATTGGTGTACGACTTTGTAGCATATCTTTCAGTGGGTTTTCTATTTTAGCCATAACTTCGGTTAAATTCTCCTCCTCAAAGTGTAATGCTCGTAATTTTGGACGTCCGGTTTTGGAAATGGTTTTAACAGCTTCGAATTCCTGAACAAAAGTTAATACTTCTTGTAGTGTCAGATGGTGGCATAATCGAAGGGCTTGTTGCATTTACGTATCTCTTAAACCATCAATGAATATTTGAACGCCAAATTGTTCTAAACATTTTTTAGGTGCCTGTGGATAGGCTAAACTCAATAGTCTTTCTATGTCACTTACATATTCTTGGAGTCTTTTGTATGCGCACCTTCAATTGACTTTGGAAAACTTGTTTTAAATGTTGCTGTCCATACCTGTACTCCAAAGCTTGGATAATAACGTCATAACTAGGGCTGCCTTGGAGTAATAATTGCAGAATGCATGCGGCTTGCCCACGAAAAGCAATCATAAGGGAGGTGGCTTTCCACCAATTGACACTAGCTGCTGCTTCAAATTAGCATCGATATGTCTCCCAAGATGATTGGCCATCATATGTAGATGGCTTGATAACCTGGTCGTATCTCAAATTTACTATTTTAGTTCTGGCACTATCACTAATGAAACTACTATCATTAGGATTAACTTCTATTTCCTTTACTAATGTATCTAATTTTTGTCTTAGGTCAAGCTGGTCTGTTTTTGAATCTTTCTCTGTCGTTTTTAAATCTTTCTCTACTGTTTTTAAATATTTTTCTACTGTTGCCAAATCTTCCTTAACTGTTTTTATGTCTGTATTTAGGCCTCCTTCCATTGTATCTATTTTGTTATCTAAGGCCGCTATTTTACTTTTAAATATAGAACTAAAATCGGACAATACCTCTAATATTTGCTTCCTTTCCTGCTTTTCCACGTTCCTCTTCTTCCTTTTCTTGCTTCATTATCTGAAGAAACCGTGCTGGTGCTCCACTATTAGCTTCTATATCGGTGTCGTAATTTGTACTTCTAGTATTGACCGCTGCCACCACTGTTTATAACTTTCACAACTTTATTCAATACTTGGCAATATACAATACTACTTTTTAACAATTCAACTTATTAACAATCAAACTATTGACTGACTCTGCTACAACTGATCTCTATTTATATATAGAAAGAACTTTCCAGAAAGGACGTATATTCTATAACATACTAGTATGTCAATATGGAACACAATAGAAATTCTAGAGTGTCACCTTGAGATGTGACTTACTCCGCCTATTCAGCCCTCTTCTTATTTTCAGTCCAAGCTGTCATTCTGACATTCATAGAACAGGTGTAACAATATTATATACGCCAGTTACTGGGGATCAAAAATAACCTGGATATAAGTCCGGAAGTTTTGAAACTTTGCAGGATCGTAGGAACTAAAATACACAATCAGAGACTTGCCGCCGACGCCGCCATCTTGTCAAGTTGGCACCCAAAAATAGCTTTTTTCATTTATCTCCAAAACTGTGCGTTTTTCGAAAAAATATGTTGAAAGCAAAATTAAAGAGAAATAAATTTCCTACAAGAAACGGTATTAGCATAATTTTGCTAAAGTGAGCCGTTTAGGCTCAAGAGGTGATTGAATTCTGTTAATTTCTATAAACTCTTTCCGTATATGCGTAAAAATTTATCTTTTATAATAAAATGGTCTATTTAATTGGTTTCTCGTTATATTAATAACTAGCTGACTAACCGGCACATTCTTAGCATAGGTGCAGCTGCCTATGTGCGTACCGGCAATAAAACCCCACCAGACGGGCGCTGGCTATTTACCCCAGTCATCTGTACAAGGCGCTTCGAACCAGATCGTTTGTCGTGTCGCTTCTGAGTTGTACTGATTCGGTAAAGCGTGTTTGGTAATAGATTTGAAAAAAAGTGTTACATTTCGCAACGTATTTATCTTTTACTGTTGATTTTACTTGACCATAGTGCAAGTATAATAAACTCTTTTATTATGCCTTCGATTGAAAAGTGTTTTTGTTTGTGATGAAAGCCTTTCGGAGGGTAAAACTGTGAAGATGAAAGTCTTTCGGAGGGTGAAACTGTGAAGGTGAAAGAACGGGATTTGAATACTTTTAGACGATTACGTTTGAAGAGAAAAGACGGGAAAATAACCTATTTAAGAAACCGTGATTCAGTAACCGTTCACGAAAAGAATCGTAAAAAGTATGCCAATGAGAAATACTCCGCAGAGTATTTTAAGGGCTCTCCACGTGCCGCTAAGAGATTATGATCAACACCAAATGAAAACACATTTCACTTTAAAAACAATCGTTTTTTGTGTTCTGAGAGGATCACAGCAGAATTTTTAAAAAAGCAAAAAAAAACTAAAGTAGCTCTTCGCGATCCTGCTTATGAAGTTCGTTCCTTATCTTTGAAAGAAACCGTTTTGAGGCTTGCAAGAGGACTTGATGATGGATGGAGTCACGATATTGTGGGTCGGCTAGAATATATTAATGATCTGGTTGCAGAAGAAGGTCAATACCACATATACATGCATGAAGAAACTTTCACAGGAGGCAACTACGGGTCGTACACCTGTTACAGACATAGACAAAGCAATGGAGCATATCTTCAATTATTTGGAGGAAAACAGGAACGAATGTCAATTCAACTTATACAGCAATGAAATCCTGATTGTTGAATCCGCAAATAAATCTACATATTAGTCTACTTTCGCGATACAGGTTTTCAATTTTTAACTGAAGCTTGGTATAAATAGTGCTTGAGGACATCCGACTTCAGGTATATGATACGACAACATATCCACCTTCTGATAGATTTCTAGAGAATATAGATAACCTTGTACCAGAGACATTGGATTTGTTCAAGATGTTGTGTTGAAAAAGAAGCAAGGATCATCATTAGAAAAAAGCCACGCGATAGATTTCTGCGACCAGTCCTCGTTCTTTTTTGTCTCCTTTACAACTGAGTCTCGCGGCTTTTTTGCACAAAAATGTGGACCCAAAAACCTTTTGAACATATTATCGTCATTAGGGTTTTGCTCGACCTACACTGAAGCCTCGCTGTTGGAATCAAGCGCTATTATACGTCGAGAAATTGTCATTGCAACAGAAGCATTCTCGCAATTTATCTTTGACAACGCTGATTTCAATATAAATACTCTAGATGGCTTTTTGACATTCCTCGCTATGGGAGGCATTCAATGCGTAACGCCTAAAACAGCCATTGTTGCAGTTCAAAGAATGGAATGTGTAACTACAAATCCTAAGGCAAAAGTTATTGGGAAGTATCGATCGGTAGCGTTACAAACTTTCCAAAAAAGACCGAAATCTGGAATACAAATGGTGGCAATTCAAAATTTAGATTAGATGATATTAATCTGATTCCTGAAATTGTACTGCCGATTAACATATATATGTTTTGGTTGTACGTGAAATCATGCAAATTTCCTGATACACCTGGATGGAACGGATTTATGAAGAGGGCAACGATAGAAAGACCTTTCTCAACATGACAGATAATCTGTTAATGCTCCACCAAGTGACTATGACACAGTTTTCACGGTAATCCATTAAGCAGTCGATAAATGTAAAGAGCTGGAGCAGCAGACATGTTTAACTACATTTGACCAGCCATTATACCTTAAAGCTCGAAATACAATATCTGCAGAAAATTGCGGCAATGAAGTTGTCCGAATAGGTGGTTTCCATTTGCTTATGTCGTACCTTAGATCTATCAGATATATAATAGCAGGAAGTGGTTTCAATGAGTGATATATGCACCTAATTCCGTAGACAAGATGATGGCAGGGCACGCCTATAGTTAAGCACTTAGAGTCTTTTAGTCCACCGAGCTATAAGACACATTATCATGCAGACTGTGGAATTTACAAAAGAAAGACGCCTGGCTATGGAAAACATTCTGTCTAATTTGGAGAGATCCACGGTCTTTTTAACAGATCACCTCGAGTTACTTCAAACGGTAACTGAAAAATTTGGAGATGCGCTTGCAAAGCTAGAAAGTAATGGGCCTACCGCGAAATCTGGGTGCACTATTTTAAAATGATGACTCTAGTGAAGCAGTTTATAGAAGCAGAAAGGATGGGTAACTGACAACTCCACCTAGAAACTGTTCAGAAAATGCTCCCATACTTTCATACAAGCGGCCGCCGTAATTATGCAAAACCCTGTCATTTATATTTACAGAATATGTTATCCTTACAGGATATGTTATCCCTACAGGACAAAATGACACCTGATGAATACCAACAATTCGCAATCACGCAGCAACAAATTTTTGTCAAGTATTTGGAGTGACACGACCATAGAACAGAACATAATGCGAATGATGAAATCCGTTGGTGGTCTCACTCATGGACGAGGGATAACAGATAGCATTTTAACAAAGTGGACTTTGGGAATGGTGTATATGCACAACATATGTGATGAAATTGAAAAGTCTTGTTACGTATATTTTTAATGTTCAGAACAGCACGTGGATATAAGAAATTCACGCATTATTCGAGACGATAATGATGTGGAGAAGATATTGACTTGGCTAACGCATCATCCGCCTTTCCCAGACTTAGACGAAATAGTGTCTATTTGAAAATCAAACAATAAATTGTTTTGAAGCGGAACAAATTGAGAGAGCAGGAATAAATAATATGATTGGAAAAAACTTCGGCGATGTGGTTCTGAGACGCAAGGACAAAGTACTGGCACTGAGAGCAGAGAACTAGAGCATTTGTATTGATGATAAAATAGTGCCGTTGACCCACTAATTATTTTTCAAAGGCTTAGTGTTGCCAAACAGAGCGAGGAAGAAGAGCATCTACAGTACGAGTTGGCTCCGTAACCATTGTCCTTGTTTTCTGAGGCCGGAATGCGTAAAACAGCTACTGTATAAAACTTTTTTGCCAGCTACAGATAATGCCTTTGGAACGAACAAAGTATACATAATTGACGGTGGATACTTGTTGCATCGAGTCGTTTGGAGCCGAAATGAAACTTTTGCTTCGATCTATACCAGTTACGTGAATTATGTACAAAGACACTATCAGTGATTGCAAAAATAAGTTCATGTTGTTATTTATATCATTAGAAATCTAAGAGAAACTGTCTCTCTGAATGTATTAATGCTGATTTATTATGAACTAATACAATCAACACTTCAGTACGTTTTAATGTTTTGGAGTGCATCATCCTTTCTTGAGATGGCTTTTAAAGTTCAAAAGAAGGCTATAAGAGCTATGTGCAGATCATTTTTTTAAGAAGGCTGTAATTTTAACTGTACTAAGTCTATTTATATTCCAATTAATTAAATTTGTTGAAGCTTATCAAAGTTTATTTATAAAAAATGAAGACATACACACGTATGACACTATCATTGGTTCCCAACGGGGGCGATACCGCCCCCCTGTGGGCGCTGCAGCCTTTTAGGGGGGCGGTAGCGGATTCAGAAGCAAATAATAAGCAGTCAAGAGGAATGGTGAAATAAAAATGATTTAATAAGGGTTAATAAGCAGTTTTAAATTAGCATTAATTATAATTTCTTTTAGTTCAGAATAGAAGTATATGACTTGTCCTCGCACGTTGATAAGCGAACGCGCGATATTCATATAAAATAACATGTTTCGACATGTTCGCACACAGACAAGTTGAATCATGCACGAAATGAAACGTATAAAAGCAACAGCTCTACGAATTTTTTGTTAGTTAGTTGTATGTGCTTGGCCGCGATATATAGTCGTGAATCATAAGCTCTGCTATAGTAAGTAATCGTGAGTGGTGTGTCATTTTATAAACATTACTATCTATAAATCTATTGAGAATTTAATTGTATGAAAATGGCTGAATCTACTTCTAAATTAAAAAAGAAATGCCGGCAATACAGTATTGAATATTTAACATATGGATTTGCGGAATCTTCTACAAACAAATCATCATCAATTGGGACGGTACAGATGATATTCAAATAAAATTAACTACTTTGGACTAACCAGCGACTGGGGGGGCGGTGGTCCAGAAAAGATTGGGAGCCACTGCACTAGATAGAAGAGTGATATCCACCAACCATTTTCACGTTTAGAGATAGGGCAACATTCTCCAAGGCATATTGAAATAATATGCTATAATAAGTTCAGTAATATATTGAATACAGAAAAAACATGGGAACATCAATGAAATTGAGAAATATACTTCATTCTTTTTTATAACAGCATGCATTCTATAGTGTTGAGGAGTTTCTTACATATTAATACTATAATTTAAAAATATATTCTATTCAGTCATATGCAGTAGTCGTTTTCGACGGCTATCCCGCAAGCGCAGATGAAAAAGGAGCGAAAACCACAGAGCAACAGCAAAGATCACAAAAAAAAATTAGAGCAAATGTTTTGTTTGACCGATTGCCCGATTTCACCAACCATTTCCTAAAGTTAGGTAAAACCTAAATTAGATTTTGGAATTACTAAATCCAATTTACGTTTCACCACGCACTAAGTAATACCTAAGAGTGATAAGGTATTTCCTATCATCCTAAGGTGTTTCTTAGCGCGTGGTGAAACGTAAACTGCTTTTAGCAATTCCAAAATCCTATTTAGGTATTACCTAACTTTAGGAACTGGTTGGTGAAATCGGGCATATGACTCCCACAGTTGCACAGTCAAATTTCTTGTCAAATGATGTCAACAAAGAAGACTTTATATCCATCATGAAACGGAAATTTTAAGAAGCGCAGTTCACCATAATTCAGGCTACAGAAGATGCAGATATACTGATAACAAATAAATACAGCTATCAAGATGTCATCTTCATATGAATACGCCATTGTTGTTGGGGAGGATGTCGACCTTATTGTTCTGTTGACAGTACTGTGCAAGACTGCTGATAATGTTCACCTCCTAAAGCCTGGGAGAGGAAAAACGGTCCAAAATATTTATTAGTCGCAAAGTTTCAAAGGAACCGAAGTAGTGATGGAAAACGTTTTGTTCCTTCACGCAATAAGTGGGTGTGATATGACGTCGGCCTTATTTAATCAAGGAAAGATGATGTTTTTAACAACATTAGAAAAACATAAAGAGTTACAAGATCAGATAGATAGATAATTTATTAGTCTTTACCATCATACATATGACATAAGACAAGTCAGATACAGTATAAAACTATAGTTGAAACAATTAAAATTTAAATGGTTACAGACAACAGCGTATAACAATCGTTTGGTATAAACAAGAATATGAAGAAAATAAAACAAATAAAATAAATAAAAAGTAACGTTTTTAAAGTTTTAAATATTAAAAGATCCAAAAAATTAGGTAAGTAATTAGGATTGAGAGATGCTACGCCACCCACTAAATTCACAATATTGTATTAGAAACCTTTTAAGACTAGTTTTAAATTTTTTGAGATGGTTTATTTGCTTAATATCATCTGGTAACCGATTAAATAATTCACCCCCGGCATATGTTGACGACTTCTTCAATCGAGAACGATTAAACATGTTCAAGTTAATATCACTCTTAGATCTCGTATCGTGATCATGTATGTCACTATTTTTCTGAAGGCTGTTTTTGTTAATAAAGGTGTAGATCAGAAGTTTGTAGAGATATATACCTGTGAATGTCAGGATGTTATTGCTCTTAAAGGTGCTCCTACAGGACTCATTGTAGCCTAAGCCAAATATCAAACGAATAAATCTCTTTTGGAGAATAAATACTCGCCCAACCTTGCTTGCTCTGCCCCACACAATTACATTGCAGCCGATTGCAGAATATATTAGTGTGTAATACAAATTTAGTAAATAACCATATTCAAGTTTTTAAAAATAAACATGCCACTGCTAATCAAGTTGCCTTTGCTGGTGAGAAATTCCTCCTTGCACTCTATGGATCCAATAAAAGAGCCTGCTTCCAAAGCACTAATGCTTTTTATCTTGTAAGTGCAAGGTGGCTTGTAGTAGAGCCTGCAGATGCAGGAAAGCAGGATTGAGATGTTCAATAATGTGCGGTGTCTGAACATGGGAAAATATTGGCCAAGTGACACTAGACGAATCCGATGAAGAAGACCTCCATTCGCTGCTTGATGATTTTTTATCGACTACAGACGAAGAATCTGACGAGTTGAAGGAAATTTACATCGATTCTAAAGCTGAGGTAACCATTTTTCTCCATTGACGATATAGAAATCAACGAGCCAGGTCCGCCTGGCCTTTGCCAAAGATAATTTTAGTACCTAAGTGGTTTAGGCCTACAGGGGAAACCACGTTAAAAAGAACGCGTCGTGTATTGTACCTCTTGGGTAGCGTGGAAACAAGTACAGCATTATAAATCGAAATTAATTGATCATAAATTATTAACATGGATTAATTAATGAATTAATCGATTAATTGAATAACATTTATTCCACTGTTTCATGATAAATATTTATAAAGTCCTAAAATATTAGATTTGGGGATCTCTACTACAAATATTATTTCCAAAATTCACCTCTACAGAAAACATACGCAAAATATTCAATTTGGCAAGGGCATTTGTGCATTAACGGTTTACTTTAGCGAAAATATACTGGCAACATATCTTATAGGAAATTTTCTCCTCTTTAATTTTGCGCTCCACATACTTTTTCGAAATACGCATAGTTTTGGAGATATTTGCAAAAAAAACGTTTTTGGGCACCATCTTGGCAAGATGGCGGCATGTCTCGGATTGTGCATTTTAGTTCTACATCCTCAAACCTATAAACCTACAAAGTTTTAAAACTCCCAGACTCATTTCCAGGTGAAAATCACCAAAGACTGGCCTAATAAAGGCCTGTCATCGTTGATGAAATAATGCATTATCTTTAATAATTCAGAACCATCTCACCCATGATCTGCATTTGGGACTGGAATCTGGATCAAACTCTAAGTCCAACTGAGAATTTCAGGATCATTACATTTCGCATATTACGAATCATTTTGTTCATTCTCGAAACACACAGAATTGATAACTTTTTTTAAACAGGACTTGCCCTATATGAGAGATCTTTAAAATTATATCCTCCCCGTTCAAGATATCAAATTCGACTGAATTTCTTTTTCCAATCAACAACTCATTATAACTTAGTTACAAAATCCTTTCTTTTTTTTGAAAAAAAAAAACTAAAATTGTTTGCTGAACTATATTGGTTACATTCCAAAATTCTATCAAAAAAATTGAGATTTGTTCTTTCTTTTTCCAATCAACAACTCATTATAACTTAGTTACAAAATCCTTTCTTTTTTTTGAAAAAAAAAAACTAAAATTGTTTGCTGAACTGTATTGGTTACATTCCAAAATTCTATCAAAAAAATTGAGATTTGTTCTTATTTTATTATCAACTGAATACCTATAGTGACATCTGACCTCATCTTGAAATATTTTCTTTTATTATAACATGACCTATCCATCAATTCTTATATTCTGTGTGAAATGTCATACGAATCATAATCAATGTAAATTTGACACATACTGGGTATTTTAAAAATATTGAATCACTTATACAATACTGGGTATTTCAAAAATATCGAATTTCATATATAAAATTTCTATTTATTATATATTAATTTAAATGATTTTTTAAATTTCAAATAACAGAACAAACAAAATTATCTGAGTAATATTGGCATAATTTAGTGAGTCAGGAAAATAGTTATTCACCTATAAGATTTTTAACAATATGAAAATTTTTACTAAACATAGGGAGATATTGAAAGAAATAATGATGGACTAAAATGATAAATTTTTGTATACTAAACCACCTAATTGTGACTAATACTTTTTATTAACAAAAAAGTTTGCACATGTATACAGGAGAACTGAATTCAAAAAAAAACATCATTGATTATATTCTTATAAACAGAAAAGAGGGAAAATGTTATGCTAAAAGTAAAAATAATAATGGTAGTCAGAAAAAAGAAATTTTCAAAATTAAGAGAAAATGTAAAAAGTTTTGGTGTATGATGTTATAAGAAGGATAATTTATAATATAAACAAATTTGACTTACCTTTAAGCTAGCAGCGGACTGTACAGTATGTAACCTAATAACAAAGAACACTTCTTTATGCTTCTCCATAGTAGTAAAAATTTTGGCAGACAAATCGTTGCCAGTTTGGGGAGTATTGGATTTCTTGCTATTTTTTCTTTGATTCGCTTTTGACTTTGTACTCTTTTTGGCTTTCTTCTGGCCCTTTTTCTTACCATCAGGACCAACTTCACTTTCCTCCATTGATGAAAATATCTGAAAGATAATGTAAACATGAACCAAATTCTACTGTAACACCTTGACATACATTGTAACAAAAAAAATCGTTTGGAGAAATCAAATTACCAATACGATTATACTATAACAATAAATATGTGAAAATTTTATTTATATTTTAAAATACAATACTTTAGTTTTCAGCTGTAATTAAAATAGCTGTTCCATGAAATAAAAGGACAGTAAACAATTGTTGAGAGTTTGAATTTATAAAAAAATAAGTTCAGATATTGAGAAAGAATATTTCCAGATAATACACAGTATCCAATGAATGGTAAGGAGAACTGTTCTAGGAGCCAACGAGTAAAACACATACCTCTTGTTAAGCTCTGTTTTTTTGTCAAAATCATTAAATACGCATTAGTTAATGTGTATTGTTTTTCAAGTTTTATCGTCGAGTTTTTGTTATACTTGAACAAAAAGTGTGGAGCAGTATATCAGTAAGAAATAGTTTTGTTTATTACGATCGAAGTGTACCGATTCCACATTAAACGACCAAGGTCGTTCGAGAGACCCGTACCAGTGAAATCAAATAGCAGGTCAGGGCCGTCTTCGGCGACTTACCTGATGAAAATTAATTCAAAATGACCGATCTTCTACAGAATGCTTCTGACTTCAGGGGCTTCCAACATATTACTCAAAATAGTAACACCCAACCACAAAACCAACCTACAACCACCTACTCATCTGTTGTCAGTAAACAACAATCACTAACTTTTCCCACCTAAAATCAAGCAATCATCTTCAACTCCTCGAATGATACTAAACTCGAAGAATATCTATTAGCTCTTGGTTCCATTATTGGCCCATCAAACATTCTATTTTCATCAAGAATATCTAGTAATCGGATTTGCCTATCCAGCAAAAATATTGTTGACGAATTCCTTAATACATAATAATGGGACCATATCTATCAATAATGAGCAGCTCCATGCCTGCCGATTGATAACACCCAGAGAACGATTTCTGTTATCAAATGTAAGTCCCACTATCCCCCATGATGTGATAGATAAAGAACTACGAAAACTAGGCATCAAAACATTATCGCCAATATTTTTTTTGAGGATTAATTCTTCCAATCCCTCCTACAGGCATATCCTAAGCTTCCGCCGACAAGTGTATATATCCCTTTCTGAAATCCCCCTACCTGATTCCATACTCCTATCACACAATAACACATCATACAGTATATTCTTGTCCCAAGAAATTCAATCATGTTTCAAGTGTAAACAGCAAGGCCATATTGCAGCCAACTGTACGACTGTCACATCTCAATCCAACAATGGAACTAAATAAATGGAAGAACCTGATGTAATATTGGAAACCTCTACCTCAGAGAATACTGTTGCAGAACCTTCAAACACCACATCACCACTACTGGTCAATGCTACAAATGAAAGCCAAATCTCAAACAAAACCTCAAAAAGAAACATCACCGAAATAATAACTTCCCCTCCTCAACAAACTTCGAAGAATATATTTCAAACCGGCAGAAAAACCTTCAAAGAAAAGTAAAACCAATATAACTGCAGACCAATCATCAGTAGAAGAGTTATTGCTACCAGCCAAAGCATTATTTGAAGACAAGACCTCCAGCCCTATACTGAGCTTCGAACAAATCACTGACTTTTTCGAAAATGTAGATAGATAGACAATTTATTGTTCTTTCGTACAGAATACATGAACAAGGAGTGACAATATTTCCAATATAAATGTAAAAAAATTATAACTAAAAAAAAGAAATGAATTATAATTTTATAGATATGCCTAGATGATGCCTTGACGGGAGTGAGAGGATACTTACTACTCGTTTATAATGAGGTAGGCTACGAAGTTTTATAACGGATATGGGATTTATGAATTCAGTGACAGAATATACACACTTAACACAGCTGGGAGGTACATTAATTGATCTGGCTTTATCGAATTTAGAAATAGATGTAAGTGTTTTTGATTTCCCTAAAATAAGCTGTCACCGCAATATATTGATATCTTTGAAACACATAAAAGTACCAAGAAAAGAATTGTATATAGAAACGAGGGGCAGAAATATTGACTTTGAAATAATTGTGTTAAAAATGAAAAATATAAACTGGAACTATACAGAAATAAATTTGAATAAAAGATATAAAATGTTTGTGGAAAAGGTATATTCTGTACTAGATGAAGTAGCTCCAAGAAGGGAGGTAAAAATATATAAACATTACCAGGAATTTTGGAATGAAAAAGTTAAGCAGGCGGCAAGAGACAAGGATGAAAGTTATAGAATATACATAAAGAACAGAACAACAGACTACTGGGAAATATACAAACAAAAAAGAAATATAGCTGTAAAAACAATAAGGGAAGAAAAGAGAAAGTATTTTGAAAAAAGATAGATCTTAACAAACAAAATCAGACAGAAATGTGGAGAATTTTAAAGGCGTTCATTCCAAATGACAAACAAGGAAATAGTTTAAATATAATAGATATGGGTAATGGTGAGTTAGTATCTGATATAAACGTAATACCAAATTGTTTAAACACATATTATATTAAAAGCATTCTGGATATAACAGAACAAATTGATAAAACTTTTGCAAATAGTTTTCCAGTAGTAGATAAAGTTATTACTAATAAAATCACCACTTTTAAGTTAATAAGTCTAGAGGAATTAGAAAAAATAATTAGTTCATTAAAAAATAAAAGTAGTCCTGATGATATCAGTGTAGAATTATTAAAAAAGTATTTCAAGGATATTTGTAATCCTGTATTAAACATAGTTAATAGTTCTTTAGAGTTAAACCAAGTTCCTACAGAAATGAAAATATCCACTATAGTACCTATACCCAAGAAACCAGATACAAATAAAGCTCCAAATTAAAGACCAGTTAATATGATTACTGCAATTGCTAAAGTATTGGAAAAAGCTGTATATGAGCAACTGGTGGATTATCTAGAAGGTAATAAAATTCTTTGTGAGTATCAATCAGGATTCTATAATAAACATAGTTGTGAAACGGTTCTACAATGTGTTTTGAGTGATTGGAAAAATAATATCGAAAATAACTTAGTCACAATTGCGGTATTTTTGGATCTACAAAGAGCATTTGAAACAGTAGATAGATATAGGCTAATAAGGAAAATTAAAAGCATAGGTATTGATGGGACAGCTCTTAGTTGGATAATAGATTATTTTAACAACAGGCAACAACTGGTAAAACTCAATAACATACAGTAAAACAGGTTATGTAATGATATGGGTGTACCACAGGGCAGTGTGTTGGGGCCTTTGCTATTTTTGGTTTATTTAAATGATATTGTGGACAATGCAAGGGAGTGCAAAATTCATTTATTTGCAGATGATACCCTACTATATTACTGCTGTAGTGATATTGAGCACTGCATAAGGGTTATAAACGACGCCCTAAAAAGGGTGCATATGTATTGTTGCACAAATTTATAAAAAATTAATATACAGAAAACAAAATGTATGGTATTGGGCATAAAGGATAGGTATAGGGAAGCTAGTTTAAATATAGAATTAGGCGATGAAACGATAGAGGCAGTAAAAACATTTGTCTATTTAGGAGTAACTATTGACAATAATTTGAAATTTAAAGAGCATGCAAATCAAGTTATTAAAACTGTGGCATATAAAATTAACTATTTAAGACGATGCTCTCCACATCTCAGCCAATGGTCTAAATTAACTGTCTTTAACACTGTAATATTACCACATTTTAGTTATTGCCCTACAATTTTGTATCTACTCAACCAAAATGAAATCAATCGTCTTCAGAAGATGCAAAACCGTGCCATGCGAATAATATTAAAGTGTTCTAAGTACACTCCTATAAACAGCATGTTAAATACACTTAACTGGATGCCAATAACTAAATTAATGCTATATTTCACATTAATTTTTATTTTCAAAGTTAAAATTGGACATGCACCAGTGTATCTGCAGGAAAAGCTCTCTAGTAATCTTGATGTACATAGCTATGACACAAGAAATAAGGAATTTGAGAATTGAAATGTGTAGGAGAAGCAGTACATACAACTCTGTATTTCACAAAGGTATTAGTTCTTTCAATACTTTACCAGAATACATTAAAAAAAGTTCATCTGTAAATTCTTTTAAAAGAGCTTTAAAGGATTATTTATTGTCAGAGTGAGCAGTCACAGTGTAATCTTATGTTTGTTTAAATTTGTTTTATTTTAATTTCTTTATGACGTACCTACTTTTTATACTATAGCCACTATATGTTGTACTATTATTTTATTTTGTGTATATTATGTAAATAGAATTAGTTATTTTGACTAAATAAAGAGATATTATATATATATATATATAATGAATGATCTGATTTTTAAAATATTCTTTGTCACATTATATATTTGATATAATAATTGTGTTTCAGCTTCATTAATTACTGTTAAGTCCGTTAGGGACTGATAGGTTTTAGAAAATGTATATGGTTCTAACGACCCCCTCAGTGTGGCTAGAATATATACCTCAGATATCCATGTTTTATTAGAAATGTTGACCAAAATATACCCATACCTAAAGGAGAGAAAGATAAAATCCAGATGCACCAACGTCAAACGAAAAATCATGAAACAACTAAAAACGGAAACAACTGATAACATACAACCCGACTCATCATTTTACTCCTCCCAAGAAACCTTTTAATATGACATTCAAGTCAATCATTCAGTGGAACTCAAATGGGCTATGTGCCCATTTGGAAATGCTCAAAACCTTAATATTTGAACAGCCCCCAACTATAATCTGCCTACAAGAAACAAATTTTAAAGGAAATCACCACTATAAACTTCGAAATTATAAATGCTTCAAAAAAACAGAGAACAGTGGCGCTAGTGGCTATATATATATAATATATATATATATATATATATATATATATATATATATATATATATATATATATATATATATATATATATAGACAAAAACTTTGAAGCATGCTCGATACCGCTTCAAACTAGTTTAGAAGCAGTTGCAGTGAGCATATCATCAACTAGAAAAATCAATCTATGCAATATTTATATCCCGCCCAAAGCAGAACAAATTAAGAACCTGATTGATCAAATCCCTTCACCACAAATAATCCTGGGAGACTTCAACAGCCATAATACATTGTGGGGATTGAAATGAACTAACTCAATGAGACGGAAAATCGAAGAGATCATAGATTAATTCAACTTCAACCTTCTCAACGACGAAACGAAAACCCGATTTGACCTTTTCACCGGGGAATCATCTGCTATTAATCTATCCTTTTGCGAACCAACTCTATCATCTTCGTTTAGTTGGAACGTGATACCTTTTTTATATGGCAGCGATCACCACCCAATAAATATTTCCAACGAACAAATCAGAGAAGAAAGCAATCTCCCTATTTACCAAAAGTGGAACACAAAAAATGCCAATTGGCCAGAATACTCAATTGCGATTGAAAGAAAGGTTGAAGGAAACTCAATGGGGTCCAACAAAACTCAGACGTAAATGACCTATTACAAATCTTCTCCAATATAATAATCTGGGCAGCTGAGGTCCATGTAGGTAAAACGAAGCACATCAAACAGCACAAGCCGGTACCCTGGTGGAATAAAGCTTGCGAGAAAGCAGTTACCTCAAACAAACAAGCCTTCAAGGAATACAAAAGGCACAATACCACAGAAAATCTCCTGGAGTTCAAAAAACATAGAGCCAAGATGAGATACATAATTCGAAAAAGTAGGAAAGAGAGTTGACAGACATTCGTAAGCAATATAAACAGTTCTACTCCTGCCTCTACTGTATGGAAAAAATATTAAGAAAGTCTCGGGAATTAGAACACTCAATGAAATAAAGTTTCTTGCTAAAAATGATCACATTATATCATCCAACGAGGAAATCACCGATACCTTGGCAGAAAACTTTGAAATGCATTCAAGTAACATTAACTACAGAGAATCTTTCAAAGCACTGAAAACGAATGCTGAAAAGATACATATAGATTTCAAAGAACCCACTAAATGCACTAATAAGCATTGAAGAATTCGAAGAATCACTTCAACAGTAAAAACTCAAGCAGCGCAGGACCAGATGATATTCCACCGATCTTCCTACAGACCCTTTGAATGCAAAAAAGTATCTCCTACAAATCTACAATCATATCTGGCTAAACAAAGTATTTCCTCTAAAGTGGTCCCAAGCAATCATTATACCCGTTCTCAAGACAAACAAACCAAAAATGGACCCAGATTCTTACAGACCCATATCCCTTACATGTGCACTATGCAAAATACTGGAAAAAATTGTAAACAAGAGATTAATGTGGTTCTTAGAATCAAAAAATCTAATAATTCCCGAACAGAGCGGTTTCAGAAAAAACAGGACAACTGCAGACACTCTGGTCAATATGGAATCCGAAATTCATGAGGGCTTCGCCAACAAGCAGGATTGTATTGCAGTATTTTTTGCCATCACCCGAGCCTACGATACGGCGTGGAGGCAAGGAACTTTAAAAACATTACACAAATGGGACATACCGAGGCAATATATTACAATTCATCGACAACTTCCTTAAAAATCGCCACTTCTGTGTTCGAGTAAACGGTACTACGTCGTCGGAGAGAATTCAACAAAATGGAATACCACAAGGATCAGTTCTTAGTGCCACCCTCTTCTTGGTAGCAATAAACAACATTCTGCACAATTGCAGACCCCCAGTTAAAGCAAGACTGTATGCAGACGATTTAGTCATTTTTAGAAAAGGAAAAAATGTATATTCAATGCAAAAACAGTTACAGAAAACACTCGATAGTTTTGGAAAATGGGCAGAAACTAATGGCATCCAATTCTCTCACGAGAAAACAAAATGTCTACTGTTCTCAAAAAAACATAATCCTGAAATTCCTCGTTTAACCTTAGATGCTCATCCACGGAATTTTGTTGACAAATTGAAGTTTTTAGGAATGATATTCGACAACAAGCTGAACTGGAAAGATCACATTATTAACTTGAAAAATGTATGTCAAAACGGACTGAACCTGATGAGAACACTTGCAAACAGAAACTGGGGTGCTGATTACAACAGTCTTATGCTGATATACAAATCCTTAATCAGATCTAAACTAGACTACGGCTCATTAGTATAATCATCTGCAAAAAAATCGATTCTGAGAAACCTAGATACCATCCACAATACAGCACTAAAAATCGTATTAGGAGCCTTCTGCCAGTGTCCACTGCGAAACAGGAGAATATCCCCTACAGTCAAGAAGAAAATTTTTAAGTCTTTCATACGCTGCTGCAGTATCTTCAAACCCCACTAATCCTGCAAGACACAACATATTCTCTGATCGCTTCATAAACTTTTATGCTTCAAAACCAAAAACAGATCCTCCTTTCTATGAGAGAATCAACCGATACCTTGCAGAATTCCAGCTAACTTTTCCCCAAACATTTTCCAACAATATCCCTACCCCACCTCCTTGAATTATCAACCTTCCAGAAATAAATACAAACATATTACATTACAATAAAAATGAAACCAACCCCCTCCTAATCATTCAAAAATTCAATGAAATAATGGAAAATCAGCAGGGTTTTTATGAAGTATACACGGATGCGTCAAAAACCGAAGATGGCGCAACAGCAGCTTTCAAGAGCCCAAATTACAGCACCGCTTATAAACTGAATAAGACCTGTAGCATATACCACGGAGAACTTCTGGCTATTCTTAAGGCACTGGAGTACATAAAAACAATAGAGCAACAAAATATAATGATTATATCGGACTCTCTCAGTGCACTTTCTAGCCTCTACCAGGTATTTCCGAACAACCCAATCCTTCTCTCTATTAAGACCGTGTTATATAATCTGCAACTGCAGCACAAAACAGTAAAGTTCTTATGGATTCCATCGCATATTCGCATATAGGAATAAAAGGCAATGAAGATGTAGACAAATTAGCGAGAGGGTCAATTGGTGATGATACGATCCCAACTATACACACTGACTATAAAAAGACAGTTAAGGATTATATCATCAGAGAATGGCAATCTCAGTGGAATAATTCTCAATCCAAATTATTTCAAGTGAAAAAACATGTCACCCCATGGAAATCAAACCCCGCCAGTAGAAAGCACCAAATCATTCTCTTCAGATTAAGAATTGGACATACCCGAATAACACATAGTTACCTCCTTTCATGAAGTAACCCACCAACGTGTGAAGTATATCAAAGTCAGCTCTCCGTCCAACACATCCTAGAAGAATGCCCAACATACAATAACCAGCACAACATTCCTCCATCATTGGAAGCAATACTGAACTCCAGATGTGATATGAAAAAACTAATAGAGTTTCTAACAGAAATCAATATTACTAAGGAAATATAATTATTGTAAATAGCATTCAATGTATATATGTATTCATTGTATCATAACATTTCTGTATTTCTATGTCTCTAATAACCTTAAGGGTTGATGAGACTATTATTTAAATTAAAAAAAAAAACTAATATCATACTTTTCAATAATACAAAATTAAATGAAAAACCTAATGTAGTTGAATTAAATACCAATGTGTTCAATTGACAGATAACACAAAATTCTTATGAGTATTTATAGATGAAGTTTTAAAATGGTCACAGCATATAGAAATGACTTCAATGAAACTGAGCAGTATAATCTATGGGCTGAGAACTGTCGGTCTTAAGGTATGGAATAATTTTGTGGAGCAACAACAGTAACACTGAAAAATTATTTGTTATGCAGGAAATAACAATTAGAATAACAAACTATATGAAATATAAAGACTTATACAGCACTGTATTTAAATATAATCTAAACATTTTAATCATATATGGTTTACATATTTTTGAGTGTTTACTGTATTTTTTTATAAACAGAGATATTAATTTTACCAATAGTGTAATGTCACACAATTACAACACAAGGTAACAGGAACTGTATTATCCACATCACAAACTAATGGTCACTGAAAAATCTCATTATATGGCAATAATTGTTTTTTAATAAATTACGGCGACATATCAAAAACTCACAATTGATTACTGTATTTAAAAAACAAGTAAAAGAGTTATTGATTCAGTTAGAACCTTATAATTATTTATCCTAATAAATTGTATGGGTGACATTATTTCGTTATGCGTGGTCAGTTATATTGTATATCTGTAAACATACTTTGAAATAAAGATTATTATTATATGTGCCATTTAATGAATTCGCTGTGTATCTGTTCCTATTAAAAATTTTCTCATAGTTAGTCAACAAACTTTTAGTTTACAATACCAAACGTTTTTTTATTGAAGAAAAATTTGTTGAATTTCAAAAATTTTATATATATATATAATTCTTTGACTTTTCTCTGAACTTACCGCAGCCTCTGCAGCTTCAGCCTGTTTCCTCTTCTCTTCCTCCTCTTGATCCAATTCTTTTATACTCTCTTCCAAAACATTCGGCCAAAAGTCACCCTCAAAATAGGGAAGATCTGCCGCCGATCTTAAATTATCTTCCATGGCTTGTTTAAGAATGTCCTAAACAAAACAATATTGTTTAATACATTTATTAATTACAATACGGTAATTTTGTTTGAAATTACAATAAAATTAATATTCAAATACCTTATAATCCATAACTATCCTTTCAATAATTCCTTTATCTAACATCTTCTTATACCAGTCTTGCAATCTCTTAGGTTTTGGTATCTTTTGGTCCGGAGGATGGCAATGGAAGATGTAATCATCACCTTCCGAAGGAGGGCAAGCCCAAATGTGAGCCATTGTATATCCTAATTGTTTAACATAGTCCATATAACCTAATAAAATCTCATGATAAACTGCAGTCCTAAATTGTCTCGGTTTAAAAAAATGAACAGAGTCCAAATACGCAATGTAAACTCGCCGCGTATTTGGCGGGGGGCACTCAGAACCGTATTCTTGCACATGCATACCGAAAAAGCAAACATCGACACCGTCAATCTCCTCAAATGCAAAAAGTGCTTTCGCCCGGTACGGAAAATCCCCGGCTAGTTCACCACTTTCGACGAATTTACCACGCATTCCCGGTTTAACTTCCACAACTTTTTCCGAACTAGAAACTACACGTATCGACACTTGACCCGCGCCGGCCTCTTTCTTTTTCAAAAATATGTTAACCCTATTTTCAATATATGTTCCCAAGTTTGTGGTAGGTAGACGTTTCGCGGTAAACTTGTTTTCTCTCCTCTTTTGTCCTTTAAACGTAAAACACTCGTCACAAGTGAAGCCTTGCGGCCAAATTGTTTCTATGTGAAGAACGCATATTTGATGGAGTTTACGCCCACAATCTGTACAATGCACAAATGCCTCCATCTCTAGGTGATCGTTCTTCATTTCTTTGAATTGATCTTTCTTTATTGCACTGTAATAGAACAAAATTACATTAATAACTTATTTTTACAAATCGTTTTTTTTGACCAGGAAGTATTTATTTTTTAGTGAAGATTATTTTAGGTTGGCGGTCATAAGAAATAAGTGTTTTTTATCTGCTCAATATTACGCCATTGTTTAATGGCTTCATCAGAAGCGAAGATTTATTGAATAATAATAATAATTCATTCAATGAAAGATAGATACAATAATACATAAAAGATGTATACAATATAATAAATAATTTAAAAAACTAATTATTGTTAAAAATACATGAATAAACAAAACAAAGAATCACTGAAGCGCCAAAGACGCTTGTACGTGATATTTTCACATAATTCAAAATAACTTACAAAACGCCATAAATATATAAAATTCACATACAGCCACCTTATTATATAATACATATATGTTTATGTACAAATATAACAGATTGTGATAACAACACATGGTGGTAACAGATTATGGTAAATTGGTTACTGAGACTTGTAAACAAACATTAGAACCAATGGTAGTACATAAGTCCCCTTCACATTATTATTTACAACTAGCCATGTTTAGGTGTGCAATACGTTGTTACACATTTTCTGCTCAATAGCAACAATATAATATATAGGAACAGTTATAAAAACAATATAACTGTGGTGTTAGAGATAACAATAAATGTGGTAGCCATACATGGTGGTCAACAATGTTCAGAAGGAAATCAAATCAATTAGGTATTGATTTGGAGGAAAACAATGATTAAAAAAGTAAGAACTATTCTGTTCATGACAAACAAACATTCAAGATAATAACAGCAACACTGAATTTACTAGGTGAATCGTTGTGGATTAGGTACCAATCCATTAACCTTATCCCATTTTACTTAGTGCAAACTCCAAGCAAAGATACTTCTCTCAATAAGTTTTCTGACATCGGTTCTAGGTAGATCAAGGACATACGTTTTAAATATTTTTTTCAATAGGTCATCCGAGTTTATGGTTTTCAGGTACATTTTGTATATATCAGGCAATACATTAAATACTCTTGATGACAAATATAGATAATATTTCTGGTCTATGGTTTTGTTGGCTGGCTGTATTTTGAGATTATCTTTCAGTTTGTTACACGGATAATTGTGGTGGTCATATATATATATATATATATATATATATATATATATATATATATATATATATATATATATATATATATTGTCTCGTATCCATAATTCGTGTCTGTAAGTAAATTTTTTGAAGGTCATTACTTTCAATATTTTTTGTTTGTAGAATGTGCAGTCGTTTCAGATGACTATAAGTTACTCCATCCCAGCGCAAGATACCATATTGTAGCCGTGACTGTACTAATGAGTAGTAAATTGTTCTCAGTTGAGTGTGATTCATAATGGTACATAGAAATTTGAATTTTGGCAATACACCTAATAATTTTGCATATGTTAGAAACTTGATGATCCCACCTTAGGTGCGAATCAATTATAACACCAAGGTACTTAATTTTATCAGTTATATTAATTCCAATTTGGTTAGATATCAGTAATTTATCAAATTCGGGTAGTCCATTTTTGTAGCTAGAGAAATGTGTTTTATCAAAATGAATGGTTAATAATTTGGATTTAAACCATTCTGCTATGTTCTTGAAGTAATTTACGACATTTTTTAGGTTCTGCCAAGAGTCTGATGAATATAGGACAGCTGTATCATCAGAGAAGCTTATAATTTCACTGGTTGTTTGCATGATAAGTAAGCTATTTATGTAAAGGTTAAACAATAGCCTGGGGTATTCCGTGAAGAATAGTTTAAGCGCAACACCTCGGATCCCCGCTCTAACCAATTACTCCAGCAGCTGTGAATTATAAACTGTACCAAAGGCCTTGGCCAGGTAGAGGAACACACAGAGCGCCGGCTTTCCAGAGTCTACAAATTTATTGATATCGCCCACTATTTTTGAAATTGCATTATTTGTGGAGCGGCCCTCTCTGAACCCGTATTGATGGTCAGATATTATATCATGTTTGTTAAAAAAATCGTTCAACCTCTTCCTGAGGCATTTCTCAAATATTTTTGCCATTGATGATATGACCGAAATAGGTCTATAGTTGTTCAGTAGACATGTTTTCCCTTTTTTGTGGAAGGGCGTTACAACCGCTATTTTGAATTCAGACGGACATACACCTGTACTGAATATTTTATTAATCAGGAAAACGAAGGGATCGATTATTTGTTCGCGAATTTCCTTTAGTGTTTCAGCTTTCAATTGATCCATGCCGAGTGATTTATTTACTTTCAGGTCCATTATTATACTGAGAACTTCTTCTCTAGTTACCGGTTTCAAAAAAAGCGAACTTATAATGGGTGTTTTATGTATGTTGGGCGGATTTTCTGGTTTCGTAAATTTTCCTGCGAGATTCTTCCCTACATTGATAAAAAAATTATTGGCTATATCTGCGCGGTCTGTGATAGTTGTTTGGTCTTCAAGATTAATTTTGTTTATTTCATCTAGCTTAACAGACTCTGTTAGGTTTGTCATAACTTTCCACAATTGTTTGGAACTTTCTTTGTTTTCGTTTATTAGTTTATTGGAGTATTTGTATTTGGTAATTTTGATAAGTTTATCTGTTTGTTTCCGATATTTGATGCATGTTTCTTTTTTTCTGGATTTGTGGGGTAGTTTTGATGTTTGTGGTATAAATAATTTTTATGATTAACGGATTGATTTAACCAATCCTTTTGTAATCCACATTTTCCTTTTGTTTTCTTTCCTTTGGTTTTTTATATATTTGATGTTCTGTTCAATTAAACAACCTAGCACATGCATAAACCTTTTTGTTTGTTGTCGGACGTCGTCAGTGTTGTAGATATCACTCCAGTCAGTTTGTAACAAATCATCTTTTAATTTTCCATATTGAATAGCTTTAGAATAGTGCATTTCGTTTTTTTAGCAGAATTTTTTTCAATATTTTCTTTAGAGGGGAAATTTATTACTGTGGCTTTATGATCGGTTATATTGGTATCTATAACTACGGCAACAAGACATTCTCTTAAGAAACTATTTGTTTTCGATTTAACAAATATATGATCTGGGCAACTCTTGGAATCACCCTGTATACTATATTTATTGATTACTGAGGTAAAATTGCTTGTGCTATAGTTGTCTAGGTAGTAGAATATAGTTTGGTTTCCTTCGGGTAGATCCAGATTGATATCCCCAATAAGAATGTGATTATGATCGTGTTTCTTTTATTTCGTTGTAGGTACTGATCTAGAGATCTCACGAAATTATCGGCATTGGTTGAGGGCGGCCTGTAGATGCAAGTAATAAGAGTATTTACATAATTGCCTGTTTCAACATTTATCTCTAAAGCTTTACACTCATCGATTAAAATTTGTTTTGGTTACACCTGTATTCATTTCTCAGATGGACTATTACCCCATCATTTTTATTTATATCGCTTTCAGAATAGTAGCTTCGGTAATTGTTGAGTTTAAAAATATCCTTGTCCAGGAATTGGAACGTTTCAGTTAGAACTATGCAATCAAATTCGAATGAAAGTGTGCTTAAAGCAATTTACAGTTGGTCAATGTTCCTGGAAAAACTTTGAATGTTTTGGTGTAGTATTGTGAATTTGCCATTCTTTTGAAAATTTTTAATACAATTGAGTTCTGCCATGTTATTGATCTCTAGAGTTTCTAAAGTTTGGTTATGAATATCTCGAGTATAGGGATCCATTTTGATTTCCCCAGGCACCAAGCAAGTAAAACTAGTAATATGACACTTAACAAAATATTAAATATTCCAATTTGATGAATCGAGGTTTATTGCGGACATTGAGAAGAAACAATTTAACTACTTTCCACTGTTCAATCGTGTTTTCATTTTTTGTCTGTCACCTACCTCTCTTGATGGTTTCCCAGGTAACTGTGATGTCACTGGGTATTTGTTTTTTCTTGTGTACTCTTTTCTGAGGGTTCTGGTGGTTTTGTATTGGGTTTAGTAATTTCTTTGTTTATTTTTATCGTTGATGGGGTATATGGAGCGCTCCGTGGTTTTTCCAAATTGTGATAATCAGTTTCTTCCAAATTTTCCAGTTGTTCAGGTGTGTAACTTCTTCCGTTCACGTGTAGTTTGTTTCCTCTGATGAAACAATTCTCCTCTTTGTTTCCTCTGGCTAGATTGAGATGCTTCCTTAAAATATTGTTATGTTTTCGCTGCTTTATGGTTAGATCATTAGCTATCGAGATATTGGCACCCCTCAAGTTTTTAACGTTTTTGAAAACAGCCGCCTTTTTCAAGTATGAAGTGAATTCAATTTTGATTGGTGGATTATCTGTTTTCCCCAATTTGTAAAAATTATTTATATCACTCTCCACAATATTCAAGACAATCTCAAGAAGCTTTTTGTTATTTTTGCAAACAATGGGTATCCAAAGAACAATTTGAGTTAATATACAACACCGACTTTTAGGATCGTCCCACAAATGAAGAAAAACATACGAGCATAATTTATAAAAGGATTACACTATTTAACTCATCGAATTACACCATTGTTCAAAAACGGTATTCCTAATTTGAAAATCCGATAACAATCACAAACATCTTCTCAAAAGTAAAAGATAAAACACCCACGTTATTTAACAGTAATGCTGTTTACAGTTTGCCCTGTTCTGGTTGCAATGAATGTTACATAGGACAGACGTGCTATTGGTTGAGGCAAAGAGTCACTCAACACAAAAGCGATTGTCGTAACAACAGAAAAACACCTGTGCGGCAGTGGAACACCATATAAATACGGGACATGAGTTTGACTACACGAATATAAAATTTTTAGAAAGAGGGAACAAATGTATGAATAGGTTATTTCTGGAAATGTGCTACATTGATAAAACAAAAACCACCATAAATTATAAATCTGACATCAATCAACTAAGTAATATCTATTGTAACATTCTAAATAAAATTTAAGTATCACCCTATACAATTAAAAAGTAAGCCTATAACTAATTCGTTTCTACACTTTTTGTAACAAAAAACAGTTTTTAATTTTATCAACATGTTTAATTTTTAAAGTACCTACTGTCTGAAAATGCGTTGAATGTGTTGTTGTTTTTGGTTTACATTTTAATTAAATTAGGCCCAGCGTTGAATGTGTTGTTGTTTTTGGTTTACATTTTAATTAAATTAGGCCCATTCTATAATTAGTAATTTTAAAATATTTTATTCTTATATTGTTTCAATCAATAAATCTTGTAATTCCCTCCTGATTAAGCCATTAAATTCCATAGTAAATTAATTATAATATAAATATAATATAGTAAACTTTCGTGGTTAAATGGGACTTGGTCCCAAGGTCGAATGGCCACTTGGCAAACATAATTTACAATTAACAATAGTTTTATTCGCTCAATAAATAAATATCAAAAAATAAATAGTTACAAGGCAGAAGTGAATAAAGCGTTTCAGTGATAAGTGCCAAGCACTTGTTTCGATAAGAAAATATCAAATATTTATTAATAATTAAAAATGTTCAAAAGTGCTCAAACATATGAAACATTTATCATAATATAATTTTAAAAATGAGGAAAATATGTTAGCACATGCACAAGTGAAAGTAAAGCTTGAGAAAACCATTGTGTAAAAACTATAACAAAATTTCTTGTAGAAGTGACTAGTAATTCAACTTTAAAATAAAAAAAAAATGCATATAAATGTCATTGTTCACTTACGTTTGAGCATGAGTTGGATCATCTCCCAATGTAACAGTATCTCCTTGAATATCATTAAAACATTTCTGACAGAAAGTGTATCTGTCAGATGCCAGTCCATATGCCTTCAAACTACTAGAATAAAAAAAAGCACAAACACAAATTAAAGCAAATAGTGCCAAAAAACAAATATATAAATAATAAAAAAATCTATTGGCAATGTATTCAAAAACACATTATATATAACAAAACTAATAGAGTAGCATTATTAGATTGTAGAATAAAAAGAAAAAATTGTTTTAAATTACCTATCCATGTTCTACAAATATGACTAAGTACAGTTGAATTGTTGGATGTTTACCCGTGCGTCATTAATATGTGATACAATAAAACACATACTCTTTATGTAAGATCCCTTTCTATCAACCATAACAAGCAACTCGTTAATATTTGTCTTTTAAGCAGATAATTATGTTGTTTTGGTGACTGATTAACACTGAACAGTGAAAAGAGAGAATTATACAAGCGACAGTATTTTTACTATGCATACTTCATAACTTGACTCTCTTTTGACTAGTGCAGTACCATCTACTTACAAATAAATTGTTGTTTTTCATTGTGGTATAGTTTTATTATCTCCTTTGTGCTTTGCAGTTGTATATATTGCAAAAACAGTTTTTCTTAAAGCTAAACGTCTCTTGGTATTTTTGGTTTCAAAGTAAGTGCAATACATCTTTGTTTTATTCACACTTTATTACTGAAAATTCCGAACTTCACATTTGAAATGGTGATTGGCTCTGCCTACGATTCCGCATAACCGAAATATTTACACAGCAGTACTTAGAATGTGAAAACCATACATAATAGGAAAAACAATGGTAAAATAAAATGTATTTATTTATTTATTGTGCTATAGAAAATACAATATACTTAATTTCAATAATAATAGTAATAATACTTATAAATGGTGTAAAAAGTACAAAGCTGTGTAATTCACACTATAACAACAGTTATGTATAATGCACCTAAATGACGTAACACTTGTATGTGCAGTTGAAATAAATACATTTCAAACGAAATATAACCATTAAATTGCATTACAATAAATAATATCCGAATTGGAAAAAAAAGAAAAAAGATCATTCACCACCATATACTACAACAGTCCATCTAGGTACTCTCTATTTTCATATATGTATTCCTTGCACAGACTGACAAATGTCTTATATTTGGTTGTTGTTTTTATTGTGTTTGGTAAAGAATTGAAAAATTTTGGTGCCAAAACGGTAGCAAACCTTTGGTTAGCATCATATCTTCTAAATGGTACGAAGATCATATCACTTGTATTGTGTCTTGTTTGGTATTGATGATTTAAGAAATTTTTTTGTTTTTAATTTAAAATAAAATATACAGTTACTTACGTAATATAAACATCGAACATTCAAGATATTTTCATTATATAATAGACTAGTTGAATAGAGCCCATCTTTAAAGAAGATTATACGCAGAATATAATTCTGTATGACATTTAATTGTTTTAGTGCATTGTTATATAGCCCTCCCCAAACAATGTTACCATATCTCAAAATAATTACATAATGTAAACATAAACCAAAGCCGAAGAAGATGCAATAAGTTTTTGCTCCTTTTCAGATTATGCCTGGAAAGACCCTTAACTCACTAGCACAACAGTGCGAGTATTTTCAAAGGAGAGAATACACGAAGGACCTTTGAACCTTTGTCATATGTACAAAAGGTAAAACGTAAAACAAAAACAGCAGTTTCATTACATTTCTTAATTGTATTTTAGAGAGTAGCTGCTGCACTTAAAATATCAAGAAAACGGTGTATAATATTAAAAAACGGAACGAGAATAAACCCATTTCATCTTCGCCGGCAAAAGTAGACCTCGTCTTAAAACAAAAACAAATGATTTACCTCAAGAACAAAAAATGGCAGCACGAAATACATTGTACGATATTTATTTATTCATTTATCAAGTATTCTTACAGATTTTACAATCTAATTACAAGAATCCTGTAAAAGAAGAATGTAATGCGAAAGTAAAACAATACAAAAAAAAAGAAATTACTATTAATTTTCAATTTGTGAAATTGTAATGCGTATTGCCCAGGTAAGCCCAAAGGAGACAGAGTTCAATTAAATTAACTGATTTATTTTTAAAAAATATTATTTACAATGACAAAAATAAATTAAAATTCAATATTCTATATATACATATTACTCTGGTGCGTAAATATTTCGGAGGTCACGCTTCGACGGTCCGTATCCCTTCGTCGATCGATAGACACTGATGTTCCGAACGGTAGGTAGGTGTAATAACAACGGTATGTTTTTCGATTCCGGTGATACACTTGACGGTGGACGGGATCCTCTGCGTCCTATGAAATGTTCAGACAGCCAGGAGTATGAGCAACCGGCAGATCAATACTCTTTCGGTTTTAATCTCAAGATGTGAGAGTATCGTTTGTAGCTAGTCAGTACCCGGCTTAACGAACATCTCGGTTTGTAAGGACTGTAGTTATTACGGCGCGTCAATACCACACTAGAATTATACTAACAGTTAAAGCGATCGTTTATAGCCAGTCAGTACCCGGCTTAACGGCGCTTCCCTACGAAGATACTGTCGAGCTTTCAGTGTGTCAATACCACACCTAAATTCTTCTAATAGTTCGAACAATCGTTCTCGTTTCCGTCAATACCAGAAACCAACGGCCGTTCTAGTGAATGATGTATAAAATCGGATCAATACTCCGACGTAGTACACTCGGTGGATTGTGTAAAGCGTTTAAGGTCAAAGTCAATACCCTCGACCTACGCTTCGCACTGGAGGCGGCTGAACTTGGAGGAGCAGGAGTCCGTAAACCAAGTCGTCTTTTCGTCTGTTGGTTCGCATTTTTATATCCATCGTCGTGGTGGTGGTGGAAGTCTCCTTCCCTTCTACTGTCGATTCTTCGTGCACATCCTGGCGTGGGGGCTTTGCTGTTCTGGTGGGGTACCTCGTCATCGCGGTGTTAACTGGTTTCTTGAATCGAGTTTTATAGTAATGCAATTTATATCATTACAAAATTGACTCCAGTCCAGATCTATTGATGCCGAATAACTATTGGCTGGTCATCAAAGGCGCTCGGTATGCATTTAACAAGAGAGGTATTCTGAACATTGGAGAAGTTCTAGTGGGTCTTGTATGTATAAAGAAAGTGAGTACACCTACTTCAAGAACTATTTGCAAGGTATGGGTGACAAAGATAATAGGTTTACTTTTCCTAATGTGCAATCGTGATCGAAAGAATTTGAGCGCTTTTTTGACACGTTTTATTTTATTCTATGGACATGACCCTAGTTTTTTCGATCACAACTGTACTAGGAGAGTTATTGGATTCATGTTTATTAATTCAAACTTCATCCAATAGATTTCGCATCTATATTCCTTTTACTTGGAATAGCTTCACAATTAGTGCATCTTGCAGCGCTTGTATCCCGTTTTTGAAATGCAGTTATATTTTTTCTCCTAGCCTTTTGATTGTAAAATGTTGTATCTATATTTATTAATTAAGATCTTTTTTTTCAGAAAAACATGTTACCCTTCAAACCTTAAACGATGAATTGAAAAATAATAAAATTATTTTTGTCTGCAAATCATCTTTAAATGTATTATTGAAAGAACTGGGATTTAAATTTAAAAAAGATGATAATCGAAGAGCTTTAATTGAAAGAACTCATATTGTTTCACAAAGAGCTTGTTTTTTACGTATGCACCTGGAAAACCGTAGAAGTACATATCCACGAGAAGTTGTTTTTTTTTAGATGAAACGTGGATTTATTCTCGAGGAAATAAAACAATGTCTTGGCAAAATGATAATATCAAGAGTGTACGCAAACGAGATGGTTATGATGGTAAATTGTTTATTATTTTGTATGCTGGTTCTTCGAAAGGGTTTATTCCAGAAGCCGGTTTATTGTTCTGTTTAAAATCCTTGACACTAGATTATCATAGAGAAATAAATGGTACAATATTCACTAAGTGGAGGAGCCATCTTTGATAATAATGAACAAAGCACCATACCACAGTGAAATTTTAAATAAACAACCTACGTCATGAAAAACGATTCACCATATGGTATATGGGCTACCTCATTTTCAAACAGTACTTAAAATTGCACACTAAAACGATCTTGATTACGTCTTACAGACTTGTTAAAATCATAAAAAACAAATGTGTTTTTCTACGGATGTAATGAATTAGGGCAATTATTAGACATTCATTGGTTAGTAGATGTAGTACGATTTCATTGTTAACTAGTTGCCTAGCAATGAGTAAATAATGATATATTGTCCACAGATGTAAAGTAACATTTCATTTTTAAAGTAATATAGCCATAGAAAAAGTATAGTGCAAAACTCGCACAAAATGACCATTTCGTGCTCGTTGTACAATATACTATTCTTGTGATGAATAAATAAGATTGTTATTATAGTTAGTACTAGTTTTACTAAATAAATTGATATTACAAAATATGTTAATCGATTTACTATGTTTCAACAAAACCGAGTTAAATCTCTTTACCACACTCTACACCTAGATCAGCATTTCAATAATCAAGTTATCTGATTATGATACCTTGTTATCAAAATGCTCATCTAGGTGTAGTCTGGTATACTTATGAAATTGAAATTCCATGTTTATGACAGGGAGCATTGTGTAAATGTTAAATACAACAAGAATACATAAAGACCACAGATACTGCCTCCTCATAAATTAGAAATTATCCTTTATACCTGCGTCCTAACAGGGTCGGAGTAATCACCAAGCAGGTAAAGCAAGAGTGCAGTCTGTGACCTTTCATCGTTGTGCATTGTGCAAATAAAAATGGCAGTGTTTCATCCATGGGAAAACATTGTGTCGAATGAAATGGAAATAGAGAATGAAGTGATTGAAATTAGTGACAACAGTGATACTGAAGATGATGTTTCGGACAACAGAAAGGTTAAAAGAAAACATTTGTCAAGTGACGCAAGAACAATATAAAATGTTTACCGAACTCTAATTGAAAAAGGGTGTTCAACTTCTTTCACCGTGACAAGTGAATTAACAAAAGTCCCTGTATCTACGGTAAGGGACATTATAAACAAGGGAGACAGAAAGACAGAAATGAAAAAAAATTCTAAAATCGATGAAGCGGCGGGAACTGAAATAAAACAACAAATTTACTATTTTTACAAAGAAAATAGGGTGCCAACAACGTCTATGATTTCGGAAATATTTGAAAACCATAGGTTTTGAGTGTAAAACCCTCAACGGAAGGATGAGCATCATGGAAAGTGGACGATTAAAAAGATTGCGTTGGGAGTATGTTACAGAAATAAGAAGATTTCGCCAAGAAGGTCAATACATAGTTTGATTGGATGAAATATGGTACGATAGCTACGACGTTATAAAGAAAGGATGGACTGATGGCACAAAAAGTTGTTGCCTAGAGGCCCCTTCATCTAGGGGAAAAAGAATAATATTTTACATGCCGGCGGCAGCGATGGATGGGTGTCCAATGCGTTGCTGTTGTCTGCAAAAAATATAAAAAATTGTTCAGCTGACTATCACAAAGACATGAATTCGCCACTTTTTGAGACTTGGTTTCAAGAACAACTGTTGCCTAATTTGCCCGATAATTCTGTCATTGTGATGGACAACGCCAGTTATCATTCAAAACAAATTAACAAGACACCCACCACAAGCAGGAAAAAAGCAGAAATCTTACAATATATGGCTGAAAATTATATAGAAATGCCTAAATCAAAATGCACCAAAAAAGATCTTCTAACCATTATAAAATACCTGAACGTTCCTACAAAATATCGGATTGACACAATGGCACAAGCAAAAGGATATACGGTACTGCGTCTTCTGCCCTACTACTGTGTATTAAATCCCATTGAACTTATCTGGAGTACTCTAAAACGGGGAATTCGGCGTAAAAATACAGCTCCAAGGCTAAGTTCTGATGTAGTAGATTTAATTAGAAGTGAGGTGGAAAATACAGTATTTTATGGAAAAATTGCATCGCACACGTAGTTGAAGTAGAAGATTCATATGTGTCTCCGAATGTACAACAGTTTATAATTAATTTGGACGAAGATAGTGACCTGTTTGTTGATAGTGACGATGATTTATAACGCAAATATTTGTTATTATTGTGACATATTATGCGTCTATATATATATATATATATATATATATATATATATATATATATATATATATATATATATATCTTACTATCATTTCTGCATCCTTTCAAAACTCATACATTTTAGCGTCCACGAGAAAGAAGCCAAATAGAGAACTGGAAGTACGAATATATTGTTGCTCACGTCACCCCATTCCGGGCAATGGTCTCAATTTTCAATTATCTTTTAAATAACTATATACGTTATTTTTACATTTTACTATCATTTTTACAACCTTTTAAATGTGAGTTAATGTTGCGTCCCTTGTATAGTTTACTTTCAAACTGCTGTTAATTTTTCTATCAATGTGACGTCCTGCAGTGTTGCCATATTTACTGTATAACTGACAAAGACAGAATAACGGTGTACCTTGTCGAAAAAGTGAGATGTAAATAACATCATACTTTCTACAGATAATGATTCTTTTTTGGATACCTACTTTTACTGCGGAATAATTCTAAAATGCTTTTAGATATTTTTTAAGTTACATTCTCAGGTATCTCGTTCCAAAAATTTCTATTACTTCATTAATATATTTAAGTTTCATTCACTGGCTATTTTAATATGTTATGCATTTTTTGTTTTACTTTTTTATTGACTTAAAAAGTTAGCTATTACAAGAAATTTCACTTGAAAACGCGAAGTATGTCTATATGTATGATATTATGTTCTTTTCAGGAAATGATGTAGCTTTCGAATCGCTCATGAAAACAGTGAGTGCTTTTATTAAGCGTTACTCATAGCATAATGTCGTGTCTAATGATACTTTTTTCTGAGGTATCTTTTTCTTTATGGGGAGGAGTTTATAATAGTAAATAAATCCCATCTTCAACGTCGATTTATTAGTTATTATTAAACATCTTCTTGGTTGTGCTGAAAAACCATATAGCGTTCTTACAAGGAAGATGCAGAACGTGTTATAAAAGTCGAATACGATATGTGTAACGGTTTCGTCGAAATCATTCAGCCGGAAGAACAAGATCATTTCCGAAGTATATGTAATTAGATTTTTCGTAGGTTGATTATTAAAAGGATACTTACACACGGGATATCTTTAAAATAGTTTAATAACTATTTTATAACGGCTTATTGCCTGGCAAGAATCTTGTGTTATAGCTTGTAGAAAAACATTTAAGAGTCTGACACAATTCGTACCCAAAATATAATATTTTTAAATTTAACATTTTTTGGTGTACACGTTTTGCACTTAAATCTTTAATTTTAACCATGTTTTATTTCGAAAAATATCTGGATACCTTTGCAACAAATCTTCACATTCTACTCTTTTAGGGGGCATGCACTTCTAATGTAAGTAGCAAAAATTTTTTTGAAAAGAACTTTTTGTTCTGCAGTCCAAGAAATTTTTTGTCTCTTCTTTTTCGCGGAGAAAATATTGGGAGACATTTTTGTTTCATAGAATGAATTATCTATAGCTGGGGCAGATGCAAAAATGGCAGGAGCAACGAGGTTGTATGAATAATTTATATTGTCATCTGAATCAATGGGTTCAGAGTCTACTCCTTTAGAATTAGAATCTTCAAGTAAATCCTCTTCCAAATTAATTTCAATATCATTCAGAACTTGTCCCTTAAAATTACCAGCCTGTCCGCTTTCCATTAAAAGAAGCAGCTTAGAAATTTTAGCCGTTTGAAACACATCATCGGACAACCTGTACGAATTTTTATGGACATTTACAGTATGCCCCATAAATGATGCCAACTGTTCAATATCCCCGTCATTCATACTAAAAATTTGAGTTAAAGTTGCCAGATGTTTTCTAAGGCGGGTTGAAGTAAGAGCATCAGGATTTTTTGCCTCACACGCTTTGGTATATTGATGCATTACTTTGTAACCGCAAATTGCCGATTTTTTTTTCTTTATGTGGAAGAGCAAATAAGAAAGGGTTGTCTTTAGGAACAACATTTACGATTCATGGTTAGTTAGCTGATGTGTTATATAAAAGGCGGGAAGCGTTTGTACGAAATTTTTAAATTCATTAAATTTCTTATTTTTTATGCTTTTCAAAAATAGTTTAATATACTTCTTTTCAAAAACAAGTGAATAATAGTAATTTTGTATCATTACGGTATAAACAATTAAACCACGGCGGGTAATCTGTGACAAGTAGGCTTTTACAACATGGTTATATAATATATATATAAAAGATTTATTATTCTGTTTAAATATTTCAGAAATGTTTATTTAAGGATGGAAGCACTTATGGTGAGAAATTATTAGGTATAATAATATAAATTTTACTGTATTTTTCTACAAATTATCATTATTAATAAAGTTTGCTGTCTTGTGCACAATTATTAAAACAAAATCTAGTAGTAAACATAATAGTAGAACTATCCAGCATAACGTGTTTGCCGAAAATTTTATTATTGATAGGATTACATATAATAGTAGATTATGCAATGAGGGAGAAAGATGTATTTTATAACCAGGGGGGCATTGAGGGTAAACAGCATTCTCTCTGAGTTGCATATATACTACTCTTTTCACGACTCATACAAGATATAGTGAAAGAAACGTTTCCAAAAATCCAATTTTATTGACTTTACTAATTTTAAAAATACCTACTGGTAGTCTTTGGCAATAAATTAGGAAACAAATTTTGATCATCGTGAAAATGCATAAATGAACGAGCTTGATTGAGTCAGCCATGTCAAACTCAAAGTCACTGGTTGGCCAAAAGCATGAAGACCATAGACTAGGTGGGCCGCAAAACCTAATCTTAAAGAAGACAAACTACTGAAAATCTTAACGAAAAAAAGTACTATTATGTTAGAAGTATATTTATTAAATTACCAATAAGAAGGGCATTACAAAAACTTACAAACATTAACTTCTTTTGCCAGATATTTGACATCTTTTGTCTTTAATTAAATTGTCTATTTGTGGCGTGAATTTATCGACGGAAATAACTTTTAAAACTGCGTCCAAGTGTGCGTCCATCAATCGCGATCTTGCGGAGGATTTGTTTCCTTTCATCAAAGAAAATAATTGTTCACACTTATAGGTACTTCCAAACATTGACAGGATTTTACAGGCAAGTTTTCTCATTTCTTGGTATTGAAAAGGCAAGTACTTATAAAATTCGAATGTACCAACACTATAAAATTTTTCTTTTAAATGGGTTTGACACTGAATCTCAATCACTTCCATCTGCAAGTGAGGGGGAACTTTTTCAGTATCGATAGTGAAAAGACCAGTAAATAAAGAAAAATTGTTTTCTTGGGACTTAAAATCCTTAAAACACTTTTCAAATTCTGACAGAAGGCTTCCCATTTTCTCTGTATACATTTTGTATGATATTGGGCCACTTTACTTTCCTGATACGCCTTGCAAGTCGGAAAATGTGACAGATTATCCACCGCTAACTGGTTTTTCCACAGCATCATCTTACACTTGAAAGCTTTAACATGATCATGCATATCTGTTATAACTTGACGTGGTCCTTGCAATTTCGTATTTAAGTCCGACAAGCGTTTTGTGATGTCTACCATAAATGAAAGATCTTGTAAAAAAGGTACGTCATTTTTTTCACTGACTTTAAAACGCTTCTTTCCAACTTGATCACTTTTGAACATAAAACTTCTTGGTGGATTATGCAATGAACATGATGAAAATCTGGTTTGTCACTGCCCGTTTCTCTGATATTTGTTTTTAATATTTTACTGAAGCCATTATTTACTCCAGTCATTGAAGGAGCTCCGTCTGTTGCAACGGAATACGTACAGTTTTGACAAATCTAAATTGTACTTTTGGAGAAGTCCATAAACAGCATTGAAAATATCCTCCCCAGTTGTTGTATCATGCAATGGTACTAATTCCAGTAATTCTTCATAAACGTTGATATCTCTATCAACAGCCCGAAAAAAAACAGCGAGTTGCGCCACACCACACACATCTGTACTTTCGTCACAGGCAATAGAAAATGCAATGAAAGAGTCTGATTTTGTTTTTATCTGTTCGCTTATATTGGCAGCCAACTCGGTAACTCTTTCAGCGACAGTATTCCGAGACAAGGATATATTTTGAAAAGCCTTCACGCTCCCGGGACTTACAATTTCCGCGGCCTTTACTAGGCACTCTTTTATGAATTCACCTTCAACAAATGATTTTGAGTGTTTTGCGATCAACTCCGACAGTACGTAGCTCGCTTGAACGGCAGATTCATTTTCTTGCTTTGGACGTGTAAACATAAGCTGTTGATCTTTTAACCGTGATTTTAACTCTTCTAACTTTTCGTTTCTAATCATGCCTGTATACTTGTCAAACTCAGTTTTATGACTATCATAGTGACGTTTTATATTATATAATTTTGGGACACCGACTGTACTGTTACAAATCAAGCAAATAATTTTGTCTTTCACTTCACAGCAAAAAAACTCTAATTCCCACTTTTCTTGAAAGATACGATGCTCATCTCCAAGTTTCCTCTTACTTCCACTTGGTTTTGATACAGACATGTTAAAAACTTTATCCGAAATAAATAACAATAAGTACTGTTACGTGTTGTAACAATAAGTACGCAACTAAACTCGCAATTCTATCGCAACTGACTCATAACTGACTGAACAACTGAACTCAATCGAGCGGTATTGGCGTATATACGGATTGTGATTTCTCGACAGTTCTTTCCAGAATGTTCAGGTAGCGTCGTCTGTGTTCTCGCGCGATAGAACTTTCCGGAACAAGCCAGGCTTTTAGGGTGAGCGCGCATCTTAGTTCATCACCACAGTACTTTATTTTCGGTTTTTAACAGGCTCGCGGGCCGCATTACATGGCTGTTTTCAAAATTGATTCGGGGCCGCAGGAAATGCTCAGTGGGCCGCATGCGGCCCGCATGTTTGACATGGCTGACCTAATCCAACTATTTTCACAAGATTCGGAAACATTTAAAAACGTTTGAATATTTATTGCAAAATAAAGTTATATTGAGTGTTATGTGTTTTAACAAAATGGAAATTCATATATTTGATACTGTAGCCGCCAGCCTCCTGTGTATATATTCAAAATTAAATAAAATATTTTTTCTACTTCCGCTACTAAAACCGCACTTTGAACACGGGTTTGACATGCACAAAACGACTCTTTAAACATTAGTGTTTAATATGCGTAAAGTCACATCTCGTTTATCTTTTGTTTTTTTAAACGTCAAATCAAGTGTATCTTTTGTATGTTAAATTTCATATTTTGTGATAATTTTGTTATTCTGCGTCATTTGATTTGTCAGTCAGCTGTCGGCCATCGTCCGTCATGTAATGAATATAATTCAAATATAATATAATTTTTTCCTTCCCGCGGGCGAAGAAAAAGTATAGTAAGCACCTCGTGTTAAAAACGTCTTTAGTCACTCGTTTCACAAAGAACTCGTTCCGCTTCGCTCCACTCGTGCCTAGTAAAACTCCTGACTAAAGTAACCTTTTTGACACTTTGTACTTAATATACTATAAAACTCAGTACCAATCTCCACTGCACGGCCGAGAAACGATTGTGAATGGTGGAGTGAAGGTCGTGCCGGCAAAAAAAGTATAGCTGGAGATGTCAGCTTTTTACGAGAGATCATATGTGTTCGTCCGATGTCCGATTATCGCAGTCCATACGAACTGAATCATTTTCAGATACTATTAAACTATTTCAAAGCCCACTGATCAAATGTTTTCCGCCTTTGTTTATTTATTTATTCCATATAATTATACAAAATGCCTTTTATTCATTTGTTTTCGAAAAGAAATAACTATATATTCTTGAAAAGCTCAAGCAACTTAATAGAATTAAAGCCAACTATATATAAGTTAAGTTTATTGCGTATCCACCGTTGAATTTGTCTCAAAAAAAAATTGGCCTGAGATTATATTATCCATCGGAAATGGGCCACCCTGTACAAATAATAGGACGCGACCCAAAACTTACTTACAAAGTTTTCTTTTTTTTTCATACTGCACGGTTAAGACGTTCATTAATGTTTATTTGACACTAAACTACCCATGCTATTATAGAAGTATTGGTAATTTGCGGTTTAGTTTTTCGTGCATACGCTTCCCGCCTTTTATATAACACATCAGCTAACTAACCATAAATCATAAATAAAGTTCATACATATACTTACCAGTCTTACGGGTTCAGGCTGATATTCAAACTTTTTACAAATCACCACTACTAATACGGACGTAACGTTCGCCAAAGTTGTAACTATACTATACTCCCGCAAACTAAAGAAAAGTCTTTAGTTTAAAATGTATTGTTATCAATACCAGACACTACGTTGCCAAATCTACTGGACGTCAGAATGTTACGAAATTGTAATTTTATGTATATTAAAGTATATTCTGGTGCGCCACCAGCAGAAATTCGTTGAACTAAAACTATACCTTTTTCGTACATTTCCTATCAACTTTGCGTCCATTTGATCTTGGTTAATACTTAAATATAGAAGTATCTGCAAAAGATGGCAGTTTGACACCCGTGGCTAACCATAGTACTTTAGGTGGTCTATCTTTTCCATATGTTCTATGGGACAAATATTCTTCAGAAATTGCCAAAAACGAAAGATGTAGTCTTGCGTCCGATATACGGACGTAAGTTTACAGAGGATGCAGGATTAAATGCAAAAGTCATTCTATCGGATGCAGAAATGATAGTAAGATGTATATATATATATATATATATATATATATATATATATATATATATATATATATATATTGTATATATCATTTTCAAGAAGTCAGTTAAACAGTTTCTGATTGAGAAGGTTGTTTATGATGTAGATGATTTTTTACTTTACTGACTGTGTCTCTTTTTGTGTATACGTAGATATATATTTATGTATAATATGTACTTTTGTTTTGTTGACATGTCCAGCATAAATCTAATATTTTTCTATGTATGTTTCACGAATTAATAAATGTATTATTATAAAAAAAATTATTACATCATATTATAATAATGAAATATTTTTTCTTTTACCCTAATATAGTTGTGTATAATTATAATGTAATAATTATATGAGTCGTTTTTGTTTGTAAATCCATAAAATCCTTGTCAAGAAGCAATTGTTAACTACTTTGTTCAAATTTTTAAAGACGTCGGAATGTGTACTTGGTCTTGATTTACAACTATGCTATTAACGGTCCATAAATTGTTCCCCACTGGGTAAAGTTAACAACGGTCGAAGATAATAAACACGGTATTTCAAATTCGCAACTATAAAAGGGTTCATATATAATTTTACATTACCACCACAGTCTCGTCTAACCAGAATTACACAGTTTCATAAAATATTGTAACAAAATACTTAACGACCGAATAATGAAAGTTGTTAAAAAAATAGTGGCTTTTATTTTCATAAATTTCATTAAAACGATAATTGTTTTATGGACTTTTAATATTTCCGTATTTGAAAATGTAATCTTCCAATACTTATACTTTGATCGGGATATTAGCCATGTCGTATTGATCGGAATATTAGCAAAGTCGTTTTTAAATTCAATAATTTAAACTATGTTTTGACTAATATTACTTTTCAGCTCAACCTATCTAATATGCGAGAAAAGTATTGGTTTACCCCAAAAAAAGTTGAAATTTTGAGTTATTTTTACGTTTTTCATCAAGAACAACACGAAAAAACGGGTTTTAGAAAAAAAATCCTGTGTATGTCGTCGACGGCCACTTTTCGTTACATTTCTTGTTAGCACGATACAGCCTCCAGAGTGCAACAAGTCACCAATTTTATGATTGAGTATTGTTCAGAACATCTCACAGATGAATCCTATTAATTTTCAGCTCACCAGAGCCAGTACACAACGGGTGCTATGGTACTTGAAGTACAACATTTTTGTCAATTTTGGAAAAATTTCAGTTTGTTAGCACGATACAGTCTCCGGAGTATATACAAGTGACCAATTTTATGATTGTATATTATTCAGGGCGTCTCAAACTCCATTTATATACAGCTCACTAAAGCCAGTACAACGAGTGCTATGGTAATTGCAGTACCAAATTTTTGTAATTTTTGGAGAATTTTCATTTTGTTATCACCATACAGCCTCCAGATTGTATACAAGTGTACTATAAGTATGATATTTTAATCATTTTTTGAGAAATTTCGGTTTGTTAGCACGATACATCCCCCGGAGTGTATACAAGTGGCCAATTTTATAATTGGATATTTTTCCAGGCGTCTTACATATGTACCCTATTGATTTTCAGCTGACTAGAGCGAGTACAGCGGGTCCTATAAATCTAGATATACATTTTTGGAGAAATTTCGGTTTGTTAGCACGATACATCCCCCGAAGTGTAACCAAGTGACAATTTTATGACATAATATTACTCAGGGCATCTTGCAGATGCGGTAAAGTTAGTTTTAATCTATAAAACCGTTTATTTTTTGACTTATTTCATATGAATATTAGTGATGACGCACGGGTAAAGATCCAATAATTCAATTGTAGACATTGAATAAAAGTTAGATATTCGGCATCTTCAAATGTTTTATTTTTTCTAAATTTTAAGACAAGTAAAATTTATTAGAACATCTTACCTATTCTGATAACTGAAGTACTTGGCATCTCTTGGTATAGTACAAAGTTGTTTTCCATAGCAGCATAAAACTTGTGGATTAAATGTATATTTTCTTCCACAACAATAACCCATTGATTGCATTACCGGATCTATTTCTTGTTCAAATACCTCTGATAACTAAAATTTATAACAATTGTTTTCAAGATCCAATCAGGATTGACTGCATTAAAAATAATTAACACTGACCACTTGAGCAGAAAGTTGTTGATATTTACCAAAGCAACTGGGGAATTTAAGTTTAATGCTGATTACTACTATCATGTCATTGAAGGTTAGAGGGTGAAATAATGGGTAAGCATAGTAGTAGCAGAAGAAATTAACACGAAAATCACAATAATTGTAGCAATATCATCTAGAATTTAACATATTAAATAATACAAAGGTGTCTGGCCAAAAATTCCCACCCTAAATAACTGCGGAGGTAATAACAAGTGGTCGAGGTGGCAGTTGTAGATGGATAATACCCAGTAGATAAGGAAAGTAGGTCAGTTTTCTGGTGTATCGAATTTCTAAGTCCCACAAATGTAATCCATATAAAATACGAATGGTAAAAGAATTACGCTTCTTGCATCCTACCTTTCATATTACATGGCAGATTGGACGCTCGGTCAACTCATCTATTACTACTGCAACATACGGTGACCGTGCCGTAGTAGCCTACGTGACTAAATGCATCCTTTCACATGGTACTGTCATTCAGTCGCATGAAGGTACTTTGCTGGGTTGTTTGGTTAATTATTTTCTATTTATAATTTCGGGCTGATTCAGGTAGGTACATATTGATAGCGAAATATTAATAACAGTGGTTGGAGCGAGACCTGTTCTTTGGAACAAAACAAAAGAAATTTATAATGACAGAAATGGTTAACGAAGTATGTAGTTCACTTCACAGTGAAATTAAAGAACTGGGTGATAAAGAAAGAAACATATTTTGTTAGTACAGCAAAATTAATTGTTTATATAATGTTACCGAGGGATGATAATAAAAACAATTTAACAGTAAAAGCAGATCTGCGGTACTCAAACTTGACATTACTACCAAAATGTGAAGAAACTGGCATCCGGAAATAATTGAAGAATGTTACTTCATCCTTACTCAAATCTTCAAATAATGTGGCAAACATTCCAACGTCGTATCTTATAGCAATCATAGAATGGATTCAATGAACTCGGTATAGTCTGGTATTTTTGTGTCAATATATTCAGGGTCAAAGTCTCTCAAATATTCCCTTCCATTAGTCCCTGAGACAGTTTCAGATTTAGAATCATACATCTCCTCAGCTGGAGATGAAGGCGGTCTCTTCTTATTTGGAGCAACAGAAATAAATAAATTGACCAAGGATTCCGCTTCTGCAGCTTCCTTTAGTTCTTTATATGTATATTTTCTGCATTCTACATATACTTTATCTTGAACTGAGTGAGATATGAGTTGTTCTTGCTATTGACAGGCACTCAACCAAAATATTCCTTTCACCTCGTTAAATCTTCTGCAATAGAAATTTCTTTGCCTTAAGTTTTTTACAATTTTTTAATGTTGCAAATTTGACAAGGAATCTAACAAACCTTACAAAAATTTCTTTACCTCAGTTTTTTTTTCTATAAGATAAACGTTATCAATATCACTTCCCGTAAGTTGCAAATATAGGTTAGTGTAGGTTCACTACCTATCCCAGTAACCTTCTTTAAACGAAGAGTTAAAGATAATAATGTTGTTATTATTTGCTGTTCTAGCCAATTGCTTATTTTTTCTTTTAGTTTGTTAATATCTCCTTATATGGAAGGAATTTTACTAGTAGTATCTGTTAATACGTGTTTAAGGTCTTTTATGTCTTGCAGCAGTTTATTTTGCTCAGAAATATATTCTTTTAACACAGTCATAGTAGTCATATAGTATCTAATAAAGATCATTTGATATTTGGCTGCAAGCTTCCTGACTATTTCAAGTTTTTCCTACTATTTATTAAAATTGCACAGTTACCTTGTTTCAAGAGGGTTTTTGTTGTATTTTTCACTAACTGCGCTGTTGAATTACTTTGTTCACTCACGGTACAAAATTTAGAATTTTTAGACTGCCTTTTACAGCTATTTGCTCAATATATCTGGAGACAGTGTTTGCGATCATTGTACTACTGATGTATGTTAAAACGTATTAGGTCAGTAGAAAGATTTAACACTAAATTTCAGTAGAAAGCACACTGTAAACTGTCGATTTTTTAATTATATTCGAGAGCATATAATACGAGACCTGTCTCTTGTACACTCAACGATGACAAATGGTAACCTAGATGGATGGCAACAGTTACTTACATCTGTTGAATGGGAATTATTTTTTCAACAAGATATTGCACCACCACATTTTCCTGTATCGATTTGTCAATTTCTGAATAATCACTTTCCAGGTCGATGAATTGGAAGAAAAGGATCTGGAGTGGCCAGCCCGGTCACCCGATTTAAACCCTTTAGATTTCTTTCTCTTGGGTCATTGAAATCAAAGGTGTTTTCAACACAACCTGAATCTCTAGAAAATTTACGTCAAAGAATCTCGAGAATGCCGTTTATTGACTACAGATGTGGTCAGAAATGTCCGCGAAGTATTTGAAATTAGATTATACCATTGTACGAAAGTAAATGGAGTTCATTTTGAACAATACATACAATAATTTGAAGTCTATCCTTCGCATTTTTATTTTTAAACTCCAAAATTATTATAAGTTATTTCCACAAACTCATTGATAAATTTAAAAAAAAATTATAGATGATTGTAAAGAGAATTCAAAGGCAATTTAAATTTTTTAACGGGGTTACTGTGTAGGGTAGAGTGGTGACGTACAAGTTAGTATTATGGTAAAATGTGTTCCCTTTAAAATCAAGACCAAGGTATTTCACCACTTTTTTAGAAACTTATTACCTCCGCAGTTATTTAGGGTAGGCACTTTTCGTTGGGGCGCCATGTATAGTAACTATATGTTCCAGACATGAAAAAAATATATATACTAGTAAGACTTGATTCACAATATAGGTAGGTCCGCTCTACTAACTAATGGAAAACTAAAAACAATGTAAGAAACAAAAAAAGATACACGACAGAAGGGAGAAGGCATTAACAAAAATAAAAGGAAAATAAATGATAAAAGAAAACCAACAAATATATTAAAAGACAGAGAGAAAATTCATTGGAAGAAATATGGCAAATATATATGTATAGAAGGGCAAAAAAACACCGACCGAAAGGAATGTACTTTATATCAGAAACACTACATGTGACAATTCAATAACATTTATAGTTTGAAGGCCTTGTACTTCCGTTAGATCATCTTTCAAACCAGAAATGAAATTGATTTTATGTAGAATCCAAAATAAGTTAACCAACACACTGCTAAAATTAATACCACTCATAAATCAAAACATTTAGCATGAACTTGAACCGTGGAAGAATATGAATATAAAATTTAAAAAACAATATTTTACCTTTGTACAATATCTATAAACTCTGCTAGTTTTTTTGTTGTAAAGCCAAGCATTGTCAAACATTAGCCACACGTCATCCACATATTCCCAAGGATCAGCATATTGACCTATATCTAATTTTCTTTTAATAGTCGAGAGGTCCATTGGTCTCTTAATAATATCAAAATAATCAGGAATACCCAGCGTCTGGGGATCTACAGGTTGTCTAAACGGTATGCTTTCTGGATCTTGCCTGAACAATTTCTCCAAAGTAGGCATCAATTTTTGACGTAGTTCATCAGGTTTGAACACTGAAAATTCAAATTGGCATAAATATATGCTTAAAGTTATTATTATTAGTAAATATAATATTTTCTACTTACTTTTTTGCTTTTTATCACCTCCTGTAGTCATGGCGGCAGTGTCAGTGATGGAAGGCTTAATATCAGTAGAATTTTCAGACATATTTGGCTCGTCTTTGATTAATCCAGGCTCTTCTTTAATGGACATTGCTTCATCTACAGATTCTGATTTAATTTCCTGTTTGATTTCCATTTTAATTTCTTGTTTCATGGTCTTCCCGCTGTGAGTTTCCATAAAATTTTCATGTCCTTCAGGTTCTTCTTGTTTGATATCTGTTTCCATTTTCATTTGATCAAGCTTTCCTTTACTACCGCCTGCTTGTGGCGAAGGAGAATCTTCCTCTCGTTCTGCGGCCGCAGTAATTGCCGCCATTTGCGAGGATAACGAACTCTGCCTGGGAGCATTCAGCGCGGCTCTTTCTGAACTACTCATACCTTTACCTAATAAGAAACATAACATTATATTTATATAACAAAAAAAACTATACATAAGAAACGTGTGCATATACCAAACCTAAAATTAATGCCCATGTCCCACTGTAAAAATTTGTATAAAATTTTTTATATACACCATATTGCTAGTGTGACAACACAAATTTTTAGTAAAATGACATCTCATAAAAATATTTTTATGACGTCACGTATGTTTTTATAAAAATCATAGATAGATTTTTTTAATGGGACAGAACACATTTTTATAAGAATGATTTCCGGTAGAAATATTTTGTAACGAGTTATTTTTTTTGAAGCATTTCCGATGGTATTTTAATAAGTAGATATAACTCGTTACTTACTTTCCAACTTTGATTTCTGGTACATTTTCAGTCCCGTAACATTAACTCAAGTATTTAGTTCATTAGTAATTCAAAAGCCATGAATTAGCATCTAAAGAAGTATGTGAAATTTATTAAATTCCGCTTTTCAAAATTTAAATTATCGAGGACGCCCGGTATATAAACTATTTTAATTAAAACCAAAGCCGTCCGGTATAGTAGAAATATTTCTTGTTGTCTTGTTGTAAGTAAATCGATTCAAATCGCTCACCACCGTTTACGCCAAAATTTTAGGTAGGAATTAAATTATAAATTCCCAAAACCGAGCGTTTTTGGGGAGCGGAATCTAGATATCTCTCGCTGTCTGCCTGTGGCCGTTTAAAGACTTTTGCAATTTGCTACCGCGTGTCACCAATTGATAGTTTTAAAGTCTAGTGTCCGACCGTCCCTTATTTTCTAAGTGAAAATTTATTTTTGAAAACCGAATATTACGTCGAGTTTTAAAAGTTTTATACTTAACTTCAGTAAACGATTTAGTAGTTCGGCTATTTAGGAATATAATACCGTATTTTGGTAAGCCGTTTTTTTTGAAGCGATAAAAACAAAATTTATTTAGTTTTTATTATTGCATTCTTTATATTGTTCTTTGGAATTCGTGTCTGAACCTTCAATACATTGAAATAGCATTTTGATTTAATTTTGCGATCTAGATTGTTATATCTATTGTCCTGTTTCAAATTACCCAATTACATATTAGATTTTTTCTTTTCTTTCCGATAATTGGATATAGAAAACTGATTGTGGGACGGATCAGAGGCTGTTGCCACCAGCCGTCTCCCTTTCGGCATAATTTTCTCTAAATTACCTTGATTTATTTTAGTTCTAAATTATATATAGTTTTAACTGACCGGCAATTTGAAAAATTGAAAACAGACTGTGGGACGGATCAGAGGCTGTTGCCACCAGCCGTCTCCTTTTCGGCACGGGCATCGTTTCTTCTAAATTACCTTTGATTTATCTTAGTTTTAAATTATATACAGTTTTGTCTGACCGACAATTTGGAAAATTTAAAACTGATTGTGGGGCGGATCAGAGGCTGTTGCCACCAGCTATTCCACTCTCAGCCGGTAATAATTTCGTTTCATTTTTATCTATTCTAAGACACGGTTGTTTTATTTTGCTTGTATTTGGGTAACCGCTGTCCTATTTTCCGACCAAAATTTTAGAATAATTTTAACCGATAATTTGAAAATTTAAAAAACTGATTGCGGGGCAGAGCAGAGGCTGTTGCCACCAGCTTCCCAACCGTCAGCGGGGAGTAACTTATTTTATGTTCACCCATTTTGTTTAGAAAAGTGTATTTTCTCCTACAATAATAAGATTCTCAACCAAGTCTGAGGCTGTTGCCACGGGTTGATTGATAATCTAGGTTATGTTCATTAGTTTTTTTTGTTATAAACTGGCCTGGCCGCATTTTCCCACCTATCCCGATTGACCACCCCTACCGCGAAGATAGTAATATCCCGTTTACTACTGTGATAGGTAATTATTGTTTTACTGCTGCTTACCACATAATTACAAACTGCTTATACCGCTTCCGCTGTTATTAACAATTGCATTTGCTTGCTTACACATGGTTTATTGTGTCATTGCTCACATTCCTTAATACCGGCAACACATTTGCATACTGTACATATTTAACTTATTCAGTACTGCTTGAAAATACTCAGAAGTTGTTTTAAGTGTTATTTTGTATATATATTTTCAATAGAACTTGTAATATACAAATCAATACAATCTGTGTTTTCTTCATATCCCGTAGCATCGCCATCTAAGGGTTGTAGTTTTGTAGACGTGTTAAATTCAACGAGACCCCTGGAATTTTTCGTAACCTCCATCTGAGGCTACCTGAGTGATTGGATGTTTATGCCCCACAAACATCGAGGACGTTTAAATTAAAATACGCGCGCACAGATTCACGATTCGAAACTCAAAAGCCAATGTGTACAGAGAAGAGTGTAATTATGTTTTTGTCATTTGTAGATTGTCTTTGTCAAAAGTGTCCAAAATTAAAATTACTAAAAATATGACAAAGGAAATAGGGTGTGTCAAGAGTGAGTAGGATTAGTTTCGTTTTTAATTTGTGGATATTAGCTTTAATCAAGTGAATAAAAGTAAGTGAACCTTGAAAATGTCCTCACCAGGTAGAATTCGTCACAGTTGTATTGCAAAAAATTTTAATAGTAAATATTTTTGGCCGCTTCGCAATTTGGAGTTTAAGATCAAAACATTTTTTAAATTATAATGCGTTTACAAGTACATTTCGCAAAAGACTTCTTAAATTTGCTTTATCTTTACAACTTTTATATATATTTATATTAATTGTAAAAGGTATTGTACTAACACGAGAACAAGTTATAAGAAGCTTTTAATTATGATCATTCGAGAGGTTGTAACAGATCAAGATAATTAATCCGATCTATTTGTTGTAATGCTGAAAATTGTTCGAGTTTTCAGTTTTTCTAATTTTTCTATAACTCCGGCAACAGTGTTTTGCATCTGGCTGGCCACAGTGATTCGGGGAAATCCCCTAGAAGCACCAACATATATACTATATAGCTGTGTGAATTGTAAATAATGTGGTGAAACTAGTTTTATTTTGGCGTTTCGTTCGGCTCAGTTTAGACCGTCTATAAGTATAAAAAAATAGGGCAAAATAAAATGAAGGGTTCCACAAAACCGAAAAGTGATGTTTGAAAATATTTTAATACAAAAAATGTCCATGGGAAAACAGTATATAATTGCAAATTCTGTTCAAGTGTGCATGTGAAAAATGCAATTTCTAGCGATTTTCTTACCATTCTCAGAAAATTCTTCAACTTGAGAATATTCTCCAAAATATTATTACCGAGAATTTTACATCTCTAACCTACCCATAATCAAAAGTAACAAATTTGAATATCCTGCCTGTAAAAATTAGGTCCTGTACTCCAATTAACGCGATGCCAACTGATAATACAGGAACTCTCATTATACTTTTCTCACTCACTTTGAGAAACACAACCAGGTTATCTTTATCTATGAACACAAGCCAGACTGCCTTCATTTTTAATTATTTCAAAGTTAATATATTGGGATATTTTAAATCTGTATATACATTAATGGCAGTATTATAGTTGTGTCAGCTGACCATTTTTATAAAAATATTTATGGAAATTTTTTAGTGGGACACAGGCATCCTTTTTTATAAAAAGTTTTATGTGACGTAATTTTTATAGTGGGACAGGGGCATTATATTAACAGATAATAAATTTTAAGTGATAAAGAGAATAATTTGAAGATTTTTAATAATGAAAACAATAATTTGCACTTTTCTATTCTGCATCACATTTCTGACAAAAATTAAATGATCAAAACTCACCCATGCTAGCTGCTATAGCTGAAGGAGAAGCTTGTACAGGTGTAGCAGGCGCAGGTGATGTACCCCTAGAGGAGCTAACAGATTTTGGTCCGGCGTTAGTATTTAGAGGTATTGTTGAAGAGTCAGAGGAAGTTGTTGGTATTCGAGAGGTACTGTTTTGAGCGACATTTGGTTGATTTGATTGCGAGAGATTTTGTTGCGGTTGTTGAACGAAGCTAGATGGCGATGGTGGTATTCGACTTTGTTTCAACATATCACTAAACGAATTTGCCTGAGAATTTTGTCCAGCTGGTGATACTTGGGGTAAACTGACTGGCCCATTACTGGTAGCTGGAAATTGGCTATTTGAAGTACTGTTGTGTGTGCTACCCTGTGAAAGAGGATTTCCGAATGGTGAGAGGCCTGGATTTGATGTTGTTGGACTTGGTCCAGGTAAACAGACTGCATTTGGTTGTTGTTGATTTTGTTGTTGAGCATTTTGCTGCTGAACAGGAAACATGAGTCGGTTACCTGGCGCATTTAATACTCCCAGACCACTTATAGGTGGTCCACCTAGAGCAGGTGACCCACTTCTTAAACCTGGTTGTTGCTGGTTCGGTTGTTGTTGGCAAGGCATAACATTCACAGGTACACCTGGTCGTGTTACAATACCTGCTAATAAAAGTAAATTGTAATATATTTATTTTCAAATTGTACTGTTTGTGACTACAAAATAAACGTAAAAATTTAAAAATAAAACATACCTTGTATATTTGGTCTAATTTGTTGCTGCTGTTGTGATGAGTGCTGTAATTGCAACTGCAGTTCTTTCCTTTTCAGTCTTTTTTCTTCCAATTCTTTCTGGATCTTGTAAATCTTTTCTGCTAAGAGATGGTAATATTCCGACCTTGAATTAGCCATTTCATACATATCACCTTCAACTTTCCGAGCATACGCCACTAAATTATGCATTCTCTTATCTAATAAAGCTTGAGGATCGGGTGTAGGAAAGATTGCCTGCACAAGTTTGTGCACTAAATGGTTCCTGAGATCTGGAGTAACATGTTGATGCCATTCTTTTGTTCCTGTCACAGGTGAAGCTGTTACTTGCCCTGGCTGTAGACCTGTGGGCAATTGATTAACTAAACCTTGATTTGCAGCTTCTGCACCACTAGCTAAACCAAACATGACGTTATTAACACTCTGTTGGATACTAGCAGCTGTTTGACTAATTCCTTGAGCTTGAGCAGAATTGGAAGGATCACTATTCAAGGGTAGAGAAACATTGGGTGCCGCAGGCCCTGTTGGTCCTAATACCCTAACGCCTTGCATGTTATTACCAATATTTGGTAAAGCATTACCGGAGTTAACGGATAACCTTAATCTTGGTTGGCCTGGATTTGGTATCAATCCTGTAGGACTTGGTCCTGGTGCTGTTGTAGGACACTGAATGCCAAGGGCATCATATGCTCTTCGCATATCTGTTGCGGAAGGATTTGAAGATTGGTTATTTAGTGCAACAGTTGCGGCAGCTGTAGATAAGAAATTAAAATATAAGCATACCACTGTTCTAGGCATAAAAATTATACAGTACGACTAATTCAATATACAGTTTCAAAGCTAAGTACTTTTTACTGAGGTATAAAGAGTTACAGAAAATTAATAGAAATATTAAAGTGTAATTACCCAATAACTAACTGTTTTTTAGACTGATATTGGTTTTTAAAGAGAAATATCAGGCTCTATATGATTGACATGGGTTATTACATAAATATTTCCAGTATACAGGCAGATATTTTGAGCACACTCTAATAAAGAAATTAACAAGTTAACAAGAAAATAAAGTAATTCTAAATGAGTTCCTTGTATAATTTTTCCTCATAAATTTACAAGTTGACTGAAATTAACTGTTTTTAAATATCCTGGATATCTTCTTCCCATTTAAAATCAGTATAACTGTGTAATGATATAGAAAACCAGGAAAAGTATATCTGCTGATCTTTACAATTATTATTTACGAAGACACTAAATTTAATTATGTAATACCCAGCATAATGAACAAAATTTGATTGAGATTGTCTAGTAAAACTGAAAAAATGGAATAGATGGGCAGGATTATTCTTAAAGACAGAAAATGATAACAAATGTCATCCTGTGCTATTCATTTCCGAGTTTAATGGCCTATCTGTGTTGAAGTTGCAGACAGATGGAACTTGTTGCAGATTCGTGTGAATCAACTTCATTGTAATAGAGTATATAATATTTAGAAAATTCATAGTTTGACTAGCGTATTGTTCTAACAACCATACTGTAGTTGTAATTATATTTTAGATTAGTAATGGGAAATATGAGAAAAAATAATTTCAAGTTATTCATGAATTTTTCAACTGAAAACTGTATAAAAACATTTAATTTTCATTCATTAGATGATTAAAAAATTTGGTGTAAATACCCAATTATCAAAAAAAAAATAAATAAAACCCAAATAGTTGAATAGATTGCAACTTACCATTTGGATTATTTCGATTTTTGTCAGCTTGTTTCAATGGCAAACAAACCGGACAATCAGTTCGCACACAATTTTTCCAATGATTAATTATTTGTCGTGATGAACTGCAATGTGCCACAGAACAACTTTTTCCAACGTTACATGTAGTCATGTGATTAAGAACATTTTTCATGGTTTTGCAATGGGGTAACGTACAAGACCACACTTCTCCATTCGCCTGAGATTCCCTCCTTTGACACTTATGGGCATGAAGTAGAAGTACCAATTGTTGTTGGATCAGTTTCCGTTTTTCTGGATCTAATTAATGAAGCGATTTAATGCTTATGTTAAAATTAGTGCTTGAAGCCCCATCTAAACAACATTATCAAGAGAAGAAATCAATTACGAAGTTTTCACTTTTTCATATGATCAACTTTATGTAAATATGAAAAGATTCAAAAATATATTTTTGCACAATAATTAAAACTTTAAATTCCATTCTGTGAAGAATCACAAATTTTTTTCATAAAAATTAGATATAAATGGTTCATTAAATTAATCTCAATTTCTTTAAACAACAGGAAGCAGTGTTTACAGTCATAATGATAACAATAATAGTCAACTTATTATTGCAAAGCAATATGGGTTTGTCTGAAATTTTTATCTGATTTGAGACACATTTCAATCTCAAAACTGAGGTGTGCATTCTTAATACACCTTACGCTTTAACTCAAGTGGCCTTTAGGGTCTCAACATTCACGGTGCAAAAGCTGCTATTCAGGACTCTTGACAAAGTGATTGTTTGACTGATAGTATATCCAGGTTCCAATAGCGCTAGTCTTTAGTTCTTCGTTTTTGAAACGCTGGATGATTTGTATGCTGCTCTCTTTGGTACAACCTCTCTTGCTGAATACATTAAGTCCATATTGTTCTTAGAATTTGCTCGATTAAAAGCACTTTATTGCATATCTTTACAGGAGTTTTGTCTCAACATCCAACTCTTAATTCTTTCTTGAAATTAGGCTTTTAGTGTATAATGTGATACACAGGAATTTCACTGTAATTTGTAAAGTATTTGAGCATTGTTTAATCTATTTGGTACACTGATCTTGTTGATTTTGTTTAATTTGATTCTCCATCTTCTGGTCGATATGTAAATATGATCAATAGTAGTTTGCTTCTCTTCATCAATTTTTCGACAACTAGCAGTACCATTAGCAGCGTTAAATTCAAGATTGGGTATGTCGTCTTGTTTTATTCTTAAGGTTCTCTCTGATATTAGTAGTAATACAGTTTAGGCAGATGATAACTTATTTTGTACTTCATACCACACTTTTTTAAAAGTGTGTGCCATATCTTGGAAGATTTGAGAACAGACCTTTCTTCTAGCAGCTTTCCTATGATGTTAGTATTCCGTGAACATGGTACTTTCTAGAAATATAAGCTGATAGTCAAGTATTAGTTTTAGTGTAATGTATTTTAGTTTGGAGAAGAGTTCTCTGATATTCTCAACTACCGTTGAGAGTATAGTGAAAATTGTAGACAAATAGTTTGGTAGTTTTCATGCCATGGATGTGTTCAATTGCCTACCAAGTTTTCTAGAATCTTCTATACTTTCAACATTGTTATTACAAAAGTTTAACTAAAAATTTATCAACAGTTATTGACATTCATTGAAGTTTTGGATACCATATATAATTATGGGTTTGTTCCATTCTTGTTTTTACAATGGAAGTGCAGACATTTTAACTTTGTTGGGATTTTACGATTCTTCAATTTTTTATTTGTATCCACTCTGTCTTTCTTGCTAATCGGTTCAGTATTCAACTATTTTGATTACAAGTTGAATCTCTTAATGGAGTCTTTTTTATATCAGCAATTTTAATTGCAGTCCTTCATTTTTATTTAATATATTGAATCAGGTATTAATTAGATTTATTGTTATTCATTTCCTCTTTCATATTCTTCCACTCTGTATAAAATAATTGTTTCTGACCAGACATAATCTTATACAGTGTTTATTTATACTGAATTGTCTATAACACAATTGTTCACTTCATTTTATTTCATGATAACTCCTAACCTTCTCAGGTTACAAGATATTATTGATGACTTCAGCTTTTTCCAGTCCTGAGAATGCACTTGTTTATTAATCAATAGTAAAACAAATACTAAATTAATCTTCTTGATAGTGAGTTCCTTAAAGGTATTTTAGAAAGATCAGTAGATAATTTGGGAACATTTTTGTTCTAGTATATAATATCTGGTTCGATGAACATTTAAGTTTCTTGAATAAACATATGAAAGAAGAAGCTCTTTCTACATAAAATATTAACTAATAGCTGGTACATAAAATACAATTGCCCAATAATAATTTAGTAACTTTTTTGTGAGCACTTCATAATGAAAAGTAATAGAGGAGCTCAAGCACGGTAGTCACTAATAATATGATATTCCACAATAATTACCAGTTGAAGGTGCTGGTGGAGGTGGTGCAGAAGGTCCTCCAGGGTTTTGTGTTGCTTGTTGCGGTCCTGGTTGAGTACCACTCGGAGCTCCAGATTGTGGCTGAGCTGGCGATGGAGCAGGTGGTTGGGTTTGAACTATTCCACCTTCTCCACCACATCCGGGAGGAGGACCAATTCCTGTTCCCGCTGTTGTTTGAGTTGTGCCAAAGCGAGGGCATGGATTTTGAAGATTCATTTTTGGTTGTGGAGTTACTACACCTACAAAGTGTAGATTTTTTAATTCAAAAATAATATAGGGCAATATAATACTAACATCAATTGATTTTTAACTATTACAGAATATCGAGTAGCCATTTACAGAAACAATTTTTTACAACTGCTTGAAAGTAATTCAACATTTACATTTTTTTTTTAAATATTCATGTACAGATCCAATGATATCAACTTTAGATTTAGCCTCCTACATCTATGAAATTCTACACAAACCCCTGGGTTTAACAGTTAAATAATGATTCCATTATTCTCTCACATTAGGAAACAGAGTATAGTAATAAATATTTTAAATTCCCAATAATTGTATCCCGGCAACATTATACATTAAAGTAAATATATAAAAATCAAGTATTCTTACCATACTCACCTACTGGAACACCTTGGTTAGCGGAATTTTGATTTGTGTATTGGGCATATTGAGGATTGCCAGTCATGCCCTGAGGTCCACATAGTGGTGGTCCAACCCCCAGTCTTGGTCCACCAATATGAATTGGAGGCCCACGTTGATTTAAATGCATACCAACTCTATTCATCATGGGCCCATTTGGTAAAACTTGATTTACATTATGATTGGCAGGGTGTTGAGGATGTCCTGGTGCAAACATGTTAGCATTTGCAAGTGGCTTGTTTATGGTACTGCTGACGACCAGACCTCCTCCTGCCATTCCACTCATTGTGCTCATATTGCTACTTGTCATTATCATGTTACCACCACTGTTATTGATGCCTAAAGAATATTATGTTGATAATAATGCAGTGATTTAACTAACAAGTTATGAACAAACTACTTATTTTATCATTCTAATAATACATCATACCCAAATTTTATTAGTATTTAGCCACGTTATAAAATATACTGAACTTTGAATAGACATAGTAATGAATTAGATTAGAACTGAACTTTTTGATGTAACAATAAAGGAAAACTAATAATTCCTTAGGTAAACAAGTTTCTAGACCCATATAAAAGATGTGATTAATAACAAACATAAGAGTAATAGTATATTAAATGAGTTAGAGAAATAGTTTTACAACATGAATATAGATTTTGAGTAGTAGAGAAAGTTAAAATAGTCATGAGATAGTTGGCGTAAAAGATATAGCTTTTTGTTTGACGTCATAGTCCAGTCAATATTATAATTTAAAATGCTCAGTTGACGATAAATTCATTTAATATTATAATTTCAACTAATAATCGTTAAAATGTATTTAATAATTTTATAATTATTAAATCTAACGATTATTTTTAACCTGTAATTATGGAGCGTCATCCTACCTTTTAAGATACTTAGCGTTAATGTATAGAACAAAATACATTGCTTTAAACAATATTCATCTATTTATATTTAAAAACATCTTAAACATAACACCAGACAATTAACACTACCTTATATCTCGTTTTGTTAACGAGAATTAGAAACATACATTTCAAATAAGTTATTATTTTTAACATCATTGACTGAACTATAACTAATATTTTTGAGAGTATGTTTTTTATAAGAGCACAGGTGCTCACTTTTTAGTTGGTAGGCTGACATCAAGAAAGAGTGTCGTATTTTCTGAGGAATTTGGGTAAGTATACATATATAATATATAGCAAGTATATTTTTGGTGAAAAATTAAATATTTACAATGTGACGTCCTAGGGAAATTACGAGTTTGGTCCAAAATATTGTGTGTAACAACAACGAAAATTTAAATAATGGTGATGGAAGTGAAAACAGGATTCGACGACATTTAAAATTGGAAGCACAGGAAGCAATGTGTATTAGAATCTATGGGAAAAGTTTGGTTTCAATGAAGAAACAGAATTAATACAAGCAGTATCTGATTTAACAGAAGTTCCCCTGTCAAATATACGTAAAATAACCAAGAATGGGTCTTATGAACGCAAGAAGCGATGTGATAAGATATTGGTGAAACCTTTAGATGTGTCTGTAATAAAATTATTTAAAATCACCATATATGGTATCTACGATTGAAATAATAAGAAATAAATTGACAAATGCCGGACGTAATGTAAAGGGCTGTAAGAAAACTATTGAAAACTGGATTAAAAAATTGGGATTCAAATTGATTAATAAACGTCAAACAGTCAGGGAAAGCAGAAGAATAGTGAATATGCAATATACATATACTTGCGAATTTGAAATACTGTGTTTATGACAGGGAGCATTGTGTAAATGTTAAATACAACAAGAATGCATAAAGACCACAGATACTGCCTCCTCATAAATTAGAAATTATCCTTTATACCTGCGTCCTAACAGGGTCGGAGTAATCACCAACCAGGTAAAGCAAGGGCGCAGTCTATCAGTCTGTGACTTTTCATCGTTGTGCATTGTGCAAATAAAAATGGCCGTGTTTCGTCCATGGGAAAACATTGTGTAGAATGAAGTGATTGAAATTAGCGACAAAAGTGATACTGAAGATGATGTTTCGGACAACAGGAAGGTTAAAAGAAAACATTTGTCAAGTGATGCAAAAACGATAATAAAAAATGTTTACCAAACTCTAATTGAAAAAGGGTGTTCAACTTTTTTCACCATGACAAGTGAATTAACAAAAGTCCCTGTATCTACGGTAAGGGACATTATAAACAAGGGAGAGACAGAAAGACAGAAATGAAATTTTTTTTTAGAATCGATGAAGCGGCGGGAACTGAAATAAAACAACAAATTTACTCTTTTTACAAACAAAAAAGGGTGCCCACAACGTCTTGGAAAGACTGAAAGTTTCGGGAATTGAAGTAACCTATTCGGAACAATGGTTTCGGAAATATTTGAAAACCATAGGTTTTGAGTGTAAAACCCTCAACGGAAGGATGAGCATCATGGAAAGTGGACGATTAAAAAGATTGCGTTGGGAGTACGTTACAGAAATAAGAAGATTTCACCAAGAAGGTCGATACATAGTTTGGTTGGATGAAACATGGTACGATAGCCATGATGTTATAAAGAAAGGATGGACTGATGGCATAAAAAGTTGTTGTCTAGAGGCCCCTCCGTCTAGGGGAAAAAGAATAATAATTTTACATGCCGGTGGCAGCGATGGATGGGTGTCCAATGCGTTGCTGTTGTCCGCAAAAAATATAAAAAATTGTTCAGCCAACTATCACGAAGACATGAATCCACCACTTTTTTGAAACTTGGTTTCAAGAACAACTGTTGCCTAATTTGTCCGATAATTCTATCATTGTGATGGACAACGAGAGTTATCATTCAAAACAAATTAACAAGAAACCAACCACAAGCACGAAAAAAGCAGAAATCCTACAATATATGGCTAAAAATGATATAGAAATGCCTAAATCAAAATGCACCAAAAAAGATCTTCTAACCATTATAAAAGACCTGAACATTCCTACAAAATATCGGATTGACACAATGGCACAAGCAAAAGGACATACGGTACTGCGTATTCCGCCCTACTACTGTGTATTAAATTCCATTGAACTTATCAGCAGTACTCTAAAACGGGGAATTCGGCGTAAAAATACAGCTCCAAGGTTAAGTTCTGCTGTAGTAGATTTAATTGTGAGGTGGAAAACATATAGTATTTTATGGAAAAATTGCATCGCACACGTAGTTGAAGTGGAAGATTCATATGTGTCTCCCAATGTACAACAATTTATAATTAATATGGACGAAGTCAGCGATAGTAGTGACCTGTTTGTTGATAGTGATGTTGTTATTATTGTAACATATTATGTGTCTATATATATGTGTATATATCATTTTCAAGAAGTCAGTTAAACAGTTTCTGATTGAGAAGGTCGTTTATGATGTAGATGACTTTTTTACTTTACTGACTGTTCTCTTATACTGTGTCTTTTTTGTGTATACGTAGATATATATTTATGTATAATATGTACTTTTGTTTTGTTGACATGTCCAGTGTAAATCTAATATTTTTCTATGTATGTTTCACTGAATGAATAAATGTATTATTAAAAAAAATGATTACATCATATTATAATAATGAAATAATTTTTCTTTTACCCTAATATGGTTGTGTATAATTATAATGTAATAATTATATGAGTCGTTTTTGTTTGTACATCCATAAAATCCTTGTCAAGAAACAATTGTTTTCTACTTTGCTCAAATTTTTAAAGATGTCCCTGCGTAGGGTCGGACTGTGTACTTGGTCTTGATTTACAACTATGCTATTTACGGTCCATAAATTGTTCCCCACTGGGTAAAGTTAACAACGGTCGAAGATAATAAACTCGGTATTTCAAATTCGCAACTATACATAGAACAAGTAACTAAGTATAGAGCAGAAAACCAACCAATTGTCTATTTGGACTAAACTGGGTATGGTACACACGACACAGTTAAGAAAGGATGGACTGATGAGTCAAACATTTGTATGCCAACAATGCCTGCAAACAAAGGATCCGGACTTATTGTTGTACATTGTGGTGGGAATAAAGCATGGGTTCCAAATGCCTTAAAAATATGTGGGAAAAAATGGAAGATTGCAACGTTGATTATGATAAAAACATGGTTTGAATTCACACTTAGAGCCAAATAGTGTTGTAGTTTTTGACAACGCTTCTTATCATTCACAAAAGCTTAATAAAATACCAAATAAAAGCTAAAATGAAACCGAACTACAAATTTTTTTAATGGATAATAATTTGTACTTTGAAGATTCTTATACAAAACAACAACTGACTGAAATTTTACAGACAAAGAAATTCAAGAAATTATATGCCCTAGAGAGTATTGCTGAAAAACATGGACACTATAGTGAGATTCCCTCCTTATTTTTGTATTTTCAATCCTATCGAGTTAATTTGGGCACAATTAAAACAGAGATTAGAAAAGTAATCAAAACCGAAGATGAGTATATAAGAATATTGGGCAAGTCCATATTAGTGGGGAAAATAAATTTATTATTGATTTACAAGATGATAGTGAAACAGATTATATGGGAGAAGGATTAACAACATTTTTGGAAGAAGAAAATTAATTAAGTTTCTCAGTTCACGTCTGGTATCATCCCGATTAAACTGAACTCCCTTTCAACAATTACTTAACAAATTGGTAAGTAAACAAAATATTAATATCTTTCAGAGTTTAGCTTTGCAACATAAAGGGAATATACGATTAGGTTGCTACACTATATCTTTTACACCAACTATGTCAAAAATCATACCTTTTCAGAAATGATAAATTTTTTTGGATGGAGGATGTAAAAAATACTGAAATGATGGAAGGAGGACATCATTTTGCCAAAACACAAGAATGGAACCTATCAAGACTGGAAATTATAGTGATGTGACTCTCATCAGCAACATTCAAAGTAAATAAAAGAACAAGTGGCTTATAGATCAGGAACACAAACAAAAAACAACACATATATCCTAGGGAATATTGTAGGATATGATAATGAACGTTTATGATAATAATTGATCGATGAGCAGCATTTGTCAAAGTAGATAGGAAATATGGGGAGTTCTAGAACAAACTGAAGTGAGAGAAATTTATGTATATACATATATACAGAGAGAGAGAGAGAGAGAGAGAGAGAGAGAGAGAGAGAGAGAGAGAGAAGTTCATGGATTTTTTTGAAGTTGGGGCTTGAGTGTTTAATTTGGGTTTGTTTTTGTTTGGAGTTTAGCCCTGTTATAGGATTCGTTTCCTCTTCAGGGCTGGTTGGGGGTGTTTTTGTGGGTGGTTTGTGTGCGCGTATTGACTTGGCTTGTTTGAGGTAGGGCTGAAAATTCAGTTTTAGAAAAAGTGTCTGGGAAGTTGAGAAAAAGGTGTATAGAAAATTGAAGTTATGTTTGGTTTTGTGGGTGAATTGTGTGTCTTTGCTAGAAATCAACCGGAGAGAGAGAGGCAGAAACAATCAGCGTCGAAATTGGATGATTTTTGTGCGAACGCGGTTTTGAAAATGAGAGAATGGGGAATTTAAAAGTGTCTAGAAAAGGTCGAAAATGAATAAGACGAACCACGTTGCGTTGCGGATAGTTAGTAGACAAGGTGGGTGATTGAATTTGTTGGGGATTGAAGAATGATTTTGGGATTGGGCGTCTCATATGTCATGAGAGTTAATAGAAGAGTTGGAAGTGATTTTAGGGTTTATTGAATTTTATTTAAAATTTGTTTGAAAAGTGACTAGGAGATTTTGAAAGATGTGTAGATGATGTCGGGTGGTGGCAACTGGCTATTTTCGAATTCGAGGTGAGGAATTTGTTGGAAATGTGGAATATTCTGAGGTGTGATGTTTTAAATGTGGAAATTTAAAGAAATCTGTCGATTGTTGAATTGAGTTTTTATAATTTACTTGTAGAATGTTGAATGTAAAAGTTTTTGAAATGCTGGTTAAAATATTGAATTGAAAAGGCTGGAATAATAACAATAATAAATCCAAAAACTTCGTAGTACGTCGGCCCATTTGGCTAGCGAATAAATTCACTATGCTACAGGAAAAAACGTGAAAAACCTGCAGCACCGACGGGGTGGATGGGGCTCGCGGATCAAATTGAATCGCTTTCGCTCCTGATGGGAGTGAAAGCAAAGTAAGCACGCCTGCCTATATTTGTTATAGAGCAGTTGTGTCGATAGAAGGAAGGTATTAGATGGCGAGCATATATGCAGTAGAAAAGCTGAGTCTTTTCCATTAAGTGACTGATAAATACTTTTAATTTAAATATACAAATCAAGGAAACGTTCTCAAATAAATGAATAATAATAATACATAAATAAATACTGAGTCTTTTCCATCACAGATACATCAACCATATATATCTTAATCAAAACAATACAACAAACGCTTGTATTTTTGTTTGTAACCGAACAAGTTTGGATTTAAATATTGCACCAACAATAAGAGGCAAGCAATAATGAAGTCATACCGTTTACGAATGTGGCGCCATGACTACTTACAGGATATTCAAAAAAATAGATGTGAAAATCGTTCAATTATCTACCTCGACAACATATGGTATGACACCCATGATACTCCAACGGATTCATCGGGAAAATGCAAAACAAAGGCTCCATCAAATAAAGAACAAAGAATAACAATAATACAGGCTGAATGACAAACAGGTTGTGTTCCAAACGCTTTATTGTTGTCAGCGAAGAGTATTATGATTCAAGTTTCGGTTATCACCGAGATACAACAGCAGAACTCATCGAATATTGGTTTGAAAATTATTTATTGCCAAATATACCGGAAGAGAAGTATAATTGTGATGGACAATGCACCTTAAAAATGACCTGTATTTTTTAGAATCTTACAAAAAACCTGATCTCATACAAGTTTTAGCAGCGTTCAATATCGAAAAAGAATATGTTTGCGATACTATCGTTAAAAATATGAGCCACACAATATTACGGCTTCCCCCTTATTAAACCCCATAGAACATATGTGGCATCAGCTAAAAATCAGAGTTATATCTGAAAATGTTTCCCACACATTAAACTCAACTGTTATACAGTTAATTAGAAATGCGATAAGTAATATTCCTATTGATAGCTGAAAAAATTCGATTCAGCATATTGTTAAGGTTAAAGGTACCTATCGAAATGCTAATGTCACTGTCCCTTAGTTATTAATTTAAATGAAGAAGATAGATTTTGTTAAATAGTTAGTCGTTATGTTACGAATTTTTCATAATTTATTACGTAGCGTTACTTATTCTTCAGTTACTACCACCTCGAATTTAAAAGTATTTACTTCTATATTTTAAACACGAGTCGAAAGACCCGTTTTTACATTCGTAAGTTCCTATTTAATCAGTGAATGCTGATTCGAAGGTCTCTTCTTCCTATATCATATCGTTGCTAGATCTGCAAATATATTTTGTGCGGGGTGATAATTTATTTCTTTTCAAATTGTAGTTGTGTGCTTACAAATAAATCGATTCAGATTTTCCTATTTTGTTAAAATATTTTGATTATTTGAAAACGTTATTTTTTTTGGTGTTTCCAGTTTTTTCACCTTTATTATTTTTCTTAAAAAACTAGGTGGCATCCAACTTTATTCTGTGAGGCAAATTTTTAACAGGTTCTTTCTGGTTATTTTTCTATAATTTAAATTTGCATTTTCTAAATATTTTGGGAACAGGACAATTATGATTGAACAGATTTCTGTGGTTTTATTTTAAAAATTAAATTCAATTTTTGTATGTATTGGAATATAAGCTCCCAATCTGTTCATCTTATTCCTTCTTTTCAATTCTTTATTCCAAATGTTTCTCCTTCCTTCTTGTTTTCTAAAGCTCGCAAGTGGACCTCTGAATCCGCATCTTGATCAAGAAGTCGCCACCCTCCGACGGCTCAAGACAACTGCTGGTATCGCTGAAAGCTGTACATTCCAAGTCTGTCCAAGGTAAGTCCTTAACCTATTTTCGATATATAAGAACTCTTGAGTTGGACATTTTTATTGTGTATTGTAGGTGGTATTGTGAATACATGATTTATGTGAATTTATTTTTGTGTTAAATAAATCCATTTTCTCCGAAATTTTTGTTAATGATTCACCTTATCCCAATTAAAGTAATAAAAAATAGTGTAACCTCGGGTAGTGACCGTTGAGAAAAAACCAAACAACTTAGTAGGGATGCGGTCAGAAGAGGACTGAATCAGAAGACTCCTTTTTGACTAGTTAAGCTTTCGAAAATGTTTATTTTCATCATCAGAACATCCAAGTGAGTTGAAAAAGAAAGACATAAAAAACTTTAGAATTTCCAATGGACATATATATGTATTTAATCTTTACATTGAATAGGAGAGCAAAACACAAAAACTCCAACAAAAGGCCGATAATAAAACAGCTCTGAGGTAAAATCTCTCACATTTTACCAACAAGGTTAGATAAAAATTAACATTACTCAACAATTACAACTCTCACTAATAACTATTGCTCTACTAGAGTAATGTTAATTTTTATCTAACCTTGTTGGTAAAATGTGAGAGATTTTACCAACAAGGTTAGATAAAAATTAACATTACTCAACAATTACAACTCTCACTAATAACTATTGCTCTACTAGAGTAATGTTAATTTTTATCTAACCTTGTTGGTAAAATGTGAGAGATTTTACCTCAGGGCTGTTTTATTATCGGCCGTTTGTTGTAGTTTTTGTGTTTTACTCTCCTATTCAATGTAAAGATTAAAAATACATATATATATATATATATATATATATGTCCATTGGAAATTCTATTTTTCAACTCCCTTTGATGTTCTGATGATGAAAATAAACATTTTTGAAAGCTAACTAGTCAAAAAGGAGTCTTCTGATTCAGCTCTCTTCTGACCGCATCCCTCTAAGTTGTTTGGTATATATATATACATATATATATATATATATATATATATATATATATATATATATATATATATATATATATATATACATCCTGCTATTCATCCGACGTCCCTTTCATAGGCAAGCATCGGACTTCCTCCCCTAAACACGGGGTATTTTATACTTTTGTGCAAGTATACAGTCTTAAATGCTATCCTTACCTATATATTTGTGTTATATTCGTGATAAAATTAGTTTTAATTTTTTGTCAAAATTTGATAATTAGGGAATATGACGTCCTTTCAAAAATGAGCTATTGGACGTCGAAATGTATAAAAATTGTACGTACTGCAGTCATTGGGGTACCTACAGCGCTGCCACATTTTGATGAACTGGATTCTACAGTTATATACTAATCTTGAATTGCAAACCCTGATATAACAATTTAATAAAATATTTTTACTCTGCTAGAAGATATACCATATCAGAATCACTAACTAGATACATCTAAAAATTGTTTCCTTTCAGGTACTACACAAATTTGATTAATTTTTTAAATCTATTGTTTGTATATAAATAAATACCTATATAGATAATTGAATAAATTTCTCAATTCTACTCTCAAATTTGCCCCCTTGCCTTTTTTGTAACTCCAGAAATCTAACTTAACACATTCTTTTTTATTTAATTCATTCAACTTGCTTTAATATTCTTTTTAAATTCAGTGGTATTTTTTTGTAACTCTTAATTATTTTCCACTAATGCGGAAGGTTTACAGTAAACTTTTTTGTTAATATTTATTTAAAAATGCAGTGATGCACCACATAAACTAGTTTGTTCAATATTTTAGTCAAAATAGCACCTACAAATTTTAATAAAAATAAAAGTATTATGCCTAACATGAAAGATATATTAATCCTTAAATTTACTTTTGTAGACATTTTGTACAAAAACTTTAATTTTTTACCAGTTTTTGTTTTTCGAGAAGTTTTCCAGTCAGAAAAATTAATTCTTCACATGCCCTTTGTTTAGGTGGCTTCTTATTTTTAATGCGATTTAAAAAAAATCACTTAATTTTGTTGTTCTTGCATCCAAGGTTCTCTCTTTATTTGTTTTTTGTTCTCCTCCAGTCCTTTCTTGAATTAAGTTAACTTGAACATTAGTATTTTCAGTTAATTCAGAAAATATCCAAACGTTTTCCTTTAGATGCTGCAGCACCTCCTTTTGGCATGAAAAGTAAAATTATTGCAACCTTCGCAGATTGATATACACCATCAGGCAAACGATAGTGACTCTTATGTGTTAGATAAACGTGTCCCATGAAAGTAGACAGTTGTTCCAAATCAGTGTCAGTCATACTTAAAATTTGGGAAAGAGTAGCTAGATGTTTTCTTATCCTTGTAGAAGTTAAATCTTCACTATCGCGATGGAGATAGGGACATGTAGCCGTTTTTCTCGATTTTCAACCGTTTGGTTACTCCAGCTTCCTAAACTCAAAAAAATGTGATTTTCAGTTGATTGTAGATCCTTTACTATGCATAACAGACATCAAGTATGATACATCGTTGAAATAAGCTCGTCTAGAGAATTGAAAAATGTAAAAATTTGAAATGAACATAACTTTGATATTTAACTATTTTTGGGACGATCCATTTAATTGAAAATAATTTTGAATTATGGCTTCTTTGAATATGCACAAAATAGTCGGTACTTATGAAATGTTCATAAAATGGGGAGTTATGGAGCTGTCTCTTATATGGTGAGATATCAATGAATGCACGAACTAAATAGAATACTGCTTTATACATTTCTACGATAATACGACTACTGTCTCAGTTAATAAGGAAAGAGTATTACTTAATTCAGATGAAATAATTTTTCCTTCTGTTACAGGAACGTTACAAAAGTCTAAAGTTTTTTGTCGGAAGTGTTATCTAAAAATAATATTTAAGTATAAATTCTGTTGACTCCAAATTTTATCATGATTTAATAATACCCGCAATAATATAATAATTTCTAGTCAAAAATAATAAATTGTAATATTGTAATTTATACCATTATTCCATTATTGGTATTGGTAATACCGAAAAGGAGTTGTCAAATCTAGCCTAGCTTGTTTTCTCATTGTTAAATAAAGTAAATGAAACACAATTTTTTCTGGCCGGAAAATTATATTGCGTGAATTAAGCAGCACATTTTACTCCAGAAACAATTTTGGTTCATTTGTTTTAACATGGGAAAACTGAGACGCGCTAAAAATCTGCAAGTCTGGCGGAATTTCCTCCAAATTGTGCGACTGGCCTTAGAATAGCGGCCTATGAGGGAAATTGCGTTACAACGGAAATTCGGCCAAATCTGGCTCTAGACTAATTATGCATATAATGTAAATAAAACGTGTTGTTGCCCCGTTAAAAAAACCAACAACCTAGTAACAAGTCGCATTGCAACCTTGAGAGCTGTACAAAAGTTTTGAAGTAACTCTAACGGTTTGTTTTCCCTTTTAAAAGAAAATATCCGTATCGTATACTCAAGATTTATAGAAACTGACTTTAGAATAATTAAAAACATACATTGCAGTACTTTTTCAGTTTCCCTCCAAAAAACCTTCTTTATAAATAACTTTAAATTATAATTTTGATTGGTTTGAAATTGTGAATCATCTCTTGTATGACGCTTTCGACTGCATATAGTATAAATTTAAAATCAAAATAAATAATTTGTTTTGAAATAAATATAGATTGTAGCAAGATATGTATAGATATTATTGCTAGATATTTACTTCAAAAGTGTACCACCTTTTTCTTCAAAATTTGCACAACGCGGTGCCTAAGAAGATGCACAAAAATAAATGATAGGCACATAATTTAAAATCAATTAAATATTATTTTTATATAAAATGTATTTTAGCGGGAACATAATGTATAGTATATCTGAATGCTAATAAGAAACCTATAGAGGTTAGGCATGTAATAGTAATTAAACTTAATAACTAAATAAGTAATATAAAGAAGGGACAATTTAAAAAAATATTGATACATGGTTAACTTTAAAATCTATAGCCAAATTGCATACTGACTATAAGCAGCTAGCAGCAATAATTTTCTGTGACCTCTTCGTTTTCTAAGATGCACAAATGAAGGAAACAGAACTAAGTTGCGAAAGCGTTGTTGCCAAACCGAGGGACGTCCGATAACTTTAAGGTAAAAGTAACAACGGAATGTATATTTATATACAAAGTGATGTAAAATCGATAGTCGCGCTTGAAGCAGTAAATCGGTGAACTAAGATATACGATTTAGTTCATAATACGATTTTTGGACGTCCCCCTTGATATAGGTATTGTTCGATTCCATTTTTTGTATAGATTACGAAAAACTTAAAAGTATGGTTTTGCTATCGGACGTCCCTTATACGGACGTCCGATTGATAGTAAAAGCGTAATGTATGGACGTCTGATAACTGGATGATATATATATATATATATATATATATATATATATATATATATATATATATATATATATATATATATATATAATGTACGAATAGTGCGTGACATTTGAACAATAAGCAACGAATAGATTAGTGGGTATTGCACGCAAATAGAAGAAGGGGCTACTGAAAAGAGTGGTAACCGCAGACATGCATGTTTCTGGCTCATTTGCCGTCATCGGTACGGTACAACCAAGAAAAGATGTGAAACATGAGAGCAAAGGTGTTGTACCGTACCGATGACGGTTAATGAGCCAGAAATATATATATATATATATATATATATATATATATATATATACATATTTTTCTCTATGTATTTACTACCAGCTTTTTTTGTTTTATTTACAGTCATAGTTCATGTACTAATCACTTTGCTCCTTTTCGATTTTATTTTAATTTCATATTAGTTATTATTTCAAAAATTGAACCTTTAATACCTTCCACTGTTGTACAAAATATTTTTAAAATGTGGCCATTATTAAACTACATATTTATCATTTGAAACATTTTTTGATAACATCTGCCAGTTAGATGTAATAAATCAAAGCGTATATGGTGGGCCAACCTGTATGTTTCAACAGTTCAATTTATTCAATTCCAATTAATAAATAAGTTTGTTTTTGAAACATTTTTAGTTTTTTTTATAAAATAAATTTAATTTATATTTTAGTATCTAAATGTTACTGACTACAGATCTGTTACTGCCAAAAACATTCAACTAAAGATAGCCAAGTCACTCATAAATCCATATTAAACGCAATCAATCGTTAGGTTTGGGGAGAGTCATTTATACTGGTCTCCAAGAGCCTGTAAACTGTATTGGCAACATGGTCTGTAAATTATGAATGAATTAGAGTATGTTCTGTCAATTATAGAATAGCAGGGTTGTGACATTGACAATAATTTTTTCGTAATAAATCTATAAATTCAATCAATTTTTTAACTACTAGCATATAATAACATATGCATTCAATAGAAGGTGGCTTCGGACTTCATGTGTCTTTTTGCATTGTGAACAATTTAACTTTTAAATATGCCCCAATTAGGGACTTTTGTGAAAATAAACACAAACGGATTTTTTACACATGAAACTATTGTTATTTAGAACAATGTGACAACGTTGATGAACTCTTTACTTTAAGTTTGATCGCAGCTATTCGGATCTTAGGTAGTCTATCTTTAGTTGAATGTTTTTGGTTACTGTGCAATGAGGGATTTATAAACTTTTATTACTAAATCCTTAAGGCCAGATGCCGAGTCAACGAAATATTGTGAAACATACATAAATATTTATTGAATATTCACAAATTACAGCTGGCATTTGTCTGTTTATTAGATTATTCTATTTTAATTCTAGGTTTCTAACTTAAGTAACCTTTCATACAGTAGGCAACAACTGCATAGAATCATTAGAACAGTTAACAAAATAACATATTCGTACAACTTACCTTGAACTGAACTCATAACTTGGGTAGAATTGCCATTGTTTGCCATAGACTGAAGACCAGTATTAGTTGCAATGCTGGATGGTAAACTACCTAGATTCATTTCTACTACACCACCTTTTGCTACTGACACATTAGGTGGTGATTGAAGATTTGGGCTCTTGTTTCCTAAAGGACCGGTAGTGTGTAAAAGTGGCCCAGCTAATCCCTTATTGCTCTGAAACAAAATACATGCACTGCATATCAAAAGTTTTTTGGATTTAATTAAACTAAAATGAAAAAGTAGATTATGAACAATGTCTAAGATTCGTTTTACACACGTATAATCTCCCTAGTGCTTGAATTATTTCGGGAAATTTTCTAAAAAATTTATTTTAAAAATCTGACATGTTTCATTTTGAAACTTACTTCGCCAAAATAAAGTTGGCTAGACAGGTAGACATAAAGGCTATTTTGGCGAAGCAAACCAGTTCAAACCCGGTGAACATTTGATATGTGATAAATGTTCACCAGGTTTGAATCGGTTTGCTTCATCAATAAATCCCTATTGTTTTGCGGTGCATGACTTATGTTTTTCTACTTAAACGTCACATAATTTAATCGCATTTCATGCGTTTTTTAAAAATCCAAAATGGCTCGTTTTGGAAATGAAAATTCTGAAAACATAAAAGCAGAAGTGGCAAATTTAACTCCCCAAAATACAAAGAAATCGAAAGTTTTTTTTGTGCGGAAAGATCCTACAATGTTGAAGATCCAACAATATCGATGACTGCGTTGGCATTAATTTTAGAAGATTATGCATTTAATATGAAGAAAAAAAATTCTGATGATTACAAAGAATCTGTCATTAAGGTAAATTACATACTTTTAGATTATTTGACAAAAAAGGCAAAATTGCAAAAAAATATTGAACCGCTAAAATTATTTTCTTGTTTTGTTTTAGGTTATGTGGATCTCTACAGCAAAACAACTTTTTTTTTGAAAAGTATCGGATTAAATTTGATCCTTTTAATGATGTGGAATTTAGAGGGGCTAGAGTAGCTCATGGCGCAAAGAGAAGACAGCTACAAAAGGACCCAGAAAAAAGAAAGAAAAGTGCGGCAGCTTTAACATGAGAAGATTATAAACAAATATTAAAAACATGGGAAGAGAATACATCAAGTGGTTTACAAAAAAACTTCTTTTACATCGCTTCCTATGAGTTAGCTTGGAGGGGTGGAGAAGGAGCTGCTGCGAAAGTTAAGTATTTTCCCAAGAATTCAACAATAAAAACAACTTCACAGGCAGGATAGAGTATAACCCCATTTTCACAAAGCAAGTGGTTAATTGAAAATACAAAAAATCCTGGAGTATGACCAGTTAGACAGTTTCATAAGTTAATTGAAAAACATGGTAATTCAATTAAAGTTGACAAATTGTTTCTAACAGCGAACCCCAAATGGAAATCATCGAATTGGTTTAAAAACTGTCCTGTTGGAAAAAACATGATGTCAACCTGGTTTAACGAAGCAACGTCTAAGGTAGGAATTGACACCAAGAAAATAAAGATAACAAACCATTGTGCAATGGTTACAGCTGTGTCTAACCTGGTCAAAAAAGGAGTAAGCAAGCATCAACATATTAAAATAACTGGACACAGTAACAGCCAATCCATTAAACCTTATCTTCAAATGAACATACAGCATCATCAAGATATTATTAATGTCATGAGGGGCGAACATAAGTCAATGGAAAAAGGTAACCACAGTGTGGCATCGGACTGGAACCAGAGTTTTACAAACACACAAACAACAACTCTAACAGACAAGCAAGTATTGTTTATAACAATTGTGTTTTTAATGTTACAAATAATTTTTAGTTAAAATAACAAAATACTCTCCCGAGATGACTAGTATATATACTGCAGAGTTATATGCCATCTGGCAAGCATTGAGATATGCTGGTACCTGGGAAACATCAAAATGGTTGATATGAACAGACCCTCTCGGTATACTGGAAGCTTTATTGGACATATTCTCTAGAGACCCGTTAGTAAAACAAATCCTCTCTAGACTCGAGTGGTTGAGAGATAGGAAAAAAATGTGACATTCATCTGGACCCCAGGTCACGCTGGAATAGAAGGGAACGAAATTGCTGATGCGGCAGCACAAAACACTGCGAGAAATGGACAACCAAAAGACATCAGCATTCGCCCAGACAATGTAACAAATCATTTCAAGAAAAAGATACTGGACCAATGGCAGGTGGAATGGTCGTGAACTAATAGACACCCGAAAAATATCAAACCCTCTGTAGAACCATGGATTTTGAAAAACACCCTAAGTAGACGGGAGCAAGTTGCCATAACGCGCTTGAGAATAGGCCATACCAATCTCACCCACATTCACCTTCTGAAAGAAGAACGACCGCCAGTATGCATTCGCTGCGACCAGCCTTTATCAGTTTCTCATATTCTCTTGGACTCCTCTGAATATACTAATATTCGACAACTTTCTATTATAAGAGACGTTCTTCAGCCAATAAATGAAAAAAAACAATCAAGTTCCTAAGACTTACCCAACTAGTGTATAAAGTCTGATGTTAAAAAGGAACAACAGCTCTATTGCCCCCTTTCGTAACAGATATGTTGAAGGGCTAATGACCATTGCAGTCTATGCCAATAAATAATAAAAAAAAATACTAGTGATTTAATTAGGTAGGACATTTCGTTTATTACTTAATGGTTTTTGAATTTTTATTTAGTAGGTACCTAGTGTAATAGTGCCTAATATCTGGTTAACTAGGTAGTTATAAGAAATTTTCAACTATGAAAAAAAATGTTCCAGTCTTTAGTAAAACAAAATGGTTCTTAATAAAACATAAAAAAACAACAGGTTCCTTTCTGTTCAGTAATAAAGAAGGCATTTAATTTTTGAATTCAAATATTTATCTTTGGAACACAGTTCACTTAGTATTACTAAAATAGAAAGAAAGTAAGAAGTAGTAGAAAAGCGATGTCTATGGCAGTTTATCAAAGATTATTAATAAAATAAAAAAACAACAGGTTCCTTTTTTAGTAATAAAGGAGGTATTCAGTTTTTGGATTCAAACATTTATCTTTGCAACACAATTCACTTAGTATTACTAAAATAAAAAAGAAGGGAAGTAAGTTTTTCTACAACTACTATGCAAAACACGCTTTTCTACACAAATTTTTATGCGCAAAGCAAGCCTTTTCTTAATTAGTTTGATACTCGATAGAAAAGTAATAATGTAGAGTGTGGGAAAAGTACACGTTATGGTACTTTTCCGCACAGAAATGTCAATGTCAAATTTTTTTGACAATACTTTAGTGGATTTCTGGGTGTTCAAATTTTAAATTTAAACTAAAAATTCTGTAAGTAAACTATTTTTTAGATTATGTATTTCCGTTTATTGATTATAGATTATAAACAAATTCATTTATTACCCATTATTTTAGGAACTATGAGCCGAGATCATAATTTATCTTTCGAGTTGTCGAATTCCAATATTGAGAATACTCCTCCAGATATTATCGAAAAGGCTCAAAATGCAATCGAAAATTTGTTACCTGGAGTTTCAAAAAACAAATATCAAAAACAATACAGCAAATTTATGAACTGGAGGGAAATAAACAATATTAAATCATTCTCAGAAAATGTTTTGTTGGCTTATTTTCAAGAAATTTCTGCAAACTTCAAACCGTCTACACTGTGGTCTATATATTCAATGATAAGGAGCCTCATAAGTATCAAACATAAGATATTTCAAAGTATGCAAAACTTCGAGCATATTTAAAAAAGCAAAACGAAAGAAGCTGCGACAAAAAAAAATCCCTTAGATTGACATCTGCTGAAATTCATAAATTTTTAGAAGAAGCGCCAGACAATATCTATCTACTCGTCAAAGTAAGTCATAATTTTAAAGATTATATTTAGTTATTCAATCTATTATTATTTAGTAACCAATGTACTTCATAATATAGGAAAATCGAAATAAAAAGCTTAAAATAAAATAAAGCAGCGGAAAGACCTGAATACAGTATTTCATAATTGTTGCCGCGATAGCTTAGTGGAAAACACATCAGCATTGGAACGAAGAGGCCCGGGTTCAAATCCTGTCGACTTTTTTATATATTTGCAATTTATTTAATCTTTTTACTTTAATTTTGGAACTAAACTAAAATTTTAATTTCAAACACAAATTTACTTGTAGGTTGTCATGGCTTTTGGATTAGCCGGAGCATGTCGAAGGGAACAATTATGGAAATTAACTATTGATAATGTAAAAGATTTACAAGAAGCCTTATTGGTTACTGTTCCAATAACTAAGACAAAAATACCACGTACATTTACTGTAGTTGGAAAATTCTATGATTTATACAATAAATATGCACGTCTGCGTCCACAAAATACAAATGAGAAGAGGTTATTTCTTAATTACCAACACGGAAAATGCACGCGGCAAGTAGTGGGCATAAATAAATTCGGAAATATGCCTAAACAAATTGCAGAATATTTAAAATTACCTAACTCTAAATTGTACACGGGTCATTGTTTTAGACGATCTTCAGCTACAATTTTAGCAAATTCAGGCGGAGACTTATTAACATTGAAGCGACATGGTGGATGGCGCTCAAATACAGTGGCGGAAGGATATATTGACGACTCGATATCAAACAAAATTGATATTGCCAACAAAATTGAAAAATATATTATACCTGGGGCTTCGACTTCATATAATATTATTCCTAATGAAAAACAAGCATCAACATCTTCGTTGACAAACATTAACGATAACTTATCATCAAAAATAGATAATATACCAGGCATAACAATTCGAAATTGTTCCAATTTTACTATCAACTTTTAACTAATTTTTCTATATTCTGTGTTCATTTCTTAAATTCGTTTTGTTTAAGTTAAATAAAATACATATATAAATTACTTTTTTCTTTAATTAATAAACGTAGTTGTAGAAAAAATATTGTGTACAACTCGTACGCAAAGCACTTTTCCCACGCGTTGGATTTGCGGTACTCGCCTTACGGCTCGTGCCACAAACTTCTGCGCTCGTGGGAAAATAACGCTTTGCGAACTTGTACAAACTACTATTTTGTAGAAAAGCGATGTCTATGGCAATATATCAATGATTCTTAAAAAATCATAACTGCAATTAAGTAGGCTTAGGCATGTGATGTCAAAATCGTCTTCACTATATGTCACGTTGAGTCATTTAGTCTAGCTTCTAATTGTCTACAATTAAATCATGGTAGTGAGCAACCAAAAAACTAATTTAACAAAAATGGAATGACACATGGAGGAGCACACACGCAAAACTTAGAGAAATCAAACCCTACATAACACCCTGGCTAACTTTTACCGAAAATCGAAGACATCAAATCATCATCACAAGGTTACGTCTAGGTCATACTCGAGCTACTCATGAGTACTTACTTTCCCGAACACCAAGACCAGAATGTGTTATTTGTGAGCAGCCGTTAACAGTGAAACATTTTTTGGTTGAGTGTCCACTATATCATACCAACAGACTAGCATGCAACATAAGTGAATCTCTGGAAAATACTTTAAACAACAGCAGGTGAAAAACCTTATTAAATATCTGCAAATCGCAAACTTTTACAATAAAATTTAAAATGTACTTTAAACAAAACATGTGACATGTCAATATCTATTCATAATGTTAAACAAACATAATATATAGCTACAGACCGCTAATAGCCCTTGAGGCTGATGCGGATTCATAAATAAAAAAAAAACTTTATAGTATATGTAATTATTGCACACACATAGGGGACATTCTTTAAAGTATTTGACATATTTACTGAAAAAAACTGGAGTCAGTTTGCATCAAGAAAACCTTTTCGCAGCTAATTCAAAAGATTTTGGAGGAAGATATCCCATCTTTTTCATGTAAAACCAGAGCTTTAGCAGAACAAAATTTCATCAAAATCTATTTACTATTTTAAAATAAATAAAAACATTACAAAGCAAAATTCTGGATAGGTACTGATTTTTGAACCATATGATAGCTGTAAAACAAATTCCACTTATTAATTTTGTTTGCCTAGTCTGGCAGGAGGGAAAAAAATCCGAAAAATTTGAAAGTTGCCATGGGCAACTGTCGAAATTACACTATGTAATTGTCTTAAAATGACAGCTGTAAACTTTTCATAAGAATAATTTTTGCTGTTTTACACGCCATAGAATTATTGTCAAAATTTTCAGAGTAAAAATATAGAACAAGTTCTATATTTTAGAATTGGAATGATTATCACCTTTTTCCAATCTTGTATGTTGCAGTTCCCGGTTGACCATATTTCGTTGAATATTTCCAATAAAAACATTTTGGCGTTTTTAGGTAAATGTAGCAGCATTGCATATTTAATGTCATCTTCTCCAGGTGCCGTATTTTTGAAATATTGAGAGCATTTTCTAATTCCCCAAATTCCAGGCTCCTCTGGAAAATTTCTGGTGTATCTTCTGCTTGTTTTGCTGTTGTAATTTCCTTGGGATTTAATAATACCATTGGGGGAGTAATTTTGTCTAAAAACGGTTCTACCCAGTTGTCATCTGTGGACTTGGTTCGGTTAGTTAGATTTCCTTTCATTTTTTTTGCTTGATTCCATATTTGAGTCATGGGCGTATTTTTGTTGAGGTTATTGCAATATGTAATCCAGGATTGTCTTGCCACTTTTCTTAGAATTCTTTTAGTTTTGGCAGCTTCATTTTTTGCAGACAGGAAGTTTTCCAGTGTGCTGGTATTTTTAAATTTTATCATTGATTTTTTCCTTGCCCGAATTGCTTCATCGCACTCGTCATTCCACCACGGTGTTATTTTTCCACCTCTTGGTTTAAATGGTTTATTTATTGGGATAAATTTATTTGCTGAACTATTTATTCCTTCCATAAAGTATGAGTATTTCTCATTGATGTTGTTGAAGATGGGATTGTCTTGTGCAAAGAAGTTGTCAATGTTCTGTTTATAAGAATTCCAATCGGCTTTTTTTATATTCCATTTGCTGGAGGGGTATATGGTACATTCTTTATCTTCAGTTTTATTTTTGACGGCGAGTTCCATTATGATTGGGTAGTGGTCTGATCCTAAGGTGTCCGGGTGCGTTTTCCAGGTTATTCTATTGGATATATTAGGTGAAGAAAAAGTTAGGTCTACTGCAGATTTGTGTTCGTTGTGTGTTAGTCTCGTCGGTGATCCATCATTTAGAAGTATTAGTTCTTGGTTGTCTATAATATTAGCTAGCTGTCTCCCTCTTTGGTCGTTTTTGTGCGATCCCCAGACTTCATGGTGGGCGTTAAAATCGCCTGCAAGAATAGTGGGAGAATTTATAGTAGCAAATATGTTTTCCCAATCGTTGCCGTTTATGTTTATACCTGGCGGGCAGTACAAGGATAGTATTGAGATTTTTGATGATTTGCATATTTCTATTCGAGCAGCACAAACTGAGATATGTTCGTGGACATTGATTTAAATTTATTTTTTCGCCTTTCATGTGGTTTTTAAATAGGATTGCTGTTCCTCCATAACCATCCGCTCTATCTGCCCGAACGATGTGATACCCTTCAAATTTGATTAGTTTGTCCTGTTTAAACCAAGTTTCTGCTAAGATCGCTATATCTACATTATTTTCTTTTAAAAATTTTATTAAACTATATCTATTTGCTACAGCGGAACGCGAGTTCCACTGCAAAATGTTTATTGTATTGTTTTTATTGGCCATTTCGGAATTTGCTAAGTTTATTTTTTACGTAAACTATATCAATTTTTCCCAAGTCTTCAAAACTTGTTAGATCATCTAATATATCCTTTAAGATATTAAAAAGAGTGACTACTTGATCATCTTTATCACTGCATAAGTCAACTTCCATACTCGTTGTTTTTTGGCCTATTTGAATCGGTTGCCCTGGTCCGAAGTTTCTAGGAAACATTGGAGGGTGCATTTCCTCTCCACGCATATTCACCTTTCGTTTTTTAGGAGTATTGCTGAGAGGTGTTGGTGGAGTTGGGGGGTCGTGTATGGTAGGAGGGTTATTTGTTTCATTCCTAGGATTTGTTATTTGGGATAAAGGAATGTTAGGTCGGTGGTTATTATAATTATTTTTATTGTGGTTCGAAGATCCTGAATCTTACAGAGGAATATCGCTTCTCTCATGTGTCCTAAAGACCTTTGAGAGAATAATCAAAAATCGACTAGAGTGGTGGATAAACCAGAACCAAATATTACCCATAACCCAATATGGATTTAAAAAAGGATTCGGCACAATTGACGCGGCATCACACATTACCACAGATATACAGAACACATTCTCAGAAAATGGATACTTAATTGCAACATTCTTAGACCTTCAAAGTGCTTACGATACAGTCAACATCCCAATTCTAAAAGATAAAATGAAAGAATCGAACTTCCCGGAACGAATCTGTAACCTATTATGTCAAATGCTATCAAATAGAAAAGTATATATTAGACACAATAATTCCGTAATCTGACCACGACATACCTCACTGGGACTACCTCAGGGATCAACATTATCTCCTCTATTATTCAATATATTTACCACTTGTTTACACTCAACAACGGAGGAAACAACTATAATACAATATGCAGATGATATTGTTTTATACTCACAGGAAAAGAAATACGATCGTGGATTACAGAAACTAGAGAACTCATTCATTCCTTTGATTACCACCATCCAGAACCTAGGACTTCAAATCGCGCCTCATAAGTCAAGCATCAACGTATTTTCTAGACATACTTTACAAAAACCTGAAAATATCCAATTAGGCAATGCTCTACTACCATACAAAGATGAAGTCAAATATTTAGGAATAGTACTGGATAGCAAGCTAACATGGAAAACATTCATAGAACTCATACGAACAAAGTGCACAAAAGCAATAAACTTCCTGAAAATGATTACGAGGACGTGGTGGGGAGCTAGTCTAGACATAGCACTTTTGTTCTACAGAGCGTACATCCGATCTATAATTGACTATGGAAGCATACTGTATGGATCAGCAAATGACACAAACCTAAAACAACTAGATCTCATTCAAAATAAAGCTCTTAGAATTTGCATTGGAGCAATGAAGTCTACACCTGTCGAAGCTATGAGAGTGGAAGCAAAAGATCCGCCACTAAAATTGAGAAGAGAATACTTGGCCGAAACAATGATCTTAAAATGCAAATTAAAACAGTCGCCACTAATCCATAAAGTATCTGTTTTAAACTGCAACGATTTGACAAAAACATACTGGATAAAAAAAAATTCTCCTCCACTATGTATAGGTTTTCGTAATACAAGCAACACGACATTGATGCAACATACGAGAGATAAATACTTTGAATTATATCAAAACAAACCAAAAATTATAATACCGAAATACTTTGAAACTGCTTCTTATAATCAAAATTTAATTGAAAGAATTACAGATAATAACGAAAGTAACATGGCAGTATACACTGATGCATCAAAGAATGAGTTAGGTACTGGGTGTGCATTTTATATCCCCGAAGGAAAAATAGAAAAGAAGTTCAAAATCAATTCCCATAGTTCGATTTACACCGCAGAGGCATACGGAATATTGAAAGCCTTAGAATACTTAGCATCTCAAAACCAACATAAAAGCATTACGTTATTTTCGGACTCACTATCCGTCCTACAGAGTATAAATAAACCAATCAATCCAAGCTCCCTTGTATCTCATCCGTATATTTACAAAATTCAAGTCATCCTAGGACAACTCACTTCAAGGAAATTCGACATACAAATGGCTTGGGTTAAAGCTCACATAGGCATAAAACAAAACGAGCACGTAGATATTTTAGCAAAAGAAAGTATCGACACAGGAGAAGCATATTTTGAGAATAATTGCCTATCGGATTGCATTAACATATGCAAAAATAATTTGTATAAAAAATGGACCATACATTGGGAAAACTATTGCAATAACAAAAATTCACAGTATACTCTGTTACAAAAATACATCCCCAAAAAATGCTGGTACAGGAACACTACTTACAGCCGAAGACAGACGGTCTCCTTAATAAGAATGCGATTTGGACATGCATCTTACCCCGCTCATCTCAACAAAATCAAAGTAATAACATCTGATCTATGCGAAGAGTGCAATGAAAGGGCTGACTTAAACCACATCTTCTTAAAATGCAAGAAATTCGAAACTCACAACAACATCCTAATAGGAGATCTTAGAGAACTTGGGATTGAATTCCCAATCAACATGCCATTCCTCTTGGGTACCAATAACAAAAAGGTCCTTGACGTAATAATCAAATTCATCAATAATACAAATATATTTATCTAGAAAGTTCATTGTTAGTTGCTAATACCTATGTTTTGTACCCATATGTATATACCTTCCTATCCGTGGTCCACCTGTGTTGTTAGAATAATGCCTTGATTGACCCCTAGGCGAGAAGCGTGTGACCTTGTCTTTCCTCATAGTCGATACAACCCTTAAGCATGTATACAAACCCATACAATACTTATTGCGATTTTATCAACAGTGTTCCTGGCTGCATGGATCCACTCCTAATGCCCAAAAAAAAAAAAAAAAAGTTCTATATTTTAATGGCAATAATTTTGAAAGTGCGCGAGAATCGACGCAGAAGCCATAAATAAAATCAAAATAATAATGGTGTCTTGCGTCGTTATAAGCTTCACAATCTTCATCCATTAATTATTTATCTTCTTTGCAGCCAATTTTTTTACCATGTAGATCTTTGTTTTGTTGCGTTAAATTAATAAAAATAGTAAATAACAGCTAACTGCTGCAGCACCTAACAATCAGCAACTTTTTGTCTTGCAGGCATGGGCCAATTAAATATAACATAAAAACTTGAAATTTTTTACAAAATAACCAAACCCATCTAACATAAATGGTTCAAAAACAGCTGATTACTTAAAGAATGTGAATGGTGACCACTTCTTCCGAAAACAATCTGTCGTATGACATAAATTATAATGAAATTTTTTTAAAATTCATATCTAAATTATCAATATTATTTTCAGAGTAAATTTCGCAATAATTCTTGTACATGTAAAACAGTTCTAAAAAAACAAATAACAGATGAATGAGACAAAGAAAAAATGAATATGACAACTAAAAAATTGAAAAGCACTAGGATACGATAAAATAACAGCAGAGATGATAAAAATATAGGACATAAATGAAAAGAATTAATGCTACATATTTCTAATACAATATGGAAAGAAGAGTTATCACAAGATTGGCAAAAATCGTTAAGTAGCTGTACTGATATAATAATGGAAATAGAAGAGAATGCAACAATTACAAAGGAATATCAGTTCTTTGCAACACAATGAAAATTAAAAAAAGAATAAACAGTTTTAAAGATAAAAACTAACTTTTCCGCATCTGTGAGATGCCCTGAATAATATTCTATCATAAAATTGACACTTGTATACACTTCGGGGGATATATCGTGTTAACAAACCGAAATTTCTCCTAAAGTAACCAAAAATGCAGTATATCTGGATTTATAGAACCGGCTGTACTCGCTATAGTCAGCTGAAATTCAATAGGGTACATCTGTGAGACGCCTTGAAAAATATCCAATTATAAAATTGGCCACTTGTATACACTCCGGGGGATGTATAGTGCTAACAAACCGAAATTTCTCCAAAAATTTAGTATAACTGGGTTCTTGCTCTAGTCAACTGAAAATAAACAGGATACATCTGTGGAACACCTTGAACAATATTCAATCATAAAATTGATCAATTGTATACTCTCTGCAGGCTATATCGTCCTAACAATCTGAAAATTCTCCAAAAATGACAAAAATTTGGTACTCCAAGTACCATAGCACCCGTTATACTGGCTTCAGTGAGCTGAATATCAATAGGGTTAATCTTTGAGAGACGCTCTAAATAATATCCAATCATAAAATTGGTCACTTGTATATACTCCGGAGGCTGTATCGTGCTAACAAACTGAAACTTCTTCAAAAATATCGTACTTAAAGTAGTGTAGCACCTGTTGTATTGGCTCTGGTGAGCTGAAAATCAATAGGGTTCATCAGTAAAATGTCCTGAATATTCAATCATAAAATTGGTGACTTGTTAAACTCCGGAGGCTAACAAGACATGTAAGGAAAAGTGGCCGACGACATACACACAGGATTTTTTTTCTAAAAACCGTTTTTTCGTGTTGTTGTTGATGGAAAAGGTAAAAATAACTAAAAAAAAATTTCAAAATTCCAACTTTTTTTGGGGTAAACAAATACTTTTCTTGCATATTAGATAGGTTGGCGGAAAAGTAAAATCAATAAGGTTCATCTATAAGACGCCGTGAACAATATTCAATCATAAGATAGGTCACTTGTATACACGCTGGAGGCTGTATCGTGCTAACAAACTGAATATTCTCCAAAAATGACAATAATTTGGTACCTCAAGTACCATAGCACTCGTCCTCAAGTACCATAGCACTCGTACTGGCTTTAGTGAGCTGAATCTCAATAGGGTTCATTTTTGAGACGCCCTGAACCTTATCCAATCATAAAATTGGTCACTTGTATACACTCCGGAGTCTGTATCGTGCTAACAAACTGAAATTTCTCCAAAAATGTCGTACTTCAAGTACTGTAGAACCCGTTGTACTGGCTCTGGTGAGCTAAAAATCAATAGGATTCATCTGTGGGATGTCCTGAACAACAATATTCAATAATAAAGTTGGTGACTTATTGCACTCCGGAGGCTATTGTGCTAACAAGACATGTTACGAAAAGTGGCCGACGACAACGACATACACACAGGATTTTTTTCTTTTAAAAACTGTTTTTTCATGTTGTTCTTGCTGAAAAACGTGAAATAACTAAAAATAATCCAAAATTCCGACTTTTCTGGGGTAAACAAATACTTTTCTCGCATATTAGATAGGTTGGGCAGAAAAGTAAAATGTCACTGTTTTTCATCATCTCTTTTGGTCATGCATATTTATCAAAAAAAAGGCAAATGTGAAGAGCTACCTATTAAGCAAACATTTAAGGACCAACATGTGGAAAACCTTTTTCTACTACTTATTTTTTAGATGAATAATTAAAGCACTCAGTACTCTGTAAACCCTGCTAGAGAACGGACGTTTATTTACCGAATTGATAATAATATAGTCAGTTTAAACAGACACTGCGATGTCTTCAGAAAGTGATGGATCCTACTCTGAAATGAAGGTAGATGACAACGGAACCTGGACAAAAGTAAGAATAAAATGGAAAAGACCATATAACCCCAGAAACATATCCAAAAAAAAGAATAATGCCATCGACGAATTTAAAGGTTTTACACCAAGCACAAAGACCTAAAACACAAACAGTTAGTACAGCAAAAAGCAGCCCACACCAATAAAAACCATCCAGTATAAATAGTCAACCTATAAATCACAACAAAATGAAAATAATTAACTTATCAGATAAAATGAAGATTGTTTCAAATAAGAAATACTATAATTTATTTTATTTTTCAACAACAAATCCAAATCACAATAGAACGTCATTAGCAGATGTATGGCAAGTCGAATCCCCGAATTCTAACAATGACGAAATAATCAAAACAAAAATAGGATTTCTTCTAAAAACTAATAATGAAAAAATTGGGTGATAGAAATATTAAAAAAACTAAAAAATAACAGCATAGTATCAAGCTACAAACAAACCAATACTAATAAACTTCCACAAAAACAATCACAACAAGATTCTTACTCAGTAGTTGTAGCTAATGTTGAATACGAAATTAAGATTCTGCTATAAGTGCACATCTCACCGCAAACAAATTAGAACATAGGTACTGCAAAATAATTGTCGCTAAAAACCCACCAAACTAATTAGAATTATTACCCCAAATCAACAAATCTCTGAGCATCTCCTTTCTACCCGGTTTACCCAAGCCTTAGCACCTAATCCTGCACCAATGTGCCTCTTTTCTCCATCAAATAATAAATTGCAAAGAAAATTTTAAATGTAGCAAATGCGTTGGAAATCATCCCACATGTAAATGCACCTCAATACTGAAACCCAAATGCCTCTCATGTGGCCCAGACAACCATCAAGCCTGGTACCTATGCTGTCCAAAAAGACCAACAAAACCTAATGAAGGCATTCCAAATATCCCAGTAAAACCAATAAATAAAAAATCCGCTGAACTTCCAGATGAAGTTAAAACATCTAAAATTCACAACCCAATTACAACTCATGATTTCATTATCAATACTTACACTAACACCCTTAACAATGAAAAAATTTGTAAATAACTTCAACATAGACACTCAGATACTGTTTTCCGGTAGCAATATGTACATATTTAATGTTTAACTTATGTGACCCTGAGAGTGAATCACCTACAAGACCTATAGATGAACACAAAAATTATCAATACATTCAAAATGTTTAAATTCCTTTACTCCAACATAAACAGCTATACAAAAAGAAAACATATTATCAACAACTTCATTCGAACGAATAAAATCAATTGTGCACTATTTGCAGAGACACTTATAAATAAAGATACTAACATACAAAAACTGGAACATTTTGTCCCAATTAGGAAACTTAATCACTAACAAAGTATGAGGAGGAAGCATAATTCAGCTAGATAATAATATTCGTTTACAAAAGAATAATCCTCCAATCATAAATAATCCTTTAAACGAAACCATTCACTTTTCAATTCTGTTTAAAGACAACCAAATACACATATTCTTAGTATATATACACCTTACATCTAACATAGAAGACACAATTTTCACAAAAACCGCCTTGTATAAATATTGTCTTATTATAGGATATCTAAATGTCAATGCAAAAAAAAAGAAACACCTTTATACAAGGTTTGTGCAGCGCATAACACCGGACACTTTTCTAAAAGGACGCTGGAGAGACACTACACCGGATATATTTCTGTACACAGAAAATGTTAAAAACAACATCAACAATGTTGACGTAACATCAGATCTCGGCTCTAACCATTTGAGCATAATATTCGAATTAGACGTGGACATTAATCCGATCCAGTACACAAGCTGATAAATATAATATAACAAAAGTAAATGAAATAATGAACAATCATATAAATAAATACCACAAAATTTCTAGAGAAAATATCATACCATTCAACAAAAAACTAACTGAGACAATCTTGGAAAATTCGCCTAAAATTAAAAACCAGACTTATACTCACGAATAGCCGCCGTTTATACTTAGACTGATACACAGGGAATATAGAATAAATCAGATTCCAGAGTTCAAAACACAAATTAATAACTTTAATAAAAATTTGCAAAAGCTAATTTGGGAATACAAAATAAATGGATAGAAACTTGTGAAGAAATAAATAAGAAGAAGGGAAAAACATATTGGCGCAAAATTGCTAAGTTAAGCAGATATCAACAACAAACCAATAATATCAAGTTAATAATCGATGAAAATAACTGAGGAAAAAAAACTAAAAATATTTGCCACATATTATGAGGAAACTTATAAAGAGTGTTCTCATCCCAATTTCAATCAACATTACCACAATATACAAGAATGGATGCACGAATACACTAACTGAAATGTAGAAATCTCTATTCAAACCATAGACGAAGAAGACTATTTTATAAGTTTACATAAAGGAAAATATACTACTCCAGGTTATGACTCTATCACAAAAGGTATTCTGAGAAAACTTAACTACAACTTACATCATTAAGATGTATGAATACTGCTTAACAAATCAATATTACCCGGAGTGCTGGAAAATAGGAAATATAATAAATACAGTTTGTTTCGGACCTTCATAGAGAGCGGACGTACCGTAATTAAAAGCTAATTAGCAAAATCAGTGTTATCTCTAGTCCAAACAAAATCTACTTACAATAAAAATATATTAAGTGACATATAAAAACTTGTCTTTATTGCGGACAATTGTGTGAATAAACATTAACATGTCGTCAGAAAGCGAAGGCTCTAATGATGAAATGGATATTTTGAATCCAGCAGAAAACTGGACAGAAGTTCAAGGAAAAAGAAAAAACAACCATAAAAGAAAGTGAACCCAAGAGTTGACTCAAGAAGAAATTAACGATATTGTTCTAGGAAAATCCAACACAACAAATACTAGCACAAAAGATGCCATAACAAACCCAATACAAAAACAATCTCAACGAAAAACAAACCAACCAACAAGGAATCCCAATATACACTACTCGCCAATAATGAGGGACATTCAACAAAAGAAATACCAACACATATTCTACATCACAATTGAGGAATCCTACACACGAATCAATTTCACTGATTTCTGGGCGAGAATATACCCCAATGCAAAGGATACAATAATCAGCACAAAGCAAGGCTTGCTTTTGAAAACTGACCCCACAAAAGAATCTATTGTATCAACTTTGAACAAAATGGTTGAGGTCGGAAAAATAATACAACTCAAAGAATCTGCGACAAATTCAACTGTACCTGCTACCTCAGAGCAATCCTCCAGCTACTCTGTAGTCATTGCATCAGTAGAATTCGAAATATAAGAAAAATCAATCAGCGAATTTCTAACCAAAAACAACATGAATCACAGATTCTGCAGAAGAATTTTATCAAGAGCTACAGGAAAACCTACAAAACTTATAAGAATAATAACTGGATCAGAAAAAACTTCTCAGATGTTGCTATCCCCAGGACTATTTTTCAAGTATTGCCACTATCCAGTTTATCCCAGTAATCCACCTGCACCAGCTCCAAAACCATGCAGTAAATGCTTATCCTTCAAACATGCCATCAACCCATAAAATGCCTAAAATGTAATGGAACCCACCCAACCAGCAAATGTACCTCCACATTGACTCCTAAGTGTCATAGTTGCAGACCAGAAGACCACCAAGCCTGGTCAAATAAATGCCCCAATAGACCAAGACAACCAATACAAGGTGTACCTAATGTTTCTATAAAAACAATCAACAAAAAATCACATGAGGTCTCAACAGAAATAAAAAAATCAAGAATACATCAACCAATAACCATACATGATACCATCATAAATACCTATGTTAATGAACTGAACAACCCAGTAGTGACCAACAGAGACAAACTAGTGACACAGTTTCGTAAAAAAATTGTCAACAACTTCAGAGTGGATAGCGTTGCAGTGTTTTCAGGAAATAAAATGTACATCCTCATGTTTGACATGGAAGAAACTGACAACTCACATCACTCGCCTACTGAGCCCACCGATAATGCCCATTACGAACATGTCCTTAATTAATATAGTATACTCAAACATCAATGGATATTCCGGGAAGAAAGAGCTTATACAAAAATATATTGAATCCAATGATATCAATATGGCATTATTTGTGGAATCCAAAACGAAAGATCCAAAGAAAATAGTTTACAAAAACTGGAATATTATTCAGAAAAACAGCCACTTAATCCACAACCATGCCAGGGGAAGTAGTCTAGTCCTAACAGATCCAAAACTGAGAATGAGAAAGGGCAATGCTCCATCTATCAACAACCCTCTAAATGAATGTACATTTTTCAATGCCATTTCTTGATGATTATTTACATATATTTCTTTACATTCACCCATACTCCAGAATAGATGAAAATATATTTACGATGAGCAGCCTCAACAAATATACCATTGTAATAGGAGACTTCAATGCCAAGAAAAAACAAGTGAAGGACTTCCTAAATAATACCAACTTTGTTAAATACGACACTCCGCCTACTTTTCTTATGAATCATAATGCAGACTCAACACCGGATATGATCTTTCATACCTCCAATCTAGCAAGAAATATCAAAAGTGTCGTAAATATACCAGACCTATGCTCAGACCACCTCAGTTTCAGATTCATTATTGAACCCTCACCCCAATTAAAAATATCAAAACTGAGAAATACAATTTCAGGAAAACAAACATAGAGAAAGTGAACACAGCCATGTTGAGGTACATAGACAACAACGAGCAGGACATGAACAGAAGAATGCTCAGCAATTTCAACACTAAACTAACAAAAGTTGTATTGGAAAATACCCCCAAAAAAGAAATGCGGTACTTTACCCAGGAACTACCACCATACATCATACAACTGATTAAAAGCAAATGAAAAATGTACAGGCAATATAGGAATATTGGCAACCCAGCCTTAAAAAGAGAACTAAATAAATATAATAAAAGCATACGAGGTCTGACAATTAAGTAATGCGACCGATTTTTTTTTCTCGGCCTGTGGTAACACTGCGAATCTGTAACTCAGCTACCGTAATAGCAGATCCCTACTCTCTCGATTGAGACCTTGACGACTCTCGTACGATCATTTCTTCGCCAGCTGTTCAGTGTTTTGTAACAACACGCGAGTAGTGCATGTCACGAAAATGGAAGAGAGAAATTTAGAGCAACGGTGCGCAATAAAATTTTGTGCGAAACTCGGCGAAACCGCGACAGAAACTTATGAAAAAGTACTTAAAGTGTATGGTAGTGATGCCCTAAGTCGTAGTCAGGTGTTTCGGTGGCATGCCGATTTTAAAAATGGCCGTGAGAGCGTCAAAGACGAAGCGCGGAGCGGAAGGCCAATTCAAGTGCGAACCGACACGAATGCGCAGCGCGTGCGCACCCTTATTCGTCAAGACCGGCGACTAACCATTCGAATGTTGGCTGACGAGTTGAATATTAACCGGGAAACAGTTAGAAAGATTTTAACCGAAGATTTCGCCATGAAAAAGCTGTGTGCGAAGATGGTACCGAAGAACCTTTCAGATGAGCAAAAAGCCCACCGATTGAACATCGCTCAAGATCTTCTCGAGCAGGTTGAAAGTGATCCAACTCTTCTCGATCGAGTTATTACTGGTGATGAAAGTTGGTTTTTTCAATATGACCCCGAAACTAAACGACAAAGCCAACAGTGGCTATCCCCTGGGGCGCCAAGGCCAAAGAAGGCGAGAATGAGCAAGTCCAAGGTGAAAACCATGTTGATTTGCTTCTTCGACAGCAAAGGGGTGGTTCACAAAGAGTTCGTACCACCTCGACAGACCGTAAATCAAGTATTCTACCGCGATGTACTCGAAAGATTACGAAAAAGGGTGCTCAGAGTGCGTCCAGAGATCGCGAAGACTTGGGTTCTGCATCACGACAATGCTCCCTGTCACACTGCATTTAGTGTCTCTCAGTTTTTGGTGTCTAAAGGCATCGCAACGTTACCGCAACCGCCCTATTCACCGGACATGTCACCCTGCGACTTTTTCCTATTTTCCCACATGAAAACATTCGTCAAAGGTCGACATTTTGACTCCGTTGAAGATATCCAAGAATCTGTGACGAGGGTACTACGAGAGGTGCCGCAAGAACTGTTCCAGAATTGTTACGAAAACTGGAAAACTCGCTGGAATAAGTGTATAGGTGCGGGAGGGGACTACTTTGAAGGGGATCGCATTGATGTACCTTAATTTTTAAATATACTCGATTTTTGAATATTGTCGCATTACTTAATTGTCAGACCTCGTACAGATGATGATTCAGCAGTACAGAGAACATGAATGGTTGACGGTATGTGAAGAGATCAATGATAAACAGGGCAAATCATATTGGCAGGATATTAAGAAACTTTCGAAATATAAAAACAACTCACAAGAGAGCCACCCACTGATAGAAAATGGTCAAACAGTTGACTCGCCAGATGAGAAAAGTACCATATTTGCTCAGCATTTTGAAAAAACATATGAAGAAAGCGAAGAAGACAATTTCGATGATCACCACTATGAAACTATCTCGGAATGGTACAACATACACTATATAGACCCACGTGAACCCTGAGGAATATGAAATCGCAGAAGAAGAATATTACATTATAATAAACCAAGGTAAAAATACTGCCTCAGGGCATGATTTCAGTAAAAAATCGTTGGTTAAACAGCTACACCATAAGATCCACGAATATATCCAAATGTATCAGTTTTGTCTGAAAAACAGCTACATACCTAGAGAATGGAAAACAGGTGCAATTGTTACTATTCCGAATCCAAACATGGATCACTCTACACCTACCAGTTATAGACCAATTACGCTGCTACCTGTGCTAGGAAAAAACCTTGAAAAAATCATAAAAAACAGAATAGTGAAATCAATGGGAAATCGTATCCCAGGGTATCAGTTTGGATTCAAAAGTCATTGTTCTACGACCCATCCTCTAGCGATACTCATCAACAACATAGAAGCATCTAAGCTTAACAGAAATAAAACAGCAGCAATTTTCTTAGACATTAACAAAGCTTTCTATAGTGTTTGGACCAAAGGTCTTATATACAAGTTGGACTACCTTGGTTGTCCCAAGTAGCAGATGATACTGCTTTGGTTTCTCACTGCAGGAGTATAAATACAACCGTTGAAAGATTACAACAGCTAGCCCTAGCAGACAGAACAACATCATGGTTCAATAAATGGCGATTGAAAACTAATCCAGGGAAATTGCATTTGCTAATATTTTTCCACTCCCCATCACCGTCAGTAAGGTTATATGACCATGAACTCAGTCCAGAAATATGTACAAAATATCTAGGGATCACTATGGACAATAAGCTAAACTTCAACTCACAAACACGAAAGAAAACCATATCAAGGGCAAAGCACTTCAAATCTATATCTAAAAAAGAACATGGAATAAACTTAAACACAAAAACTAAAATCTACAAAATGATATGTAGACCACTAATTGAATATGGACATATAATATTCCAGAACCTAAGAAATCCTGTCCTGAAGAATCTCCAGGTGGCCGAAAGAACTGCCTTGCGCATTATCACGAAAATTAAACATCCAAATAATCCTATCCATAATCCACCCAACCAACTGCTATATGAAGTTACTGGAGTGCAACCCATCGAAGAGAGACTATCACAGCTGTCCTTCAAATTTAGTGAAAAAACTGAAAACAAGAACCTCATCTCTCCATATTGTAACAGAACAAATAACAGAAGAACACACTACAAACATCCAGAACAAATTCTATGGAATAAACTATAATTTTGTTTTTTTTTTCTTTTTTCCCCTCTTATATCAATCTGAAACTGTAAAATTTTAAGAATATCATTGTAATTCACACAATAACTTATACCACTGTGGCTGAAGGACCTCGGTCAATGACCAGTTGAGTATTATTTTTATACTTGATAAAGTTCATTTATTATTATTATAATGATAAATATTCCAAAGCATAATACAGGCCATACAAGAGTACAAAATTATCAACCAATAACCTTACTTAGCAACCTAGGCAAGAATCTAGAAAAAATTATAATAGCAAAGCTCCTCGTAGAAGTCAAAAATTAAATACCTGGATACCAGTTTGGCTTCAAACAAAAAAACTCTACAGTACATCCACTAGTCATCCTTACTAATAATATACAAGCAACAGCGCTAAAGGGAGGAAAAATGGCACCATTATTCCTAGACATACAAAAAGCGTTCAATAGTGTCTGGCATTATGGGTTGATATACAAGCTTCATGAAATGAAGGTATCGGAGTACCTAATCAGAATTATAACAAACATAATAAATAAGAGAAAAATCAGGGTTAAAATAAATGACAAATATTCAAACGAATTTACAAATGATCAAATATTGCCACAGGTTTCTCCTCTGTCGTTAATATTATATAATATATTCTGTGCAGATATTTATAATAAAGATCCAGAGCATTTCAAGAAAGACAGCTACATGTTACAATACGCAGACGACACAGTGTTGGTTTGTCATGCTAAAAATACAAAGCAAGAAGCAGAAAATCTTCAGTTTAATAAATGGAGAGTACTTCCTAATCCTTCAAAATCACAATTAATTCTGTTTCATCACCGACTGAAAAATTCTTCCCCTCCCATCACCCTCAAAAATCAACAGATTCATCCACAACCCAATGTAAAATACCTAGGCACACTACTCGACAGCAAATTAAAATTCAAAACTTACTGCTCGAACATAAAGAAAAGTACTATTACCCGTTCCCTATCATACAAAAACCGAATAATCAACATTGAAAGTGGCAGAAAAATTTACCAACTGATGTGCAGACCTACGTTGGAATATGCAAGTATCATTGTCCTGAACACACAGTCTTATACCAGACATATGCTGCAGGTCACAGAAACATCCCCAATTAGAAAAATCACGAAAATCCGCCATCCAAGGAATACGCTACATAATCGTCCAAATTAGCTATTATATGAACTAACAAAAATCACACTCCTAAATGAACGTATACAAAAACATGCAAAAAAATTTGCGAAAAACGAATACAGCACTCTCCTGACCAAATACTGTATCACCAGAGAAAACATAATATCGAGATGCAGATTTCCAGAGAATACACTATGGGAAAGTATACAAGAACTTTCACAGTGAACCTGTGTATTACTTTTATTTCAAATCATCAAATTTATTACTTAAGTTAACAATATTAATATATCCTTATGTATAATAAAGTATGTAAATTTAATGGGCAGAAGGACCATGGTCGATAGCCCTTTGTAAGAAATTACAATAAACTGCATTATTATTATTTAATTAAAGCAATGAAAAATTTGAAAAAGGATTGAGCTCTATGATGTAAAATCATCAAGTGTATAAAACGTTTTGTTTGAAAGCAAGGCAAATATTTAGTATTTAAATCAGAATTCATCATATTCACATAAAATATCAAGTAATATATTTCATAATTCCAAAAATATAATAACTTAAATATGAGCAAAATATAAAAGAACTAAATTGTTCTGTAGCACAACAGTATTATCTCTTCTAAGTCAAAGCACCTGCTAAATAATACTTAGAGTATTTGGTAGCAGATATTTAAAGCTTATTACTTAAATTCAGTTTAGCTTTCAACATAATTGATTTTTGTATAGTACATGCCACATACCTGCTGTAGAAGATGATTGAGCTGCATTTGTTGTCTAAGGTTGTTACTGTCAGTGTTATCTATACCATTTTGTAAACTACCTGGTCCTGGACCTTGAGCAGGTGGTTTAGTACTTGTCATGTTATCAGAAATGCTTCCCCAAGGTGATGATGACATAAGTTCATCTGGAAGATCATTTTCCAAGTCCAACATGTCCATATTGGACAATACATCTAAAAATAGTAAAATATAAGTAAGCTTTACTATTGTTGAAAATAGGTATATAACATTTGTTAACTTGGTACTCTCAAAAATAGAAGAGATTGATTATGTATAAAGTATTTTTCAAAAAACTCCTGAACTCCAAAGTAAAATGAATACTAAAAATGTTACCAATAAGTTAATAGCTCATGTACTTCAAATAATAACAATAAAAGTGTAGTATCTCTTACACATTCTTTGTTGATATTCTTCCTGCAGAATTTCGAATATTATGTTATTACAAAGTTTTTAATTTTAGTTAAAATGGTTTCTACCAAAACAAAAAAAAATGGTTAATTTATGTAAACATAGAAAATTGTAAAATATCAAAGTTTTACAGTGATTATCGAATGAGCAAAATGTTCTTTGTGAGGGTAACACAAAAAGATATTTACATCTGACATGTGGAACAGGTTAAACCATCTTTATGCAATTATTATACTTCTTTTATAATAAAAATACATGCTATAATTTTTTTTAATTGTCAAACTAAGAAAGAAACGCCTCTCCCGCTTTCGTCCGTAAACATGCTGTTGTATATATAAATAAACACGAGTAGAGTACTATACTGAAAGGATATGTTCTGAAAAACTTACCAGATGAATCCGATGGCCCCTGAAAAGGGTCCAATTTTTGCCTTTTTGCATTAGGCGGCCCATCTACAAGGTGATCGGCCATGGCAAAATCGGTGCACTCTGCTGTTTACCAAGCCAAAACCGAGCACTGGCCCAATGCTACGGCTGACCAAACTAGTACCACTGTAATCCACTATTTACTGTAAGTGAAATAACAAATACATGATTTGTGGGCAAAAATATGAAAGAAACATAGCCAAACAGTCGATGTACCGAGTGTTCGAGTGTCGATGCATCTCACAAGGCACATATTTATCGAATAAAAGTCAACCATCAGTCATTATGAGTATCGACTAATGCGAATGGTCGACTATATTTCGCGACTGCCTTTCTCCATCTTCCATCGGAACTGCACAATGATCTCTAATTTAATCAAGCAAGTTTTTCAACTTTTTCACTAACTGTCAAAAATCGTCTCCAAAATTAAAACACTATTATATTATCTAACACTGATTTTACAAAAACGAACCTTTATAATGTACATAAGACAGTATGAGACAAGAAAATCATCTGAATTTCTACGCGACTTCAAACAGGCAAAATGGCGGCTGTTGAAACTTTTTCTACGCTTGTCAGAAATTCTCTTGTCTAATAAAACCTGTTTATTTGTTGATTGGTTGCCCACCGTCACATGATTGAATCTCTTTATTTCATTGGTTTGAGGACTCCGGAAGAAATGTCGTGACGCTGCGTCCGTCGTCATCCGTGACGTCACATACGAATATACGGAGAAAACCGAATGTAGATTAGAAAAACCTTGAAGGCACAAATACAAATCAGAAACAACGAAAACAAGAAGATTTCGGTAGATGATATAAACAAAACGAATTATTAATATACATCTTCTTTCTTCTTCATGCAAGTTGAAAATTTTTATATTTATATATATATATAGACATTTTTTATGAGCTAAATATTTTCCGATTAGTTTTTCACCATAAAAACCAAAAATATTCTATTTTTAATGTAAATAGGTATAGCCATTTTAATTTGCTGTGTTTATTTTATATCTAAATACGAGGCACACAATTATATTTTAGCAAATCACATATTTTTTTACAAATAATTAGGTGAATCTTACAAAAGTAGGGTAAACAGCTACCCACCTAGGTAAAATGTGAATAGAAAGTGGGACTGGAAAGTTTTAAATGAGATTAGCGAAAAAGCAGCTTTGCTGAAATTAAGTGTTGTGAGAGATAATTGCTGAATAGGAACTACAACTGAATATTATTCAAGGTTTTACATAATATGTATATTATTTTTATATTAAATTTTAATGTTTATGAGTTAAAGTTAAGGCAAGTATATTTATAAAAACAGAACCACTGAAAAATCCGTAGGTACACCAGAAATATATATACCTATGTATATTCATATTTTTTTTAGTATTTTGTAGCTTAAGCCCCACATTTGCTGTGTTTATATATGAAGCACCTCTTTACTAGGCAAAAATATTTGGGTCTAAGTAAATTATCCCAAAAAAAAAGATAATCTTGAGGATAAAGGCAAGAAGCCAGCAATCCTGAAAGCACCGTTAATTTGAGTTTTTATTGCTAAGACAATCAACATAGTATGTTCGAGCATTTGACGGATCTAGAAGAAAAAAAACCGATTCAATATAAAAATGAAATGTAGAACGTAGACATTAATGATGTTAATGCTGCAAGTTTTCTGCTATTTAAAAACATTTTTGCTAGTCCAAGGTACAAAGGTGTATGTAAAAAATTTCAATTCCAGTAATATTCTTCCATGCTGATAAACCTTAGGAAAGAAGAACATTGAGAAGCATTTTGGCGGGTATAAAATATAAGACAGATGGGAGAGAACAAATCTACAGTTAAGGTAACTATGGAACGAGCCAGAAATAATAGCATAATAAAGGCCCAACAAGTAAGATGGTTTAGAAATATTGCCAGAATGTAACATCACAGAATACGTAAGAAGATTATATAGAGCAGAATAGAAGTAATGAAAAGGAGCTACGAATCCCAGATTTGAAGGAAGAAGTAAGAATGTTGTCCTGTAACTTGATCTATCAGGATCTTCAAATTGAAGTCACATATGTGCGCCTGATTTCCTAGTGCGCCTCTTTACATTTATGATTTCCCTTGTTCCCTACTTAGCTACCAGCTTCAACACCCAAGTTAAGTTATATCGTACCCGTGATGGCAAATGAGCCATAAGAATGCATGTGTACATATACATTCCATATTGTAACCTTTCCTTGTGTGCTATTGGAGAAAATTTTATACATTGATTTTCCATAGGTTTGTTGATTTTATATGTTAACCTTAATTATAGAGGGGTTGATTTTTTTAGACACAAAAGCAATTATTGATCTACAACAGAGATCCCCATGTAATGTAAGAAATGTTCAAGAGTAAAATGGCAAATTAATGTATCCTGTGCAATTATGAATTCGGTTATCTATTTAGCATAGAAAAGTTTTGGTATCAAATAGACAGTGCTCATTTAACATGCGAATCGGCCTGTTACGTTTTAGTGTTTTATTTAATTTTGCCAGATTAATGGCTCATTACCCACTAACAAATTAAAAACTAGTCCCCTTCCAAAACTTTGTGTACATAATGGCTTGACGATACAAAGCTGTCCCTTTTTCTGTATTTGAATAAAGACAAAATTTTAATTATCGTTAAATCTTTTTGTGGTGATTTTTATTTATCGCTGCACTGCAAACTCTAGGATCACTACAGACTCCAGACGATAACTAGCCAGAGAACACCAACTCTTGGACCACTTTCGAGGACTTAGCTGAATGCTGTTTAAATCCAGAACCTCTCCAAAATAAGTCCTTTGCTTTAATTATTCAATTCATAAAAATCTGTAGCTGGAGATTTTTATTTTATAACTACGTTTGTCATTTGTATTTTAGATACGCAGTCAATGCGAATTGTGTTATTGATTTCAGAATAAATATAATTTGTTGAAAACTTTTGATATTTGATTTTCAGCAATTTATATTAAAGTGGAACATCCTACTAGGTTGAATATTTAGTTTTCTGTTTAATTAAGAAAGTAAATTTATTATAAGGTTTGTCAGTTTTTTTGCAATTTTTGGTTATTGTTTAAATAAATTTTGTATAGTTTAAAAAACTGGTGACGTCCAAATTAATATTGATTGTTCACCTCATCCCAGTGTAAGCTAATAAAATATTTTAACTGATGGAGTTAGAAATTGGCGCCTGGTTAAAAATATTTTTTGCTGGTACTGAGGTGGTGTGGGAAATCTATATTAAAAGTGAGTTTTTTTGGTTCCCCCATAACATTTACATTTTTTATAGACGTAGGTTTTCTATACAATTTTAACATAAAATTTTACTTCGAAATACGTTTATTTTAGTTTTATATCGTTTTGTGGGGGGTGTGGCGTCATGAGGGGTGGGGATTGCCATCTGTCATCCATCTTGCATTCTGTGATAACTGTCATCCAACTTGTGTTCTGTGACGTGCGTCAAGTATCTTCTGTCGTATGGTCTGTGACGTGTGTCTTCTACATGGAGCTAGTATCTGATACTAGCTCCATGGTCTTCTATCATAGGTGCGTTCTTTTTGACTGAGATCTCAGTTAATCTCAGCTCACATCAGTAATGTGAGCGTTCTTTTTGTTTTACTCACTTTAAGTGAGCCGAGATTTTTCCTCCCCCTTCACCGATGCTGAATGTGTTGTAAGGGGGTATCAGTTGGAATTGAGTCGGAAATAAAGTGGAGGGGATGAAGAAATATTTGATTTGCTTGGTTTATATGTAGTTTTAACCAAGGTTATCTAAGGCTTTAATCATTGACATATAAATAATAAACACACATAATCTATTTTTATTTTATTACAAATTTTGGATGCATTAATTAACATTAATAGATGCTGATACGAATCTGTCGTATAGTTTAAATCTATCGACAGATCGCGCGCTTCAATTGAGATGTCGTTCTTTTTGGTGCTTACTCACATCACTTAATCTCAGATCACCTTAACTGAAGTGATCTGAGATCTCAGTCAAAAAGAACGCACCTATTGTTTTATATATGTTCATTTTTGTTGTCTACTTACAGTAATTTTAATATGGGTTATTGGTTTTAAGTGACGTATGTCTTCGGTCGTATGTGTGCCGTCCATCTTGTGTTCAGTGACGTATGTCAAGTCAATTTTTCAGTCGTCAATACAGCCAACGCCATCTGTCGTCAATACTGTCAAACTACATTACCAGCCCTCTGTTGTCAATACAGTCAACCTACATAACCATCCATCAGTCAAAACGACATAGACCTTTTCATCACAATTTTGTTTGTGGGTATGCGTGCAGTTCAGCCATCTTTTTCCACTGTTTTGTAAAGAAGCATGTTAAATACCCGTGTACAATTAGTTAATATCAACAAACGTTAAACAAATAATACTTATTAAAAAAAATTAAGAGAAAATTAATATACTGGGTGTCTTAATTAAAAAATAAATTTTCGACTATATTATCTATACGAAAAGGAAAAATAAACCGGTGTTGTTAAGGAGTGTCTATAAAGAGTGTTATAAATTATTTAAAACCAATACATAATATATATTATTTTATAAATTTTCCTTTACCTTGCTTGCAATATATAGATGTACTTAAAATATACTCGTAAACCTATGATTAAAAATAAAATATGTTTATATCAGAAAAGTTTTAAATTTTAATAATATTCATTATCAACCTAAATATTAATTTTAGAGTTTCTACATGTGCTGACAATAATTTATGTTTCATTATGATACCATTATTTACCTAATTTTATTTAGATAATAATTATTTACTGATTTTTATTTAGATAATAGACAGCTGACCTCTCAACTAGCAGATTAATTTTGCCTTTTTGAGAACACCCGTAACATTTTAACCACATTTTAATCGTTCACAAGTATACGCTTCAACTGCAAGTACCGCATCGTCAATAATTTCTCTTAATGATGGAGATAATATTGCAACCCCACCCATTATTGTACAAAATGGTACGAAACTTTTAAACTCCCGCTCTTCTAACATAGCGGCTGCGCTTGTCATGTGATGAAAAGTACTATTGTCCACCATATGTCGTCAATACTGTTAACCTACATTGTCAATTATATGACACGTTTTTGTCAATAAAAACAACAACGACATATTATCTTTATTAAGAATACAATAAAAGTTTTCATATTGTTATAAATAAACGTTTTAAATCAATCTGAGTAAAAACATTTTCAAAAGATTCTTCGTTCTCCATCTGTCACTCTTCTTTTTGTTTTCTAAAGACAAACATACGTGTTTCTTACAATAAACACTTCAGCACTAGAAGATTTTTCAATCATAATAAAAGTCTATAGAGAATTTAGTAACCAAAAATATTTCAAAACACTTTTTGAATCTTCCGCCTAAAACAAATGTCATAAAATTCACTTTTAACTTACTTTTTAAACCATCCATCAGTACGTCATCAATTCTTTTTCCATGTCATTTTTGATAGACGCGCATGTTTCTCGAAATACACTTCTTCATCACTAAAAGCGTCTTTTGTACAAACATCTTAAATATTTTCGAAGTATTTTTTGTTCTTAAAAACACACATTATCTCCATTCAAAAATAATCGTCTCTTGTGACAACCATAATCTATTTACTTAAAAACGTTGTAATATTCAACAGTCACGCACATTTCGCTATAAAACGAATTTTAGACGCACATTTCTCAAAAACACTTTATTTTATTCTCAATTCTGACGAAAATCTTATTACAAAAACTTATATGTTTATAGTTGTTAATAGATACTTTTAGCTTGTCATAAGTTTTTACACGTATCCGTATTGGAGTTATGTCACAGTACCTATACAAATACAAACAGTAGTGTATCTTGGACAGGCGGCAAAAGTCGCGCAGATTTGACTGCTCAGACTAGACGCCATGTTCTGAGGATAAAATATTTAAACCAATCAAGAAGAAAGAGTCTGGTGCATACTCCTGTCAATGTCTGAATCGAACCAATGGAATATCGACATTCGAGTTATTTGACAGTCTGTGCGACTGACATTACTCGGCACTATGAACAGAGGAACAAGAAAATGTCACGAACGGCATTTACATCTGTGATTTTCATTATTTCATTTTATGCTGATTGCATATCTTGTGTGAACAGCTGTTTTGTAAATTGTTTTTATAAGGTCACAATATATCAACATTTAACAAACGGAAATAAAGAAAATATCCTCATTTGTTTTTTAAGTACAATTCTGTCGTTCCCATAAAGCTGGCTTCTGACCTGACATTTATCCAGAAAACATGGTCGACAGTTACTTTTAAATTTCAAAGGTACCGCCTTAAAGATTCACTACTGTTTGTTAGGTATACTGTGCACTGTACAAAGCACTATTCTTTGGCAAAAGTAACAAATAATGAAAAATAAATCTAAAAGTGAACTTTGCGTGGTTATAATCAAAGAAGACCTGTATAATAGCACATAATACTGATTTTGGTCGGAATATGTATATGGAGAAGGGACGTAACAATCCGTTCAACGCATTAACGCCGTAACGTGTCTACACATGCGCAGTTCGTTACGGATACGTGAGAAATTTAAGACAAGCAAAAAGTACCTAATATCAAACGTAAATGTGAAAAACACAACTAGATATTGTTAATAACCAACCACATAGTTGGATAAGGACAGAATTGTCACAGGATAACAAACAAACAGGTCGTCGTATATTCTAGAATTATATTATACAGAGTAGCAAAAAATACACTTTTTAACAGAAACCATGTACTTTAAATATAATATGCTTAATATGTATTATACAAGATATGAATACCAAAGGCAAAAAGGCATTATGTCATTCGTTGATTATACGGGATATGGTCATAAATATAATCAATATACAGGGTATAGTCATAAAAATTAATATATACGGGGGCATAATATACGCTCAATGTATAACCGTTGATATGTGCTTTAAAAAAACGCTAGTACAGCTGGAAATAAATCATTTGCGTTATGTCTTTAGTTGACTATAGACGTCGAATTGAGGAATTTATGATGAAAATAGGTCGATTGAATAAGGACGTTACTTTTTATGAAGATAAGAGAAATGCTATGAGACAAATTGAAAACCTATGTCTTGTTGCTGACTCAAGTCAAAAGAAATGGGAAAAGCTTACGATAAATTGGGTACCTGAAGAAATACAAAACGGGAGACAACGACAGGAGGTTTCAAGTGCTGTAGATTATATCATTAGACGTCAGACACCACAAACAACAATAAATCCATTAAACCGAATCCAACCTACATAACTTCAATATGATCTACCTACAACACCGGGAAGGATGAACTTAACAATATTTTTTCAATGATATGTGTAATATTAGTAATAATATTTGTTTTATCAATTAACATTGTATTAAAAATTGTTAAACGTAAATCGACATGTGTAATATAATAGTTGATAGCTACAAGGTATTTTAATAAAAAAATCATTAATTTCAAAAGCAATTTATTATTAATAGATAATATTTACAAAGGTGATACAATATTTAAAAACCAGTGTCGGAGACGTTCTACATTTATTTGGGTGTAGAAGTATAATCCAGAGGCGTGGAAGGGGTTTGGATCACGTTGAAAGTTTCCACAGTGGCGTACTGACATAGTTGAGGACCTGGGGCGGCTATAGATGGAGGGGCCCTCTATATATAGTAATCTTGTGAACGTCCACGTATACGTAGTGTGTGTTAAATGTGTTTTAAATGTATCGTTATAGTACAATTTTAATCAAAATTAGAGTGTAGAAAATTAATTACCATGATGGAGCACTCGCTGATGTTTGGTTCGCAGAGCTTTATAATCTGATGAAGGTCAAAAGAATGAGCGAAACGTTATTTTAATATATATCTATGAAGAACACCTCACTTGTTTTAATTAATTAAGAAGAAAATGCCCAATATAAATCATGAGCTCCAAGAAAAAACCCTTTATTACAAATTTGAATTTTCATGTTCAAGAGCTTTTCAAAAATTTAATGTGTTACTAGGTTATTCAGGGTATTTTGTAAGATAAGTTCAATTGTGTTCAAAAATTATCCCTAATTTATCACACCGCCAGTCACTAAATCTAGTAATGTGTGAAGATTTTTTCATTTGGTTATTATTTTGAGGTTATTATATTTTTAGAAAACAGGTTAGATTGGTACCTCGTATCTCTTGTGAAGCAAAACTCCAATTAAAGAATATTTCAAATTTTTTAAACGGAACACCCTGTATATAGTATTTTCATTTATGATGCAAAACTTTTCCTTTAACCTTTAACATTTTAAGTTTTCAAAGGTTGATTTTAATGCATCATGATGAACACTCCACATAGTAACACTAATCAGTCTTTTCACTGTCACTTCAACAGTTTCAATAACAAAAGAAATTACTATCACGAACAATGAAGGTAACAGACAACAGACAAAAATATGTTTATAATGATATTCTATTCTAAAATTACATAATACTATGTATGTTGTACAATATTGATGTCCATGAGGTTGCATCATCAATTTTTATACCAGAAGCCTTCAAATGCCTTCTGAGCCTCTTCACTTCTGGCAACATTTCTTCTTCCTCTAAATCATTGAAAGTAGCTGTGAACTGATGTATATGAGTTATCAGGTTTGTTCTCACTGGAGTCACAAACCATCAGAAACAGTCAGGATTCTGCGCAATACATTTCTCCGGGTTCATACATAAGTTTCTGATTGTTTGAAAACAGCTGGACGATGATCACACAGGTTTGACTGATGGTTTTCCAACTGTCCAACGTCCAGCTGTTTTCAAACAATCAGAAACTTATGTATGGAAGCGGAGAAATGTATTGCGCAGAATCCTGACCGTTTCTGATGGTTTGAAACTCGTGTAAGAACAAACCTATTATCGTTTCATCATTTGATATTACAATGTTTTCTGAGTGCACAACATTAAACTTTTCTTATACATTGTTCATCGATGTTAGTCTTTTTTCCAGTTCTATATGGAAGTTGTCAGTACACTCTAACATAGAACGCTTCAATTCTTGCTGTGGAGTCAAACCTGCATCCTGAAGCTTTTTCTCCTGGTATCATCTTTTTGACTCGCTTGCAATTTCTGCTTTCGACATCAATGTCCATTTCAGCACAGGTGGCGGGCGCATATTCTAAGGCTTTATTCATCAGTTCTTCCCGACTCCCTTCTAAAAATATTTTCAGTGTTCTCAGCTTCAGTACACACTTTGTTAAACTAATATCTTGGATTTGGAGGTATTTTTGGGCGTAGTTGGCTTCTTGTGAAATGTGGCACCATAGGTGCAAGAAGCAAAGAAAATTGAAGTTGCAAATGTTTTTCATCAGCAACTCCGCTGCTCCCCTTGCATCTAAATTTTCAGCAGCATCACACAATGTCTCCACAGCATCGACCAACTTTTAGAAGTTTTTTTTAAAGATTGGTTTTACTGCATCATGATGAGCACTTCACCTAGTATCACTAAGTCTTTTAACGGTTTCTTTGAGTACCTGCCATCTATGTGTTCAACAAGAAAACGTATTGTACTCACTTTCCAACGTTCCAAAAAATGTGATACAAGCAGGAACACTACCAATAGCACGAAGATCACATAGATTGAAAGAATGGTTTGGACAGGGTACGAAAATCGCTTTCGGCTTTTGTTCTTTAATCCTTGTTTGTATTCCTGTATAAACATCTGACATTGTTGTAGCATTATCGTAACCTTAGCTTCTACATTGTTTTATATCCAAGTGATTGGAGTATATCCTCTGTCGTGTCGTGTGTCTTTTTCCCACTAAGTGAAATGTCCGTGTGGGATATGTCAGGTGTGCTATCAAATAGTATTCCATAGTACTTTGCTTTCTTGATTTCAGAAATTATTTCTTTTTTTACGGCGTTGCCAAGAGAAGTAAACTCATTTTGGATTGTAGGCTATAAGTAAGATACTGGAATCATTCCTGCTTACAATGATTGCCGAAGCCGTATGATGTGCTCCTTTAAAACAGGGTCATAATGTGACAGATGATTCACCAGTTTTAAGAAATTGCCACGGTTTTCAGAATCAATGTCTAAACGGCAAATTCTGCTTAACCAAAAAAAGTGTTATATCCAAGAGCCTATATAAAATGTCCTTCCATTTCTTCCTCTCTCTTTCCATAACGTCTCGGTGAGCAGCATCGATAGTTTTGTTTTGAAAAAGTCTTACTTCAAGAGTTTTCCATTTTTCGAAGTTGTTAACATGGAATTCAGAGCTTTCATGGCCAGACACTTCGGATTTAATTTCGACCAACTGTTGAATCCTGTGATGAAACTGGATGTCGTAGCTAGCGTGTATATCGTTGTTATCAAAAAGCTTGCAACAGAAGCTAAAGAATGATTTCTTTTCAGGGGAATAAACCATCAATTTTCTTAATATCTTTTCACCACTAGGGAGCTGTTTGTGAAACCAATTAGTGTTGAACTGTCGGGTATGACCTTTGGAATTTTCCACAGGCTTTTGCACAGCTCCAAATGGTCACTCTAAGTGTTGGTAAATCTCGCTTCCTCGTCTTAATAACTCAGTCCTAAGAACATCTGGCACTGGAATAGGCCAATTTCCAACATCAAAATTCAATGACAAATCCTCCGATTCTTCAGGTGTATTTGACTCTGCGTCAAAACATAGCAAAGGGAGTATGTCTCCTTCATTTTCTTCCCCATTCCCTCCTTCCTCATTTTCTTCTTCAATTTGTTTTTCTAGTCCTCCTTTTTGTTCTTCTCTTTTCTATTCTTGTTCTTGATTGCCTTTGTATTTAGCTCGTTGGTCATAGCTTGTACTTGGACTTTCTATAGACTTGGACACATCTAGCTCAATTTGCTTGGCTCTTAAAATAATAATAATATTTTAGCCTATATTTTTAAAATACCAAAAAACAAACCTAAGAATGAGAGATATAGTAGGGCTTATTGTTACAGGTTATATTTGTATTTTTTGTTTTATTATTTTTTATAACTGTTTTCAGAATCAAGTTATTTTAGTTATTTTTTAGCTCTTCGTTATTTGAAAAAACATGAAGTAATCTAGGATATTACAATATTCCTGATCATGAAATTAAATTTCGATAAGACTTAATACAACCAATAAGCTACAATACATAGCAATAGGCTGCTTCAAAAATTGTTTATGGCAATAGAAATAGGCCGACACTTAACTTGCAATATTTAAATATGAAACATTCGATAAATACGATGAAGTCCAGTAACAACAAAACTTACTATAAACGTGATGACAAAGTCGTGCTTGGTGAATAACTAACTAACCACTAAGTCGTGGTTGAGGCACATATAACCCGGTTGAGGGCCGAAGGTTCTTGCTATTGGTGGTGGGGACTGAGAGTGGACACTCACTATCATGCCGTGCACCCGTGCAGACAAAACAATGCTTACTTTAACCTCAGCTCAGTTTGTAAATAGCCATGCAAAATAAAAATAATCGCGATTAAAAAAAATTAGTACTCTGGTATATGGAGGCCTTCGCCGTCATGGGGCTTGATAATTTTTTTTTTGTTTTTTAAAACTATTTGTATGTTTTAGCCGTTTGGGGGCCTATGATGGTGCGGGGCCTGGGGCGGACCGCCCCTACCGCCCCCCCTTCGGTACGCCCCTGAGTTTCCAGTAGCACAAGGCGTACCATCAAACTTGCTCACGTCAATAATGTGGGGAAACACACTAAACATGTGACATTTCTTTAGTAGAAATTCTGCTTTCTGGTGTCCGCGAACGTATATGAAGTTTACAGCATACAATAGCTTAAATAGTTTCCAATATATTATTCAATTTGGAGTACTCGATGTCACCCGAAGAGTATCGAATACCATGCACGTTCTTCTCCATGTACGACTCAGTCATCTGATCCTGGTTGCTTAACGTAGCAAATTATCAAAATAGGTACTAGTTATAGTAAGAAATATATATATATATATATATATATATATATATATATATATATATATATATATATATATATGTACAGGGTGTCCCAAGATTTTTTTTTACATGTTGTAACTCAGGAATTAGCGAATAGGTTTATTTGAAAATTGGGTAATGTTTTTGGGACCTACAGTAATTTCATCCGAGGTATACAGGGTATCTGTGACGTCACCATAGAAGCAAGGACGTCATCGCGATGAAAAAATTCAATGGAAGGGAGGTTTTATCTGTACTGATGACGGCTAATGAGCCAGAAACATGCATGTTTACGGTTACCACTCATTCTCTGTAACCTCTTTTGCGTGATATGTCCGTGATAATCTGTTTTTGTTTTATATATATTTATATATATATATATATATATATATATATGTATATATATATATATATATATACATATATATATATATATATATATATATATATAAGAAGAAGAAAATTAACAAGTGTATAATAACAAAACGATATAAAGAAAATGAATTTTACAAGTAGTTACGAATTTATATATCAATAGATAATCTACTTCAAATTTGAAATAACAAAAAAAAGAAGAAAATAAATGAAGTTCATTTGGTGAAATTATCGAAATAGGTACCAGGGATAGCAATGAAAAGAAAGTAATAAATAAAAAGTTAGCAAAAAGTTTACAATGCTGAGGGGAATTGTCAGAGAAGTAATGAATGTATAATAATAAAAAGACAGTAAAATGAAAATGAATTTTACAGGTAGTTACAATATACGCAGTAGTCGAATCCCTCCATGTCGACGCTTTCAAAATTTCAGCCCTCCTTGTTTGGTCCAGTTGGGTAAAAAGGTAAAAACTTCTGGTAAAATTTCAGCTATGCAAAAACTCCAAGGCCAGCAATCAGTGGATAAAAGAAGAAGACAAAAAACCCAGATAGATATATATACCTCTCCAGGACCCCTATTCTGTAACTCAAGCGAGAGCTCGTGCACGAGTTCTCTCTCGCAATTTAGCGTTACTGCGCATGCCACTCTCCTAAATATCATAAATCCGTATTCTCTAAGGTAGGAGAGTGCTCACATACTCCTATGCGACTACTCTACTGAGTGAAAGCAGGAGAGTAAGAGAACGGACTTGCGCATAATGTCTGTGCTGTGCCGCTTTAATTGTAAAATTTGGCGTAAATTTTCCATTATGCAATTCTGGATGATTGTTCATAAACTCTATTAACAATGTTTTTTGTGCTTTACACAACATTATTATTGTCTTTTAGTAAATAACTAATACACAAAACTGAAATATACACACAATCTCAAATCACCCACAATAATAACATATATAATCTGTAAATAACAACATAATCTAAAAATATTTCTTCGTTTCTTATCCTCATATAACCTAAAGTACATTTAAACTACTAAATAGTGGGTCAAAACTGGCCGTTCCATTTGGCAACGCTGAGCCAAATGTAGTGGAGTCGGCGATTCATCGTGAATACGGTTTTAAGAATTATGTGAGTGAGGAGTGAGAGAGTACTCATACCAATGAGTAGTCGTGCACGAGCTCTCGCTTGAGTTACAGAATAGGGGTCCAGGAGCAGAAATCTCACGACAAAATGGCCGCCGACAGGTATATATTCAACAAAATTACAAGCCTCATGCTCTCATAGCGGAAATCGTTCGTGAAAGGTATATCGACCGAGATTTCTAGTGCTCGGGATATTTTTCACGTTACATTTCCCCCTCCCCCCTTCGTCAAAGAAAATTAACAGGGAAGTATGGCTTCAGGTCTTTACAGTGCCAAACACCTGCCGAAGCTTCATCCGTATCCTATTGACTACCGAAAAAGGACCTATGTACCTAGGTGCTAGCTTACGAGTGTTATACTTTGCTGCATCCGAAAGGACAAAATTCTTCTTCCATACTAAAAATTGTGTGGGAGATACCCTATATGTCTACGTCTCAGATTATCGCTATCATAGGCTTTCTGATTACCAGCCCCAACCATTTCTTAATATCGGCTGATCGACTACACTCAGGAGTCTTTACACTATCCTCCAGATTCATTTCCGAATTGTCAACATAATCGGCACCATACAAAAGCATAGATCTACCAAAATTAGCAAAATACGGTGTCACTTCATGAGTGGATGTTTTAATTGCGCAACCTATCTCAGCAAGATGATTATCCGAAACATAGGAAGCCATCATAGTTTTAATTACCCGATTGACTCGTTCGCATGGATTAGCCCTTGGATGATAATTGGCATTCAACTTAATACGACTATGATAGCGGGAAGCTAAGTTTCGAAAAAGATTACTACGGTATTGGAGACCTTTATCACACAAAATTATCTTAGGTACCCTGTATACAAGAATATCTCCTCTTCAATTTTACGAGTAACTACCGCTGCAGAAGTTGTTCTAAGTGTGTAAATCAGGACATACTTGATCAAATAATCCGTGATGATAAGAATAAAAGAATTACCCCGTTTCGACCTTGGAAGTGGCCCCATTAGATCTGTACATATCATTTCCCACGGCCTACTAGGTTTTGGGTTAGATACCATCTTATAGACCGGCTTACCTTGTGACACCTTATGCGCAGCACACACCGATTAACAAATCTCGTTACATCTGCTTACATTTTCGACCAATAAAAATGTTCGGTTACCCTTTTTGGAAGATTTTATAAATACCCGTATGTCCAGATGTAGGAGGGACATGGGCTTCCGAGATAATAGGCGGCCTACTAGATTTGGGAACTACTAGATTCCAAGACTCACGAGGCGACAGTGGTATCAATTTACTACACGTTTGTAGAGTAGTCTATCCATCACACGACAAGCCGAAAATTTAAGGGGTTTACTATTAACATCATTGACCATCCTACAATACCACCTATCATCGGCAGTATCAAACGGTGGAGACGGTATCTATTCAGAAGAAAAAACTCTACAGACACCTTATTAACAACAGGGACGGACCGAGAAAAAGCGCCAGGTAGGGGAGACTGGGGTAAATTGAAACGATTTTGAGTAAACCGATCATTGTAAAAACACCTCCAGGTCAATCCGGCTGGTGAAGTGCCAGAATTCAAGGCAAATTGCCTCGGTATGGAAATGTGATGTCTCAAGAACATCATGTTAAAATATTAATTCGCCATTTTCGAATTAACATAAAATTGTTTCAATTGACCCCATTCCCTGCATCAATTGAAACACATACAGGGTCAGTTGAAACTACTTTAACTTGAAAGAAATCACTAATTGAATTCAATATATCAAAAACTATTTTCCAGTAAAAAAAGCAAATAAACGAACTAAATTGTATGCTCTAGGAACGTAAACCATTGTCAAGTATATCCTTAAAAAAATACTAACATGTCAGAGAACTATTCAGATTGGCAATTGTGACACACACATAAACTGTCGCCCCCTGTGCAGGCATCGTGAGCCCAATGCTTACACTCCTTACACTGGACCCATTCTTCTCCAGACCTACTTGTACCAAAAGTCTCCATACACACCAGGCAAAAACATTCATCTTCATCGGAATCAGAAACCATCTTGGCGATATTTTTCATTTTGGGCCTGCCTGCTCCCCCCACCCTTCTTTTGACCTGCTTGGTCCGTTTTTGAGCTGTTTTTCTTCATGCTCTTTTCTAATAGCCTCTGTATCTATATATATATATATATATATATATATATATATATATATATATATATATATATATATATATATATATATATATATATATATATATATATATATATATATATCTATATATATATATATATATATATATATATATATAGATGGCCTCTTCTAGCTTTATTGTCTTTCCTGGTGGGTCGGGCTTTGGGAAAAGGTCTCACTGTCTCTGGGGAAATTTCTATTTGATAGCTCGTAGATGGATGAGATGTGTCAAAACTGCAACCAGCTTCAGTGGTCTTATTGTCGTCTCTATAACGTCATCTCTCGCTTGCAAAGTAGCTCCAGAAGTGACGTTACTGGGATGAGGCCTATCGGTGACGTAGGATGGAGCGAAATCAAGATTCGTGAAAAGCTGTCGATTGAACGGATAGATGCCAGTGGATTTGAAGCCAGCCTTGATATTTTCTTGAGTAAGAGCTCGTGGAGCAGCAGAAGCCACAATGCCAGGAATTGCATCGATGCTCATTGTTTTTCAGGGCTTGTTTCGCATCCAGGAATCGCAACAGCAGTTGATAACTTTCTTGAATGGTTCATAACAACAAGTTTCAATCGGCCCCGAAGAATTTGTTTCAATCGCCCCCAGCCGCATGTTTCAAATATTTTATCTTATAAAATAAAATTTACGCGTCTATCGCAATTCTAGCTTATATTGATAGAATCGGCAATATTCAAAGTCACATTGATGAAAATTTCACAAGAAAATCTATTGAAATCAAACTTTAACCTCCCAAATTGTAAAATTAAAAATACTTATTTTATGCTTCCACAAAATCGCAGGTGCCAACTAGACATAACGCACTCTCTGTGGCAGTATAAACACTGAGTGGAGACTTTGTGCGTTGCAGTTGATTTTTTTTTTCTCGTATTAGTCCCCAACAGTTCCCAACATAGCTCGAGAATATTCGACGTGTTTCAATCGACCTCAGTCTACCCTACTACGTGTTCACGACCTTTACAATATATACTTTGGAAATTATACTGTTGCTTCTTGACGGCCCATCGCGCTAGTCGACCCTTCGGACTCTGTAACTTCTGTAGCCACAATAAACTATAATGGTCAGTAATGACTGTAAACGGAACACCCTCTAAATAAGGCTTAAAAGTTTCTCAAGCGTTCAGTGGTCGAAAAAGTTATTTCCTGGTGAGTAAGAGACCTACGTAAATAACAAACAAACAAACAACACAGTTCCTAGACCATTTTACCGGCAATAGTTCAATATTTCCAAAACACTCTGTAGTTCAGATGAAAATACTACGCCGATATCAGTAGCAGCTGGTCAATCCTTGAATCTAGCCGAGAAAAGGAAAATGGGATAATTTCTCTTGCGAGACCTATTCATACCAAAAGGATGACTGGTAGAATATCAGTCGTCAAACACAAAATCGATAATGGTGACGCCAAGCCGATTAGGTAATCAGCTAGAAGACTACCACGAGCGAAGAGAGGGAAATCTGAGAATAATTCGAGAAAATTTGTTAAAAAGTTATGCAAATAAAAAAAGTCATACTAATTTATGCATTTGAGTCGCTGCTTTTAAAATTAATTAATAATATTTGAATTTTATTTAATAAAGGCATATTCTTAGATACATTTTAAACAAGTATTTATATAGCCTTAGATACCTTTATGGTTATAACTAAAAGTGGCAACATTGCTAAAAATTTCAGTACCTCTGTTATGTGCCAAGGGTAACCTATTTAGTAGTTTTGTCCTTGTTTAATTACCATATAAAGAGAGATGCAAATATCGTCAGAGTGTGCTCGACGATAATTTCGAACGCTGTAGTATTGTAGTAAATAATGTCAAACGTGGTTTGTTTATACGAGCCATGGGGTGCTCACTCTCGATGTTTGACAGTTTTTTATTTGTAGTTATTCCTCATGTCGCATGTGTCGTGAGCGTCGTTCTCAGAGACAAAGAATAACTCTGACAGAGACCAGAAATCACGGAAAAGAAGATTTAGTATTTCATAAATTCTTAATTCAGAAGAAAAAACATATACCCTTTTTATTCATAATCTGTGGTTATATTTTTTTCCAAACTGTGGACAGTTAATATATTGTTCGATTTACATTTGTGATTTTACAGTTACTCTTATAATATAATTATTATCAAAATGGTTTTTATGTGTTCCATTCCTGGTTGCAGTAATACAAAAATATTGCATTGTTTACCAAAAGATCCAGAGGTAAGCTATTCTGAATTAATTAAGTAATTACGAATTTATACATATTTTGATTTATAGATTAGATGACAATGGTGCCTGGCTATAGGAAGAAACGATCTTGTTGACGTAAATACTAAACAAAGGCACGCATTTAGGATTTGTGATCTACATTTTTCTGAAGATATGAATTTTATTACCAATCAGAATCGAACCAATTTAAAATTTAATGCTGTACCATCGTTAAATATTCCATGTAAGTATACTAATAACTAAAATATTAAAGATGCATTTGTACGGAAGGAAGTATATCTGTAATTTCAACTATTTAAACAAACTAACTTAAATATTATTTTTATTACTTAATATAGGTATTCATTTTTAGCAAATATGGTGGCCATAACTCCTGCTATATCTACAAGTTTAGCTTGTGAGGAGGTAACACCTATTCCGAATATAAGCTTGCTGATTTGGTAAAGACAAAGACCCAATTCCGGCGAATGTTTTCAATCATGATGTCACTCTTTATAGTCTGTACTCATAAATACATTTTAGATGTAAAATTTAAAAGAAAAATGTCATTGGTTATGAAAAGTAATATTTTCAGCCCTTTTTTATGTGAACATCATGATATGTTGCCATTGTACATTAATTATTTTTTAATTTTTTTATATTCACATATTTTAAATGGGCATGTAGAGTACAATGTGTTAGATAATGACATTTAAAAAAATATTGCATGGCAGAGACACTTAGTCTTAAAAGGTAGAAATAAAAACATTAATACTGTTAAACAACGTGTTTAAACCTTTTTATGTATTTTCTGCCATTTTCTAATTATTGTGTGTGCAGTATTTCTTTGAATCTTTAAAATGATCTTTTAGTGTTTTGCTATGTTGGCAATAAAGTTTTTTATTCATAGATGTAATTCACCTTATTTTTGTAAATAAATTGAAACTGTCATCAAATGTCATTTTCGTTAAAATGTCAGTTTGGGAAGTGGCTCTTTTTTGTCACTCAGCTGAAAAATACTTCAGCATTCTAGAATATTGTTGTGTATAATACATTTTGTTTATTTTTTTCCTAATCCTATTAATCATTGCCCCAATGCAACAGTGAAACATGCAAAATATTTGTTTCAATATCAGATGTAATGTGCGAAGATTCGGATCTTCCAATATTATTATTAGCATTATATGTATCTAAAGTAATTTTTTCAAGCATCTCATTTCTACTTTTAACTGCTTGCAAAAATTAACTTTATTAGCGCCATATATTTGATGCAATAAGTGTAAAATGGTGTAACTCGTTTTTTGTATAATGGTTTTGATTTACCAAGGCGTCGAAGTATAACCAACATTATATGTTGGCGCTTTGGACGATTAAAACTGAGTTACGCTATTTTGCGCTCAAGTATCATTTATCAGTGAGCTTATACTAATTTCATAATTGGCGCCTTTGAGCCTAGTTCATCCTCACGTCGCGAGCGTCACTAGTGAAACGTGTTTTGGAGGGAAGGCGAGAGTCGGCTATCTAAGGGAGTATATATAATCTGTGATACGAGCGCCATTACCACTAGAGAGTAGACATTTAGTTTTGATCTGTTTTTCAAGACTTTTAGTGACAAAATAAACTTTTGAGTTAATTAATTTAATGTTTTTGGATTATCATGATTCGTCGGTGCCAAGTTTGTCTGAAAAACACCCGAAATTATCATGGCTATGTATCCACAATACCATCCAGACTTTTTGTAATTCATTCATTATTTCACTACAGGCGTTTAGGATTGTTGGCCGCAAAAATAAACGTGTTTATGAATGAATAGCCCTCTCTATTGTATATTATTACTCTATGGTGTTGACCAAAAATAAATTTCACCCGTTCAAATTAAAAATGGTGCATATCAATTTTCAAATGATGACCCCGACCGCGAAGGCTGCAATTCTGTGAAAATATGTCCTCTAAAATTCTCCAATATCCATACTAGGTAAGGACAATTTGTTTTAATGACGCAAGTACTTTCTTCCTTAATGGAAATGTTAATACTCAAAATGTGAGGTATTGGAGTGACATATATCCTCACGTTTCGTGAAAAACATACAGTTCCCCTTAAAAGTAAATGTCTGGGCAGGTATTTTGGAAAACCACATAGTCGGGCCTCTTTTTTGAACTCTAATTTAACTGGTGAAGTATATCTCGACATGTTAGAAAACGCAATTTAACCGTTAATTCTTCAAATTCTGGAAGTGATCCAGATGAATTTGGTAACTTGTAAGTAACGTTCCAACAAGATGGAGCTCAGGCACACTATTACTTTGCAGTAAGACGTTATCTAGATGAAGAATATCCTGGTAGATGGATTGGACGACGCGGTCCAATAGAATGGCCAGCTCGGTCACCGGACCTAACACAAGCGAGCGAAGTAGTCAGCTGGCGCCATCTTCGAAGAACGGTCAGGCCAATACGTCGAAATTATTGAAATTTCGACTAAAAGCAGGTGTAGTAGAAAATCGAAATTTATGTTTCATATAGACACCTCGTATTTTATGAAATTATATTCATTTTATTTCATATGACTAATACGGTCGAATTTATCTGAGGTATTGGTTCGCAACTGAAAGTGAAGATGGCGCCAGCTGAGTACTTCTCGCTTATGTGTAACTACACGAGCCAAGTAGAGGTTGTCAGGACGGAATCTTCAGTTCGGATTAGAGACTCTGAACTGGAAGGCATTACAGCACTCTTGAAGAGATCCAAGAAGGTCGAAAAGCGTCAGTGTACTATGCCATTCTGCTATCAGTTGCGAATCACCACAGATGTCCGTATCGGCAAAATGATCGATCGACGTCACGGTTTTCGAAGGGGCTGTAATTCAATATTCTGCGTGGTATTAGCCAGGAATGTAGTTGTTTTTCCCTTCGAAGAACGGTCAGGTCAATACGTCGAAATTATTGAAATTTCGACTATAAGCAGGTGTAGTAGAAAATCGAAATTTATGTTTCATATATACACCTCGTATTTGATGAAATTATGTAGTTTATTTCTAAAAAGATGTAGTTGTTTCTACTTCCTATGAAAAATAAAACAAGTAAATATAACAATATATTTGAAATAATGGAGATACAAACTCATGTATTTAAAAAATTGTCTAGCCACTTTTCCAATTCTTCGGGATTCTCTTTAGAAGTTTCAGTACTTTCTTTGTCAACAGTTGAAGATTCCCCAAGAATTAAGTTTTCTTGAATTGAAATTGTTATATCTTGCATAGGTTCACTTTTTAGTTCATCTTTTGATTTCATATGATTAATGCTCGTTGATATTTCTTGGTGTGTTTGTTTAAGCAGACTCAATACTTCTGGTTCATCAAGTTTTATACACTTTTTCAAATAGTTTTTAGATTCACTATTCATATCGTGAATTTGGCTATTCTAAAAATAAAAGGTACCAGTAATGTAACATATAAGAAGATAAACTTTAGTACAGAATAGAAATTATCATATATTTATGAACCAGAGTAAACAAGAATTAATTTGTCTTTTAGTGCAATAGGCTTTAAAATTTTGAATACTAGATGAATGAATATAAATTTCAAATCTTCTATAAACATTAGTCTGCAGAGGTTAATTAATGGGACAAATCAATACTAAATATAAACACCAGGCATCCCAGATTTGCACATTCAGGCACACCACTTGTTCTAATGGATATATTTGATAAGTGACTATTATAAGAGACAAATTACTTGCAATGGTAAATATGTAACTAGAATAGTTGAGAAATATTAGTGAAACCTAATTTAAAAAGTCGCTGGAGAAGAATTGCATGGCCAATTTAATCAGAAGCTTTATAGAAATGTAGCATTTGCTTCAGACAATATTAACAAACATTTGGCACAAATAATTGAATCATTTGTCAGCAATTTTTTAAATTATCCCTCAGCATGTTGAATTGTTGTTGCAAGACGTTGGTTTGAATTCAAAATTATATCGTCAGTTTTTGGTAATATTTAGTAAATCATGCAAAGTTTGATTATAAGATTGTTCTCGCAACTATATTTTGATTATAATTATATTTTAGATTACTCATGGTAAAGGTTACCTGAATATATTATCAAAAATCTGTATAATAAATTGATACTACTTACTAAAAAATATTTTCCATCAATTCCTACTCTTTCATAAAAAGGAATAGCCATCAAATTTTCTTCTAATTGTTCCAAGTCTAAAGTGAACAATCCATCAAAAGTAGTTGATTCAGTTTCATTAGTTAATAATTTATCATTTTTAGTTTGAAACTGGGCACGCTATAAATATTTATGTGAAATTTTGTTAAATAACCATTCGTGTGTAACTATACAATATACATATACTCTTAACTACATGTGGATTTTGAATAAATTAATACATTTACCAAATATTTTTGAACTATACATTGTTATCATTAATGTCTACAAGTTTAAATGAATTCTACATACTTTAGTTATAGGTACACCAGCAAGAATAGAATAATCAGAATATTCCATTGTGTCAACTTCATTCTCTGTATTATCACCATCTTTATATCTATGCCAATTTGATTCTAAATTTGGTTGTGATTTTTGAGGGACATACTTTGAAATTTTAGTACTGTTACCTTTGTACTTTCTTTTATCTTGGATATGTTTCAAACCTCTGAAAAAAGTTGCGAAAATATTATAGTTACTCCCAAATAATCTAGAAAATAAACAATAATTTCAATAATTTAAGGTTAAATCTGGAAAAAGGGTAATTTACTTCATATAATTATTTGGTAGTTACAATAGAATTATGAAACTTCACTAAAGAAAATGTGTAACCATATAGTAGATTCCACACAGTAAGGGATAAAACAGTAAGCTCAACCTATCAATATTGCTAGACATTCTATTGTTCTCACTAACTACTTAATGTAAAAAATGTTTACATAAATTTGAATTATGTCATCCTTCCGTTTGAAAAGAATGAAAAAAGATACAAAATAGTACCTATACCCCTACCGAGATTTGTGTGATTCCATTCTTTAGAATATTTGCACAATTGTAATTATGTAATTTGATTAAGAACAAATTTAATAACTGTTATATTAATATAAATAATTTTAAAAGTTTTTTGTGTATCTTGTGTCAATTTCCAAAATATATAAATTGGTATCTAAACAGTTAGGTTAGGCAAACCTACAGTGACTATATACAAGACAGTGGCGACAATTATGGTCGTCCTAAGTGATTGGTTACCTATGTCACGTGGTATCGGCCGCCATTAGTTTGCTAAATGTTTGTTTATTTAATATTTGGTTCTATTGTGTTCTTACCACAGTTTTTGGTTTTTGAAAGTTTTTGTGCAAAATTTGGTGTTTAAGTGCTATTTATTAAATTTCTGGACTGAAGACTTATTTATATATGGTTTAGAGTAACAATATATTCAAATAAATATGAATATTTGCCTTTTATAACCAAATTTCCTTGGTTCTTACAGTGGATTTTGAGCATCGTTTTAGACATTGAATTCATCGATTAAATTAAAACATAAATGTATTCTCGAGTTTTACCAGTTGTTTCTTGTTATTTCTAAAACCTCTTAGATCTATAAAACGTTGCATAAGAATTAAAGTCTTTTAAAAAGTATTTTGTTTTTATTTGTAATAGCACAATGCCTGGCTGTGCTGATGTAAATTGCAGTAATTCTGCAAGAAAGGGGTTTATTCTGAAACACTTTCCAAAAGATCCTGAAAGAAGGAGGCAGTGGCTCATTAAAACCAGAAGGGACAATTGGCAAGATTTTTATGTCAAAAAAATGTGTGAAGAAAATTTAGTTCTAAATATACTCGATTGTCGTAAATTGAAAAATAAAATTATTAAATGATACATTATATTCAGATTAAAAATAAGTCCAAAAAGAATAAGAGTGCTTCTAAAAAATTAGCTAGTAAATCCCTTGCTGGTCATTTGTTATGAATATTCAATAAACAATTGCAATAGAACATTTTTTATTTTATTATTTATTTGCTTGATGGTTTTTTAATTAAACTTAAAATCTCTGAGACAAATTCAAAAATTTTGGGGCATTATGACATGTTCAATGGCCAAAAATATAAGATATTAGCTTCATATTATCTTGTTTATTAATAGTGTAAAGCATTTATTACATAAATATTGAATAGATATGTGTTTTATTTTTTCTGGTGGAGTTTCAATGTGATAATTGCAGGTACAGTCTGTAACATATAAATACATTCATTGATTAATTTCAGATTAGATGAAAAAATAAACATAGGGTAATTATTTCCTAATTATGTACTGAAATTGGATATAATTCTGACTAAAACCGTAATTGTCCAAATTTGTATCCCAACAAGTCAATTTAAAATATTTTATTACTTATTATACTTTTTTCTATTCACACAAAAATAGGGACTAACATTCCTCTGTGGCATATATCTATCTAATTAACTACCTGCTTTTGTTAAGAGGCCTGGTGCATTATTTCCGCTCAGAGTATATTTGCGGTAATCATAGATTAAAGAAAGACTCCCTAGTACATATACCTAGATTACACATCACGATTTATTGTAGTATCTATTTAGCATGACATTTAACATTATAATCGAGAATTTAAGAGCTTACCTTATATCTTTATCAGATGGTAAATAAAGATACATCCATAATTTTGTATGCAACATCATTACATCCATGATGATTTTGATTAACATCTGTCCACTTTTTCCAAAAATATTTTATGATACGCCTTATAAAAGAGCTGTTATTTAAAATTACACATTCAAAACTAGTTTAAAAGTTGCAATACTCTTTTAAAAAGGGTTATTTAGTTGCATGTAGTCAAATGTAAACAAATCAAAATTAGCAAACTAATGGCGGATGGGCGGAGCTTATACCCAATTGTCGCCACTGTCTTGTATATAGTCTCTGTAGGCAAACCTTGTCTGTTAATTATACCAAAGAATACACCATGGTGTATTCTTTGATTAAACAAATAATATTAATATGTTTATTTCTCTATGGTCTGTACCAATTTTCCAAGCCATAAAATAAGGTTGAAGTTATAGACAAATAATATGCATATCATATACGTATTTTACGTATATGATGCATATATGTACATATAAATTTATTTATTATGTAATAATAGCGTTTTCGATTTACCTGCACTCTGCAAGTTCAGTTTGCCCTGAAATGACGTCACAAAACTCAGCGAGGGCATGCTAGTTCACATGATTGCACTAAAAAGTGCGCTTTTAATCGAACACCCGTTCAACTGCCAGTGCAGTGTTTCTAACCCAACTTTCGGTCAAAAGGCGGAAAACAAACAAACAGCAGGAAAGCAAGGAGCAAGACACCATATGAACATGAACAGCACTGTATATACGAGTATATTTTATAATAGTTATATATTATGTATTTTATAATATATGAAACATACAAATTTACTCTTCAAGTAGATAGAAAAGACTTTAAGAAAAATGTTTTCCAACGAAATATGGTACACTTATTTCTTGATGTAATTATTTCCTTATCATGTTAGTAAAATCGATTATATTGATATTTTCTTTAGGATTTATAAAAAATATTTCTTCATCCGAACAACTATCTGAAGATGAAAGTGATACGGTTAGCTATGCTAATTAGAATTTTTTTTATTTGGCGCCATTTAAAACTGAACTGAAGGGACTGCACCGTCTTTTGTTTCAGTGCAAATAATATTGAACTGAGGGCGCACTCGAAGAGTGCCGCTTGTAAATCGAACACGTGAAACTGGAGGAGTGCAAGTCTGAGAACCATAATCGAACACAAATTTTGAACTGAGTGCGCACTCAGTTCAGCCGGTACAGGTAAATCGAAAACGCTATAAATGATAATATGTTTATTTCTCTATGGTTGAAGTATTTTATGTTTCCAAGCCGAGTAGCGCACAGTGGCGTATCAAGGCATAACAATTAGGAACGAAATTATTAAAAGTTAATTGATTTTAGTTTGAAACATTACTACTTTCTACAAAATGTTTTCATTAACTGTTTTTATATATTATCAGCAACTAAAGTCATAATAGTTATGAAAAAGTTTTTTTTTATTTTATTTATTTAGTGTCTCGACATCTGATGGTCATTGACACATTTACTTTACAACCGTAATACACCAATATAAATTTACATTAAATGAAACAATTGATGATTCGAGTGTGAACTGTCGAAAAGTGCAGACGAGTTGACGTTGACGCATAGCAGATCAGGTACCGGCGAGAAAGAAGCTACAAGGTAGGCTGTTCTACTAATTTCCTGTGTTAAATAAAACCTATCTCTCCTTGAGCTGGGGGAAAATAAATATACATAAATAATTGTTCCTTTTGATTATTACTTTGGTCAGTTTCATTAGTTGGGTTCTAAATTAAAGGTTATAGAATAAAGGCTACAAGTTAATATCAGTGTGAGTTCGGGGGTGTCGGATCCCCCGATTAATGAAAAAATTGATGCGGAAATGTTAATGGGAGTGGATAATATAAATGAAATAACTAATAATAGCGCTAGATTGTCAGGCGACGAGTCTGGGTTGACAGAAAAACCTGTTGTAAAAAACAATAACAACATAAAAACTAGTGATAGATATTCTTGTTATGATAAGGAGCCATATGATATATATATATATATATATATATATATATATATATATATATATATATATATATATATATATATATATATATATAGAAGCTTATATTGAAAATCGTAATGTAGGTAATTATAATTACTTATATATATACTATATTAAAAAGACACATAAAAAGGGCAGAAATCGCATAAGCGCGGAATTTAGAGGATTTAAAGAAGCAAATTTATTTTTAGAATCTAAGGGAGAGAGGGTATGAAATATTCATACCTAGGAAAAATATATCGTGTAAAGGAATAGTCAAATATATTGATAAATCTTTTTCGGATGAAACGCTAGTTAAATATTCAGATACAATAAGCCAAAATACTAAGGTCCTCGAGGCCAAGAGATTCATGAGAAGAGTAAAAATAACCAATAGAAATTTAGAGCAAGAGCAGTTGGAACAGACTCCGGGGGGAATGGTGCTGACGGAAGTGTGAAGACGGTCCCAACGGAGACGGTCAGATACACTTTTTCTGGAACCGGTCTGCCTCGTTATTCTGTTCTCATTTGCGGTATTGAACATCGAGTGTTACCTTATGTAATGCCAGTCTTTCAATGTTACAATTGCTTAAATTACGGTCACATCAAAAAATTGTGTAAATCTAACAAACCTAAATGTTTAAATTGCGGAGAAATTCATGAAGAAACGCAAACATGTCACATCAAATGTATACATTGTAACAGCTTGGAACATAATAGCACAGATAACAACTGCCCGGAAAAAAGACAAAAGCAATAAGAGAAATGATGTCCTTTGAAAATATATCGTTTTTTGAGGCAGCAGAGAAAATTCCAAAAAATCAGTCCCGGGAACAAATCTCTCCCAAAGAGTTTCCTTTGTTACCCCAAAGGGAGACACCTAGCAATATACCGATCAGCGGCAGAAGAGCGACTCATATCTAACAAAATACACCAAAGATGAAATATAACCAAGCTGTGAAGGGAAAGAAGAGAAAAAACAGTCCCATAAAAACATACGATTTAAAGAAACACAACGAGCAATTATTGTCTCCCAATGGACGAACACAATTTTCACCCGCAAGTATGTATTATGTACCACCATCAGAAGAAAGTGAGAGTGAAGAAGAACAAAATCAAGGCCCGTCTTACAGGATCTCAAGGGAAAACCCCTATATGTTAGATCAAATTATGAGTCTAGCTAACTCACTTAATCATAATGATATGGAGCATGTGCTCCAATTTATTGGTAGGCTAATAAGATCACCTGGTATAGATAAAATAAATAAAGATGCACTCAAGTAGACACATGAAACAAAATAAAGCTATGCAAAATAATAGCGAATTAAAAAAAATCAATAAAAATATCGTTAATAATAATAATAATTCAACTTCAGGGTTGAGAATAATCCAATGGAATATTCGCAGCCTAAAAGCAAATTATAATCAACTGAAAATATTTATATATGAAATTAAACCGGATATAATTATTTTAAATGAAACTTGGTTAGATGATATGTATTATTTTAATATTAAAGGTTATAGCATATATAGGCAGGATAGATATGGCGGATATGGGGGTATAATTACTCTAGTTAGTAATAAGATAACACATCAACCTCAGCCAATAATGAAATTTCAATCAAGTATGCAATCACTCACAATTAAATTAAATACTTATAAACTCAGTATAGTCAATATATATATATATATATATATATATATATATATATATATATTTAGTTAACATACAAGGTGGGCTCCTCCCATGTTAAATCTGAGGTATAAGTGAGCTCCGCGGTAAAATGGGCTCCGATATACGGAGCCCAGTTTACCCAGTCCTAAAAAAAGCATCAGCTACCTTATATTTATGTCTAGATTGATTTGGCATAGTTTTTAGAAGGAGCTAATTTTGGCCGTTTTCGTGAATTTGTATATTTTTGTAGTGCGCGTGTATATTTCTAGATGGCGATATGTTGAAAACTTGATATACATTTTATGTTATATTTCTAGGTCAAACAAGGATCCGATAACTTTGGCACCACTGCAGTTGAGTACCACATCACTGTAGCGGTCAGAGTGAGCTCCTTCTAGTGTTATTATACTAAATTGGTAAAGACTTACATCATCGGTTATTTCTTGTTACAGTTAAAGTATTATTCAAGAAAATCAAAGCTATGAGTCTATTTTTAAATATATATATATATAGGAATGAGATACGTATACCATGCAAGGGCTCACAAGTAATTTGACATCTTCAACGATTCGGCAACGGGAGCTTTGGAGTTGGCTGTTTTTTGTTTTAGATATGAATGCAAATTATAATTATTTTAATTCATTTAGATAACATAATTCTGTCATTTTGAATCTTGAAAGTAATTTTAATAAAAATATTCAAAACGTTTCAATTACATTGTATATCTTATTGACTCGAGGTGATAACAATTTTTATTATATTGTAAATAGAAAGTGTGAAATTAATAATCTACTTTTTCGGATTATAATTTTACTGATTTAATAGATAAGTTCTTCTTGAATTATGAAATGGCTGATTAATCACGATGTTCATTTCATTGCCTTTTTGTTCCTATTTAGGTTTGAGTTCAATTTGGCATATATATTTTTGTTTTTTTTTCATTATGTTTATAGATTATATCTACCGGCTCTAATTTTATGGCAAGATAGACTGAATGAATATAACCAAATATTACGTTAATTACATATAGAGACTGTTAGACTATACCAATGAAGACGGACAATTACCTAAGCTGAAGCCTTCGGATATCCTAAAAATTTTCTAGGAAATAGGACTAAAGGAAATGCTCTAGCTGCTCAGACTTTCCTCAGGAACTAAGTAGAAAAAAGGAGGCACAATAGATCTCTTAGGTCTCAGTGAATATCACCTCAGTAAACATTCATACATAGACGATACCAAAAATTATTTACTAAATATATCTAATTTGCATCCCAACTGAGCTAGAGTTTTTTTCCAATTCTAGCTTTTATTTCTTGTACACATACGATGTAAACATCAAAATTCTTTTACGCGATTTTCGTTTTCTTCATATAATTTTCATACTTGCATTTTAAGTTGGCGTCATGAAATTATGAGAATTTTAAGTGTCCAAACACAACAAAAATTCAAGTTGTTTATAAATACCATAACAAACATTATACTTGTTCAACCCCAGTATATTTTTAGAGCTAAAAACTTATCATGCTTCGCTACACTGATTCTTAAAATGGGAAATACTAAGAACAAATTATTTATTTCTGAAGCTAGGTATCCAAATTATAGCATGATCTTGATAAACACTCTTCTGTTTTTGTTGATTCGACATAATTTTGAGATTACTAATCTAATTAAAAATCGAGAGCTTCCGCTCGAGGGCTTTGATAAATTGACTATTAATATAACATTCCATTGACCAATGAAATTTCATAAATTTTAAAACAAACCAATCGGTAATAATTAATAGCAACTATTAGCGACTACAGAAATAGTAACTTTCATTTGGAAACGTTGAATATAACTTCAAATGATTCTGACAATTTTGGCAGTAATTAAATTGTCATGTCATAACAAAATTTGTCCACGGCTGTTTGATAATTGATAAAGTTTTCATTTTACGTGTGCAGCTTCCTAAGAATGACGACGTTCATTATTCACTAGTCAATAATAAGTATTGATAATCAACAAATCCCAGACAGGCCGTCGCAGGGCGAGTTCCAGCGACTACAATACAGCTGATAGCTAGTATTTTAATTATTATACTGAATTAAAATGACCAAAAAGTTTAATATGAAAAATGAATCAGACGGTGAAATGAATGTTACCTTGCCGAACATAAGGGAAGCAGCACAAATATGTAGACTCAATAGGCTTGTACCCGCGACTTCGTTGACGTAGATCGTCTAATTAAATATTATGCTGATATGTAACTTATCTTGCTGCAAAAGATTCGTTGTTTTTTTTTAATTCAAACAAATTCAATATTTAAAACGAAACAAAGTGGAATTTTATTATTATATATTATTGTGAAGTTAAATAAATTTTTGCAATTATACATATCCACACATGTAGTAGTGTGTGCGCAACATAAATTTAGTTCAGCTCGTAAGTTTGAAAAACTCCAAAACTGTGTACTTTTTATTTTTTACTTCTTAAAACTTTTCCATATCGAGTAGGACGGCTGGCTGTATCTGAAGAACCGATAATCGTTGATAGAGAAATTACTGAAAATTGGATTTAAATTAAAGTATTATGTATTATGGAATATCAACAATACCTCTTTTGTTATCATCAATCAATTCTAAATAATTTTGAATAAAAAATCCTCAAATAATTGGTGTACGGAAGGACAAAATAAATGAATGATTATAACCCGTTTATTTCAATAGAATTTAACAAAATTGGTTGAATTTTTTACCAAATGATTAACAAATCGGATAGTTTCAAATCTCTTTACGGAGATATCCAACAATTTCATCATTTCATTTCAAAAGGTTTAACAAGGTTTTTAATTCCAATAGTGATAAAGTGAAACAGAATTTCAATTTTTCTTACGAGCACGATATACTTTTAACAAATTATGTTGCATCTGTATATGCTTTTTATGGGGTGTTCATATGGTAACTGGAGGTACCTATACCTCCTTACCGATACCCAGAAAGTTTTATTATAAATATTATAAAACGATTTAATCCCGTTGTTTTGACACCTTCCAATATTTTTGTGCGTACTTGGCAAACCATTCACATATGCATTTAGTGGTAACATATTCCCGCTATAACCAGAGGCGTCCAGTGGGATAGAATAAAAATAATAGTTTTTAATGTATATCTTCTTAGAGTGAAAATTTGATAAACATCAATATGAAAAGATCATTTGAGATGGTATCAACTAAAATTAGGTATTATAAACATTCCATTCAATCTCGAATAACTTGAAAACTTCGTACTGTATCGCATAGAGACAGGAGGTTAATATTTACGTGGAAAGTAACGGAGTATCGAGAAAACATGCTGAAATCATTTTTACGATAGTGGCGTAGATTGTAGGGGGAAAAGAAGTATTTATCCCTACCGCATGCCTCTAGTGATATAGGAAAATTATATTTTACCACTAATTGAAGTATCCTAATATATAAAAAGTGGAAGGTGTGAAAACAATGGACTACAATCATTTCAAATAATTATGATATAACACCCTAGATCTCAGTAAGAAGGAATATTTTACTGAAGTGTTCTCGAATCTTCATATTTTGTGCTAAGGTTTCTCCAGTTACTATATGGACAATTGTTAATCAACCACTCTGTATAAATATGACTGTTGTACAAGTGAAAAACACCATTTTTTACGATAACGTCAAAATTCTACTAAATTATGTTAAATCTGACGTTTTTACGTAGATGTGAGAGGTTCTGTGTTTGCTTGTATTTAGTTTATGTAGCTTCAATTACCTAGAACGATCGGAATAACTAATTTAGTAAAAATAATGAAAAACTGTTACACCTGAACTTTTATAAGTGAGAATGATAAAAAGGTTTATGATAACCCTGAAAAATATGGTGGTTTAAGGGTTGATGTATGCGGTTGGAAAGGAGTGAAAAATGGTATTCCTGCTATTTACAGTGAAAGGTAAAGTCGTACGAAAAACTATCCAGTGGAATAATTGTAGATACTAAAAAAGTCTACAATTATTCAAACACATGCTTAAATCTTCTTTTTCTGTGTTGTTTTTCTTTGTCAAAATAATTTAATGTGGACGAAATTAAGTATACGAGTATGTACACTATTTCATATCTCAAATGAAATTATTTTAGTGAAAACAATTAATTAGCTTGCGAGATATTAATTTTTTCTGTGAAATATCATGGTACAGAATAACCATAAACATCCGTCTTAAGCGCAACAAAGCGGTACAATAAAAGGTACTTCGAAGATAGGGCGTTGAAAAATGACTATTAATATACAAATAATAATTATTTTTTAATAAATAATAAAGACAAAAAAATCTCGAAAACCATTACATTCAGGCATAGGGAAATGTTAAGAATATATGGTTGAAATCTAATATAGAATTGAGGCGACAAAAAATATGTTTGCCATTTAAAAACACACAGTTATTACTATTATCCATTATCCAAAATTTACGTTAATTATTCTTCACCCTGTATAAAAAATGGAACACGTTTTTCTGGGATATTATTGAGTTACCTTACAGTGACCGATGTAGGTGGTGGAAATTCAGTAATTATAATTTATCATCAAATTTATAGTTTATAAATAACAGTCAAACGGGAATGTCCGTAATAAAATAATTATCATCTCGCCATGAGACTAAAGTATATTAGTTTGTCATAATAAGTTGTTGATAATTATATCAGCAATTTATAAAGTTAAAAATATACTGGGTGTTTCATTTGGAATAACGAAGTGGACTGCAACATAACTATGAGTATGTATCAAATAAATCATAATATATTAGGGGTAAGCTGTTTACTTAATAGCAGATAAATATTGAACAGTTTGTTCATAACTATTATAGATGAGAATATTTTCTTGTTTCATACTTTTTTCATTAGTCGGGTTTTAGTTTTTGAATACTTTTTATTCCGTATGCGACTACATCCTCTAGCGGGTACATTAAATATACTTTTTTAATTTTGAAATGTAGAGTCATGGGTTATCTGTTTACAGAATATAGCAGGCATCATTTAAATTTGCACACCGCCTAAAGTTGTGCAGATTAATTATAAGTATTTAATCTAGTGTACTGACAAGAAGTGTGAATATTGAAACAATCCTTAAAATTTAAAAATGGAAACTCATTTGACATAAAACATAAAATTGGTAGTTTTGACAAAAGTTTGATACTGTATTATTTTCATAAATGATTTAAATTGTCTAATTTCATAAAAGACATTGTTTGTTAGCACTGGACAATGTCTCAGTATCACGGAAACATCTGGTTCTGAATATTTACCATCCGAGGAAAGTTTTTTTCCAATAATTCAAACAGAGAAAACAATCTTTTTGACTCATCAGAGCGTATCACGATCCCACAAAATAAAGTGCCGTTGACAAGCTATGCCGTTTTACAAAACTCTTCCTTGGATTTCCACTACAATTCCAAAAATGAAATCGTAACACGTGATTTAACACTAGGAGATTCTACGTTTTAAAAAAATAATGATTCACATCTAGAACAGATGTCGTTTTCATTTGAACTTGATACAGTATTCTCTTTAATATCCGAATATAATTCATCACTTAAACAAGTAAAACATACAGCACTGGATAAATCAACAGAAGAATCCAAACCTCTTGGTTCTGATGTTCAAGAATTGCCAAGAATATCTAAGAAAAAGCGACGACCACATGATTCCCCATATTGTATACAAGATGCTCAGAATTTTGGAAGGCATTTGATACGTCATCATTCCGATGAATTTGATGTTCAAAGATTTTTATGTTTACACAAGGGCTCAAAACTACGAACGAAAACACGCTTTGGATCAAATTCGACGTCATTGAAATTTTGTTATGATATAATTCCGATTAGCGAGAACAAGAAAAGCAATGTGAACCGTAGTATTTCTTGTAGGTCCTTCGAATCCTGATCCCAACAAACCTTTAAGATCACAAAGCGAAGGTGAAACGGTTATGCCTAAATGATCCTCTAGGACTAAGCGGAGTACTAAACACACTGACAGGTGATGTAATTCTCTCATTGCTAAAATAGACCTAACAATTTGTACGATACAAGCCGTTAAAGTTGGAATGTAGCGGTTTATCGAAAGTACTATTTCGTTTTGGTAAGACTTTTTATTATTAATATTTTGCAGGGCTGTTAATCCTTACTCATTCGGCATTAGCTTTAGACTGATTTTCGACCCAAAGATATAGATAGTTGTAGGGTTAGTGAAAAAATATTTGAAATGAAATTCTTAGTAGTTCTTATTCTTTGCTATTCTCTGCAATACTATTTCATACAGTGTCAGACAAAAAATAAAGGACGGTAAATATTCCGAAATTGCAATTTTATTATAAATGATCCTATATTTAGGAATGTCGTCGGTATATTTCTGCATTTTTGTGTTATTACTGTTAGTTTTGGTACTTGTTAGAGATATACGTTTTTAAAGTTAGTGGCAATCAGGATTTTGTTTGCGTCAAAAATTACCATGTAATACAAAATAGATAATATACTTAATTTCTTTTATATTATACAACTGTATATATAAATAAAAAGAGGCATATATTTGAGGGATATTTTTAAAATAATATACTAAACACGTATGGTAGCTTTTTAATTTTTTTATACTATATAAGTGATATTCAATAGCCTACTTATGTGTAAAGCAATTTTGCCGGGTTTTTCATTTACGATTTTAGCCACCAATTCTTAAATGTTTTAGTTTTTGACACAGGAGCTATTGAGAACTTATTTATTTCACTGTTGATCACTCGTACAACGAAAACAATTCGAAAAAGCGTTTAATTGATTAAATAATGGATTTGAACCACTGAATATCACTTCAGAAAAAAATCCTCTGTTATGTGTTGAGCATGTTAATTTAAAAATACTCATTAATTACTTACCTAGTCGATATATTTAAGAACACTCTGTATAAATAAGCATATTTTTATATTATTGTGCGATTTACAGAAACTGCATCTAAAATATATTTTCTATATTGTATTACACTGGGAATTATCATAACAGAGTCTTAATTGTTCATGACTTTAAAAATGTATATTTCAAAAACTGATCATAGGAAAATATTAAGAATTCAACACTTTCATTGAGTACCAAAACTAGTAACAAAAACTTACAGACATTAACCAGAATTGAGCTGAGCCTATCAGCAATTTAAGTAACTGGATCGAGTACAAATGCGTATCAAGTTTTCAAAGAAAGATACCAGTCGCCACTTTCATAAAAATTGTAGGGTCCTTATTCGGATCAACTATTAATACAAAATAAATTAGGTGTGCATAAAATGGGAGGGAGAAGGTAGCATATTCTTGTAAATGCATCAGTCAAAAATGTAAATGTATATTTCCATAAAAATATATAATATAAGCTCGACTATTGAGCTTATTTTTGTCAACAGGTTTTTATATGATATGCAAATATGCTAATTTATAGGTATTATTACGTATTCGTTCTTTCATGTTATAAACAATCTCAGTTTAATATAAGTCAATTGTTTGTAATTTATAATTTTTATTTCTCATAGTTGTTGTTTCAAATTAACAATTTCAGTCTCAGATAAAAATTTCTTACGAAGAACGCCGATTGCAATCGTTTTATACAATGTCAATACCGAACTGGCAATTATTCTTTTGATTGTATGTATTAACTGGCCGATAGTATATGTGGCAACGCCGCAAGGAGTCCATATTACCTGAAATGCATCATATACGGAGCCTACCTTGCTTTTGAAGTATGGAAATATACACCAACGGAGCCTACTGTAACCGCTACATATAACGGATCCCACTAAGACGTCAACTTATATAGTGGTATACATGAAATATACGCTAGGAGCCCAAATTGGACTACAGATATAACGGAGTCCACATTAGCCTGCAACAGTATATATATATATATATATATATATATATATATATATATATATAACCCTTCAGGTAACAAAATAGACAGGAAAGAATGGAAACATTATTTGAAAATACACCAGCTCCATTGATATGCATGGGGGACTTAAATGGACATAATCAGGTATGGGGTAGTGATATCTGTGATTTTAATGGTAGACTAATCAACAATTCTATGGAGGCATTAAATCTAACAATAATGAATGATGGTACTGCGACAAGGATGGGAAGGCCTGATCAAAATCCATCAGCACTGGATCTTACTATAGTCTCCAGGGATGTAGCAACCAGCTGTGTATGGTCAGTTCATGAAGACACAGGGGGTAGCGATCACTTCCCTACAATTTGCGACTTAGATCTAGCACAAAATAGCGGCAGTATAGTTAGGAAAAGAAATTTTCAAAAAGCTAAATGGGAAATATATGCTAATATAATAGAAGATAGGATAAATGAATTCACAGAGGCAAAGGATTATAATAAATGGTATGAAGTCGTCGACCTAGCCGCAGAGGAAAGCATCCCCTATTATAAAAATAAGGGTAGTAATAGAATGAATCCATGGTGGGATTTGGAATGTGAAGATTTGATTGGAAAAAGGCGAGAAGCTATAAAGAAGTTCCAAAACACTCCAAGTATGGATAATTATGTTGAATATATGAAGGTCAAAGCCTATGTCAAATTAAAGTTAAAACTTAAAAAAAAGTCGTCCTTCCAAAGTTTCTGTAATACTCTGAATAGAGACACTCCAATAAATAAAATTTGGAATCAAATTAAAAAATGTAAATCATATTATTCACCATTGAACGCCCAATTACCAAATAATGAAACAGCTAATAAAATCTTAAGAGTCCTTAACAGTGTGTAATGTTGACTCTGACTTAAACCTTATGAATAATAACATAAATGTGGAACCATTCACATTAAATGAGTTTATAATGGTGTTGAATAGTAAAAAAGATAAAGCAACAGGTACGGATAATGTGTCATACTCAATGATTAAAAATCTTCCCTTCTATGTACAGCACAATTTACTTTTTATTTATAATTCCATTTTAGATACAGGTAAAATTCCGATACAATGGAAGGAAACTCTAGTTATTCCGTTCTTAAAAAATGACAAAAACGTAAATGACCCAGGTGGGTATAGACCTATAGCACTAATGTCGTGTGTAGCCAAAGTTTTTGAAAGTTTATTGAAACTAAGAATCGAATGATACATAGAACATAATAAAAAATTACATAAACATCAATTCGCTTTTCGTAAAGAGAGAGGATGTAATGAGGCTATAGCCATGCTAATACATTCAGTTTTAAATGCGTTCAGTGATCAAAATTATTTGTTGGCTGTATTTATTGATCTTAAATCAGCATTTGATAGGGTGGATCTACATTTATTACATAGAAAAATGATACATATGAATATCCCATCTAATTATGCAAATGTGATATTGAACCTTATAATCAATAGAACAGTGTTCATTAAAGATAATAATAATGAACTAATAGGGCCTAATATAAGCACACAGGGAATTGCACAGGGTTCGCCATTAAGTCCTATATTATTTAACTTATATACTCAATCTTTATTTGAAATATTACCTGGAAATATTAAAGTAGTACAATACGCAGATGACTTAGTCTTCATGATAGAAGGAAGAAATATATCTGAAATGAATTGCGAAATGAATCAGGGGCTAGAATTGTTAGCGGAATGGGCAGATACACATAATTTTATAATCTCGGCCTCTAAATCATGTGCATTAGTTTTCAGTAATGGATACAAAAGAGATAACTATATAATAAATTTTAAAATACAAGGTAATAACATAGCGCTTAAGGATAGCATCATGTATTTGGGTATTAATGTAAATAATAGGCTAAACTGGTCAGGGCACATTAAAAAAATAGAGAACAGAGCAAATTTAGGATTTAATATCATGAGGGCAATTAGGGGTATATATTGGGGTGCTGATCCACTAACATTATTGACTGTGTATAAGGGTATTATTAGACCTCACCTGGATTATGCCACATTCATGCTGAAAGCATGCAATAAGAATACAATGGTAAAACTGGACCGTATTCAATATAAATGTCTACGGCTAGAGATTGGTGCCATGCGATCTACTCCTACTAATTGTTTATTAGCAGAATGTGAAGAACAAATGCTGGAATATCGTAGAAAAACATTAGCTACAAAATTTTATTTGAAAATCGTAGGAGACTTAAGTAATCCATTAAACCAAATCTTATGCAATCTAGAGCTTAAATGCAAAAATAATATAGGGTATTGGAGAAACAAAGAAGTGCCATACCTTATACAGTGTATAAGAGAAAATAAAGATATTATTGCTGAAATGTATCAATCGGAGATTAAACCTTGCTTTCAATTTAGTATTGATAATCAAGTGGACCAAATTAGAGTAATTTCATCGGAGTTTGGGAAAAAGGATGTATATAGTAATCAAAGCTTTTTAAACGAATTCTCAACAAAATATTCAGCATTTACTTGGATATATACTGATGGGTCCATTGATATTGGAACAAATAGTGCTGGCTGTGAGGTTTATATTCCATCCATAGAGTACAGGTTTGCAACAAGATTACATAATTTCACTCAAATATGCACAGCAGAAATTATAGCAATAAATAAAGCGGTGGAGGTATGCATTGAAAAGGAGCTAAACGATGTGTTAATTTTTACAGACTCACAAAGCGCAATTAAAAAATTGAAAATAATAAACTTGGTAGCGATAGCCACTTGACATTGCAAACAAAAAGTCTTATACTTGAGGCCAAGAAGGCAAAATGTAATATAATCTTAGCATGGATACCGGGTCATAAGGGGGTTTTGGGAATACAGAGGCAGACAAATTGGCCAAAGTAGGTAGAACATTAAATGTACCTGCTGATATAAAATTAAATAAATATGATTATCTACCATACTTAAAATCAAGAATTAAACAGAGACATAATGAGGAATGGAAGCGAACAATTGAAGTCAAAGGGAAATGGTATCATTCTTGTTAAAATGATTTTCCCCATAAACCTTGGTTTACCAAATTTTCATATATTGACAGAAGGCACATCACAACTATAGTTAGATTAAGAACTGGACATTGTCTGAGCCCAGAACACTTGTATAAAATTGGATGTAGTGAAGATTTGATGTGTGAATGTGGGCAGGTAGGAAATTTACAACACATTTTTCTGGAATGTCCCATAAATCAAACATACAACTATAGTTTATGTAATGAACTAGTTCCATTGAATTATCCAACTCCCATATCATTACCCTGCATTTTAAGCAATTTAAATTATGATTGTATTAAGGTGTTAATGAAATTTATTTGCACTTCTCAAATTAAAATATAGACTCCAGTTATAATTACACAATTTGCAAATAAATATATCAATCTCTCAACTTCAGTTAATACACTAATATAATATGTCAATATGTGTATAATCTTCTTTTTGTCCTAAAATCTATACCTGTCCTATATCCCTAACGAGGCTACTCTCAATGTGTACAAATGCTCGGTTGTAGCCCCCGAGCGAGAAAAGTCTTAAACCTTTGTTGTTTTGTCTGGAGCTATTCTAATCCAAGGCGGTGAGTCCGAGAGAAAACTGTTGGCCGTTTGTTTGAGGTCTATATTTTCGAGTAAAGGTTGTAAAAGGCGTTGTATTGTATGATAGCTAGTTACGGTGCTTTGGGTTTCGGTTTAGTTTGAGTTTATGATATGATATACTGGATTTGTAAGGTTAGATGATACCCGTGCTGAGTATGACAGTAGAAGCTGTTGTCTACGGAGATATAGGGGTATTTCATTCGCTTCGCAGCAGAGCGATTCCTCAGGACTGGATCTGAAGGCTCCTAAACAGATGCGGAGTGAAGTCTTCTGTATTGAGTTTAACTTATTTAGAGTAGATATGCTTGCATTACCATACACAATACTGCCATATTCTAGTTTTGATCTGATTAAAGCTCTATAGATTTTTAGTAGTTGTTGTTCATCAACTCCCCATGTGAGATGTGATAGTGTCTTGATCAAATTTATGCGTTTTAAACAATTATCCTTGACATCGTCTATGTGGTGTTTCCACGTGAGTTTACTATCGAAGGTTATTCCTAGGAAATTATAGTGGTCTACTACATCTAAACTTCTCTCGTTCAGTTTAATATCAGGCGGCATTTGTTCGTTCCCTTTCCTGCTGAATTTGATTACTTTCGATTTTGTTGGAGAGAAATTGAATCCTACTGTAACAGCCCAGTCGAAAAAGTTTTACATTGCCTGAGAACTATTAAATTCAAATAAAACTGATGAATTTACTAGGAGTAAAAAATATGAATGCATTGGACAGAACTTTTATTTAATTTTAAATCTGTAGAAATATAAAGGGTGAAATATACAAAAATAAAACGATATATTAATGGAAAAAATATATTGAATTAATACAATTTTACTGTGTTGTCAGTATAAATACAATAGTACAAATTTTATTGATAGTATGCTGAAAATTAACCCACACATATTAACTTATACTATAACTATAAAATAATACAAAAAAACACCCTAAACCTATTTTATTTAATTAAACAAACTAATTTATTTCGAGGGCAGTATGTTTTTACTGTCCTCGAAATAAAATTAAATTGGGTAGTTGGCTTCGAACCCGATCTTCTTGTTGGGATTCAATTTTAGTTATAAAATGTATTCTGACATTTATAACTTTTCACATATTGCTTTCATTAAATAATATTTATGACTGATTGGGTTTTCCACGGCATGGAGATCTAAATTAGTGAATATTTTATTGCCAATACATTCGAATATTATTTTATTTGTTAATGTTACAATAAATTTATTTTCGTGCAATTTACTTCTAAATGCCCGCGACATTTGATCGGACAGAATTTTTATAACATCTTGTGAGGGATAAACTAGACCCCCATACGATTTTTGTGCAATTAGTAAATGTCAAAAAATTACGATTACATATTAAACTTCACACTTAATACTTTTTTGCAGGGATCTTGATACAACAACGCCAGAGCGCGTTTTTTGATATAATAGCAGAAAATTCAAAAGTGTCTAAAAAATTAAATGCAATAATATGCCTTTTTTCAGAAAAATGTAGTAAAATAACACCTAAATAGGCGAGTGATAACCGTATCTCGATATTTTATTCCTAGCTTCAAATATCGAAGAAAGAAAATTTAGTTGTCATAAAATTTTTAAAAAACTCTAATACACCGCTAATTATTCTTACTTATTTGTCTTTTTTCAAGATTTACTGATAGAATTTCATAATTATATAATTTTTAAATAATAAAAGTATTCTTAGTTCAAATATTTAAAAAAAACGTGTAGGGACATAAGAAGAGAAAAGGAAAAATTCTGAAATCGAACTAATGCCTCCTTAAATGCTCGAAATGTCTTCCATTACACTCAATGCATTTGTTGGAGCCGCTCATGCGTGGACATTACAGCCGCTTCAATTTCTACTCTTGACAGGCTAGAAATGGCCTCTTGTATTCGTACTTTCATGTCGTCTCTCGTTGTTGGTGGAATTAGGTAAACAATATCTTTTAACCGACCCCATAGATAGAAGTCCAGAGAAGTAAGATCTGGGGATCGGGGCGGCAACGGAAATATACTTCCTCGTCCAATCAATCTCTGGTGATATCTTCGATCTAAATGTTCTCGCACATTTCTCAAAAAAATTGCAGGGCAACCGTCTAATTGTAAAAACTTATTTTGCCGTAATTGCAAGGGCACATCTTCTAATAAAGTAGGCAGTTGGTTTACCAAAAAATCATGAAAGACGGCACCATTTAGTGGTTGAACGAATAAATAGGGACCTATAATAGTTCCGCCCAGGATGGCACACCACACATTGCGACTCCAATGGCCTTGATGTTGGACCTCACGCAACCAGTGATGATTGTTGTCCGATCAATAATGCATTATGCAAATTAACGTTTCAATCACTTCTAAAAGTGGCCTCATCCGTCCAAAGAATTCCGAAGAAATATTCTCTATTTTCCCTAATCATGCCCAACATCAAATAACAACAATCTAGTCGTCGGTCGAAGTCTTCGTCCTTTAAAGCTTGATGTAAAACCATATGATATGGTTGCAGTCTAAAAATTCGAAATAACAAACACATTGTGAAACATTTAAAGTAGTATTTTTAATGAAGTAAAAACTTACGCTGCACTTCTAGCTCTAACAATTAATACTTCAATGACCATATTAGTCATTTTTTCTACTACCGTGCGTAAAGTACGTACTTTAAACACATTTTCGAGTGCGTAAAACTTTACTTTACGCACTAGTGCTTAAAGAAAAAGTTACAATTTGTATGTAGTTTTATCTAGTCTTTAAAAATATAGGTAGGTATAATGAACGGATATTAAATCTGAGTTTTCTGTAAATCGGAGATTGATATAGAATTCAGTAAAGTACATACCTATTAATGATTAATAAATAATTACTGGGTCCTGGCAAATAGTAGAATAGAGTGCATAGGTAGGTACCTATAAGTTGGCTGTGGGTGACTGACATTTCTTTGTGCATTGATTCGGACATTTAAGTTTGAAATTGAGATCTTCCGACTATACCTAGGGTAAGCAAAAGTATTTATATTTAAGTATTGAACATTTTTAGGAAACTATGATGTTATTTTAGATTCTTTTTCTAGAATACAGAATAGGTAGGTACATATAACTATAAAGGTGGATTTCTCTGGCGAGCTCTCAGAATATTATTTTGAAAATATACCATCAAACATATTACACGTAGCACAGAATGCTCCTAATGATTTATTGCCCCAAAAATCTGTGAATATTTACGAAAAAAAATACAATTTGTTTAAAGAATGGTGTAGCAAAAATAAAATAACAAAATATTCCGAAAATGCCCGAGTGCACAAATTGCACCTTTAATATTAGTGTTGTTAATAATTGAATTCGTCTGTTGTTTTGTTAATTTGTTGTAATTTTGATTAAAATGTTGAAAATATGAATCAATATATAATATATTTTATTAGGAATCAATAAAAGCGTGTTATAGTTTCTTCTAAATAAAAATTAAACCTACTTTAGTGCGCAAAGAAAATTACTATTAAACTTCTGTATTTTGATAAAATTTTCGGTAGTAGAAAAAATAGTGTATGCAATTCGTGTGTAAAGGCATTTTTTCGTCTCATGTGATTGTCGTACGCCTATTTTCTCTTTCTGTCAAATTAATCGTGACATCGAGAGGGCGCCACAAGTATTCATTCCATACCAAGAGGGAGAATGAAGCTATTTCATATTCAAGAACTACGTCGGAATTTAGAAATTTCATAATAGTGGTAGAAAAACAATATTCCTGGCTCCTTTTTCTGGCTGCGACTTTTACGGGAGTATATATTATCCGTGGACTTTTACAGCCGAAAGCACAACAGTTCACCATAATAATAAATATAAAGTACACTCGAATAATAGACACTTTTAGCTTGTTATAAGTTTTTACACGTATCGTATTGGATTACGCTGACGTGAAGAAGTTGTCAAGAAAACCTTTTTAGCAGATAATGTATCGTTTCGTGCTAAAGCCAAGATAGTCAAAGCACTATTCTTTGGTAAAAGTAAGAAAACAATGAAAAATGAACTTTGTGGTTATAATCAAACCAAACCAATATCAAAGAAGACCTTTAAAATAGCACTAACTAGTAGCACAGAATACTGATTTTGGTCGGTATACGTTTACGTATACGGAGAAGGGACGTAAAGTTAAGCGCCCACTGATACCCACCGAACGAGCCGCACTCGCCGAAAGAATCGGATGAAATTATACTTTGCATTGGTTTAAATGAAAATGTGCTCACTGTATCGAGTTGCACGAGCCGCATTGCCGTAAATGCGTCCTGGGGTGGGATTTTCGAGCTTATGCGATGCGCCGGCGCATGCTCTTTCGCACGAAATTCAATGAACATGTATTTTCGGATCTCCGTGTACGATTCAATCTGTCGTATACGATATGGCATCGGTTGATCTAAAGTAGCCGATGTTTGCTGTCGTGTACGACGGTAATTTTGTATGATTTATATGTGTCATTTGTCAGTGTGAGACTATTTTTGTCTTAGACTAGGAAAGAGAGGGGACGCGTAACTCTTTATGCAAGCTGTGGTGACGGTTTGATGCATAGTTCAAAGCCGACGCCATTTTTTGGTGGTCAACGCTATAGTGAACACCAGAGAGTTTTTTGCGATTATTGAGCGATTAAAGTGATTTTAAAGTGGACTTTTAATTTTGTTAATATGGTTAATTGTTGTGATTACCAGTGTAAGAGTTCTAGCAGAAAGAAAGAACGTGAAATTTAGTTTCATAGGTAAGTTATTTCTAACTTATTTTTTTCGTAGCTACTTTTTTCTTTATATCTTAAAAAATAAGCTTTTAATCATAATACCCCACTAGTGAGTTAAAATGTATTGCATAATAAATTCAATTATGTTAGTAGAAAAGACATTACGAAACTTTTTCATTGAAAATTAACGAATTTATTGTTCAGTTTCTCGGAATTCCTAATCCCAAAAGATCATAATTACTAATTACTAATGCCTACAATTTTGATATAAGTTAAATAAATCAATATAGTTTTATTTTTAAATTTCCCATGTATAAAGATTAATTTATAAAATAAAAATTTTAGTCCTTTAGAACTCTATCATAATAACGATAATGTAGTTTATGACTTGGTGGGCATTGGTATCACAATAGTTGACAGCGTTACGAGTCCCCTCTCTTTCCTAGTCTAAGATTTTTGTCATGAATAATTTTTATCCTTAGTTTTTGTCTATATTATAATAAATGCTCCATTGGTACTATAATGAATTTTTGAGATCCAGGAATTACATTTAATATACTAGTTATTAAGTTATTTCCAGCCAATATTTTTCTGCGGCTTTAAATGAAAAGTTTTGAAAATTTGCCACTGTGTAAATGTAGGTGTTGCTGAATATAATCAATAATAATTTTTTTTGTTCTTCTGTCATTCCTGACATTTTTGGATAAAACGTAATTTATACCTATCAAATATTGTCTTATCTATGATACATATTCTCTGAATTATTGTAGCACGGCAATAACACCCAAGACATCAACAATAGTCCATTTAATCAAATAAACATCAACAACTATCAAACCGATATGCATTTCATTTCAACACAAATAAAATTGAGATTATATTTTTGACATCTACTGTGTTGCCACGTTCAAAATTTAGCATTCGAAATAAGCGATCGGTCGGAATTCCAAAATACAACATTTATAAATCATTCGATGCGGCCGTCGCATGCAGTTAGTCGTATACGATAACCGTCGATTGATTTCGAAAATCGCAGCCCTGGGGTGGGATTTTCGAGCTTATGCGATGCACCGTCGCATGCTCTTTCGCACGAAATTCAATGAACGTGTATTTTCTAATCTCCGTGTACGATTCAATCTGTCGTGTACGATATGGCATCGGTTGATCTAAAGTAGCCGATGTTTGCTGCCGTGTACGACGGTAATTTTGTATGATTTGTACGTGTCATTTGTCAGTGTGAGACTATTTTGTCATGAATAATGTTTATCTTTAGTTTTTGTCTATATTATAATAAATGCTCCATTGGTAATATAATGAATTTTTGAGATCCAGGAATTACATTTAATATACTAGTTATTATTTCCAGCCAATATTTTTCTGCGGCTTTAAATGAAAAATCTTTTGAAAATTTGCCACTGTGTAAATGTGGGTGCTGCTGAACATAATCAATCATAATTTTTTTTGTTCCTTCATTCCTGACATTTTTGGATAAAACGTAATTTAAACCTAATCTCTCAATTATTGTAGCACGACAATAACACCCAAGACATCAACAATAGTCCATTTAATCAAATAAACATCAACAACTATCAAACCGCTATGCATTTCATTTCAACACAAATAAAATTAGAGATTATATTTTTGACATCTACTGTGTTGCCACGTTCAAAATTTAGCATTCGAAATAAGCGATCGGTCGGAAGTCCAAAATACAGCATTTATAAATCATTCGATGCGGCCGTCGCATAGGGTTAGTCGTATAGGATAACCGTCGATTGCTTTCGAAAATCGCAGCCCTGGATTTTTTCAAACAAAATTATTATTTCGGCTCGAGCGACGCGGCTTGAACACGTACGACGTAATTCCGGTCAGTGAGCGCAGGTTGCCGAATCGTATTGGCCGCACTAGCAGAGTTTTGTTCGCTACACGTGCAGTAGTCGTGTTGCAATCGTCAACGTAACGTTTTGGGATACGCCACTGTCTTTTGGCAAATCTTATTAGTTTGAATTATTGGTACCTAAATAAGCGTTAATTAATCTCTCTATTATTTTTATCCATCTTCTATATACCCAATGACAAGCCGCGATGTCTGATTATGTAAGTGTTTGTGAGAATTTTGTTGTGGCTTGTTAAGTTACTATGTGTACAAATGCCCATTGCAATCTTAGCCTTGCGTACCTGTTGCGTAATATGAGCGTTTGCGTTCCTATTCGCTTGTATAGTATACCCCAAGTATTTTAGGGTATTACTAGGCTTGATATTGTGTCCATTTACGAAAAGCTGAGATTGTAGAGGTGTTTTTTTAGCTATTCTCTTGAGTAATAAATACTCTGTTTTGGATTCGTTGATAACTTGTTTGCGTTCATATAAATATGGTATTATTACTTTTCCGCCCAACCTATCTAATATGCGAGAAAAGTATTGGTTTACCCCAAAAAAGGAGGAAATTTAAAAAAAAAAATTTGAGTTATTTTTACGTTTTCCATCAACAACAACCCAAAAAAACGGTTTTTAGAAAAAAAATCCTGTGTGTATATCGTCGTCGTTGTCGTCGGCCACTTTTCGTTACATGACTTGTTAGCACGATACAGCCTCCGGAGTGCAACAGGTAACCAATTTTATGATTGAATATTGTTAAGAATATGTCACAGATGAACCCTATTAACTTTCAGCTCACCAGAGCCAGCACAACGGGTGCTATGGTACTAGAAGTACGACATTTTAGTCATTTTTTGAGAAATTTCAGTTTGTTAGCACGATACAGCCCCCGGAGTTCATCAAGTCACCAATTTCATGATTGAATATTATTCAGGACACTTCACAGATGAACCCTATTGATTTTCAGCTCCCCAGAGCCAGTACAACAGGTGCTATAGTACTTTAAGTACGATATTTTTGTCATTTTTGGAGAAATTTAAGTTTGCTAGCACGATACAGCCTCCGGAGTATATACAAGTGACCAATTTTATGATTGGATATTATTCAGAGCGTCTCAAAGATGAGCCCTATTGATATTCAGCTCACTAAAGCCAGTACACCGGGTTCTATGCTACTCGAAGTACCAAATTTTTGTCATTTTTGGAAAATTTTCAGTTTGTTAGCGTCCAGAGTGTATACAAGTGACCAATTTTATGATTGAATATTGTTCAAGGTATCTCACAGATGTATCCTATTGATTTTCAGCTGACTAGAGCGAGTACAGCGGGTCCTATAAATCCAGATATATTACATTTTTGGTTATTTTTGGACAAATTTCGGTTTGTTAGCACGATACATCCTCCGAAGTGTATACAAGTCACAATTTTATGATAGAATATTATTCAGGGCCACAGATGCAGAAAAGTTAGTTTTCTAACAATTGCTGTCACCAGATGTAATGAAACCTCCTTCAATAGTGCTGTCACCAGTGTAACACTACCCCTATACTATGCTGCTGATCTATACCTCCTTCACTTAACTGGTTATTAATAAAAGAAACGTCTGAACAAAAGATAACAATTTTTTTTTATATTATATTAGCGCAAGTTCCATGAAACCTAAGAAAAATGGAAAATCATACGCTCCGGCCTTTTTGATACCATGTACAAATTAACCTCGCGTAAATTTCTATCTCCGTCCTACCTACGAGGTGGAAGCGAATTATGTGGCGCAACAAAATAATAACTACTAATTACAAAAAAACCTAACTCTTGTCAGGTTGGCGAAACTCTGCAAAATTTGGTTATATCAGCACACACGGTAAATATATATATATATATATATATATATATATATATATATATATATATATATATATATATATTACAGAACGAGCTGTGCCCCCTAAATTTGTGAGCCTGGACATGCAATATTTAACTGAGAACGACCAGATGTGTCCAGTCCCCTTGAAAGATCAGAAAATCAACTAAATATATTTGTTATCGCTACTCCATATGTATAGCAATTGAATTATAACTCCCAAGTTCAGAATCCAGCGCAAATAATAACGAATAAATGTCTCAAAAATGAAAGAAAAACGTTCAAATCTCAATTTTGTTCAAAAACTTACGGCGTTGGAAAACATCTCTTCTCTGGCCTGGATACTGCTTATTCTTCGCTATCTTTATAGCCGCCGCGGGTAGTGCCAAATAACCGGAATCGTGCTATGTTGAAAAAACTTTGCGTAGAGGGTAATTCTACCGTTTTATGTCTCGAAACGGGGGACAGTGTTCACCGTCAACGATATCTTAGTATCCCTATTACACCCTGACACAACGGAGAGAACGTTACCTCTGATACCGCTAACACAAAAAAAACCACTACCGTTACCGTGACAGGGAAAGAACTTTTCCCTTCGCGTTTTCGGCCGGCACACTCTGCTGCCGCTCTCTGCACCTCGTTTTTGCTTTTCCCCCGAATTAGGTTTGGGGTTTTTTGTCGAATTGCAAAATCAACTTTTTGTGTTTTGAAGCGTGCTAATTTTCGTTATCGAAATAATTGTATTCAAAACAATTATTTTGCTTTGACCCAGTAAAATGTTTTATTTGTTCTACTCTGTTTTGACTTCGTATTATTTTTCTAAACAAAATGTGGGTCGCATTCCAGTTTTTTATTTTGATTTAAAATAAAATATGTTTTACCGTGTGTTCTGAAATTTTCTACAATAAATTTATCTTTTTGTTATTCGCATTTATTACAGTTTTAATATATAAAACCGTTTATTTTTGTGTTGATATGTGTTTGTACTCTTTCGAGTGCGTGATCAGGATTCTGTGCAGATGCAACAAAACAAGTATTGTCGGCACTCATTGCGTTTAGTAGGTTTGGGGATGTTGGGAGATCGTGGATGAACAAGGAGTATAGCAAAGGTGATAACACCGAGCCTTGAGGTACTCCTGCTTGGATAGAGTATGGTCCAGCAGTGTAGTTGTTAATTTTAGAGTAAAAACTTCAATTAGATAGATACGAACTTAATATTTTTATTAAATAATCTGTAATTTTCAGTGAGATTAGTTTATGTATTAATCCCTCATGCCATACAGAGCCAAAAGCCTTTTGAATGTCGAACGTTACCATTACGGATTTATTTTTAACATGGAAACCTTCTCTTATGTAATTGACTACTCTAATTATTTGAGATATGATGATATGGCCTCTTCTGAATCCGTATTGCTCTGAGGGAATAATGTCATGTTTTCCAACAAACTGTTTAAGACGGAATAAAATTATTTTGTCAATCACCTTCGCTATATTGTTTAGGAGTGATATTGGTCTATAGATATCTACATAACATGATTGTTTATTTGCTTTGATGATAGGGATGGCGTTGGCTATTTTGAGCATATCGGGATATTGTCCTGTTTTGATAATAAAATTAATTATGTACGTTAATTGTATAATTGCATTTTTTGGTAGGTTTTTGAGTAGTATGTTGTGCATTGTGTCTGAATCGGGTGCTGTTTTGTTTTTAAGTTGTTGAATGGTGTTGTAAATTTCAGTGCATGTTGTTAAATTTTTTGTGTTTGAGGTGTTAAGGGATGTTGTCGTACTGTGTGTGTGATGTCTTGATGATATTGTCTGTGTTGAGAGTGATTTACAAAGTTGCTTTGGAAATACTCTCCGAACTTTTCTGCGATTTCGGGAGTGTTGGTATATACTTATTATTTTATTAATATCATTAAACTTGTTTCTAAAATGACGGGCGATGTTCCATAGGGAATTATCTTCCGGTTTCAAGGTACTTAAGAATTCGGCCCATTCTTTGTTTTTATGTTCATTAACTAAGTTATTTATTACGATTTGTTGCTGTCTTCAAAGTTGGTGGTCATTTAAATTTCTGTATATTTGCCAACTTATACTTCTTTTCTCTTTTAGCCAAGTTGCAGCTCTGATACATCTTTGATTAAAATGGTGTTTTCTGTGTATGTTTTTAACTAAAAGGTTAAATATTGATCTTACGCACTAATTTCTGTGAATAAAAAATATAATCACATAAACAATGCTGCCCTCCAACTGAAATGACATGAGTAAGGACAATAATTATATTGTTTTAAACTTAGCTAAATGACAGAAAAAAATTGAAAATAATGTAGTACAAACACTGTGTCGATAAAATGTAGGTACATATTTTAGAAAAGTATCAAATTTTTAAATCACGAGAGGTTACCCTTTTTGATAATTTTTAGTCACCTCTGGTATAACGTTTAATTTTTTTAATTATAGCAGTGTTATTATTATAAGCAGTATGAGTAATAATATTGCAAGCGGATACAATGACAATCAGTGGTCTAAACAAATAGATAATTTTTTTTCATGGACATTATCATCACATAGCTGAAATTAAGACTCTGTCTGCTCTTTTAACCCACACCTCAAACAGCGTAATTTACAGGGCGTGGTTTTTTTAAAGCGACAAAAGAGTGGTATAGAACGTTGAGTTTTTAAATCCAGCGTTTAGTAGTGCCTTGAGTATTTTGAACCTAAAGCGCCCTGTGGGGCCAACCTGACTATTTGAAACTACATATCGATGTGAAGTGTGTCAAATATATTGTGGTGTGGGTATTATTTTCAGTTTTCACTTTAATAGATGAGGTGATACTTAGATATTGAAAATATTATATAGAATTTAATGAAATAGTGTTTATTAAATATGGATGAGTGCGATATTGCACGAATGTGTTTGGATTTAAAGGAGCTATTACAAGGTAAATTTTCATATAATATATATCTATAAATTATTTTTAATGAACACTAGTTTTGTAACTGACGTAATACAACAAACAACTTTAATTGAACAAATCATACTGTAATTAAAAGAACGATAATATTATTTTTCAACTTATTTGTTGCTCTTGCAATGACGTACATAAAAAGGGGTTTACAAGTGTACGTCTCTTATATTATTAATACCGTTAATCTATTATAACTATATTCAAATAAATATGGTGTATCAGAAAGATACCAGTAGGTATAGCTTTTATACAATGTGCCCACTGAAGTTCTCAACTTTTTATTATTCATTGTATGAGAAAAAGTTGCTTTTCCTGAAAATGTCTGCATAGTATGAGGCCACAACTACAATTATTGTCAAGAATCAAAGCTTCCCAATTATATACGAGGATTATCTGAAAAGTTTCCGACCTGAACATGAAGATGCCAGACCTTTTCAACTAGGGATAAAACGATACGAGTAACTACAAATACCTTTCTTCCGAAACCAAGTAATAATTTCATTTTAACACATTGATAAAAAATATTTTTTGTGTATTACATTTCGAGCAAGCTTGTTTGTCCATGCCCGAGAAGAATCACTACAAAAACAGACTTTTTAGGCTTATTTCAGAATGAAATAGGGCTATTGTAGAGAGTAGCATGACGCGCATTCGGAAAATTTTCAATGCAGTTTTTCGTTTTGGTGTTCCAATATATATATATATATATATATATATATATATATATATATATATTTCTATTTGGTAATTTCTTGGGATTCGGTCCTTATTATAAACTTTCATCAGATTACATAATATAATTCATCTAATACACTTTATTTAACGTTTCGGCTGATTTTTTAGCCTTTTTCAAAAACAAACAAGTTATTGGGAACAAAAACTTTTTTATCCACATAGTGGGAACGTCACATTTAAAATTAATTTATAAATTAATTGGTCCAAGAAAAATCCAAATATATATATATATATATATATATATATATATACATATATAACAACAACAAGATATACGAATAGTGCATGACATATAAACAACAAGCAACAAAGATATTAGTGGGTATTGCATGCAAATCGAAAAAGGGGCTACTAAAAAGAGTGGTAACCGCAGACATGCACGTTTCTGGCTCATTAGCCGTCCTCAGTATGGTACAACCAAGAAAGAGTGTGAAACCTGGGAGCCAATATGTTGAATGAAACATGAGAAAATGCAACAGAATTCAATAGGATAGTCAAACGCAACACTTGTGTCAGTAATATTGGAAGATCTCGAATATTCGAGACAACAACCAACATAGACACGGAGGCGCATATAACACTCCCGTCTGATACTTCCGAACCAGAGTAATGAAACAACAACAAGATGTACGAATAGTGCGTGACAGATAAACAACAAGCAACAAAGAAAAGATTTGTGGGTATTGGTCGCAAATAGAAAAAGGGGCTACTAAAAAGAGTGGTAACCGCAGCCAGAAACATATATATATATATATATATATATATATATATATATATATATATATATATATATATATATATATATATAGTGCTATTCAAAACTCCCCTCTCCCCCTCGTATCTTTTGAACGGCTACACTTACATTAATAAAATTTGGAGGGTGAAAATAAAGTGTTCTAAACTTCTCTACGAATGGTAACAGGTGACGTAATAGTAATAAATGACGTCACAGTGCCGCTCTGGCCAATAATTTTAAATAGGACCTTATGGCAAGTGATATCTCGTTTGAAAGGCATTGACATTGGCTACATAGCCAAATTAATTTTGTTTGGGTTTAAATTAATAATTTCATTTTGAATCGTAGGGCTTAAATCATATATTTTGCCTTTTGGTTTTAGAAGAAGTTCTTTTAAAGTTGCATCATAATTAGACAAAAAACGTAAAATTGCCATAAAATTTCCAGAATCAGAATCATGGTCTCTTAAAGGTAGATTGCAAGATGCTAAAGTAATTATAACATTAATTATACGATGCAATACATCTCTCCAGAATGTAATTTTACTATTGATTTCACTTTGCAATAGATTATCGATAGTATTTACTTGTAACCAATTATTATAAGATAGGGATGCATTAATATGCTGCTGTGACTTTATAGTATAGTATAGTTTGCGTAATATTGCTTCTAATGGAAACACCGTTAACCCATGCAGAGGAGTACGATTTGTTTTGACGATCTGCTAATAACCAACAGAAGTGGCAATGCGGTTTGTTTAAAACATTAGAATAACATAACCATGGTCTTGGAATTTCTATGCCTGCCTTATTGATATATGAATAATAATAGACCGAAAAAGGTCGGTTACTTTCTGAATTTTTTGGAAACGGTCCTTGTGGCTTAAATGGACCCAATTTGAATATTATTTTTCGTTCGCATTCAGTTGGACTGTCACCAAAATTTCCTCTATCTGATGAAATTATATTACAATCTTCAGATATCTCAGAATCGTCGATTTGGGTTTCTTCTATTTCCGGATGAACATCTGATGAAGAACGTGCTTCAGAAGAATCTGAAAATATAATTGTTAAAAAATAAAATCGCATGTTTTGATAAATTTCAAAAATATATGTTAAATAAATTACGTAAGGTTATGGTTAGAGAGTGTTCAGACATACGCAGGCTCTACGCGGGTTGCGTAGTACTGATAAATGGGTTGGGTAGTACTTACCTTTGCAATCTAAATCACTCACAGGAGCTGGTGTCTGAAAAAATGAAGAAATTTTGGGCATTTTTTTATAACCTCCCTTTTCTGTTTACTTTTTCTCTTGGTAGCTCCGCTGGGATAATCTCTTTTCCTTTCACTCATTGTTTTTTACAAATCGCTACTAATACTACTAAGCCATAAGGACAATTGTTTGTATTCTGTTACAATGTAATGCCCAAGTAAATAAAATGCGTTAATAAACATTGCTCTCCGTGTATCATCGTATCATATGTACATCGATTATTGTGGGATTCCCCTGTTGAGGTAAATGACTTAAACGGGGAAATCTCGCAGCCCGCGATAACCGATGTAGAGTGTTGCCAACTTTTGAACGCACGATTTACGCGGAGAAAAAAGAAAGAAAGAAAAAAGAAGTTTTTATTAATTTTTGCGTACGCACGTCGGGGGCCCCCGTAGCGCGGGGGCCCCGTATAAATGATACGGCAGATACGGCGGTAGCTACGCCCCTGCGTGTAACTAGTTCTTGTTTGACGTAGCTTGCCAGATCATAAATTCGCCGTGAAACAGTATCGTTTGATAGCGGTACAGTAAAAAGATGCTTTGCAGATTTTTCATCAAGCATATGTACATTTTATTATGTCTAATACACATTCTCAGCGATAGTGTATGCTTCACCTGCTTGTGCAATGCGATAACTAACTAAATTTGATGAATGAGGAAGTGATCGCTGAAACAAACTCAAGAAAGGTATGGGAATGTTGGAAAAGCGCTGAAATATTTGCATTGCTCTGGAAAAAGAATAATATAAACATCGAATTTTGTCGAATTCATTTTCTTCATTAGACCAGGAACTTATCAGCGGATGTGTTATTTAAATATGTGACGTTTAATGTCAGACATGTGAATAACATAGCAAGTTGATAAGAAATGTACTGATATCATTACTCTCGTAGGGTAGAGAATGTACAAAATACTAGTTTTTTAAAATTTATAGACATATTTTTGTTACCTAATTCATCAGTAGGTAAAAAATAAATGTTTGATGCTTATACATATATAACAATAGTTTAATGACCAGCTAGTGGCAGTGGAGGAATAGGTGGGTAAATCAATATCATAAAGGTTTAGTTACCATGAAAGGTACTGTGTAAAAGTTCCTAAATTTTTATTGTCAGATAAGATTGTGGATGAACAAGATGTTTAAAGAAAAGTTGAAACAGTTTATGGTTTAACACTATACACAATTCCCCTATTAGTAATAATAAGTTCACAAGGTAAGTAGGTAGTGAGATATTGTTATATGAACGCATTTTAAAGTTTTATTCTACGGAGTCCTCTACTTATGGTAGAGTCGAAGTCAGTATTGATGTGGTCTCTCGCTATGCAAATAATGCGATACAGAAAAAAAATAAACGATACTCTTACTTGGTATTACCCGTAGTCTTGCTATATTAAAAGTGGTTCACGGGGAAGTCTATTTTGTTAAACTATACAGGTGGTCACAGCAACAGTACGACCGTCAGTCCCTGATAATAGTATAGTAGAAAAAGCCTAAAAGAGTTAAAAGCAGACGGTGGTTAGTTGAAACGTGGTTGGGTTAGGTTAGGTAGACTTACCGAATGTGGAGTGGCTTTTAAATAGACTAAAATAAAGTAAAGTAATGATCCCCTTGCGGGCTTTTCAATACATGAAAATAAAATCTATAGTCTACGAAAGTGTTTACTTTTTGGCTTCAAAATCCGGAAAAGTTCGGTTAACCTCATGCAGGTAAAATTCAGCCATGAAAGAAAAATCGGAAGTGAGAGGGAATAAAAGCATAATGACAGTATGTCAATTAGATGTGTAAGTCAAAGTACCAACCTTAATTACTGGTCATCAACTAGCCAGCTTGGCACTTATGTAGGGATAGCCTTTTTAAAGTGAGGGAACAATAAAAGAAGAATTTCTTATATTATTTTGTAAATAAAAAATGTGATGGCTAAGTTATTGAAATTGAAATTTTAATTTAGTTTTGAATCAAGATTGAACCACATTTATTTATTACGCTCTGTTCAGCTTTAACTATAGTAAAATCGCAATCGGTGCGGAGTAATAAAACTGTCGTAACAGGTCATTTCAGGAATGGGTACCTATTATTATTTTTAAGATATAGAGACATTCGGATTACTGAAATATGTATTACGAATATTATTGAATGCCTATATTATTTTGGTGTATTCGGTTGTATTTTTTTTATGAACATATAAACGACTTGCATATTATTATTGTTGAAACAATTTTCAAGAACTATTGTGAGTCTTAATGACTCCAGGTAGACGGTTGGTATTATAATTTCAGAGATAATCCCCCTACCTGACTATGCAATTATTCATTTAGTGAATTTAGAAAGAACTTGCTCGCTTGATAACTTTTATAAAGTAATTATTGTGATTACTAGTTTCGGTTAATAGTGACAATGGCAGAAGATTTGCAGTATGGATCCGGGTTTACACCTGTAAAGCGTACGAAAAAGTCGGCGTTGTCGGTCAACGAGAAAGTAATAATAAACAATGTTTATAATTACTTAAGAACTGAAAATCCTTCAGGTTCAGTTGATGACATTGTTGCAAAGACAAGTAATATGACAGGCGTAAGCAAATCAACTATACGAGTATACAAAATTAGAAGTGAAGCGAAAAGTGAAGTTATTAAATGCGCAAAGAAAAATGCACGCGGTAAAAAGAAAGTTGAATTCACAGAAGAAATTAAAAACGCAATAAGAAAAAAAGTGCACGAATTTTATTTTAGGAAAGAAATTCCAACACTAGCTAAAATTTCGGATTAAATGAATAAAGATCCATATTATCCTAAAATGGGCCGAACGAACCTACGGGAAACGCTACAGGAATTTAAATTTAAATGAGCAGAACATGATCGAAAAGCGATTTTAATTGATACTGACGAAATTATTTGTTGGAGACGGATATATCTAATAACAATTTTTAAATTACGTGCAGAAGGCAAACCAATATTTTACTTGGATGAAACCTGGGTGAATGAAGGCTCCACTGTCAGTAAAATGTGGCAGGACACCAACATTCAATCTTCACGACAGGCTTTTTTGGAAATATTATCTACAGGATTGAAGAGTCCATTCGGTAAGGGACGACGTCTAATCATAACTCATATTGGCAGCGATAATGTTTTTTTCGATGGTGGCCTGTAATATTCCAATCTAATAACACCGGAGACTACCATGAAGATATTAACGCCGACGTTTTTGAGGAATATTTTGAGCAGATGTTTGACCTAATACCAAAAGGTTCAGTCATAGTATTAGATAACGCTAGTTACCATTCTCGTCACATTGAGAAGGTGCCAAACACATCATGGAGAAAACGAGAGATCGTTGAATGGCTAACAGACAAAAAAATTAATTTTCCTCAAAAATCCAGTCAAACCAGAATTTCCACCAATTGTAAAATTGAATAAGCCTCCTGCTCGATATGCAGTGGAGGAACTAGCAAAAAACGCGGTATTGACGTAGTGCGACTTCCCCCATATCACTGTCAATTAAATCCGATAGAACTGATATAGGCACAAGTGAAAAGTTTTGTAGATCGACATAATACTACATTCAAACTAAAAGATGTGCTAGCATTATTATACAGGTCCCTATTACAAGTTACTAAAGAAAAATGGCAAAATGTAATTCATCATGTATTAAAAGAGGGAGAAAACATGTGGAATCTCGACAAAATCTTATATGCAGACATTACAGTGACACCATTAATAATTTCAATAAATAATGACTCCTCAAGTGACGATTGTGATTCAGACAGTGATTTAGAGACATTTGTACTTACTAATCTAGACTAAGATGAAGGAAGAACTATTTAAAACAATTTACAAGTTCATATTAATTTGGTAAGCAAAATACAATTAGTACCTATCATAACATTGTATTATTTAGAATTCGAGCCATAATTTGACGGTCAATATTATAAACCACACTTATTTAATAGGATATCTACGTATTTTCATAATTTAAAACTTAAGCAATACGACAAATATTAACAATATATACCTACGAACCCCGAATACTGTTCCTAAACCTACGCCTATTGTATCCCTAGAAAGTATTAAGACTCGGTCATTGTTATCTTTCTACAATATCCGTCGGCACAAATAAATTTCATGTTTTCACAACATTCATTACAGCAGGTAGGGTAAAATTACATATTTTGTTTGGTCCACTTATGGTGAGCAAGTCCCTTAAAGTTTTGATTTATTACTCCGCACCGATTGAGATTTTATTATATCTCCAATTAGTTTGAACCCGTAACATTTTTTTGGTCAAGAGTAAACAGGGAGTCCGTCTGTGATTTTAATCTGATGTTTTATTCTGTTTGTAAAAGTCAAAGGTGAATCTTCTTGATATTCATTTATTAAATTAGTTTTTCTTCAGCATTTAAGGGGTATGTTCTGAATTTTAATAAGTCTATGGTTTGGTTCGGTATTTCGTCAAAATTATTTAACTCAAATTGTTGTACGAATTGTTTGTCGAATGTTTCTACAGTGATTGGTTCGGAAAAGTCAAGAGTAATTGGGTTTATTGAATTATTAAAAATTGTTGTTAGAGCTTCACCGTCTTTTGCTATTGTCAATGATTCGGGTATTTCACAATTGTGAATTTTTTGATGAGGAATTATTATTTCGTCATTGGGTATAGACGTTCTAACTTTAAATACTTGTTCGGACCGGGGAGATACTTTTATCAAATTTAATTCGTTTTGGGTTGGGTGATAAAGTAATCGAATTTTTGTATAAGGTGTCGATAGAAAACCTTCCTTAAAATTTAAACTAGCTTGTAATAATTTTAGGTTATCGAGGCCTATTAGTCCATGGAATATATTATGAAATTTGGATAAATAAAATTTGATATTTGTTGATTTTGGCAATTCAAAAATTTTTGAAGCTGTTACAGTGGCACTGTGTTTGTGGGCTGATTTTTGAAATACGGTTGATACTATAAACGGATCATTATTTATTTGATTTGGATAGAATCTGCTACGTTGGGGTCTAAAAAAGATTTAGTTGAGCCTGTATCAATAAAAAAATTTAAATTATGCTCGGGAAAAATTATATAAGGTAATTCGTTGGACTTTGTGTTATTAATTTATATTTGTTTCGTTTAAATCAATTAGGTCCTAACTTTCATTATCAAGTGTTTCATTTTCATTTATATTATAATCTTCGTGACAAACATTATTACTTGAAAAATTTTGAAAAGAGGGACCAGGTTCTTGGCATTCTGTGTTCAATAGTTCTTCTGACACAAAATTTCGTGTTCGTTGGTTTTGGTTAAATGGACCATAAAATTTTTGATTATTTCACGTCGCAATATTCGTTCCTCTATTAAATGTGTTAAGAGTAGAGACTCATAGAGGTGGCTCTTGGCAAATTTTGATTTTGTTGTTGGTTCGGCTTAAAAACGTTAACATTTCTATTTTCATTAAAAACTTGTGATTAGTTGAAAAATTTTGTTTTCTTATTGGTTGACTTTCAATTTGTGTAGGCCCTGTCGGAAATGAGTTCCTTGTTATAAAAGTATTATTCGGTGTGTGCGAATTAAAATTGTTCCGATTGTACGTATTGTTATGATTATTAAAATAAGGCTGATTTGATTTAAATTGTTGTCTTGACTGAGGCATTGGTTGTCTAGGTAAATTTCTATTCTGTGGATTTTGAAAGTAGTGCATATTATCTTCTTCTAGAACATATTGTAATGCCTCACTCAAGGCTTTAGGTTTCATGCAGGTTCTTTAAGACCCGATAAAAATGTTTTCAAAGCTAGGTTGTTGTATCTCTTTTAAGTATCTTATTTTCTAATGATATGATAACAAGGTCGCGATTAAGACAGGATTCATCTCTTTGGTCCGCAAAATTTCGAGAAAGTGTATCTTTAAGAGATCTCCAGGAAGTCACATTTTGTGTGTTAACTACTAGTTTATCATTTTCACGTAATTTGGAAATTAGTGACTTAATTAAATATATGTTTTGGAAATGGTTCGGTTGGTCTCTAATATAAAAAGTATTAATAATTAATTCGCAGACAGGTAAATAACGGTAAAGTTCGTTGGGGTTTCCATTGAACTCTGGTACGCAATTTAAGATTCTGTTTTGAATTCAGTCATTTTGACGTTATTTTTTTGTGCTGACTGATTAGAAACTTGGAGGTCAACTAAAGTCAGTTAATTACAGAATCTACTGACATATATTAATAAGTGAACCTTTATAGGATAGGTATCTACTGCATGAACAAATTAAATAATTTTGTATTACTGATTACTCACAGAGTAAATAAGGCAAACTTGAGCATTCCCTTGACTGTTTCTATAAGGACGAAACACCTTCTCTGTTGTGTTTCCGTAGCCCTTGCAAAGTTGAACGATGCTTGTTTCAACTTTCGTCGTTTTCCGTCTTGAAGGGCTTAGATGGTTTTCTCGATTTTTAGAGAGCCTCTCCACTTCTGATACCTTCAATCACAGCTTATAACGGTTAGATATCTAGTTAAACGTTGAAACGAAAATTAGACACGTTCGATACGCGACAATTCTATATATCCTACTGACTGCGCCAGAAATATATTCGATACTCGAAATTGCTTTTTTAAAAACGTTATTTACACAACTAACTTGATTAGATAATTTGAAGTTTACAAGTGAAATATTGACAAAGAACTGAGCTACAAAAATATAATTCTAAAAAGGTAAAAAATGTAGAAAAAACAAGTTTGCATGAATATGATAGTATGAGAATCTGCTGACGTTGGAGGTTCCATGGGAAACGGCGAAATAATTTGCGAGTTAGTATAAAGAATGCATACTACAGGGTGAATAATCAATAATCATGTAGGATAATCACTAAAAATAATAATAATTCTCCTGTTATACACTGATATAAATTATTATAAATGCTTTGTTACTCTTTTTTACAAAGATTTATTGATTAATTAATTTTACGATCTTTTCAGATATATGTACATTTTTTTCTAATGGAAACTTGGGGAAACTATCACCGAAAGATAAAAAATTGGCGGAATCTTTGATTAATCGTTCTAAAAAGCAATTACAGGAAATTTCTAGGGTTCAACCTCCACCTCAGTCCAACGAAGATTATGTGGTTATGAACAAACAGGGTAACGTTGACTATATTAGGATAAACACTATGTAAAAAAATTATCGGAAATTGGTCAATGAAACACAAAAAAGTATTGTTCATCCAAATTTATTGCCTCCTTCAAAATAAACCTGTTAAGAAATAATACATATATTCATCAAATAGCATTTTCGGGCATCTATTTCAACGAATTCAATTTTATAATGACTCTAAACGGGTGCCTCGAAATTTAGAAAGAGAAAAAATCTAATCAAGACAATATAGTAGTTGCTCGATAATATTTTTTGAAAGAAATTTGTTCAGAATAGTAGCTTTGTGAGACGGTGCATGTTGCCCAAACAAAATTTTAAAATGGTACGAATTGATTTGTTATACATAAATATTTCAGAGGCTATTTTTCTCAGTCGTAAACGACGAAGTTGATGGCCGCCCAAAGCAAGACAAATCTTTCACCATGTCTCGATCGCTTTTGAATGCAATTTACCAATTTTACGGACGTGTTTCTGATAATATCGATTCACCATAAGCCTCATGTAAAATTTCAGCACATCCGACACGAAAATTTATTTGCAACGAAAAATTTGAGATTTGAGACAGATTGATATTTTAATCCATTATAATAATTGCCAAAACACACCTGTGATGAACTGTCAAAATGGAGCACGGCAAACAAACTAATTAATAGATGTTGCTCAAACTTCGCGTGTGTACCTATAGAGGATACATTGGGCTCACTTTTAGCGACAAGAAGAATTTTGACAATCCATTTGGGCAAGATTTTTAAATGATCAATTTCCGGTAATTAAATGCATGTATTTATATTTATTTTATAATAGAAACAAAAAAATATACAAATAAGTCGAATATACAAAGTGCTGTTAAAAATTATCAAACAATACAACACATAACATAACTAACATTTTAACAATGAATTTTTAAAGTTTTCCGAAGATGTGTGGATGCACCAATCAAAGACACTCTAGGACAAAAATTTGTTTAGTAAAATGTCAAACAGAAATCACAGGAATTAGTTTCTATATGCCCATTTTCTCCTTAGGTTAAAGTATAAATAATGTTAAATCTGGAGATATACGTGGCAATTCAAAAATAATATTTCAATAACTCAAATAATCTTTAATTGGTTTGGAAATGTGTGCATGGCATGCTGAAATATATTTTCTCCTATTTGTAAGGAAACATCTAATCGAATAGGCAATTGATTTTCCAAAAATGCCAAATATGTAAGTTGTATCGAAGATATATGAGCGTATGATCGTTCCATCTACTATAACACATCTACGTTGAAGCTATACTTTCTATTATAGAATGCGAATTTTCTTCTGGTCAATCCTGCTTTTTGTACAGCTTACCACGATTCTCAGTACTGAACGTGATTCAGCCCACAATATATTTTATATTCAGTTGATTTTCCAGCATACCTAACTCCCATTTGCAGTCATGGATGAGGACATTAAGCTTTTTCTACTATCACAAATGACATAATTTGTTGATTTAAAAATTATAATACTAATGGGCCAGTAGTAGTTATATATGTTAATTTTGTAATGATAATACGGATTATCGTCTAAAAGCGCACGCGTATGTTAATAGCCAAACAGTTTTTCTAGAACTTAAATTAATATAAAAGACCGAACAATCGTTGGTAAAAGAACATGAAGAACATATCTTTACGTGTTGAGTCTAGATCGGTCCGCTCCCCCTACCTGAATTTTCGCGTTGAGATTGTTCATTCCTGTCATAGATCTTATAACTTAACATGGATGCGCCTTAGAAAGAGACACCATGGGACCAGAGCAACCAGACAAACACAGATATAGTGCAGTGGCAAAAAGAGCGCGAAAGAATTGTGAATCGTGTGTTGTGGATTATTTTGTACTCCTTAAATAATAAATTAATATCGCGAATTCAAAATATATTCGTGTGTACGATATTATATTGAATATAAATTGGTGAAATCTTGTTCGGCTTACAACTGCACAAGTAGATTTAGTAAGAAAAGTGAAATAAAATTTCACAAGTTAGTACATAATTATTTATCAAATTTGAAAATTTACTTAATTATATTATGCAATTTTATTATTTTGACGCCTTATAAAAAATGCGTGTGTCAATTTTTAGATTTCCCAAAGATGTTAATCTTCGTAAAAAGTGGATTTCAGCTTTACGAAGAAAAAATTTCAAACCAAGCGATTCAGTTGTTCTTTATAGCAAACATTTTCTTCAAACTGATTACCAGCAAAATGTTATGGGAAGCTTTCGATTAAAAAATGAGGCTGTTCCAACTATTTTTGATTTTCCTGCGCACTTGAAGAAAAAGGAAACAACGAGAAGAACTTTAAGAAGGATATCCACTAGTTTAAATGGTAAGTAATAGGTGTCTTTTTTTAATTTTATTTTCAAATAATTCTTTCTGTTATTCAGTAGAAGTCTCCTCACGTTGTAGCCTTGAAAAGGAAGTATTTGCTGAGCCTTCGACTTCGATTGTACCTGAAAATACTCCTACATTTAGAAAAAGGTCAATATGAAATTATTAGTAAGGTAATATCGATCTTAATTTCTGTATCTATTTTAGAAAGCGAGATCCTATTTTAATAGGAGATTTTACAGAGAAGGATTTAGAAAATCCATCAAATAGGCACAGGTATTGGACAGTTTCCCAATCAGTGATAAAGAGACAGAGAATACTGAACAGAAATAACAGAAGGCAAAACGCACGTTTAAAACGTAAAAATAAAGATCTCAATAGTTTGATACAAGATTTGATACGAAGTAACCGAATTTCATCCCAGAATTCCATTATATTGAAGGTAGGTGTAGTATATTACCAAATGTAGGTACTACATATCTTTTACAATATATTGTGATGGGTCTGTTTAATTTGCAAAGAAATGTATCTGTTATGTAGTTAGATGTTTCTTGGTAGGTACAAAGTAAAAAATAATTATTGTTTATAAAGCTGCAAATTGACAATTGATTAGGGTAAAAGTAGGTTTTTTGCATGTTAATTTTAAATTTGGGTGAAAAAAGCTTAACCATATTTTTAGACTTAGCCAAAGCCTTTGACACCGTGCCACATCATGTATTACTGGAATACTTAGAAGAAAAATGTTTTATTAGTTTGATCATTAATTTAATTAATATTATTAATATAATATAACTATATACTAATATATTTAATTATAATTTTTTTTTTCATAATTGCTTTGAGCATGCTTTTTTTGCATGTGCAAAAAGTATTCTTTTGCTTCATATGTTTTGATAGTTGCGAAGACATCATCAGAATTTGATTTATTTTTAGAGGGTTGGTCAGTAATGTGTTTTTAAGTTTGTTACCAATATGTTCAATTACAGGAAAGTGTACCAGAAGCCCAGAAACAGTTATTGTTTCGTCAGCTTCGAGAAAGACGGGGAAAGTTTCCACCAGCATTAAGATCTTTTGCTTTGACGCTTAATTTTTATTCATCTTCGGCATACAATTATAATAATAATAATAATAATCGTCTTTATTAATATCCATAAACAAAATTATAAATTATAATACATTAGATGCAAGGCGAAGTTCAACCTTTACTGCGTGAAAAACGCTGTAAAACTTGCTCTTCCACTTAACCTTGTATACCCACTATACATACATAATATATTATATACTGCAACACAAGTTGTATAATATTACAGTACAGTACTTTGATGCGTAAGGCCATTAATTCCTCTCACAATTCTGAACCCAATTAATTCTGATGATCAAACAAGTATTTCCGAATAGACTCTTTGAATTTTTTTAAATGCTGATATTAGATTTCCATTGGCAGTCCGTTATAAACAAAGCCAATGTGATATCTAAAAGACCATCGAGAAATTTCCAATTTAAAGGGAGGTATAGTAATTACCCCTTTATTTCTAATATTAATGTTATGAACGTCCGTCCTGAAGGAGATTTTCCTATATAAGTATGATGGTTTCTTCTCGTCTATTATCCATATTCAACCACTGTATTACTTTTAACTTGTTAGAAATAGTACGTCGTTTACGTATGCCAAATATTAACCGAATGCAGCAGTTTTGCATTTTTTGAATTTTCTTTTTATATTGCACACTTAAGTGTGGACCATATAGAATGTCAGCATAATTAAACAATGATAAAACTAATGAGTCACACAATGTCTTTTTTACTTGAAACGGTAAAAAATGTCGGACACCATAAATTGTTTTTAATGTTATGTATGCTTTCTGGAGGTTACTATTAATGTGCTTTTCAAATTTTAGATCGTCGTCAATTATTACTCCCAAGTTTTTAGCTTCCTTGACCATTATTAAATTCTCATTATTTATTTTCACATTAATATTATCGCGAACTTTCTGACGATTAGATTTAGACCCAAATAAAAGGATTTTTGACTTATTTGAGTTAATATTGAGTGAATGGTCTTTATCCGTAGCCACAAAGGCGTCTAGGTCATGATTAATTAAAGTACAAGCATCTACTACTGAATCAGGCGAAAAAGTATAATAGAGTTGCGTATCGTCAGCATATAAATGCTTACTGCAATTATGAATATAGGTCGATAATTGAGATGTGTAAATTGTGAATAGAGTGGGACCCAATATTGACCCCTGTGGTACTCCTGACAGAAGTGGCAGCAACTGTGAAATTGACCCGTCAAGAGAGACACTCTGTTCTCTATCTCTTAAGTAATTATTCACTAATAAACGAGCACTTCCTGAAAAACCTATATAGTGTAAAATATTATCAAGCAAACCATAATCAATAGTATCAAATGCTCTGCTAAAATCTAGAAGGACAAGCACAGTACATTTACCATCATCAATAGCCTTGACAATATCATCAACAATGTGAAGAAGAGCCGTTGTACAGCTGTGTCCCTTTCTGAAGCCGGATTGAATCGTCGGTAACAAAGAAATTTTTTCCAAATGTTCCTTAATTTGTGTTTCCATAGCTCTCTCGATTACTTTAGACAGAGTCGGTAATATACTTATTGGTCGAAGATCTTTAAATTCTTTAGGATTGTTAACTTTAGGTAGCACCCGCACAACGGATCTCTTCCAAACTGAAGGAAAAACACGTTCAATAAGACAGAAGTTTACAATATGTGTGATGTAGGGTACTACATGTGGACAACAAAGTTTTATCATATTGATAGTTAGTTGGTCCGAACCTACCGCATTCGTTCCAATTCCGCAAATTTTTTGGTATACAAAAAAAGTCATTAACTTCTGTAAAGCGAAAATCCGAGGCAACTAATCTACTATTTCTATAAAAATTCAGTATCTCACTACTTGCATTAGATCTAGGAACAGAATCAATAAAATATCGATTTATATTATTAGCATTCTTTAAATTATCCGGTAGTTCTGCTTTCTTATCCGTTAAAACCTTGTGTGTTCTTAATGTTTTCCACATTTCTTTTTTATTACATTTATTAATATAATGTGCAAAGTACGTTTTTTTTCACGAATAACTGCCTTATTAACGTAATTACGTAATTCTCTGTATGACGTAAGATGAATATTTGATTTAGTTCTTCTAAATTTCCCCAGAGCACTATCCCTCTCCCGCATCATTTGTTTTACGGAATATGTTAACCATGGAGCTTTGGGTTTGGTCATTCTGGCTGTAACTATAGGAGCATGTCTATCGAATAGTTGGTGTATACAGTGAGTAAAATATGAAACCTTTTCATCGATAGTTTCCTGATCATAGATTCTGAAAAATTATGTATTAAATAAATCGACTTGAAATAGTTCATCATCGAAATGATTGAAGTTTCTATATGTATGCATTTTTGGATTTTTCCTATCATCTTGTACCTGTACCTTACAGTAAACGATAGCATGATCTGAAATATCATGCTGTATAACGCCCCTATCAACTACAGCCTCCTCCCGAATAATTAAAAAGTCTAAAAGAGTGGATGAATTAGCTGTAACTCGAGTTGGAACATCTATTAATTGAGATAAATTTAACGATTCAATTAAAGAGTAGAACCTATTTACATTATTATTATCAAGATCAAATAAGTCTAAATTAAAATCCCCCATACACACAATTTCATCAACTGTAGGAAAAATTGATGCTAGACTATCTTCAAATTCATCTAAAAAAATACTTGTATTTTGTTCATGTGGTTTATATATCACTCCAACAGCTAAAGTTTTCTTGTTTATGGTAACTTTTATCCAACATTGTTCCCAAATTAAATTATAAATATCAATGATTTCCCATTTAGTTGTATTTCTAATATACATACAAATGCCCTTTCCATTAACATTACGATCCACCCTGTATAAACTAAAACCGCCAATATGCAACTCAATATCAGTAACAGCGTATTTTAACCATGATTCACATATCAAAAGAATATCGATACATTCATCAGACACAATTAATTTAACTTTATGTAGTGAGGGAATTAACGACCTCGCATTTAAACAAGCAATTTTTAAATATTTCATTCGAAACAATTTAACAAGATATCCAAAACAAAATCAAAAAGTGACAATGCTAATGTTATCTATTCAATCTAAAAACAAAATATAAACAAAAAGAAGTCAGAGACGCATCAATTGCACGCGCCTGTCGAAAATAATATAAATACTTGAAGCATATTCTTGAAAAGTTAAAATAACATCAACCAATTAGCATTAATTAGAACAAAGTTATAAGACGGAACAAACAAACAAAACCTAACTTTTAAAAGGATATGTATATTAAGGATACAAATAAAAAAAATTATAGTGATATTTCTTCCAGTTCCTCTAAAGAAGTAATTTTTCGAATATTGTCTTCTTTATTCAATTTTGAGTAAATTTGACCATAATTACTCCATACTTGACCTTCTCTCCCAATTTTCGTGATAGCTGCTTTTAATATTTTTTGCTGCCTAACTGTCAAATCTTCTCTTATGATTATTTTGGTATTTTTGAGTATTTTCTTAGTGGAAAATACTAAATTACGACAATATGTATTACAAAATTTAACTAGGACAGCGTCACTTCGGCCATTATTTCTTAGTTTGAAACATCCTTCAATATCAGATTCCCGGATCGATAATTTCATTTTTCCATTAAAAATCTTTATAGCGTCGGGTGTGGTATAACCCTTTACATTTTCCTTTGGTACCAGTAAAACTAAATTTCTTTGGCGAACTTGTTTATCATAACTTTCATTTTTATTTTCGAGAAAATTTATAGCCTTTTCCTGTTTATCCACAATTTGTTCCAACTGTTCTATCTTTTCCTTAAGTGGCACTAGTTTATTTTCAAGGTTTTTAGTAATAATTGTACTTACAGCATCACTAAGCTGAGATATGAACTCTTGAGAAGTACATAATTTAGTCACGATTAATTTTATTGACTCGTGCAATTCATCTTCACCTTTCTTGGATCGTGTGCCCATATTTACCGCTGAAAACTACAACCTCTATTATTCCACTTAAATCAATCAACAGTCTGTTTGCAACCTACCACCACACTAAATCAGATTTTTTCCGTTAACTTTTTTCACATCAACTTGCTTTTCAACAGAGCACGTGAAAGATACGTCTACACTCGTTGAAGCATAGTACTGTACTGTACTATATTTGACAAAGCTTTGCCTCATCCACATACCTTGACGAAATGGTACAGCTCTGTAGACGGATCTCCAGGGTATACGATAGAAGCAATTAAAGCGGTATCAATAAAAGTAAAAGTTGAAAAAGAGAAAGGAAAACGGTTGGTTGCTGCGCTAATTATGGACGAAATGTCTATCAGAGAATTCGTGGAGTATTCAGATACTAGGCAGCATGGGTATATTGATTTGGGTACAGGATTAGTCGATAGTGATGCTCTACCCAAAGCAAAAAATGCGCTGGTTTTTATGTTAGTCGCTTTAAATTCGCATTGGAAAGTTCCCATCCCCTATTTTCTTATAGACTCATTATCAGCAGAAGAGAAAGCAAACCTCGTAAAAGGTTGCCTAATTCAAATGCATGATACAGGGATAATAATAAAGTCAATAACATTTGATGGTTGTCCTGCAAATATATCAATGTGCGTTGCTCTGGGAGCTTCATTATACTGGCCAAATTTGCAAACATATTTCTTGCACCCTATTTCAGAAGAAAAAGTACATATTATATTAGATCCATGCCATATGTTGAAATTGTGCAGAAATACTCTTGGTGACTGGGGATTTCTGTACGACGGGGAAAACAATATTATCAGCTGGAGCTATTTTAAAAGTTTAGTGAAGCTTCAAGAAGATACAGGTTTACATGCTGCAACAAAATTCGAAGACGGCATTTGGATTATGCAAAAGAAAAAATGAAGGTGAAGTTAGCTGTTGAAACACTAAGCAATAGCGTAGCTGATGCTATTGAATATTGCGACAAGGAATTAAATATTTCACAATTTTCTCAAAGTGAAGGCACTGTAACTTTTTGCAAAACAATTAATAACATTTTTGATATTTTGAATACAAGAAACTTTTTGGGTAAAACTGTGTACAAACGACCATTGCAGATGACAAATATTGAGTTTTTTAATAACTTTGTTAAAAACACTGTTGAATATTTAGTTAATCTTAAAGATAGAGAAGGACGCTTAATTATTCATTCTGATAGGAAAACGGGCTTTCTTGGTTTAATTGTTGAGTATTCAAAACATGGTAGATGAGTTATTACAATCTGGTTTGTTTGATTTTCTTCTCACTTATAAATTAAGTCAAGACCATCTTGAAACGTTTTTTTCAGCTATTCGCTCACGTGGAGGTTTTAACAATAATCCCACTTGTAAGCAATTTGAAGGAGCATATAAGCGATTGCTTATTCACTCACAAATAAATACTCCTGATAGTGCCAATTGTGTGGCTCAGGGTGAAACCAGTATTTTGAATGTGGCTTCGACATATAAAAGTAGTAATCATTTAGATACATTAAATTGTGATTTAGAAATAAAGACCATTGACGAAATACAGCAATCAAAGATATTTTCAAATATTTCTAACTGTTTATATATAAGTGATATTATTGGATATATAGCTGGATTTGTTGCTCGGAAAATTGTAAAAACTATAAATTGTGTAGAATGTGCGCAAGCTCTCCAATCACAACATTCACTTTCTCGGTTACTTAATAAAAAGAATAGAGGAAAGCTTTTCAAGCCTTCACAAGATGTTGTAAAAATATGTACTGTAGCCGAGAGTGTAATAAGAGTTGCAAATCTATCAAATGCAAATATTTTAAATCATTTGATTATTTTTTATTTGAGAAAATTGAACATCTCACAACTTTTTCAATATTTATGGGATCATTCTAGGGATCAAGATCCCCTTCAAGGGCATATTTTACAGTTGATTAAACTTGTATTGAAATCATACTTCACAATCAGACTTCATTATGAGAATGAATTGAAAAATGAAATCAGTTCACGTATTCGGCCTAGATTTACTAAATTAATTCATTTTAAACATCAGTAAATAAGCCGAATAATACGGAAACTATGCCTTTCAGTGCCTATCCATATAAATTGTGTTATACAGTGTTCAAAAATAGGAAAAAATGCCTATTCAATTCAATTTATTTTTTATGTATAATTATAAACGAATTTCTACATTTATTTATGTTTAGAAAATAAAAAAAATAAATAATTACGTTTGCAAAATTTATTTTAATTCATTCCCAAGCCAAACTTCCTAATAAACTATAAATAGACAAAATTAATTTCAATTTTATATGTATTTTCCATTGCTGGCTCCCGCTTTTTGCCACCTTTGTATCTCCATCTCTCTCGCACTGCTAGTGCGACACACGATACTATGAGCTGAATAGTGACAAGGCGCATCCATGTTAGGTTATAATATCTATGATTCCTATACTCTTGAGTGGTCCTATTGAGTTCATTCAATTCCACTACCGAAACGTTCGCGTTGAGATGTTTTCAATTCCCTACCGTACCCCACATTACGTGTTGAGTTCTGTGGGAGATTCCTACCGCTTATTTTTCGCGTTATTTACTCAGATCCTTTTCTTATTTTAAATTTTTCACGTGTTGAGTTTAAGAAATAAAATATCTCCCTCATCTTTCCGAAATACCGTTAACGTAAGTAATATGTGTACAAAATAAATTCAAAATAACATATCCGTGTTTGATAGTAATAGATGGGAATCAGAATTACTGTTTGACTGCTGTATGAGCGACTTTAATGTCGTTTGTCCATCGGAACAAAAAGCATCAGGCCAGGTACTGGTTTTTGTAACGTTTGTAAATATGATATTTAATTTGTAAGATTGAATTTTAATTTTATTTTGGAATAAACACAGTTTATAAACTCAAACCTTGTCTCTATTTATAGGGATCGAGACCGAACTATTGAGGCAGCACTTCTGTCGAAAGTAGAGCGCTCTGGTGTTAAATAAGAAAAACATTGTGATGTAAACTTTGTAATAAACAACCTACAAAATGCTAAAAATGAATAGATCTTTTTATTTTCTTTGCCAGGAAAAATTGTTAGTATGTAAGATGGATGAAGAGGATTATCAGATTTTTGATTATTGACAAAATGAGCACTGCAAATTCTAGTATTTTTATTTGGTTCCCAATCCTTCCGATGTTTTCTCAAATGTAATTAAAAAATTTGAAGTGATTCGTTTTGTACAAATGTTTACTTTCTTTCTCTTAATAGTTTTAATTATTTAAACTTATTATATAATATTAAAAAGTCAGCAAACACATAACAAGCTTTTTATTTTATATAATAAATGAAATCGTACAGATAACAAAATTTTATTCTCTCGATAATAATCTTTTATTTATGTAAAAAAATTTAGAACTTTTCTAATAGCTGCCAATTATAGTATCATATGATTATACACAAAAGAATAGGTAATACAAAATTTTAATTAGAACATTTTACTTACATATGGGTTTTTATTGCATTTATCCATTTCTGACGTTTTAAGGTTATTCACGCAGTGTTCAATGAACTTTCGGGGAAAATATAAAATTTCAACTGCGTAGTATTTTTATACGGCATATGTGAACAGCCATGAATACAGAAATATACTTTTGATGAAGACATCACAAACATTTAATATCAGTTTTAAGAAATGAACATTTAAAAACTCTGATTATACAAAACTAATAGGGTTTACCACAGTGTTTACATCACATTGTTTGTGTTTTTTCACGGTAGATGGCATAAGCGTCATCTTTCTCGGTCCCTATTACCGACGACCTCGGACATTACAACTTCTTCTTCCTGGCTTATCCTTATGCCTTTTCAGGCGTCGGATTTCCGACTCCGTGTCAACTTTCACCCATTTTTTCCATGCATTTCTGTTCCTGGCAAGTATTATCATATCTTCCAGAGTTTTCCATTTATTTCGTCCAAATTCCTCTATCTGGTCAATCCATTGTCTTATTTGCCTCTCTCTTTGCTTTTTCCTTAATTTACCTACCTCCATCATTTTGCTAGCTATTCTTTGCTGGCTCATTTCATTATTATGTCCATACCAAGTTAACTGTTTCATTTTTATTTTATTAATTTAGACAACAATTTTTTTTTTCATTAGCAACTATATTTTCGTTTATTTTATAGTTTTAATAAAATAGTAATAAAACCAAATTTATTCTGACACGTCAGATTTTGGAGAAAAATTTATTTCAGTGGAAAGAAATCCAGGTGCGAGTGCAAAAAATGTATTTTAAGGCTCATGTTACAGCCCAATTTATGGTAACTTCCAAGAAGTTCATAAACAAGAGATTTTGTGTTTCCTAGAAAATTTTAGGTCTCACTTTTAAAAGCATTCCACGCAACACGCTCCAAGTCACTTCAGGTTTCTTCAAATATTGTATCTTGTTGTAGAAGTTTAATTTGGGGTCCTACAAAAATTCCCTCTTTTAGTTTTGCATCTGAGATATTGGGAATTTTTGTTGAAGGTATTGGACGGCCATCTTTCTGTACCTTCTTCGATCCATACCCATCTCGGTTGGATCTTGTCCGGAATAGTAGCCCCTCCAATCACACCTTCGAAACAATGTTAGAAAAATTCAGTGAGCAAGAAAGTTGCTCCATGCAATTTAAGTCCTCGGAGCAAGTTGAGCTTGCAGAAAAAAATTTCAAAGACACCACAGTAGGCCTTCCAGATGGAAGATATCAAGCAGATCTCTCTCATCCACTCGTCAGCCCAAACTGAACTGGGAAACCCTTCCTCCAAGCCAAACGCCGCTTCATATCCCTTGAAAAGAAAATAGACAAAACCCATCTCTTAGAGCCGACTACAAGGCAGTGTTAGACGAAAACCTCCATTTAAATTATGCAAGAATTGTTCCTGTAGCTTTACAGAATTTCCTATCAGAAAACACATATTTTGTCCCCCATCTATGTGTTGTTCGAGAATAAAACACTAGCACAAAAATTCGTGTGGTCTTCGACTTTTCTTCCAAAACTAGTACTTCTGTATCTCCCAACGACATCACTTTGCGAGGGCCATTAGTTTATCCCGTACTCTGTGACGCTGTTACTCGATTCAGATATAGCTCATCGAAATGAACAATTTCCTCTAGTTAAAAAATGTTGAGATTGGAAACTCTGAAGTTCAGGACGATGAAATTAGCACTATCAATGATAAATACTTCGATCAAGACAAGACTGAAAACGAAAATACACCTAACAATGCGGCTGTTCATGAGGCAATCTTGAATGAAGAATCAACAGAAGAAAAGTCAAATTTAGAGAACAGTGAAGAAACTGCAATCAACGCAAATTCATCTTTGGAGACATGTTCAGCCGTTTATGTAGTTGGATGTCTTGTGTTGAAATTAGAAAAAAAGTTCAAATGTGAGAAATGTTCTGCAGATCTAACGAAAGGTGATTTGGTAGATGAAAAAGAACTGTTTCTGCACTACAAGGACTATATCAAACTAGTACAGTCAAATAGTTTCTGAGGAGACCTTCAAAATTATCATCTGCTTACTGAATGAATTCAATAACGCTTTCAAAAAATATAAACGCCATATTGATCGCCATTTAAAAAAATATTTACGTGAAAATCATTCATATTGGAATAGAATAGAATATATTTTTCATGAGAATCATACATTATACAACATTTCATATAATACACAACTCTATCAGACTAGTCAACTAAACAAACGAAATACAGGTAATTAGAATAAAAACATTCACATTAATAAAATCGATTATAAACCAATTACTAAGTAATTTTTAAAATATAGTATTAATATGTAAGAAACTCCTCAACACTATAGAATGCATGCTGTAATAAAAAAGAATGAAGTATATTTCTCAATTTCCTTGATGTTCCCATGTTTTTTTCTGTATTCAATATATTACTGAACTCATTATAGCATATTATTCCAATATGCCTTAGAGAATGTTGCCCTATCTCTAAACGTGAAAATGGTTGGTGAATATCACTCTTCTGTCTAGTGTCATGTGTGTGTATGTCTTCATTTCTTTCAAATGAACTTTGATTATCTTCAACAAATTTAATTAATTGGAATATAAATAGAGTTAAATGGTAGAGTTAAAATTTCAGCCTTCTTAAAAAATGATCTGCACGTCCCTCTTGGAGAAACACAGTACATAGTTCTTATAGCCTTCTTTTGAACTTTAAAAGCCCTCTTAAGAAAGGATGATGCACCCCAAAACATCAAGCCGTACTGAAGAGTTTATTGTATTAGTCCATAATAAATGAGCTTTAATACACCTTCAGAGAGACAGTTTCTCTTAGATTTCTAATGATATAACAACATGAACTTATTTTTGCAATCACTGCATTTATATGAGACTCCCAGCTCAGCTTGGGATCTAGTATTATTCCTAAGAATTTGAATTGATCGACACTCTGAATGGATTTTCCATTAACATGTAAAAAAGGCTCAATATCAGGCACAACATTTCTTGGCAAAAAACGCATAAAATGTGTTTTTGACACATTCAACGTTAAACCATTTCCTATAATATTTATTCAGTTCAAAAGATGCTACATTAGTTTCATCAATGAGTTCTTCAAATTGTTGATTCACCATGATAATGTTAGTGTCATCAGCATATTGAATAATTTTTCGAGAGGTTAAGCAAATTTTGTTAATATCACTGACGAAGATAATAAAAAATAATGGGCCAAGAATCGATACTTGTGGTACTCCAGTTTTAGAGGGAATAGGATCAGATGTTGTGTTGTTAACTGTAACTACTTGAGTTCTATTGGACAAGTAAAATTTTGCCCACTCGTATGGTTTTCCACGTATTCCAATTCCTTTAAGTTTCATTAGCAAAAGTTCATGATCAACTGTGTCAAATGCACGGCTAAGATCATAAAAAAGTCCCAAAACTTGTAGCTTTTCATTAAGCGCATTATAAATGAATTCTATACAAGCAGCAATGGCACTGGATGTTGATCTTTTCTTTCTAAAGCCATTTTGAGATTGAGGTAGCATGTTGAAATGTTCAAGACAATTAACGAGACGTTCAGAGAATGGCATTTCAAATATTTTAGTTACTTGACTTTGTATACAAATAAGACGGTAGTTATTTATTTCATCTCTTACCCCCTTGTTTTTGTAAACTGGAATTCCTTTAGATACTTTCACATTAGGAAATGTACCTGGTTCAAATCTTACATAAGTAACAGGTCACAGGCAGTAGTCATAGGTAAATATGTATCACCCTTCAGTGATATAACTTCAGGGGTACCTCAAGGATCCCACTTGGGACCGTTATTATTTAATATCTACACCAACGACATATCTCAATGTTTCAAATTTTCTAAGTACAAAAAATATGCGGATGATTTAAAAATGTATCTCAAAGTTGGTAATGTTGGGGATTCTCAATTGATACAAAGTGACTTAAACAGACTTGTTGCGTATTGCAAAAAAAACTTTCTTTTCTTGAATTTAAAAAAATGGTTCTCGATCACTTTCTCTAGAAAACGATGCATACTTGATTATCAATATTTTATTGAAAACCATCAGATAGAAAAGGTATCACAGATAAAAGATCTAGGAATTTATTTTGATTCAAAACTTATTTTCGACCAGCATATCAATTATATATCAAAGAAAGCTAATCGGGCGTTGGGGTTTATTATCAGGACTTGTCATGACTTTAAGACCGCACATTCGTTAAGAACTCTATTTATGGCCTATGTAAATAGTGTCTTGAGCTTCGGATCAATAATTTGGAATCCACAGTATATTGTTTACATCGATAGACTTGACCATATCCAGAATAAATTTATAAAGTACTGCAAGAAGAAGTTGTTTCCTAAGGATAATATTGTTTCAGTTAGGCGGAACTTGAGTTTAATTCCCCTGGAAGATAGACGTCAAATAAACGATGTTAAATTTGTATATAAAATTGTTAATAATCTCATTGACTCAAATGAGATTACCAGCCTCATTGGATTCAATGTTCCGGCCTATGATACAAGAGATTTTAAACTTTTTTATATTAATTTCAGTGCTAACAATTATTATTTAAACTCTCCTCTCCATAGGTGTTGTAAATCATTTAACTCAGTTTGTAACCACGCTGACATTGATATATTTCATGATAAATTTTTCACTTTTTGTAGTAAGCTAAAAAAGCTGTATTTGAGTGATGAAGCTGCGTTTTAGTTTCATAGTGATAATGATTTAATATTTACAATTATCAGTCTACATTTTATTAATTATATACTTGTGAATACTGTATTTGGGTTCGTCCCGTTTGTATTCCATGTCATAAATAAATAAAAGTAAACGATTCATTAATTAAATGAGATATGGGCTCAGCAATAAACCCAGCTGTCGCTTTTATTACCTTACCATTAATTTCATCAACCCCTTCTGCAGGTTTGGATGTGGTTTTATTGATGATAGATATAATATCATCAGGAGTTGTTGGAAATAGAAACTAGTTTGTATGAGATGCATCGAGTTGCATATTATAATTAGGACTAATGTTGTTTTGATTTACAGTTACAAAATATTTATTGATATAATTTGCTTTTTCTTTAGGTGTTAAGTTATTTTCTCCCTCAACTTTAATGTATTCTACGTTGCTTTTGTTATTTTCCCCAGCTTCATTAATTATTTTCCAAGATTCCCTTATTACATTACCACTGTTACAATTTCTATTATTTTTTTACGCAAGTATTTTTTACTTAGTATCTGGTATTCTTTCTTGAACTCTCTGTAACATTCTGTATAATTTTGATTGTTTATTACTTTTCTCAATCTGTTCATTTCACACAGCTGATCATGTAGTTCATTAATGTTTGATGGAAAAGGATTTTTATGTTTATATTTTTTAAGACATTTCTTTGTTTTAGTGAATATTAAATCATAGTAATATACAAATGATTCATAAAATTCTGCAAATTTCTCATGAAAATTTGTGGCTTTATATACCTTATCCCAAGTTTCTTTTGATAAAATATTTTGAAATGTAACTATGTTAGGATCACTTAAGTTTCTTTTATATATAATATATATATATATATATATATATATATATATATATATATATATATAACTGATTTCATTAGTTTTTGAAAGAGACATATTAAAACAACACATTTGATATGTATGATCAGACAAGAATGTATCACACACTTTTACCTTATCTATATCATAATTGGTGAAGATATTGTCTATACATGTGTGGAGCTGTTACTGGTTATTCTCGTGGGTACGTTAATATGGTGTTCAATGTTAAACTCCTTAAACAAATTTATTAAAGTATCTTTTTGGTAGCTTTGAATTAAAAAGTCTATATTAATGTCACCACAGATCAAGAACATGTTATTGTTATCGTAAGTATTATAAAGTAAAATTTCTAACTGATTAATGAATGTTTTAAAAGTAGCATATGGAGGTCTGTAAATACAAAAGACAAACAAAAATTTTTTTCCGTCATATTCCATTTTTCCACCACATACTTCAAATTCACCTTCAATACAAAATTTGTTTAAATTTATTTGTTGGAAATTTGCAGCATTTAATATCTCGCTATTGACAAAAATGCAGGCACCACCTTTTTTTCCATTCACACGTGAGAAACTCGACATTAATTGGAAGCCTCTTATGGGCGTAATTTTTAAATTATTTGCATTGAGCCAATGTTCAGTAATACATAGAATACTTACATTTTCTTTTTCTAAGATTAAATTTAAATCTGATCTTTTTTTCATTAGTCCACCCTGTATGTTAATGTGCATACACTCCAAATTTAATGTATCTGTGCTTTCCTTCTCCTTAGAACTTTTAATTTTCTTATATCTTTGTGAAGGCTTCTTCAATTTTGAGACTAAGTTTGTATTATATTCTGTCCTCACATTGGTAAAAACGATGCTGCATGTTGCTGACTATTTATTTCAGATTTCTGAGAGTTTAGAAATCTTTGTCCTCACCTAAAATCAAATCTTTCGAAAGCGATATTTTTTGGCCAAAAACTGGATTTGTATACCTACTCTTGAAGAATGGGATTTACACCAATCATGAATGACTGGTTATCAGCTTTTGTTGTGATTGTACTTAACTTTGTAACTTCTATATCATTCATCTGAACATTGGCCGCGTGTGTTATATTGGCTTTAGAATGGATAAAAGATTATACATCACTTGCTTTTATATTATCCGGAACTCTTGTTATGAACATCCAGATTTTTTTAGTGGAGTTATTTCTTCCTTGAAAAGTATTATCTCCATCACCACTTCCTAAGTTACGCTTTCTCTGTCTTCTTTTTATTTGCTGAAATTCACCTTCATACTTGTTTATGTTAATTATGTTATTCATCATTTCACCTTGGTCTCTGTTGACTATCTTTACTATTATTAAAGAAGATGTTCGGATATGCTGTAGATGGTTTTCTCTTGTTCAAGTTAATATTTGGCATATGACTTAACTTTGCTAAAGGAACATTTAAATTATGCTTTTTCATATCCTGATAATTTTGAGTATTTGAGACTGATGCATATGTTGTGTATTGTTCAGAGTTGACTGCAACATTGGTAGATCCATTTCCTTTAGGTATATTAGTCATTTGGTTTTTTATTGGTAAAACATTCTGATTATTTATAATTAGCTTCATTTTTATTATTAATTTTTGATTTTGCTGTTCTTCAATCCTCTTATATTCCTAACTTACACTATTTTGCACTTCTTTTAATATCTCTTTTTTAAATGATGTTAGTAGATCTTGTATGTTTCTTTCTGCTGCTTCCTTCATATTGTTTTCACAGTGGTGGCATAGGAATATAAGTTTTCTATTCTTTTTAAGTTCCATACATTTTATTTCCGAGGCTGTTAATTTGGCATATCCTTTCATTGCATTGGTCGCAATTCCAAATCTGAATGTCATTTTCCAATGTTTTACAGTTTCGACACTGGGACATATTCAATATTCATTTGTATGTTCAAGACCTGGTATAAATTTTATGTTTAGGTAGGTATAAATATAACCGTAATTACAAGTCCAGTTTTTGTTATTTGTTGAGTAGGTATTTCTTATCAGTAAAACTTTTTGTCCTTAATTGAATACCATATGTGACATTTCATATTAGTTTATATTGCCATTTGCATAATAAACAACGAGCTTTTTGTCTTTACTATTATTTCTACTTGTGTACCGATTTTCTATTCATTACACAGTCCACGAACCAAATTTTTTGATCATTTTTTCTCACTTTTTGCTCACAATTTAAACTTAATGATACACACACAGTAAGTAAGTTCAGTTCATATGGAAAGAAAAGGGAATATTCAACTGGATGAATCATATTTCCAATCAGCATAGGGAAAACAAAATATTTAGAAATGTGAAGTGGGAATCTTCAGTTAATAATATCAAACAAAATGTGGGAATTATTAAACCTTATAGAAAGGTTATGATTTAACAAAATAATTTAGTTAAACTTAAACACTGTGGAAGGTTTGAGTAGACAAATACATGAGGCAATCAGACTAACAACAAGATTTATGGCGGACCAGCTAGCTAAACAAGGCTCTAAAAGGAGACTTCATAGGTCCGGAACCGCAACGTAGCGTGGAACGTCTGATTACTGCGTTTGTTTGTTTTAATATAAATGGAATTACTGTTTTAAGTGGTTTTAAGTGCGTCCACTTATGTAGAGAATGAGCTGAGTGTGTTCCGCTTTGTCAAAAATAACGCCAACTCTTTTTAAATAAAATGTTAAAAAGAGATTATAATGTGTTTATCTATGGTCAGGGATTCCCGTTGAACTTAACTGCATGCAGTGCTCCGATCGAACGGATTGAACACTGCGTTCCATTTTAGTGTTGCCAACAAAAATGTTTTCCCTAAATTTCGGGAGTTTACGAGTAAGTAGGCCTCGCTCAATGAGCGAGGGGATATAAAGGGGCGCCTGAGGCGCCCCTTTTTATCCGTTGCCCTGGGCGGTCGCCCAACAGCGCCCTACCCTAACGCCGATCCTGACTGGACACTGTACCCTAAGGAAACATTTATACAAAATGGGAAAAGTCAATGAACCTATCTGTAGGAAATGCGAACTAAGGTATGAAACACCTATTCATATACTCTGCTTATGCAAGAACTTACAAGGACTCAGGCAGAAGCATTTTGGAAAGGAAACAATACAACCATCAGAACTACTCAAAATCCCTCAAATAAGCTAGTGGCCTATATCGAGGACACGAAATTTTTGGAGTGAAAGTAGATAATACTGGGAACGGTACAATTGCTTAGGTCAAGTGCCCGGGCTGTTGAGCACAACCCAAACGAATGAATGAATATTTCTAGGTATAGAAAAACACAAACTTTCAACCACAATAATGATTGTGTGTGTGTGTGTGTGTGTGTGGTGTGATGATGGCATCAGCTATGCCTATTTGCCACGTATTTATTTTCAGAACAACTTTTTATCAGAATTTTTAATGTCAACCAAATCTGGTGTATCCAACTCTATGCTAACATTATTATTTACAATATTAGACTGTTTTGCAAAATAATCGTTTGTAGACTCATAAAACTTACCAACTTGGACAATTTGATCAAGATGCCTTCGCCACTGTACATTTTATTCAAGCATAGGTTTACAGAGATATGTTTCAAGCCCCAATTTTTTTACAACTACAGCTTTTGTCCAGGTTGGTTTGTTTGGGTTATAGCGATAGTCTTTAACATAAACAATCTCCCCCTCTTGTAAATTTATAAAACGATTACCTTGGTGGTACTTCATTTGTTTTTGTTTTGCATTGTCAACAACTGATTTATTTAAAAAATCAGTTTTAATTTTTCTCGAAAACATTAATTTTGAAGGAGTTTCATTAGTCACACAATGTGGAGTATTTCGGTAAGAAAATAGGTACTTAATAATCAAAGTCGATAATTCATCTGAAGCCGTTGTTGCATCTGCTAACATTTTATTTAAGGCTTGTTTAAATGACAACACTATTTTCAGCGGCTCCATTAGTTGAAGGATGATAAGGCGCAGATGTTAAATGCACTATGCCATTATTTTTGCAGAATGTTTCAAATTCTGCGGACACAAAAGATAAGCCATTCTCGGAAACTATTACATTGAGTAACCCATATCGGGCAAAACATTCCCTTAATTTATTCAATGTAGTACGAGTATCTACTCTAGGCATCTCATATACTTCAGGCCACTTCGAAAATGCATCCGTAATTATTAAAAAAAAATTTCCTTTAAATGGACCTAAAAAATCAATATGTATGCAATCAAAAACGTATTTTCCCGTTTCAAATGGAATTAAGATTGATTTATTGGGAGTTTTCGAATGTGTCATGCACGCATTACAACTTTTTACATAGTTCTCAATGTCTGCATCTAAATTTGGCCACCAGAAGTATTGTCTAGCTAGAGCCTTCATTCGGACCACATCATTGTGTGAACCATGTATTTCATCTAATAGTTGATTCCTAAATATTGTAGGAATCAAAACCCTGTAACTCCACATCAATATGTTATTTTCTATACTTATTTCTAAAGACCTCCTGGAGTATGGTTTTATTTCTTCAGTTACTACTTCGGCCCAGCCCTCCCTGGCATATAAAAAAACTTTACTCAAAATGGGGTCTGTTCTAATCTCTTTTCTAATTAGATCCGCTGAAATTGGAATTTGATCAATTAAAAAATTTAAATAGTTATAATCCCCTTCTATGCTTTCAGTTGATCTTACTGGCATTCTAGATAATCCATCTGCTCCCCCAATATCTGTCCCTCTAATAGATTGAAATGTGTAACTAAACCCACTCAAAAATAAGGCCCATCTCTGCAATCGACCTGCTGCCATTTGTGGAATACCCTTGTTCTCCCCAAAGAGTGCCTTTAAGGGCAAGTGATCTGAGCACAAAATAAACCTGTTACCCATCAAGTATTGGTAAAACTTCCGCACTCCCCAATATATAGCCAAGGCCTCTTTATGAATAACTGAATATCCTAATTCAGACTTATTTAAAACACGTGATGCAAAGCTGATTGGCTTTTCGGTGCCATCAGGATATACATGTAATAATACTGCCCCTACTCCCACTTTCGAAGCATCACAACTTAATTTAATAGGAATGGATGGATTAAAATGAGCTAGATTTTGTTCCAATAACATGATTTTTTTAGAATCTACGAAAGCCCCCTTACAATCTTTTAACCATATAAATTCTACATCTTTTCTTAATACTTTATATAAGGGTTCTAAAATTGTTGATAATTTTGGCACAAACTTACCATAATAGTTAATCATACCTATATATGCCTTTACTTGACTAACATCTGATGGTCTTGGACACTCATTAATTGCTCTTGTTTTTTCTGGATCCTTATGTAATCCCGTTTTGTTTATAATATGGCCCAAATACTTTATTTCGGGTTGAAAAAACATACATTTTTTTAAATTTAACTGAAACCCTGCCTTTGACAATCTATCGAAAACTCTTTCCAAGTTTTTTAAATGTTCTACTTCATTCCCTCCTGTTACGACAATGTCGTCCATAAAGTTTATAACCCCATTTAGACCCTGTAATACTTTTTCAACTGTTTTCTGAAATATTGCACAAGCAGGTTTTGTACCATATGGAAGGCGATTACATTGGTAAATTCCTCTATGTGTACTCCAACTTAATAATTTTTTGGTAGTATCAGTTAGTTCAATTTGGTTGTATGCATTAGAGAAATCTAACTTACTATAACATTGTCCCCCTTCCAACGCTGCAAACAGTTCCTCGATGCGAGGCAGAGGGTGCCTCACATCCTGTAAATATTTATTTACTGTAGTTTTGTAGTCTGCACATAACCTTAACTTACGCTGGCCTTCAACATCCTTTACAACTGGAACTAATGGGGTACCCCACTGTGATGTTTCTACCAATGAAATTACTTTTAATTTTTCTAACTCATCCAGTTCCTTATTTATTGAGTCTCTAAATAAAAAGGGAATTGGACTAGGCTTGCAAAAGATCGGCTTAGTTCCTGGGTCAACTTTTAACTCAACCTTCTCATACTTAGAAAGCCCCAACTTTTTTTCAAATAAATTTTCATATTTCTTTAAAATCTCCTGTAAACTCCCATTATTGCTATTTTCGGACAGGTGATTTATGTTAGAGATAATACCCTGTATATTAAAATTAAAAAGTTTCATTAGATCCCTACCTACTAATGGAATATAGCCATTCTTTATAACTACTAATCTACAATTTTTTATGCACAAATCTTTATACTTAATTTTAACATAAATTTCACCTTCAGGTGTAATGATACTGCCATCATATGTTTTTAAACGTACTCTAGTTTGTAATAATTTTGAATTATTTTGGAATAATTCCCTATATAGATTGTCAGGAATGACAGATATTCCTGCTCCAGAATCGAGTTCAAATGTCACTACCCTATCATTTACAGACATTTCAACTTTGACCGGTTTAACAATATTGTTTTCAGACATAAAATACATTTCGATAAAATCTAGTTGACTTTCTGCCATGTCCGGTTCTACATAATGATTGGAGACATCATTTTTGTAAAAACAAACTTTAGCAAGATGACCTACCTTCTTACAATTGTTACATTTAAAAGTTTTATATTTACAAGTACTAAAATTATGATTTGTCTCACCACAGCTGTTACATTTGGCTTCTTTTTTGTTGTTGACTGAACTTGAGCTGGCTCCATTTTTCTCTTTTCTATCCACTTGTGAATATTTGGGTTTGATGCTCAGTTTGTGGATTGGTGCATAATATGTGACTATGGTGGCTTCTTTATTTAGTGCTACCTCTACTATATCATTTAAGTCTTTCGTATGATCTTCCTCCACTACACTGTCCAAAATGGGGCCTTTGCTTAACCCCGATACGAACCGGTCTTTTAAAACTTCATTTAGTATGCTACCAAATTTGCAATCTATTGCTTTATTCTTTAATCTGACGTAGAAATTAATTCTTTCTTTAAACACAGATACTTTTTTGGAAAACTGCTTCCTTAATATTGTGCAAAGTTGTGTGTAAGTCTTTAACTTGGGTAACTGGGGATCACATAATCCTCGTAAAATCTCATAAGCCTGCTCTCCTATTGTTGTTAATAAAACCGGTACTTTTTTATTTTCTTCTACATAGTTGGCTGCAAAATATTGCTCCATCCATTCTTCGTAAACACACCAGTCATTCCCTATTCTGAATTCGTTTAATGACCCAATTGTGCCGGTCATAACCGGTTGCATTCTTGCGGCTTCGTCCTGATTGTTTTCACTCATATCAGGAAATTATTAACCATATCTCGTCGCCAATTGTGATATCGGACACTTTAGAGGTATATGGAAACACTACCTTCCTACACCATGGTCTTTATTTGTAACAACTATTGTAATTATAAGAATACAATTTATAAGACATGTGTTTAAGTGTTTTATAACTTAGATCTTATATCTAGGTTAGTAACATATATGGTTCTGACATATGATAGTTGACAAGCCAAGGTTATCTACGTGCAGGGGTTGACTCAATACATTACAATATATATATATATATATATATATATATATATATATATATATTTATTTATAAAATGTTCATTTAATTACCTACCTCGCTCTGGCTACGGTTATTGAGATGTTTTCAACGCTATTAGTATAGAATATCTACTTTCCAGCGATATACAAGTATATTTGTTAAATCAGTTATTACCGACTCTAATTAATTATAATAAAGACTCACGTATGTCGCATAAATTCGATTCAGTCAAAGTGCGGCGTTTTTGTTTATTAACTTTTAAGATCGAAATCTGCAAATCGGTACACGTGACAAGAAAACAGAATTTTAGAGGCAATATTTCATTCGGTTATATTACATATTTATTTTGATATTTTGATTATTGGTGTCAGTCTATTTATTGTTGTCGACTGCTTTAAAAAATACATATGGAGCAAGTATAATAGTTGAACTTAATTTTAGGCATTGACAATGAAAAGGAATCCGATCAGGAACCGAGTGACATTTATTCTTCAGTGGATGATGTCAGTACTATGAATCATTCAGAAATAGTATTAGAGGCAAATGCATACAAAGGTAATTCAATATTTCTATTTTTAAAAGTGTATATGACCTTCCCTTGTTCAGTGTGGATGTTGTTTTCCCCAATTTCGTTTCTTGACTTTACATCTAGAGTAACGTTGTCTCATAAGAGAATAGAATGTTTTCACACCAGTTGAATATTATATGGGAAATATTTTCCTTTTCCAACATTCGCACATTCTAAAATACTTACACGGCAATCCCCTGCTAATTCTATTGTAGGTTGTCTCCAACATTTAGTAATACATCCAATTAATTTTCGTCATTCAGGTTTTAAGAAGATCATTGTATACTTAATGATTTTTAATTGTATGAATATTTAAGTAGGTAAAGACTATTATTAATAGATTATTTTGTCACTGTTTAAAAATTGGTTTATTTTTAAGATTTGCCTGCTAAGGAAGCGTCTCATAATTTTAAATCAGGTTGGCTGTCTATGAGGAAGAGATTTATATTAGGATTTGAAAAAATGAAGCGAGTTTATGGAACTATACATGACCGTTGGTTATTGATATATTTATCTGAAAAAGATTTTAAACCATCGTATACTTTCAATTTGAAGCATTTCGTAGCGAAAGAATCTGATGGAGAGAAGAATAATTTCACGCTTTTAAGTACAAAACAAAATGAAAATAAAGTGTATCATGTAAGTCGAAAGTAATATTGTTTGTTTATTTTAAGACATGAGGTATTTCCCACAGTTTATGGCTCTAACTCATAAAGATATGTTACAATGGACGACAAAAATAAATTTATGTCAAGATATGGAAAAACTTGTAAAAAATTCTAATATAGACAATGAGAGAAAATACTCAAATACCGATGAACATTATCCCTCAAATAAAAGCAGTGATAATGAATCTGATGGGATATATGAGATACTGACAACGTGAGTATATATAAAAATATTGTTATAGTTCAATCAAAGTTATTATACCTTAATTACATTATACGAACTGGGTTTGCTAGTAGTCGAACCATAGAAAAACTACAAGAGACCGTTCGAATAAAAAATATTGTTAATTACTTGTTAACCCTAGAATACTTACCATACTAAATCACCTTTTAATATTAACCATCGTAAGATTTACGGAGATAAAAAGAAACAACTCTAAAGAAAATGTTCCTAAGCTTTAATAAATTCGTAAAAATTTTGTAACATAGAACAGGGTATTAACGCACTAAATCTAACAAAAAAAGGATATATTTTATATATTTTGACTGCAGGACACACAAAGAAGGGCGCGATGTTCCCCGCAAAAAGGCCGATGGCAGTGTTGGCAATGGTGGTTTGTCATACGGCGTTTTTTGGCCGAACAAAATTGACAGATTGCTCGTTTCTTTACATTTTCTATTGGTGTTTCCTGTCCTAGCTCCAGATTTAAAATATTCTCTATCAACAGCCTTACAAGACGGTTTAAAGTTGGCCATTTTACGCGCTGCTCCAACCACTGTTTCGTGAGCTGTTCTGAGAGAATAGCCATAAACTCTTTTCTTGAAACAATTTTACATCCCTTTCTTCTTTGATTATGATTATAAATTATCCAGGCGTTTATGCAGGAAATATTGATCATACCATAAAAAAGGCAGAGCGGCCATCTTCTTGTTTTTCGTGAAGTACTTCTGCTCCCAGACATTTGATCAAACGTATCGATGCCGTATTTAGTTTTGTTATAAAACTTAACTAAATCTAGTTTCCTGATGTCATGTTTTGTACCTCCGAACTATCATGCATAGTAGATAGTAAAATAACTACTTCAGACACCTTAGTTTTATAGGATACCATTGTTGTCTCGTTATCAAAGCAATGTAGTGTGCTTCCAATAGGTCGATTTTTACTATCCAACATTTGTGGAGGTATCTCTTTTTTGTTGCTTCTTAGAGTGCCTACCAGGGTCAAGTTATATGGAGGCTTTAATAGTTCCTTAGCCAGTGGTATACTCGTGAACCAATTATCCATGGTCACGTTTCTGTTGCTTCCATAAATTGCTTGGGTTAATTTTTTTACGTAATATTGTCCTAATGGTTGTCCATCGGTTTTGGTTCCCTTTCCCAAATATACTTCAGCATCGAACATATACTTTGTGCCAACATCATACACCATAACAATTTTCAAGCCATACTTTGAAGGTTTATTGGGTATGTACATCCTAAAGGGACATCTACCCCTGAAAGCTAAGAGCTGCTCGTCTATTGTAACGTATGACCCTGGTTTATATGATCTTCGACAGTTGCTTATTAGTTGGTCCCATATTTCTCGAATTGGTGCTAATGGATCGTCTATTTTTCTTTCAGGTCTAGTTTCCTTGTTGTCAAAACGTAAGCAGTCTACTAGAAACTCGAATCTTTCGCGACTCATAGTAGCTTTGTATATGGACCCGGAAATTTTGTCATCAAACATCTCCCTTGTAGACAAATGATTATCTTTTTGACAACCAGCAAATATCAATAGTCCAAGTAAAGCATGAAGTTCTTCCAAATTCACTTGGTAGGTAGTCAATTTTTGGGTAGTGTATTTCTGCGAACGGATTGAAATTTCGTGATTTGTGTACTCCACTATTTTTTCTAGGATACTTGGATCTAGCAGACAAAGAAAAACATCCAGAGGGGTTTCTGCCGCTTTAGCATCATTTGTAGGACCTTGTATGATATGCGAAATATTACGCGATGGTATTTTAGTTACCGCCTTTGCCACCGAGGATCACCTATGGCCGTTTTTTCCCTTAAGACTTACTAAGATTTTTAGAAACTGTAGTATTATTCTCTTCATCTGTAAATGGAGACTCTTGCAAAATATCATCGCTTTCAGTACGACCTACAGGCAGCTGGCATTCCGCTCTGTTTAGATTTGTAGGAACTGTTTTATTGTTCTCGTCATCTATAACTGAACACTCTTGCATATGTTCGCTTTCAGTAATATTTGTTCCAACGTTATACTGATCCCCGCTCTTTAGGAATTTGTTTTTTCCCTTTTCGTCATGTTTGATTTTTATTTTTTTATTTTTGCTAGTTGATGGTTTATCATAATCAGAATCGGAGTCACTTGAAGGGCTATATTCTGACCCCGATGGAACAAATACTTCAACGTCGTCATCCAATTCGGAGCCGCAATCCGATTCGCAGGCACTTTCACCAGGAAAAAGATCTTGTAAACACTTCTCCATTTCAAATTCCAATTCTTGTGGGTTTAGTGGCCTTAACATATCTAATTTCTTTTTATCCATATTTATTTACTGTAAAAAAATATGAAAAATCGGTCCCGATGCCAAATGTTTAATAATAACGTTAATACTTACCTTCGTAAAAAATACGACACTACCGTTGAAATAACCCACTTCCTTGGCACTTTGCACCATACTAAATACGTGACAGGTCGAACTCAAGTCTACTAAGGCATAGACGGGCGCTCAACTTTTAAACACGTGGTCAAACTAGATGCCCGTCGTAAAATTTACGATGGTAAGTGTTCTAGGGTTAATAAGCGGCACACAATAATTATTTTTTAAATTAACTATCAAATGTGCTTCATTACTTAGATTAATTTTTTTAGCATAATTTTTTTAATTTTAGGACGCATAAACCTGTCAGTAGAGTTGTGAGTGACGACTCCGCATGTGAAAGATTACATACATTTCCAAAATTAAATAAATCGCGGCTCAGACCATCACCAAGCAAAGTCAAAGATCCTGTGAAGGTTCCACCTCCCGTAGTAAAATCAACATCAATATCAACTACTAATTCATCAGAGTCGATAGTTTCTTATCAAGAAATAATTACACAACCAGCCATTACCAAATCTAACAGTAATTCTACTAAAAGCTTAGAGGATTCATTTTCTGAAAATAGTGGAGATGAAATGTATGAAACATTTATCTGTGCTAAACAATTTGTACACAGTCCCAGAAGAAATTCTTTTCAGAAACAGAAAAAACCTCCGCCGGAATTGCCTAAGAAACCGAAATGAAATCTCTCCACAACGAGTTAACAAATATCGTTGATTGATAAATCTCGATATTAACGACGCTCTTTAAACTGCACCATCCACTCCTCGTTATCCATAATCTGCTCTTCTCTTTAAGTAATATGTTGATATAATTTAACCTATACTAACTGTCCAAAACATTTTGTATTAAAGAATAGACACATGCAATCACATTCTGTGTGACCAGGAACTTAATAGAAAACTTCTCTCTTAAGCTTCGAAATCTCTCTCTAAAGTATACATACACTTTTAAACATTAAACTTAAGCATACTTTTACTTTTCCACCAACCCTATCTACGATGCGAGAAAAGCATTGGTTTACCCCAAAAAAGTTGGAGTTTTTGATTTTTTTTGAGTTATTTTTACGTTTGTCAGTGAGAAAAACACAAAAAACAGGTTTTTGGAGAAAAACTCCCGTGTGTATGTCGTCGTCGTTGTCGTCGGCTACTTTTTGTAACATGTCTTGTTAGCATGATACAGCCACCGAGTGCATAAAGTCACCAATTTTATGATTGGATATTATTCAGGGCATCTTAAAGATGAACTCTATTGATTTTCAGCTCACCAAAGCCAGTGCAATGGTTCCTATAAGTTCAGATATTCTACATTTATTCTAATTTTTGAAGAAATTTCGCTTTGTTAGCACGATACAGCCTTCTGAGTGTTACACAAGCGACCAATTTTATGAAATTTACTGTTTCGATCCTTACTCTGTGAAAACTACTCTTATTACTTTTTTAAAAGAAACTAACTGTTGAATTAGGCATCACATGAAATATAACTTCTGTCATTCTGACGATGATAGTAGTATCACGGAGTGAGTAGTATCGAAACAATTGTCAAGTTTTATTGGGACCATAGATAAATACTTTTAATACGGGGAAGAATGGAATCTTCTGTACTAAGTCCGAAGCCACAAAGTTTTGTCGAGTGCTGCGCCATCTATTGTGGTGGAAGGTTACTATTCACCAACAGGGAAAAAATAAAGGAAGAGACCTGCATGATTAGTCACAGTTTACTAGCTACTAGTAGATGGCAAGCCAAGCAAATACTGAAGGTTTTTTAAATTATGCCTATATTGTTTTTCCTTAAATAAACAAATAAAAACAGTCACACAAAGTTTAAACACTTTTTGAAACAACCTGTTATTTTATTTTGGCTTAAAAGTAGGATAGGTTGTTTCAAAAAGTTGTTTAAAGCTTTTATCCGTTTTTATTAACCAGGATAGTTTATTAAAAGACGAATGTAGACAAATAGTTTCAAAAATTTAATATAAAATTTTGTTTATAAAATAGTACAGGTGATTTTCTTCTCAAACTTAAGATAAGAATAATTTATTGATAATAGCATGTGCTAACAAATATTACACATATGATACAATATAATGGATACACATTTTCCAAAAAGTTCAGATTTTTTAAAGGTTTTAGCAGCATACCTTTTTAACAGCAACTGACGACTTCTTCTAAACTGGGTAGCTCTTTTTATTAAATTGAGTGACTATTTGATAGAGACGTCTGGCTTTTGGTGATAGGTCTTTAACCCTAGAGAAATTCACCTCAGCAAGTAAATCAGACCTTTCTAAATTAAAAAATAATATCATTAGCAATAAAAAATAATATGAATATGCAATATACATTGCATTTAGATAACATTTTTCTTGAAATGTTATATTTTAAACCCTGTTTTAGACAATATTCTAATAGAAGTATACAGTCAAAACTTGATGTAACTAAATAATATGAAATTATAAATGCATTTCTAAAAGTATACCTAATAATTTTTCATGTTTTTTAATAAATCAAAATATTGACCTATACGTAATATCTACTATTTCTGTGAAAATTTCTTTGTTAAACACGTATATATTAATAAATCAATTAATTATTCACTCACTTCTTTTTGGAGTAACCGTGGCGTTCAAGTCTGCTGGTGTGACAGAAGTAGAATCTTGAACAGCATATGTGTTGATAATTTCAGCTCGGGTTCAACTGAATAGCTACAACTAGTCTCATTGATAGCACAGGATTCTTGTGCTTTTTTAGCTCTCAGTTTTATAAACTGAGCATTTAAAGCTTCCTGTAACTTTAAAGTCCCAGCACTCTCAGTTACAGATGCAGTGCCAATTTGTGGTACAGCTAAAGAGGTTGATGGTTCAGCTTCAATTATTGAGGAAGGAACATCATCAGTTACTGTTTCTAAAGATTCTAGAAAATAAAAACGATTATTGAATAAATGTATCCTAGTTAGTTGTTAGTTTTTTTTTCTTTAATTATTATAGATTTGGTAAATTGACTGATAAGAAAACTCCTCTTTTCAGAACTTTATTTGGACCAAAATCTTTAGGTAAAAAGTGTAAGGCACACACTCTACAATTATTGTAAATATTCTCAGATGGCATTTTCGCATTCAACCTTCTGTTTCCACATAAATTTACCCATTTGTCACTCACTTTACTTTATTTTTTAAAATTGACATCCAAACTGCTTGGTTTGGGTAAATTCACATATGACGGAATTACAGCAATCAGTAAAATAAAGTTCGTTAGTAACCATCCAAGCGAATAGATGGCGTTAAAAATGCAGTTTAGCAGTGGCTATAAAAGATCGCAGGGCATGATTGGGACAATCTAAATTCCCATAGATATTTTCATTCCAAAACTAAAATGGTTGTGTCTATATATTTTATGTTATTTCAACGTTTATAAAGATCAAAAATATATTTTTCCGCAAATCGCTAGGACATTTTGACATTCCTGTCAAAATTTCTTGAAGAAAAAGTCAGGACTTCCTTACTGTAAGGAAATGTCATTTCCTTACTGTAAGGAAATTATATTTCCGTACAGTTGTTAGTGTTCTACATAAATGATTGAAAACACATTGCTTATAAGGAATTAATTTATATTTTGAAAACATCAAGTCATTGCTGAATACATTTTTAAGATCAATTTGTTATATTTACAGTAATTTGACAGTTAGTACAATTATTGAACATTGGAGGAACACTCTTAGAACTATGAGAAACATTTTGGGCAACATGCAGGGTGGTAGGGTCATTTTGTTGAATATTTTGTACTGTGAAAATTTTATTTGCCCCCTCAACCTTATTGTTAAGCGATTCTTCGATATATCCTTCAGCAACGTTTGATGACTTCCATCCGCCATGCCTCTTTAAACTAGTTATGTCGGCACCAGAGTCAACCAATATTGTTGCAGAAGACCGACGAAAGCAGTGACCAGTATATTCTGTCGGATTTACCAAGTTCAAATAAGTAGCAACTATTTTGGGCATTTTTCTAAATTGATGAATTCCTACCACTTGTCTACAACCCTTTCCGCTTTGATATTTAAAGAAAAATCGGTCACTGTTCATATTTTCTGGTCTTAACGAAACATACTTTCGATAAACATTCAAGTAGATCTGATTAATTACAAATGATCTTGGTTTGTTGGTTTTCGAATCAGGTATGCTGATTAAAAGCTTAGATTCTAAGTCTTCTATATCGTGTACAGTCATTCGGACTAACTCATCCATTCTACAGGCCCCAGAAATACCAAATATTACAGCCACCTAAAAAATAAATAAAGGTATAATCTAAATAGAAATTAAAACCTTGTAAATTACCTTAATCATTAAATTTTCTTTATCTGGAGCTTCCTGGATAAATTTTTCAATTTCTTCCTTCGTTAAAATCTTAGATTTCTTTGCCCTATAACCTTGAGCTTGCCGTTTCAATAAAGCACGAAGTTTTGAGTATGTAGATATATCTACATTGTGTTTAAGTGCAAGGGTTGACTTCAGCATTGAATAATTGGCCCATAATGTTGAAGATTTCATCTTTAAACAAAGGTCTAGGAAGTATGCCATTACAACATTTTCTGAGAAAGAACTCGTATTTTTACTCATGCGATAATCCATAAAACGTCTGTATGCATTTTCGTACTTTTCTCTTGATTTCTTTGGCAATAATTCTAATGAAGCAGTATTTACTGCCTCAACCAGCTCTGGAGGAGTCCCAGGAATGGAAATTTCATCATCACTTATCATTTTACTTTCGAGAACACCAGCAATTAAATTTATAAGCGTCAAGTTTGACAATTCAACCTCAATACGTTTCCATAGTAACCCAAGTAATTTTATTAGGAATTTCAAAGCACCATTTATTTGGGAATAAAATTATCGCGTTTTTTTTAAAATCAATCAATATCTGTCGAATTTTAAACGATTTGCGGAAAAATAGTATGTTTACCTCGTAGGAAAAGCCACATTCCTGGACTCTGTGTTGCTAAGTCTCGGCTTGCGCCTCGACTTAGCAATCTTCACAGTCGTCCAGGAATGTTAAGCTTTTCCTACCCGGTAAACAATGTACTATTTTTAAATATGTCATGTCATCTCGACATATTGAGTACCGTTCGAACCTTCGAATAGAATAGTTGGTTTGAGTGGTGTGTCTTATCTTTAAATAGTACAGTAAATTATCTTTTACTAGTTGTCAATTTATTAGTATAAATAATAAAATATTTGGCATTGGGTAAGTTAATTACATCATATTATTATGACTGAAGATTCAGATGGGGGAGGGCCCCCATCTCAACACGATCCTCTTGATAAAATGGACATTGAAATAAATAAAAAGTACAATTTTAATAATAAATATACACTTCTACTGATATCGGACCGTTCTTCTATGTTATCGTTGAACCTTCATAAAGTATTCGTATTTCGGCAGTTAAGGTAGGTTCTTATGTTTTTAATGAAAGGAATTAAAAGAATGATATTGTAGATATTAAGTTAGTCGGTAGAAATAAAGTGAAAATTATTTTTAAAAACTATCATACTGCAAATTCAATTATAGGACATAAAATAATGAAAAATAACAAATTGATAGCGTATATACCGACCTTTTTCAATCATAAAAAAGGCGTAATTAGAAGAAATAATAATAAATTTATTTTGCCAAATGTTTATACAAAATATCTATGAAGTATTATGCAAAATAAAAATGATTACCAAATAGGTTCAGAGTGAAACCTGTCTATGGTTACATTTTCATTCTTACACGCGCATACAAGTGGAACAAATACGTAATTAGGAGGCAAGTACAATTTCATTAACAAAAAAGAGACAATTATAAAAATAACACAAATAGCACTAAACTTTAGCATATGACATGGAACACATACTTCAGGAACAAGATTAGATCACAAGATCAGGATCAATTATTTTATGAAAGAAGCCTCTACCACATGCAAGTATCCATCTATTTATTTATTTTTTTAATCTGATTCTATTTCTTATGCATCGAATATTTTCAGGAATTTTATTATATATGTGAGGTGCAAGGTAAGCGAAGCTTCTTTTTCCAATTTCTTTCTGAGGTCTAGGAATCGTCAAATTATCCGAATAAATTGCCCTTGTTTGGTAAGGATGTAATATGTTTTGAAAATAATGCTTGTTTTTAAACAAATAAATTGTAATTGTGTTTGCATACAGCTGTCTAATATCCATAATTTGAAGGTCATTGTATAAACGTTCAGTAGAGTAAGTTCTTTTTTTAAAGTACATAATTTTAAGGATTGTTTTTTGAGCTACTTCTACAGATTTTAATTTTCCTAATACGTCCCCAACCTATTATACCATACATTAATAGAGATTCAACCAATGCGTAGTACACTGATTTTAGTTTGTTCAACGATAGTATTTGGCGACACAAATAAAATTTATGGAATAAGGTTCTAATTTTATTTTTCAAATTATCCACATGAACATCCCATTTTAAATGAGAATCCAAAAATATACCCAAGTACTTTACTGATGATACCAACTGTACACTTTTATTTTCAATTTCTATAGTAGGGTTTGGTACTGCCTGCTTGTACGAGGTAAAAGATATGACTTTAGTTTTAGTTACATTAACAGTAAGTAAATTTGTCCTAAACCAACTTGTAATATTTTTTAGGTCCCCTTCTGCTATTTCTTTGACTTGACTCCAAGAATCGGCCGTATACAAGACAGTGTCATCGGCAAACGAAATGCATTCCCCCGTGGTAGTCATTTGTAGTAATGGGTTGATATAGATTAAAAACAAAATTGGACCAAGAATGGTACCCTGTGGAATTCCACACGTGGCCGTCTCTTCTGAGCTTATGACACCATCCAGCATAACACGTTGTTTTCTGTTGTAAAGAAATTTTTTTAACAAATCCAGAACCACACCTCTAATTCCCAAGTGTTCAAGTTTTTGCAGCAAAATATCATGACTTGTGTGTCAAAGGCCTTTGCTAGATCAATAAATACACCCAGTTTTTTTACTATCAACTGCGTTATAGATACGTAATACCAACTTCGCAATAGCATCTTGAGTGCTCCTGTTTTCTCGAAATCCAAATTGTGACTCAGATATTACATTAAATTTATCTAAATATGAGACCAACCGTCCCTTAATTAACTTCTCAAGAAGTTTTGCAAAAACTGAGGTTAGCGATATAGGTCTATAATTCGCCATTTCAGTCTTTTTTCCACCTTTATATACCGGTTTAATCACCGCATTTTTGAAGTGTTGAGGTATTGTACCCATCTGAAAACACATATTGAATATTTTACACAACGGTGTAGAGATACAGTTTGCTGATGATTTAACATACTCATTTTTTATATTGTCAGGACCTGGAGCTTTATTGTCTTTCAAAGATAAACACAATGCATATACTTCTGCAGGTGTTACTGGTGTTAAAAATAAAGATTGATCGACAGTGTACATTTGCTGACGTTCCCCAATTTACATATAATTTTTACTCAGGTTTCTTCCAATATTGGCAAAATAACAATTTATTGTGTTTGATATTTCATATTTATCAGTGATTTCAGTATTGTTTTCCAGGATTAATTTCTTTATTGAATGATTTTGCTCCTTAAAGTTGATACTAAATCTATTAATCACATTCCACATTTTCTTTGATGAGTTACCTGATTTTATCATTTCAAGTCTAAAATAGTTGGATTTTGTTGTTTTCAATAATTTATTTAAGCAATTTCTGTACGTAGTGTACTCTATTTTTTTCTTTATATTTAATGGTTCTTTCATATATCCTTTATACAATCGATCTCGTTTCTTTATTGACTGTACTAGTCCCAATGTTATCCAAGGGTTTTTTTAACACTTTTGAAAGATACTTTAACAGTGGATTTTCACTAATCGCATTTTTAAATTTTGTATAGAATTCATTAAAAATTTGATCTGGGCCAACCGAAGTATCTAAGTGATCCCACGATAATTCATTCAATATCTCAATAAATTTTGCGTTATTAAACTTTTCATAGCAAGTCGTAGTACTAATTTTATTTTTATGTCTAATGTCCTTTGAGATTGCAATTATAGGGAAATGATCAGTTATATTTGTTTGTAAGACTGCTCAATAAGAGGAATCATCGTCAACCAACCCAGATTTATTCTTAACAAAAATATGGTCGATACAGGTTGATGAAGTGCTAGTCACTCGTGTTGGCTTATTAATTAACGAAATGAAACCGTTTTCAGACATTAGGTTGAGGTAGCGATCGGTGTCGACACTATTCTCTAATATATCGAGATTAACATCTCCTAAAATAAACGCCTAATCATATCTAGTAAAGTATTTAGAGTCTAATAGACTCTCAAAGTTTTCTAAAAACTCAATTTTACTTATTGATGGAGATCTATATATTGCAAGAATATTTATTGTTTTTTTTTCAATTTCTATCTCTAATACTACAGCGGTTGTTGACCCTATTTTAATTGATTTATGAGAAAATGTCAGATCATTCCTAACATATATTAGAATGCCATCATTTTGATTATTCCTATCTTCTGACTGTATGACATCATAACCATCCAAAACAAATAAGTTTTTATTTTTTATTTCCCATGTTTCTGTTAGAATCAGATAACTAAAGGATTGTGTAATTTGTGGAAGGTATACTTCTAGCTGGTTAAAATTCTTATAGATACTTCTTATGTTCATATGGTAGATTGAAAATGAATTGTTTGTTATATTTTGTTCAAGAGGCATTTAGTAGATCGGCTGACGGTATTAATTTTGTATCAACAATTATTTCCCGAAATTCCCTAATGTATTGATCCATATCCCACACCACGACTAAAGACCAAAAGTAAATCACAAACAAATAAATTAACAAATTAGGGAAGTTGATACATTTTTAAATGAAAAATATATATTGGAAAATATTGAAAGCGATAAAAAAGTCATAGACGTTAAAAGAATGAAGCGCAAAATTATTGATTCCGATAAAGAGATACAGTACGTACCTAGACAAATGTTATTTTTAGGAAATTCTTTACCTAGTTCTGTTAAAATTGATTTAGTTCGGTTCGTAGTAGAACCTTATGTTTATCCATTAGTACAGTGCTACAAATGTCTTCGATATCGACATACTAAAGAATATTGCAAAAGTACCACTGACAAATGTATAAAATGTGATGTTAAAGACGGCGTAGAATGTAAAAGTGAGGAATTTTGTATATATTGCGAACAAAACGGTCATAAGTCTGTCTCAAAAGAATGTCCCAAATACCAGAACCAATTAAAGGTTAAAAAACCATGTCTGAACAAAATATATCATTTAAAGAAGCGGAATCAATGGTTAATAAACCAAGCTACTCCAAAGCTACCTCAAACAATAGGTACAATTTATTAAACAACCTCACCAACTTCCCACATCTCAATGACGACAAAGATAGTGAGAATCCTTCAGGTGGTAAAAACTGGGTACCACGTCCACAGTCCCAACCTAAAAAACGCAAGGCTATTTCTACTCTTATAGTTAAAAAAACCCCTACCTTTAAATCTCAGGCCACAACTAGTAATTCTGTTTTGCCTAATCCCCATAAGGATTATTTTCAGTCATACAGGGAAAAGGTAGTAATCGAAATTTTACATAAAAGTCCTTACATCTTCGAACATCTTATTAAAAAATTTAATTTAGTTGTGCCAGACTGGGATCTTTTTTAAGAAACACAAAACGAAATTAAAACAATTATAAATTTTTTACCTGATTCTAGCGATGATGAATTCTATTATAAATAAATCTAACCTTTTAAACTATTTAGCTGGTTCAACTACTAGATTCGAACTAATTGCTCTAAATGAGACTTAGCTATCACCAAACATAACGTTTTATGTAAACGGGTACAATTTTGTACACGTTGACAGGACTGACGGATTTGATGGTGTCGGAATCCTCGTCCGAGACCACTTATTCACAGAAATAGTTCTCCGTAAAAATTTCAATTCCAAAATAGAGATTTGTGAAGTGTATCTGAATGACCTTAATATATCTATACTTTGTGTTTATAAACCTCCTAATATACAAGCGACTACGAAAGACTGGGAACATATTTTCTCGCAGACTCAGGGTGATGTTATTGTATGTGGTGATTTAAACTGTCATCACATTCGTTGGGGATCTACACTCGATTATACACAAGGTAACAGATTAATAGATGCTATATATGAAACAAATTTAATTATTTTAAATGATGATAATCCAACAAAAGTTGGTAGGCCTAACGAACGACCTTCGCCAATAGATCTTACCCTAGTTTCACTCAGTTTGATGAGTTACTCAGAATGGAATATAATAGATGATACATTAGGATCTGATTATTTTTCTATACACATCTCTATATCCCGACAATATATCCCATCTCCTGTATTACCATCAAGAAGAGGGATAGAGTCTTCTGCCGATTGGGAGCTTTTTCAGGAGTGCATAGTAAACGACCTCCTAATTAACGATATAAACTCACTAGAATCTTTTCTAGAAATAATATATAAAGCAGCATCCAATTCTATGAAATCTCCAAAAGTGTCAAACCCCCTTTGGTGGGACAATGATTGTGTTCAAATTATAAATAAACGGAAGAACGCTTATAAAATGTACAAAAACACCGCAAACTTAGAGAATTATCTGCAATTCAAAAATATTCAAGCTAGAAGCAAACTATTATTGAAACAAAAATAACAGGAATACTGGAAAAAATTTGTTAGCAGTTTAAATAAAAACACACCGATCGCAAAAATTTGGGCATTTGTTAAAAAAATATCAAACAAAAATTCTACGATGAAAAAACAACCAATATCTGAAAGCCTTATAAATCAAGTTTTTCACAACATTTCCCCAAGTTTTGTTCCAAATATAATAGAAGAACCAACAGAAAACCCCAGCAATCAGAATGTCGACGTGTACTTTAATTTATAAGACCATACAGTTGAACCCACAATTAAGTGATAAGGAACTTTATTCTAGCAACGTTATTAACATTGTGACAAGTAAACTCAAATTACCTTCAAAATTTTAATAATAAAGCTTCTTGGAACTAAATTGTGAGCTTTCAGCTCTGTAGTCTGTTTACAAAGTACGTACTATCGATACATACCAAGTACGTACAAACTATACGTACCAAATACGTACAAACGGTACGTACCATGTACGTACAAATGGTACGTACAAAATGATACGTACCAAGTACGTACAATGATACGTACAAAGTACGTACAAAATGGTACGTACCAAGTACGTATTTGGTACGTACATTTTATTGGAAAATGTACGTATTTAATACGTACCATGTACGTACTACGTACAGAAAAGTACGTACATAATACGTACCTTACGTCTCATGAGTACGTATTAAATACGTATTATGTACGTACTTGTGCTGTCTGGGTTGGAACAAAACTCAATTTTACCCTGCACACAGTATGGATTTAGAAGGGGCTACGGTACCTTAGATGCAATAACTCATTTAGTTAATAATGGTCAAATTACATTCTCTAAAAACAGATATTTCGTTTGCTTATTTCTTGATATAAAAGGTGCTTATGATTGTGTGGATATCAATTTACTAAAAAACAAAATAGTAGAGGTTGGTTTTAGTGAAAGGACTTCTCAGATTATATCATAATTATATTATTCGCCTACAATTTATATTAGGGATCATAAAAATCAATTGCACGGTCCCAGAATTGTTTATCGTGGATTTCCTCAGGGATGTGTATTGAGTCCTTTATTATTTAATATATATTCTGCCTATTTACACACACGGTTTTCTAATACAATATGATGCATTCAGTATGCAGATGATATCTGTATATACTCCATCCAGGATACATACGCTAATTGTCTTAAGACCTTGGAAAATATTATGCAAACTATAGTTAAATGGACTGAAGAAACATGTATGACCCTCTCTACTGAAAAATGCTCAATTGTGTTTTTTACTAGACATAGGCTTCGCACACCGGAGAGCCTAACTCTGTGTGGGCGAGCGTTGTCGGTAGTGAACGAGTATAAATACTTGGGTATTATACTAGATACTAAATTATTATGGTCCAAACACATCATATATATGAAAAACAAATGTGAAAAAGGGTATAATCTCTTAAAATTTGTCACAAACCGCAGATGGGGCGCAGCCCCTGCCATTGCTATAATGTTTTACAGGTCTTACGTCAGATTAATTATAGATTATGGATGTTGTTTATATGGATCAAGTAGTAATTCCAACTTATTGAAAATAGATCGTATTCAGTATAAATGTCTTAGAACCTGTGTCGGTGCAATGAAATAGACACCCGTGAATGCATTATTGGCAGAATGTAACAAACCACCTTTATTTTTACGACGTCAATTATTGTCTCAAAAATATTTAATTAAACTTAAACCCTCAGGTCTGACATGATAAAATTTATATAGTATTTCAATAGAAAATCTTACAAATCGATATTGGAGAGTTAAAAACACACCTCCACTTGCGGAAGCCTTTATTCAAACCAATGAGTTCAACAAAATATACAGAACCAACAGAACATTACCTATATATAACATTTCTTATCAAGCTATATTTAAAGTCCACAAAGTCATAATCCCGAATTATACGGAATCGAACCGCATTAACACAATTCCGTTTAAATCCATACTAGCAGATTTTGCTGACGAGACAATAATATACACTGATGGATCTAAGACGAGGGATGGAGTTGGATGTGCTGTGTACATTCACAATACAAATCAATCGTTACGGATCAGATTACCCGATATATGTAGTATATATACTGCGGAGCTGTTTGCTATCTTACAGGGCCTCTCCTGGCTGAAATCAATTTGAGTATGACATTTATTTGGGTTAAGGGGCATATTGGAATATATGGGAAAAGATTCGGTATTGAATGGAGTTTTTTGTAATGTGTATACGGGAAAAGATGCGATTAGCTCAATAAAAAATAAAATGTATGTATCCTAGCGAAAACACTTCACAATCCTCAAATAACACCTATTTTAAAATTCATCCCACCTTACCCTCACCTCCAAACTATATTTTTGATTATACAACTCCTAAATTTTATTCAGCAAATATATTTAGAATGAAGACTAGCCATCGACGATATCCCGCCCGTCTTGCCAAGTTGGGTATTATACAGTCATCATTCTGTACCTGCAATGGTAATTCTTATGCTGATCTTAATCACATTTTCTTTGGATGCAGCAATTACATTAACTAAACAAACAGTTTACTAAAGTCACTTGTTGAACAAAACTACTCCCTACCTTTAAACCTCACCTTTTAAGCTCAGATAACTGTCATATTTTAGATCTACTGGTAAATTTCATCAAAGACGTAAACATTAGTATTTAGGTAGACTCGCTGAAAAATTCTGTGTCTAATGGACTTGCTTCCTAGCCATTTTATTTCACACACAAAGAATGTATACCAAGAATACAAACTACCAGCAGTGGAAGAAGAATTACTCAACCGAAACATCTAACCTATATAACATATTGTCTTATATCAAGACAGAATATAAAGAAGCAACAAAAGACAAAGAATGGGAAAATGCAGTTAAAAAAGAATTAGATTTGCTTGAAAAACTAAACATATGGAAAGAAACAGAATTACCACAAGGAAAGCGAGCAATTGAAACAAAATGATTCCGAACTAAGGAAGATGGAACTAAAAAAACAAGAAGTGTAGCAATAGTTTAATTATGATGTCAAAAAGTAATGAAAGAGGTCTAAACGCATTGACATTAAACATCACTATTTAAAAGATTTGGTGTCACGAAAGGATCTTAGTATAGAATATGTTTCAACAGATCAAAATCTGGCAGACATTTTAACAAAATCTTTAGGCAAAGAGATATTTATTAACCTTAGAAATAAAATATGTATTTTGTAAGAAAGTGTATTATATTGTTTAAGTTACTATTTGCGATTTTCATGTGTTACAACTTAGTTACAAAATTATAAGAAAAAAAAAGAAGGACTAATTTAGATGTTAAAGATTATGGGGGCAAGAAAGTGTGATCTGTAATAAGTTTATTTTAAATAATTAAAGTATATACCAGCAGGAAGTAATAAGTTTAATTTACCAAAACAAAGACTCCTACTGTAACAGTATGAATTGGCTATATTTGTTAAAGAAAAGTTGATACATTATTCTGGGATTTTATTGTTTCATAAAAAAATTATGATGACAGTAAGGTACAATAAAAGAAAATTTATTTGTGTTCACATAAAATATGTGTGAACAGTTTAACATTAATTCAAATAGATTGTAGGTACATATATCCTTACTGAAAGTTATATTTTCTCACATATTGTGTATATGAATTGATTATACAAAAATCAAATAAGCATTAGCAATAATCATAATTATTTAGAATGAAGTTAGTAATAATTATTTTGAAGAAAATTAAGATTTTTTTATTAGTTTGTTAAGATGACATAACCTTTAATGAATGGTAACGTGTCTGCACATAGCGGAGACATTTCATCAGTTTTGTGTCGTTTCAACTGAGAAAATTAGTGTCCACAATACGCGCACACAAGAAAATTGTACCCGAAACCGAGCACATTTTGTTACATAAATAAAAATCAATTAACATTTATAAATGATTTATTAAATCGTTTGTTATTTTATTATTTACAAATACAAATAAAGTCAAAATAAAATTACAGCGTTTAAATACAAATTTAAAATATATAATGCTTAATAAAAAAGAATACAAACTTATCACATCTTTATATAGAGTACCTTGCCATACAGAGGCCTTTCATACATTTAAATCTACAAGTATGGCAAAAATTGTAGAAGTAGGAAGAGTTTAATTAATTATTCATATTTTTTATGCCATTGTCTGGAATGGACAAAAAAATAGATCTCCTACATTCATAATTAAAAATATTACCAAAGCTTGTGAAATAGTAAAAATAACTAAGTTTAATATATTTTATAATACTAATCACAAAATATATTTGGTGAAAAAACTATTCCATAGAAAAATAAAAAATACTTAGAGTTCGAAAAAATTACTATCAGTACTACACGAAAGTATAAACACCGAGGGTCTTAATAGTTGGGATTTAGATAGTTTCATTTCAATAAAAATTCTGCCATTTTACAGTGGCATTAATTAATGAAAATAAGAAATGTGTCAAATTCTTATTTCAATCATATTGTGATAATATTTTTATGTATCCATACTTTATTTTATTTCTTACATCTAAATAATTTGACTTCAAAAAATACCAAAATGTAACTAAAATATAGTAACAAGTAATGGATTCCTTCGGACAACATAATAGTTACTTTTTGGAAAAAGTAAGAGTCAAGTTACTAATTAAATTATCAACTTCACTTTACTGAATATCGTGAAAACGCAAAATGGCTCTGCCAGGTATTTCGGACTGACATAATTTTTGTATCACTGTTGAAGCCTCATCCGCTGAAAACTCGGTGAAAGGGGGTGGTTTAATGTCACCTTGTGAAACATACTGGACTAATTGTTGCAACTGTTCTATAGAGCCTGGAGCTACGGCTTCAATTTTTTGATTTCTTTCATGAATTAATCGTGAGAATTTTGGTAAAAGTCGATCGGCAACTTCTTCACTGACTAAAACGACACCTCCCTGTAAACAAAGTATACTTACATTAAGTGTGTTAAAAAATAAATTCAAATATTATTAATCAAATTAAAATGTGCCCGTATTTAATGGAACAACAACTCACTTTCGGACAAACATTGAAACAAAAATGTGTCTTTTATGTATTATAACTTTTTATTAGATAATCCATTAGTTGGTGGCATAATCATAAATTTAGAGGAAATCAAAATAATTCAGTTAGTTTACATAAAAGTGATTTATAAAGTGCACAAATTGCAAGTAAGTGGAAATAAGCACTGCCAATAGAAGTAAGATCAGTTTTTTTACATATACTAAATAAATACTTCCAACCTAATAAATTAACATATAAAATGTTATTAGAGTTATCAGCAAAACACTAAGCACCTGCCTTCATTAAATTTGTTATTAAAAAGAACAGAGACGAACTGACTACATCGGACGTTATAAATTTGCGGTTAATGGGAATTCCAAAAAGAATAAATTACTCCAGGTTGATAATCGTCAGCTTCAGGTAGGGCTGGAATCTGAATAGAGTAGGGTTCTAGTATATAACCTGCAGGAAGACACAATGTCAGATACGCTGGAGGATATGATGAAGGAAATAATCGAAAAACTGAACAAAATGGATTAAAAAATGGACAACTATCATGAACAAATAAAGAAAATAAATAACGAAAATAAGGAATTAAGTAACAAAATCACCCGAATGGAATAAAAAATCGAAATTCAGGAAAAAAGAATACAACAACTAGAAAAAGGAAGCAAAAGCAAGAAAAAGGAAGCAAAAGCAAGAAATAGAACCTTGTAGTATACGGAATAGAAGAAACCGAGAACGAAACGTGAGAAATAAGAAACAACAAAATTAAACAAATTTTAGATAAAATAAACATGGAAGCAGATATAATACAAATAAGAAGAATCGGTAAAAAAGAGACAGATAATAACAGGAATAGACCACTATGGCTAGAGCTATCAAGAGAAGAAAAAAAATAGAAATAATAAGTGAAACCAAAAACTTGAAAGGTACAAAAATATGGATATCAGAGTATCTACCAAAAGCAATCCAAGATAAACGGAAAGCGCTCATCCCCTATCTAAAATCGGCTAGAGAAAAAGGATGTAGAGCAAGTATAATATATGATAAATTAAGAGTGGACACAATATATACCTTAGATCAGCAGAAATGCAATCGAGAAGAAGAAACAAAAACAAATGCAAACAAGAAAAAAGGAAAAACGACTAGCCAGTGGTCACCCAGCATGGAAGATAATGAAGATATAGCACCAACTCGGGAAATGATACAAACAGGGTACCCAAAAAACTAGAAGACATACACGAAGATAAAATAAACAAAAATAATAGTAATAAGTGTAGCAGTAAGAATAGAAGTAGTTTTACCAATAGGGATAAAGAAGAAACTAATAGTAAATTTAAACATAAAAATAGTAATGGTAGGGGACAGGATAGAAAAAATGATCAGAGCAGTCAATGGGGAAAAATAATCATAAACAATATAAAAATAGTACATACCAAGAACATATAAATATAGGTATATGGAATATTAACAGGAAAGGAAATCGAAATAACAGAGGAAATGAAAAACAACAAAGTACATATACTAGGAATAAGTGAAACAAAGAAAAGGGGATCAGGACAAATAAATTTAACAAATAATCACACATTATATTACTCAGGGGTAAAAGTAGAACAAAGAGCAAAAGATGATAGGTTTTTGTCAAAGTAACGATTTAATAATAGGAAATACGATGTGGAAACAAAAACTAGAAGATATATACACCTTTGTAGCGGAAGAAAGAAATGCAAAAAGTTTAATCGATTACATAGTTTATACACAAGAGGCTGAGTTGGGGACAAACCATAGATTAGTAGTAGCGGAATATGAAGGAAAAATAATGAAGAGAGAAGAAGTAAGATTCAGTAGAATTGCAATAAGTAAATTAAGAAACACAGAAAAAAAAATCTAAACATCAGGAAGAAAATGACTGGGAATTCGAAAAACTGATTCATAAAAACAACGAATGGACACTCGAAAAACTGTGGGCAGTATTCAAACAAATATTACTTGAAAAAGTAGAGGATATATGTGGAAGAATTAAATTCAACAAACATTTAAAAAGGACAAAGTGGCGAAACAAAGAAATACAAACATTAGTAAAAGAAAAGAAAAAAATACAAGAATATAAGGAAATATATAACGGAAAAAGACGAACTTCTTATCACATTCAATGTAATTTTAGACGTTTTAGAAACGGTTGAACATTCCTACTTTTTGTAAGCTAAGAACTATGCATCCGAGTATTATAAAATCCCACGACTTATTTGCCGAGTTGCAAAAAGTGCATTATTACTATCAAGCAGAATTACCTTTCGAATTAAAACATAAAATATTTTAGAATTTGAAGCAATCATAGACGTAGTTTGTAAAGTAGAAAATAATCAAATACAATATTTTTTATCGATACCTATTAATTATGATATATGATATTTTATTTCCTCTTTTTTATAGGTCACCTATACCTACAGAAATGAAATCAGAATACGTAACATTAATACCTAATTCAAAATGTTTACTAAAATCTAATAATGTCATTAAACCTCTAAATGACATTTGCACTCGCGGCAATATTTTTCTTTCAATGTCCTAACCATTTGCAAGACAATAATAATTATGGGTGCGAAGAAAACATATTGCTAGCAGGAAATTCTACATATTGTGAATATACAAAAATTGAAATAATTAAGAATCGCATTGAAATTATTCCGGAGATAAATCAATTTTTGGCAATATTTCCAGTAGAAGAAAAGTTAATCATAAAATGTAAGCAAGAAACTGAAGTCAAAACTCTTAAAGGCATTTATTTAATAGAAAATTCAGCATGTAAAATTATATTTAGAAATCAAGAGTTAATATTTCAACAAAAAACTAATATTTTTCAATGTCCTAACCATTTGCAAGACAATAATAATTATGGGTGCGAAGAAAACATATTGCTAGCAGGAAATTCTACATATTGTGAATATACAAAAATTGAGATAATTAAGAATCACATTGAAATTATTCCGGAGATAAATCAATTTTTGGCAATATTTCCAGTAGAAGAAAAGTCAAAACTCTTGAAGGCATTTATTTAATAGAAAATTCAGCATGTAAAATTATATTTAGAAATCAAGAGTTAATATTTCAACAAAAAACTTTTAGACAAACTTTTGTAATAAATGAAGTAAATTTGAAATTAAATCAATTACCCGTATCTCCAATGAAGACTAATTTAAAAAGTTTAAAAATAATTTTCACAATCCCAGTATTTGGACTATTCTTCTTTATACAGCATTGATATTGGCCTTCTTGTAGATCATGTATAAGAGGAAACGTTCAGGAAGGACAAGTAAGAGTAATCCGCGCAGGCAACGGAAGATGGAATCCAGTTTCCAGGAGAAGCTCCTTCTAAAGGGGGAGGTGTCACCTACGCCATTGCACTTAGGTGGACAGTATATTGTGCTGATTAAGGACTTATGTTATTGTAGAATTGCTTAGTTTGTGTTTATTAAAAAGTTATTTAAAATCATGTTTGTAATAAAAATATTAGTCTTGTATTTGAAATTGTTATAAGAGTTTGTTTGTGTTAGAAATAAAGTTATTTTTTAAAAACATGGTTTATATATATATATATATATATATATATATATATATATATATATATAAAGATGAAAGAATAACGCGTGGCATATAAAACAAAAACAGAATTAGCCGGCATATCACGCAAAAGAGGTTACAGAGAATGAGTGGTAACCGTAGCCAGAAACATGCATGTCTACGGTTACCACTCATTCTCTGTAACCTCTTTTGCGTGTGATATGCCCGCTAATTCTGTTTTTGTTATATATATATATATATATATATATATATATATATATATGTGTATATATGTGTATATATGTGTATATATATATATATATATATATATATATATATATATATATATATATTATTGTGTTTTGTATAAATGGTATAAGAGAATAGGTGATAGAAATTTTAATGTTCAAATATGCATAAATATATTTTTTCTAATTTGCCCTACGTTGGGCCGGCATGTTATTGTGGATAGAATTGGGTGAGAGAATATTTAAAGAGTTTAAATACTATGAATTATTAATTTTAGTTTAGTTGAGTTGATACTTAGTTTTTGTTTGCCCGGTATATTGTAATATTTAAAATTTATTTATAAAATAATTATTCCTTTGCATGAGAAACTCTCTGATCTCAGAGTAGGGTTCAGATGTAGAAAAACAAAACAATTTCAATTTCTAATATGAGCGCCGAAATTCAAATAATATTCCTATCTTTCAATAAAAACTTTGTTAAACAAAATATACTTGCTTTATCATTATTTCCAAATAAACTCTAAAGACGGTCCTGTGTTTAATGTTGAACCTCTCCACGATTCATAGATGTCAGTTTAAAACTTCCAACTGTTTAAACTAGATGGAGCAATCACCATAAAGAAATGAAAAATCTCAAGAAAATAATTTCACAATGTTCTTCAAATAGCAAAACGTTATTTAATGCTATAGAAACAAATACATTATTCTTTTACAGGACATAAATTAGTGAAAACCTATTATCTATTATGATCATTCATTCAAATAAAGTCATCCACTCGAATGAAGTACAATTTCTATATATAATTCAAAATAGGCAACATTTAACACAAATCTTATAACACGAAATCCGTTATATAAACGTCTATGATAGAAAGATGGCAGAAGATAAAACTTATAAGCGTCTGTTTAATATCAAAGTTCAATTCTTTGGACTAAATCGGTAAGTTTACTCTACCTTCTTTATATATAATTAAAATAGTTTTAAATACCTTTTTTCACTGTATAGTTCAATTAATTCACGTCAATAAATGGTTCTTATTTTGTTTTAGGTTACCTCTTGGAAAATACCATACAATTCGTCCAGCTTGCATAATATCCAGAAACGGTGCTACATTTCGTCCACATCAATACATTTTAATCAAATCACATAATCCAAAGCTTTCTAAAAGGTATGGTGGAGACACCGTTCCACCATACAATATTTTACTTAGTTACATCTATAAGTTTTATGGTTAGTATTCAAATATAATTACCAATTTTCCTCTTATAATGTGTACTTCTGCATGCTTAAATATATTACTGACTAGCTTTCAAGTATAATGTATTCCTTTCTTTAATTTTTAATGCCAAATTGTTGTTTTTTCAAAAGTTTAAAAAAAAATTTTTCTCAATAAATTTTGCTTGTTAAAAATTTCTACCCAAAAAGAAAGTACCTAGTCAATAGACAGTATAATCAACAAACTGTTCCCATTCAATTTTTTTATTATTAGCAATCTACTTGTCGCTGATAAAAATATCTTAAATGCATTCCACCAATCAGAATTGGTTATCAAAATTCTTATTTGAAAGATTTCATTTCAAATAGTGGATTGTCCATCCATCATTTTAAAACATTCTGTTTTGAGCCTCTTAAACGATTATAACCCATATATTTCTCCCTTAAATTGTATTTCAATAAATTTACTAAATGACAGTTCTTATTTTCTAAAGTATTTATTCAGAATGTCAAATCGTTCAACAAATGTCATATTCCATAGAGTTAATGTTTTCATTTTACTTCCTACATTCACATATTTTAAATACTTATATAATCTTATTGAAAACTTCCTTCAAACCCTAATATTCACTTCTTTAAAACAAACCACAATATTAATTTACTTTGACAATGAGAACAATGGGTTATTATTTTCATTTATATGTAACAAACGTTTTAAAATTCTCTCTTTTAAATATGGAAGTTGTTTTTATGTCACCTATATTCTTATAAAGCTTATTTGAATTCTTCTCTATAATCATACAGTTAAATCCTTTATATGCTTTCTCTATTGAATAGTAAATAGTACAGATTGTCTCCTTTTTAGATCATTTTAAAAAAAATTCAAATTCCAAAAAATTTTAATTACTTGAAGTATGTAGTCTATTATTTCATAATTCTGTATACAGAGTGTTGCAGGTTTCACTCTATGTTAATATATTGTTATATAGACATTTTAAGTCATTTTATAGGGGGGTTGGGGAGATGTTTAATATAAACAATATAGTTTCAACTCAACAAAAATTAATTTTCATTAAAAAAAATCGTATCATTTAAAATAAATAACGTATTATGAATATATTTTCTTATACATTAAAATTGTGGCCAAAAATGTATCATTTTAAAAATTTCAAAATTAAATTTCTGGCTTAAGCGTTGATTTATTTTATTATGATATATAACTCTTCTACTTTCTAATAGTACTAGTTTTTTTAAACTCATGCATTCGTAAGAGAAGAGAATTTTACTAACTTTGAAAATTTATATCTCGAAAAGTATTTGTTTCCGCTACTTGTGACTTGGTATAAACCTTTCATGTACAAAAATATGAACCCAGAACTCGAACAGAGACATACTGCATACTATACCTTCTACAATGATGACTCGCTAATACATTTTCACAAGCCAGTAACTGAAGTAATCAGCATGTAAAATAAAATATTGTTCTTAAAAAGGAAATTAAAAAGTGTACTTACTTTATTAAGGCATTGCAGAGATCTGTGTAATGATCTTGAGGTAGTTCCGAAATCAATAACTATGTCCACTAAACCATTACATGCATCTTTGGTTCTTTCTATTAATTGTTTTTCGTAGAGATCTTCATTCCACTGAACAATGTTGACGCTGAAACAAAAGCAAACCAAAATAAGCTAATACATTTTGATACTTCTAAAAATTTAATCGACGTAATTCTATGAATGACTAATCAATCATAGGTTTATTTTTGGCTTATCGTAACACAGACTTTGAGTTACTAATTAGTTGATAAAGTAGAAAAATAGTATAAAATTGTTTTTTATCAATTGGTCTAATTATATTAAAAAATATGAGTGTTCATATTAGACCCCAGTAACTGCAACAATAATGCCGCGTCTGATGTAAGCACCATTAACTTGTTTTAGAACATATATTTTATAAAGATATCTTATAAATAATTACATTGTTTATAATGCATTGTAATACACCATATAAATACTTGGACAAAATAAACAACTATACCAAATTTTACTAACATTGCTTACATAACTGAAACTTAATTCATTCCAACTTCGATTATGGTACTGTATATATAAAAAATAAAATTTCATAAAATACGAGGTGTGTCCATATAATATATAAAATTGGGTTTCCTACTAAACACCTACGTTTAAATCAAAATATCAATAATGCCACGCAGAATATTGAATTACATCCCATTCGAAGAACGTGACGTCGATTGACCCTTTTGTCGATACAGACACATCTGTGGTTATTCGAAACTGTAAGAAGAATGGCATAGTACGCTGACCGGTTTCGACCTTCCTAGGTAGCTTCAAGAGAGCCGTAATGCCTTCTACTTCGGAGTCTCTAATCCAAACTGAAGATTCCGCCTTCCGACAACTCACTTCCAATTGCGAACCAGCACCTCAGATAATTATTCGACCGTAGTAGTCGTATGAAATGATTTAAAATGTTATAAAATACCAGGTGTGTCTATATAATATATAAATTTTGGTTTCCTACTATACACCTACGTTTAAATCCTCTTCGATGAACGGTCAGACTGATATTTCGATTTAAACGTAGGTGTATAGTAGGAAACCGAAATTTATATATCATATAGACACACCTCGTATTTTATGAAATTTTATAAGAAGATGTACGAATATCGCGTGATATGTAAACAACGTGAATTACCCATGAATCTTTTTGTTGTTGTAATATATTAATATAGTTCTGTTATTTGAAATTAAAAAAAAAACATTTAAATTAATATATAATAAATTATAATTCCATATATGAGATTCAATATTACTGAAATACCCAGTATGGGTCAAATTTGTATTGATTGAGTTTCCTATGACATTTCACACAAAATATAATAAATAATGGATAAGTCATGTCATAATAAAAAGAAATATTTCAAGATGAGGTCAGATGTCACTTTAGGTATTCAGTTAGTAATAAAACAATAACAAATCTCAGGTCACCAAACAAGTTTAGTTTTTTTTTAAAAAAAGAAAGCAAATTTTGTAACTGCTGTAGAAAAAATAATGTATGCAACATGTGCATAAAGTGTCTTTTTTCACTCATGGAATTGCCGCACTCGCCTGGGTCAACTTTTCCCATTCGTGAAAAAAGTGCGCTTGTTGCATAAATTACTATTATTGAAGTGTATCATATTTTCTGTAGAAATTTCGTGGTATGTATTTACATAATTATTCTTGGAGTACCTTAGTATTTATTACATCCACACCACCCTTTTTGAATTTAAATTTTGAACTAATTATTTTAATTTTATTTGTATCTGTGGGGTTGAGAAATATTGTTTTTGGATTTGAACGTGGTATTTGAATACTGGGAGCATTTGACGTTACAAATTTTTCACTCAGTTTTTTACCTATACTACAAAATTTACTGTTTCGACTCTTACTATGTGGAATCTACTTGACATCAAACATTCATTAACACCGAAAACAGGACTAGAAATACTACATATTTGTGACAAGAACTAGATTGCCTTGAGGAATTAGCAATTAGAAGACACTTAAGAGACCCACAATATGAAGTCGTCAATGAACAAATAATCTATGGAGTTCTACACTATTAAACTGTCTTCTTAAGTAATAATTGTAAAGATCAGCAGATATAGTTTTCCTGGTTTTCTATATCATTATACTCATATTAAATGGGAAAAATATATCCAGAATATCCCAATGGGGCTAACAATATCTAAGCTTTAATATTTGTAATATAATATATTCTTCTTTTTTTCTATTCATATATTAAGTCAATCACAATCACAAGAATATCGAAACAATTGTCATTTTTTTAGAATTCTTAACATTTTATCATTATATTGTGGAATTATTTAGAAACAGTTAGTTTCATTTAAAAAAATATTGTAGAAAAATTATTATTTATATGATTTGCAATATCGACTTTGTTTTCATCTTCCTATTCTTATAATCTAAAATAGAATTATTATCCAGATCAAGAGTGACTGCTCGTTACTCACGCCAGGTCACATTTCGACTTTACCCTGTTCTCTCTTCCTATTTTTGTCCTTTTCCTCACCCCGCAATTTTTTTTTATTTACTTAAAGAGTATATCATCTACAAACAAGTTATGCATACATTTGCCATATGCAATCTCTATGACAGACTTTAAGGTCATAGCACTAACCGAAACGTGGCTTAACGATTCAGTCTTTAATGGTGAACTGTTTCCAGAAGACTACTCAGTATACCGGGCTGGAGGGGTGTAATTGCTCGAGGGGCGGAGGGGTTCTTATAGCTGTAAACAATGAATTCCCGTCGTGTGAAATAAATATAGACAGTTTCAATCTCCCACCATAGTCTCGGTAGATATGGTCTTGGTCAAAATAACAGCTGACTCAGGTCATATTTATGTGCTAAATGTTTATGTTCCTCCATCTGCTAGTTGCGAAGTATACCTTAATCTTTTTGAATCAATTAGTAATATTGAAAGTTTGCATAATAATAATTTGCTCATTGTGGGCGACTTTAATATATCTTCTTCTGCTGCATATTTCCATAATAATTTAGGGAATGACAATGTTTCTGCTCAATACAATACTATTGCGAACGACTTGGAACGTATTCTCGATCTTGTCCTCTATAATAATGACTGTTTTGTGGAAATATCTATTCAAAATTTAGTTGCTCAAGATCGGAATCATCCTGTTATAAATATTTTCTGTAAACTAAATTTTAGCCACACCTTAAAGCGAAATTTTCCAACAATATCTTGCAATGAATATAACTTCCGAAAAACAAATTTTTCACTATTGTATCAAAGTCTCTCTAATATAGATTGGACTTTCCTACAAACATTTGATAGATCCGATGATGCCTGCATCTACTTTTACCGTAAGTTGTATAATGCATTTGATGAGTGTGTGCCAAGAGAAACAAAACAATATAAAAGAAAATATCCACCGTGGTTTACCCGGGATATTATTATAGACATTAAGCTGAAATCGAAATTAAATAACGAATGTAAAATCAACAATGATGTAAATACTCTTAACAAATTTAAATATTTACGAGCAAATGTGAAATCTGACATAGACAAGTCGTACAGGGATTATGCTGATTCAGCTGAGTCGAGTATGAAAGCAGACCCCAAAAATTTTTGGGCTTTTGTCAACAGCAAAAAGGGGTCAACTAATATCTCCGATAGAATGACGTTTAACGGCCAAACGCTCGATACGCCTACCGATATACTTTATGGTGTTTCTGAATATTTTGCAAAATCTTTTTCAGTTAGTACAATGTGCGTTACCCAAGATGAGTCAGTAACCTGACAGTTCCTGAATATCATGTCCTTCACTGAGGATGAAGTACTTATAGCTTTAAAACAAGTAAAAAATCAAATGACAACAGGACCAGACTCTGTCCCTGCTTTCATTTTGAAGGATTGTGCGTCTGTACTTGCTCCGCCGTTAAAAACACTGCTCAACACGTACGTGAAGACTTGCACTGTGTCGAATATGTGGAAATCGTCGAAGGTTAGACCTATTTTGGTGATAGAGTTGATATTAGCAACTATCGGCCAATCTCAATTATTTGTAATTTCTGTAAGGTATTCGAAATGTTATTATACAATAGAATGTATAGCCATTTATGCAACATAATAACCATAAAGCAACATGGTTTTGTAAAGGGTCGCTCAACTTTCACCAATTTGGCAAATATAAACCAATTTATTGCTGAAAACATCGATGAGCGATTGCAGACTGACGTTGTGTACACCGATTTCTCTAAAGCGTTCGATAGACTAGACCCCGGAATTCTAATCAAATTATTCTAAACAACAGACACCAGTATGTCGTGTTTAATGGTTATAAGTCAGTTGAATACTTAGCAACATCTGGTGTTCCACAGGGAAGTAACCTGGGCCCCTTATTATTCAATGTCTTCATCAATGATATAGTTGACGATCTGGATGTCAACTGCTTACTATATGCTGATAACTTGAAATTATTCTGCCGGGTTGGTGATAGAAGCGATTGTGTCTCACTTACAACTAACATTCGACGTATTGAGAAATGGTGTATAAGTAATAAATTGTCGTTGAATGCCTGTAAATGTAAGGTAATGACGTTTTCCTTAAAACCTGAGAAAATTGTATATGATTATGAAATCAACAATACTGTTATTGAACGCCCGGCGACATTTGTTGACTTGGGTGTCACTTTTGATTCTAAACTTTCTTTTAGACCTCATATTGAGGCTATATGCTCGTCTGCTAACAAAATGTATGGTTTCTTAGTTCGAAACTCGCATGACTTCAATGATCAAGACACTTTAAAGGCTTTATACTACGCCTATGTTAGATCTAAAATTGAATACGCAGATGTTATTTGGAGTTCATTTCATGACAAACACATTCAGAAACTTGAATCAGTTCAATGGAGGTTTTTGAAATTTATTTCCTTTAAAATGGATGGCATTTACCCATCGGTAAGAGTTCGTACTGGTACACTTCAAACGAGGAATTGTGTGAATAACTTAAGTGCTCGTCGTGACTGTCACTTATTGATATTTCTGTTTAAAATCGTGAATAACAACATCAGTGATCCCAATCTTCTTCTTAAACTCCAGTTCAATACTCCGAGAGTAGCTTCAAGAGCTGTTAATACGTTTTACCTTAATACCCCTGGAACAAATATTTTAAAATTTTCGCCACTTCACAGGATGTGTTCTGAAAAAGGTATGTCGTTTTTCGGGCGCTTTCGTTTTATTTTTACGAAAATAGTTCAGTAATGGAGTGGTCAGAAGAATATTTGATGAAGCTTATCGATGTGTATCGAGGCGAATCTTTTGCGGGAGCCACGACAGAAAGATCATTTAAAAAAACACTGAAAGTAGATGCCTGGGGGGTAATAGCAGCAGATATGGGGGTATCTGCTGATATATGTTGAAAAAATTATTTCTTTGCTTTTTTCCCACCGCACCGGCGCGAGAAATGCAAAGTAAAAAGTAGCCAGAGTACAGGAAAAGCTAAGTTATATATAGAAAACACATAACTCTTATATTTATTAAATGACACGATTGAACTGAATGCTTAATGCGCAATTGCGCGTTTCCTATGGATCGTAGGAGGTTTATTGAGACAACAAATACAATAAGCATCGAATGCGCAGAGGACGCGCCGCACGTTCGCGGGGTAGCGCGCTAATGTATACGCACTTTTTAAAATTATATTCTCGAGCACCGCTCCCAAAATATCATTTTTGTCATTTCTGATAATCCTATTTGGTTATAATATGGAATGTAAACAATATCGCGTGTTAAATGTGGATTATATTCCAGCGAGTGCCACATCACATATTAAAATAAACTAAAATAAAATGGACCTCAACGATACATTTAAAACATTTTACACTACAGTGTTTTATATTCCGATATAGGGCAAAAACGACCGAAACATCAATGAACTACATAATTTTAAAAAACATCTAAAGTTTTAATTAATCCAGGACCAAAAATTCCCAAGAAATATAAACAAAAAAAATAAACTTTAAGGTCCAAGAAAAAAAAAATCAAATTATATATATATATATATATATATATATATATATATATATATATATATTTATCAGTATGTAAAATATGGCATTTATAATGGAAATTTTTTAAGTTTCATTTAGATCCAATTCTAACTTTATCTTATCAAAATTTGCATTAGATTATATACCAATAGTTTTTAATTTCGGTTTAAATAATTCCAGTAGACATTTCTTTTATTTCTATATTATCTGATTTTCTGATTTATATATTTGGAAATATTTACCTTTTTGGATCTAAATCACAAATTGCATTCTTAGAGTAAGATTTTTTAATTTGATTATGTGAATTTTTCCTCATTAAGCATTTTTTTCAGAAGTGAATTCTTATCCATAAGTTATATATTGAACAGTTTTAGAAGGCTATTTTCATTTTTGGGCGAATGGATTCGCCCTTCCCCTTCTTTAAAAATATCCAATACTTTGTAATGCCTATTAGGTTATTCAAGAAGGGGAAGGGTGAATCCAATGTATATATTCCCTTCCCCTTCTTGAATAACCTGATGTGCGAGTTACATGTATAAATCTGAACATCAGAGTCATCATCAACATATGATTAAGATTAGTTTTATAAACTACTAGATCATTAAGTTTCCTTTTAATTTAGCTAAATCTTCTTTAAATTTATTATGTAGTAGTATGTCTTATTCGGACAGAGTAAAATATTTACATTTAATCGATATAAAACTTTGGAACTTTTACGAAAACGACACTTAACATATATAAAAACAAGTTTGTTGATAAGATAATTCACGATATATGAGTGAAATCAAAAGTGTCTAGTATTTTTATTTTGTTATTGGATGTACATATTTTGATTACTAAATTCATTACACAATTAAATTATGATATATTTGATTTTTTATGTCTTGTTTATCGTTCACTGAATTCTTTTCTTTTTTTATATGTACCATTTCTTTGATTGCCAATTTATGGTAATTAGAATCCTTTGTTAGTATTTTTGTACTATTGAAATCAAATTCATGGTTTTCCGTGGTTTCGTAGGACGGTGGACGCATTTTTTGTGTATTTGTGACCATTTAGACGATTTTCTAGAGTTTGTGTTGTCATACCTACATATTACTTCGGGCAGTTTAAACATGGTATAGAATACACTACGTTAAATTTTTTTTGGTTTTAATTTGGCTTTCAAGTTTAGTGAACAATGGCGATAAGGCATTTTGAGTTCTGTGACATACGTTAATGTTGTGTTTGGATAAAACGTATTTCAGTTTTTCTGACAGTTGGTTTGTTTATGATATTGATATGTATCTGTTCTTATTTATTTGAGTTTGTGTTTGATTATTTTTATTATTGTTGTAAAATTTGTACGTGCGCTGTTTAAAAATTCGTTCTATGTTTTTATCGGGTAATGATTGTTTTTTAGGGTGTTTTTGACATGTTTTCGTACTTCCGGACGGTATTCTGGAGAAGTAAGTTTTATAGCTGTTACAAAGAAAATATCTTATGCCCCTGGTCTATCACAATAAAGATTGAAATGTCCTGTTGACAGTAAAATTTTAACTGCTATACCTGTACTATAAGTAATTAACAGTAATCTCCAAAAACACCAACAAACAAGTTTTATGATAAAAAGTTGGCCACACTTCTTACTAAGTAAAAGTAGTTGTCTGTGCAGGTCCAAAATACCAAAAATAACAACTTACCATTTAAGTTCTGCTGCTGCCATCATTAGTCCCTCATCTTTTAAAGTAGCAACTGTTATTTTCACCCTATTTTTATGTTCAGGAGTTTTAAAATGATGTTCGGCGATTCTTAGCGCCCATAAGGCAAGTCCTCCGGTACCCACAATAAGGATTCTCACATTGTGATCCACAGCTCTATCTTTAAGTAGTTCTTCTACGTGTTGGTGAGCTGTAATAACTGTGTTTTTTGCCAATAGTGCTCCAGTAGGTAACATAGCAGCTACATTCATAGATAAGGTGTCTGGGACTTTAACTAAATAAGATAAATCTGGTACAACGATGAACTCAGCGTAACCATGTGGAATACCGTCATAAGGATATAACACAACACGAGTACCAATTTGGAACTCGTCTGATGAAACATTTGATCCCAATGCATCAATAACTCCAGCAACTTCATATCCAGGGAATAGGGCACCATCTCTCATACCATGATGAGCAGGACTATAGCCTGTATCTTCTGTTGATTGAGTACTTGAAATAGACGAAACACTAGATGTTGATGGAGATCTATTTCTCATTCGGTAGCAAGCACCCGCGCATACAACACGGATTCTAGCCCCATCTGCGGGAACATCGGGCACGGGAACTTCGAAGTTGAAGACGCAGTCTTTGATTATTTGACCAGGGGATTCTATGGACACTTGACGACAAAGTTTATTCATATTGTCTTCTCTGTAACAAAAATCAACAAATAAAAAAAATTAAAAAAGTATGTGTCAGTCGAAAACTAACAGCTTTAGAAGTGAAACTTTTACTGTTACACAAAAACTGTCAATGAGTGTACAATGAAAATTCTTAAGCATCAACAAAATGAAAATGATAATTCTTTAAAAAAATGAAAACAAAGAATATGTACAAAAGAAAAACAATACTTTTTCGAATAGACTATAAAAACTATTTACAATAAAGGACAAGCAAACGTATTATTTAAAAAAATATATTTTATTAAATGTTCGAACAAAGCACAATTCTAAACTGTAATCAGATATATTTCTTTACAATATTACCGATATTATTTAATACATTAGCAGAATGGATTTATCGATTTAAAAAAATAAAAAAGCTGACTGTCCAAACCCGGGATCGAACCAATGACCTTTAGATCTTTAGTCTAACGCTCTACCCACAGTTCCTACCAAAAACACAAAATGTTTTGCAAAAACTGGCCGCAAACAAGGGTAACATCTGCAGTACGAGGCGATTCAACAACGGCAGTTTTTTGTATGTCCGCTGCTGGCAATTTCATTCAACCGATGCTAATCTATAGTAGAGTTCGTATGAAGCTTGAACGTATGGACCGCGCTCCCCCTGGATCAGTTTACGCATGTAACCTATCTGGTTGGATGAGAACGGAGGTATTTAGCTCTTGGTTTCACTATTTCCTGGGCCATACACAACCAACCAAGGAAGGTCCGGCACTTCTTATTTTAGACGGCCACTTATCGTACACAGAAAACTTGAATGTCATTTTAAAAGCATGGGAAAATAATGTGATCATACTATGCCTGCCACCACAATGCGCCCACAAGTTACAGCCTTTAGATGTGGGTGCTATGTATCCATTGAGTGTTTATCACAACCAATCCTTAGAAAAATGGATGAACAATCATCCAGGAAGGGTGGCGACTGTGTTCCAAATTAGCCAAATTTTATCAGGATCCTACCTTAAAGCTGCTGTTCCCTCAAATGCCATTAATGGATTCAAAAAATATGGCATAGTTCCTTTAGACCCGGATGTCTTTAATGAAACAGATTTTGTAGCTGCACAAACGACTGATCAACCAGAAATGGACAGTCAGCTAGTAGGTGGACAACTCAAAGAAATTTCACAAACCTCAACAGCGGATCGTGCGCCTCTAGAAACTTCACAGATAAAAGTTCCAAATGGTGAAAACTCACAGATTAGGGTTTCGCCTATTCCTTCCACACAAAAGCAATCTGTTTTGAACAGCTCATTTGGCAGTGTCGGTCGGTCTAGCATCATGCCAGTTCCACACATGACTGAGAGAAGGTGCACCAAGAAAAGATCATCTGGAGGCACACTCCTTATAAAAATCAGTTGGAGGAAGATAAAAAAAGAAAGCTGATGATGAAACGAAAAAAGCAAATCGGGCAGCGAAAGGAAAAACGGGATTTGGAAATAAACTTGATGAAGAAATAAATAGAAAACTAAACGTGAAGAGTAAAGTAAAAGGAAAGACGAAGGAAACCATACCACAAGATGTTTGTATCGCCAGAATAAGTTTTCTAACGATCAGCATGGAGAAGGTTGGGTCCATTGCATCATGTGTACGAAATGGGGTCATGAAGAGTGTGCTGTTAGTTTTGCCGTGATATTCGCATCAAAAATGTACGCAAAAATTTAAGACTTGACTAAAAGATAAGTTACCAATATCTATAGTATTCATATAAACGTTATTTTTTATTAAAAGAAGAATATATTTTGTTTTTATAATTTGTTAGAATAATTGTTAATTTAAAATTTAAATCCAGATTAAGTAAATCTGTTTTGTAAGTGGTAGGTAAAAGGATCCCCGGGGGATCATATTGTACACCTTAATGTATAAAATGATCCTTTTGTAACATTTTGTATTATTTTTCTTCACCTACTGCCATTTTGCAATAAAAAATTTACTACAGTTAAACACCAAAGGAATATTATTTTGAACGGATATTTATGAGTTGTTCGCTGAATTTTCGTTAGGGGGATCGTTTTGTACACCTTTACACTACTTGCATCCTGAATAGACCTCTACTAAATGATTTTTCAAGTCTAAACCCTTATCTGTGGTCTAAACCGATTGCATACCGACCACCACTGAGGCGATAATGTTTGGGATAAATCTACAGAAAGTCAGTTAAGCATCAAAAATAGAAATATGTGCTCTATTTTTCTTATTTATTAACATTAAACAAAAAAATGGCGGCCGAGAACCAGTGAAGTGTTTGTTAGTTTATTTATTGCATATCAAATGCGTTGTTCCTGTCGCGTAATGGGTCCCCATAGGGAACATATCAAGTCTGGAGATCTAGCTTGCCCTTCCCATCAATATAATATCTTTTGTTGAGAACATTTAATACAATAGGCAATTCATTTTCAAAACTTTTGAATATCGCCATATAAATCTTCATCATCCGAATAAGGCTAATGTTAAAATAGGTGATTTTAAATCAGTTACATTTATTTATAAATACTTTTACAATTTCCCTTGCACTTTTTTTGAAAAAAGAATAGGAGAAAAAGCAATATAATAAAACAATCTGAGCTAGCCAAATTTAAAATTAAGTAATATATAATAGAAATAAATAAAATTAAATTTTTAATTATTATAGAAGCATCAAAATTTAAACTATATATATATATATATATATATACATATTAATGTGGAAAAATAATGCTACATACTGTATATATATCTAACACGAGTCAATTACAATTTAAGATATTAACGAGTATAAAATTATTGAAAGGAAAACTATTCTAGAGTCAAATTTAAACTAAATCAAACTAAAGAAATTCATTTAAACTTTATAATGTACCTTGTACATATATACATGACACCGATATAATAAGAATTCAAACTATTTAAGAGAAAAATTTAAAATTTATTGAATACAAATATTTTAGATCACAAATTTTTTTTATCAAAATTCAATATTAAGATCTGGCGCTTATTGTTAAAGGAATCATATGAATATTTAATCTTATGAACCCAACATCCTGAGAAGCTGAGTGCTCATTAAAAAAAATTTAATAATTAAAAGAGATATAAAGGTAAGAGCACTGTGTCACATTATTGAACCTAAATAATTTTTTTAAATATACTGGGGAAAATTAAAAAACCTTATTGAAATCAAAGATATAACATATAATTAAATTCATATAAAATGAACTACAATAAAATTTAATACAGTACTCCTATTTCAAATATTAAAGAATTCACTTAATATATTCTTATGCAATACTTTTGGAAAACCCTGTTTTGTCTATGTACTCAATATAATTGAAAAACCTTGTATACATAAAATTTGACACTATTTAATTTCTGATGACATTCCGATGACAATTCAAAAGATATTCAAGGTTTGAGAAATAAATAGTCATTTTAAGGTATTCAGTTAAGAAAAGAAATCCAAATCTATTTATAGTAAGGAGATAAAAATTTAGTTTTTTTTTTGAAAAAAGAGAAATTTTGGTAACCACAATATAATTTGGGTTGTTTATTGAAAAAAATATTCAGTAACGTTGAATCCTCCGAAGAGAGAACTTCTAAGTAGGAGCTCTCTAAAGAGTAACATATAATTTTAGATCTATTAAAAAATTTTGTATTATATTAATTTCAACAGTGATTAATAATAGAAAGCATTATTCGGTAACCCATTTAAATTATGTGCGTGAGTGAAAAAAAACTTTATCAAAATTGAAGCAGAGATGTAAGATCCGGAATTCTAAACTTTTTAGAATTGTACGAGCTGACTATTATCATCGAATACTGGTGAGTCCACTCCAGAATTATTATTTAATTGAAAGATTCAGGCCTTAAAAACAAATTAAATTATATATGCATCTAAACTTTTCAATTCGCATAGAATATTAAATAATTTGAAGATACAATAAAATAAAGACATTTCGGATATTTGACAAGTCAAGTGAAATTTTTGAAGTTGATTGAACTCTTTCAAAAAATTTTTATAAACTTTTGGTACTAGAGATAAGGCGTTATAGTTTGTAGGTTGTTCATTTAGATCTGGGAAGATACGAGTTGGTTCTTTATTGTTGTAAAAAAGGAAAACTAAATTTTAAAAATTTATTTGATTTGTAATTGTAAATACTTGTAAATTTGTTACTCACATTTATAATATTCAAACCATTCAAGAACGTTGATAAAAATTAAACATATTTATCAAATTTAGAAATTTTATTTTAAAAAGTGACAATTGTGTATTATTGGTGACATATAAGTCATTTATACATTGTGAATGTCAAAAAAGGAATTGAATCGCCTTTATAGTCTTGGACAACCAGTCACATTATATTATCAGATATATCAAACAGAACAAAGACATTTATATAAAATTTTTATTTTCAATAGCGCATTGAACCCACCCTGAGGAAGAGTGATTCGAGTATTTTATGTTAAATTTATCTTTCAATTAATTACAATTTGATAGCCGGGAAATTTTTGACAACTACTGTCAACTTTTGATATACATAATATATGCCGTTTAAGCTTTGTTTGCAATATAATAAAAATACGCTGCTTAAGCTACATATACAATAATTGTCGCTGCAACGTACGGCAATTCTAATAAAATTAAACAATTAAAAAAAAACATCTCACAAAATATTAGACTATATCAAATGTCGAACCAACGTGGGGCAAATTAAAATTCATTTACATAAATTAAAATAGACTATATATATATATATATATATATATATATATATATATGTGTGTGTATGTGTGTGTATGTGTATGTGTGTGTATGTGTGTGTGTGTGTGTGTGTGATCCGTTGAAAATGGAACCACCCTCGTAAAATATGCATTTTTCAATCAATCTCCATTTTTTTTTTAATATTAAGGATCAATAACTGTATCTTTACACAAATTTCCATAATTTTAGTTTAATTTCCAAGGCCCTCTATGTTTTTTCTTTGTCAAAAACGCCAAATGTTTATTAGGCAATTTTTGTTTACAATTTTGACTATATTACTGAATTGGTAGGCGTCAGAAATAAAAACCATCCAAATTTCATGAAAAAATATTGGTTAGCTACGAAGTTACAATAACTTTAATTTTGGAAACAAAGTATTTTATAATAATTTCTATTTAGATTTTAAACCTATTTAAAATCTGGCAACACTGTTGATACAAAGTAAACACCAATGAACCAGTGAAAATACGAAGTTAATAACTTATTCCGTTCTACAGTTATAACTCCTGAAATTATGGTAATGTGAATGATTTGTGGGGAAAGGGGTTTTGTAATAAAAATCTGACTACGCCACTGGATTTGTAAATTATATTGCCTTACAATAATTTAATTAAAAATAGGTTATAAGTGGATTGTAAAATAACTCAAAATTGAAAGTTAATTTTCAAGTGATGGCATAGAACATTCTTCCATCGCCGATAAAAATAAAATGAACAGAAGCCAGTTTTGAAGTACTTATCAAAGCTTAATTAACCTTCAATTTTGAGTTATTTTAGACTCCACTTAAAACCTATATTTAATTAAATTATTTTAAGGGAATATAATTTACAAATCCAGTGGCGTAGTCAGATTTTTATTACAAAACCCCTTTCCCCACAAATAGTTCACATTACCATAATTTCAGGAGTAGAACTGTAGAACGGAATAAGCTATTAACTTCGGATTTTCCCTGTATAAGTTGACTGGTGTTCTACTTTATATCAACAGTGTTGCCGGATTTGAAATAAGTCCATAATCTAAATAAAAATTATAATCAACTACTTTGTTTCCAAAATTAAAGTTATTGTAACTTCGTTGGTAACCAATATTTTTCCATGAAATTAAGACGGTTTTTATTTCTGACGATCACAAGTTTAGTGGTGTAGTCAAACTTGAAAACAAAAATTTCCTAATATACTTTTGGCTTTTTCCATAAAGATTTTGATCCTTAATACTACAAAAACATTTTTTGGAGATTGTTTGAAGAATGCGTATTTTAGACAGGTGGTTCCATTTTAGATGCGTCACACTGTATATGTATAAAGGATATTTTGGTGGGGATGTGGCAATAAAACACCAGAGTGGACTCTTTTAGATATTTAATCCGAGCTCTCGAATTATTATTCATTTCCATGACTGAGAATTAATGGTCAATGTTATCAATATTTAAAATAAAATAATATGTTAACTACCTACATAAAATCTATCAAGAATTTTGGTGGGTAAATTTCTATAATAAATTATTTTAAAGACAATTCAATGAAAACTCAAAAAACAATATGACATCAAACAAACTATTTTATCTTGAACTACTATAATTTTGATTTTTTGTTTGTTTTAAAATTAAGGGTTATTTTGAATGGCGTTTTGTTTTTCTAAATCTAAAAGATGCATAGATTACACTAAGGATATTTATGTTTGTTTTTTTATTTATACAATCATTTTTAGGTGTCACAGATTTTATATATGGTAAAGAAATATAAATTGGTGAGGTTTATTTGCAGTTACAATATCACTGTTTTCTTCGTTTCCTATTATAAATCTGTTTCAAAAGATATGCAGGATATGAGTTATCATAGAAAAGCTTATAAAGTATCTTTAGATTTTTATGGTGAAATATTGTATTAGAAATTTATAGGACTCTATTTTTCATCTGTTTAATCGAGTTAATTTTTGCATTACATGGATGATATGAAAGATAATTTATATATCTCCCAGAACTTAAACATAAATGGAACTTTACTACAGACAATACAATAATTAAAATATTGACCCAATTATCTATTTATTAACTTAAACATGATATACTGGGTATTTCCACTACACATTCTTTCGTTGGAAATATGCTCGGACACAGGTCGATTAGTATTTTAAATTGCGCTCTTTTTGATGTACGCAAATTTTTTACAGTGAGTCCCAAATTTGAGATTTGATGTCATCTAACTTTTTTTTAGTGGCAATTCTAATTTTTTATGACTATTCTGAAAGGATATATCATGTTACACATGTATACCAAATACCAAATTTTTACTTGCCCATTAAAATATATTCAACAAACATCAAGTTATTCGAAAAATGAAGGAATCTGACTTAACTCAATGAAATAATGCAGGCAATTTAAAAATGGAATGTCAAGAGGTATCTGATTAATCTTTTTTTGTCAAACTGGGTTGATGTTGACAATGTCGAACAAAAAAGTTAAATAAAAACACGTAAGGGAGAGTAGCATCGTATCGAGCAAGGATATTTATTAGTTTGTCGTTTTGTGGATATCTTTTAAACTACAAGTAATAAAAATTTGATATTTGGTACGCATGTGTAGGTAAATTAATAAACCCTTAAAGAATAGTCATACAAAATTAGGATTGCCATTTGAAAAAATAGTCGTTGACGTCATATTTCAAATTTGGGATACGCTCTATAACATTTCTTTACATCAAAGAAGAGCGCAATTCAAAATATTAATCGACCTGTCCGAGGATATTTCCAACAAAAAAATTATATTTGATTTACTGAATTTATTCCAAGTTAGAGACTCACATTGTATATATCTGATAAAACAGAAAATAATTGGTAGATTAAGTTGTTTATATAGGAAGCGCATACGAGTTTTGCTTTTTTTCATAAAGTTTGTTTATATTGTAATTTGTAATAGTAGATTATATAAAAGCATGTATGTATGGTAATTAATATTCTGTGTTTCAACATTGCTACAACCAGTTCAAAAGTATTACGCCAAACTTGTCTTGCCGTTATATCAGGATATAATATGAGATTGAATACAACTAAGAGTGGAATATTTTTGTCCAAGAATAAAGATGATTGTTTAATAAATTCATAGTTTCAGCCCTTGCGGACTGAAATATATTCCATGATATTTATTTTTTCCAAATAATCGGAAAAATGAAACATCTTGACAATTGTGCCGATACGACCTTAGTTATAGTGATGAATAGATGACAATATTAGAACACTGATTTGATATTACAAAAAAAATTTGATTTTACACTACAGAGTGTCTTAAACACAGTGACCAATTAGTTCTCTATGCAAATTCAATTAGCGATCTCCGGCAGTAGGATTAGAAATTGGTCATAATTTACAAAGATCGAGTGAATACAAACCCAAATTTGCTCGCGAATGAGTTATTCGCCCCAACTAGGGAGTAGATGGAGAGCTGGCTAGATAAAAAATGCTTGCATCTGGTACACGGTTCATTTATATTGAAAAAGGTACCTCTGGTGTAGCCATAGATATATAAATAAAAGGTGTAGCCGAACATAATTCTGCCTGTCTGGCATCGCAAAGCCGGGGCAGGAAGCAGGGGCGTGCAGTTAAACATGTGAAATTCAGGTGTACAAAAAATTATAGGTTACATGGATTCTCAGTACAGGAAAAGCAGTTGCGACATGCAGGGGGGCTATATACGCCTCCGTGTCGATGTTGGTTGTTGTCCCGAAAACTCGGGATCTTCCAATTGAAGGCACACGTGTTGCGTTTGGAATTCCTGGTGAAATCTGTTGTTTTGTTTTTCCATGTTTTGATCAATAGTTCTACACACTTATTTGGTTATACCGTAGCGAGGACGGCTAATGAGCCAGAAACATGCATGTCTGCGGTTACCACTCCATTTCAGTAGCCTTTTTCTCTCTGCGTGAATCACCCAAAAATCTCTTTGTTGTTGTTTACATATCACGCGATATTCGTACATCTTGTTTATATAACGTGGGGTTACAACCAAAAGTCCAAAATTAGCTAAAATGCGTTTTTATCGGATCTAGTATCAATTTTTGGTAATATTTATACGTGCGTTTTCTTTGTATTCTAATCTCATATCTGTGATGGAAAATATGACACTATATCACTTAGTGAATTTTGCCTGTATGTATTTGGCAGGAATATTCAAGGAAACAATGCAACCCACAACGCATGAATTAGCGACATTCTTAATTTAGTTGTTTACATGTTTATATGAAGCGTGTATGTCGATAACATTGTTAATGTTGATTTTTTTAACTAAAAATGTGTAGTCGGGGTGCAAAAATATTGGCATTGTGTGCTAAAAATGAAGAACAACAGAAAAAATCATCAGGTAAGTAGAAAACTTTCATTAATTTAAGAATCTGATAATAAAGTCAGGTTAGGTAGAACTTCTTTATCATTCTTTTTAAAGTGTTTTTTAAATAATTGATAAACTGAATAAATTAATTTTCAAATATATTATGACTTGCATTTTGCTTGTCTATTAAGCTACTTTCATTTTTAGATAATTCGCAATATTTTAATAAGTCCAGTGACTCGACAGATCTTGACACAAACTGCGAAATAAACAATCCGAAAATTTATATGTGTGATAGAAGTGTTCAATTTGAATCTGTGGACAATAATGGAAAACCAAGGATCCGAAAAAAAGACCACAGATGAAAACATTTCTGTAAGAAAGCTATACGATTTTTGGTTTCTTTTCAGATCTACGTAACAAGCCATAATGTTTCCATATTAACTGAGCTACTTCCTGTGACTCCTCTTTCAGAAATTCCTGATAAGACACCTGTATTTCCGAATGTTTTGTCGAAGACTTTGAAAGAGACAGTAATTGTGAACTCTCAGCCTTTGGTAGCAGTGATTTTCAATTTGAATGTATGGACAAAAATAATACAGAATACCAACGATCTGGAGAGCAGAATTTAGATGTAAGATGATTTTAATTATTACTTAGGATTAGTATAGAAATTTTAAAATAAAATATTTTTTGTTTATTTTTAGAGCCCGGTATTAACTGAGCTAGTTCCTGTGGATACTGCGTGCCGAACAATTAATGAAGACGCGAGCAACGTCGATGAGGATGACAAAAATAATTATTTTCCAAGTGATTGCGATGACTCTGTAGTCGACAAGGACTACGAACGATATTTGAGTGATGTATCTAGTGAAAATTTAACGCATGCAATGGATCACCAAGAAAATGAAGATGCCGAAACCGGTGAAACTGAGAAAGCAGGGTCCAGTAAAAGAAGTAAAAGAAGTAAAAGAAGCAGATGGCGGAAGGCAAAACCTGAAACATGGAGAGAACAAAAGAATAGAAAATTAAGATATGAACGCGCCTTCCATATAAAAATTACAAGGGAGTTGAACAGGCTCCAAACCATCCGAGGCAAGCAGATTGTACTAAATGCAAATTTCAATGTACTGAAAATTTTTCGGAAGATGAACGGAAAGTGATTTGTTAAAAGTATTGGATTTTTTCAACGTATGAAAGAAAAAAAGATTTCATATTATACAATGTTTCAAGCTATATGCCCTTAACAAGGCGCCATCGAAAAGATGACGCAAAAAGAAGACAAAATGTCAAATAATATTACCTACATAAAGATACAGAAAAAATACAGGTCTGTCAAATTTTTTTATGAAGACACTCTCTATATCGAATCGCGTAATCCTGTCAGCTTTTAAAGAAAAAGATGAATTGGGACACTTCGAAGGAATTGATAAGAGAGGAAGAAAAATCCCCAGTAACAAAACACCGGAAAAATTAGCTGCTAAAGTAAGAGCGCATATAGAAAGTTTTCCGTCCGTAGAAAGTCACTATACTAGAAAATGTACCCAAAGAAAATATTTGGACAGCAACCTCTCAATAACCAATATGTATAATCTGTATAAACAGGTCTGTCAAGAAAGAAGTGACACGGAAATTGTCAGCTTAATAACTTATCGCAGGATCTTCTGCCGTGAATATAACTTATCTTTCTTTCATCCCAAGAAGGACCAGTGCCTCACTTGTGTCAACTACCATCAAGCTACTCCTGAAGGGAAAATTGTTTTAGAAGGGGATTTCAAATAACATCTGTGACGAAAGGCGGAATCACAACAAGCCAAAGCAGCTGATAAGGAAAAAGCAAATACTGATAAATCGTTCATGTCAGTTTCATTTGATTTACAGAATGTACTACAAATTCCATCATCGGAGGTGTCTTACTTATTATATGCGAAAACTGACTTTGTACAATCTAACGGTGTACGAAGCTGCATCACCTAATCGAGCATTTTGTTTCTGTTGGTCGGAAATTAATGGTAAATAAACGGTACAAACCAAGTGTCTACGGATGGAAATCAAGCACAATTGTTATCCTAAATTACCCAGAAATAAACGGTTTTAAAGATTAAAACTAACTTTTCCGCATCTGTGGTCCTAAACAATATTCTATCATAAAATTGTCACTTGTATACACTTCGGGGGATGTATCATGCTAACAAACCGAAATTTCTCAAAAATAACCAAAAATCTAGTATAACGGGATTTATAGGCCCCGCTGTACCCGTTCTAGTCAGCTGAAAATCAGTAGGGTACATATGTGAGACATCTTGAACAATATTCAATCATAAAATTGATCACTTTTATACACTCTGGAGGCTGTATCGTGCTAACAAACTGAAAATTCTCCAAAAATTACAAAAATTTGGTACTTCAAGTACCATAGCACCCGTTGTACTGGTGTTAGTGAGCTGAATATCAATAGGGTTCATCTTTGAGACGCTTTGAATAATATCCAACCATAAAATTAGCCACTTGTCTATACTCCGGAAGCTGTATTGTGTTAACAAACTGAAATTTCCCCAAAAATGACAAAAATATCGTACTTAAAGTACTATTGCACCTGTTCTACTGGCTCTGGTAAGCTGAATATCAATAGGGTTCATATGTGTGATGTCCTGACTAATACTCAATCATAAAATTGGTGATTTGTTGAACTCCAGAGGCTAATAAACTGAAATTTCACAAAAAATGACGAAAAAGTCATACTTCAAGTACTGACTCTGGTGAGCTGAAAATCAATAGAGTTCATCTGTGACATGTCCTTAATAATATGCAATCATAAAATTGGTGACTTGTTGCACACCGGAGGCTGTATCGTGCTAACAAGACATGTAACGAAAAGGGGCAGACGACAACAACATACGCACAGGATTTTTTTTCTAAAAACCGTTTTTTCGTGTTGTTGATGATGGAAAACGTAAAAATAACTCAAAAAAAATTTCAATATTCTAACTTTTTTTGGGGTAAACCAATACTTCTCTCGCATATTAGATAGGTTGGGCGGAAAAGTAAAAAGGAAGTTCTGAAATTGGAACGGGGTTACTCAAACATATTGAGAAGTTACCTCCCAGCATTAAAAGCTTATCACTCTTTTCAGACACGTGTGGAGGTCAAAATCGTATGTATGTAGTTGAAAACTAGCACCTTGAAGTTATTGAACAAAAATTTTTAGAAAGCGGCCATTCGTTTTTCGAAGTTGACTCTAGCACAGCGCTATAGAGAGTGAAAAGACATTTTTATCAGTATTTTGCGTAAACGATTGGATGAACATTTTCAAGATAGCTCGTTCTACACGAGTGAAAAACAAAGACAAGCCACCCTGTGAGACAGAAAAATTGAAGTTCAGTGGTATGATAGATTTGAAAGAATTAGCGTCTAATTTAAAAAAAAATTAAACTCTCGACGAAAATGGCATGAAGGTAAACTGGATGAAAGTAAAATGCTGCAAATATGAAAAAGCTAAGCCAAATTACATTCAGTACCGCTATAATCGTAACGGCGAGTAGGTAGGTATCAAAATTATTGGAAATCGGCGTGAGCGAAGAGCAGCTATCAATGCGAAATTTTTTGAAGGCAGTTTACCAAATCTTTATTCAGAAGAGTTGAAAATTACCCGTGCAAAAAAAGAAAATCTTTTAACTATGTGCGAAAAAAAGTTATTCCTGAAGTCTTCCGTCCATGGTTTCAAAGCCTCCCGAGTGATTTGGGCGTTAGAGATATTTTATCTGAGGCCGATATTCTTGACACCGATTAAGAGGAGCAGACTTAATTATTAATCATATTACGTGTGTATGCTATATATATATAACTAGTGAATTTATTCCTAACTAGTCAGCAAAGACTATCTTTCTTCTATATATATTTATTTTTCTAATTCTTGGGTATTAGATTGTGTAATTAATTAAAAACATTTTATTGTCACTGACGTTTCGTCCCTGGGTTAGGAACTTTCTCAAAGTTTATTCATGACTGAATCGTTTCATTGTTTACAGATTAATGGCCATAAATATACTACAAATGCTTACACAGCTCTCCACAAACATGAAAGCAATGAAAAACATGAGTTTGATTTTAAAAACACAAACATCCTAGCTCAGGATTCAAACTACAAAAAAACTAACAATTAAAGAAATGGTGCACATTAAAAAGGAACAAAATGCAGTAAACGATAAACAAGATGTTAAAAACTTGAGTCAGATTTATTTAATAAAATAGTAGACTTTTAATCTTTCCGTACCCTGTATAATGTCGTGGAATTTATATCGATGGTACTTGTTTTAAATGTCTGTTTTATTGAATGTTTTTTACCTATTGTACATATGTTTTTTAATTTTAATCTGTAAACACTGAAACGATTCAGTCATGAATAAACTTTGAGAAAGTTCCTAACCCAGGGACGAAACGTCAGTGACAACAAAATGTTTTTAATTAATTACACAACCTAATACCCAAGAATTAGAAAAATAAATTATTCATGAACTTAAATAATACTTTTATTATATATATATATATATATATATATATATATATATATATATATAAATTTAATAATGAAATAAATTCTATAATTTCAATAAATAAACAAACCATAACAATATATACACATATTTATATATAGGTACATATAGAGTTAGAGAGATAAAATCATATATGTAATATATAATGTAAACAAACTTAATAGTACCATCATAAATAACCTTGGATGATCAAAAAATATAAGAACTGTTTTTTAATAGTCACACAATCTCACATCATTAAACTAACCTTCAAATAAGTAATAAACAATGTAAACGTAACACTGGTATTATATTGTAGTTGTTTACATCTCGCTCTCAGGCTAGTTAATATTTTAAAATTCAGGAAGTACTTAATTTAATATTATCAAGACTTGCTTGTATAAAACGAGTTTACTATACGGGGATCAACTAGGATTTGCACTGCATTTAAAACACGGACATCTCACTAATACTCCAAATTGCTGTTTTAAAAAAATATCTATTTTTATAATCTAAATTAATTTGGTTAACATTACAAGTTTCGGCTAAAAGACTAACAAAAACAACAAAAAGTAAAATATGCAGAATATATATGTAAGGTACCAACAATATGAGAAAATAATATCTGCTGACATTGGAAGTTCCATGGTAAACTGCCAGGGTACCTAAAATAGGTATGCCGATTTCATAAACATAGAGGTGTACTATTTATAATATTCAACTTTTTATGTACTTTTAAAAATTTTTAATTGAGATGTTCTCCACGCGCATTAGTGAACGTAATGCTTCCGAAATAAATTTCAACAATCAACAAAGATTTACATTCTAGAGTGAGAATAATAAATTATTTTCATTCTTGCCTATGTGTTTTGCATGTATTTTCATTATATAACAAGTGTGTGTTAGAATGAATATTCCGTAGTCGAACCAAACAACTATTAAGGACCGTTAAGCTGCCCCCCCCCGGTTAGATTTTCTTTACCAAAATGCTAGCACACATAAAGGCCACCTAGCACACCAACAGCTCACAATAAAAATGTTTTAGAATTCGAGTGGGGCCAGGTTAACGCTAGCCCCCCCCGGTTAGAATTTTTGCGCTAAAATGCTAGCACAGATGAAGGACACCTAGCACAACCTAGCTCACCATTTTTATAGCTAGCACACCAACAGCTTACAATAAAAATACTTTCGAATTCGGGTGGGGCCAGGTTAACGCTAGCCCCCCCGGTTGGAATTTTTCCGCCAAAATGGTAGCACAGATAAAGGACACCTAGCACACCATTTTTTATAGCTAGCACACCAATAGCTTACAATAAAAATGCTTTGGAATTCGGGTGGGGCCAGGTTAACGCTAGCCCCCTGCGGTTGGTATTTTTTCGCCAAAATGCTAGCACAATCTAGGACACCATTTTTTATAACTAGCACACCAACTACACTTTTGATTGATTCTGGGGAATGGGACGGAGGTCAGTGAAATAACGCTATACTTACTCGATGAATAAATAAATGGATAAATGAATAGGTTGAATATATATGTAAAACGGCTGGTTTATGTGTTTCTTACTGTAGTCACGAAAAATTTTTTGAACATTCCACTTATATGGTAAAAATTCCAAATGAAGCAGGATCTTTTCGGAGATTATTTTTTTCGTATGATTTTCAACCAATCAGAATGTCCAATTTAGTTAAGTTACATTTGCCATGTTCCGATATTCCCGAACAGTACTGCCCAGTAAATTTAGCCGTTCCAATTTTACTGAAATTCACTGGCAATATTTTCGTGGAACTTTCTAAGAAGCCCTGTTAGAGACTAAAAAATTTACTCATGCTACTTTAACAGAAATGGTCATGTAGTTGCAGTAATGTGACAGCTGACAGTACATGAATGATAAGTTGTTAATGCTATAGATTAAAAAATATATAACGTGTATAAAGTTGTACTGGAAGATTTTAGCGTAGAAGTTGATGCTGAAATCGCTGCTAATCTTCAAGGTTTGTACTCCATTGTTGTTCATATAGATGCAGCTATCCCAGTTTAAGAATGATTTTTTTTTAGACGCGAATTTCACTAGGCGATATTTGTAGGCCATCAGAAGAGAGCTTCAAAACTGCCAGAGTTCTGATTACGTACCTGAAATGTAGTTTGAAAATATCTGGATATCGTGGAATCCTTTTAATTGGTCCTCTAATCTTAGTAATTAAATTTCTGGAATCTTCCATAGGTTCATTAGAGCTATCTGATTTTTCTGATGAATAAGAATCGCTATCACTTAATATTTCATCCAATAAGATACGTTTCATTTCCTCCATCGTTTCAATAAACATGAAAACAATAGGAATAGGTTATTTTCTGTACAACCAAAGCTTGTCACCGATCTACTGCCCGAATTGTTCCGAAATGAATTTGCAGTTTAAGATTACTGCCACTGTCAAGCGTTCCGAAATGGCTTACTGTGGCCAGTAACACTAGCAATACCGGACCTTAACTCTCGTATAATTTCGATAATACCTGATTATACATGGAGTAGCTCCACCAATCGAAAATTTTAAAATAATTTCATTTTCATAGTAACCACATCGACATCAATATACAACAAACAGAACTGTCAAATTGTGACGTTTATCAAAAATTGTTCAAAAATGAGTCGATTCGGAGATTTATCATCAAATGCAATAGACGAAAGTATACAAAATACTGAGCCTCATAATACAGTGAAAACAAAAAAGTACGTATGGAAACAATTTCTTACGTTTTGCAGTGAAAGAAACTATGTGCTAAATGAATCAATTTCCACTGAAATGATAGCGCCCATTTTGAAAGATTGGGCTTTCAATATGCGAAAATGTAATGGAAAAAATTATAAAGAAAATGTGGTTAAAACGATGTGGACCATTACAGCAAAACAAGTACAAGAAAAATATATGAAGGAGTTTAATAGAGTAATTGATCCATTCTCTAGTCCCATATTTTTAGCCGCACGAAACGCAAGAAATTCAAAAAGAAGGGAACTTCAAATGTTACCGGACAAGAGAAAGGTTAGTGCATCAGCATTTACAGATAACGAGTACACAGTAATGATAGAAGCGTGGGATGAAAATACACCGGAAGGATTACAAATAAAAAATTTCTTAATTGCTTCTGTAGAACTTGCGTGGAGAGGAAATGAAGGAGCGTCATGCTTAACTCATTATTTTCAAAGAGAAACTGGAAATGATGATACTCCAACTGGTAGAATACAATATAATCCTATTTTTACCAAAACCACACAGGGAGGAGCAAAACCATGTGCTAATAATAAATGGCTTGTACCTAACCATAATGAAGTAAGTCGTTGTCCAGTGAGACTTCTAGATAAGCTAATGATGAAAATAAGCGAAAACATCAATATTAAAACAGATAGGTTATTTCTGACAGTAAATCCCAACTGGAGAAAAAAACCCTTGGCTAGTACAAAAATATGCCAATTGGAGTGCATGAAATTAGTAAATGGACCAAAAAGTCTGCAAAATTGGCAAATTTGAATATGACAAACAAAATATTTTCAAATCATTCTCACCGAGCCACTGCTGTTTCACAATTGGCAAAAGCAGGTGTATCGGAACAAGAACTTATTAAAATAACAGGACATGGTAATAGCAATTCTATCAAACCCTACCTACAGATAGATGAACAACATCACCAAAACATAATAAATAAGATGAGATCCAATTTTTAAAACGCTGCAGGTTCAAGTAATAACACCTCCAGTATTTCCAGCACTTCAATGAGCAGTGGCCACGTTTCCTGCGCCGAAAATAACTCTGTTAAAAAAACGTAGTATATAATAATTGTAACTTTAATTGCACCAGTTTGTATTTAAATTAATAAATTGTTTATATATTTACTTAATTTACTCAAAAAATAATCGTATCAAATACAATACGTACTTCAAAATGAATACGGTTATACATCTCAAACTTCCTGCATAATTACAAATCGTGTCAGTTTGACAGAATAATCATCCCGCTTCGCGGTTGGATTATTTAAACTGTCAAACTGACACTCTTTATAATTATGCAACAAGTTATCGATGTATAACCTGATTATTTTGAAGTACTTATAGTATTACTACTGATAACTCTCCGGCAGAGCCGATAATTTCCCTTTTAAGTCCGTATCTAAGTAACAATTGTTGTTATTATCATAATTTCAATTAAAAATATCATAAAAATGTCACGGTTTAAAAATTATTCTTCAAGTTTAATCCAAAAATAAGTGATTGAAAATGAACCAAAAAGGGTAATTGAATACCATGTAATGTTGTTTAAATAATATAAATTTCACATTAATGCAGTCTAATCGAGAAATATTCCATCGAATTACACTCGTGAAAATAGTTAAATCATTAGTTTTACTTATATAGTCCATGTTGCTTGTAATATTATTAGAAAGAATACATATTATTACAACCATCAGCCCTTCAGGGAAACCCTCTCTTAACCCAAACATCTGAATCGGCCAGTTTGGATGTACCTACAAGAATTTTATTTACTCTTAAGACCCATAAAAACGGTTTTATAAAAATGATTCAAATTTTAACAATAGACTTGGTTTAACAACCCTTTTAAAAAGTCCGATGAGAACTTCAGATGCATTATACCTATTAGTGTTATAAATAAAACTCAATGTTTCTAGTTAATTCCACAATATAATGAAAAATGTTTGAAAATTCTAAAAAATTGAAAATTGTTTCGTTAACTGAATATCATCGTCAGAATGACGCCTAATTCGAGTCGTGGATTATGAAAAGTATTATGCACAGTTGAGGGATTGGCAACTAGAAAAGAAAACGGAATCCTTTTCCGAAAATGCATTTTTCGGCGACTTAGTTGTGTCAAAAAAATTGATGAATTCTAAACAATTTGACAATCGTTCCGATATGTTAAAATATCAACGTCAGAATGACGTAAATTGCATTTGATGTGATGTCTACTTATGTTTATTGGCTTAATATTATGAATAGAAAAAAGAATAAGTAGGAAAAGGTGTAATAAAATCCTTAAATTCGTATCGTATTTTTATTATCATAAGGCAACTAGTTTCGACTTACAACGTCATCTTCAGGGCAGGTAAGCTGCAATTATGATGTCAATATTAAATTACAATTTAGGATTTCATAAAAATTAATTGTAACTGACCAGTCAATTAAAGAAAAAGCACAGGACGAACAAAATAAGAAATTAACAGAAAACAACAAACAACAATACACGACGAAAGAACTAGACAGACTGCCAATACAAATAATTTGATTGCTAACGTATTCAGGTGAAGATACATCTTATCCAAAATTCTTAACTTCAATAGTTGATTTTAAATTTAAGGAAACAGTGTTTTCGTTATTGATCGATTTGAAAATTTCCAAAATTCTCCAAAGCATTCAATCTAGTTCCATGTCCACAAACATGATATGGAAAGTTTGATGAATAGGTTGAGTGAAGAAGATGGTAGGTTTTTTTGGCTGAAAAAATCCTCTCGCATAAAGGAAGTAATTAAAGTACCTCCGACAAACTCCAAAAACGAATAATCAGATACATAAAAGGAAAAATCAGCGAAAATGATTTAATTTTCACGAAAGCTGAAGCTGATAAGGGTAATGCATTAATCATTCTTTATAAAACAGATTACATTGCTAGGGTTGAGAATTTTTTAATAAGTAACAATGAATATTTTAGTGAACTTAAAAGTAACCCTTTAAAAACATATTGTTACGAAACAGCACACTGGTATAGACCCTAAATCCGACTCTGTCTAAGCCAGGTATGAAAATTAAAATTATGGCGGATACGCAGTGTTTTTATAACTGTTTGGGACTATCTTATCTAAACATTGTTTTTGTGACCAGACTTATCTAGAAAAGGCCAGAAAAATTATTTGTGTCTGTGTAAGCCGCAGCCCGGAATTTTCTAGTAAGAAAGGCATTAATATAAATAAGGACCGATCAGCGGAGGAGTGAGTTGATAAAGTGATCTCGAGAAATAAACAAAAATACACCGAACAGTAAAGTGCTAATTAATAATCAAGTTTGTGTGCATATAAATTAAATTTAAGTGATTAGTTGAGTATATATAAATTAAGTGTTAGTGAGTTAGTGTTTAAATAAATTAGTAAGTAGCCATACCGAGTGTTTGAAATTTATCTCACCCGTAATAAAAACTCTTAATAAATAAGAAAAACAATACAATATTTTCGAAAACTAAAAGCTCTTTTGTCTTCTTATGATAGTTTTTTTAAATCAAATAATTTCAACTTTAGAACACCCATGAATTACTCAACACCAAGATTGTATGGCTTACCGAAAATACACTGCGCCGCTAAATCAACGCATAATTTTAAAAATTGAAACAATGACCATAAAACATTTTTTAAAGGCCGCCACTGGTTTAATAGTAATTTTTCTACTTCCGCTACTAAAACCGCACTTTGAACACGGGTTTGACATGCACAAAACGACTCTTTAAAAACTAGTGTTCAAAATGCGAAAAGTCACATCTTGTTTATCTTTTGTTTTTTAAACGTCAAATCAAGTGTATCTTTTGTATGTTAAATTTCATATTCCGTGATAATTTTGTTATTCTGCGTCATTTGATTTGTCAGTCAGCTGTCAGCCATCATCCGTCATGTAATGAATATAATTCAAATATAATATAATTTTTTCCTTCCCGCGGGCGAAGAAAAAGTATAGTAAGCACCTCGTATTAAAAACGTCTTTAGTCACTCGTTCCGCTTCGCTCCACTCGTGCCTAGTAAAACTCGTGACTAAAGTAACCTTTTTGACACTTGGTACTTAATATACTATTATGCAACAAGTGTATAAAGTGGCACTTTTTTCACGAATGGAAAAAGTTGACCGCACGAGCCATCAGGCGAGCGCGGCAATTCCATGAGTGAAAAAAAGTTGCATACATGATTTTTTCTACGGCCCTATATAAAAAAATAAAATGCAAATAGAAATTTGGGATATTTTAATTAAGCTCCTTTGGTAAATTACAATTATATGTATTCCAAGTTTCATGAAAGTTCATCCTCGATGCCCAGCCAAGTATCTTGGAAGTCCATCCTCGATGCCCAGCCAAGTATCTTAAAAGTCCATCCTCGATGCCCAGCCAAGTTTCATTGTGTTATCTTATGGAAAGCGTGAAATAAAGTTAACGTTATGGCACTTTTTTAACGCTTTTTTATTTTTTTTCACTCTAACCATAAACAACCACTTTAAGCGCTACAAACCGATGAAATACAAGGTACTTTAAAGATAGGGCGTAGAAAAAAATATTTATTTATGATGTTTTTTAAATTTTTGTGTCGAATACATAAAAAGCAGATTTTTTTAATTACTACAAAACAGAAGTTTAATAGGGTTACAACTAATAATCAAAATCGATTTTTGCGATTGCAAGCATTATGAACTCGATTTGTTACAAGCATTTCACTCCAGCAAGAATTTTCTCATCGGTATAATTACCAAATTAGCCAAGATACCGTGCGAAGAAGGTAGACAGAAGCCGCGATTACCCCCTATCGTGCTGCACCTGGTCCTCTTCTAACCGCAAACCATCGAAGGCTGCGACTCCAGTTTGCCCAAGAACACCAGCACTTGGGCAATCTTGAGTGGGACAATGTATTGTTTAGCGATGAGTCCAGATTTTGTCGTTTTAGTGTTGATCGACGTAGGAGAGTGTACCGACGCCCCGGAGAACACTTAATATTGTAATTTCAAATTTTTTTAGACAAATAAAAAAATTAAAATCTGGTTACTTTTTTAATTATCCCCGTAATTTTATTTATAGGCTTCGGAAATTCAATAAATTGTAAAAAAACATATTTAGTATAACCAAAATAATAACTGCCCTTTGAAAAATTTTGAAAATCTCTGAGTTGAAGGTAGTTTTGAGGTAATTTTTAAATTATGCGTTAATTTAGCGGCGCAGTTTACATAAAAAGGATCATCCAATAAGACCAGTTCTCTCTTTTATTAACTCACCTTGTTCGTTGATTGCAAGAGATTTAAATCATTTTCTTAGAAATAATCTAAATTTTAAACCCGAACATACTCATTTGAATTAAAGTGACTTGGTAGAGAAAATTAAGAATATTGAACTTTCCTTTAACGCCATTTTGGCATCTTTCTATGCAACCAACTTGTACACTAACGTACCTGTGAAATTGACTTTAAATCTCATTAAGACGTTATTGACTGATTCAAATTTAGCTGACAATATAGTAGAAAATATTTTTAATTTATTGTCATTTGTACCACAACAAAACTTTTTTACCTTTAATAATAAAATGTATGAACAAAAGAAGGGTCTCGGCATGGGAAATCCACTAGCTCCTCTTTTAGCAGATATTTTTATGGATTTTATAGAAAAACACATTTTCAGCATTCTATTTTCTGGGAATATTGATTTGTGGTATAGATATGTTGATGACATCGGGGGGATATTAATGTTTTAAAGAATGATTTTTTAGATTTTATAAATAGCATACACATGGACCTTAAAATTGGAGGATAACTCCACACTCAATTTCTTGGATGTATCTTTAAAGAGGGTTGATCAACAAGTTTCTTTTAGCATATATAGGAAGAACACTCAGACATCTCATGTTATTCCTAATGATAGTAATCACCCTTTTCAACAAAAGATTTCGTCATTTAGATCTTACATTCATCGCCTTTTTTTATTCCAATGAGCTTGGATAATTTCAATAAGGAACTAGAGACAATTAAATTCTTGGCAATTAAAAACAGCTACTCCACAAATCTTATTGATAATTAGTTACTAAAAAATTGGATAAACTTTTAATAATAGATTCATACGCAGTTGACAACGGGGATGAACGGAAATTTGTTAGCATTTTTTATTATGGGCCACTTTCATATCAATTAGCGAATATTATTCAAAATAGAACGGAATATAAAGTAGCTTTTAAGACTCCTCAGAACATAAGAACAATATTTTCTTGAACCAAAGACCCAGTCCCACAAGTTGATAAGTGTGGAGTTTATAAGTTGGCTTGTAGCGATTGTGCCGCTGAATATATCGGTCAATGTGGGAGGAAGTTTAAATTGAGAAACCGAGAACATTTAACAAGGAATAGTTCTGTTTTCTACAGGCATTTACAGTTTAATAACCATTCTTTTGTATTAGATCACAATTTTGAAATTTTACATATTTGTGGACATGGAACTAGATTGAATGCTTTGGAGAATTTGGAAATTTTCAAATCAATCAATAACAACATAATGATAAGAAGTTATATTGAAAATAGATTTCAGTATGTTGAAACTTGCTTGGGGCAGTCTTCTAAAGAAAAAATTTGTTATGGCGTACCACAGCGATCTATTTTGGGTCCACTCTTATTTAATATATATATATATATATACAAATAAAATAACGTCGTGTTTGCAATATTGCGAGTCATTTATATGCTGACGATGCGCAAATTTATTTTTCATTTCAACATGCAAATACAGGTATAGCTGAAAATTTAATCAATCGTAATATAAATGCTCTAGTACAATTTGCTAAATTACATTTTTTGCAAATTAATTCCAGTAAGTCATCGGTTATATTCTTTGGAAAGAACTATGCGACTGTTGAAAGTCAAATATCTGTCAAAATAGAAAATAATGAAATCAAATGTACTCATGAAGTAAAAAATCTTGGACTATTGATAGTGATTTGAGGTTTTAAAAACACATTGATTTCTGCTTGATTAAACCTTACGCATCTCTTAAACTATTATATCCACATCGACATTTACTATCACATAAACAAAAAATTCAACTGACAAAATTACTGCGATGTCGTATAATGGACCTTGTTTAGATGCGACAGACATAGCACGTATCGAAAAAGTTCAGAAATCATGTTAAAGATATATTTATGGCATTCGTAAATATGATCATGTACAACTTAAAAAACCTATAAAGTAATTTTTTAAATAAATAGGAAACAACTGTTCTGTATGTGGTTTTTTTAATGTAACAAAAAAACCTTTGGTGTTACAGCTTTTTTCTGGCCATTTTCATATTTAGATAGGTTCATTCTAGTATCTTATTGAGCTTGATATTACAGCAAAAAATGTTTTTTTTTTCTACCAGTGTAATCAAACTAATCGCACTTTACCTTTGTTGTTGCTGAACTTTGTACGTTGGTATTTGTTATGTATATTTAAAAACAAAAAACTAGTTATTATTGTTCACCCAACCGATCATTTCATGAGAAGAGAAAAAAAAGTTTGAGGTACTTTTCGAAGCGAATGGATAGACATTTATTGTAACTTAGAAAAGTAAAAATATTCTGCTTTATAGAGTCCAATAACGATAAATGAAAGACCGTCTTGACCAAACTCTTCATCGTAAATTTATTTGGTGTATTAGAAAATTATGGTACAGGTTACAGGTATTGTTTCAATTCAACGAAAAAGTATTTTTTAAAGTAAATAATACTAACTATATATCCAACGTTAAACGTTGTGATAAAAGACAGGAAACCAAACAAACATATAAAAATAGTAATAAATAAAATCTCACCGCTTATGATAATTCGTAATACAAGTTTCACTTAACATACTCGGTATAATTAACCACAACGTAAAATAATTCAACAATATTTTCTGGTCTATTCGCCTACAGCGGTAACAAAACACTAACAGTTATATCCCATTTGAGCTCGTATTTACTGAAAACTGGAGCTTGTTTACATGAATCACAAGAGTAGTTGAACACGTGGTATCGTCGTGATATTAAACTGTGAAGTATGAAATGGACTGTTGGGCTCGTAAGCATGTCTAGATACACTAGCGTCACAAATTCTCATACAACGTTGCCAGCGCAAGTATTGTTGCAAAAACTAATAATAACTAATTCCGTTTTTTCTTTCAGTACACGGCAATCTCAATATGATTCAACAGCGTAAAATATTTTATGTGGTCTGTAATATATCAATATTATATTATAATATGTACTAGGTCATTTTATTACGGGTATGTCCCACACATACCCACTATAAATTACCTTAATTAATAAATTGGCAAAGACTTCGTTTCAAATTATATATATATATATATATATATATATATATATTGAAAAAAATTATTTTCATGGATAGGTTGTTTGTATGATATGAAATTATGAAATAATCAAAAGTCGATTATATTTCACATTTTTTTATTGAAATGGATGTAACTTAACGTTTCCCTCCTTCTTTGGAAGCATTTTCAAAAGAATACCTTTGTAAAATAAGGGACGATCAAAATATTTGTAGATAGATAAAAACATAACATTAGTAGCTTTCTTAAAAACATCAATAAAAACATGCTATTAAAATCGATGTACTCACCTTAATGAAACTATACGAGGTAGGTAGAAATTAAATAATTAATTAACTATAATAAATTTGACTTACGTTTTTTATATCCTGTTTATCATTCACAGAAAACTTGTCTTGTTTTATATCGTCGTTAGCAAATTCCATAGGCTTCTAATCTGTTTAAATCTATCCGCTTCAATAATCATGATTCAGCACCATATAAGAGATCATTATTTTCATGAAATCATGCCCCCAGATATCGGTAGTTTGAGACCCTTTCAATCGGAACCTCTAGAATATTTTGATCGGCGTTGATGTCTGTCTTTGTTATGACCATTAGCTAAGTTTTTGTAATGTTGATTTTCGTTGCCGTTGTTGTTAACTCTTCCAGCCAGATGCTGTAAATCGTCAATATTATCAGGTATTATTACTGTATCATCCGAGTATCTTAGATTATTTATATTTTGTCCATTTATGTTAATAGCTGTTGATTCCTCTCTAAGGCTTTCCTCAAGTTTGGCTTCGCTGTATATATTAATTAAACAGAAATGGGGACAAAATATATATCCCTGAGAATATTTATTTCTTCAATGATCATTGACTTTTATTCTGGCTGCCTTAAATAGTTTCTGCTATTTTAGTCAATGTTTACACATTACTGACATTTCAAGTGAAGCTGGAGATTTTATCCTAAATATGTAGCCATAAAAACATATTCTTCATATCCGGCCGAAAGTACGTACTTTCTGCTTCGATTTGGATGCAGAAGGTGTAATATTTCTGCATTGGTAGTACTGCTACATGGACCGAAAGTATTTATTCATGCACTGACACTGATAGACGAGTCGGTCGCTGGTTATCTCTCGTCGATTGAGATGTGCACGAATACCGTCGATTTCGCCTCGGGCATTCTAGCTCGCAGTGGAAGTCTCCAACTTTCGGCCCTTCTAGTCTAATATACTATTAAATATTTCTGGACCCTATCAATTAATGGAATTCCAGAAGTATATCAATATAATTTACTACTTCATATATTTATCAGTTATGTTAGGACTAGGTAAATAATTTCAATTTTTGTTTCATGTTGCATCCTAGGATTACCTGTAGATCGAAATCAGAAATCTACTGGGAGAAAACAAAATGCAAGTTCACATTCTCCACGTTTATGATTCCAGGCATAGGCAGGCAAAACAAGTCACAAAAATAGCACTAAATGGCACCCTATTATAAACGACAACGCGGCTGTAACTTTTAAATTTCAAATTGTGGTTATAAGCTTTATTGACAATGCAATTACAATTAGTGCTTAGAAAACTTAAACTCAGAACTCAGAACGTCATTGAAATCTTGCATCCACAAAGAGAAAATTAATGTAATAATTAGCTGATTTTTGGTTGCGCCCTCTTTATATTATGGGACAGTGTTGACGCTTGGTAATAATTTGTCAATGTAGAAGTGCCAAAGCCATCAAATCAGAAAAAGTTTTGGAGAAAATTAATAATAAATATTACTTCTAACCTAACAACATTGAAGATACTTTGCTTACTAATATGTTCAACTATGAATGCTGAGCTGCAATGACAACTTACAAGGTTCTATGGCTAATTGTAATTACTAATTGTAATTATTCATTGTGAATGTACCTTTAGGGTTTCATTGACATTAAAACTAAGATTGAAAACAGTGTGTTACATAATATGGACGAATCCGACGGTGATTATTCTACACAAGAAGGGATTAAGCAAAAAGCAAGATAGGCTACACTAAATTTGCAACCTAAAGTCAAAAAGAAAATATAAACATTTTACGGATTGGTGTTTAATGCATTGCAAGGTACAGCGAAAATGTTATTTTCAACAAATCATTTGCCATTTTTCATGACTCGTTCATCTCATAACATTAAACGGCACAGTCAAAATAGTTCCTACCTTTCATTTTGTCATTTTAGAATCGAATCATTTTATGTGTAGGATTAAAACTATTGTGTGTTCCACGTCGCGAAAGTAGTTTTCCGGGCCTCGGCTACGCCTCGCCTGGCCATTTCTTCTGTCCGCTCGGAAAACCAGCACTTTCGCGAATTACATAAGAAAAAAGAGCTGACATCATGTAAATAAAAAGATGACTCTTTGTAAAACAGGAAGGTTATAAAAACTTTGTATTATCTAGAAATTCATTTTTTGTTCAACCGTTGCATAATAAAGTTCTAATTATAGTTGTAGAATTGTTTTTAAAAACCCAAGTTCGAAGTTTTGTTATATATAATTGGCGCAGTCAGTAGGAAACGCGCGGGTTTCGAATAAGTAAAAAAATATTTTCGCATTGTGTCGGGAGTGAAATTCGGGACCTTGGAGTTTCTACACCTTAAGTGTGTATAACCGAACTCAAAACCTTTGGACTTAGTGGCAACGAGAGCAGGGAATCACGAAAAAAGGAACAGGAGAGCAGAGCGATCGAGTTGACGAACAATCTGTAAGTGCCTTTTCCTCTTTTAACTTTCCAAACCCCTATTTATAAGGATTTCGGTAAAGATAGTTAAGTTCTATTCATATCGAACAATAGTCTATCGCAGACATTAGCTTTTAATTAATTTTAGTTATTTAATGAGTGACATATTTGAAATAATTAACGGAATTATAAATATAGAAATAAATAACAAATATATTATAAATAATAAAGTTACAAATAAATCAACAATAATAAATCGAAGTTCAAATATTACACGAAACATGCCAGAAATGAACTGGGATCTTTTAAAATCTAGAATTGATAACATTAAACCTTATGACGGCAATAGCAATACATTAGATAAATTTTTAATAAGATGCGATGACCTCATTAATGATTATAGACAATTTAATGATGCACATTTATCTAAAAACATTTTTCAATAAATTCAAGAAAAACTTATAGATAAAGCTGATATATTAGTAGGTAATCGTGCTGAGTTAATACGAGTAGATTGGCCTAAATTAAAAGAGGTACTTATACAGTATGTTTTGCGGATCGTAGAAATATTGATTGTTCAGTACAGTAACTAACAAGGATGAGACCGTGTAGGAACGAACAACTGATAAACTTTGGTAGCAGAATTCAATTGTTAAAAAGTAATATTGCACAAAATATAATCCTAACCTTAATAATGCAGAAAACCCCTTAGTACCTTTATCGCTGGAACAACTTACATCTTAAATATCCAGCTTCACTGGAAGGCGCATTGGTCTATGTTAGCGAGTTCGAAAATTTCGAAAAACTATACGGTAATCTAAACGAGAATAATAGAATAACGACTTCTAAATTTAATAACAATAGTAATCGACAATCGTACTCACAACCAAAACTTCCTAAACCAACACATATGTCAACAACCTCTAGAAACCCATCCATGTTATCACAAAGACAAAGATGGCAAAATCATAACAATTATAATCAAAATAATCCATTTAGAAATAATGAACAAAACCCAAATTTTACTTCTGAAGAACTAATTACAAACGAATACAATCAATCAGATCCATATACAAATGAACAATATTATTACCAAAATTACGATACTTTTAATAGTGACGATAATAATCTAAACGTAAATCAAACATCTTACTATGAAAATGTAAACTATGATGAAAATCAAAATAAAAATTTTATAGAAACGTGCCTACAACAAGAAAATCCTTAGTAGAAATTAATATATCTTCAGATAACGCGTTATGTTTTTGATTATATTTCTTGCTGAACTTCGTCGACTGGCGTAGACATTCAACTAGATAAATAATCTTAATTCGACAAAATTAATGTCAAAATTAATAATTTATTATGTACAAATTTACAAAATGGTACAAAGTTATGAATGTTGAACTTCGGTGGTTTCAGATCGGAAGACACTTTATGTTTCGATTTGATGAATATTCACTTGGCTCCTATAGAAACTAAGTAACGCGGTGTTAGACTTAGTATCTCTGATTGTTTGACTGGGAATGAAGTTACTTCGATATGTAACGACGACTCGATGAACTCGATTGAGTGTTGAACTGATTTCGTTTTTGAGTTGTAAGCTCGCTTTCGATGAGTATAAGAACTAACTTTGTTATCGAGAGTTGAACTCGCTTCGATGAGTGTAAAAACTTTGTTATTGAGCGTTGAGCTCGATTCGATGAGTGTAAAACTCGCGTCGATGAGTAGTAGAACTTTGTTATTGAGCTCGATTCGATGAGTGTAAAACTCGCGTCGATGAGTAGTAGAACTTTGTTATTGAGCGTTGAGCTCGATTCGATTCGAAAAACTGATTCCTTCACGTTGTGAGACGCGTTAAATAGAAATCCGCAAGGGCCGTGTTTACACGTGGATTGGGTTGACCAAACGAAAATAAATATTTCCTATTGACCAGTATCATTGGACTCGTCGGGTTAATCGACAAGAATCAACAATGGATGCCTCCAATAGATATTTCAATTTCTATTGAATACTCCAATAGCAATTGTAACCTTTTTACTCAGAAAGGTTATTCAAACATTTCTCACAAATCTTCCGATCGTCGACCATAAAAATTCACGCACAAGTGACAATAAATTTAGGGTTTTTACAATACAATAGATAATAGTGTGAAACGTGATATTTTCCTAACTTCCTAACTATAGGATTTCAAACACAATGCGACAATATGTCGACGTTCAAAAATGTGTTATTTCAATGCTCAAACAAAACTATTTACAATTATTATTGCAAAACGAGATATTTTGAAGGTATTTAACAAAAGTTGCGAATAAAGTGTAAATACCCTTTGAATTTACAACAATACAAAAGATCTTATCAATTCCGTAACACATTTTTACAACGCTTGCAACTAAATGAATTTACGCTTTGAATATATACAAGGAAGAAAAGAAGTAATATACAAATATCTTACATATTTTTAAAGCATCGTAAACAATATAATTCAAGATTTTATAATCTTGATCACGTTACCTTACATTAATAATCTTAATTTAAAATTATTTATAGATACTGGTAGCTCACGTTCTATTATTAAACCTAATATTATAGAAAAATTTTATCTAAATTCTGTTAGTCAATCAGTCCACAAATTAAAACAGCGTTAGGTAGTCAAGACATCATATATCAATCAACACTGAAAAAGCATTTTTAGAATTTCGGAATCCAAACCACAATATCTCTTTTCTCTTATTTAATTTTCATGAGTATTTCGACGGTATTATTGGATTAAATGATTTAAAAAACATGAATTTCAGTATAGATTTAATTAACAATAAATTAATATGTTCAAATACAGAAATACCTATCAGATACAGACAGAAAGAAAATCTTAATATATCATTTTCGATAGAAGCACAGCACAAAATTCTAAAAAAAATTCCTGGTTCTATTTTCAGCGGAGAAATATTGATTAATAAAGGTAAATTAGGACCACTGTATATACCTCAAATTTTGACTAATGCCGAAAACGGATTTGCTCTTATAGAAATTCATAACAAAACAAACAAAACTATTTCAATAAATGATAAAGAGCCTTTTCAAGTAGAATCATTCGAAAAGTCCAGTTATGATGTATTCAATATTAATTCTTTCCTTAACAACTTAAAGGATAAATACGATGAAAAATTAAAACAAAAAATAGATATATCGGATTTAATTAGAACCAATCACATGAATTCGGAGGAAAAAACTGAAATAATAAAACTATGTCGAAAATTCTCAGATATATTTTTCAAACCAGGTGATCAATTATCCTTCACGGCGCGGACAAAACACGGAATTAAAACAAGGGATATAATCCCTATACATTCTAAATCATATAGATATCCCTACATACACAAAAAAGAAATAAATAAACAAATAAATAAAATGTTAGATAAAGGCATAATTCGACCCTCAACTTCACCATGATCGTCGCGGATGTGGTTAGTCAACAAGAAAGAAGATCAATCGGAATAACAAAAATATCGATATGTTATCGATTATCGTAAACTGAACGAAAAAACAATTCCTGACCAATATCCGATACCAAATATCAATTCAATCATCGATAAACTTAGAAGATCATTATTTTTCAACTTAGACATTTGGGCCGGTTATCATGCGGCAGAAAAAAAAAATAGGGAAGAAGTCCAAAGCAAAGAAGAACCCCTAAGAGAGGAGAATCCAACAGAAAAACCAAAACTCGAACACCCCTCCGTTATGTTCTCGTCTTAGAGGGGAGGAATTACATGTAAATAAAACAGGAAGAATATAAAAACTTTGTATTATCTAAAAATTCATTATTTGTTCAACCATTGCATAATAAAGTTTTAATTATAGTTGTAAAATTGTTTTTAAAAACCAAAGTTCGAAGTTTTAATATATAATTCGCGCCTAGGTGCACAAATAGCAATTTCTGCATTGTGATCAAACAAGCAGTTGACATCGTTCCAAGAAATTTCGTGATAATACACTGCCAACATTGAATCGAACGATCTATTGTAATTTATCTATGCTATGATATAACGTATTTTTAAGACCATAGTCTAAAATATGGTTGAAAATGAAGATATTTTTTTTAGGTACCTATTTTATATAACAATAAAAATTGGCAATGTTGTGTAGTTGTGACCATAGGCTCTTAAAGTCATAGATAAAGGATAGGTTAGGTTACGTTGATTTTCTTAAAGTCTTCCAGTTTATGTGAAAGTTTTAGCGCTGTTGCCTTGCCATATTATTCAGTCAATTACGTTTGTAAATATGGCATATATAGGGTAGATATATTGATTTATCATTATTTTTTATGCCTTTACACATATAAGGATGACAGATTTACATAGTACACGTAAATAATGTATAGCAAGTCGTAAAGATAATGATCAACTATAAAACATATATGTTTAATATAAACTGTTAACGATGTATCATACACATTTTTGAGGTTTCGCTATTCACTTGCATAAAGACATGAGGACATTGCCAATTAATAAACAAAAATCATTTAATTGCTTCTTGTTTATGTATGAATTATTTCTAATTGCGAAGTTTAGATACAAGTATGTCATATTATTGCAATAAAACTAAGTATTTAAAATTAGTATAAGGACCATACTTTGACAATTTTTAATAAGCCCATGAAATGTATCAAATTTGAAATATTTTTAAAACCCTGGATTTCTGGAAGAACTCTTAATTATATAATTACCCAAACTGTTTTAGAAATTTAAATATTATTATTCTAGTAAGTAGTAGTTCAAGATGATATCGACCAGGAACTGTTTTTCGAACCCATTGCACCTACGAATCTGTCAGAATTTCCAGATTCATTGTGTGGTTGTGAGGTTTAAGGAGAAATATTCTAATCTGCTCTTGTAACGAACTTTGCAAATCTGTTATGCAGATTGACCATATCAAGCAGCTCTGACTCCATCTTTTCGGTAAGGTGATAATGAACACTGAGGATTCCGAGTAATGACATTTTAAACTTGCCATTATCCCATTATAAGATACATCCTCCATATCTATACTCGACGTCTTTAGGAGTCCAAACAAGTACTGTAATACAGGAATACCATAAATAATAATTGTTTGAATCAGCTTTTCAGCATACAACGCAGATTTTAATTTAAAATTCAGCCTTTGTGTAAATTGACCTAAGGTTTTAGTTTTAACCTGCTTTAGATCCAACAACTTTGCGTTATGGAAACCGAAATATTTCTAGGTTTCAGCATCTTTAAGGCGTTTGATGCTGATTTCAAGCGTACAATTTAATATTATCAGTAAATAAGAGATCAATAAGAGATATTATAATTACTAATAATATCCGATTAAATATAATGTAGGTGTATATTTTCAAATTTTCTTAAACATCGTCATACAATCATATAAAAAGTAAATCAATGATAACATGAAAAACACTTATACTTTAATAAGATTAAAAATAAAAACGATGTTTTTTTAATGGGAAAATTAAATAATGTATTAATTCAAGGAATGTTTATGTTTCTCGTAAGATTTTTTGATTATCAGATTGGTGATGTGGTCTCTATTTATTTATAAATTTACTTATGAACGTTAAAATAAACAAGTAACATTCGATAATTTATCACATTTAAAAAAGTATTGAAAACATGGAAAAGTTATTGTTTTATTGCGTGTATTTTGTAATGAAAAATATTGTTACTCAACAACATCAAGTATGTGATAAATAATAGGGATTTATATTTAAATTTGGTACGACATAAAAACTGTAAAACATACCTTATTACTAAACTAAATATTTATTAAACGTTCCAACCAACCTTCAGAATTATTAAAACAATAAATAGAGAAAAATGCTAAAACATCTGAAGTGTATTCATGTTTATGTCATCCAAAACGTGATGTCATCTCCATTTTCAATTAAAACTCAATGAAGACGAATTAGTTTTCATTATATTAATTAAAGGTTACTTTAAGTATAAAATGAATTGTGAATTAATCGAAATTTTTCACTTTAATGTAATTAAAACAAAACAAATAATATAATAATAATATATAAGAAAAACATGGTGATATAATAATAGAAGTAAAAATAAAGATAAGACGAAGACAGTATTTTAAAGAACAGACTGATGAAGCGACAAGAAGAGATGATCAACTACATTGGAAAAGAAAGAACTATAAGCATCTACAAAATGAATAAAAGGGATATATCAGATGAGAGCAGTAGAGTAGGATTGTAGTACAGGGGTTATGTTACCGATTGATTAGAAACTAGATGAAAGAGAATTCAACAAGTTGTATAAGGGAATAACATTATCAAGCACATCAGGAAAGGTGTTAGCAAAATGGGAATTTCTAGATGGACGAAGGACTGCTACCTATTTTAAAACTCGCAATTTTAAAAACAGAACGTTTGTTTTTTTGGCCGAAGGAATTCGTCCATGTAGCCGTAGATTTAAAACGAACTATCTACTTACCTAAGTTACAAATTTATACAACAAAAAATCAAAATCTTTTTGAAGTAACAATCAAGAAGATGGGGAGGTTCACTGCAATATTGAATAAAGAACAGGAAAAATATGAAATCTCGCTTTTTTGACCTGACGTCGAAGGATTGGAGGTCTTTGGCGTGCAACCCAGCTGAGCAAATGTCAACCAGGTAAAACAAAAAGGTCGATTCGATGATGCTGAAGAGAAGAAAGACAAAAAAAGGACAGAAAATTAACAAGACGAAAAATACCCGCAAAATTATAGAAACAGGCGCCTATTCTTTCGAAAATGATATTGAGTGTTTCTGTTGTCATTGTTTGTACTCCAGTTCCACAGTAGGATGGATCCAGTGCACTACGTATAACCAATGGGCACATTGTCCCTGCGCTGGTACTGAAGACGAGAACGATGAAGCTATTTATATCTGTGGAAAGTGTATTCAATAGTATTTTGGTGGGATTCCATAATAAACGAAGGACCAGAAATCATGCTTTTTATGTCTTTATTGCATAACTTCAACTTATTACAAAAACACTTACTTCACTAAATATAGGTAAATCTTAAATTTTATAAACCCGATTTTATGCTACACCCCAGGTACATGAGCGTTGGCCTGTTCCCTAGACTACATCTTTTCAACTCTCTGTTTTTCTAACAATTTTTACTAAAAACTTGTTCTGAATTTCTGTACTTTTCTTCCCCCACATAGTATATGATGCAGTGTTATTTTTATTTGACAAGACCCTTATTTTATGAGTCAATGCCCATTAACAATCACTTGCTTGTGAACAAATAAAATATTCTCATGCCCAAAATATTACAAGTGGTGTCTGGACAATTTCGAAAGTAAGAGGGTGAGTCGATCGTTTAGTTACTCTGTTGACACGCATATTACTGACTCAATACAGGGTGCGTCATATCATTTTTTATCAATTTATTTTACGTAATGGAACAAACTCCCTCCCTTGATGCATTTGCTTTAATTTTAATTCGAACGGCAACGGACACAACTTCGTAATCGTACAAGTGTAAACTCCATCACTAGTTTTTAGTTTTGCCATTCGAACCTTAGTATCAAATCCTGGAAAAATGATACGAGCTAATGGCCACTTAAATGGAGGCACATTCACTATAGATGGCAGTGGGAAGACCGCGTCGTGCAATAAACCTTTTTAGTGTGTGCAAAAATGCATCCGAACTGAAACTGCTTATTAGTTCGATGTGAACAGCTTTGGAACCCATGCACACAAACAACGCTATGTAAGCTTTCGATGTAATTAAACCGTGAAGGCTAGACTGTTTAATATTAATATGCCCACGAAAATCTAAGCCGACCTTAAGAAATGGACACTCCATGGAAACTCTATCAAGAAGGAGTGCTCCCATAGGTTGAGAAGTAGTTTTTGCTTTTAATTTAAAACACGTAACACAATTTTTTTAGACTGATTTGACGTCACTAAAGCCAATACATTAACCGAAAATTTTCCAAGACTGCTTGAGACCCTACATGAAATAATTTAATATGTTCCAATCTTATGAGTAGCCTAGTCACAAGATTTTTAACCGGCAGTATTATTGGAAATTTTTGATTGTAATCAATACCTGCCTTTGACAGTCGACCGTTGACCCTTAAAATTCCATCCTTATCCTAAAATGGATGTAACTCCTTAATACAACGATTTAAAACCAGATTGATTTTCTCGATTGTTTTCCACCTCTCAGTACCTAATTCCCTTTTGAAAATGTTCCTTTTGAATCAACTTAATTATTGTTTGAGTAGCATGTCTAAGTTCGTCAATGTTCAAACCACCAGTCGTCCTATTTTTACGTAAAATTCTCAAACAATACGCAATTGTGCGTTGTAACCTGGTAAAATTAGAAAGTATATTCCAGTCAACAACAGTTGGACTTAAAACTACCTTCCTCTGTTCCGGTATCCCTTCGAGAGCAACAATTTTCGAATCTCCAAGACGTAAATTAAAATCCAATAAATTTTTTGGCCAATGCCACCAAATTTTTACTGATAATAGGTTTGAAGTTGACATACCACGAGATATTAAATCCGCAGGATTGTATTGCGACGATATATGTTACCATTTATAACCCGAAGTCAACTCTTGCACCTCAGAATCCCTATTAGCCACAAATGTTATCCAGCGGTTTGGAGTAGATTTGAGCCAACACAACACAATACTTGAATCTGAGTATAAACCCCCCCCCATTAATTTTTAAATCTATAGCAGAAAGAAGTTTACGAACTAACCGAGATAACAACAAAATTCCACACAATTTTAGCTTAGGCAAACTAATTGTTTTCAACGGCGCTATACGAGATTAAGAACATATAAGATTACACGAGACCGAAATATCAGAATATACTGTTCTAATGTAAACACAACATCCATACGCCGCCAATGAAGCATCCGAAAACTAAGGAATCTGTGTATCGAAACAATATCACTTGAAACACATATACACCTTGGAATTTTAAGTTGATCTAATATATTTGTTGTCAACCTTTGACTCCAAAACCAAATCGACAAACTTGTCAACCACACTAATATTTTACCAATACCACCAATCGCCAAGTTTGTACTATTAATCTTAGTATCCCGAAGTTTTTTCAAAAAGTTTAAAGATATGAAATTAGACCGAGAGCCCGAATCTAACAAAGCCCTTGCCTGAACCATATAACCCTCGCAGGTAACCATATTCACCTGCGCAGTTGCCAACAACACCTGAGACCTAGGTATCTGCGAACATGTAACAACATTTTGTTGTTCTCGCACCTGATGCTGACTTGAACCATTATTAGAAACTAAATCTACACATGTCTCCGGCACTCTCAATAATGAATTTGATTGAGCCCAGTGCTGCCAACGGAGTTCGTCGAAAATTCCCAATTTTTATGTAGAAAAATCCCTAGAATCCCCTAGATCAAAATTACATTGACAATCCCACTCATGTATAATAATTCCCATTTGTGAGTACAAAAATCGTAGTTTGCTATCGGCTAAATAGGAAGGAGCAGAAATGCAAGTGGATAAAAATATCGGATAAATTATGTTACCATAGCAACGCTAGGCATTTACCGTTTGTTTATCAAGCGTTGAGCGTCGCATCATTTCTACAATTATAAACGTCAAAGCAGGATTTAATAGCAAGTACGTCGAGATTTGGAAATATTTGCGAGGTAGAAATAGTAAGGGAAATTGAAAAATCAACTCCAGAAAATGCATTCATGGGATTGTCTTATCAAATACCACGCGAGTTCAGATCTAGCAGGATATTTTTTTCAGTGGTTTTCTCATACTTACTTTCATATAAGTAATTTAACTCGATCTGTTCAGGCAAAATCACGAGAGTGTAGCAGGTCGATTATTTCGAAGCAGTTGAAAATTCCCTATATATTCGGTGACATTCCCTTTTTCCCTATTGCATCAAAAAATCCCTAGAACTAGGGAAAAATTCCCTAGGTTGGCATCACTGATTGAGCCACACCTCGTTGAGGCCCACCCTGGCTATTAATTATTAGCTAGATTTTGGTGACGGGCGTAGGTAAGTTGCGTACAGTGGTCAAGAAGTTTCCCAAAATTGGCAAGGGTTCGTCAGGTAGTTGCAGCCAGGGGATTAAGCCTCTGTATAGGTAAATTGCACACAGCGGTCAAATTGTATCCTTAGTCCGGTATACCTCAAAACTTTTTCTTTCTGATATAATCAAGGAATAAAAGTTGATGAAAAGAACACTTCTTGTAAACTGATATTTTATTATGTACAAACAGACTATCATTATCATTCTATTAAATACCTACATTATACAGAAACAAAATTTTATTCTCAAAAATATAATAAACACAAATTATTTGGGCAAATTGTGGTAACATATTGATTTTACATAAGTGCTTAAATCTATCAATTTATTTTTATAAAAACTTATTTATTGGTCGAAGAACTCGACTTTCTTTTGAGTTCTTGTACGCAATACTTTATTTGTATAGGTATTTGCACTTTTTATTTTTATATAGGATATTGTTTGAAATGAAATTAATAATTGTATAAAATTAAAAATATTTGGATGAGAAGTGTAGAAACTTGCATTAAAATGCGAATGAAACGATTCGCAAGCGTTTGTAGAGCGAGAAACACTTGGGGACATTTTTGCCCATAACTTTGGAGGAAATCTTGAATTTTCATCTATATACGTATCAATTAAATAATCAGCAAATGTCGTGATAGCATCACCTTCGGGTTTTTCAGCCATCATTTCAAAGCAAAACATGTCACTTACTTGTTCTGGTTGCAAATAAGGTAAACCAAACAAATGTTTTAGCCATTTTCCTACTTCCGATTTTTGATTACGATATTCTACGGACAACCCTAATTGGAAAATTTTCCGGTACCAGGCCTGTTTTAAATGAAAAATGCATCCTTCTATTTCAGATACAGGGAAAACCGTACAACTATTTTCTTTGGATTTAACGTTAATTCAAATTTTGAACATTCCATCTGAATTGTTGAAAACAGTTTAACATAAGTAGAAGTGGCTTTAGATGGAAGTAATGCAAAAACCGCTGGTACATACTGTCCATTTTTAAATCCGTGTAGAGTGAACAATTGGTAAAAAAACTTTGGGCAATATTGAAATGTGCCGTCTACCTAAATTACTTCTACAGAACACAAAAAATTTAAATTTGTGAAGCATGAAAATATTACAATGTTATTTTCTCGATCGTTTGTTATTAAAAAACTTTCTTCTTGTATCGTTTTAATACACATCGAGTCTAATGCTTCTTGAACGTCCTGCATGCTTTTCGGCAACGGAGGCAAATATGCTCGACGCGCATTGTATAAGTTCTTCCGTATGTATCCTATGTCCACTGATGTAAGTTCTTGAAGAACTTCGGGGGTTTATGAACAATATAAGAATATATTAACCTCAATTATGCCTAAGCACATTGACATTTCTTACATTTTATCTCCTTATGTATCACTTTCAATGGTGCAACTGATATTTCTTCTTCAGCTTTCCTTTTTAGGCTGTTACAGATTTTTAAACGACACAGTTTTGCGGAATCTATATCATGATTATGGATGAGATCCCTGTCGATGATATCCTTCTCATTAATGGTATAGAATTTGGCTTTGCAATTTTTATTTGTGCAACGCCAATGAGTTTTGCCAGAAACAAGGGTTCTTCCTTTGCGAAATTTAGTTCCTTCTATTATTATTAGCGTTTTGTTCTTTTCACTCAGCATTTGTTCCATTTTAGAAATCGGACGAACTTACTAACACGAATGCAAAAACTAAACTGATCTATGTACCTACGCCTCAAATTGTTATCGTAAAGTCATTAGGGGATAATCCTTTGAATCTCTGGTAACTTTTAAAATGTGTGGAATCGGTAGAAAGTTGTATGCCATTTCCCTAGACCCTCTTTAGGGTCATTAGTGCGCAATTTACCTATGAAAAAGAAACATTTTGGGTATACCTGGCTACAAATTGACCGCTGTGCGCAATTTACCAACCCCGTTTGGTGTGACCACCATAGCCACTAATTGGACCTTGGCCACCGCCCGACCTTTGGATATAATTAACCCCCAAGTTTTGGTTACGGTTAACCCTTCCATAATGCAATAAAACATGATGCCGTTTACCGCAAGTGCTACAACCCCTTAACTTTGATTTGCATTATGAGATTTTCCTAAACAATTGAAACAAAGGTTATTACTTTTTACAAACTGACGTTTCTCCCCTGTTCCCAAATTCCCAAATTTATAACACTTAACTACAGCATGAAACTCGCGATTACAGTAGTCACATTTTGGTTTTGCCTCAATAACCGTTTGATTATTGTTAACCAACAAAGAATATTTTACCTGTTTATCCTTTGTTGCCGAATGAAAACCCTTATACGATTCTTACCCCACATTTTCGGGCATTCCGCAACACTTTTCTAAAAACTCATTGAATGTTGGCAACTCAAGCCCTGACGATCCTACTACCTTTTCTAATTCGTAATCCTTATGCGTTTGATAATTTAATTTTTACGTAAATAGTTGAATTAAAATCAAATCCCAATCTTTTACCGGCAATTTAAGCGTTTTCAAATAATTTAAATGCTGCCTTATCTGTGTTAAAAATGGTCTAATTTGTTTTCCCGTTGCTTTGTTATTTGACGGAATATCCAACATACCCTTAAGTGCGATACGAGAAAGAATCATATTCTGACTCGACAAAGTGCTCTAAAAGGTGGATCATTCGCATGCAAAAATGATTTAAAGGCGAATATTTCCAAAAACAATGAATAAAATAAAAAAATAAAATTCAGTTTTGTTTGTTCTTTCTGTACTTAAATCCTAAATATCAACCCTCGTAGACGTAACTATTCAAAATTTACAATAACATTGAAAAAAACTATACCCAATAGCCCTTACTCCCCTTGTAGGTGAAATTCGTACACGGTATTTTGAGAACATTTCTATAATGGATTCTGCGGAAATGTAAATCAGACTATGGTGAACGTGTGGAGACGTTCACAGTTTGGTTTAAAAACAGGAAGCCCATATTAGTAGCACATTTTTGTTCATTTTTAGTACTTCGAATAAAAAAACATATTCGATATTTTGCGCACATACCTATTCCCTCGTCATTGTTTACCACACTATTTTCTACGTAATATAAAAACACTACTGAAAAAGCTGAATAGTAACGAGCTCATACCATGCCTATACAACGTGATATACAAGTGTTTTTTTCCATTTGTTTAGATAATGTGTTACCCTTTGAATCTACTTATGTCAATGAAATATTATTTATTTTGAAATTAATGGAAAGAACCACAGTAGTTAATTAGGCAAGATTTTCTATATATGTATTGCGATTATAGAAATTGATGTTTTTTGTAGTACCAGTAATACGTAATAATATATACATAGGGACCCCGTAAGGGCTACTGGCGCCTGTGTGCAAAAAGGATTTTGGCGCCCCTTCCGGCATTTTGAATCATGTTTTATTATTTATTTTTTTGAAAGTAGGTAGGTGCTTTAAGTAAAGCAAAAAACTGAACTTTGGAAGTCGTATTTATTTGTAGACTAAAATATCAAAATGAAACAAACAGAATGAAATCATAACAAAATAAATTCTTGTTCACACCCATTTTAAAAGCATTAACTTAACTAATGGGGTACATACACGTTGTTTATAAATACTAGAAAATAACCCAAAACTAAAAATCATATTTTTTTTAGGAACAAATAACAGGAATATTGCTTAATGTATACATATACAGTGCTACTCAAAAGTCCCCTCCCCCCTCGTATCTTTTGAACGGCTACACTTACATTAATAAAATTTGGAGGGTGAAAATAAAGTGTTGTAAACTTCTCTACGAATGGTAACAGGTGACGTAATAGTAATAGATGACGTCACAGTGCCACTCTGGCCAATAATTTTAAATATGACCTTATGGCAAGTGATATCTCGTTTGAAAGGCATTGACATTGGCTACATAACCATATTAATTTTGTTTGGGTTTAAATTAATTTTGACGGATAAATTAAATAATATAATAATGGGGTTCTATAAGAACATTGAAGACAATTATAGTAAATATACTATTAAATTATATAAAAAATGTTCTAAAATTAAGATGAAGTTAGCAAGAGAATATAACAGATGGTGTTTTATTTTATAATGTAGAAGAGGGAATATTACTCCGAAGCATATAGAACACTCAATGTATCCATTAACGGAGCTTCACCATCGCCAAGAAGGTTGGGCAATAAAATCATAAATATTGAAATTTTTAACAATCAAAAGAATATTTTAAAGTTAGAATCTTATTTGAATTTTTTAAAACAGAAATAATTTCAAATTATTCTTTTATTTAACAAATTATATGTTAAAATAACGTCATTTAATTAAATAAGATAACCATATCTCAATCCAATATTATTTAGTTCTTTGGTTAATTTCAATAGAGAGAGAGAGAGAGAGAGAGAGAGAGATACGCTTTATTGTCATGACAGATTTTTACAATTTTATGGACAAAGCGACATAATTTAAAAATATAAAAAGTACTGACTAAATGTTGAACTACTCAAAAGTCTAGGGTAGATTGCAGAATTCTGCCACTGAATAATAAGGTCTCTGAAGCAGAAACGCCGTTGTCAATCTCCGGAACCTATTAAATGTATTTGCCACTTTTAATTCTAAAGGTAGCTGTTTGAATAGTTTTTTGGCATTAGAGGTGATAGAATTTTTTACCAGATCAGAGCTAGGTATTGTTAAGTAAATATCGAAATTTTTTCTTCTAGTAGTGTAACTGTGAATTGGTCTCACAGTAAAATTGTGAAAGTGTTTGCGAACCAAACACACGAATTCCAAAATGAATAGAGCGGGAAGAGTTAAAATTTTGTATTTTTTAAAATAGGGAGCAATTAATTTTATTACTACTGTAATCAATATACGACCAAAATGCATGACATTAGACCGATTACCTTTATTTGTTTGAGCAGTAGCTATTACAGCAATTTTACTTTTACTTTCATTACCAGTTTTAGCAGGAGCAATTACAATATTATTAACAGATCGACATTAAAATACTTCATTTTTTGATTTTCGCAATGCGTCCTACTACTTAAACAATAGCTCTTTTTTGAAGTTTGAAGATGGATGCGAAGAGGTGCAAACTACAAGACCCCCAGAAAGGCAAAACATAGCGAAGGTGCGATTCGAACAAAGAGTAGTCAGTTATTGAGGCAGTATAAGAATCAATCTGTTTAGATACAGATTTAATGGAAAAACAAGCAGAGGATAATTTTTCGCTAAAGTGTCTACATGTACAAATCATTTAAGGGCACCATCAATATGGAGACCAAGAAACTTAATCGAATTTGAAGATCTTATTAAGTCATTGTTAAGTTTGAGATGTTGCAAAACTCCATTGTAAGATAAAACTAAAGTGTTATCAGGGTTAAAACAAAGCCCGTTCGAGTCATACCAGGACTTAATAGTAATGAGATCTTTGCCTATGGTAGAATGTAAAGTTCGTTTATCTGAACTACTTCAGGTAACAGTAGTGTCATCAGAAAATAAAGTAAATTTACCATTAATTCGTAAGTCTGTGACATCGTTAATGAATACCTACCATAAAAATAATTAGACCTAAAACTGAACCCTGGGGTAAACCACTGCTAACTGGTAATTTTTTCGAAACTTTACCATTTGCTACTACCAGTTGTTTTCTACATTTTAGGTAACATTCAAACAATTTTAAAGGAATACAACGCATGCCATAATATTCTAGTTTGTTTATCAAAATATCATGATCAACACAATCGAAGGCCTTCGCGAAGTCACAAAAAACCGAAGCCGTGAGGTATATAACAACAGAAAACATTGCGTCATTAGTATATTTATTAGGTAGGAAACCGAATTGTTGGAATTTCAAGATTTTATGTTTGAAAAGAAAAGGCAATAGACGGTTTTTCAGTAGTCTTTCGATTATCTTCGATAAGATTGGTAATAAGGCAATAGGACGATAGTTACTAGTATTATGTTTCTCGCCACCCTTATGGAGGGGAACAATTATAGCTGTTTTCAGACAGTTAGGAAAGGAAAGAGACGTTTTTCAAAGGATTCATTGATTAGACAACATAAAACGTTAATTACCGCTTCTGGAATAATTAAAAATAACTTAGCTGATAACCCATCAATCCCAAAGGAAGTTTTGTTTTGAATGCTGAGTATAGTTTGCACTAGCTCAAATGTATCTATTAGTCTAAAGTAGAAACTATCAGTGATTCCTTTAGAAGGAACGAGGAAAGATAGAGCATCACGACTTGGAGATATTTTAGAGCTAATATTACTAACGTTTAGGAAATACTTGTTAAGTTCGTCTGGGTCGAGATCAATAAAGTTTGAGAAACGAGTTTTGTTTCTTAAATTATTGATAACAGACCAATTTTCTCTTGAGGAATTTTTAGCTGGATAGATGCGATTGTTATAATAGTTTTGTTTAATAGATTTGATAGTTTTCCGGTACAATATTCTATAGTTATTGATATAATTGAGTATATGAGGATTGTGTGTGAATTTTTTAATGTACATGAGTGATCTCATATTCTTAGATGAAGTACGCGTTCCTTTCGTAGACCATGATTTGTGATGCTTAGTTTTACGAGAGCGAAGAGGAAATGATGTATTGAAGGACCTGATATATTTATTATGAAATTCCAAATATTTAGAATCAATATCTTCAGAAAGATCAATTTAATCATTTGCTAAACATAAGTTATGAAATTTGGTGAAGTTTTGTTGAGAGAAGATCCTCACCAACTGAGTGTTTTTCTTAAGAGATTTACGAGGTAATACAAATTCCGTGAAAACTGCTTCATGGTCAGAGAGACCTGAGTTAATTACTGAGTGATTCACATCATGGGGTAGAAAGTCGGAAACTATGTAATCTAAAATTGAAGAAATTGTTTCAGTAGTTCGAGTTGGTGAATACACGTGCATATTTAGATTAAATGACTCAAAAATATTTACCAAAGACCATCGAGTTGCACAATCATTAGTAAAGTCAATATTAAAATCACCGCATAAAACTTTCTTGCTCTTAACAGGCAGAGCGTCAAGTAAATTTACAAGGTTCTCGATAAAAGAATGAACATTTGATTGAGATGGTATGTAAATACAAATTATATATAAATCGATATTTTTGTTGTAAATTATGGAAAATTCAAAAGTATTTTCTACTTGTAGAAAATCATACTTTAATACAGCCGAGAAGTCCTCGCTAGAAGATAAAATTAGGGTTCCACCGTGAACTGAATTACCCATGTCATATCTGCTAATAACTCGAAATTTTTCAATAAAAACAGGTTCATCTGCTTGTAGCCAGTGTTCAGTTTATCTATAATTAATGTTTTTTGTCGCTATCTCGATTGATCATCACGAGGTTTGAATAACTATTTTTAAATGCATTCGAAAAGAGGACATTAAGAAGAAGAAGTAGGTATTACAACCAAAACTAACTTAAAACCAATGAAAAATAACCTGAAAATGTCTTAAACGAAATAGTTCAAGTAAAGGTCAGAGGTCAATTGATTTCTCCATTGGAGACGTTTGATACCATGCTGATTCCGAATCCATTTATACCTAAACTCTAGCACTTACCATTCGTCCGCTGAATCATAAAACAGACAGACGGATAATTCTTTCGTCGACTTTGTCGACTCGTGTTTAGTGGTCTAAAAATATAATAATGCATATATAATAGTCAAACTTGACGTTATCTCACAAAAACAGTTGAGTTATCACATTCGATATCTCAATCAGATTACGTTTAATAGCAATCGGACGAATAACAACCATGATTGAAATCTAATAATACACGTGTATTATAAATGCCATTTATAACAATTATACTCTTAAATATTGTGAATTGTTTTGCAAATATTAATTCATTATACCTACAAATCATTTTAATGACAATCGGTATAAAGTACTTTTAACATTATGAGATCTGGAAAAAACGTCAGAAGTCCAAAAATATGTTTGGGTAAGAATCTTATCTAATTGCTATGCAATGGGTGGGTATACAAATAATGTTTTTATCCTACACTACTCGAAACCCAAATTTTCGTAGCAAAATTAATCTCAGAATTCAAATCGTCATTGAAATCTTGCATTCACAAAGAGAAAATTAATGTAATAACATTATATAACTCCTGAATATATCATTGAATTGATGAAAAACCTCTTGAAAATTGAGCTTGATGAAAACGATCTCAACAACATATATCCCTTAGGGTTAACTTATAATAGCCCAGTGAAAGTGGAATTCACCTCTTACATCAAAAAAGCTAAAGCTGTGAGAAACACCAAAAACTTGAAAGGATCTACAATACGTATAGTACATGATCTCACTGAACAACAGCGAGCAGAACACAGAATATTGAGAAAACATCTATATGTCGCTAAGCAGAAAGACAATAATAATATTTGCTGCATAAAGAACAACAAGCTCTACCTCAATAATAAGATCTATACTGCTACTCAACTTGAAACTTTGTAAGACGCAAGCGAACATTACTGTCAAAACAAACCACAAAGTGATCCAGGCACACCAGCCCCTGATCATCTTACTCTGAAAAAAAATAATCTGGAAGAAGCTGCTTTCACATTCATAAAGTCAACTCAAACCAAAAATTCTAACTTATCTGATTCCACTAAAGAAAACTCAAATACTCCGAAAATAGGCGCAACGAAAAAAATTATCAAGGAAACAGTACGAGAAAAACCAAACTTGCGCAAGCACTCTGCTAGATAAATTCAACGTTCTTCCTACCTTTCTCTTTTATTTATCTGTATCATCTTCAACTATTCATTCTAATATTATTGTTACCATTCCCACTTCCATTACAAACAAAATTTATACTTCCTTTAATTAAAAATGAATTCTTATATTAGAGACAGAGAGAGAGAGAAGTTCGTGTAAGATTCTGTTGAGTGGAATGTTTTTTGGATGGAGATGAACTTTTCTTTGGTGCCCTGTTATAGGATTTGTTTCCTCTTCAGGGCTGGTTGGGGGGTGTGTTGGGTGGTTTTGTGCGCGCTGACCGGGAAACTGAGTTAGGGGTAAAAAAGGTGTCTAGTAAGATTTGTTTAAAAGTGTCTAGAAAATGTGCTTTTAAAGGTGTATAGAATTTTGAGGGAATTGAGTGGGCTTTTCGCTAGAAGGTAACTGGAGGGTTGTTTGTATTGGGGTATGTAGGAGGGTGATGTTTGGAAGCAGCGAAGCTTGATAGTGAGCGGAGAGAGTGACAAAAAAGTGTATGGAATTGGAGCTTGAATGTTGAAGACGAACCATGTATCGTTGCCGATACATAGCTGTGTGTTGACTGGCTAGGTGTCAGAAACTATTGAAGTTGTTTGAAGTAAAAGGGTGTTTTAACTGAATTTGAAATGTCTCCGGTATTAAGGAGGAATAATGATGAAATATTGGTCATTGAGATTTTTATTGGTTTTGAGAATTTTTCGAAAGAAAAGTGTATAGGAGACATTTTTTTTTGGTGTATAGAATTTGATAATTGTTGAGATTTATGAAAAGTTGCGGTGACGTGCCTCGGTGGTTCGGGGACAGTTTAAGGTGGTCGGCGGTATAATAACAATTTTAAATCTAAAAATGCGGGTGCGTCGATCGTCGGTCCATTTGGCTAGTGAATAGATTCACAGAGTGTACAGGAAAACCGCAAAAACCTGCAACACCGACGTATATTAGAGACTATGAATATGAACTCATTGCAACCAAAAAAGTTGATAATATAAATGACTATAACAATTTGATTTCATCTGAAGAAAATAAAAAATTCAACTTCAACATTCTTCACCAGAACTTAAGGAGTATTGCAAAAAATTTAAGTGAACTAGAAATATACATTCACTAACTAAAACAACATTTTCACTGCATTGTACTCACAGAAACATGGAATATCCCAGACATAAATATGTTTAAGCTAGATGGCTACGATATATTGTATAACGAGGGTAACATTAATAAATACGATGGCGTTGTTATCTACGTAAGAGAAAATATATGCTATAATTATGATATCATTGATATAGGAATTAAATTCGTAGTTAATATAAACTACTTATTAAAAAATAACTTTAATTTCTACAAACTAAAATGAGACTTTACAACTAGGAAGCTATATAAAATCAGAATGTTATAATGAAAAACGTTATAAAGAAAACAATCCGTGAGATTGCAATTCAGCCGTCTAGCGGTATCCTATTACCATATGCGTTCCCATAACTCCTCCGCCATTAGACAGAAATTCAAGGAATTTGTTGAATTTCAGAGTTCCAAATTTTGGGGACCATTCTGGATTTCTTCGCCTTGGCTTCTTCTTCGGGTTCTTCTTGTTAGAATGAATTTTACAGTCCAATACAAAATAATTATTAATATGATGAAATAAATAAAAATAGTCTAAATATTAAAATTTGCAGATATTATTGGAGACGAAATGTTAGCGATTTTTTGTTTTTGAATGTCTAAAGCACTTTGAACATATTTAAAGTCGTCTAAATTGATAGAATTTAATTGGATTGGTTCCATTTGAAAATTTGCTATTTCACTTGAAAATGTTAAATTTGGAAGGTTTATTAGATTCATTTCGGTTTGATAATTTTCAAAATGTTTAATTTTAATACCATCAATGTCCACTTCGCACTCCGAATCAAGTTCTAGAATAAAAGTTCTTTGAATTGGAAAATTGTCTTTGTTAGATCCGCACTTTTGATTAACTACACTTATTTCAGAATATATTAGAATCCAATGATTCTTCTCTAATTTTTGGATGCGTAATTTAGACATTCGAACAATTAACTGCTGGCATGATGAGACGTTCTTGAAGTAGCGAAGCATCTGGATTTCACATGGGATTTCTTTTTGGATGATAACGGGTCCATTCTGGTAGCAAATGTACTGTTCAGATGAAACTTCTTGACAATTCTCGTCGAAAAACATATAGGAAAGGTCATTTAGGATAAGGAATTTCGCTTGAGGTAGAATTACTTTGAAGGAGTTTTGTGTGGGTACAGGCAATGAGTATATGTGGAAATAATTGTAGTTTTCGCTTTCTACTATAGGAATTTCTAAGATAAATACTATTTTGTATGCCTTGGTATAACATTTTACTTCTGTGACCTTTTCATATAAAAAAATATTTTCTACTTTTGGTTCAAATGGAAGCTTATTGAATTTCAATTGTTCATTTACAATCATTTTCATTTAAAAGTTCTCTAGGTTCAATTATTGAATTATGAACTGTATTTAACTTGGAAAATGTAATAGCTACTTCGATTTTCTCTAGAATATTGTACATTAATTGATAAGTTGGAGCGATTTGAGAAACCAATGTATCCGTCACATAAAGGTGATAATTTCCTTTTTCTTGTTCGTAATAAGTTTCAATTTCCTCTATTCGTGTCAATAAAGTTTGTTGATTTTGTGCCAATGTGTTTGTATTATTTTTTAAAATATTAACAGAATTTTGAAGAAGTGTTATTTGTGAATTGACTATATTTTTTAATTTAGATTGATTTTCAGAAAGTGTGTTAATTGCTTTATCATATTTTTCTGCATCGTTTTGATCTAGATTGCCCGTTAAAGATTTAATTATTGAGCCAAGTCCGTTTATTATTCCTCTTTTGATTCTTATATTAAAAACTGGATTTATCTGATTTAACTGGATTTATATTTTTTGTTCTAAATTTAATATTAGGTTGCACATACTTTCAAATTCATGGATTAACACGGATTTATCTTCATTCTTTGGAAATGTTTGCTGAATTCTTTTAAAGTGATTTTGTACAGTTTCAAAATGAGTTACTATATCTGAAATGTCGAAAGTTTGAATAAAAGACCAAAAATCAATTTTATTTTGAGCATTACCTAATTTATAAGGTAGAAGACCGGGGTTATTATTTAAGTTATGGAGTCTTGGGTGGTTTGATCCCTCATGGATGTGGATGGACAACCTGTAACAGTTGGAGGTTGTTTTAGTTCGTTTATATGTATTATCTCTTTTTTATTTTTATTTTTCTTAGAAGTTATTTCTACTTTGTTCCTATCTAAAATTTCGGTTATTTCATAAGGTCCTATACATTTATTATCTTTTTTACTATGATAACGCAAGTTTTTCTTAAACACTATTTGTCCTAACTTAAAATCAGTATTAGTATTACCTTTTTGGTTATTCTTATCTACAATATTATCTTTTTGTTTTTCTATTGTTTCTTTTACATTTTCATATACATGTTTAAGTTTTTCCTTATGATTTTCAGCATAATCTGAGTAAAATGCTGCCGGAACAAAAATTTCATTTGGATTTCGCGAATTAGTGTGTCCGAAGGTTAATTCGAAAGGGCTAAATTTAGTGCTAGTATGTATTGAGCTATTGTAACCTAAAATTGCATAGTCAATTAAATCGTCTTCATTGGGGTGCATTTCTTTTAGAATTCTGAGATGTTCTATTAGACTGGAATTGAATCATTCAGCTACAGTGTTTGATTCGTGATGTCCTACAGTGCCAAAATGTATTTTTATTTTATGTAAATTCAAAATTTCTTTTACAGTATCATTATTAAATTCAGTACCATGGTCAAGAATATTTTTTTCTGGTATTCCAAAAGAACAAAAGTATTTTATTAATGCTTTACTTACATGAATAGCCGTTTTGCCTTCGACTTGGTAAGCTTGTGCGAACTTTGAAAATGCGTGAATAATAATTAAATATATTTTATTGTTGTAATGAAATAAATCTATGTGAACAATTTGAAAAGGTTTTGATGCTGTTTCGGTTATTACCAGAGGTGCGTATGGAGGATGTCTGCCATATTTTGTTCGTTGACAAATATCACACGAGTTTATATATTCAGTAATGGTAGTTTTCATATTTTTCCAATAATAGTTCCGATTTAAATATTCATACGTTTCTACAATATCACGATGGTTAGTTTTGCCAACGTGATGATGTTTTATTAGCATTATTTGTTCTTCCTTTTCCTCGATTGTGTTTACTTGTTTTAAGCATCTAATTAATTTTGGGCTTTTTTCCGAAAAGTGTTCTAAATAGATTTTATTGAAATCGTTATAAAGAGAATCATTGTGAAAATACATGCAGTAACAACGTTTCATAATTGTGTAGTCTTTTAAAAATTCGAGTATAAAATTTTCATTATTTTGAGTCGGAATTTTAACATTAATTATTTTATGATTTTCGTAGGATTCCTTTTCAACTATTAATTTCAGGATATGGATGGGGTGTGACTATAATTTGATTAACTTTATTATTAATTATTTCGTCATATATTCGTATACAGTCATTTGTTGTTTCATTAAACGTGGTGTGTTGTGTATTTGAGTCGGTGTCAATTATGTCAGCTGTTTGCAAATTGGCATCGGTTATATTGTCATTTATTTGTTCGTATATAAGGTCATTTAAAAATCGGTCTAATTCATTAGGATCTGTAATTTCGTCAGGATTATTAATCATTGAATCATTTTCGAGTGCGTTAATAACTACTCTAGAAAGTGCATCGCAATTAGAATTTAAAGTACCTTTTTTGTAAATTATTTCATAGTCAAATTCTTCCAAACGTAATCTCCAGCGTATTAATTTTGAATTCGGTTCTCTGAGATTAAATAGCCAAACGACGATGGTCACAATATATTTTAAATCGTTTACCGTAGAGATATGGTGTAAAGTATTTACAAGCCCATACTATGGCAAGTAATTCTCTTTCAATAGTACTATATTTTTGTTCAGAGTTACTTAAGGTTCTTGAAGCGTATGCAATTGGTCTATCCGAACCAATTGGACCTTGAGATAATACTGCGCCTAATGCTACGTTTGAAGCGTCCGTGGTTAAAACAAAGGTCTTAGAAGAGTCTGGGTACTGAAGTATAGGTGAATTGATTAATAGATTTTTACAAGTGTTAAAAGCAGAGATAGAATTTTGATCGTGTTTGACTTTAGAATTTTTTTTCAGACATAAGGTTAACGGTTTGGTTATTTTAGCAAAATCTTTAATGTATCGTCTATAATAGCCTAATAGTCCTAAAAAGCTTTTGATTTCCTTTTGAGTTTTTGGTATTGGATAATTTTTTATTGCACTTATCTTGTCAGGATTTGGCTTTACTCCGTCTGGTGTAATAACATGCCCTAAGGTTAACGGTTTGGTTATTTTAGCAAAATCTTTAATATATCGTCTATAATAGTCTAATAGTCCTAAAAAGCTTTTGATTTCCTTTTGAGGTTTTGGTATTGGATAATTTTTTATTGCACTTATCTTGTCAGGATTTTGCTTCACTCCGTCTGGTGTGATAAAATGCCCTAAGTACGCGACTTCTTTTCTTAGAAAATCAGATTTATCAAGTTGGATTTTAAAATTTGATCGTTTTAATCGGTCAAATACTGTTTTAAGTCTTTCTACGTGTTCTTGCAAGGATGTGGAGTAGATTACAATGTCGTCTAAGTATACTAAACATATTTCATTATTCAAACCTCGTAAAATGTTATCCATAACTCTTTGAAATGTAGAAGGGGATGAACGTAGTACCATAGGGATACGTTTAAATTCCCAATGTCCGTTTTGAGTTGAAAATGCTGTCTTCGGAATGTCCTCTTCGTGCATTTGGATTTGGTAGAATCCGCTAGCTAGGTCTAGAGTACTAAAATATTGACTTTTGCCTAATTTGTCTAAAATTTCCGGAATGTTTGGTAATGGGTATTTATCTGGTACGGTTTTTTCGTTTAATTTGCGGTTGTCTATTACTAAACGGAATTTCTTTTTGTTTAGTTTGTCTGTTTTCTTCGGCGCAATCCAAATTGTCGATGAGTACGGAGAATTGGACAGTTGAATAATACCTTGATCAAGCATTTTATTTATTTGTGTTTTGACTTCTTCTTTATAAATTTCGGGATAACGATATGTCTTAGTAAATATTGGGGTATCGTCTGTTAAGTTTATTTTGTGTTTTATTTTGTGTATTAGTGAAAAAGAGCGGTATCTCTTCACAATAAAAAATGTCACGATAATCATAACATAATTTTTTGATAACTTCTTTTTCTTCTGGATTGCAATGATTTAGATCAATATTTTTCAAATTTGTCTTTAAAATATGGTCATGTTCTTTACTAATTTCATGATTAGTTTCCATTTTTTCAATGAAATTAATTTCCTTTATATTTAAAATTTCAATATCGATTGGTTCGAAAAATTCGGTTTTTTCAGATTTAGTATTAGAGTTTATTATCGTAGTAAGAGCAAAGTAATTTTCTACATTTACTACAGCGACCGGCATCTCGATATGAGGTGCAAACTTTTTATATTCTAAAAGTCCGGCGGCTTGTTTCATTTTTACTGGTATTTTAACTTTTTGTTGAGTTCTAGGCGGTATTATCAAGTGATATACTCGTATTTGATATTTAAGATTTTGAATATTCGATATTTCATTTTCAATTTCGTATATTATTGGAATTTTTGCAAATGGAGTTACGATAAATTTTGAGTTCATATCTATTGAAGCTTTTAATTGTTTCAATAAATCAACGCCTATTAATCCGTCATATTTATCGCTAAATTTAAAGAGATAGAATTTGTGATATTCTGAGACTCTAAAAATTTTGAAAATTGGTATTTCGATTACTTCGTCATGATATGTTATATTATGAGCACTTTGTATTTGAAAATCTTTTTAAAAATTTCATTTGGATAAAATTGATAAGCTAAATCAGGTTTAATTATACTACGAGTACTACCTGTATCGATAAAAAAATTTGCTTTTAGTTCGGGGATGTAAATATGTGGTAAATTTGCTCTGGATATATTTAAAGTAATTAGGGGGGATTGTTCTGTGAGGCTTCTTGTTGGAAAATTTCGTTTGGGTCTTGAGAGATTTGATAAGGATCATCGAATTGATATTGATTAGAATTGTCATATTCTGGATATGTTTCATCGGTTTCATGTGGATTAAAATAATCAGAATTTTGGACATCATGGGTTTGGTATGAGCATTCACCTTGTATTTGATTCTCAAATGGGTTATCGAGTTCATAATTTTGATGATTTACATCATGTGCAAACAGTTCTGTAGGCGTAAATTTCCTCTGAGGTGCTAACATTGTATTACCTGATGATGTGTCCACTGGAGTAGGTTTGTATGGTTTGTTGGGATTTGATTGATTTCTGCTTTGATTTGAGGGTGCTCTGAATATCTAGCTTTGCCTGGGTTGATTGAAAAATGGTTGTCTCTGAGTTTGAAAATTATTATTGTTCCTCCCCTGGGGTTGTGAACTTTGAATGAAAGGACGATTGAAATTATTAAAATTCTGTTGTGATTGCGAGAATTGATTATTAGAAACAACTGGATTTGAATTTCGATTAATTTGAATAATGGGTTGAGAAGGTGGCGAATTGAAATGTTGGTAATTAGCATTGCTATTCTGGAAGAAATTGGGATGATGATTAGTTTGTCTGGATGGAGTGATTCTCGGCATTGGTTTGTAAGATTGATTATTTAGAGTATTATTTCTATTCTGACTATACATAAAATTCTCTTCTTATATAACTAAAGACATAGCTACTTCTAAACTATCTGGGTTTCGCAAACGTATATTATTTTGCAATTGACCAGTTAAACCTCTAATAAAAGTTTTAAGTGCTAAATCGTTATAATTTTTAATTTTAATAGTTTTTTCTGCAATTGGATCATTTGAAGCATTTAATTTTGAAATTACTAAGCTACGTGCTTCCTGACATCGCATACCGAAATTGTATGGTGTTTCATTTTTTAATGGTGTCAAAACAATTATATCTTGCACTAAGCAATCTATATTTCTCTGATCTCCGAAACATAATTGAAGAGCTTGTTTTATTTCTGCCCATGTTCGTAATTCAGTTCTTGAACCTATAAGCATTAAAGCTCTACCTACTAATTTACTTAACAATGCGCGTAATAAAAAACTATTCAATTGTGGATTTGTTGCATCGAAAAATTGAGAAATTATTGTGTCACAGTTATCTAGAAAAATATTTAAAGCATGAGGATTACCCTCGTATTGTGGGATAGCATCAATATATAATTTTAATAATTGATAGTTTGGATTAGACATTGCTTCAATTTCTGGTATATCACTTTTTTCTTCCAAAGTTATACTAGAATTAAATAAATCTGCTAATTCTTCTACAATTGAGTCATTCATCAACTAATCTAAATTATATTACTTATGTTTAAAAAATATTTTACTTTTGAAAAGTATATAAAACGTAAATAAATATGTAAAACGTAAATAAAAGCGAAAGTTCATATGAAAAAGGAAAAATGGAATGTTTTTCGACTTACAGTACTATGAAGAAAATGTTCAGTCTTCTCCACTAGGATCTGGGCGATGTGGTCCCTCTTCCCTGGACTGGATTCTTGAACTTAACGTAAAACCACAAAAATAACACAAAGTTCGAGATTGCAAATAAACCGTAGATACGGACCGGTGTCACGATTTTTGTTGAACCGATTTGCAATCCTACTGACTGCGCCAATTAAATTCGTAGTTAATATAAATTACTTTTTAAAAAATAACTTTTATTTCTACAAACTAAAATGAGACTTTACAACTAGGAAGCTAAATAAAATCTGAATGTGATAATGAAAAACGTTATAAAGAAAACAATCCGTGAGATTGCAATTCAGCAGTCTAGCGGTGTCCTATTACCATATGCGTTCCCATAACTTAGGTGTTTGCAAATCGATTCAAATCACTCTAAAAGTAGACGAAAAAACCATACATCTAACGGGCTTATATCGTCCGCCTCCAACAGATGAACAAATATTCGTCAAAAATCTTCGGGAATACCTCTCTAATGTTTCGAAAGTCAATGGTGACTATCACGTATCTTTGGGAGATATAAACTTGAACATTCTAGATGAAGATGACCTAATTACTGAATATCTAAATAGCTTTTATGAGTTTGATTACCATTCCGTCATAAATACTGTAACTAGACAGCAAAGTAATACATGCATTGATCACATTTTTGTTAAGAACGAAATTTTACCTATTGTACTAAAAAGTGCAATTACAGATCATTACACTACAATCGTTAAACTCCCCTCCAAAAATGACGAGGAATATGAGATATCAGATACAAAATACTGTAAATACACTGGTTATTCATCCTTGAAAACAGAATTAACCCTCTATGATTGGTCTAATATTATCTCACTAAATATCGACGAAAGTTTCACACGTTTCCTAGAATTGCTGAAGAATCTCATCGAAAAACACACAAAAACATCAAAAGTTAAACACAGAAACATCAAACAAAAACAATGGATCACACGAGGATTGGTAAATTCCATCATAAATACCAAATAACCTAATTTTGACAAAACAATACAGAAATTATCAAAACACATTGAATAGTCTTATCAAGAAATCAAAAATCAATTTCTATAAGAGTTGTCTGGATAGATCACAAACTGACACCAAGGCGCTATGGGAAACGGTGAAGGATATTTCTGGGAAAAATAAAACTATCAAAATTCAAACAATAAAAAGTGAAACCGGTGGTCTTATCTATGATAAAAAAGAGTTTGCAGATTGTTTCAATAATCACTATTTCTCTATTAGGCAAAAACTTGCAAAAAAAATTCAAAAACCTGTGAATTCTCCCCTGAAGAAAACAACTTCTGTGCACTCTATATTTTTGAAACCTACAACAGACGGGGATATTATTGAAACATGAACAAAACTCGATGAAATTAGAGCTGAAACCTTGAAAGGGATAAAAACAGAGATAGCTTTTCCTCTGAACAACATTTTTAATATAATAATAGAAACAGGCAAATTTCCCAAAGAACTTAAAACAGGGGTTATTGAACCAATTTTAAAAAAAGGAGACAAACATGAAATTCTAAACTACAGACCAATTACGCTCATTTCAAACATAGCTAAAACACTAGAAAAAATAATCAAAAAAATAATGGTCTCTTACCTTAACAAGCATAATTTCATTTCAAATAATCAGTATGGATTCAAAGAAGGGATTTCTATCCAAGATGCTATTATTTTTCTCATCTCCAATATCAGAAAATCTAGAAAAGAGTAAACCAAGTCTATGTGTTTTCTTAGTTCTTGCTAAGGCCTTCGACACCGTGAACCACTCACAGCTGTTGATGACCTTGCAAAATATGGGTTTCAGGGGAAACACATTGAATCTCATGGAAAGTTACCTTAAAAACAGAGAGCAATACGTGAAAATTGATAACGTCGTTAGTGAAAAAAGGATTGTGAAGTACGGAGTACCGCAAGGAACAGTTTTGGAGCCAATTATCTTTACAATATATATCCATGATATATTGCCTCACGATACTTGTGGCAGCATTGTTTGCTTCGCTGACGATACAGCAGTATTGTACAGTGCTGATAGCTGGAATTACCTCAAAATTAAAGCACGGGTAAACTCTTTGAATGTTTCGCAGATAAAATACTATCAATAAATTATGAAAAAACATTATTTTTACCATTCTCTTGCTATGCCAATTCACTACCCCAATATGATACATTGAATATCGGGAACAATATATTAATTCAATCAGTTGAAAAAATGAAGTATTTAGGAGTAGTGATAGATAGACACCTGTGATGGAACTATCATGTTGACTTATATTTATTCAATAAACTTACACGATGAAAAGACACCCACGCCCAAGCAAGACAATTGTTGTATTGACGTTTTGTTGTTTATTTATATTGTTATTTATTTATTAAAATTAAATTAAAATCTTCCAAAAGAAATTAAAGATACAAACAGCATATTTTCATTTAAAAAGAGAGTTAATAATTTTATTTGGTTATAAGAAAGATTTGCTTTTAGAGAATTAATTGAGCCTATCACTGGCATATAAAAAAAAAGTTGCTTTGTGTGGTTACTGTCTCTGTTTGTAAGTATTTAATATTTTAGTCGGTTTATTAATGTACCCTTTTATTTAATGTACTTATGATCCATATAATTTAGGATTTTTTTTATAAAACGTTGTTATTTGTCTAATTTAGGTATGTACTAATGTTGTAAATATTGTAGGTGCTCAGCTAACTATAGTTTCCCCACGTCCAGGCGTTTGCCTTAGTGGGTAAATCGGTTTATTTGTCTTTGTTCAGTTGTAAAATGTATTAACTTACTGCGATTTTGTTGTTCTAAGAATATGATTATAGTCATTATTGTAAAATGTTAAAATAATTAGCTGATTTGTGGTTGCGTTCTTTTTGTATCATGGGCTAAAACACTTGACAGTGTTGACGCTTGACAATAATTTGTCAATGTAGAAGTATCAAAGTTTCAGATGAAAGTGTGGTTATGACTGAATTTTATTAATATGCTATTAAAAGTTCAGTAGCGTGTGAAACTTAGGGGATACAAGAAAATAATATATAATTTAAATGGGACACCCTGTATAATTTTAGAAATTGGTTTCTGCAGCGCATAGCTTGTTAACTTTTTCATATTTACAGTAACTAGTTAAACTAAGATTGTCAACATTTAATAACCCAAAAATGATATAAGGTCATGTCATGTCATGTCATATATTTTTGAAATCAGGAAAAAATACCATTTCAAAAATTTGAAAATATACAGGGTATCCCATTTAAAACAATAAGCTATTTGTGTACCTAGGCGCGAAAGTGCTGGTTTTCCGGGCCGACAGAAGAAATGGCCAGGCGAGGCGTAGTTAGTGATTCGCACGAGACTCTCGTTTTCGAGAGTCTCGTCTCGTGTTCGAGACGAGACTCGAGACGATACTCGGACCAGACGAGACGAGACTTTTGTTTGGTCTCGTCTCGAGTCTCGTGCATGAGGTATCGCGTCTCGAGCGAGAGTCTCGCACGTGAATATTTCTGAATGAACATCAATTTATTTTTATAAAAATTTATAAGCATAACATCAAGAATTGCTTCTAAAAGCCTCTGTCGGCGTTATCGGTTGACGGTAATCACTTTGTCTTTCTGAAGCGCGCCGCCGCCGCCGTCTTTGAACCCTATTCCGATAGCCATAAATTTTGCGGTATGTTCGTGTCCTATCCTATTGTGATCGAATAAATAAAGATCAATATTGAAAATAAAAGTTTAAATTTCTTCCCAGTTTATTTCTTCGTTGTTCGTTGTGGATAGTGGTAATTGTTCGAATTTTTGAGCGTGCGGAATTGTGCTAAGTTAATTCAAAATGAGCCGATTCAAGAGGAAACGGCGCGAACTTTTGACTTTAGAAGATGAATCAAATTCCGGTGATTTTTCTAGTGGAACTGAGGATATTTACATACCAGACAATGTTAGTTTGAGTGATAATGTGACTGAAAATGAATTGTCGTCTTCGTCTCGCATGCAAATACAAAACGACTCTTACAAAAGCAAATTCGATACTTATTTCAACATTGAATTGAAAGGCACAAATCGAGATAAAATATCCAGGTGCAGAATATGTTTAAATTCGAAGGAAATTAAAATGTCACAGGGAAATACTACTGGATTAAGAAAACACCTACGCAGTAAACATCCAAGAGCATATTTCGGAATAAATCCAAATGAACAAAATCAACTGGCAGGAGCAAGTACTTCCAGACTCACTGTTCCCGAAATGTTTACTGCGAATTCTCAATTGAAGGTAAGCTGTTAGATAACTTAATAATTTAATTATTTTAACGCTGTATACCATCGTTGAACCACATTTTTATTTATGGCATATTTTTGTTTTGAATAGTGAAATCTATAACTTTTTCAAAAAGCTGACGGCATCTATCGTTATCAAAAATCTGCAACTTTTACAAGTTTAACAAGCCACGGCAAGCGCCGCGTGAATAGTCTTTCTAATACCTATCAATTTCGTTTGATACGCCGACACCTCATTTAAATGATGATTTAAAACTTTACTGCCAAAGATTTTGCATTTTGCCGCACGTCAATATGTCCACGTGGATCGCGGAGCTTCCTTTGAATTTATACGAGTTGTTGCAATAGTTGATGATGAATGAACTATATTCAAGAAATTTTAAAATACAGCGTGGATCAAATTGGGGTTGCATGTATTGTTATTCTAAAACTATAAGAGATAGATAATGTGAGAATCGGCTATACGGTACAATATTTTCTAAATTTTAGCCATTTAGATTTTGATATAGAGTGTGCTCAAAATGGGTTGATATATTGCGATCCCGGAAAGTGTAATGTAAGAGATAGGAGAACGAGTAAATGGAAGGAGCTTTAAACAATTTAGTTAGTAATAAAATATTAAATAGCGCTTGCTGCGTGATTTTAGAGATTTTTGTTTTTTAGATATTTTGAAAAAACTAAAAAGGTGTATTTTCGAAAAGGCCCACAACTCACAACGCTTCGGTTTTTTCAGAACCATCATTTACTTTCATTTTTTAAATATGGGCCTGGATTTTTATTCCACACTTTAGGTGCCGTTAGTCTTTTTTAGTGATTGTAATCTACGCCAGCCATACTAACTACTACCACTATACTAAAAAGCAGAAAATAGAGAGTAGAGAAAGAACTATTCATGCATAAATTATCTATTGCATTACACAAATTGTGTCATTTCGCAGGTGGGTACATAAATAGATATTTTGACACTGATAACCAAAATATTCTATTTTTCAGTTGTCATTTCGATGTGAAAAACATCACTAAAACATAAAACAACAATGCGAAAAGTGAATCAAACGTTGAAATACCGTCTGAATATTTTTTATTATACTTTCGTGGCAAAGAATATTGTATGATACATTTGTTAAAAGTGATTTCATTTTGCTCCTGGAGTTGCTCCACTCGTGGACGCTTATTTCGCAATATAAAATGCCACTTTTAGCAATTGTATTATAAATAACTATATTTTGATATCCGTCAACCAAAATATGCTATTTTTCAGTTGTCATTTCGATGTGAAAAGCATCACTAAAACATAAAACAACAATGCGAAAAGTGAATCAAACGTTGAAATATCGCCTGAATATTTTTATTATACTTTCGTGGCAAAGAATATTGTATGATACATTTGTTAAAAGTGATTTCATTTTGCTCCTGAAGTTGCTCCACTCGTGGACGCTTATTTCGCAATATAAAATGCCACTTTTAGCAATTGTATTATAAATAACTATATTTTGATTTACGTCCGTTTTAAAAGGTCTTATCACATTACATATTATTATTTTCAGACTACATCAGTGAAACCAAAAAAGGATGATTTTGACTTGGCGATTGTTGATTGGATGGCAAAACATATTTACCTGTTAATTTCTTCCATGACGAATATACTCAAAAATTTTGTAAAGAAATATCTGGAAAGGATTTTCCAAAAAAGAATAAATTGAGAAGGATAGCAGGATACGACTGCGTAAAGCAAAAAATGACCGACATGTTGACAAACAATTCTTCAAAATTATCATTTACTATAGACGGCTGGACCTCTATTAGCGACAGATCTTATTATGGAATTACAACACATTTTATAGATGACAATTGGGAATTGCAATCTATCGCTCTAGATTTTGTTCCTATCCATGAAAAACATACAGGAAAAGACATCGCTCTCACATTTTTCAAATGTGTAGACGCTAAAGGCTTGATCCACCAACTTCAAGGAATAACAATGGATAATGTCTCAGCAAATACAACTTTTATTAAAGAACTTCAGAAACTAATTCCCGATATAAATGTAGAGGACTGCCATTTTCGATGTTCTGGACATGTGATTAATTTGGCCGTGCAAGATTTGTTTCAGTTGTTGAAACTGAATTCTGAGGCAAATGAAGAATTGAGTGATGATAGTGTCGATGAGGAAGCGGAAGTTGATGAAATTGAAGATAATTATAAAGCACTATGTAATATACGTTCTATCTTTTCGAAAATTAAACGGGTAGAACAACTTTTAATTAAGTTCCGAAGTGCGTGCGAGGCAACTGGTAATTCTCGCCAATTAACACCTGTGTTAGATGTGCCTACACGCTGGAAATCCAGTAATGATATGTTGAAAGTAGCTCTTGAAGCTAGATATGGACTTGGTGTACTGTGTCAAAATGTTGTTGATTTAAAACAATATGCTCTTATGGACAATGAATGGATTCTGCTAGAAGAAGTGCATAAATTACTAGTCAACTTTAAAATTCTTTCCAAAAAGCTCGGAGGAGAGAAGTACGTCACATTTCCTATGGTGATTGTATGTATCAATATACTAATAGATAATATTGAGAACAAAATATTTAAATGGGACTAAAAAGTAGATCGAACCGCTGTCGAAGAGCAGCTTACTGTTAGTCCTCAGGCTGCGAGAGACAAAATATTAAAACATTATCGTAAAGCTAATTGGATTTATGCTGCAGTTTTAATTCTCGATCCGCGGCATAAGTTAGAAGCGTTTGATATGACAACATGGGGCCAAGAATTAAAAGATATTTCGATTCAGAAATTTCAAGATATATACAAAGCCTATTTTAATTAATCAGAAGATTCAGAAGGACTATGTACGAAAAAAACGGCGGCGAGGGAACGAGAAGATCCTGGACCGAAAAAGTCAGATTTTTTAATTGATTTTGATGTTTTGTATGCAGTAAACCTTACGCATGCAGAAGAAGAATGGATGCAAGAGCTTCAAAAATATTATTCTATGCCTCGATGTAATAAAGAATCATATATATTACAATGGTGGAAAATGCATGCGTCTGAATTTCATATTCTAAGTTTATTGGTACGAGATCTCTTAAGCATACCGTCTACTTCAGTCCCGGCGGAAAGATTATTCTCACGTGCTGCATTAACTATAAGAAAACATCGAAATCGCCTCAACAATGAATCTGCACGATGTTTGTTATGTCTAAACGACTGGGTGAAAAACAAAAACATTTGTAACCGAGAGGGCTAAGGGTTGTTTTTAACTTTGATTTTTTCAATTATTTCAGTTATAAAATAATGTCATGTTTTTATTTTCTTTAGTTGTATTACTTCAAGTATTTGTATTTAAGTATTCCTTATTGCACTGAAACAATAAGATTATGAATGATGAGATTTCGATACTTTTACGAGACTCTCGTACGAGAAACGAGACGAGACTGGAGGCTGCGAGACGAGACTTGGGACGAGACTTATCATTGCATTGGCGAGAAGAGACAAGACTTTGTGAAAATCTCGTCTCGTTGGTCTCGTGCGAACCACTAGGCGTAGTCGAGCCTGGCCACTTCGGGAAAATATGAACAAAAACAAGTAATTGGCAACCATTGTACAAACATTTAAAACTTTTTTCTTAGAAGCGTCAGATATTGTAAAATCTATTGCATTAAAAATATCGCCGCCTATGTGTTACTGCTAAGATCAAAAATATTCACAAGCTTAACTTTTTTATAGATCTTCGATTGACTTTAGTTGTACTATAAATATATTTCAATATATTTGCAAACTTCCTTAAATTATTTTGGAATTGGGTTTATTTAGAACGACCTGTATGAAAATTATAACCCGCATTTATTATTTTCAATATCATTAGCAATATTCTTTTTGATTAACTATATTATAAAAATCGTTGACGTAAAACAAAATAATGTGCGATAATTTAAATGAAGATTTGTCTTTATTTATTTACTATATAATTTTCAAACAAAAAAATATTTAATTGTTAATTGGTTTAACGTATCAGCAGCAATCGCAATTCCTTTAAATTATAATGCTTATAAATCCGGCAATACTAGAGATAAAAAATATTTATTTGTTGCAAGTCCATTCCTCTCATTTTGATAAATTACAATAGCATAAAATAACGAAAATATTATCAACAATAACAATATTGCCAATCAAATCTAGGTTATTATACAAAGATATTTATTTAAAATGATTTTGTTTATAGTTAGAGACATAGTTTAGGATTATTCCATGACAAGTCATCCTTAAAGAGCAATTTCTTGGTCTTTGTCTTATACAGGGAGCACGTAAAGATTGGAATAAATTCGTTAAAAGCTTGATTTGGCCACTGGGGAAAAAAACTCAGACAGATCGATTTTATTTTTCAGTTGCGCATATTTTGGTGTACTCATATTTTAGATGACGTCATCACTGTTCGAGTTATGACGTCCTTATAATTTTTTTAATAGGATTACCCCATTTTGATAGTACCATCAAATAGAACGCATTTTGCTGTGTGCGGATGTCATATTATGTTATGTTACATAAACGTATGTTAGAGAAATTAAAGATATTTCATCCATACGAATGTAATTTATAAAAATGTAAACAGTACTAAATAAACCTTCGTAAGTATTAAATTAAATGCTCAAATGGCAATCCATTTGCTTCTTGACAATAAGCAAGGCGATGTTGAAATTATTGCAAAACATTATTAAAGGTATCAGCGTTAATTAAATTAATTTCGATACTAATTATCTCTTTTAGTTAATAAAGATTATTAGGTTTTGTAACTTTTCACTCAAGGTATCAGGAAATCTAGATGACCACTTTAAAAATCCTCGTCTGCCAATCCATCTATTGGGAAAAAGATTGTTTAAGTATTCACGTCATGCGTAATGCGGTGACGCTCCAACTTGCTGTTACCATAGTGAATTGTCTGGTAGCATAGATGGATTGGCAGACGAGTGGCCGGATAGATCTCCTGACCTATCCCCATTAGATTTTTTTGTTATGTCAATAGTTTACGTTAACAGACCTAATAATCTTATATATTGAAAAAAAATTATGAAAACTGAAGTCAGAAACATGTATGTCCGCGGTTACCACTCTGTTTCAGTAGCCATTTTCTTTTTGCGTGAATTACCCATGAATCTCTTTGTTGTTGTTGTTGTTTCTGTTTACATATCACGCGATATTCCTACATCTTCTTGTTATTTCCTATGGGTCGGAAGGTTCAGGCAGGGGGGCTATATGCGCCTCCGTGTCGATCTTGGTTGTTGTCCCGAAAACTCGGGATGTTCCAATTGAAGGCACAAATGAGCGTTTGGTTTCCCTGTTGAAATCCGTTGTTTTGTGTTTTCCCATGTTTCGATTAACATTTTTGCATTACCCATGAATCTCTTTGTTGTTGTTGTTTACATATCACGCGATATTCCTACATCTTCTTTGTTATATATATATATATATATATATATATATATATATATATATATATATATATATATTAGCGAAGACTTCAGGTTTGCGGTAATAAGAAATAAAAACTGTTTTTCTTATCTGCTCAATATTTCGCCATTATATATGGCGAACTACAAGATTTATTGAATGAAACTGAAACAATATAATAATAAAATATTTTTTCTACTCCCATGTCAGTAAACGTCAAAAATCGCACTGTCAACATTCCTTGTAAATGACATTTAACAATAACATGCACGTAATGAGATCTCATAACATACATGTGCGTTTTGAGAAGAAAACTTAAACTTCTTGGTTTAATTAAATTACTATCAAATTTTTATTTATGTAAGACTTTATATGGTGTATTTACACAAATTTAGTCAATTCAAAAACATAAAAACTTTTAGCATTAGCGAGATATATTTAGGATTGAAAGAGTGATGTTCCTAAATGTATGCAGCACATTATGCAATTTTTTTAAAAATTGGACACGTTTTCTTAAGTAGCCATGCTATGAAAGTAAATGTCATGTCATTTATATTGTCAATTTCTTGAACAAAATATAATACAATTATAAATAACCGTTCATCACCATTAAATAATAGGCACAATCGATTTACAATAATTGTTCAATTGGTATTAACAACTATTATAATAAAGTTTAAATTATTGCGATGTTTTTTATTTAATGGAAGAAAATGAATGGGCGTAGAAAAAGTATAGTACGTTACACGACTTGTAAGCCCATTACGCACTCATGAAATTTATGCACTCGCCGCTGCGCGGCTTCGTGCATGAACTTTTTCATTTCGTGCGTAATGGGTTACTTACAACTCTTGTTACGTAATATACTATTAAAATTACTACTTACAGTTCATTAAAATGTAAAACAAAAAATAACACAACATGTTCAACACATTTTCAGACATTATGTACTTTTAAAATTAAACATGGTGATAAAATTAAAGACTAGTTTTTTTTATTATAAAAAGTGTAGAAACGAATTAGTTTTAGGGAGATAAATCTGACTTACTTTTTAATTGTATAGGGTGATACTTAAATTTTATTTAGAGTGTTACAATAGATATTACTTAGTTGATTGATGTCAGATTTATAGTTTATTGTGTTTTTTGTTTTATTAATGTAGCACATTTCCAGAAATAACCTATTCTTATATCTGTTCTCTCTTTCTAAAATTTTTATATTCGTGTAGTCAAACTCATGTCCCGTATTTATATGGTGTTCCACTGCCGCACAGGTTTTTTTTTGTTGCGACAATCGCTTTGGTGTTGAGTGACTCTTTGTCTCAACCATTGGCCCGTCTGTCCTATATAACATTCATTCAACCAGAACAGGGCAAACTGTAAACAACATTGCTATTAAATAACGTGGGCTTACTTTTGAGAAAATGATTGTTATCGGCTTGTAAAGGGTAATTTTCAAATTAGGAATACTATTTTTAAACAGTGGTGTAATACGATGAGTCAAATAGTGTATTCGAGGAATCCTTTTATAAATTTTTCTTCATTTGTGGGACCATCGTAAAAGTCTGTGTTGTTTATTGACTTTTTTAAAATGTTCTTTGGATACCCGTTGTTTGCAAAAATATCCAAAAGCTTCTTGAGATTGTCATGAACGAAGTTATCATCGCAAATGTGTGAGCTTCTATTTTTCATGGCAATTACAGTGTTGTATTTTTGATTTTCTGGAGGGACGATAATAGTTGAAAGTTGAAAGAATGTAGAATGTTATTAAAAATTTGATTTTTTTTTAAATTTCTTGTTAAGAATTCGATCATTTTGTTAAAATCTTCCCTCTATCACAGCATATTTCGTTTTTGATATTATTTACAAGATATCTATTATTGGGTTTTCCTCTTGCATATTGATTTTTAGAGTTTTATTTAATAGAACAAATTTTAGTATAGATTAAATAGTAAGGTAGAAAAAGTTTCAGAGGTGGTAGTTAAATACATATTTCTGCTATTATTTTATTAAAATGCCATCATGAATAATACTGATGTTTTCTGGAATTAATGATGTTGGCATTTTGTTTACTATGGATAACTTCCATTACAAATGTGAATTTTATCGTTTTTTATTGTTTAACTGTATTGTAACTTTAATGATATGTATTTTAATTATAAACCATTATTGTTAACGATTTGATAATGTCACTATCATGTCGAAACGTACGTTATCAATAAATACACAATTTTGTTGAAAGAAACTTGCAGTCCCAATGGTGTCAATGAACGTCTCGTTTTACAAGATATTTCCAATCAAAAAATTATATATATATATATATATATATATATATATATATACATATATATATATATATATATATATATATATATATATATATATATATACATATATATATATATATACATATATATATATATATATATATATATATATATATATATATATATATATATATATATATATATATATATATACGTCTTCGCGCGTCCGTACATTGTCCTTTTACATTTAATCGTGCGTCCGATGGTAGTTGTGCGTCCGATATACGGACGCACAATTATTTTTCAATTTAAACTACTTTTTCGATGGTTTTACGGCATAACAATCATTTTCACAAATTTTATGGTGGACGCCAAAATACGCTAAAATGAGTGAATTATATATTATGTGAGTTCCATAAATTTCCGTACTGACGCTACTTGTATATACACGATGTATATATACTAAAATATTTTTCATTCAAACCAAGCGACTTATGCGTCCGTCGGTGGCAACACAGCAATATTGAGAATTGAGTAACTATTCTGATTATTTCTTCGGTCGTCGTTTCATAGAAATCTTTTGTAAACTTACATAATTTATTAGAACTCTGGGACCATAGCAGCTATTGACAAAATTATGTCTTCTTGTTGGTTGACGCGTTACATTCAGCGTATGTCGCTGGGAAGATAATATTGCAATTATGAAAAATATATAAAAATTTTACAGGTAACTATAGAGAAGTATTGCTTAAAAATTTCATTCTGATCTTTGATTTTATCACTAAGCGCTTACCCAATAGTTTTCAAAATATATAGGAAGTGTCATGTAAAATTTGGAAGTTCATACACTTGATTAAAAATGACGTTATTAAGTTGAACATTTTTATCGTGGTTGTATGGCTTGTCTCATTTTTCATTGACCCGCAAAGTCTCAACGAATTATATTTTATAATTTCGAAGATACAAGATTCATGAACTTCGTAGCCAGTGATTTTATGCCAGCAATTGTTCAAATTAGACACCAAGTATTATAGCATTTTCAAATTGGTTTTGTATTATTTAATTTTTTTTAATTGTACAAGTTGTATCTTTAAACATTTGGCAGTAACTAATAACGACTAAAACGTTAGAGCTTAAAAAAAGTATGTTTTAGCGGAGATATAAACTGATTATCTTCCTTGCACCACCCTGTCTTAGGCAGGTTTTGTTTTCGCCGCAACTTATATTATTAATAAACATACATTTTCCTACCGCTTCACGCAAATGCTAGAAACAACATTACTTCTTGGAGCGGTCATATACAAACGTTGATTAGTTACCTTCTTCAATTAAAAGTTATTAATGCAATATTAAACAAAATTTCAATAAAACGAAAAAAAATATAATAAAATAAAATAATACCTAGCGTGCGGAAAAGTAGTATTTAGCGTGTGGTAAAGTAGAATCATGTGCCAATAGTTATTTACCTAAAGTGTTTGGGAAGTGGCATTTTTCGCATTCGTTTTAAATGCAGCACTCGCTTCGGTCGTGCTGCAAACAAAGTGCTCATGCGAAAGATTCCTTCCAAGAAAAGTTAGGTACAATGTTTTTTGTAACGAATAATTTTAAATAGAAATAAAATTTATTTAAATTATTTTTCTATTGACAGTTGGTAACATGATATATGTACAAATTTAAATTATTTGACATTTTCCACAACTTTCAAAAATTAATTTTATCAATATGATTGAGAGTGATAGCAGTGATAGTGAATTAAAAAAAGGGAGCAAACAATTTCTAGCTGGCACTGGCTGGCTTCTTTGTATATAAATGACATAACCCTATTAATGCTCTACAACTTTGTCAAAACTTTGTGTGTAACATAATCTAGAAGTTCAGAAAACGAATCCCACCATCAAAAATTTGTTTGAAGCATTACAACCTCAGCACTACGATATCCTCGTGAAGAGTGCAAAAAATGTATCAAACTTTAGTACTGAGACAAATACTTGATGCACCTATATACGCCAAGAATATTATAACAGCTTTGAAGCAGTGTTGTGATATTGCTTTAAGATTTGCTTTAAAGCGGCACAAGACCTAAACGCTAAAAGATGTAACAAGGTCACTATAGTTCCTCTGGCCAGTGATTTGAAGATATTCAAAGAATATTTGAGGCGAATAACAGCAGATTCAAAAAGAAAACTACAAGATAATACAAATGGTATATCAGCATACATCAATTTGCTAGAAGCCATTTACTGTAAAGTAATATTGTTAAACAGAAGACGTCCTGGTGAATTGCAGAGATTGTTATTACGTGACTACATACTCTCTGCAAATTTCTCTTATAATGAAGAGTTTTCTGACGCAATATTACCGTCTGAGAAAATTTTGATGCAAGAGACTTGTAATAATAGGAAAGAAGGGTCGTAGAGTTCCAGTTTTATTTAATAAAGATGTCCAAGAAGATATTGGAGTAAATACTAAAGCTAGACCATACTTGTTTTAGAAAACTAACGTATACTACTCTAGCAAAGCACGCTAAAGCTTCAGGTGCAGTAACTTCAACTCGAATGAGGAAACATTTAGGTACTCTCAGTCAAATTTTCAACTTGAAGGAATCGGAATTAGAGCAATTATCAACTTTTATGGGCCACACCTCAGACGTCCATAAAAATACATACAGATTACCAGGTGAAGTGTACCAAACAGCAAAATTTGCTAAAATATTATAGCACATGGAAAATAGCACTTGTGCTAATTTTAAAGGTAAATCTCTAGAAGAGATCGGAGTTAATATGGAAGATGATCTTATGGAAGGACACTTGTTAAATGATGTAGATGAAGAGGACGTACTGGACGATATAGCCGTACTGAACGATATAAATCCACATAAAAATATACAGCTTAATTAAACTTCCTTATTTACATTAGATTCATCTACTACCAGCAAACTCCCGAAAAAAAATTGTATTCGTATCCTTTGGATTACTGAACAAAAAAATATATTCAGGCAATACTTCAAACGGTACATAAAGACAAAACTACCTCCGAAGAGTCATGAATGTGAACAACTTATTGCTAATCGTTCTCAACTTTTCCATAACAAAAACTGGGTTAAAATAAAAGTGTTGATACAAAATATTTATGATAAAAAGTGCAAATGAAAAATTGATATACTGTGAACTTTAAGCTGCTAGAATAAATTGTTTTATTTATATTTAGATTTACGTTGCTTGAATTATATTTTAAAATTCCTACTTTTTAACTTACAACAGGACTGTAACCATTTTGAATAATCTTTTGAGTTTATTATAAGATTTTTTTAAAACAACATCAATATTTTTACAATGGTTTATAAATTATTTTTTAATAAATCGCCCTTTTAAATAAATTTTGCGTTCTATTTCCATTACCTATTTGATGTATCCAGTAGTATTCTGTTTCTTTTTGTTCATGGAAGGTGAAACTACTATAAAATTTCTTCAATAACAGCTTATTTAAACTATTAACTTGAAATAATAAGCTATTTTTATTCATTCATTTATTACCATTAAATAGCTTTATATTGGATATCATTATTTTTCGGTGGTTCAAAATGAGCTAGCTGTTCAATTTATCTAAGTAGACTTATTGTCGTAGTAAAAATCATTATTTTTTGTAGCTGGTGGAAAACCCAAAATCTCTGTTTCGCCCTATATACTCAATAACAGTGCCTTTGAGAAAACGGTCCAGTTTTCACAAAATAGGCGAATATTGTTCACCTTAACGTCTCGTAGTTTCGTAGCAATAGTGAGTTTTATCACTTTATCAAGATATATTATAATTTTTAAATAACATACCGATCAAAATTTCCCACCTTGTATACTTGGAAAGTTCCCCCAGGAAATATTCGATAATGGATAATTTAATGTTTTTATTTCGTTTTGAAACTAAAATCATTAGAATTCTTGTTGGAATCTACAATTAAAAGAAAATTTGTTGAGAGCTGTTTGTGGAAAGAGATCAAAATGTTTGCTGGGTTATGATGATAACAAAACTTGAGATTTTTTTTCGTAACGGCTATCTATTTGATCGTATTATATATTATTATTTTTATAAAGTTTTTATTATCTAATTAATAGCCTGTTATTGATTCAATTAACCAATAATTGGTTAATGTATAGTCATAAACCAACTACATTAAGTTTCAAAATATTTTAAGTTGGACCACTACATACTTTTATACGCTATGTATCCTATATGGGCATAATATATATGATATTTTTAAAATTATATGATTTGAACGGACGCAGAATGGGGTTTCAATGGAATAAATCGCCTATACTTCTGTGAAAAACTTGGCAACCTTGCATGGATGTGTGATTAAATGCAAATCAGACAAAAACGTATATGTTGGAAGTTCAAATACTTACGGCTGGGTGGAGCTAGAAGTACTTTTGAATGTCAAAAATGCATAATTTTTTTTATATATATAGATTAATTAAAACCGACAGTACTGCTCTAGATGCACAAAAGAGTAAATATACACAACCAAAATATTTCAAAATTGAGTCTTTTGAGTAGACGCACAAATACATTTCCTTGTACGGACGCACGATAGATACCGGGATGTATATATATATATATATATATATATATATATATATATATATATATATATATATATATATAGGTACTCAGATTAACAAATAAAATAGATATGTTTGTTTTGACTTTTTCCTGCCCCAAACATTGAGTCACATTCTAAGCTCACTTGCGGGATACTTCCACTGCTTTGCCATATTTACAAATCCTCTTTAGTTGCGGGAAAAAAGAAATTGAACGTTTAATTGAAAATTTATTAAAAAGTCTTGCAAATAAAAAAAAGTCATACTAATTTCTGCTTAAAATTAATAATACTTGCATTTTATTTAATAAAGGCATGTTCTTATATAAATTTTAAACAAGAAATTGTTGTATCCTTAGATACCTTTATGGTTATAACTAAAAGTGGCATCATTGCTCAAGATATCAGTACCTGTTAGTGCGTTAGTAGTAATCTATTCTGTAGTTTTGTCCTTGTTTAATTACCATATAAAGAGAGACGCAAATATCGTCAGAGTGTGATAGACGATCATTTTAAATATGCCGTAGTATTGTAGTAAATAATGTCAAACGTGGTTTGTTTATACGAGCGCCATTATGACTAGAGTAAACATTTAGTTCTTTCGTTTTGATGTGTTTTTCAAGACTATTTATTGTGAAAATAAACTTTTAAATTAATTAATTTAATGTTTTTGGATTATCATGGTTCGTCGATGCCAAGTTTGTTAGAAAAACTGCCGAAATGACCAAGGCCATGTAGCTACAATACCATCCCCACTTTTTGTAATTCATTCATTATTTCACTACTGGCGTTTAGAATTGTTGGCCCCAAAAATGAACGTGTTTATGAATGAATAGCCTCTCTATGTTTATTATTACTCCAAGTATATATATATATATATATATATATATATATATATACTGAGTGTCCATCTTTATTTTCCCTCATTTTAACTGCCCATATGTTCTAAACGGTTTGTTGAGATAGAAACATGCTTTTTCACTAAAATGTTCCATTTTAGCACAAGTTTTGTTTAAAAAAGTTAAGTTTTTTTATTCGTTTTGGCACAACAAAAATGGCGGATGTTTGACAATTTTTTTGTTGACTTTTGTTAATTTACTTATTTTGGTTTTATTTCTTTGCCCCACATTGGGTGCGACAAATTTTATATATACACACACTCTCGAAATGTGAGGAATTTTTTTTAAATTTTATATATAATAATGCTTATTAGTAATTTTAATTTTGATTTATTTATTCTATTTTACCTTTTACCTCTCAGGATTTTGGATTCCTTTGCCCAGCGCTTCACATATTTTTGTCTGAAATAGGAAATTTTTCTGCTACGTTCACTCTCCTCGATGCCAAATTTTGTGTATTTTCAAATTAATTTTATATAGTAAAAATATTTTTTTTATAAACAAATACAAAATTTTTATATTATAATTCAACAAATATCAAAAACTCTCCAGCACATATATTATTGTTATTTAAAATAATAACTATCACAACATATAACAAAATTTTAAACAACTTTATTGTCAAGTTCAAAAATTTATTTATTAATCATAGATAATGGCTAATGTCATTTATTAGGTCTATGTCCAATGAAAAAAAAATGATTTCTATGGTTCCAAATGTCAATCGACAAAGACTATTTAGGATATATGTGATGTTTAACTTTATTTCGATATCTCTGTAAGTATATTTTATGTATTTTACATTGTAAAAAGAATGTTTTTAATTGTGATTTTAAATATTATGGGTTATATACTCGTATATGAAACTATTTTACCTTAAAGTTTATTAACGATGAACTACTACTCTTTTTTATTTCCTTATTTCAGGTTTGAAATTCTTCGAATTTATTATTGTCTAAATATGATGTTCAACTATTGGATCTCTTAAAATTATTTGAACTTAATCTCGTGACCTTGATGTACTGATACACTTATAAGTATGTTGAAGTATTTTCAGGTACGTAAATAACGTTTCAATTTATAATTTTATAAAAATATTATTCTTGAATTGTTTATATAGATTGTCACTTTGACAATAGATGTACTTCTTAGGTTATGAAAATTGTATGAAAATATTTATTCTGAAAATGATAAAATCTTAACTTACCATGTAGCTTGAATGTTTCTGATTATCTGGATGCGGTTTATTTTAATAATTTATTGTGATTTACTTTTAAAAATCGTAGGAAAAAGATTAGCGCTCTCACACTGTTAGCTAAACGTTTGAAGTTCTTTTGATAACTTTCTCTATAAAAAAATATGTAAAATAAATATTTTTAATATTTTATCATAATTTCTTTATTACTCTTTAATTATCTATTTTTATTTCATTAGGCAAAATTTTGGCTTTACCATATACCTATGTCAAGTCTTATTTAATTTTTTTACTAAGATACTACTTTCCAGCTTTTTCCTTGTTAACTCCTATAATTATGCTAAGATTCCATTAAAATGCATCAAATAATATATTCCCATCATTTCATAACGTATTCAAATCGTTTTTAGTTGTTCTGATTCTTTATTTTATTCAATATTTAATCATATAAATATTATGTACTCAAATTTTGACATTCTTTCCTAACTCTCTCAATTCTCAAATTCTAGTTTTGATCTATCTGCAATCACTCATATTTCCTTCTATCATTTTTGACCAGATTCTCATTTATATTTATACCCCTTATCATTTTGCAATTGTCTAAAGTATTAGTTATTATCACCTATTATAAATTAAGATACTACTGACATTATCATGAATGCATTTTTTTTATTTAACACTTCCTCATGTACTACATAAATATTTACCTATACAAAGTTTTAGATGAATATACCATACTGGTATTCAATACAATTGTAAAATCTAGGTAGTTTGTGATATCAGCACTATAGCATTGTGTTCGTTCACATAAATATATCACTGTTAAATCGGTTGGTTCATACAGTGCGGTCGTAAATTGTGTCCCCTACCCTCTCATAACTTCTGAAGGAATGAGACATAATAATGAAACAAAAACTAGATTAAACTAGAGGAAATTATACTATGATTAGTAATAGTGGCAAGCACCTGACTTCAATTGTGTGATAGAGGGCGTTACTATCTTTAAAATTTGTATTGGAAACTAAGGTCACAAAATACCTAATTTGAAAGATATTTTAATTATCTTTACGGCAATAAAAACTGAATTATGATTATGACAGAATGTGGGTTATTGAGATTATAATGTGATGCATGCATTTACTTGACGATATGTCACTAAAACCACTTAAAAATCATAATTAAGTTTTTATTGCTGTAAAGATAATTAAAATATCTTTCAAATTAGGTATTTTGTGACCTTAGTTTCCAATAAAAAATTTAAAGATAGTAACGCCCTCAATCACACAATTGAAGTCAGGTGCTTGCCTCTATTACTAGTCATAGTATAATTTCCTCTAGTTTAATCTAGTTTTTGTTTCATTATTATATCTCATTCCTTTCAGAAGTTATGAGGGGGGGGGGGGCACAATTTACGACCGCACTGTATAATCTCACTTTGTACGCACTGTGAATCCATTCATATTTTAAATCTACAGTTAAAAAAAATCTTTTATTGTGATTGAATTATATACGTTGACTAATTTCATCTATTTGTTAAACGGTTTTATTTAGCTCACCCCGTTTGTTTTATTTATTATTTATTCTTGGGTCAAATTTAGTAATTCAAATTTCACCCTCTTCCTGTCAACCGATTAATCTGAAATTTTGTATACACTTTGGATTTTGGTGACAATACAATTATGTTTATTCATTATCATTATAAATTCAAGATGGCCGCCGCTACAAAATGGCGGATAATTTATGTTTTATTAATCCCATCAACATGGGTATCAAATGAAAGGGCTCAACAAGCAGAATACAATATACTATAAAAAATTGAAATCCAAGATGGCGGCCGCTACAAAATGGCGGATAACGTAGGTTTTATCAATCCCATCAACATGGGTATCAAATGAAAGGGCTCAACAAGCAGAATACAATATACTATAAAAAATTTAAATCCAAGATGGCGGCCGCTACAAAATGGCGGATAACGTAGGTTTTATCAATCCCATCAATATGGGTATCAAATGAAAGTGCTCAACCAGTAGAATACAATATACTATATAAAATTACGAACTCAGATGTATGCAACAGATGTACCTTCCGTCCAAATTGATTTCGCAAGAGACGGAGTACATCTTATACACCCGAAAGCCATACAGTTTCCAGCTAAGTACAATTACGGAACGGCTGAAAGAAGAATGTTGCCTTTAATACTATCATAGGCTTCTACAATACATAAAATGCAGGGCAGCACTGTGGATCACGCAGTCGTATACTTAGGTGCGAAACTGTTTGAAGAAGGTCAAGCCTACGTGGCTCTTAGTAGAGTAAGATCTTTGCAGGGACTACGTATAGAGGAGTTGGACTGCAATAAACTAACGGGCAAGAAACCTTGCAATAATGAAGCACTAAATGAATTAAACAGAATGCGAAATAAAAACTAAAAACCAAAAAATAAAAATAGGTAAAAAAACTTTTTAAGTTAAACGGTTTTATGTTAAACATACATTGCAATGTTTAAGATAAATGTACTAAAAACCAAAAAATAATAAAATAGATACAGTCGTGGGAATTATAAACATATGCATAGACTAGACTAAAATAAAACCGTGGGGCACGTCAATTGTCTACAAATTATCGACTTAATGTGCGATAGAAGAATCGTTTAATTCGTCGTTAGGCAGTTGGCCCGCAGACGGTGAGGAAATTACTTACTATTTTCTTGCTCATGGAAATTCCAATAGTTATACACTCCATGTAAATAAAAGAGATGTTTCAACTAGTTTATCGTTGGACATTCACACTGCTGGCTGGCGAGGAATCGTTTCACTGCTCGTAGTTTGTCTTTAATCGACAAAACATATGATAAAAGTACTACTCGCTCACCACTATGAAAGCCTAAAACTCGCTTATAATCGAGCTTGCTAGCTTGTTTCCACATTCTAGCCCTACTATCACACGTCCATCGTTGTCGGTTGAACAACTGCCTAATTATAGTGTAACATTACAAAACAAAAATTTTAATCAACGATTGTAGACAATTGACGTGCCCCACGGTTTTATTTTAGTCTAGTCTATGCATATGTTTATAATTCCCACGACTGTATCTATTTTATTATTTTTTGGTTTTTAGTACATTTATCTTAAACATTGCAATGTATGTTTAACATAAAACCGTTTAACTTAAAAAGCTTTTTACCTATTTTTTTAAACATCTTTACTTACAACATTGATTAAATATTCATTTTCTACTTCCACCGGTACTATTCATATACACTACCATATTTACTGATTTTCGTTATGTCATTCTTTATTTCTGAATTCTATATTTTTCATTAATATAGAAAGATTCAAAATTTCTTAATAATACAGTTGTTTTTTAAATTGATATTATTTCTTTCTTTTAAATAAGTATTTATAAATGTATGATCAAGATCAACACATGACACTAAGATGGTGGGACGCCCTTATATGTGACATCCGCCTCCCAGAGCGATGAACATTTTTGTTCAGTGTTCTAAATTAATTATGTTGATCATCTATGTTACCATTTTCTTTTATCATATCAATTAATTTCATTTAAAATTATTATCATTAGCTACTAATTTATATAAAATTTCTTATGTGTGCCTGTTATAAGGTTATTAATTACCTTACCAACCCCGACTGGAGACTCTTCCTCAGGTAGTGGTTGGTATTTTCATAGCTAACACTGGTATGGGGTGAACAATCGATATTAAATTGGACGCCACCAGTTTTTAAGCGATACTTTAATTAAACAAAAAACGGTTAAAGAATGGAAAACCTTATATTTACTTTAACTCAACAAAACGAAATACTGAAAATATTTTAACGCGATGGTCCAAGTTAATATAAATTGCTGAAAATCAAATGTTCAGCAAATTATATTTATTCATAACTTAATAGATAATTCACATTAACTGCATATCCAAAATACAAGACAAATACGAACGCCATTATCCAATAAAAATCTCCAATTCTAGATTTCCATGAATTGAATATAAGACAAAGGACTTAACTTGGTGATGTTCTGGAATTATTCAGCTCTCAGCTAGGTCCTAGTGGGTGGAGATAGGTCCTTAATCCATCACGGCCGGTTTTGTGTTGTTCTATCGGTGTTGTTTATTCATAGGGCCTACTCAAGGGCTCCAGAGCAGCAAATATATGAAACCACTACGATGTACTAACTTATAAATTTTACTGATACGAAGAGACTTTTCTCATGTACGATATCGTTTAAATCTTAGAGTAATAATAAACATACAGAGGGCTATTCATTCATAAACACGTTTATTTTCGCGGCCAACAATTCTAAACGTCAGTAGTGAAATAATGAATGAATTACAAAAAGTGGGGATGGTATTGTAGATACATGGCCTTGGTAATTTCGGCTGGTTTTCTGACAAACTTGGCACCGACGAACCATGATAATCCAAAAACATTAAATTAATTAACTTAAAAGTTTATTTTGTCACTTAGAGTCTTGAAAAACACATCAAAACGAAAGAACTAAATGTTTACTCTCTAGTCGTAATAGCGCTCGTATAAACAAACCACGTTTGACATTATTTACTACAATACTACGGCGTATTTAAAATGATCGTCGATCACACTCTCACGATATTTGCATCTCTCTTTATATGGTAATTTATAAGGACAAAACTACTAAATAGATTACTATTGACACATTAAACAGGTACTGAAATTTTGAGCAATGTTGCCACTTTTAGTTATAACCATAAAGGTATCTAAGGATACAACAAATACTTGTTTAAAATTTATATGAGAATATGCCTTTATTAAATAAAATTCAAGTATTATTAATTAATTTTAAAAGCAGCGACTCAAATGCAGAAATTAGTATGACTTTTTTTATTTGCCTAACTTTTTAACACATTTTCAATTGAACTTCTAATTTTTTTTCTCGCAACTAAAGAGGATCTGTAAATATGGCAAAGCAGTGGAAGTGTCCCGCAAGTGAGCTTAGAATGTGACTCAATGTTTGGGGCAGGAAAAAGTCAAAACAAACATATCTATTTTATTTGTTAATCTGAGGTTTAAATACACAAAATTTGGAAGTAAAACAAGTTTTTTAATTTCAAATCATTAGTACGATGAAATTAAAATACCATAGTCCGATGGAAATCGTAACAGCCCATCGGCTTGGTACCCTGTTATACTACTTTCAACTCTTATATTAACTAAATTATAATCTGTCCTATTTGAATTATTTTCTAATTCTTTGTTTGACTCTCTAAGTTTTTTTTTCATTGTATTTGTACAGGAGTTACATGTGATTCCCCATGGTCATTTGTGCCTCGGGGTCCTGTAGTTCATATACATTGTCTCCTAATGTTTTTTTGTTATTATGAATGGTCCAATGTAGGGTCTGTTCCAACCAACACAAAAACCGTAATATTACGATACAAACCCAGTTGCCCTGCTGATTAGTGAATATAATAAGTCTGTGTAATTTACATCAAATTTGCTGCCTTACTGAGATTGTACGGTAATAAAACGGTATTTACGTCGGTTGGAATAGACCTGTAGTGTTCTTGCAATTTAGCACATATTTCATTCATTCTATTGGTTACCCTATGTCTTTTTAACAATACCTTGTCTCCAATGTTAAATTTAATTTGTGTTTTTATCTTCTTGTTTTCCCTTTTCTCATATTTCTCATTATATTTCTGGATGTTTCATTTTGCCTTTTCTTGTGAATCTTCCATATTTAAATTATGTATATTCCAGGGTCCTTCTGGTTTTATTTTCTTCATTAAAGTGACCCGGTGCTACATTTGTCACTAAGCTCGGTGTGTTGAAATATTTTTCTATATTTCCTAATTTTTCATCCCATTTTCTATGGTTGTTATACATTCTAATCTCAAAAACTTGTTACGTAATTTTTTTTATGACGGCGTTGACTCGATTAGAGGCATAGGCGGGGTCAAATTTTTGTATTTCAAACCGTCTCTGAGATAGTAATAGTGAGGGGGAGTTCATGTTCCCTTTTAATGGGTATATATTTTATAAATATCGTTAACATCGCTACTATTTAGTCAAAATTCACTATCAATTAAATTTAAATTTATGTTGTGTAACTTATCATTATTTAAATTTCTAACCATTCTAGTACATTTCCTTGCCAAAGAAGATCTTTCGAGATTAAAGTATTAAACAGTTATTATAGAATGATCCGTGAGTTAGGGTTCATCCATAACAAAAGCCTGTACATTATCAGTATTTGTTAGTAAAGTTGATGTAAGAGATATATTGCGAATTTTAAGGTTTCGTCTTATCGTTTGACTTAAATACCGTCATAGTCCACTCAACATTATAATTTAAAATGCTTATTTGACGATACATTCATTCAATTCTATAGTTTCAACTAATAATCGTTAAAATGTATTTAAGAGGGGCCTCACGTTTTAGGAACCTGAAAACAGTTGGCACCCGTGATTTGCAACAAAATTCAGGTCATTTTGTACACAACAAATTTAAAGAACGCAGGGAAATTAAGTGTTGAAATTTTAACACAATATAACTTGGACCTTTGTATTGGGGATCAGGTATTTTGGTTGAGTTTTATATTGTTATAAAAAATATATAAGCCATTAAGTGATGGTGTGATTTTGACAGTTTTGACAATTTGTGGTCACCAATCTGGACACCAAAACCTGATCCCCAAAAGGAAGCCTAGAGAATTCGATTCTGAAAATATGAAATCTCAAATCATTGTATTTTTTGAGATTTGTTGTGCGCAAATTTTTGCAAACGAACATCTTTTTACGTTAGTTCAACCGCTCCACCGTCTTGATGCATGGCGCTGTATAGAACTCAATGACAGAAGACCACGGTCAATTCATAGACAAATATTATTATAACTTTCTCTATGGGTCAAATTCCGTTGTCATATGTTTTGTGTTCATAAAAATATTCGAAATTTGTAGTTTAGTGTGTATTGTATTTGTAAGTGATTATAATTAAGTAATTTTCATGCTAAATAAGTAAATTTGTGCTTCGTAAATGCTATTTATATTTAGTCCACAAGATTGTGTTTAGTGTAGCCTAGACATAAAATAATCCACAAATATTTTTAGCTGTTGCTAGTGTCCAAGTTCATATCGATAACATCGTTCCTCAAGAAGATCAAGATGTTGATGAAGATGACGAAAATGTTGAATTGGGCATAATTAGAGATATAATAGAGTATGCATTACCATTATAGAATAATTTACCATTCACCACTTTTAATTATGATATTTATATAACATATCAATAAAAATCATAAACAGTATCTTTTATTAATTAGAAAACTACAGTAGGTAACAAGTACTAAATAAATTATAAAATTACAAATATGTAAATAAAAAAATATCCCCTTATGTTATAAACAAAAATTAAAAATAACTTTACAAACAGTACAACAGAAATAAAATGTAAAATAAATACTGATATAAATATATTTAAAAATAACTTTGGAAACAGTAAGTACCACAGAAATAAAATGGTAACTGTAAAATAAATACCTACATAAATATAATTAAATATAAATTTACAACAACAGAAATAAAATGTAAAATAAATATTGATATAAATATACTTAAAAATAACTTTGGAAACAGTAAGTACCACAGAAATAAAATATTAACTGTAAAATAAATACCTACATAAATATAATTAAAAATAACTTTACAAACAGTACAACAGAAATAAAATGTAAAATAAATACTGATATAAATATACTTAAAAATAACTTTGGAAACAGTAAGTACCACAAAAATAAAATGTTAAGTGTAAAATAAATACCTACATAAATATAATTAAAAATAACTTTGGAAACAGAAATAAAAAGTTGAGTGAAAATAAAAATTGACTACATAAATATAATAGAACATAAAAAATTACAAGAGAGAATCTGAATTACAATGACACTCCTTTTTTACAAGTTCCCTAAGTATTAAATTTTTCTCCTCAATTAGCCTGTTTCTTTTCTTTAATTCTTCTAAACGTTCTCTGTCAATTTTTAGTTTTTCTTCATAATATAATTTTCTATCAGATCTTATATACTGCAGGGTTGATTGTTTTTTAACAGCTCGTGTTTTTTTTCGATTAACTTTTGTTTGTGTTGGTGGTACATCAGGCTCATTGTTTTCATTTACTAATTCTTCATCACAGGTGTCAACTAAATTATTATCCATTGTTTCATTGGATAATATGAGTTCTGGATATACATTTTTCTTTTTTCCAAATACGTATCTCGTCCATTTCTTTTTCATACTCGAAATACTTTCGTCCCCTACCTAAAGCAAAATAATTTTATTCATACATTTTACTAATTTTAGTGCTATCATCTAAATCGATTAATTGGTTTATTAATTTGTATAAAATATTTACCAGTCTTATTTTTATTATCCACAAACTTCTTGTAATCTTTGGTTATGTTATGAGGTTGGGTTTCGGCTCCGAGGACACTCTGTTATATAAGAAACGGGAAGACATGGAGACTTCATTTTCGGCATAGGGCATATACGATGCGTGAACTCTCAAAAAAACCCATTGAAAAAAAAATTCCCGCTCGGGGGTGGTTTTTTTGGAGGGCGGCTACCCTTATTTTTTGAAGAGAACACGCATCGTATATGGCCTATCCCGAAAATGAAGTCTCCATGTCTTCCCGTTTCTTATATAACAGAGTGTCCCCAGGTCCGAAATCGTCACCTTTTCTCTGAAATTTTGTCTAAGTCAATACCTGAGAAAAATTCAAGTTTAAGATAAAAATATGAAAATTTCGGACCGTACATAAAAGAATTCAAGAAAAACGATGACGTCGTTGGAATTTCATTTTTTCCAAAAATAAGGGTAGCCGCCCCCCAAAAAAATCACCCCCGAGCGAGATTTTTTGTTCCATGTGTTTTTTTGAAAGTCCACGCATCGTATATACCCTATCCCGAAAATGAAGTCTCCATGTCTTCCCGTTTCTTATATAACAGAGTGTCCCCAGATCTGAAATCATCACCTTTTCTCTGAAATTTTGTCTAAGTGAGAAAAATTTCAAGCTTAAGATAAAATTATGAAAATTTAGGGCCGTATATAAAAAAATTCAAGGGAAACGATGACGTAGTTGGAATTTCATTGTTTCCAAAAATAAGGGTAGCCGCCCCCCAAAAAAACCACCCCCGAGCGGGAATTTTTTTTCAATGTGTTTTTTTGAGAGTTCACGCATCGTATATGCGCTATCCCGAAAATGAAGTCTCCATGTCTTCCCGTTTCTTATATAACAGAGTGTCCCCGGAGCCAAAACCCAACCCATTTGAGAGCGGTTTTAATTTTTCTTCATTCAGATACTTCAAAGGTCACTTCACTTCAATTAAGCATTTTTCACTTTTCGCTAACAAACCCATATTATCATTAAGACAGGGTCTCAAGATAATGTTGAAATATGGTTTGATGATACTAGAACAAACAAGCAGTATTATTTATCTCATATTTTCATATTAATCAAATAATCCAGTAAACATAACCTCAAACATGGCTTTTAAAATTAAAAAATACGGATTACAGAATAATTTACATTATCATAATTATAATTTTTGATATCGGGTCGATACGATTACTTACTTTTTAACAATTTATTCCTTTCAAAAACATTTATGAAACTCTTAAATAATCAAAAATCTACAATCAAATGGAAATTATGTCAACAAATATTGTTTGGATCTGTGTATATAATATTTTCTTATCTATGCACAGCTGTGCTGAGGTTTGGATGCAACATAAAAAACAGAGATAAGGTTTCTGTGCTCACAAACAGTTGAAATATTTGAAATCAAAACATTCAAACAGAGATGCGTTTCTTTGAACCGTCAAGAGTGGAAAGACAGAGAGAAAATATGTTGAATAATTAAAAGCCGATTCAGTACTACTATCGACATCTATCGTAAATATTTTGAACCAAATAATTACTAGATTAGCAACTAGTATTGTGTAGGTTTTTAGGTTTATATACCTGTGAGGAGGCCCCTCTTAATAATTTTATAATTATTAAATATCTTTATCGACTGTCTAACGATTATTTTTAACCCGCAATTATGAATCGCCATCCTACTTTTTAAGATACTTAGCGTTAATGTATAGAATAGAATGCATTCCTTTAAACAATATTAACCTATTTATATATAAAAACATCTTAAACATAACACCAGATAATTAACACTACTTTATATCTCGTTTTATTAAGAAGAATTATGAATATAAATTTGAAATAACTTATTATTTTTCCATCTTTTACTGAACTGTAAGTATATTTTGAGTTTGCAATTTTTTCGAACACAACAGGTGCTCACCACAGATAAGCCACACTCACTCTTTAGTTGGTAGGCTAACATCAATTAAGAGTGTAGTGTTTTTCTGTGGAATTTCGGTAAGTTACATATTTATTATATATCAATTATATTTTTCGTTAAAAGTTAAATATTTGTAATGAGGAAATATCGAGTTCGGTCCAACATATTGTGTGTAACAACAACGAAAATTTAAATAATTGTGATCAAAGTGAAAACAGGAGTCGACGTCATTTAAATTTGGAAACACAGAAGATATGTTTCACTGTGTATAAGAATCTACGGGAAAAGTTTGGTTTCGGTGAAGAAACAGAATTAATGCAAGCAGTATCTGATTTAACAGAAGTTCCCCTGTCAACTATACAAAAAATAGACAAGAATGGGCCTTACGAACGCAAGAAGCGATGTGATAAGGGATTGATCAAACCTTTAGATGTGTCTGTAATAAAATTATTAAAAACCACCATATATGACTGTTAAAAAAGTAATGAGTTACCAACGGTTGAAATAATAAGAAATAAATTGACAAATGCCGACCACAATGTAAATGGTTGTAAGAAAACTATTGAAAACTGGATTAAAAAATTGGGATTCAAATTCAAAACGTCAAACAGTCATGGTAAGCAGAAGAATAGTGGATATGCGGTATACATACTTGGAACAAGTAACTAAGCATAGAGAAGAAAACCGGCCAATTGTCTATTTGGTCGAAACTTAGTATGATAGACATGACACGGTTAATAAAAGATGGACTGATAGGTCAAAAATATGTATGCCAACAATAACTGCAAACAAAGGTTCCAGACTTATTATTGTGCGTTACGGTGGAAATGAAGGATAGGTTCCAAATACCTTAAAAATATGTGGAAAAAAAATGGAAGATTGCAACGTTGACTATCATAAGAACATGGTTTGAATTCACATTGATCCCAAACTTAGAGCCAAATAGTATTGTAGTTCTTGACAACGCTTCTTATCATTCACGACAGCTCAATAAAATACCAAATAAAAGCTAAAGGAAAACCGAACTACAAATTTTTTTAATGGATAATAATTTGTACTTTGAAGATTCTTATAAAAAACAACAACTGATTGAAGTTTCACAGACAAAGAAATTTAAGAAATTGTACGCCCTAGAGAGTATTGCTGAACAACATGGATCCCATCGAGTTAATTTGGGGACAATTAAAACAGAGATTAAAAAAGTAATCAAAATTGAAGATGAGTATAAGAATATTTGGCAAGTCCATTTTAATGGAGGAAATAAGTTTATTATTGATTTACAAGACGATAATGATAGTGAAGCAGATGATATGAAAGACGGATTAATAGAATTTTAGGAAGAAGAAAATTACGCTTAATATATTTTTCATGTTACTTATATAGTAGTGACAAACAAGAGCTAGACATAATATTTATTTTTAATTAATTGTTTTATTCATTGTTATAAAATTTCTTTTTATAGAATTTTGTTTTGTCCATAAAAAATCGAATGGGATACAAAAAGGGCTCAGTTCACGTCTGGTATCCCGTTAAAACCGGATGTCCTTTCAACAATTACGTAACATCAAATATAATATAGGTATTGGTAAAAGTGAACAAAATATTAATACCTTTATTAAAGTTTTGTTTGTGTTAGTTATTCTAGTATACGTTTTTACTTTTTGAATAATGCCTTAAGCAAGGAAAAGATCTTAAATTTTTTTAACATAAAATTTGTCATACAAAAAATCTAAATTGAAATCACCTGCCAACACTACCCGAGAATTTTTACACAATACTTCCTCGCATATAGTCTCCATTTGATCAAGAAACGCTGCATGACTTCCACTAGGTGAGTGATAAAGGCTTACTACTATCCATTTAGTATTGCCGTAACTTACAGATACAAATTTACACCAATAATTTCCTTCTTGTTAATATACTTTGTGCTAAGCTAAGGTAAGATACAGAATTATTACTATTAATTACTGTATATTACGTTTAATGATGTGGTCATGGATAACTAAGTTATTTACTTGCTTAATAACTATTTCTAAATCAATTGAATGAAAGAAGATATGCTTATTGTATATAATTTTCGTGATTGAGTCATCTTCTTCGATGCTATGTACTTGGAGTATGATGTATACTTTGTCTAATGTTAATATGAAGACATAAAAAAGGCAAGGTGGTCACATATATTTTCTAAAATTGCTCTATACAATTGTTCTCCTTTATTCAGTAAACTGTTAGTTCGTGATGTTCTTGTTATACATGTGATACATTTATCAGTTAGCAATTAGGCATTTAAAATTGCTAGAAAAATAATTCATTGAAACAATTTTATGTATATTACTGCAATGTTGAATAGCCGGCAACATGCCGGAATTCTCAAACTTTCTCAAAGGAAGTCGGTTAATTTTTTATGGGTTTTTATGCAGTCCACATTTCGATCAAATTATTAATTGCAATCAAAGTCGCCGTGAGTTGTGTTGGGTATTGTGTTAATGTTATATGTATATACAACAGTAAATGTATTTCAATTATTTTCAATAAGATGGTACTGATGATAAGGCCGAATCATTCTTTAAAGCGAAAACGACCAAATGCAAAACTAAGTAGGGTTGACAATGCCATCAAAAATGTTATTCAACGTATTGTTTACGGGTTTTACAAAGACAATATAGTACCAACTTTAGAATTGATCCGTGCTAAATTGCGCGATGTTCATGAATATAATTATAAATGTTTGAAAACTTCTTGCGCGGTTTTGTTTAGTTGTGGATTTAAATATAAGAAGTTGGATAATCGAATGATAATAATGGAATCTCGACTAATCGTTGAACTTAGACAGGAGTATTTGCACAAAAAAAGGGTACCGTGATTCTGACAAGAAAAGCTCGTACCTCCCCGTGGTTCTTGATAGGCAGACAATTTTTTCAGGTTAACTGGCCAAATGAGCATAATTGACACAAAATGATATTACAAATATTGCGGGTTTCGCATGCACGCTAATTTTAATTTCCAATATGACTTTGAACGAAAAAAATATAATCAACTAGCTGAACCCGGCAGACGTCCTGACAAACAATGGTCAATGTTTGTTATATTTAAAACTACTCACTAATAACTAATCCCTATCACAAATACTATTTGTTATTTTTCAATGTTTGAAGATAGTTTAACTAAGTATCTATAAACAAAAGAATAGTAGGTATTATTTTGCACTTAAATTTTAAATTTACTATTTGTGATTATTGAAATTACTCACTAAATTACTTACTATTCAGTCACAATCGCTATTTGATTTGATGGAACTTACTTTTATTCCTATATCTATGGAACTTACCAATTACTTTATATATCGATACCGGAATTATAAATTGATTTATGATCAAAGGCAAGTATCTCCGCGTACCTGTGTAATCATAAGAAATAACATAAAATATATATGTGTTTCAGAATACGTGTCACGAGACCATGTTCCAATCATGATTCACTTCAACATTGTGGATATGGACCGAAACATCGTCATTTCCTCTGCCTACTTCGCTGGAGACGGGCCGATGGCACCGCCAGAAGAAGTACAAGAGCTAGGGAGACACTGCAATAGCAGACGGCTGCCAATCATAATTGGTTGTGATGCCAACGCACACAATACCGCACTAACAACAACGCCAAAGGTGGGTGTTTATTAGAATATCTCTTGGCAAATAACCTTAAGACCTTAAACGTGGGGACAACCCCCATTTTTGTCACGAGAGCAAGAGAAGAGGTCCTGGACGTAACAATTGTTAATGTTGCTGTTAGGAAAAATGTAAAAGATTGGAGGGTGATGAGCAAGCCATCACTTTCCGACCATAGGATCATCGAATTTAGGATAGAGGGAGATACTACCTCGATTCCTACAATCCGAAATCCTAGAAATAATGATTGGCATCTCTACAAGACCAATCTGAAGGACAATTTGGAACACGTCGAAGTAAATGGGGTAAATTACCCGCACTACGACCTGGAACAAAGAGTCGAACAGATCAGTGAGGCAATACTGGAAGCCTTTCATTCTAGTTGCCAACTGTCAAAAGCTCGTTCAGAAAAGGATGCTCCTTGGTGGAATGAGAACCTGTCAAACCTCAGAAAAGAGGTCTGTCGCTTCTTTAATAGAGCCAAACGTGACGGTAAGTGGCAGGGGTACACTGATAAGCTTACTCAGTACAATAAAGGGATTGGGAAGGCAAAAAGGCTTAATTTCCTAGCCTTTTGTAAAGGGATAACTGTGTGAGTGGACAGCGGCCAGACTACAAAAGGTCATAGCAAATAGGGGAACTAACTCCACAATGTCGCTGAAAAAGCCAGACGGATCATACACGGAAGGTGAAGAGGAACGATCGATTCTTCTTCTTAGAACCCACTTTCCCGGTAGTGAACTAGCAACAAGTACTGATATAGCGATGAATTACACCAAAAAATCCCGCAAGGGAGATTGGGACATTGCTAAGAAAATAATTACCAGACAACGGTTGGAATGGGCAATAAGAACCTTTCGACCATATAAATCACCAAGAGTGGATGGAATATTTCCAGCAGCAAGGGATAGAGGAGATTATTCCTCGCCTGCTGAAAATTACAAGAAGCAGTGGGTCTAATACCTAGAAAATGGAGACGGGCAAGGGTAAACTTCATACCAAAATTAGGGGAAAAATATGGGACTGATCCCCGATTTTTTAGACCCATCTGCCTAACATCTTTTCTACTCAAAACGATGGAAAAAGTAGTGGATAACTACATAAGAACAGAGAATTTGGAGGAGCACAATAAACCTTAGGTTTAACGACTTGAAAAAATAACCATTTTTACATACCTATATATGTAAAATGGAGATATTTTCAGTTTTATTAGTAGTAAGATCAACACCAAGTGGAAAATACACTTTTTATGAAACTTTTATTACGCAATCAAACAAAAATAAACGTCTTTTTATAATTCACGTATAAAAGAGACTTCATTATAACATTGTTTACAGTGTCACAATGAAGCTCTTTGAACACCGTTATAGTAATTTTTAGAGTACAGTTGGTTATTGTATTTAGTTATAATTTTATTTGACATATGACTTTGACCTTGACACAAATTATAAATAAAATGGTCTAGCGTTGTTCTAGCTAGCAAATTATTATATTAAAGGTAAATTAGAATGATTTATATATTAAAAATATTAATGAATAAAGTACGTATCAACGATTTGTCAATTGTTTATTTTTATATTGTATAGGATCAATATATAGTTATACAAAACGTTCGATTTTGGGATAAATTACCAGATATCTATGTGAAGATGTATTACAGAAATAATTCTGTTCATGATATAATATAAATAGATCGCAAGAACATATACGATGAAGCTCTTTTTTAAACAAATAATCATCCTCTTTTTGCTTAAATAGAAGTTTGTTTACAATTTACACAATTATTCGATTATAATATGTCAAAAGTCAGAAGTGTTGAATAAAACCATCTGTGATCTGACCAATTAGGAATCTACAGAAGTGCCAACTTAAATTCAAACCACACCTTCTATTTTAAAAACAGTGATTATATGAAATTCTATTTTATTTAAGTAATTAAATAAATGCGAATTATAAAAAATATTATGTAAAACTTGTGCCACAATGACTTTCTGTAGTACTCGTGATTTGCACAACTCACCGCTTCGCGGTTCGTTGTGCTTCACTCGTACTACAAAACGAGTCATTGTGACACTTGTTTTACAAATAACTATTTTAATGTTATGTTGTATGCCAAACATCGGAAAAAACCAAAACTAACATAATATTTGTATTACCAACATAAACAAATCCAAGTTCAGCTTTAGACAAATGATTGTAGTGCAATTTTGCGCCTATTCGTGCAGACGTAACTTTTTGTAATGAACAAGGTCCGACTGTAAGTGCAATTTGTTACGACCATAATTTTGCCCTAGTGATGCTACTGGTTTTCAAAACTAGTAATAAAGAACAATTAGTGTGCCAAACTTAAAAACCAACGAAGCAACAAACAAAAAATGTTCGTCATACTAAGCTTCATTGATTTGTTCTGTAGTTATTTCATATACATTCGCGTCTCTTCTTCTATGGTTTATTATTCGATTTACGTGGGGGTGTATCGTCTGTGGTGTTTGTGACTTTATTTGTGTGTTTGTTTATAGTTAGTGATAAATTCATATGGACTCTGATGGGACTAGGGTTGCCAAAATAGTTGGTTTTGAACGAGTAGAATCACAGAAATAATTAATTGGCCTAATATTAATGACTATTGAATATAGAAAAATTATTAATATAATCTATTTTACCTTATCATAATCCACAATTTTAATGGTATCAATGCAATTTAATAATTATCTGTTTACGACATACCTAAATGTAATGATAAAGTGTTCACTGAAGAATGCAATTTACATTTATAACAATGAGTAAAATGCATTATTCCAATAACGACAAGGTAATTAATACTATGTATCTTTAATATTCTACGCCTAGCAATAACATTTCTAGAAAATTCGCTCGGCAATGTAAACAAACAGCAGGGTCGGACTGGAATATACATTCGTATTGTTTTCTGAGTTAGAGTTAAAAAAATCATTTAAAACCCATTAAAAATTCAACTGTCGTGAAATGAAGGTATAAGAAAAATTATAAAAAAGTCAAAACAATAGATAATAAATCATAATAGCTTCAAAGCACAAGAATTAAATTTGTCCGTATATGCTGTAGTATAAGAAATCATTTTCAAATGTGTAAACCCCATACAGGATTTACTACCATACACTTGGTCTTTCTTGTTGCGACATTTTACTCTGTTTTGTGAAGAAATAAGGGTAATTTATTTTTCAAGTGCCATCTCTGAGCCAAAGCTTGGTAAATATCATTGCAATTTTTATTTTATTTGCGGCTGCTTCAAAAAGTTGGTTAGAAGTGCATCCGAGCCATGAGATTTGTGAGTTTGCATAGGACATGAATTGTCATAATGCATCTCTGAATTTTTGTATTTGTTACTCTATTCTTTCATGATATTCGGAGGGCCCTTCTATACAGCCACATTTCAAATTCTTAAATATTTTTTTAAGATTGGCGGCGTTCCAAGTCCGTATTTCTGATCCACAAAACATAGTAGACATCGTTTACAGAGAAAATCTTTGTTAATTTTTATGAAGTTGCCACGCTCTTCATTTTTTAACGTATTTTTTACAGCCGCTTCTTCGTCCCCAACTATAATAAGATGTATCCTCTCTCAAATCTCTGACCGTTATCGCCTCCATTATATCGTCTCTCCAACTTCTCCGTGATCGTCCCTTTGTTCTTCGTTCCGGTGGTATCCACTCTACTATTTTCGGAGGCCGCCCATTGTCCTGCATTCTCTTTACGTGCCCAAACCAAGTCAGTTGCCTATTGTCAATTTCTTCAGTAGCTGATCGGTTCATATTCATTTATGTCCATTTATATTCATATCCATTCAGATTGTTTCGATTCTAGCTGTACATAGTTTTGATCGTCTACAGCTGATACGGTCCAAACTTCTGCCCCATAAAGTTATATACTGTACTATACTTTTGTATATATGTTACTTTTCCGCCCAACCTATCTAATATGCGAGAAAAGTATTTGTTTACCCACAAAAAAGTTGAAATTTTTGTAAAAAATTTGATTTATTTTTACGTTTTTCATCAAGAACAACATGAAAAAATGGTTTTTAGAAAAAAAATCCTGTGTGTATGTCGTCGTCCACTTTTCATTACATGATACAGCCTACGGAGTGCAACAAATCACCAATGTTATGATTGAATATGGTTCAGGACATCTCACAGATGAACCCTATTGATCTTCAGCTCATAACAGCCAGTATAACTGGTGCTGTGGTACTTAATGTACGACATTTTTGTCATTTTTTGAGAAATTTCAGTTTGTTAGCACGATACAGCCTCCGGAATGCAAAAAGTCACCAATTTTATGATTGAATGTTATTGAGAATATCTCAGAGATGAACCCTATTGATCTTCAGCTCACCACAGCCAGTACAACAGGTGCTATAGTACTTTAAGTACGACATTTTTGTCATTTTTGGTGAAATTTCAGTTGGTTAGCACGATACAACCTCCGGAGTATATACAAGTGACCGATTTTATGATTGGATATTATTCAGGGCATCTCAAAGATGAACCCTATTGAGATTCAGCGCACTAAAGCCAGTAGAACGAGTGCTATGGTACTTGAGGTACCAAATTTTTGTCATTTTTGGAGAATTTTCAGTTTGTGAGCACCATATAGCCTCCAGCGTGTATACAAGTGACTCATTTTATGAATGAATATTGTTCAGGGACTCTTATTGATGAACCTTATTGATTTTTAGCTCACCAGAGCTAGTAAAATGGGTGCGGTACCTGAAGTGCCATATTTTTGTCCTTTTCGAGAAATTTCGGGTTTAGTACGATACAGCCTCCGGAGTGTATACAAGTGGCCAATTTTATAATTGGATATTTTTCAAGATGTCTCACAGATGTACCCTATTGATTTTCAGCTGACTATAGCGAGTAAAGCGGGTCTTATAAATCCAGTTATACTACATTTTTGGTTATTTTTGATGGAGAAATTTCGGTTTGTTAGCACGATACATCCCCCGAAGTGTGAACAAGTGACAATTTTATGGTAGAATATTAATCAGGGCATTTCACAGATGCGGAAAAGTTAGTTTTAATCTTTAAAACCGTTTATTTTTTTTTCCTTATGTTATTCTTGTCCCACTGAAGAGAGTTTAGTATGCGTGCTTTAATGCTATTTTCTTGAACTTTATCGTTACTATTTCTGTGTTTATTGAGAATAAAGTGTCATCCTCTACTTTCAGTGACATACTTTTACATTTTTTCCATCCTACTAAGGATCTGTCTAAGTATATTTTAAGAGAGTTGGGGATAAGCAACATCTCTATCTTAGGGACCTATGAGTTTCTAATGGGAGAGTTAGTTTGCTTCCTAATTTGATTCTGGTGTTGTTCTCTACATTCTAGTAGCTCTTATCAAATTTGTATAGATCTCCATATGTTCATTATCTTCAACATTTGTGAGACGGCGACACTATCATTCTTATTTCTTCATTTGTTCTTCGAAATTACAATAAATTTTATTGTGTTAAGTGATGGGCAGTATTTTTTATTCAAAGCTGACACTGTATTCATTAGAATCTGTAGATCTTTGATACTCTCTATCACACAAACCGTACCAAATTTTTGTATACGTTTAAAATAGCCTACTTCTCGTTGGATAGATATTATACAATTATACTATTCCTTCGTTGTTATTCGTCCGTAACTTCTACAGAATATACGGCCTTTTTCATAAAACCACAGAAGCAAAAATCAATAGGATTCACATCTGGACCTCTGGGTACATCAGGGCTCCTTTCAATCTAACGCTCACGGTACTGCTCGAATAGACTTTCCTAAACTTCATTAATGCTAAGTGTGCCTTCATGTAAAAACCATATAACTTGCCTGAGATTCATCTCTTTCAAGATCTAATAATATCTTGTGTAATAATGGTAAATAATATATATATATATATATATATATATATATATATATATATATATATATATAGGCCGGTTTAGAACGTCTTTCGACGTTGTCCGACGCCTTGCCTCCATCTTTTCCTGTCGTCCCAGTCCACTTCTTGCAGGTTTCTAGCATTCATGGCTTTAACCACGCCCTGTTTCCAAGTGGTTTTCGGTCTTCCTCTTTTCCGACGTTCTATCGGTTGCCAGTTCATTACTTGTTTAGGGAGTCTTGTTTCTGACATACGTTGTATGTGCCCATACCATGTAAGTTGTTTTTTCTCTATATCGTCTATAATGGTACCTGTAATCCCTATTATTTCTTTAATGGTGTCATTCCTGATTCTATCTCTTCTTGAAATCCTGAGTGATCTTCTCATCGCATCCATTTCAACAGCTTCTAATCTTTTTTTATATTTCTCTGTTAGTCTCCAGTTTTCAGATCCATACAATAGGCTTCACTAAAGTTTCATTTATATTGAATTTTCTGTTCTTTGTAATATTTTTATTCCACAGAATGCCATTGAGACAAGATATCGCTTTTTTCGCTGTTGTTATTCTACTTTCTATTTCTTTGTTATCTGTCCCAGTTGAGTCAAATGTCACTCCCAGATAGTTATAGGCCTGACAGTGTGTTATTGTTCGATCATTATTTAATGTTAGATCACTAGGTTCTCCACCGATACAAAGATATTTGGTCTTTTGAATGTTGACCCTTAGACCCCAGATTTCGTACTCTTCAATCAACTTGCGCATCATGTACTCCATATCTTTCTTATCATTTGATATAATTGCTTGATCATCGGCAAACTGCAAAGTATAAAGTGTTGTGTTATCGAGTTCTATTCCCATTTCATGAATTTTCCTTTTCCATTGTTTTAAAGCTGCTGCCACATAGATTTTGAACAATGTTGGCGATATACAACATCCCTGTCTCAAACCTTTATTCACTGTAAATTCATCAGTGATATATTTTCCTATTTTTACTCTTGAGTTTGCTCCATTATAAAGATTTTGTAGAGCTGTAATAAGAGTGTGATTGATGTTGGTGTCTTTTAGAACTTCCCAGAGTTTCACCGTTGGTATTGTGTCGTATGCTTTGTGTAAGTCTACAAATGTTATATGCATTTCTCTGTTAGTTGCCGTCTTCTTTTCAATAATTTGTTTGAGACAAAATATATTATCGTTACATGTTCTTCCAGCACGAAATCCGCTTTGTTCTTCTTCTTCTTGACCTTTAATTTCATCCTCTATAAGATCTCTCAGTACTCGTCCATACAGTCTACTGACTGCACTTGTTACGGATATTCCTCTGTAATTTTCACATCGTTTTCTATCGCCTTTTTATAGATTGGTGTTATATATGCAGTTTTCCATTCTTCTGGAACGGGATGTCCATTAATGCACATTTTGAATATGTACGCTAGACCCCCGAACAATGTATCTGTTCCATTCTTCAGAAGTTCAGCGCACACACCCTCAGGGGCACAAGCTTTTCCATTTTTCAAACCTCTTATTGCTTTTTTGATTATATCCCCATTGATTTCAACGTTTTCGCCTTGTATATCTATTTCTTCCGTAATTGATTCATTCAAATATTCTTGTCTGTCTTCAGTAAGTAATTCTTTATAGTAGTCTATCCATTTTTTTGTTTCTATTATCTGTATGTGTGATCTTTCCTTATGTGATGTTCGAACTGAATTTATGAATCTCCAAGCTTCTGTGTTTTTCCGTCCTCCAATGTAGGTATTGATATCGTGACATTTCTTATCCCAAAGTTCATTTTTTTCTTTCTGAATCAATTTTCTTGTTTCACGTTTAATTATTTTGTAGTGTCGAGATCATCTGGATTTTTTTCTTTCAAGATCTAATAATATCTTGTGTAATAATGGTAAATAATATCACGATTTAAATTGTTTTGAAAGAAATATGGATATAAAGTTATTAACATTTCCTACCAAAACATTGACTTTAAAAATCCTCTTTGTTACACCCTGTATATTATAGAATTTTTTTTTATTAAAATATCAAACTCACCTTTAAATTTACTCTTAGATGCCGGATGTTATAGTTCTATTTTATGACCCTTTATAGCCGAACAAAATTTTTAACTGGCAAAACTAACACGAAAAATAAAGCGAAAATACCCTTACTAGCCGAATAGCCGAGTAATACTAAGAAATTTTATAAAAATATAAATGGACAAAATCGACTCCATAAGGGCAAAACGAAAGGTATAAAAAACCAAAATGGCAAAATCATTAAAGAAGAAAATGAATACAAACCAATATGGATGGATCACTTTGGGACGTTACTAGTAGAAGATTCAAATATTGAAGAAGACGTTGAAGAAATATTGGAAGAACCTACAAGAGCAGAGATTATGGAGAATATTAACAACAGCCGAAACGGAAAAGCACCTGGAAAAGATAACATAAATATGGAACTGATAAAGTACGGAGGTGGGAAGCTTCATGATATACTATATACCTTAACTTATAATAAAAATATGGAGAAAAGAAAAAATGCCTGTAGAATGGGAAATGGGCCATATATTTACAATCCACAAAAAAGGTGACCAGCATGAATGCCAAAACTATATAGGTATTACATTACTGAACACTGTCTATAAAATACTATCAGCTACAATAAACAGAAGGCTTAGAGACACTACAGGAAATACTATAGGACGATATCAGTGTGGATTCGTAAAAGGAAGATCAGCGGTGGACGCCATATATACACTAAAGCAGATAATGAAAAAAGCATACGAACATCAAATAGAACTGGAAATGTTATTTGTAGACTTTCGGCAAACTTTCGATTCAATACATAGAGGCAAACTTATTTAAGCTTTGAAAGAACTAGGCATTAATGATAAATTAAGAAGGTTAACGATGACTATGGAAAACTCAAGAGCTACGATAAAAACGCAAAGAGGAGAAACTGATGAAATAAACATAAATAAGGGTGTAAAACAAGGTAATTCGCTATCTGCAACGTTATTTAATCTAACGCTAGAATATGCAATGATACGAATACAAAAAAGTAATCTCAGGACGAGCGGAAGACAGATAATTGCTTATGCGGACGATATAGTAATCGTATCAAAAACAACAGAGATTCTGGAAAATACAATAAGGGAAATCACAAGTGAAGGAAGTAGGATGGGATTAGAAATAAATGCAGATGAAACAAAAATAATTATTTTTGCTAAAATAAATCAAAACAGTGCAATAAAGATCGGGGATTTCGAGTTTGAAGAGGTGGAGAAATTCAAATACACAGTAACAAACACTGGAAACATGAAAAAGGAAATAGAAGAAAAAATCATTAATGCAAATAGAGCTTACCATGCAAATAAAAATCTTTTAAAAAGCAAATTACTCTCAAGACAAACCAAAATCAATATTTATAAAAAAGGAGAAGGAAAATGAAATCAGAACACAGAAAAGAATCGACAAAAAAATAATGGATCCATAAATTGCAGCTAAGAAAATAAATCTCAAAAAGGGCACTTTAAAAAAGCAAAAATCACAAGATCTGATGAACGAGAGAAAAAGGTAAATCTGAAAAAAACTTTACTTCCGATTTAATAACACCAATCAGTAATAGAGGATCACCTAAGAAAAATATATTTTCAATATCAGATGAAAAAATTGGGAACGTTACAAAATCATTATTTTTGGAATCTCATGCAAAAGTAAACATTTTATCGGACGTGTTAATAACAAATCATTTGAAAAACCAGAGGAGGATTTACTTGGATTAGACCCAGACAAAAAAGAATGTGTTAGTCGTGGCATTTGTTTCAGTTGTACATTTAACATTACAATTGCTGTCTCAAAAAATTTAACTTGCACAAATGAAATTCCCAAATATTTGACTGTCTTACATATTTGAAAAAGAAATAAGTAATTGACTGTAATTAATTTTTTTCTGCCTATAATCATATTTTTATGTTTTTTAAAGTTGGAAAAATGTTTTTTACTTTTCCGCCCAACCTATCTAATTTGCGAGAAAAGTATTGGTTTACCCTAAAAAAAATTGGAATTTTGAAATTTTGTTTGATTTATTCTTACGTTTTCCATCAACAACAACACGAAAAAACGGTTTTTAGAAAAAAAATCCTGTTTGTATGTCGTCGTCGTTGTCGTCGGCCACTTTTCGTTACATGTCTTGTTAGCACGATACAGCCTCCAGAGTGCTACAAGTCACCAATTTTATGATTGCATATTGTTAAGGACATGTCACAGATGAACCCTATTGATTTTCAGCTCACCAGAGCTAGTACAACGGGTGCTATGGTACTTGAAGTAGGACTTTTTTGTCATTTTTTGAGAAATTTCAGTTTGTTAGCACGATACAGCATCTGGAGTTCAACAAGTCATCAATTTTATGATTGAATATTATTCAGGACATCACACAGATGAACCCTATTGATATTCAGCTCACCAGAGCCAGTACAACAAGTGCTATAGTACTTTAAGTACGATATTTTTGTCATTTTTGGGGAAATTTCGGAGTATATACAAGTGACCAATTTTATGATTGGATATTATTCAGAGCGTCTCAAAAATGAACCCTATTGATATTCAGCTCACTAACGCCAGTACAACGGGTGCTATGGTACTTGAGGTACCAAATTTTTGTCATTTTTGGAGAATTTTCAGTTTGTTAGGACGATATAGCCTCCAGAGTCTATAAAAGTGACCAATTTTATGATCAAGATATCTCACACATGTACCCTACTGATTTTCAGCTGACTAGAACGAGTACAGCGGATCCTATAAATCCAGATATACTACATTTTTGGTTATTTTTGGAGAAATTTCAGTTTGTTAGCATGATACATCCCCCGAAGTGTATACAAGTAACAATTTTATAATAGAATATTGTTCAGGGCCACAGATGCGGAAAAGTTGGTTTTAATGTTTGAAACCGTTTATTTTTAAATAATAAACTTGTGCCTATACAGGTAGACCCTCTAAACCTTTCAACCAAAACAGCCCCACAGAGCAATTTCTAGTCCTTTCGACTGCAAGTTGCCGATAGTTGATCTCTGATGTAAATTTCACCAAAGAATATATGTTAAGATTGAATTTAATTTGGAAATATGTATTTTTTTATTAAACCTTTAAGTGAATTAAGTAGGTATAATATAAATAATAGCTGTAGGTACTTGTGTATTATTAAAAGTTCAAATTAAAACTTTTTAACATTTATTATTAAGAGCGGCCAATAACTGTGATTCGGGCGGCCAACCACCATCAGTTGACGGCGAATAACTATGAGATTTGTAAAACTTGAATATTATAAACAATTTAGAATCACGTTTTCTAGTATTACCAATAAAATATAGTAAAAATGTGATATTAAGGCTTTTATTTGACATATTACCTTTAATATTTATTTATTTAAGTAGTACTAAACTCGTTTTTAAGGGGCCAACGGGGGTCACATAGAATATTTGTTACAAAAGGTTTTTACTGTTCTTTTCTGATATTTTCATGTTATTAAAATTGTAGGTACTTTTATTTAGATCACAATTTCAAAGCCACAATTTGTTTTTAATTCATCTGGCCATTTAATAATTGTGTTCTTTATTGTTATTACGGATTGATGTAACATTTGCGTATTAAATGCAAAACATCGGCATAGTTATTACCCATCAAAATTTAAAAAATTGTGCAGCTTCATGTTTAACTTAAAATATCTCGAGAAATATTGACTTTAACGTTATGAGGTAAGAGTGAATTATTTACGTAAAAAGCATTGGAGAATTGTGCTAAAATTTCGATTCCGCCAGTGGCGTAGAATTTGAGACCGATTAACCAGTCACTTTCCTGTGTCGTATGCCTCTTGTAGTAGCCAGAAACGATTGTTTAACATAATTTAGTAGGGTATACAGTGTCTATATTTTCTACCAAATATGAAATAGATACGTAAACCAGTTTTAAAATACTGAGCACAAATCGTTTTTAAATTTTTAAACAACACACCCCTGCAACTCAGTAAGCATATACATTTTATTTAGGTGTTTTCGGTTAAATATTCATAATTTGAAGTCAGGATTATTTCCAATTAGTAATAAATCACCCTGTAGATGAATGAAGAAATTTAGAGGAAGCAACAAAACATAAAGTAGATAATGATTATTTATATTAGGAGATCTTTAAAACTGAAAAATATACGCTACAAACTATATTTTATATCATCGATAAACTGTAAATGTGTTAGCGATAAAGGTATTTAGTTGTAATATCTTTGGTTCGCGAAAACACTATTTGGTTATTTTTCTCTACATTTCTTTTAATAAGCCGTGTTCATTTAATGAAGTAACTTTCTGTGAAAGTAGATTATAAAACATTTGGAAATATTTTATATATGAACTGGACACATTTCACATTTTTTCATAAGCATGCAAAACCCGTAAAAAAATAATCATATAAAATGCATAATGTAGGTACTTTTTAAGTTAATTTATAAAATAGGTATAAAGTAGTAAACTTTGGAATTTTCTACCATATTTTACTGACAATTCCTCATATTTTTATACTTTGACAGTAAAAACAAATAATTCACGTGTTTAATATAGTATCAGTCTAACATGCTACCAAAAATAAAAAACGAAAAAATATTCATCATGCTTGAACATACTGTACAAAACTAAAGGATTTAAGTAGCGGCATTGATTCAATTGGTTTTTGTAACATTCATATACGTACAGATAACGTCCATAAAACAACACCCAAAAGTCCCTACACACAACTCAATTTTGTTACTGAAGGACTGATCAAAGTCATATGCGCGGTCATCAAACCCTTTTTAAAAATCAATTTTGATTTGTGGCGACATCTTGTATACAATGGTATAACTAAGTAAATTATATATGAACAAGGATGCTAGTAAAATTCGTTTTTGTTACAAACTTATCGCTGACATTAGTTTGGGAAGTCTTTTATTTTGTAAGGGTCTTATTCTTGTTAATAAATACAGAATAACCTAATGCCCGCCCAACTAACGTAGAATTGTTTTGGCCATAAATATTATAAAACAATGTTAGTCTCAGAAACGTTTTCAAAATGATTATAAAATATCTATAAACACAAAATGGGCACGATTTATAAAACATTTTGATTATCTAGTATATTTTATAAGTACTATAGCGACTACTATAAAACAGATATAAAATGTTTATAAAAATGCAATAATATTGTTTTATAAAAGGTTTATAAATGTGCTAAAACATTTCTTAAATTTTATTATGCGTTACATATATAATAGTTGAAAAATTATAACATAAAGATTATATATATATATATATATATATATATATATATATATATATATATATATATATATACTGGGTGTCTACCTTTATTTTCCGTCATTTTAACTGCCCATAACTTCTAAACGGTTTGAGATAGAAATATGCGATTTTTACTAAAATGTTGCATTTTAGCACAAGTTTTGTTTAAAAAGTTAAGTTTTTTAAAATTTATTTTGCCTACGTCACAACAAAACTGGCGGATGTTTTACAATTTTTTTGTTGACTTTTGTTAATGGAACACCCAGAATATTTTCTTGTAGTTTCAAAGAGCCGACCTTTACCTATTCTTCAGTGCAAAATGTTTAAAAATCGGTTAACGTGTGACTGCGCAATTTATTTTTAAAATGATAGAAGCAAAGTGTACTTAATCACAAAACGTAACCACAATAAAATTCAATTATATTCAAAACAAAACACAAACAAAAAAGTGATAGTTTTAATTAATTACATTTTCAATGTGCCGTCCTTCTTGATCAATACACTTGTTCAATGTTACATATAAATATGTGAAAGAATTGCGCAACATTTCTTGGGTAATTTTAGCTACTGCAATTTTATTTTGAGTGTGCTGATTTTGTTTCGTTGAATCAACAAGAGCATCCTGGCACTTTTAGGCTTATTTCAGAATGAAATAGGGCTATTGTAGAGAGTAGCATGACGCGACTTCAATGCATTTTTTCGTTTTGGTGTTCCTAGATGCCAAAATCGCCTATAGATAAATAAATATAGAAATATAGAATTCTCACAGAAGGGTGAACATGTGCGTGTGTTGTAACAATATTAAATAACATAGATTGTAATGAATAAAATCGCAAAAATAAAGTTTCCTCCGGTATTAGCAAAGATCACCAGAAGATATATAGATATCATATCAAAATCACTTACGGATAATACAGAAGAAGAACCTACCACTTCACAAACAAAACAATTAGCAATAAGATTATAACAAATAAAATTGTAAAAATAATTTTTTTTTTCAGTGCGAACCGAAAGGCACTGGAAAAAAAATATTTTTGTAGATATCACATTAAAAATCATTTGTAAATATTATAAAAAGAGCACCTTACTATATAATAACATTTTAACCATCATATTTTCTTCATAACATTTCATAACATAATTCACAAAAATTACTTTTCAAATTCCCAAGATTGTAAGAGTATATTGTAATGTTTTTCTAATTTATTTAAACAGCAAACGGGTGGGATAAACTTTAAACACTACACTATTCACTAATTATATACACAGTATATTCACTTAAACTAATTTATATAAACAGTTCTCTAATTTATATTCACTTATTTACTTGTTTATCTCACGATGTCAAATTATCAACTAAACTTATCCGCTGATCGGTCTATTATATATATTAATGACTTTTTTACTAGAAAACACGAAGGGCGCGCGGTACAACAAAGGTAGGACCATGCAGGAAGAAGATGACGATGACAAACTTGATCAGATCGTCAACTTGTTGAAAGGTGTGGCAGACAAGAAGCCGAAGAAGATCAAATGCCGGAAGTGTGGCGAGCTACAGCACGTACGAAGTCCGTCTAAGCGCCCCAAGACTCCTGGAACCCAAGAACTCCAGTCACAGGGGAAATCAGACAGGGGTGAACATCCAGCTGATGTGAATCACCGAAAAGCCAACTCTTTGCCTAGACGGTCATGCCCTGTAGACTATTCACAATGCAACAAGTCGAAATCTAAGGAAGTTGCAGTTTCAAGAATTACAGTAGTCAACGAGGAATGGTCACCCACCAGGATCAGAGAAGATCAGGAGAATGATCCTCACCTGAAGATGATCCGGCAATGGAAGAAAGAAAATCGGCGACCTACCTGGCAAGAAGTGTCAAAATTTTCACCGACACTCAAGGCATATTGAGCTCAGTGGGACTCCCTTGTCCTGGAAGAAGGGCTGTTGAAAAGAGTTCTTGAAAACGATTATGGTTCCGAGATGAGGAGACAGCTAGTTATCCCGAGAACGAGAGTAGCTGATGTACTGAAGAAGTTACACGACAGTCCATCGGTGGGTCATCTGGGAGTGAAGAAAACCCTTCAGCGAGTCCGTGAAAGGTTTTATTGGATGAACAGCTCTGACGATGTGAAGGACTGGTGTAAGAAATGTACGACTTGTGCTACGAGTAATGGATCACATCGCAAGAGAAAGGCACCTATGAAACAGTATAATGTTGGAAGCCCTTTCGAAAGGATTGCTTTAGATATCGCTGGACCATTTCCGACGACAGAAAGTGGTAGCAAATACATACTGGTTGTAATGGACTATTTCACAAAGTGTGTGCAAATTTACGCTATCCCGAACCAAGAGGCCACAACTGTCGCGGATGTATTGGTGAAGGAATTTATCAGCCGATATGGAGTGCCCTTGGAAGTCCACAGTGACCAGGGAAGAAATTTCGGAAGCCATCTATTCCAGGAGATTTGCGAGAAGCTGGGAATGAAGAAGACCAGGACTACAGCATAACATCCACAGTCAGATGGAATGGTTGAGAGAATGAACAGGACTATTGGAAAATACCTGTCCAAAGTGGTTTCCAGCCATCAGAGTATCTTTCTCTATTCGCAATGGCTTATCGATCTGCCATCAATGAGTCCACGGCTGAAACACCTGCGAAAATCCTGTTTGGACGTGAAATGAGGCTTCCTTGTGACCTGGAATTTGGCTGTCGGCCTGGAGAAGATCTAGCAGGCGAAGATTACGTGATCCAATTGAGAAGAAGGCTGGACGATATTCATGAATTAATTCGAACAAATCTTCAAGTTACCAGCGACAGAATGAAAAGTCGGTACGACACGCAGGCCACAGAGGCGGTTTTAAAGAAGGGAACAAAGTATAGTTACACAACCCGACGAGGGGAAAAGGATTTTCACCAAAATTACAAAAATCCTGGGAAGGTCCATACTTAATCAAGAAAAGGATCAATGATGTTATATATCGCATAAGCAAGATCCCCAACGGAAAACCAAAAGTAGTTCACCAAAACCGACTAGCGCCATTCGTAGACCATGACCAAGTAAACCATGACCTAGAGAAAGGAGTAAACTATATTCGAGATGTATCTGACCCTACCTTCGATGAATTTATGGGCGCGTATGGAGGTACCGAGAAAGCTAGATATGGAGTTACTTCAGAACAACGACACGATTTGTTCACTCTCCCGGTAGATTATTCACTGGCATACAACATCCCCGCCCGTCTCAAAAACGCACGAGGGTTGGCATCCGTCTTTCGAAAAAAGTTCGGGCAATTAGAAAAACTTGAAGACCAGATTCCAGCCCCTGGCAAGACACTGAAACTGAAACATAATTCGCGGTACGTCTTCTACGTGGTAACCAAAAATGAATTTCAAGATCGAGCTACCTACCGCGATGTGTGGGAAGCACTTAGAAACCTACGAGACCATATGTTCGAATCCAGCGTGAAGAAACTGGCTATGCCTAAGATAGCGAGTAACCAGTTGGATTGGCGAATCATCAGGAACATGGTAGAGATTATCTTTCAAGATACCGGTGTCCAGATATTAATTTGCAGCTACAACCCCCGTTATCAGTATCCGATGAAGACGGTGCCCTGCTATTTCCATAAGATCGGAAAGTGTAGAAATGGGGCCAGTTGCCGATTCAAACATCCAGTCTCGGCTACACAAAAGTTCCAAGAGGAGCTTCCATTTAAGGAGGGGGTAATGTTACGAAACAGCACACTGGTATAGTCCCTAAATCCGACCCTGTCTAAGCCAGGTATGAAAGTTAAAATTATGGCGGACGCGCAGGGTTTCTTAGAATTGTTTACGAATTGCTGGTCCCGTTTTTTTCGTTTTCACTTTATTGGCGAATTGCTCCAACAACTTGTTAATGCATTTAACCTCGCCTGGTTTGTTCTTCCCTCTAATCATAACAGAATTATTCTATAAGAACTCCAACAGCATCTCATAATGTGCCCTTGTTGTTTTTGGAAGACGTACTTGTTTTTCCATTTATAATTATATTTAAAACACCTGAATTTAAACTTCCCTTATATTTAATTGCAAACGTGATGCGCTTACTGGCATGCATTTTGATGTTATGTTCACATGGTATGTTATATACGGGTTACACTCTAACGGGACCGAATCTATCTCTTTTTACATTAGTTGAAGGTGTATCACTGCATCTCGCTTCGTAAGAATCAAAACTTACTTTCCTTTTTAACATAGAATTTTAACAATAGGGAGTACTCGCAGTGATAACGTTAAAATAGCGGAAACGCTAAACTTACCAAGATAGCCAAAGCGCATGCGCTCTGAATAACGGACGATTAATTAATAGTACATATTTGAATCAATGTGGCTGGCTTCATTTGTGTTCAATTGGTAGGCTGGTGAATTGTATAATTTTATCGACAAAAATAATAAATATGGAAAAAGAAAAGAAAAATAGAGTGATATTGAACATACATGGTGACCTGTGATTATTGAGGATGTATGATAGTATGATCTTTGATGCGCTTGTGGTAGATTGGCAGTTTTTGTTGATGCTTCCACAAATAAAATGACAAGTGACAGCTACACATAGAATTGTACATTTTACTTTACGGTAAAAATAGGGGTTGCGCTGCGAGAATTCAATAAAGGCATCACCGTTAAGTGCCATACCGTAACTATTTACTGGATTGTTAACGTATCGATTATTTTACAGTGATGAGTGCGAGAACTCCTTAATATCGTTAAGGAAGCTCGATATGTAATCATATAAGAGTTAACAATCTAGTTAAATACGATCGTTATTTCCACATAACGAACTATCATTAAAAATAACACACGAGATACGGAATACTCTTAAACAAAATACTCTATTCAAAATCGCCGCAGGATGTGAAATCAGGACCGAAAATTCTACATTTAGTAATATCCAAGAAATAACAGCGATAAATCCATTAATACTTCCAAAATTCGAATGTGAACTCACGAAAACAGAAAAATCCACAGAAGTACCCCTTAAATTAGAAACAATCGATCTCCAATCCATTAAAGATTTGAAACTCCAAGCTGAATTAACAAAGACAATACAAAATCAAGAAACACACCCCGCAGGACCGAAAATTATACATTTAGTAATATCGAAGAAATAACAGCGATAAATCCATTAATACTTCCAAAATTCGAATGGGAACTCACGAAAACAGAAAATCGAGAACAACTCCTAATAATAGCTGCCGTAACTTGTACACTCTGGAGATATTTAAAACTGAAGAAAGAAGCTAACCACCAACCCCAGCAAAACAACCACATTGACGGCGTTGTCCTATCTTAAGAAGTGAGGAATTACATGAAGTCAATTTGCATATTATATAATAATATCATATCGCGTATATCGTATTGTCAGCATTTAATTAGAAAACTAACTTTGTATTTTTCTCACATTTTGGATTCCTTCTGTTAGTAACTCTGAAGCAATAAAGTTGTATTTTCTAATTAAAATTGAACTTTTTAAAAAGATATTTCGAGAACAAAATATCTTACTCTATTAATTTTTGAGTAACTATGGATATGTGATTTTACCCGCCTTTATTCGATACTCTAACTTTGACGCTCAATACTACTGAATCGCATCATTCTTGTGCACTCCTGAATTTTTTCTCAATGGACTGGACCTTTGACAGTAACTAACTACAAAATTGAATGAATATTCGCATTATTTTGGTCTGTGCGATTTTTTATATGAAGGCATGTGTTTTTAAAACCTTGTGCTAAAATTTGAAACATTAATTTTATCGAAAAATTGACAACACCAGTCGATTTAACTTACCAAAAACAGCCAATTTCTTAATTTCAGTCTTTTTGAAGAGAAATCTTATTTTCTGACAAATATGAACCTGAAAACATGGAAAACATAGCATTTTTCGCAATTCTCTAATAACATATTTTTGGCCTTTCTCTCTCTCGAAACATGTTCGAATAGAAAATGTAACTATGGATATTTGGTTTTACCCCTCTTTATTCGATACTCTAAATTTGACGCACATTACTTCCAAATGGCATCATTGTAGTGCGATCCTGGTTTTTACCTTAATCTTTGACAGTACTTTCCTAGAAAATTAAATGAATATTTTCATTATTTTGGACTTTGCGATTTTTTATATGAATGCATGTTTTTTTTAATTCAAATCCTGTACTAAATATTGAAACATTTATCGAAAAATGGACAACACCAATCGATTTGTCATAACAAAGAACCCCTTTTCTCATGATGTCAGTATTTTCTTACCCAAAAAATATTTTCCGACAAATATGAACCTGAACATGGAAAACATTGCAATTTTCGCAATTCTCGAAAAACATATTTTTGGCCTATCTCTCTCTCGACACATGCTCGGTTAGACGAAATTTCGTCCGAAATCGATGGGTGACTTTGTTAATGACCTAATTCTATTACTTTTTGAGTAGCTATGGGTATATGATTTTACCCCTCTTTATTGCATACTCTAAGTTTAACGCACTCTAATTCTGTATCGCATCATTCTAGTGCACTCATGATTTTTTCCAGGATAGATTGGACCTTTTACAGTAGCTTACTAGAAACTTGAGTGAATATTTTCATTATTTTGGTTTGTGCGATTTATTATATGACGGTAGGCATGTTTTCATTTAAAGTAAAACCTCTGCTGAAATTTGAAACATTTATCTCATCGAAAAATGAACAAAACCAGTCGATTTGTCGAACCAAAGAACCCCATTTTTCATAATTTCAGTATTTTTTGAGAGGAAACATATTATCCGACAAATATGTATAGAAAATATTGCATTTTTCACAATTCTCCAAAAATGTATTTTTGATCTATCTTCCTCTCGAAACATGTTCGATTAGATGAAATTTTCTAAAATCGATGGGTGACGTTGTTAATTGCCTAACTCTATTAATTATTGAGTAACTATGGATATTTGATTTTACCCCTCTTTATTGGATACTCTAAGTTTGACGCACTCTACTTATGAATCGCATCATTGTAGTGCATATCTGATTATTTCCATCATAGAATGGACCTTTGACAGTACTTTCCTATAAAATTGAATGAATATTTTCATTATTATGGTCTGTGCGATTTCTTATATGAAGGCATGTTTTATTTTAATTTAAATCCTCTCTTGAAATTTGAAACATTTATCTCATCGAAAAATGGACAAGACCAGTCGATTTGTCGTACCAAAGAACCACATTTCTCATAATTTCAGTATTTTTTGAGAGAAAAAATATTTTCCGACAAATATGTACCTGTATGGAAAATATTGCATTTTTCGCAATTCTCCAAAAATACATTTTTGGCCTACCTTTCTTTCGAAACATGCTCGATTAGATAAAATTTCGTCTCAAATCGATGGGTGACTTTGTTATTGTCACAACTCTATTAATTTTTGAGTAACTATGGATATTTGATTTCACCCCTCTTTATTCGGTACTCTAAGTTTGACGCACTCCACTTCTGAATCGCATCATTGTGGTGCACTCCTGATTTTTTTCTTCATAGATTGGACCTTTGACAGTACTCTAGAAAATTAAATAAATATTCTCATTATTTTTGTCTGTGCGATTTTATATATGAAGGTGTGTTGGCTTCAAATTTAATTCCTCTGCTAAAATTTGAAGGATTGATCTCATCGACAAATGGGCAACACCAGTCGATTTGTCGTACCAAACAACCCCATTATGGTGCAATTTTTACTGCTTAAAAAAGTTTTAGAGGCAGTAGACGATAATATACAACTGTCTGAATAGCAGAATATTATCAAGCAGACTCCTATACCTCTTTTGACACCAGAATCAAGCTGAACAAACAGCTGAGAATTGAAAAAATAATTCCTTTTCAAAAATATCATTGAAATATATTTAAAATATGGCGGGAGCGCAATTTTTACTGATTAAAAACGTTTTTGAGGTAGTAGACGATAATCTACAACTGTTTGAATAGCAGAATATTATCAAACAAGCTCCTATCCTTCTTTTGACACCAGCATCTAGCTGAACAAACAGCTGAGAATTTAAAAAAAATTCTTTTTCAAAAATATCATTGATATATTTTTAAAATTATGGCGGGAGCGAAATTTGTACGGATTAAAAACGTTTTTGAGGTAGTAGACGATAATCTACAACTGTTTGAATAGCAAAATATTATCAAGCAAGCTCCTATCCTTCTTTTGACACCAGCATCAAGCTAAACAAACAGCTGAGAATTGAAAATATAATTACTTTTCAGAAATATCATTGAAATATTTTTTAAATTAAGGCGAGAGCGCAATTTTTACTGATTAAAAACGTTTTTGAGGTAGTAGACGATAAATTACAACTGTCTGAATAACAAAATATTTCATTTACTTGTTTGAACACTATCTAATTTTCTTAAAATTATTATTAACGAGTATCGCCATCTATTGCAGACTAGCCAGACAAATATAGCATAGCAACGAATACGGAAAGCTGTATTCGACCATGAACAAAAGAATTAACTGGGCTAATTTCAATCAAATAAAAAGCTACATTTTATTTCATAAGAAATATTGCATTTACTCGCTTCTACATAATTAATTAAATTATTATTAACGAGTATCGCCATCTATTGCAGACTAGGCAGACTAATATAGCATAACAACGAATACGAAAAACTGTATTGGACCATGAACAACAGAATTAACTAGATTAATTTTAATTGAATACAAACACGGACTTAGGATCCATGGACTTCTAATAGTATATGTTTCCCATACATTAGAAATGACCCCTCTTTTTACCTACACATGGCCGCCATGTTGGGCTAATTTTAAGTTGGTATTAAGAAGCTACAGTTCATATGCGTTTTCTTGATATTGAGGATCGAACGTTGGTTGGTTGCGCAAAATAATTGACAGCATAATAGAATTAATTAACCAATTAGAATTTAGCTGCATGAACTGACCCGACATTTTCGTTCTGTCAATTTCTGTTGTTGCAATGCGATTTGACTGATTTGTGACAGCGTCAGGAGTGGCATCAGGATCAGGTCACATTTCACAATTTTCGCATTGTACTTTATTGAGCGCAAGTTTGATATTTGTGTGTTAACTTTTGGATTATATTCGTGTTTATTGCAAATTAATAGTGGTTAATTACATTTTATAAGTAGTGTTATTTTAGTAAGGTACTTAATAGTATAGTGTTATTTCTAAGATCTAGAACTGTAGGAGACTAGCTAGAAACTGCTAAAATGCTTTCCTGTTTTGTACGAGGTTGCTCTAACGCTACTTACATTTCTCGTTTGAAAGAGGGTGTAACATTTCATAAGTAAGTTATATGATTTTTTTTGTATGTAAGTTAATTTACATTTTCCTTTTTCTCCAATTTGTAGATTTCCCAGTGACAATACGCTTAAAAGGACCTGGTTGGTAGCACTTGGAAAATATCCAGCTTATAATATTGTCTATGAAAGGGTGTGCTCCGAACATTTTGGACAAACAAATTTTGAAGTCGCAGGCGAACGGAAACGTTTAAGAATAGGGTCAATTCCAACCCTAAAACTACCTCAATGTTTTGAAGTAGATCACATGGAGAAAAGTTATTTACCTAGCTCAACTCCACCTACATGGTATGTTAATTTTCACTTAGTACTCACTCACAAAGAATCAAAAAATATTTTTTAATCGTAGCAGCAAGCTGGAAAGTGTTGATTCACCTCAAAGTAGTTCACCAAAATCGCCGACATAACTTTCTCCAATAAAACGGAGTGATTCAGACTCGTCTCCATCTGCTCATTCTTCTGATATAGTACGGATGGTTCAATTCTTTCATCCGTATAGGTAAGTTTAATATCAAATTTTCTTTAAAATCAAAATGTAATATGTATTTTATTTATATAAATTTTACGTAGCATTTATATAATGCCTTATTACCAAAGTTTAACTAGTCTAAAGAAATGTTCTATTTTCAGCAAACCTTCCACAGAAGATACCAATGTAAAATTGAGAGAGAAGATTCGCTTTTTGAAGAGACAATTAAGAGTATGCAGAAACAAACTAAAAATTTGCAGAAAAACAAGCAGGAGGCGAAAACTACGATTTTAATCGTACAAATTATGAAGCAATGCGCCTTTCCTTGGAATCAATTGACTGAGATGGTGTCCATATTTTACGATATAATGTACAATATAATAAATTGCTTTGTTCTGCTGAAAAAGGTTTGCAAGAAGAGGTTTCCATGTTGGTATACTCCGGAGTTGAAGAGGCATTTGTGCGAGAAAGAAGTGGCTCACAAAATTACTAGGTGTCCTGTAAACTAAATGGAATTTAGTAGATTAAGGGCTCAGTGTAAACTTTTATCACAAGAGTGCTACCGAAATTATGTAAAATATACTGAAATTGTGTTACAGATAATGTTAAGTTTTTTGGAAGTGTGTAAACAGTAGGAGGGTGAATAACACTATACCTTCTGAAATGACTCTTGGGGACCTTAATGCTGGTAACGGGAATTATATTGCAAATCTATTTGCTAAATATTTCTCATCAGTATATTCAATTCAACCTCTGGCTTCGAACATCTATGCAAAGTTATCTAAACTCGATATTAAAAAACGCCCAGGTCCTTACGGATTACCTTCCATTCTTAGGGAATTTAGCTTCCTTTTATCTCGTCCGCTCTTTCATATATAAGTCTCTTGATACAGGCGAATTTCCAGATCATTGGAAAACTTCATACGTCACATCAGTGTATAAATTGGGTAGAAAATCAGACATCTATTATTTTAGATTATCTCACCTATGACTGTTCGAGTATTATGACATCACAACAATTTGGCTTCACTTCTAAAAGGTCTGCAGAATTGGGTTTACTCACATATGTTGACTTTTTGTCTGATGGTTTGGACGGGGGTCTGCAGATTGATTATGTGTACACTGATTTCTCTAAAGCTTTTGACAGGGTTAATCATGAGGTCTTGCTACATAAACTTTTTCATTATGGTGTTGACGGTCTTGTATTACAATGGCTAAGTGATTATCTTACGAATAGTTTACAAATGGTCAGAGTTACTCATAAATATTCTCATACTTTTCCAGTAATCTCTGGAGTTCCCCAAGGGTCTCATTTAGGACCATTATTATTTAACATATTTATTAATGATATAATGCATTGTTTTCAACGTAGCAAAGCCTTGTTATTTGCTGATGACCACCTGACATGTTTTAGTGTGATTAGTGGCATGGATGATGCTCTAATATTACAATCTGATTTAGATAGTCTATCAAATTGGTGTACACTTAATGGTGTGAATCTAAATGCATCCAAATATCATATAAGGCGTTTTCGTGTAATACACCACCCAATAGCTTTTGATTACAATATTAATAATGAAACTCTAAAATGTGCTTCTCAAACTAAGGGCTTGGATGTTATATTGGACTCCACACTTAATTATAAGTCTCATGTTACCGCTGTTGTTCAAAAATCTATGAAGATGTTGGGTTTTATAAAGAGAACCACTTCTAATTTTACTAACATCACTGCTATTAGATCTCTATATTGCTCACCGGTCAGAGCTTATCCTGATTATTGTTTACCAGTATGGTCTCCTCATTATATTACATGCAGCTGTTCAGCACAATTTTTTAAGATACATTGCTTTTAAGATGCACATTTACCTTTGTTATGATTTCTTAGAACGTTTTTTAAACATTCCTACTCTGGTGGTTCACTGAAGGCAAAGGGATCTGATACAGCTGTTCAACATAGTAAATGGTATTTGTGATAGTCCCAAGCTTCTCTCTAAAATATATTTAGTTGTCCCTTCTCGTCTTTCTAGGCAGGTACAAACGTTTCATGTCGCATTTCATAGGTACAACTATGCAATGAATAGTTTTCTACCTAGGACACTTAGATTAGCAAATTCTGTCGATGGAATTTTAATTTTTGATGTGTCCACTTTCAAGTTTAAAAAACATTTGCTGGAGCTTCCACTTTAGAACGTACATCTTTTATTGCTGGTTTGATATGTTATCACTCCTCTTACTTTATTTGCTTTTTTCTTGTGATTTATACTATACTTTAGGTTTTTCCTTTTGTTTTATAGATAAGTTTAATGCATGTGTCAATTGTTCTATCTTGTTCTAGTTTTATATATTTTTCTTTTTTTGTTATCGTAGCATTTTTTTATATTTCCATATTGTATTAATGTGAATTGGGATTGACCGTGATTAAATTAAAATTAACGGTTATTTTATTTATTTCCTGATTAATTGAATTTGAATAGGAATATATAATAATATAATTTATAAATAAACACTTCTTGAAATTTATGAAAATGTTTTCCATAATCCCAACTTAGGTAGATACACAATACGCATTAGCTAGTATAAATAATAAAGTGGGTATACTTTTTTCTCTCACCGTTTCGTATTTTCCTATCTTAGAGAGAGAAAGAAGTTCGTGTGAGATTTCTGTTGGGTGGAGTGTTTTTGGGTGAAGTTGAACTTTTCTTGTGATGCCCTGGTGTAGGATAGGTTTCCTCTTCAGGGCTGGGATGGGGGTGTATTGGGTGGTTTTGTACGCGTTGATCGAGTCTGGGGGAAAAAAGGTGTCTAGTAAGATTTATTTAAGAGGTGTCTAGAAAATGTATTTTTAAAAGGTGTGTGGAATTTTGAGGGAATTGAATGGGCTTTTTGCTAGAAAATAACCGGAGGGTTGTTTGTGTTGGGGTGTGTAGGGGGATGATGTTTGGAAGCAGCGAAGCTCAAAAGTGTGTGGAAATGGTGTGAGAAAAGGTGTCTGGGATTGGAGCTTGGGTGTTGAAGACGAACCATGTATCGTTGCCGATACATAGATTTATGAGTTGGTCTGGCTAGGTGTCGGAATTATTGAAGTTATTTAATGTAAAAGGGTGTTGTTAACTGAATTTGAAATGTCTCTGATATTGAGGAGGAATATAATGAAATATTAGTAATTTAAGATTTTTATTGGTTTTAGGAATTTACGAAAGAAAAGTGTATAGGAGACATTTTTCAAAAGTGTATAGAATATGATGAATTTGTTGAGATTTGTAAAAAGTTGCGGTAACGTGCCTTCGGTGGTTCGGGGACTATTTAAGGTGGTCGGCGGTATAATAACGATCTCAAATATAAAAATGCGGGTGCGTCGATCGTCGGTCCATTTGGCTAGTGAATGAATTCACTATCTTATAAATGATTTCTGATTTATTGTTTAAACCGGTCCTGTACGAATCACGTGACTCAGGCCGGCCAACTTAAAATTAGCACAACATGGCGACCGCCGTAGAGGAGTCAAACAGAATATTCAATTAGTAGTCCGTGGATCCTAAGTCCGTGAATACAAAGCTATATTTCAGTTCATAAGAAATATTGCATTTAAGGCGGGTATATACAACATTTACATAGTCATAATCACAGTCAGAATCATAAACTTAATCACAATAACAATTCTAAAAGGCGTTTATACAATTTTAATAGTCACAGTCATAAGGATAAAATTCATATAAATGAAATTAGTCAACAGTCTAATCAATGAAGTATAATATAAACAATGATTGACGAGCACAGAAATACCTCCAAATAACGGCCAATAAAATTCATTTTACAACCAAGACACCTGTTTGTCAACATGCTTATCGCCTGTTGGCTTCGACGCATGCGCATTTCAATTCTCGTCTTAATCATAATAGTAAAGTTAAAAGTTAGGAACTTCAAGGTCAGTAAAATTATGCTTATGATTATGATTGTGACAATTGTATAAACGGTCCTATAAGAAATAATTAGTTTAACTCTTATGATTATGTAAATGTTGTATAAACCCACCTTTACTTGCTTCTACACAATGTAATTTAATTGTAATTATTATTAACGAGTATCGCCATCTATTGCAGTCTAGCCAGACTAATATAAACAACGAATACGAAAAGCTGTATTAGGCCATGAACAAAAGAATTAACTGCGTTAATTATAATCAAATACAAAGCTACATTTTATTTCATACGAAATATTGCATTTGCTCGTTTCTACATAATTTATTAAATTAAAATTATTATTAACGAGTATTGCCATCTATTGCAGACTAGCCAGACTAATAGCATATTAACGAATACGAAAAACTATTGGACCATGAACAAAAGAATGAACTGGATTAATTTCAATTAAATACAAAGCTTTATTCTATTTCATAAGAAATATTGTATTTTCTTGCTTCTACACAATCAAATCAGATTAAAATTATTAACGAGTATCCCCATCTATGGGAGACTAGCCAGACTAATATAGCATAACAACGAGTACGAAAAACTGTATTGGACCATGAACAAAATAATTAACTGGGTTAATTCTAATTAAATACAAAGTTTCATTTTCGTTTATATGAAATATTGCATTCTACTCAATCTAATTAAATTAAAATTATTATTAACGAATTTCGCCATCTATTGCAGACTAGCCAGATTAATATAGCATAACAACGAATAAGAAAAGCCGTAATTGACCATGAACAAAAGAATTAACTGGGTTAATTATAATTGAATACAAAAGCTTCATTTTCTTTCATAAGAAATATTGCATTTACTTGCTTCTACACAATCTAATGAAATTAAAATTATTATTAGCTAGCGTCGCCATCTATTGCAGAGAAGCCAGATTAATATAGCATAACATGGAATAGGTAGGAAAATCTGCAAATTTGTTTGTTGAAGTGTATTTTGGAGAGAAGTTATTGAACTAATTTTCATATTATTATTGTGTGAATAAACAACATTTTTCGACTGTGGGTATCCAAGATGGTATATTATAATAAATGTTGCGCATTCCGTTTTGTGAAAATCTATCTGTAATAGCTTGAAAGGATATAATAAAATACATTTCCTAATTAAAACAACGATATATCAATCGATTTAAAAAATGGATAAATGCATGTAAAAATAGTTCGTGCTCTTTGAAATTGGGCAGCCGGTGGAAGGTTTGTAAGTTGTTAAAAGACTGTGCCCCATTGATCCCCAAAATATATCTCTGGTTGGTCTCACAAGTTGTTTACAACTGCTGTTCCAACACTTAACTTTTCCTACCTGATAAGTATATAGTGTATAGACGCCCTGCAGAGCGTTATTCTCAATGTTGCAAACAGCCAAGAAAAGTTTTTTTTTTAATTTAAATCCTGTGCTAAAATTCGGAACATTTATTATATCGAAAAATGGACAGCACCAGTCGATTTGTCGTAACAAAGAACCCCATTTCTCATAATTTCAGTATTTTTTGAGAGGAAAAATATTTTCCGACAAATATGTACCTGAACTATAGTATGGAAAATATTGCATTTTTCACAATTCTCCAAAAATACATTCATTGATTTGACTTCTGTCATCGAATTCTTGTTCGGGATCTACTGCTATAGTTTCTATCTGATTTTGAATCTCAGAGTATTTGGAATAATATTTATTTAACCCTTTCACTACTGATTTCATTGCTGTGGTATAAAAAGTAAAAATACCTGTTTCTATGGTTATTGCGATAGGTGTGGGTGTAATAAATCAGATTATACGTATAAATTTATCCTTAGTCCTTGTTAAGGATATGGGAACTTTTTATCCCAACAGTAGTTTTTAGGGGGAATAAAAGTGCCCATCAGTAATAAAAACTACCACTGACTATAACAAAACTTTATTTAGTATTAGTCAACTACAACTTAAAATGTCCGTTATATTAGGAGTGGAAAGACAAAAAACACTTTTTACATAGCGGTAAATTACAACCTAGGCACAATGTTTTGGTACGGCTCTCCTCCTTTTTTTTCGAGCAGCTGTAACATCTTCTTTTAGTTGGTCCTTGTGTAGGTAGATGATCTCCTACATTCATCATCGTTTTAGGTTTTTTGCTGTGTCTGCCAACATGACCACTGATTTTTCGTTTCAGTTTAGCTTTACTTCTGCCCAAACTTATCAGTTGTTCAGCAAGAGGTACTAGATATGTTAATAGTGGAGTTTTCTTTCTAGTGGATTGAAGTTGGGAGTAAAGTATCCATGAGTTTGTTACGGCAGCCATTAACAATTTGTAGAACACTTTTCTCCACCACTTTGTAGATTTTCGATCTAAGTCGTACGTGGATACCTTTTGATCAGCGAGGTCAACACCTCCCATATATTTATTATAAAAGATTACAGCCTCAGGACAATCAAAAGTACACTTTTCTCCGGTTTTTAGCTTCCTTTCCACTTTTCCTACAGTTGGTGCGTGGCAATTCGATAGAAGTAAAACTTCTTTGGTATCTTGCCATCTTGTCGCCATTATCCCTAAATCAGTAACGAAAAAGTCTGTATCACCTCTGGATAGCTTTTTATTTTCAAATTCTGGTACATTTTTACTGTTTCTCATGTATGTACCAACACAAGGATATTCCAATCGAGTCATACTGTCAACGCTTGTAAAAAATCGATCAAAACAAAAACATACATCAGGTGAACGAACTGTCTCACATAATTTTTTAACAACTCGCTCACCAAGAGTTCCTTCACGTTTCGTGGTTTCTTTACCTGCATAGATATTCAAGTCGTAGATATACCCAGTCATGGAATCACATCTTTCCCACAGTTTTATTCCTCTCTTTATGGGCTTATTGGGAATGAATTGTTTCAAGGACGATCGACCCTTGAATTTTACCATTGATTCGTCTATTGACTGGTAAGAACATTCAGTTCTTGCTGCTTGAAACCTTATTTTCAAACACTCCAAAACATCATCCACGTAATATGTTTTAGAACTATTGTCAGGCCTCTTTGGGTCAGTAAAATACATTTTGGACATCAGAAAGGTGCACCGATCTCTTCCTATAGCACTTTTTATTACGCTGTTACCCATGGATTCGTTTTTAGACCAATAATTTGAAAAAGACGGAACTTTGTTGTAACTCATTACTAGCGTACAACCCAGAATAATCATAATTTCATGCATATCTGTTTCTTGAATGTTGAGTTTCAGATTTTTTGTTCGTCGTAGTTGTTGAATTCGTTTGTTAGTACAATCAGCAATGTGTGTAAAGAGACTCAGGGAAAATATTTTCGAAAAAACATCTAATTCAGAACATTCTCGAGTCAAATTCAACTGAACCACTCCTTCGGTTTTCTCTGGTAATTTCATTCTGGGTTTGCAATTTTTTGTAGGTTCCTTCCATAATAAAACAACGTCTTGCTCAGGAATATCCTCCTCAGCACTAACATCTTCTCCTTCGGTGCCCTCATCGTTTAGATGCTCACTTCTCAAGTTTATCGCTTCAATGTCCTCTTCTTCACTACTTTCTTCTAAGTTTTCGTCTTTATAATGGCTTTGTTCGTCATTACTTTCTCCACTATCTTCACTGGGTAGATATTCTGATTCGTCTGACCCCACATATGGCTCTTCGTCTGAATTTTCTGAATCAAATACATTATTTGCTTCTTCCTCCAATTCTTTAGCACTGAGAGGTTTCTTCCAACTCCGAACTGAAACAAACCGATGGGAACCGAGTACATTTACGGATGGGAACAAAAATGCCCACCCACATAAAATTCCCAACAAAAACAAATTTTTGCATAATGTTTTAGTATTAGCACTTACCCATAGTCGTATTAATTACTATTTGCACGTTTCACAAAGTCCCACAAGTTTTACTACGAAGAACCACTCCAAAAATATAAAAATTGTACGTCTAAATCAATTTGGCCTTGTACGTGCCACGATGTAAATGGTACTAAGGTAAACAAACGTCTGTTCTGCTGATACAATGTTGCCGACTATTGACGACCGAGTTATAAACTACTGATATTTACGATTTGCTTGTAAATTTGTCCACTTTTATTCCCATCAGTGTAAAAAGAGGTTTTAGTGGGAACTTTAGTTCCCCACAGTAGCGAAAGGGTTAAATTGTCTATTCGGGATTTAAAAGCATACACTTGTCTGACTTATCCAGGTTGCTATGGAAGCAGTTATAAATACGAGTGATTGCTGCCTTACAACTGGCGCGTTGTGTTTTCAAAGAATCCATTTTTTAATGATATATTAATTATTTAAGCGATTTATTTAACATAAAATACGAATCAAATGTTTTATTACAATTGAACTATGTTAAAAATAACAGTTATGTCACACATCAACTTAACGAAAAATATTTATAATTTGTGCAAACAGAAATACCTTGTATAGTTTTTACTAATGTTTGCAATATATTATAATGTCGAACAAACAGTTTATGATGAGAAATATTTATAAGTTTTTAAATAATTTTGCGTAATACAACTGATTGTTTTACAAAATTGATATTGAAGAATGTTATTAAATGTCCAAACTAAACTTTAAATTATGAAATGTAATAAATGTTTGAATTATTTAAGAATTTTTTTATTCAAATTAACGTGCATAAGACAGCTATGGCCATTAGCACGAGGTACAATACAGACAAAGTTACATTACATAATGTAAATCAAAACTAATAGCTTAAAACTAACATGAATATGGGATTACATGATATGGTATTTAAATGAAATTTTTTTTGATTAAATTCTGTTAATAAGTTGTTCTTCCTCTAGGGAACTTGATCACTTTGCGCACTTGATTATCACTATTTAGGATCTCCGTGTAGTTTGTATGTATTCCTAGTTGTAGGCGTCTTGTGGCGAAGTATGGACATTCAACGAGGATATGCTTGATGCAGAGCTTTACGTGGCAATACTGACAGTTCGGGTGAGGTGACGATGTCATTAGGTAACCATAACCATGCGTAAGTCTAGTATGACCTATACGTAATCTTCGTATGACAGCCATATTTTTCCTAGATAGATCGGGACAGGTAAACTGATTCAATATTGGTTGAATTTCACGCAGTGAACACATAATTTGACTCCAGTGAATTTGCCAGTTGTAACGGATGATTTTTTTCAGGCTAGCTTTTAAGTCATTACAAAGCTGAAGATTCACCGTGGCAGTAGCAGTTGAGGCAGCTTCTTTGGCAAGGCAATCGGCTTTTTCGTTCCCAATAATCCCAACATGTGCATATGGCTATGTGTGTATTTGCAAGTTGTTGGACATGTTTGAAGGCTTGTAGGATAGCGTATAGCTCACCCGTGTGGACGCTACAAATAGAGGGTATTTTGTAGGTTCCGATCGATCCATGTACTGTGGTTATGGAACACCCAACTCCTACTTCTGTCTTGGATGCGTTCGTATATATGACCATGTTATATTCTTTAAGATTTAGCAACTCGAGGAAAGCAGATCGAATAACATCTCTATTGGTTTCATCTTTGTTAAATTTGCAGAGGGAGAGATCGTATTGTGGGAGAAATTTGGTCCACGGAGGAGTGTTGGAGAGTGGGCGGGATTGAGTATGTGAAAGGTTTACGTCTTGAATTAGAGGTTGTATAAGTTGAGGAATAGAACGTATAATAAAGGTATATGGAGGATTGTCATGAAGTTGGTATGATGTTAATATAGGATATACTGGATTGGAGGGATTGGAGGAAATTGCGGCAATATAGTTGAGAAGGAGGTGTTGTCGTCTGAGTCAGAAAGGGGGTTCATTTGCTTCACAATAGAGACTTTCAGCTGGGCTTGACCTAAACGCTCCCAGGCATAAGCGGGTGGCGGTATTATGGACTGTGTTAAGGGAACGTAAAATAGTTTTTGTTGCAGACATGTAAATGAAACTTGCATAATCTATTTTGGACCGAATGAGGGTTCTATATACTTTAAGCAAGGTAGATGCATCTGCGCCCCAATGAAAATGTGAGAGTGTTTTAATAATATTTAGTCGGTTAAGACATATTCCTTTAATTTCCTGTATATGTTGTTTCCAGGATAATTTAGAATCGAATAACATTCCCAGGATTTTACACTCATCTACAACAGGTAATTGAAAGTTGTTGACTGTGATACTAGGGATATAAATTTGCGCTCTCCTACTGAATTTAATAACTTTCGATTTGGTATGTGAGAGGGTAAGTCCTAGAGTGGCAATTTTGGTTTGTAGGGCATTTACTGCTAGCTGAAGTATTTTGGAAGTAGAGGCATTGGATTTGCCATGACAGTACAATATTAGGTCATCTGTGTATAGAGAGCATTTAACAGGGGAAGGAAAATTGTCGTTTAACTTGTTATTGGCGAGGATGAACAAGGATGTACTTAAAACTGAGCCTTGGGGAACTCCATCATGATGGGTATATGAAGAGGAAATGGAGTTATTAACAGAAACCCTAAATATTCTAGATGTTAAAAAACTTTTTATGAATGCATATATATTACCAGTGAGATTGTATTGTGTAAGCTTTTCGAGAATTGCATTTCTAGACATGTTATCAAAAGCTCCATCAATGTCGAAGATAGTGGCTATTACATCTTGTCTGCTATTAATTGCGCTAGAAATGTGGGCTTGTAGTAGTACAAGATTATCTCTGGTTGAGCGCTGACGTTGGAAGCCAGATTGTTCCTTTGAGATGATACTATGTTTTTCAAAAAACCGTAAAAGACGCCTATTGATCATCTTTTCCATTAATTTGCACATAGTGCATGTAAGTGAAATCGGTCTGTAAGATTGCGGAAAGATAGGTGACTGATTTGGTTTAAGTACCGGAATAACTATCGACTTGCGCCATTGAGAAGGGAACTTTTGTGACATCCATATGAAATTGTATACATTCAGAAGCTTAGTGAGGCTATACATGGATAAGTTTTTAGGAAACTATAGGGAATATCATCACAGGACCAGCAGCAGAGTTTTTGCATTTGGCTAATGCAGTTGTTAGTTCGCTTATGGTGAAAGGAGAATTAATGTGTTTGACATCTTCGGATAGTAGAATGTTACTAGAAGGAGTTTCTTGAGAAGGTGAAGTATTGACATTTGTGTGATTCCTAGATTTCGCTTCGAAATGACTTGCAAGAATATTTGAAACATGTTCATGTGATCCAAAACCCGAGCCGTTTGAAATGAGACGGGTAATTTTGTTATTTGTTTTATGACCTTGAATTTGTCGGATTTTCTTCCATAGTTGACTGGGGCTGGAATTTTCGTTTATGGTTGATACATAATTCTTCCAAGATGATTTCTTACTCTGTTTTACTACGTATTTAGCTTTAGCCTTGAGTCTTTTGTAGCTAATAAGATTGTCTGAACTTTTGTTTTTCAAATATTGGTTCAGAGCTCTTTTGGATTGGCGTATTGCGTCATCACAAGAGGAGTTCCACCAAGGAACTGCCCTATGATTGGGCAAAAAAGACATTTTTCCAATGTGGGTCTTCGCAGCCAAGAGAACTGAATCTGATATTGATTTTATCAAGTCATCAACATTGTTGAAAGCGTAAGCATGATGAGTAAGTAAAAGGGTGTCAACTGTCGTGGAATACTCAGACCAGTTATCTTTTTTGAGGAACCAATAACTTTTTTCGGAATCTGCTACATTGTGATTGTCTGATATAATTATTGGGTAGTGATTACTATCATAAAGTCCATCAGCTGTTTTCCAAGACATAAAAGGGGCTGATTTGGGATCACTTATGCTTAGGTCTATGGCAGAAAAGGTACCGGAGGAAATATTAAAGTGTGTATTACACCCTGTATTGAGTAGGCAAGAATTTGTACAGTTCAATATATTTTCGACTACCTTTCCGCGTCCAAATGTCTTTTGTGAACCCCACATACTGTTGTGAGCGTTAAAGTCTCCTGTGAGGATAAACGGCTGGGGGAGTTGATATATTAGTTCAAGAAGCTCATCTTCTTTTAGAGGATGATCTGGAGGAATATAGATGGAGCATATGGTTAGCTTGTTGGGGCAGTATGTCGTTATGGCAACTACCTCCAGGTTTGTTGTCAGAGGAAGTAGTTCTGAATACATTTCGTTTGAGGCGAATATTGATGAACCCCCGCTAGCTCTTTTGCAGTTATTTCTAATAGAATGGTACCCTTCAAAAGATTTACTTCGTGGGATATTAGTTGTTTTACAATTGGTCTCCTGTAGACAGAGGAAAACTGGGCGGTAAATTGAGGTTAGATGCTGAATTTGTTCTAGGCGCGGATAATATCCGTCGCAGTTCCAATGTAAAATACTGAATTTTAAAATTTAGAATATTAAAAAAATGTGTTGGATAAAAGATATATTAAAATAAATCGGAATCTTCCTGATTGGAGTCGTTTGAATTGATAGACGATAGGTTTGCAAGTTCGACAGCATCATTTGGGTTTATTGCGCGTTTTAATTTTTTTTGCAATCTAGTAATTCGATTTTTAAGAGATCTATCAGATAGAATTTGGTATATTTGTGAAAGGTCTTCAATGAGTGATTTAATATTAGTGGTAAAGCTATAGGCTTCTTTTAAAGGATCACTACCGCCAAAAGAATTTTCTAGGAAAGCTATTAACTGTATGGACGATAGAGAGAATTTTTTAGGATCGATATCAATTAATTTTTCTATTTTGGCTTGATTAGAGGGAGTTATCTTCCAAACGTCTTTGTTTTCAGTTTTGGATTTTTTCTTAAGAGCTGAAATTGATGTTACAAAAGCAGAAGTTGAGGGGGATGGAGTATTTTCAAGGTCGAGAATTGGAGGAATGGTAGTAATTTGTATAGGAGGTGATTCGATGCTGGTGTTAGAGTGTGTCCTTTTAATGCCAAAGTTGGGTGTTAAACCATCTGAAATTTGGGGTTGTTCTGTAGTTTTCTTGAAGTGGAAGTGGTATTATCGGCAGGATGCTCTTCGGATGAGGAATGTTGAGGAGGTGATAAGCCAGAAGATATGTCTTGACTTTCGTGTCTGAAGGTAGAAGGTGTAGGGGGGTTGCAGGATATATCTTGAGGATTTGGGCAGGAATCTGCGGTGTGTCCAGACTGCTTACAGAGGAAGCATTCAAGTTTGTCTGAAGTAATGAAGATTCTATAGTTCGTATTTTCATGTAGGATTACAATTGAAGTTTGTATTTCAAAAGGTTCATTTTCAGGTATAACATAAATAGATCGTCGGAAACTGAAAATGTGTGCATATTCATCTTCTGGGGAGCCACATCGAATGAAGGAAATTGGAGAGGCGAGCTGCAGCCCAAGTTCATTTTTAAGTGCCTGTTCGATAAGAGAGTTAGGGATAGAGGGACAAACATTTGAGAGTAGTAACCTTTTAGTCGGTGTGATAAGTCTACGAATTGGTATTTGTTGTTTGATGGTTACAATTTCGCCGATTGCCTTTGTAGTCAAAAAGGACGACGTCTGGGAGAGCGTTCATGACAATAGCTTGATTTCTGCTTGGGAATGATGTAGGTGCTTGCGGTTTCTTTACTGAATTTTTTGTAACTGCTGCGAAGCTAGGTCCAGCTGATTGTGGTTGACATTTTTGGTTTTAATATTTTGGATACCAAAATATTAAGTGAAAAATTGTACAGATGGACTGACCTATTATTTAGTCGTTACTATACGGTAGATATAAAGCGACTTACCACTTGTAAAAACAATACACATAAAACTAACGCGTTTTTAATGATATTTATCAAAAAAATGCAGCAAACGAGACTATATGTGTTTACTCGTTGAAAGCTTAATTCGGAATCATTTAAGAATTGAATTTTACCACATGCTGTATGTATGAAATTTCACACATTTGTTCAGATATGTAAATTTTTATCAACAGTAAAAACACAAGAGCTTTTTTTATCAGGTAAATTTCTCTTTGGAACGAAACAGTTTTGCCAATCACTAATTTTACGAGAAAAACTGACATGATAAAATCGCGACACCGATGATGGGGCGATTTTATCTAATGTCAGTTTTTCGAGCAAATTCAGTGATTGGGAAAACTTTGAGTTGAAGAGAAATTTATCTGATAAAAGAAAAGCTCGATTGTTTTCTGACAAGATAAATTAACGACAGAATATATAAAAGCACTATATGTTTAAAATTCAAAAATCTGATAGACTAATTGACAGTTTTTGCAGTTTTGCCAACACTTAATTGCTGTGAAATTATAAGTAACCAAACTTGCGACTCATTGTCATTGTTTAAAAGTGACGTCCGCTTACTAGATATACGCGAGATTAGTGTGACGTCACAATTTGAAACTGTATCCAAACAAAACTTGTTACCATAGGAAATTCCATTTGAGTGTAGATTTTTGATTATTTAAGCGTTTCATACCCGTTTTTGAAATGAATAAATTATTGAAAAGTAAGTAATCGTGTCTACTCAATGTAACAAATAATAGTTTTGATAATGTAAAGTTATCCCGCAGTCCGTATTTTTGATTTTAAAAGCTATATCTGAGGTTATATTTACTGGATTATTTGATTATTGTGAAAATATGAGATAAATAATAGTGATTGTTTGTTCTAGTGTCATCAAAACATGTTTCAACATTCTCTTGAAACCATTTTTAATGATAATATGAGCTTGTTAGTGAAAAATGCTTAATTGAAGTGAAGTCCCCTTTCAAGTATCCGAATGACGAAAAATTAAAACCACTCTCAAAAGACAGGAATTACATAATTTATTTTGATGAAAATATATCAGTGATAATTGAAAAATATAACTATTATCACCAGATACAAGGTGCATTACATATTGCATGAGAGGACATGTGCTATTTAATATTATGGATACCAAGTGACTTGTGGGAATTGCTCGACATCAAGAATGGAAGAAAAATTTACATGTTTTAATAACATTCTACCTTTACAAATTTGTACCATTTATATTAACATAATAAAATGTTCATAATTATAAATTTTGATTTGTGGTAAGAAAATTAAATTGAGGAAACGTTGTAAAGTTACATGATTGAAAATATGCCATTTAGTCTGAAAACTCAGAACATCATGTCACAACTTTGCCTCAATCAAATCATATTTGTATGAGGTGCAGAGTTCCTGTTGGTTGCTTTCAAATTTTACTTGGCCCGTAGGCTCTTTTTTTCAACTACATGTGTAAACATATTCAATTTTATCTAAAAACAAATAATATAAACAAAACCGTTTCCAAATTTCTTTATTACACAGAGAAATATTTACTTGTAATACAATGGTTTACAGTTAATAGAAAGAGGAAAGTAAGGTACGATGTGGAGTTTCAATTTAAAATAGCAAACGTTTAAAAAATCATACAAAGCAAATTATAAAAAATGTAATGCGAAAGATGTGCAATGACAAATAATATTGTATATGTTATAGGCAGATCGATATATACAGTACAAAATCAAACATACAATGAACACGTACAAGTTTGTTTATACCTTGTTTGCAAAGATTGATCATGTACAAAAAAATAGTTGGCTAATTTTCTTTTCTCCGTCCATAAAATGACAGCTACGCAAAAAGCTCCGGGATCTGGTTCTATTGTTCTACAAATATTGTATAAACACACAAAATAAAATGTTATATTTATCATTATGTAGGTACCTTGTCAGCTTCATCAATTTGCTTCTTACTTTTGGATCCTTTGGAAATCTATAAAACTTACAGTTCTCTCTCACATTATAATGATTACAGACTGGTGGCCAGCACAGTACCATTATTCTTTATGTGAAGAAACCTAAAATTAGATAATACAGATAGAAAAAGAATTAAAACAATTGTGTTTCATAAGTTTATAATAGCATGTTTAGGTTAGATAACTCTTTTATTAAAATTATATTGTTATACATACCTATTTTGACTGGAATCGAATATATCTCTTTGTAAAAGTCTTAGTGTATATCTAAATGCATAAATCAGCAGGTATATTCAAAATATAAGGGAATAATCTCTGGTCCAAAATCACACCAATGGTATCTAAATGGCTAGTTATGTTTGTTTGGATACAAAATTGACATAACCTAAGATTACGACGTCACCACTAATACCGCGTATTGAGGAAGAGAAGTCTTTATCCGATAAAATAGGATGCACCTTTTTTATCGATGTCAAAGTGACCATAACATTTCCAGGTATATGACATTTTAACATTGGAGTTAATTTATCATTCATAAATACCTTATCTTATAATGTTCGTTTTTTCACTGCATGCCGGCGTGTGGGGTTCGGTTATCTGCTGTATGATGTGTTGTTTTGCATCGTTTTTTTTTCTCGAAGGCTGGAAATGTTTTTTGTTTCGGACTGTTCAGGCTGCTTGGTGTCCTCGAAGGACGTTGGAGATTTGTATTTTTTAGACTGCAAAGGCTACGATACGGATTCTATCCTGGCTCGTTAGAACCATGTTTCACAGAATCATCCTTTTTATTTAGTCTGATTGTGAAATGCGGGTAATTATATTTTTTGTTCTCGAAGGAGGACTGTTTGATGTGACGAGATTTATTTTATTTCAGTATAGTGTGTTGGGTATGGTTAAATTAAACTGTTATCCACTAGATTTTATTTAAGGATTTCATCATAAAGTTTTAATTTGCCTCACAATTAAGAAGTTACTACTTTGTCACTATTGTTGTTTTTTAATTTTAATTATCACGTACCTTGCCAATGACGTGAATTCGCGTCATTGGCAATGTATCATACACGCCGAGGACGTGAATTCGAGTCAATGTATACGGTACTTTCTACGAACTCCAAAATCTACCGGCGTGGCAAACGTGGATCTAATATTTGTATGGCGTATTTCTAGGACTGCAGGTAACATCGTGGCGGCCGTGGTTTTTCAGTTGAGGTTTTGAAGTCTGTTTGCGCAAATGGTATTTCTGTGATATAATGGATCGACCTAGTATATCAAAGGATACGTGTGATATCGAGTTTAGTGATGAAGGAAGGTCAAAAAGGTATATTTAAAGAAAAAGTACTAATTGAAAATATTAATTTGAATTAATTTAATTTGAGGTTATGTTCGTTTTTTATTACAGGTGGCAAAAGAAAAACGTGATACTCCAGAGGAGGCAATTGAACTGTTATTTGCGGGTGAATTTGATTCGGATGAAATTCAAAGCGATTTCGAAGATGATTACCACATTGAGGGAGAGTCTTCTGAGAGTGAGTCTGATTTGAATGAAAATCCTGATAATCAAAATGCTCATAATCAAAATTCTGAAGAGGTTTGGGAATGGACAGACACCGTTAATTTAAAAGTAATCGATTTTTCCGCCACACATATACCACTAAATACTGAAAAAGTAAATGAGCCCTCTGAATATTTTAATTAGATAGCAACAGATGAATTTTTAGATTTTGTAGTTTCGCATACAAATAAATATGCAGAAGAAATATTTCTTGAGGGAGTAAGCAAATATTCATGAATAGCATCATGGAAGGATGTAAGTAACCCTGAGTTTCAAATTTTTTTGGGACTTCTATTTCACACAGGCACAATAAAACTTAATAGAATTGAGGACTACTGGAAGACTAGTTACCTATTTAATATTCCAGTCATCAGAAATTTTATGCCGCGCAATAGATACCTAAGCATCCTCAGATGTTTACATTTTGCCGATAAGCCTCAAGGACCACCTATTCCAATCGATCGTCTCTACAAAATACGACCTGTGATAGATGAATCAATGATGCTATGGAGAGGGAGGTTGGCTTTTCGCCAATATATCAAAAATAAACGACATAAATATGGGGTAAAATTCTACATGTTGTGTGAGGAAGGATTGATTCAAAAATTTATCATTTATGCTGGTGCATCGATCTAGAAATATGTGGAAAAGGACACTGTTCAAAGGTTGTAATGAAGTTATTAGAGGATAATCTTGAAAAGGGACGTGCAATCTATTTGGGCAATTTTTATACCAGTGTAAATTTAGCTTACAATTTATTAAATAAAGGAACTTACTTGACGGGAACATTAAAATATAAGACTAAATAATCCTACCGAAATTTTAGAAAAAAAAATGGGCAAAGGAGAATTTATTGTAAAATATGAAAACGGGGTCACAGTTTTGGAGTGGATGGACAAAAGAAATATATTAATGTTATCTACGGAACACGAAGGAACACTTATCGATACTCAAAATAGACAGACAGCATCAAGTGAATCCACAGTGTAATGTTGAATATAATAAATACAAGAGTGGTGTTGACAGAAGAGACCAAATATTCTCCTATTATAATTGTGAACGGAAATCAATTAGATGGCACCAGAAGGTAGGCATACTACATATTGTGCAAAACATGCTGGTAAACTCTTATTATACAAAACAAACGTACCGGAAGGAAAACTGTCTTTTTATGAGTTCAGATTAAAAATTATTGATTACCTGTTATCTTTCCATGAAAAAGATACTAATAACGTCCCCAACAAGAGAAAAAAAGTAGTCATTGTCCACAGAAACTTCAAAAACAGAATAAGGATGGCAATCATCGTTCAATACGATGAAAACGTAAAATATGCTATTCTAAGAAAGTAAGAAAATACACTATATACCTTGAGTGTGGAGATAAACCATCTTTATGCCTTGATTGTTTTTCGACCTACCACAACAGTGTCGAGTAATATAATATAGTTAATATGGTGTTCATTTTATTTTAGTTTATTATAATTCCCAACAAACCAAACGCCATCGGAAAACATACGGCCGCCAGTCGGCACGCACGGTACTCTGGTGGCTGAAGTAGCCATGATCTGGACCTCCGTCGGCCCAGTTCGCATATATCGTTCCTAATGTACAAAGAATCGGCAACTTAACAGCAAACCGAGAGCGGCTGTTATGTTTTCGGGCCGGAAGTGGCTACTCCTCGGACACTCGCTACCGGGAGACCATATTTCGTGCCAAAACTGATCCGCAGGATGTTTTGCTGGCTATATCCGACTCCGGGCCGCGTTCGGTTAGCAAGCCGTAAGTGGTACCAAATCATTCGCTTTTAAATTTCGCGCCGCATCATTTGACGGCCATTTTGCTTATATTTTGTATTTTTGTGAGGTTATTGTTTATTGTTGTGTTACTCAACTCTTACTCTTAAACTAGGAAAAAAGAGTCTTGTTTTATGTTGTTTTTATATTTGGTGCTGATTTGGATATAGTATCGTGAATCGTGCTGCCGTGATAATACTCGTAGATTATCAATTTTATTATTTGATAATTTTTGTGTTTCTCCGCTGCCAGTTAATTTATTGTTATTTCAAGAAAGTGCAGGCAGAAGACAAGTGTAAAAATGAATAATGTCTCAGTCGCATTTACATGATGGAAAAAATAATTTGTAATTACAAGTGTGAAGTATCTTATGGTACAAGTGATTAATGTAACAATCTCAAGCAAATGTTACTTAGCTTAAATTTTAAAAGATGTTAGTTTGCTAAATTCTATTTAAACGTATATAATTATGGCGTCTGTACATAAAATAAGTAAGAGACAAGAGCGGCGTTTGATTGCCACGCGAATGCAATCAATATTAAGTGATTTTATTTCTATAAACGAGACTTTGAGATCTGAATGTTCAGAGCCCAAGACAGAATCTTCAATCTGTGCATCTCATTTCGAACAAGATGTTGTCTATAATTCCCCAAGTAATTCCCAATATGATCCTAATTTGGAGACACAATCTAAAACTTCCAGCATCACTTCTAACATTTCTAACTCCAGTTTCATTGATAGTCACCGATTAGCGAAATCCAGTGACTGTATTGAAGAACAGGCAGGGCCTTCAACAGAAAGTGTTCTATCAGAGACCGAGTTTGATTACATATTTAGCTCAGATTCTGACTCTGATATCAAGAAATCTAACAATGAGCATGGCAAAACAGATAATAAGAATAAAACTGACCCAATTGGCTCAAAAATGCTCCAGATAGAGCAGGAGGAAGAGCCAATCGAAAAAGTAAAAAATAAGAGATTTATTGTATTTATAGATTTTTATTTCAGGCGATTAGTCTAATTTAATTTGTTACTTTACTTAATTATAAATTAGGGTATTTTGTTTTAGTTGTTCAAAACTTCGCCGTTTAATTCTTACTATTAAAATCTTGTTTACTTGTTTTATATATCTACATTCTGTCATATGATATGGGAACTATGAAAAATATGTATAAATATTTTTTGTTGTTATTTTAATGTATATAATTTCCTAGCCGATTATTCTATAATAATTTGTTGCTGATTTTAATATAAATAAGATGGTTTTTTCGTTAAGTTTCTTGTAACTGCGTATTTTATGTATAATATGTACACATTTTCCGTTCCTTATTACTTATAAATTGGGAAAACTTATTTTTTGCATTTGTTGTAAAAGAATGTTGATATATTGACATTACTTTTTTTGTTGTGTAACTAATAAATGGTCTAATGTTTTTTTACAAAGTGTTTTATTATACAAAGTACAAGTTTAGATTTTATTATGAAAAAATTTTAGACATCTTTTTTTATCAATACCATACCAGGGGATATTTCCCTGAATCTCTGTCATGCATTTTTAAATGTTTTTCTTCACAATTGCTAAAATAATTTATCTGTTAATTTAAAATCCCAATTTTTATTTGATGCATCTATATACAAAAACCATTATTATAACCTTTCACATGTTGTTTTTCAGATGAGATATTTTGCTGATTTCCAATATTAACATATTTAAGCTAGAAATATCAATTTTATACATAATAAAATACAATTATCATTTCTTCCGCTTAATAAAGGGTATTCAATAATTATCACATGGTCACAGTCGCCTATGGATTACAAACCATATTTTATTGAACAGCCGATAGAAAGTTTATCATAAGAAAAAACATTTCTCAATCAAATACAAATATTTTGGGCGTCTGCGTATATTCGTCTGGCCGATAAATGGTGGCTTACAAGAGGATTGTCCCTCTGCGAGCCACCGATGGACTGCCGTCCACTTACCGGCTATCTACCATCGGCCCTTCGTCGGTTTTACCGGCTATCTACCATCGGCCCGTCGTCGGTTATTCAAAGGCGTTGCCGAGGTTGAATGGTTGGCTAGCCTACTCTTAGCCACCTGGCGGACATGCCCTACCTACACGCCGAGCCGGGAGCTGTAAGCGGGCCGGATGCGGCAGTTCGGCATACCACTTTCGTCCCATTATCGGACCAGCCAGTCTGTGTTTGTTGGGTTGTTTTAGTTATGTTTTCTTTTGAAATAATATATTGATTTTACTTAATATTTTTTATTTATAACAAATACGACTCATTCATTATAATTCATCATTCTACTGTTGTCATGGGAAGCACAGATATTTAAGTAGGTGTACTTAATACAATAAATATTATTAGCTTTGTCCGCGGGTCAAAAATAGAATCGATTACGAACCACTTGATAACCAATTCAGAATCGATGTAATACGCATGCTTGATTAGGAACTGATTCAGGATTTTTATTTACCGCGAACGATTTAAGGACTACAGGAAAAGTTTATCTTTCGACAAAGGTTATCTATGCTTTCGACTGCCTCTTACTGTTGAATAGTGTATTAAATCTAACCTAAGAAACTTAAAAAATGAGCGGCTATAAGACAGTTATTTAAGTTCAATTTATGCTTACACTAACAAGATTAATGTAACACGGTCGACATTAAAAACACCCTGTATATATATTTTTGAAAAGAAGTACAATAATACTACGTCGGGTGATTCATAGGTTTTAATCACAACGAAGGAATGTGATAGAAACATTAGTTTTTGGGTAGAAATTTAGATTCTTACGAAAGAGAAAGACAGATAAAATTTAACTGTTAGCAAATACGTTTGATTAAAAAAATATTTTTTGTCAGACGGCATGGAAAACAACCCATGAATTGATTATTACATTTTTTCGTTTTCATTATTGCTGATAGATCACAATATATCTGAATTTGTGGTGTTTCCATCAACTTCAGAGGAGGAATTTTGAAAATAGACTCGTAAATGCTTTCTATACACATTAATGGTCTAAACGGGAACTTTGTATTACTTAATTTAACTACAAATTTATACTTTAAACTTGACTGGAACAACCATGTTAAACAAACTCGCCATCAAATAACAGTTGATGCCAGTTTACTCTGGCTCCGATTTTTTGGTAAAGTGCATGGGCAACCGTACCGAACTTTTAGTTCTAATAAAAACCCATCAACTGCTATAACCCATTTGGAATCAATAATGAACCGAATCAATGGGACCCGCGAACACGGAACTGTAACTAAAAATTCAGAACTGAGTGAACCGCGCACGACAATTTTGAATGTGCGCATGCGGCCAGTCCCTAAACTGTTTCGGAATCAGACCCGCGAACAAAGCTATTACTACGCCAATGACGCGAATTCACGTTTTTCATGTCGGGCGCCATGGACGCGAATACACGTCTCGACAGTTTCCCGCCAGCAGATGGCTGGCGCTCGGTACTAGTCGTATATAGAGGACAGCAAGGAACGTGTTAATATTGTTTACTATTTGTGTTTTCAAGGTTATGATTTATTAAAGTTTTTCTAACACGAACGCGAGAAAACTAAAAAGTAGGCGAAACGCTGATCAGAGTCTTAGAGTATATGTACTAACCATTACTACTCCAGTGCTCACGACGTGGATACGCGTTTTTTAACTGTTGGGTACTTATATACTTCCGAAAATATTCTTTTTATGCCATGCGAGGAAAAATAACTACCTTTTTAAAAAAAGTGTTTAGCACCTGGCTAACACAAGTGTAATCCAGCGCGCAGTTAAAGTAAACGTTCTAGTTTTAGCTAGACTTTTTCATTTTAATTTATTGTTCATATTCGACCTGTCTCATTTCATTATTTGATATAAGGTGCGTTCTTTTTGACTGAGATCTCAGTTAATCTCAGCTCACATCAGTGTTGTAAGGTGGAATCAGTTGGACTTGAGTCGGAAATAAGGTGGCGGGGATGAAGACATATTTTATTTGCTTGGGTTATTTGTAGTTTTAACCAAGGTTATCTATAGTTTTAACCATTGACATATAAACACACATAATCTATTTTTCTTTTGTTACAAATTAGGGATACAATAACATTATTATTGTTTTGTTTCTTATTCACGCATGCGTCGACAGATCGCGCGCTTCAATTGAGATGTCGTTCTTTTTGGTGCTTACTCACATCACCTTAACTGAAGTGATCTGAGATCTCGGTCAAAAAGAGCGCACCTATTGTGAGATCAATAAATTCTATTCTATATGTTCTCGGTGTTACATATCAATGCTCAGTTTGAAAAATAAATTTATTACTAGATGACTAGACATTCTTTGTATATTCGAGCAGTGGCTATCATATTCAGAACTATCAGCAATTAATATAAATGTTTTTCCACTGTTTTCGTTTTACTGTCGCTCTAAAGGTTAGCACGGAGGTGTTGTGATATTTGGCAACAACAACCTGTAAACTGATCTAATTTTTGTTTAATTAAACATGCAACATTTTGTGCTGTTGAGAATAGTGTTTTAATTTGCATCTATAGATCTTCGTCAACGGGCAATGCCGAAATTTTCAGAAGCATTTTTTAATTTACTCACTTTTTTCAACTAAACATAAACATATTAGTCTAATTGGCGATTTAAACTCGGATATTGGTGGTAATTATGAGCATGAACTTTATCTATCAATAAAATATTTTATAATTTTTATTTATATATTACATACCTTATATTCCAAATCCCTGATATTAATTCACCTTTACATATTAATACCGAGCCGCTCATGGCAACCAAATATTCAAAGCCGAGCAAGCGAGAAAATATTGAGGTGGAGCCTAGTGCAGCGTTGCCAAAGAAGTATAAATGACTTTCTCCCCAAACATAACGATCGATAGTATTTACTACGGATTTATGAATGACTTGGCTCGTCTATCTTTAGTTGAATGTTTTTGGTTATGACATTATTGTTGAAAAATGATCTTTTTGATTTTTTATTATTTCATATATAACCTTTAATATGGTAACCTGAAAATACATTAATTAAAAATATAATGAAGTCGAATGCTAACATTTTGTAGTATAAATTGAGGAAATCAAAAGTCATTTCAATGAAAATATTTAATAGTAAATAAGTATAGCACCAGAAATATTCAATTTCTTTGATTTTAACATGATTTGTACAATAAAATAAGATCACAACATATCTAAGTGTATGGCCCCAAGTATGGCTTTTATTTAATACAATCTGAAAATTAACAACGTTTTGCTAATCACCCACATCGCTGTCTCTATCTCCAATGAAATAAAGTAGATGAAAAGCTAATGCTAGAAGTAAAGTACCTAGTAAGTCACCAATAGCCGTTAAATAAGGAATAGCAGAATTATCGGGATCAATTCCCATCTTCCACATATTTAAAGTCATAATTTGGGCAATATATAATAATAAAAATACCTGCAATAATGCGGCAGATAAATACACCACCATAAAAACGAACGTGAATGAAGTATGACCTGCCTGAAGATAACTTATAGTATAAGAAAAAATAAGATGCCCAGGTACTACCATCAACATTAACATCTGAGCAGTACCTGCATGACTGGATTGCTTTTTGTTACAAAAAGCCGTACACGGATTTATGCAGATATGCATATTCCGAGGTAATTGCCCAGGCTGAGCAATACTATGGAGTTCAGTTGAAATTCTACTAGCTTGTACAGCTACTAAATTTCCTCCAACTCCATTAATGACTAGCTGATATACTGCCACCCCTTTGAATTGGGACACTGTATAATCTAAAATCAAACCACCAATACTACTGATTATCATAGCAGTTATCACAGGACTCCAACCACTGAATAGAACTTTGCACGTATGCTCATTTCTGCTTGCTATCCAACCCCAAGCAGGTACCATAAGCAATCCTAAGGCAATAGAGCTTGATGTTAAGTACGGATGCACATCCATTGTATGATAAAAAATAGAAGCTAACCAAGATAAACAAGCTAGTGTAGTAAGATCTCCTAAGCTTGCCGCTATAGGAGTTGCTACATTATCTGGATTAATATTAAGATATCTAGATACGAGGATAACACCAACCATAATTAATCCCAAAATAAAACTTGCTCCAAACGCAGTAACAATACTACTGGCACAGAGCAAGAGCGCGTGCTTAAAATTTATTTCCCCAGTAGGAACCCACCCAAATATGGTCGCAGCTACAGATGCCAGAAATCCAACGACAATGGCTTGACATAATATTAAGGCAAGATTTCCTACTATCAAACTGATCTTTTCTTTATATACATCCAGGTGTCCTAGATTAGCATGAGTTGATAATCTGGAAGCTAGAGTCATTTCTAAATTTCCCTTCAAACCTAGAAGGGCAGGTACTAATATGTAAACTTCACTAACATTCCTATAAACTGGCCAATGCTGCACTTTATCTAGTAACAAACTTGCTGCAACCATTCCAAATCCAGCCAGCAGAAAAGGAATGAACATTTGCATTGCAGTTACCCATAGAGGCTCCTTTTGATCAATACTGCTATCAGTCTTTGAAGTGATCTCTCCACTGTTGAGGAGAATGCAAGTATCTGATGCAAGCTCATTTTCTTCATCCTGAAATATGGAAAATATAAATATTATTATATGTTCAAGTAGTTATATGTGAAGCTCATACTCATAATAAATCGGTTTGATTAATGAACTCGACTTTTATCCTTAATAAAGAGTTACGTTTGTTCCTCTAAATCAGCGGTCGCCAACCTCTCAATGTGTTGAGCTACTTTGTTAATTTTGGAATAAACAGCGAGATACCCACACGGAAGCCACGTAACGCAACGTAAATGCAATAATCCACAGTTAATTTATCATTATATGTATTTATTTTACTATTTAACTGGTAATACACAATACATAGGTACTAATAATAAACTAATAACAAAATAACTGATATTACTAGTACGTACTTGTTCATAGCTACATTCCTACCTACCAAACGAAGGTGTTTGAAAAATAAACACAAACTTTTATCCAGCCACAACGGCATGTCACGTAATATTTAAAAATAGTTAATAATAACATCAAAAAAGTAACGCACTATCATGAACATAAACATTGAAAAATAAAAAAACAACGGCTGACACTCAGACTCATCGATAATTTTTTTAATGTTTGCAGTATACTTTTATACAGCCATTCGAATACAATTATCCAAATGGTCATCTGTAAGTCGATTGCGATATTTGTTCTTAATAAACTTCATATTGGAAAAAGAAGATTCACACAAATAGGTTGAACTGAATAATGTTTTCACTTCCAAGGCAACACGGCATAGAACTGAATATTTGTCTTTACTTACAATAAGCCAGATACATTTGGTACTTGAGACTAACGATTTTAAGGCTAAATAATTTTGAAACTCAATTACTTCCATTTCTGTTGCAGCGTTGTCTTCGCCAAAGTTCTGCATAACACAAGTTGCAAACTGTTGGATATCAAGTTCCATAAAGGGTAAAACAACAAACTGCGCTACTAAAACCATTTCGTTGAAATCCTTAAAACGATTTTTGAAGTTATTCTTCAGGGTAGAAACTATTTCTACATGATATTTGCTGTCATAGGGTTCTAATGGATTTTGAGATATTTTTTCTGAAATAATAGGAAAATGCTTGGCATCGCTGTTAATTAGGTTTTGTTCCCAAACCTCCAGCTTTTATATCAGAAATCATTTCCGCTAGTTCTTTGTCTCTCCCCTGAAGCTGCAAATTAAGTTCGTTTAATATCTCTGTAATGTCCACGAGAAAACCAAAATCTCTAAGCCAGATTGAATGTTCTAGTTCCGGAGTCGGTTCATCGCGTTGTTTGAAAAGGTTTTGAATAATCTTCTTTGTAACGCTTGAGCTCTAATCTTGTTCACAATTTTTACCACCAGTTTCATAACGTTGTTTAGTTTCAGGAAATTGCGGAAAAGTTTCATCTTTACGACATAACGCCACCAGACCCTTATCACAACCCACCATAGCTGGAGCGCCATCGGTTGTCAAGCCTACCATTTTCGATATTGGAGTTTTCTCGGAAGAAATAATATTTTTTAAATAAGAAAACAACTCCTGTACAGTAGTGTGTCCTTTCAGTGGAATAAACATCAAAAGATCTTCTTTAATCGTAAAATCACTAAAAACCATCCTGACGAACACGGCCATCTGGGCAGTGTCAACGACATCTGTTGATTCATCCAGTTGAAGTGAAAAATAAACACAGTTATCTAAGTCAGTTCTTAACTGTGAAAAAATATCATTGCTCATTACTTCTACACGTCTCATCACTGTATTAGCAGAAAGTTGCATAGATTTTATAGCTGAAACTATCTCGACTTTATTTCTAAAGTTGGCAAATAACGAATCAGCAGCTTCTAAAAAAGCCTGTTTTATCATTTCCCCGTCTTCATAAGGTTTCTTTTTTTGTGCAATTATCTGGGACACACGGTACGATGCTTCAGTTGCAGCATTATTTTGTCGACTGTTCTTAAAAATATTGATTGTTGTCCAATTTACTGCTTTTTTAACTGTTTCAGTTTCTCCTTTCTGGCGGCAGAATGTAGTGGGAATGATTTTTTCAGTTTTATGATGTCTCTCAATATTTCCTTTTTTAGCAACGGAGACCGAAGTATTACATAGCAAACACACATTTTTATCTTTAACTTCTGTAAAAAAGTATTGTTCTTCCCATTCCGAATGAAAGTGGTATGTCTTTACCTTCTTACAAGTGCTTGCCATAATATCATTTTTTGTTGTTCTCTACTAACCCAACCGCTGGACGTAGGTTACGCGTTCAGTTTTAAGCTAAGCGCAATGTCGCCGCGCCGTGCGTATTTATCCCGTTCAAAGCAATCCTGATCGTTCTCGAACACTAACGCGCTAGTCCGGCTGGTCGGTTCTAGCTTGATGGCGTCAGCGGCAGATCGCTCACCGCAATGTTGCCGCTGTTTATGTTTAATATTATGAAAATTAGATTTTTTTGTGGAATTTTCGGAAGCTTCTCTGATTTTTGCAGTTTGTATTTTTTAAATTAAAGTCGTTGTGAGAGCTATCAGAATTGCCTCCACGAGCTACCGGTACCTCGCGATCGACAGGTTGGCGACCACTGCTCTAAATAATGGCAGGGTCTCTTGTAATATTGTAAAATCATTAAACAACCTATCCTAAGTAAACATATAAAATAAAATTAGGACAATGTATGGGAGTGAAAAGTGGAAGTTAATGTGATATAAGTGAGGTGAGTACCCAGAGGTTCTGTAGTTCCTCAATTTTAACTGAACAGCCCTTGCCACCAATTCTACAGATGAGTTAATGTTAATGGCGACCAAAATTTATCAAAAGGTGATGTGCTGGTTTTTCAATTTGTCTATCGCAAACAATAGGTAAGAAATAGTTTCTTTTGATAAAGAACTGCTGCTTGACTTCATTATGCTGAAATAACTCCTTGTTTGCCAAAGTATACCAAGTTAATGGAAACATGCAATAAACGCCCAACTTTATTATACACATTAGCAAGTCATAATTATGGTTCTATAGTACCCAGATACAGCCTTCGGAGTGTATACAAGTGACCAATTTTATGATTCGATATTGTTCAGGGCGCCTCACCAATGAAGCCTTTCGATTTTCAGCTCACCAGAACCAGTACAACGGGTCCTATAAATCCAGTATAAAACCACATTTTTGGAGAAATTTCGGTTTGTTAGCACGATGCAGCATCCGAAGTGTCTACAAGTGACCAATTTTATGATTGGATGTTGTTCGGGGCGTCTCACAGATAAACCCTGTGGATTTTCAGCTTAACTGAGCCAGTACAACGGGTCTTATCAATCCAGATATACCATATTTTTGGTAATTTTTGGAAACATTTCTGTTTCTTAGCACAATACAACCTCTGGAGTGTATACAAGTGACCAATTTTATAATTGGACATTTTCAATGAGAAAGGTTGTGTTACTTTTGCTCCGTAAAAGTGTTGATATGTTTGAGCAAATGGTAAAATTTTAAAAGTGAAATTTATATCCTTCCGATAGTCGCGCCAATTTTTTTTCAAGATTAGTCGCCCCGGTCTCACAGACCAGGTGGGGTTTAAAAATAGGAAATGATTTTTGCATTTTATTTTTTTATATAATATGGTATTATAGTAAAAAATAAATCGTTCTAGTCATAGAAAATTATTAAAACTTTATTAATTGAAATATAATATTTGAAAAAATTCACACAAAAAAACATACAAATATAAATCTATAAAAATCCAACAGAAAATTATAACTCGATTAAAAACTTGAAAATGGTAACTGAAAGTATGCTAAACAAAAAACCTGGAGCTAGATACTATTATTGTTCTTCCCTGCACTTGCGACACACACAGGTAATATGCTCTAAACACAAATAAGTATTGCATTTATAACAAGTTATTGAAAATTCTAAAAAAATTTCAATAACTTTTATTATATTGTGGAATTAACTAGAAACCGTGAGTTTCATTTAAAACACTTGCATAATAAATATTTACAATAAAATATTGATAAATGAACTTATGTCCTATTTGACTAAATCTACATTAATGGAAATACACTGGTCCATACACTGCTTATGAGCTTTCGCAGTCACCATATTATGAATTAATATTTCTAAACAATGGATCAATTTATTTTATCCCTTTGTGAATTTAAAAGCAAAGGGCAAGATAAATAAAAAGTAATCTTACAATATTAAACAAAAAATATCATGATAAAATTTCAAGGTCCAGCAGGGCGATAAGAGTAATTTAATTTACTACCATTGCTCAAAAATAACAATAATATCTACATTTTAACAATTCAAGTTTAGAGAGAGAATATATATTATTGACACAAAAATTAAATTTTATTGACAAAGTTGGCACAAAGTAACATTTTTTACAATCAACACAACAAACATAACAATTTATATTTAAATGAATGGATAGAATTTTCTAGCGAAAAGATCACATAAAAAAGTTACAATTGTCAAAACCAAATTTTTTAGAATTGTAGTAACCATCCAATTATTTAACATATTCCAGGAGATCAGTTATTTAATGGAAAGCATTGTCCCCTTACAAAATAACGAATGGTTATTGAAGTTACTAGATACTACAGATATAGTTTCAAAATGTCCCAATATAAGTCTACAACTATCACCACAAGACAATCCAACCCAATCCTAAACCAATACACTACCAGTTAATAACACTCTTTCAAATAATGGAACAAAATATGTAGAAAACGATTCTGGTCTTCCACATCCTCTCTCAAACCCAAAAGAAGCAGACATCTACAGAAATGAAAAAATTATACAATTGGAAACTGCCACTCAAGTTTCTTACAAACAAACTGGCAAAAGAAAAGTCGAATAAATATGATCACCTCCACCTACCAGACGAAGAAGAACAACTGCTTTTAGAACCAAAAAATCTATCTAGCAACCTCAAAAAACCCAAATCATGCACCATTTCTGTTGAAGAATCAATGAAACCAGTAAGAGCACTGTTTATAGAAAACTCCAATAAAAACGTTTCAACATTTGAAGTCATGGATGGTCTATTAGACATGCTACATGACATCTATCCATATATCACCGACAGAAAATTAAAAACTCGATGTACCGTAGTTAGGAATAAAATCAAGAAACAGTTGAACATAATAGATGACAGTGACTCCTCAACAATATATTACTAAATCACGTCACAATAGTTATTATTAAAATTCAATTTGATCCTACAGTGGAATCTAAATGCATATTTTACCCATCTAGACATGGCAAAAATAATTTTAACTGAATACTCTCCAACTATAATCGCATTACAAGAAACACATTTCAAAGGTTATGCACATAAACTCAAAAACTACCAATGCTTTTATAAAAATAGATAAAGTAGTAGACACGCAAGTGGGGGAGTTGCACTTTATGTAGATAATTCTATTGAAACAAAGAGTATTCCAATTCAAAGCAAACTTGAAGCAGTTGCAGTGACTAGATGTAAACCCAGATATGAGTACCCTGAATAATGTTATTTGTCAAATACCCAGTCCAGCTATAATTCTAGATTTTAATGACCATAACCCGATATGGGGATCAGATAAGATAACACCCTTAGAACGTTCTCTAGAAAATATTTTAAATAATTCTAACCTCAACCTACTCAATGATGGTCAAGGAACACGATTTAACATAATCACAGGAGAAACATCAGCCATTGACTTGTCACTTTGTGAGTCATCTCTTTCTTCATCTCTAATATGGGAACCTCTTCCTTTTCTATATAACAGCGACCATTTTTCTCTTTTCATTAAAATCATTTCAAATGCAAAATACCCTTCGTTCATACCAAAATGGCGATTAGCAGATGCCGACTGGAATTTATTTACATCACTAATATGAATCAATGAATCTTTTAAATTCGAACCACCAATAAATATAGACAATTTAATACTTCTTGGAAGCTGCTGAAGAAGCCATCGGTCAAACTACATTTATAGAAAAACATATAATGCTCCCTTGGTGGAATAAAACTTGTCAAACCACGTTAAAGCTTTCTGAAGCAGCATTCTATAAATTTAAAAGAGATAGAACAATTCAAAATAAAATAGATTACAAAAGACTGAGAGCACGCACAAGATATGTATTTAAGAATAGTAGACAAGAATCTTGGAAACAGTTTGTATCTAAATTAAACAATTCCACCCCATTAGCTTCGATTTGGAATATGATTAGATGAATATCTGGAAAGAAAACTATAAAGAAGGTACAATTCCTCCAATATAATAATACAAATACCTCTGATCCTCAACATATAATAATAATAATATATGTTTATTTCACAACAAAACAGTAATATACAAACTACAAAATTTAACTAACATTTTTCATGTAGAAGTAAACAATTAATCACTAGGTTACAACAACTTGCGTATGATATAATAAATAGATACAGTAAAATTAAATTATAAAGATACAATTAAGTAAATATTATTTTTAGTATTGACAGTGTCAGTATTGTTACGAAACAGCACACTGGTATAGTCCCTAAAACCGACTCTGTCTAAGCCAAGTATAGAAGTTAAAGTTTTGGCGGATACGCAGTTATAAAAAACTGTTTACGAGTTCACGACTATCTTATGTAAACAGACTTATCTAGAAATGGCGAGAAAAATTATTTGTGTGTGTAAGCCGCAGCCCAGAATTTACTAGTAAAAATGGCTTTAATATAAATAAGGACCGATCAGCGGAAGAGTGAGTTGATAAAAGTGATCTCGTGAAATAAATACACCGAAATAGCAAACAGTAAATATAAATTAGTTAAGTGTACATATAAATTAGTTTAAGTGAATATACTGGGTATATATAAATTAAGTGTTAGTGATTAGTTTAGTGTTTTAAATAAATTAGTAAGTAGCCATACCGAGTGTTTGAAATTTATCCCACCCGTAATAAAATATTTTAATAAATAAGAAAAACATTACATTGGTGTCAGGTGTGGGGTAATATAAATAAATATCTACGTAAAAATGGCCAAGAGATTAAGGGACCTGAAAGTGGCGGAATTACGAGCGGAATTGGAAGATCGTGAGTTGGAAACGTCCGGTAAGAAAAGTGAATTAGTAGAAAGACTTAAAGTGGCACTGGAAAATGACGGCTTTGATCCAGAAACAGTTTTATTTAATGACGAGGCTTCCACCTTAATCTCGTCAATTTCTGCCATGGAAGAGAAGATCTCAACTAATGTAAAGAACGATATTTCTGCTATGAAAAACGATATTTCTGGCATGGAAGAGAAGATTTCTACGAATGTGAAAAGCGATATTTCGGCTATAAAGAACGATATTTCTGCTATGAAGAACGACATTTCTGTTAATATGGACGAGAAGATTTCTACTTTGAAGAACGATATATCCGCCGACATCTTATTAATGAAAAACGACATTGCCGCTGACGTTGAAAATGAAATTTCGTCTCTAAAATCTGAAATCGAGAATAAGATTACAACGATAGACGAGAAAATCAAGGAGTTGGAGGAAAAGATTGCCGATTCAAGAACGCGAAGCACGCCAGAGGAAGAAAAGAAGACCGAGCAAACGAAACCTTGCAAGCCAGAAACAGTATCTAAGTTTGAAGATATTGGCAGTTTTACCCGAGTCAAGGCCCCAACGTTCGATGGAAAAATGTCGTGGACCAATTATGTGAAACAATTTGAGGCAGCCGCTAGAGTGAATAATTGGTCCGACAGAGAGAAGGCAGTGAATTTAACCATCGCGCTTCGCGGAGATGCCTTAGATGTACTCCAGACGATACCTTTGGAAGAAACGGATGACTTCGAGCAGCTGAAGAAGAGGCTGGACATGCGATATGGTCACGAACATTTGGAACAGATTCCAGCTGAAGAACCGAAGGCGGAAACGTGACGAACCCCTTCAAAAGTATGAAATGGATATTGCCCGACTAGTTCGATTTGCTTATCCATCAGCACCAGAGAACATGATGGAATGTTTAGGCATCCAGGCCTTTATTGACGGCTTGTGTGACCACGATATGGAAAATACGCTTCGATTAGCCCATCCTAAAACATTGGCCGATGCATTGACTGCTGCTCTTGAATATGAAGCAGCCACGATGGCTTCGGGATACAACAAAGATAGGACCATACAGGGAGAAGGTGATGATGACAGACTTGACCAGATCGTCAACTTGTTGAAAGATATGGTAGACAAGAAGCCGAAGATAATCAGATGCTGGAATTGTGGCGAGCTAGGGCATGTACGTAGTTCATGTAAGCGCCCCAAGACTCCTGCAAACCAAGAACCCCAGTCACAGGAAAACTAGAACGGGTCGGCTACGAGGGGCAGCACCGACCCATGATCGTTCCAAAGACCCTCTCATACTGATAGCTTCTCTCAGATGTCGCAACGACAGTGTATATGTGGATGGCGAAGTAAATGGCAAGAAATATGCTCTGCTGGTTGACACTGGAGCAACTAGAACCATTATACGACCGGAACTAATGAACTCCAAGAAGAAGCTTTTACCAACGAGACTGCGACTGCGGACCGCCACAGGTGAGAGCGCCAACGTTCACGGTGAGACACAAATCCAATTGGGAATTGGCGCAGAAAAGTTCACGCATACGGTAATCGTAGCTGACATTGAAGAAGACGTGATTCTGGGAATGGACGTAATGAATGTACATGGATTCCAATTAGACTTTAGAAACAGAACCATTAAAGTGGGTTCCGAGGAAGTATTCCTGCATCCATATGAAGGCAGCGCGGTGTTGGCAGCTGTACAGGAAGATACCGTTCTACCTGCACGAAGCGAAACCATGATAATAGCACGGCTACAGGGAATCATGGAGGAAGGTACACCGGTTATGATGGAACCAAGGAACCACGACGAGGAGGTTGGCAAAGGAGTACTAATTGGGAAAGGATTGGTTACGTCGGCGAAGGAGATCCCTGTACGATTGATAAACGTGAACGATTACCTAATTACCATCAAGAAGGAAACCAAGATGGGATCCTGCGTACCAGTGACGTCTATAGTTCGTCAGACAACGACCACTGACAATTCTAATGCCAGATTCGAACAGATGTTATCAGTAGCTGGTCAATCTTTGGATCGAGCTGAGAAAAAGAGAATGAGAGAATTTCTCTTGCAGTATCGAGACTTATTCGTACCAAAAGGAGGAAAGACTGGCAGAACATCAGCCGTCAAACACAAAATCGATACGAGTAATGCTAAGCCAATTAGACAATCAGCTCGAAGACTTCCACGAGCGAAGAGAGAGGAAGCTGAAAGAATAATTCGAGAGATGGCAGAAGAAAAAGTAATAGAACCATCTACTAGTTCATGGGTGTCTCCAGTAGTGCTCGTCAAGAAAAAGGATGGAACTACGAGATTCTGCGTGGATTATCGCCAGCTTAACAACGTGACGAAGAAAGACAGCTATCCTCTGCCTCGTATTGACGATACGCTAGACACCTTGGCCGGCAGCAAACTGTTTTCCACCTTGGACCTGAAGTCTGGTTATTGGCAAGTGGAAATGGGCCCAGAAGATAAAGAGAAGACTGCTTTTACCACCGGATCTGGATTATGACAATTCAACGTCATGCCATTCGGGCTCTGTAATGCGCCTGCGACATTTGAAAGACTTATGGAAAATGTCTTGAGAGGGTTGTCTTGGAAGACATGCCTGGTCTATTTGGACGACATCGTAGTACTGGGGAAGACATTTGACGAGCATCTGAAGAATTTGGAAGACGTATTCAAACGACTCCAAGCTGCCCAGCTCATGTTAAACCCGAAGAAATGTCAGCTATTCCAAAACCGAGTCAACTATCTAGGTCATATAGTGAGCAATGAAGGAGTGGCGGTGGATCCAGAGAAAATTGCTTCCATTCAGCAATGGCCGCAACCAACCGACAAACATCAAATTAGGAGTTTCCTCGGACTTTGCACGTATTATAGAAGATTTATCAGGAAGTTTGGAGATATTGCCAAGTCTCTAACGCGACTCACAGAAGAAGCAAGAGCTTTCCAATGGGACGAAGACTGTCAAACGGCATTTGAAACCTTGAAGAGGCATTTAACCTCGGCGCCGATATTAGGATATCCATTACCAGAGGGAGACTTTATTCTTGACACTGACGCAAGCAACGTAGGAATTGGTGGAGTGCTCTCACAGATTCAAGGAGGGCAAGAAAGAGTACTGGGATATTTCAGTAAAGTCCTCTCCAAACCAGAACGAAACTACTGCGTCACAAGAAGAGAACTTTTGGCGGTAGTGAAGTCCGTGGAACACTTTTACCAGTATCTCTATGGTAGGAAGTTTTTAATCCGGACTGATCATGCAGCACTCAAGTGGTTGATGCAGTTCAAGAATCCCGAGGGCCAGATCGCTAGATGGATTGAACGACTTCAAGAGTATGATTTCAACATCGAACATCGAGCTGGTGTGAGTCACCGAAATGCCGACTCCCTGTCCAGTCGGCCGTGCCCAACAGACTGCTCCCACTGCAACAAGGCGGAATCTAGGGAAGCTGCAGTTTCAAGAACTACTGTAGTCAACGAGGAATGGTCACCCACCAGGATCAGAGAAGATCAAGAGAATGATCCTCACCTGAAGATGATTCGGCAATGGAAGAAAGAAAACCGGCGACCTACCTGGCAAGAAGTGTCAAGATTTTCACCGAAACTCAAGGCGTATTGGGCTCAGTGGGACTCCCTTGTCCTGGAAGAAGGCATATTGAAAAGAATCCTTGAGAACGATGATGGTTCCGAGAAGAGAAAACAGATAGTTATCCCGAGAGCGAGAGTAGCTGAGGTACTGAAGAAGTTATACGACAGTCCATCGGGAGGTCATCTGGGAGTGAAGAAAACCCTTCAGCGAGTCCGTGAAAGGTTTTATTGGATGAACAGCTCCGACGATGTGAAGGACTGGTGTAAGAAATGTACGACTTGTGCTACGAGTAATGGACCACATCGCAAGAGAAAGGCACCCATGAAACAGTACGATGTTGGAAGCCCTTTCGAAAGGATTGCTTTAGATATCGCTGGACCATTTCCGACGACAGAAAATGGTAGCAAGTACATACTGGTTGTAATGGATTATTTCACAAACTGGGTGGAAATTTACGCTATCCCGAACCAAGAGGCCACAACTGTCGCGGATGTATTGGTGAAGGAATTTATCAGCCGATATGGAGTACCCTTGGAAGTCCACAGTGATCAGAGAAGAAATTTTGAAAGCCATTTATTCCAGGAGATTTGCGACAAGCTGGGAATGAAGAAGACCAGGACAACAGCTTTACATCCAGTCAGATGGAATGGTCGAGAGAATGAACAGGACTATTGGAAAATACCTCTCCAAAGTAGTATCCAGCCATCAGAGAGATTGGGACCAGTATCTTTCCCTATTCGCATTGGCTTATCGATCTGCTGTCAATGAGTCAACGGGTGAAACACCGGCGAAAATCCTGTTTGGACGTGAAATGAGGCTTCCTTGTGACCTGGAATTTGGCTGCCGGCCTGGAGAAGATCTAGCAGGCGAAAACTATGCAATCCAATTGAGAAGAAGGCTGGATGATATTCATGAATTAGTTCGAACAAATATTCAAGTTGCCAGCGACAGAATGAAAAGTCGGTACGACACGCAGGCCACAGAAGGCGGTTTTAAAGAAGGGGACAAAGTATGGCTACACAACCCGACGAGGAGAAAAGGATTTTCTCCAAAATTACAAAAATCCTGGGAAGGTCCATACTTAATCAAGAAAAGGATCAATGATGTTATATATCGCATAAGCAAGATCCCCAACGGAAAACCAAAAGTAGTTCACCAAAACCGACTAGCGCCATTCGAAGGAGACCATGACATCGAGGAAGGAGTAGACCTTATTCGAGATGTGTCTGACCCCACCTTCGATGAATTTATGGGCGCGTATGGAGGTACCGGGAAAGCTAGATATGGAGTCACTTCGGAACAACAACAAGATTTGTTCACTCTCCCGGAAGATTATTCACTGGCATACAACATCCCCGCCCGTATCAAGAACGCACGAGGGTTGGCAACCGTCTTTCGAAAGAAGTTCGGGCAATTAGAAAAACTTGAAGACCAGATTCCAGCCCCTGGCAAGACACTGAAACTGAAACATAATTCGCGGTACGTCTTCTACGTGGTAACTAAAGATGAATTTAAAGATCGATCTACCTACCGCGATGTGTGGGAAGCACTTCGTAACCTCCGAGACCATGTGTTAGAATCCAGCGTGAAGAAACTGGCTATGCCTAAGATAGCGAGTAACCAGTTGGATTGGCGAGTTATCAGGAACATGGTAGAGTTTATCTTTAGAGATACCGGTGTCCAGATATTAATTTGCAGCTACAACCCCCGTTATCAGTATCCGATTAAGACGGTGCCCTGCTATTTCCATAAGATCGGAAAGTGTAGAAATGGGGCCAGTTGCCGATTCAAACATCCAGTCTCGGCTACACAAAAGTTCCAGGAGGAACTTCCATTTAAGGAGGGGGTAATGTTACGAAACAGCACACTGGTATAGTCCCTAAAACCGACTCTGTCTTAGCCAGGTATAGAAGTTAAAGTTTTGGCGGATACGCAGTTATAAAAAACTGTTTACGAGTTCACGACTATCTTATGTAAACAGACTTATCTAGAAATGGCGAGAAAAATTATTTGTGTGTGTAAGCCGCAGCCCAGAATTTACTAGTAAAAATGGCTTTAATATAAATAAGGACCGATCAGCGGAAGAGTGAGTTGATAAAAGTGATCTCCTGAAATAAATACACCGAAATAGCAAACAGTAAATATAAATTAGTTAAGTGTACATATAAATTAGTTTAAGTGAATATACTGGGTATATATAAATTAAGTGTTAGTGATTAGTTTAGTGTTTTAAATAAATTAGTAAGTAGCCATACCGAGTGTTTGAAATTTATCCCACCCGTAATAAAAACTTTTAATAAATAAGAAAAACATTACAGTATAATAATAATGATCAATTCGGTATAGTATTGACAAATTCAGTAATATTGACAAGTTCAGTAGATATAGTGAGTCGGGTAGGTAGATATAATATAATTCTCAACATATACATACACATATATACGCACACACATACATGCACATATTTTTCTTTTTATATCTTGTTTATTATATTTTGGAAAAAGTCTCTATTTTTTGATAATATCCATTTTTTTATTTCACATTTAAAGTTCTTATATCTTTTAATGTTTTGTAGTTCTACAGGTACTCAGCTTAGAATTTTTGGGCCCAAGTAATCAAAGCAGTGTTGTCCAATAGTTTTTACTCTTTTAGGTAAGCTGTATGTGTTCTGTTTATGTCTAGTATCATGAGTGTGTTCAAGACGTTCTAATATATGTTCATTTCGTTTTAGGTAGAACAGTATTATAAGGCAGTATAATTGCCTTAGATCCATAACTTTGCTCATCACATATCAGTGGCGTAACTAGGATGGAGCTCTGGGCGGGGGGGATGTAGGGGGTTGAACTACCTGGAGATCTGGGTATCGGAATTTTTTTCAAATTTTGAGCCCCTATAACTGCATTTTAGGTTTGTTTTTCATATGAAATTGTTGCCTACAGTTCTTAGCTTTTAGTACATTTCAATAACATATAGGTTTTCTGTGATTATGTATTGGATTTGTTTTATTTTTAGTGTTCTGGGGGGGGGGGGTCCTATCCCCCTCATCCCCCCTCCCGTAGTTACGCCACTGTCACATATAACTCATCACTTGGAAACCTGTTACTCTTTTGGTAAATAATTCCTAATATCCACCTTTGTAGTACATTTACATTTTCAATGTGGCAATCATATACTCCACCCCAACCAGAGATGCCATAGCTCAGCTGTGACTGCACTAACGAAAAGTACAACATTTTCAAGTGGTGTATATCCAAGATGTCTCTCAAGTATTTAAATCTTCTCTCTTAATTTGTTAGCAATATTTTTTGTTTGCAGATCCCATTTGAGATGACGATCAATAATAATTCCAAGATATTTAATCCTATCTACTTCTGGAATTTTAGTAGTTATGTCCATATCCAAATAGCCGAGATTTGGTAGGCCTGTCTGGTATGATGTGAAAGGCATCTATTTTGTTTTATCTACATTTAGTGTTAGTTCATGAAATTGAACCCCTGATTTTCTGAAATAATGTTATGCTTATTGAAGAATTTAATTAGCCTACATTTTAAGATTTTTTCAAAAATTTTACTTATGATTGAAATGCGAGTTATTGGCCAATAATTCTCCATTTTAGATATATCACCATTTTTAAAAATATGCTTAATTAAGCCTGTTTTATTTCTTTTAAAGTTTGCGATTTAATGCCGTCTAGTCCTGGTGACTTTTTATTTTTTAACGAATTTATAGTATGTTTCACTTCAGCTTCATCTGTGGGATACAAATACATAGTTGTGTCTAGAATTTGTATATTCTCATTGGGGGGAGGGTATCTTTTGGACATAATTTTTCCCCAAATCACTAAAAAAATTATTAAATGCATTGGCTATATCTTTGGTGCCATTAATTAGTTGACTTTTTTCATTTAAAATGTTATCTATTTTACTTTCAGATTTGGATTTGCCACATATATCAGTTACACATATAACTGTAAAACTGTAATATTTGCACATTACTAGGAATATAATGATAACTCCTTCTATACTCAACAATTTCTACATGGTAAAAATATTGCAATATGTCTTGTTTGAATGCATTAATTACAATGGAAGAATTTGTGGAGGTTCTCGAGAACATAAAACTTACCACTCCCGGACCTGACAACATTCCAATTATCTGTCTGAAACACCTTCCTTTTAAATGCAAAGAAATTATTTTAAAAATCTTCAACTTCATCTGGGAAAATAACTGTTTTCCTAAACAGTGGAGTAAATCCATAATTATACCAGTTCCAAAACCAGGGCAACCAAAATACAGCCCAAAATCGTACAGACCAATTTCTTGAATTTGCAGTATTGGTAAATTATTGGAAAAAATAGTAAGTCAAAGGCTCATGTGGTTTTTAGAAACACAAAATTACATTATGGCAGAGTAAAGTGGCTTCGTTAAAAATCAGTCTACTTTAGATAACTTGCTATATCTTGAATTAGAGATACACAAAGCTTTTGCATGCAAACAGGAATGTGTTGTTCTATTTTTTCACATCCAGAAGGACAATGATTCTGTTTGGCATTATGATATTATAAAATCATTAGAGCAAATATCTATTAATGGCAATATTTTAAAATATATACTTACATAAAGGTCACAAATGGTCAGAGGTAAACACTACTGTTCCTATAATTTTCCTGTAACTTCAGGTGTTCCACAGGGTTCCCATCTGGGATCACTATTATTTAATTTGTTTATTAACTTTATAATGTGCTATTTCCAAAATAGCAAAGCTATATTGTTTGCTGACAAACTCAAATGCTTTAAAATAATTACAAATATAGATGATGCCTCACTTTTACAGAATGATTTGAACACCATGTCTGATTGGTGTACACTAAATGGAATGAGTTTGAACTCATCCAAATGCCACATTATACGTTTTTCTAATCTCTAAGAGTGGCTTGTCAGAACAGACTCAACATTATGAAGTCAATTTCTCATCCAGCTTGGGTAGCAGACTATTCGACACTTATAACTATGTATAAAACATTAATCCGAGCTAAATTAGACTACGGGTTCATTGTATACAATTCTGCATAGAAAAGTTTACTTAATGAGCTAGACAAAATTCACAACTCTGCCTTACGAATAGCTTTAGTAGTATATTGTACGAGACCAATTGATAGTATGAATTGTGAATTAGGCGAACCTTCTCTGACTGATCGTCGCAATTTTTATCTCTATCATACAGAGTCAAAATATCAGCCCATCCAAAGAATATTGTTCACTGTAACATGTTTTCAAAAAGATTCCAGGAGACTTTCAACCACCGTAAACGAATCGATCCCCCATTTCATATACAGCTGAATAGAATTTGATTTACGCTGGATGTTTTTTTACCAAAAACTACGAATATTTCCGATATAAAATCCCCTCCTCCCTGGTCCGTTCGTCTCCTAAAACTCAACACAACCATAAGCCAATTACAAAAAATCAGAAACTCCTTCTGATCAGTATAAACAGACATTCCTTCAAATTATTGAATCCTATAAACATTACCAATGTATATATACCGATGCATCACACTCCAAGGCCGATGTTGGAGTAGCATATACTACGAAGAATATCCAAACCAAATTTAGATTTACCGATTCAACATCCATATATACCACCGAACTTATAGCAATTTTAGAAGCTTTAAAATATATACAAAGTCAAGAATCATCCCACTGGCTTTTAATAACGGATTCTTTAACTGCCATAAAATCCTTAAAACAAATATATAATACCCACTTGACTCTTATACAAATAAAATCTGAACTAAACTCCCTTCAACAAAAAAATTTCGAATCAGTTCCTTTGGGTAATGTCTCATATAGGTATAGAGGGCAACGAAATTGTAGATAAACTAGCTAAAGAAGCAGTTACCGAATTGGAAGATATTTACCTAGAAGAAACTGTACACTTAGACCTAAAAGCATGGATACGTAGAATATTAACATCTCATTGGCAGAGCCGCTGGAATACAAGAAACTCAAAATTAGCAGAGGTAAAAAGTTCAGTGCTTCCTTGTAAACATATTCCCCAGAAATGTAAAGCTCAAACAATATTATCTAGACTACGAATTGAACATACACGTCTAACACATAGTTATTTACTTACTAACGAACAACAAACGGAGTGTTTTACTTGTGATGCGAAACTTAATGTTAAACATTTACTAATAGAGTGTCATTTATATTCAATTGAAATACTGAATCACAATGTAGGAAAAGACTTAAAAGGAGTGCTTAGCGATAAATCGGACTATAATAATTAATAATGTGTTACAATATTTAAAATCTATTAACATGTTATGTAAAATCTAACATCTATAACTGATTGTTTCCAATTACTGTGAGCTAATAACACTGAGTGGTTGAAGCATTAATAAATTGAAAAAAATAACAACAATAAGCCATTATAAATCTCGGGCCATATTAATGACACCAGCTAACTGAATTTGGCCAGCAGGCTGTAGTTTGAAAGGCCATGATCTAGAGGATTTAAATCTGGAGAACGCGCCTACTATGAAGATGGACCTTGTGTTTCAATCTAACCATTTGGGTAGTTGATGTCTAGTAGTTGATTGTGAGCAATAATACTAAATTGAGAGGGTGTATATTTTGCTGCGAGTTTTCTAACACATCAGTGTATTCAGAAATTGTATCAAAGTAAATGAATTCAATTATTTATTCTTATGCAAATGGTGGAGACACAGAGGTAACAGTGTCTATAAAATAGTTTGTTTCTGATAAACCATCTATTTTATTAACAATTAGTTTAAAGAACTCATCTGTTATACTTAAAAAGGAAGAATAGTTGTGTATATGACAATTATGAGCATAGTTCGTATCTGACTTTTTGTGAGAATACAAATTTGCTTAGTATGCCTATGCCAAAAAGAGTATGTATGTAAGTGTTATTAGTCACTGAAATTTTATGTTCGTTGAATGAACTGTTTAAAAAATATCAATGAAAAACCAATCTTCATTTCCAACATTGAGATGATATAGCTTAGTAAGCAAATGCCCACAAAAATATGCATCATATACCTAATATTCACTTTAAAACATCCTGAAGAATTTTTTCATACAAAACTTGATTATACTATTTATTTAGGTATAAGAAAGTGACAGTTTATACTTTTCTATTCAAATAGTTCATGATAATTACTATTTTAATAATTTTAGTTTGTTTTACTAAGAGTATTGTAATCACATGTATGAGTCAAAGGATATGAAGACCTATTTATGATTAACAGTACTGAAGATGAAAATCCAATAACAAATATTTATACTGAGAAGAGATCACAGAGATCCAGAGAAAAACATATACATACAGAATTATTGGCAAATTAACGGGAGTAGATACCACATCCAGCAAATTGAATGAGATAATAGAGTTTATGGGAACTAAATCACCTTTCCTAACAGAGAAAGTAATAATAAATCAATTAAAAATTGGTCACACAATTATATGCCATATCCATCTAACGAAGAACCAGTTCTGAGATGTTCCAATAATTGTACTGTCCCACTTACCATCAAACATTTGTGAAGTATACAAGAAATAAAAACTAACAACCTAAATACCAGTTTGAAGTATATACTAAGCTCTTAGTTACCAAATGTGCCGAAAGATGATATGTAATACCTATTTGTATGACACAACACAGAGATTTAATATTTTGTTAATATAATAACAAATAAGATATTGTAAGGGCAAAGCACTATGTATATCTAAATGAAGCTGTTTAGAATAAGAATTCTAGCTTGTTAATTATTTATGAAAAAGGGAATGTTAAACTTTTGTTGGAACATTACTAAAGATGTGCCAGCATAGCTAGAGCACAGGTTTAAAACCTTGACCAGAAAAGTACAAAATAATTATCTTTTACATGAGCCAGCAGCATCGCTAATGGCAAAACAAAATTTTATATACCAATAAATAACATGTGTCAAATACAGGGAATAAATTGACAACTCATAGGGTGACGTTTCAATGATAACAGCCTATTTGATTAGGTTAAATTCAATTCATTTCAATCAAGGTTTAGTAATACTTACAATATCTCCTTCTTCGCCGTCTGGCATCTTGTCTGCTTTAGAAAACTGTTTTTTTCTATGTTTCAAATTTAAATTACTAGTAATTTTCTCCATTGCAGAATCTAAATAGAAAATTCATGATTAATGATACATGAAAACTTTTGAACTGTCATTTTCACGTTCAGTGAATTTAAGGATAATAAATTTAAATACATGTACACGTAAACATTGTCAAAACATTAAATAAAAATGTCAAAAATTATAATAAACTCCCCTCTTCTTGTCACTTGGCCTCGGCTCTTACCGCAGTCAGCGACTACAAAAATGAATTATTTCTTTCATCATATATTCTATATTGATTTCTATTATAATTTTATATTTTTAGGTATTTTAGTAATATCTGAAGATAACCATTTTTCTCTCACAAAGGGACAATGAATAGTAATTTTTAAAGTGCTAACTGTACAAATCTTACAATAGATGGTACTGACCCGAGACAACACAGTGATGTGCTTACTACAAATATAGGAGAACAAAATGGATTACCAAACATGAAGTTTTTTACAAAAATGACTGAGCATGCAAGTCGCATCGCGTGGCTATTTACGTTGGCTACACTGAATTTACTAAAAAAATGCACTAGTGGATGCGGAGAGCATTCGAAAACTATTCCCAGACGCGAGAAGTCCCAAACTTGACACGACCGCATTGGCGCGAATTATGAAATATATTATTAGGGTGCATGTTTGTTTATAATTTGTTCACCGACTGTTGACCGTGACGTCACATTCTCAGCGCCGGATTAATGATATTTTGCGCCATGGGCAAATCATTTTTTTTCGCCCCTTCCAACTATCTCCCCTCCTCGTCTTTCAGACGGCACATACGACATACGTAAAAGGTATATGTATTTATACAAGAAAAAATAGTAATAATAATATATCAAAAAAAAATAAATTAAAAAGAACACATATAGAAAAAAACGATTACGAGAAAGTTATGATAGTGAGGACAAGGAGACAAACATTCTATCACTGTGGATGATCAATGGTTCAATACGACATTTTTATATCTCTGAAACTCATAAGATTTTCACTGGACTTTCCTTCTAGCTTTCAGAGATATAAATTTCTCAATGACGAATTGATCATGAAGCATCATCCCCAATAGAGATATCAGATAATTTTTCAATCTTTTTAGAGTTGAGAAGGACCTTTCTCCCGAAGGACATGCACAAAAATATTCTCAAAATTGTTTCAACGTTCGGATGGGTTGAAACTATTTTTTCAGTTTTTATCTTTATAATTTCGTGTAGTGTTGGTTTCATTATCTTTGGAACTTATCAGCTCATTTTGGAAACTACTAATGAAATATTTGAACTGAACGCACTCTTCTGGAAAATCGGGACTCAAATCGTCGCTATAAAGTTCAAGTAGTTTTTGAGCACTAGAGATTATATCGTTGTCAGTAGCTGTTATTAAATTTGTCAAGAATCCAAATTTTTCTGATATTTTTGTATACGAACATTTTCTTCGGTTCAACTTCGCTACTATTGTATCAGTAATGACGTAAAAAACATTGATTTTCATATTTATTTGAACCTTCAATAAATTCGACGGTATTTCCCCTTGATTCTCCACTGACAGGTTTCATAATTTTTTTGTTTTAGTTTAGAATTCATAAACTGAGCATTTTGTCAAGTTCCTACCAATTGTTTCATAATTCTGGAAAATATTTCTGATGAAGTTCAAATAACCTACCAAAGAATCGTATAATTTCACCACGAAAAGTACGTCCGTCGTTACGTTTTGAATACGTTTATTTGTTTTATAAAATTTAGATAGAATGTCGTTCCACACTGCCAATAGTACACCAGTCTCTAATTTCTCCATAATTTTAAGTAAACCACTCTCATGAACTATATAGTAGCTGCTCCCTGGTTTTTGTCATTAACAATTTGCTGCAAGCAATTTTCTAAACAGTCATAACCATTATACAAGGCTTTAAAAGCATCTGCTCTTGCCGACCATCGAGTAGTAGACACTTTTTTTGGACAAAACTTGGATTGCAGTTTTGAAAGAGAAACCTAACGATGTGTGGATGCAGAAAAAAATTTAAATTACTTAAAGCCGTCTTATTTTAAACAACAATACTATTTCAAGTCTAATATAAATGTAATAACGAATAAATTAATTAAGCACGAAGGCAATTACTAAGTATTAAAAGACACTGTCAACACAAGCAACATAAACTTTCAAAAAATAATTTCCATGGGTTAACTTAATATATTTAAGAAAACTGTGAATCTACCTGCATAAATACATTAATAATTTACAAATTACTTTTTCCTATAAACTGGAGACAAGAATACTGATTTTTTCTTATATTCTTTTTAGAAACAATGGAATTGGTCAATTTCATTGATCTGATCATGTTATAAATAATTCAGTATCGTGTGAGTACCGTCCGATTCGATCTTAGCGCCTGGACGATATATAGTTCGTTTATAAAGTAATTCCGCATTATCTTTTGAACGGGGTGTGCTAGCGAAATGCGATCAAGACAGCGTAAAACTATGTCAAAAATACTACATAAAACTTGAACGTCTTCACGATAGCGTCAGGACGTGCAGGAAGTCGAAAACTTCAAATGGCGTATAAAGCCAAGTGATATCTTGTTTTAAAGTATAATGGAGGGTAATCAAAAACCAACATCGTCACCCAGTAACAAATATTTGTTCAGGTTATAGCATAGATACGTATATATATATATATATATATATATATATATATATATATATATATATATCATAAATTTCGGGTATAGCGGTCTGTAGACAATTAAAACTGCAATTTTTCCAATATTCTCAATATTTCGCCATTGTTTAATAGCTTCTTCAGGAGAAATTAGCGAGCAACAGTTGTTTTGCCGATACGGGCACTTGCATCACATTACACACAATGTGTGTATATATATTTCCTTATTTTTCTTGGCATTAGGTCAATAAAAAACTTTTAGTGAAGCTGCGTAGTTATATAATTCCTTCCAACATAATTTACGTTTCGGTCATCCTTTTTGACCATTATCAAAACTACAAACACAGTTTTTATGAATACATACATACACATATAAAAATAAGCTTACCTCAAAGTGTAGTTAATCTGGTTCAGAACAAAATAAACAAAACAACACAATATTAAAACGTTTCAAACATCACACACATACATGTACGTCATTTCAAAATTTTGAAAATATTAATCACATTGTGACGATTTCACATTTCGTTGTCTACTAAAATTATTTGGCATGTAATTAGTACTGGCCTGCTACAATTACCAGTATTTATAAGAATGGGATATATAAACTATTAAGCCCACTATTGTCTTTTTTCCATTGATCGTCTGGTTGCATTTTTGGATAGCTATCATTTCATAAAATTCTCTTTTCTTTATATTATTTTCGGTTTTTAAAATTTTTGGGTTGTTATAATCAAATTGATGTTTTTTTGGTATTATATGGTTAGTCAAAGCTGTGACATTTTTTATCGTATTTGTGACTTTTTATTCTATTTTCCAGATATTGACTGGTTGGACCTATATAAGTTGCCTCACAGTTTTCGCATTATATATAATCAATTTTCAGCCATCCGACTAATGCAGCCTTATAAATTCAAAAATATCTGATGTGGGCAGCATATGCCTTCCTTATACTCTAAATTATATTATGTTTCATCCAGTTATCTCTTCTAATAACGGAGATATAGAATATAAAACTTTTCTACACCCTACCCCCAATATAAAATCGTTCGGATCAAAAAAAGTTTTATAATAATTAGAACATTAAAAAATAATTATAACATGATTTGATATTTTCTAAAATGGTGGAGATATGATTTTTAATGATTTTTAACCCCTACAGTTTTCGTCCAGAGTGATGAGCAAATGCAAGCCCAAGACCGGCTTAGTCTTGGCCTTGGTCTTGCATAGTCCGGTCCTTGGTCTTGATGCATGGGTCTTGCGGGTCTTGCATTTTATAATTGATCCTAAAGAGTATAAATAGGTATACAAAACCATCTCATAAAAGCAGTTTGAAATATATCTAAATCTAAGAACGAGAATATATTATCTGCACCAATGGCGCCCGTACGGGATGTGGAATGTGTATTTTTGGAAGGGTAGGTAACTGATTTTTCTTAAAATGAAAATTGTTTTTGAAATGAAATTAAAACCATTTTCATTCATGGTCGAATCTCGTTGAAATCTATGGTAAAATTAGTTTATGATTTATGATTAAAAATAATAGGTATTAACCATTTTTCTAAAAAATAAGTTTTACTAATTAGCCATTTTGCTGTAAATTTATAATGTAGGTATCTTTAATATAATGAAATCAAATATTCAGAAAGTTCCGTTTAAAAGCTTATCGATTTCTAAAAAAATACATACACGACAATACAAAAAATATACATTCTAATTATCATATTTTGATAACTATTCAAATAATTTTTTTTGACATACCAGAAAACCCTGTTATCGACATAACTAGGTACATACTTAAAAAAACGCAACGCAACAATTATGAATTTTTTTTATTAATTTAAAACCATGTCGTAATATAATACATAAACTTGAAAAATAGAATTATGAAAAATAAGACGATATATTGAAACAGTTTATCTTTCGGTAATGTTTTAAAATTTTGTCGCGGGCAGCCTGATATCCTAAAATAAGCTTTTCCTCTACTTCGGTACGATTTATCATTTCGTCTAGTTGTCGTATGGTAGATTCTATCTTATCCAATAGCAAATTTACAGAAACTATCACAATGGGAAGTATGGTTTATTTTTCTCCTCCAAGCTTATTTGTTAATATTTTGAAATGTAGTAAAAACTTGAAAACTTTTGCAATAGTTGATCATTCTGATTGACTTATTGGAAATTCATTCAACTCAGGTATTATGCCGCACAAGGTATTTATTCCGCTTTTTCATTTCAAAACCACTCCAAGCATGTCGTGTGTGGAACTCCATCTTGTAGGGCAATCTAGCCACCTCGGGAGTATGTGTACACCGGAAGGACTTAGAAAGTCATGGCATCATTGTACCTCCCAACGCTGACTTCCTACTAATCCGGGATCCCTTTCTTGCCCAAAACCAGCTCTCTGTATTTTGGGAAAAGCATAGAATCTGTTCTATGTCCCGTCTTCTTGCATGATGCACATCGAGCTTCCCCTTTGCATTCGCTTGCCCTATGGCCCTCTGCCAGGCGATTAAAACAAGCCCTGCCGCTTTCTTTATTACTGCAGGAGTACGTATTATGCCAATACTCCATACACCTGAAACACCTGAGAGGGGTGAGCCTCTCCCTTACCCTACAGAATTGCCAATGTACTCTGATTCTTATGTATCTCCGTAGTACTTCCGCCCTCTCCTTCTTAACGCACACATTGGCGATCTGGCCTCCTCCCCTGGTCTCCCTCAGGCTCCTCACGCAGAGTTCCTCTTGTCCCAGCCCCGTCCATCTACACACCGCCGTTTGGAGTTCCTGCACATTCACCGACGGATCGATGTCCAATATATTGAAGTTAACTACGTTCCTCCTCACCGTGGCTTTATTTCCCCCCATCTTGTCCCTCAATTCACCTTTGAGTTTCTCCGCCGCTTCCTTTCCTTTCAAATTAACTGTGATGTCACCGCCTTTAGTTTTTTTAATGTTTTGGACTTTGATGCCCAAATCTTCAACATTAACGCGGGATTTCATTTTGTGTAGTACATCCGAATACGTTTCGTCCCCCCCCAGTTTTTATGAGGAGCATTTCCCTCTCAGTTCCCTCCTTTTCTTGCCTGCTTTCACCTGCTCCTACTACTACCTTCCACGTGATCACTCCTTTCCTTCGTATGAACTCCATAGCTTTCCTTATCTTAACTTTGTCTACCCCCTCCCCTATTATGACCTTAACCTCGTCCTTACCTTGCGATTGCCTGGCCAGCTGGATTAACCTTTCTACTGTTCCGTACAGTGCCTCCCCTTCGTCCTTTCCCACTTTTGCCACATAGTTAAATCCTGTTCGTTGACATCTCGCGCTCTTTTGCCTACTCTCAAGAGTATCGCAACCCCCCCCCCCTCACAACTGTCTAAAAGGGTCCATATTTCTCTACTACACCGCTGTACTATATCTCTTACCCCCCTATCCAAAATAATTTCCTCTATATTGCCCCTTTCCCATTTCGTCGTTTCGAAAACTTCTTCTTCCCAATCCCAATCTTTAATTTTGCTATATTCCTTATATCCCCCCTTTATCGAGGTCTTCTCTATACTTCTTGGTTATCTCCCTCCTTCTCTTACTCTCCTCAATCCCCTTGCACTCATAGCACTGAGCGTGCTGTTTCTCCCCCATCTCACTGTGAATTATTTTCAACTCCTCCAGTATTCTTCTAAAACCCTCCATATCCACCATGTCGTAGTGTACCTCGATCCATTTCATCTCCTCCAGCTTACGCCCGAGTCTCTCCTTGAGATCCCCCTCTTTCCTTCCTTTTTTCCCTGCCTGCTTTTCCTCCGGACTGCCCCCTCTGTCTTTTCTTTTTTTACAGTCAGGCTCAACATCATCTATGACAATAAAGTCGTTGGGTTGGCTTTCTCCCCCATCTCTTACCTCCTCGTTTTCCCCTTTCTCTCTTGAAGTGGGCTGCTTCCTGTCCGTATCCTCTCTTTCCCTACTTTCCTCCTCCTCCCTTATACTTCTCTCCATCTCTTCCTGCTTCCTTGCGACTTCTCTTGATCTTTTTTCCACCTCTTCTCTTTCGATTTTTTCTGTCTCTTCCCTTTCTCTTCTTTCCCTCTCTTCTCTTTCTCTTCTCTCCGTCTCCTCTCTCGCTTTTATTTCAACCTCTTCCCTTTCTCTTCTTTCCTCCTCCTTCTTGGCTCTTTTTTCCAACTCTTCTCTTTCAATTCGTTCTGTCTCTTCCCTTTCTCCGAGTTCTTGATCCTCACTACCAACTCCTTTTCTTTTTCCTGCTTTCCTACGGTTTCGCTTCCGCTTCTTTCCAGTTTTTTCTTGGTTCTTTGCTGTAGGACTTAGGTTGGTGGGTGCTCCAGTCGTTTCACATGCAGAGCGGAATTTAATATGGGTAAAAACCCAGTGTTTACAAAAACACAAGAAGACGAATTAAAGAACCACGTGTTAACTTTATCAAAGTTGTATTTTGGGATAACAACTACTCAAATACGAAGAACCGCATTTGAGTATGCCGAGAGAAATAATATTCCAAACAAATTCAACAAAGAAACCAACGTCATGGCGAACTCTCATTAAGAAAACCTGAGCATACAAGCATTAGTAGGATTCTTGGGTTCAACAGAGAAGACGTTTCAAAAATTTTTGACAATCTTAGTGTGGTTTACGAAAAATATAATTTTTCCTCGTCTCGCGTTTTCCACTGTGACGAAACTGGGGTCAATACCGTTGGAAATGCAGTGAAAATTTTAGCAAAAAAAGGTCAAAAGCAAGTTGGACTTATTTCTAGTGCCGAACGTGGATCGAGCACTACAGTCGTCTGTTGCTTTAGTGCTGGGGGGTACTATGTACCTCCAATGTTTATATTTAAACGCCAAAGAATGACACCACTCTTGGAAAGGGGTGGACCAGCAGATGCTATCTATACATGTTCCAAATCGGGCTGGATTACCGAGGAACTTTTTGTTAAATGGCTACAACATTTTCAGAAAAATACAAAATGCTCGTCGACTGAACCTGTTCTTCTTGTTCTCGATAACCATTGCAGTCATGTGTCATTGACAGTCTATAACTACTGCAAGGAAAACGGAATCACACTGGTGTCTTTACCACCACACACATCCCACCGTACCCAATCTTTGGACGTTGTTCTATTTGGCTCTCTAAAGAGAGCAATAAATGTTGACATAGATCTTCATCTTAAATCTAAGCAGTACGAACGTGTAAGCCAATATGATATCGCTTCTGTATTTAAATCTGCATATGCAAGAGTGACAACTATAGACAAAGCAATTAAAATGTGTTTGATGAGACTGAATTTGCCCCACCCGCACAAAATATGGAGGCAGGTCCACCTGCACCACCTGACAACATGCTGGGTGGTCCCTCTGCTTTATCTTCTAAACATATTGACATGGGAGTAAACACTGAATGTGCTACCCAAAAAGATATCCCAAATTTATCTGACAGTGTTGCTGGATCTTCGAGTGAAAAATTTAGTTCTGCTGACAGCGCCAGCGCCGACACAAATATTTCCTTTGCTGACGTCATACCGGTTCCTCAAAGGCTTATCAAAAAAGCGAAAACTGTACGCCAAAAAGGTTGTTCAAAAATATTGACCGCGACACCTATTAAAGAAGAATTACTGGAAAAAGCTCTTAAAAAGGAAACCAAGAATAAGAAGAATAACGAGAATAAGGCTGTGGAAGATAAAAAAGTGGTTCAGGTGAAAAGGAAGGTATTTAGCAGCTCATCTTCAGAAAGTTCAGCTGATGTCCATCTAGATGATGAAGGACTTGAAGATGAAAGTTCAGATGAGGAAATTTGCTTAGTTTGTGCCGACTACGGAAGAAAAAGTGAGATTTGGTTCAGGTGCACGTTGTGTGGAGAATGGGCCCATAAAGACTGTAGCGGATCGGAAAAAGCCAAACAATATATCTGCGATTTCTGTGAATAGTTTATTCTACGATGTTACTTATATTTTTAAAAAACTTGTTTCCTTTAAGAATTTATGAGTTTCTTTAAGAATTTATGAGTTTCTTTAAGAATTTATGAGTTCCTTTCTCGACATACAAGAATTTTATACGTTTATTTTATTACTGGGGCAGTAAAGCCACCCGTTGTGCCATTACCCCATAGAGCGGGGTAATGAGGCCAGTTACAATTGTGTACTTTTTTAAATAAAACAAAAGTTGCATTCGAATTTAACAGTTGTTTGACATCTTAGGTTAGAGTTAACATATGAATGAGGAGTATTAGAAAAAAAAATAATTAAAAAAAAATTCTGGTCCAAATCCCAATTTTTTCTTAAGGTGGCCCCATTACCCCGGTCTCTCCTATATAGCAAGAAATAAGTTAAGTGGAATTGTGGAATCGTGAAGTGGAAAATCAAAGAAAATTTAGATGTTGCAAAGCACCCTATATAATAGCCTATAAAATGAAAGATATTTTTCTGCTGAATTCCGAAATTATATACACGGTGTCTCAAAAAAATATGGCATACCTAAATGATAGAGTGTATATTATTACTGAAAAATATGTAGGATTTGCTGTACAGGGTGGCTCGAATTCGAGTCACAACATTGGGATCTCGAAAACGGTAAGAGGGACAAGGGCGGTTAAATTATGGCAAAATTGCACATTTGTATGTATAAATCTATGCGATTTAAAATGCTTCAAAAATCCTAGTACTTCCGGAGATATTCGAGATAAACTGAAATTTTCAAATTTCGTTTCTATTTTTTCCTGGCTTTGTTTAACAAGCTGGCTTAAAATCATATTTTCATGGCCACTTTTTCTCCTCTGTAAGATAATAATATTTATCACATGTAGCCATAAAAGCTTAATGTTTTAGACAGAAATGGGTCGTCCACGACTTAACAGTAAAACTTTTTGTGAATGTTGGGAATGAAGTTGGCTATAAAGGATCACTTCGCATTATATTTCGTTTCTTAAAAATAATGTTCCGAAAATAAGCGAAATACCCTGGAATTACAACGAAATCTGAACGCATCCTGCACATTTTAATTATATGGACATTTAAGTAGACAAATTTTTGTACCCCAGAATAGTGATCTCCTTAATAAACATATTGATTCTTTGAATAATACTACCCGAATAGTCACATTTCATGCAATCCCTTTAATCTCCTTGTTTACGTAGTTTTCGAAAAATATATATACATACTGCTACATAAAACCTCCATATTTGTTAACTAGGATCCGAAAATTTACAAAAAAAAACGATTAAACTTTTTCAAATACACAACATTTCAGAAAAAATCTGATCAAAGTCACAAAAGCTAAAGCGAGATGTAATATCAAAGTAACTCACCTGCGCACTCTTTCCAGTTGAATCAAAATACCTCGCAATGCTTGCTTCTGGGCGATTCTTCGGAAATAGCTTCTGAGACTCATTTTGGTGCATAGTTATTAAATGTTTTTTCAATCATGAACTATTTCGATTTTTCGTTTTTATCTTAACATTTTTATTTGGGCACAAAGTTGTAACAAGCCTTTCGGCTGGTCGATTTCCATCGGACTATGGTATTTTAATTTCATCGTACTAATGATTCGAAATTAAAAAACTTGTTTCTCTTCCAAATTTTGTGTATTTAAACGATATCGTATTAGTAACAATTATAAGTTAGTACATCGTAGTGGTTTCACATATTTGCTGGTGAGTTAGATTCTTGAAATATTTTTTTTCTCTATGTGTATTCTATGTTTTAATTCAAATTATAATATGAGCTGGCGTTTGATGAATTTTGTATGTTCAATTCTTTTTTATTATAAAAAAGAAACATTTCATATTCTTTAGAACCAAATTTTTAATAATTTCTTTTCATTCTTTTTTAGCTTCATAATTCCGCATTTTCTGTTTATTTAGGGAACAAAGCGAATATGATAGAACAGACTTCTGTTAGTTTTATTTTAAAAACTAGATTTTGTTTTTTATGTGCTGAAGCATAAGTTTCCTATCTGTTCTATCTATTCGTTCCTTCCCAGACTTTTTCCTTAATTTTTACTCCTTTTTTTTCTTTCCTCGGCTCTGCAGCCCCTGGGTAGGCCCTATGAATACACAACACCGATAGAGACAACACGAAACCGACCGGGATGGATTAAGTACCGTATCTCCACTAGGACCTAGCTGAGAACTGAATAATTCCAGAACCTCACCAAAATAAGTCCTTTGTTTTATATTCAATTCATGGAAATCTATAATTGGAGATTGTATAACTACGTTCGTATTCGTCTTGTGTTTTGGATATGCAGTTAATGTGAATTATCTTATTGCTTTATGAATAAATATAATTTGCTGAAACCTTTGATATTTGATTTTCAGCAATTTATATTAACTTGGACCATCGCATTAAAATATTTTCAGTATTTCGTTTTGTTGAGTTAAAGTAAATATAAGGTTTTCCAGTTTTTAACCTTTTTAGTTTTTTTATTTAATTAAAGTATCGCTTAAAATACTGGTGGCGTCCAATTTAATATCGATTGTTCACCCCATCCCAGTATTAGCTATGAAAATACATTAACTGAGGTCGAATTCACTACCTAAGGAAGAGTCCCAAGCCGGGGAAGAACAATATGTGACAAATAAGTACACAATCCAAAGACATCTTCTTTGTCGCTGTCCGAAACAATATTAAAAAAATCGCTAAACTTGCTTTTTCACTTGGATTGACCTAATTCTGATGTTTTTTGTTTTTTAGCGGATTTTTTTTAGTTTTATCCCTTTTTTACGACGTCGACGGAGAGTGGCATCGATAATATTCTCACTCTCACTATCACTTTCAGTTTCACTTGGCACGTAACTTTCACTGTCACTAACATAAGGCGAATTACGTCAATAGATATTGTATATTATGCAGTAATGCATTTTGTCGATTAAGCATATTGTAAAACATATAAATATTGTTGTATTCAAATAAAGGACAGATTGCATTTTTAAATGTACTTAATAAACGTCTCATTTGTGTAGTTCGATTTTTAAAAAGGCCTTCTCGAAGTTCGAAAACATCGTTGGCGCAGTCAGTAGGATATTTCGAAAGTGTAACGTATCGCACGGGAAATTGTTCGTTTTAACGATTAACCGAAATATTCGAATTAGTGTTCAGAAACTGTATTCGAATCCATATCGAAGCTGCAGATAGTTTGAGTGGATATCGAGCGATTCCAGTGAACGACACCAAAAAAATCTTCAGAAGAACAAGAAAAACGAGGACCACAAACCACCTGGGTTAAGAATTAGCATCGTTCCAACCTTTAGGACCCTAGAAAATGATAGCTTTAGTTATAGCGCAAGTGCTCATTATTATTTCCTTTATTTTCCATAATCATTTCTTTAGTAGTTATATTGATATATATATATATATATATATATATATATTTATATATATATATATATTTATATATATATATATATATATATATAATTAATATAATTTGATGAATGAATCTGAACTAGAAAATATAAGTATATTGCTTGAAAATACTTTAAATTTACAAGAAAGTAAAAACAATAATTTTGAAAATAATATAACTGAAAATTTTTTGCTCTAGTAAAAATCCAATGAAATCAGTTAATTAGAGGTCATTTGATTGAACACAACCAATCAGAACAACATTATACTGAAAACAGATCCCATGGGCTGTTTTCACTCTATCACGTTGCTATGGATACAATTTGATTATTTATTTCGATTTTGACGTTTCAAATATTTAATATTTCAAAATGTCACGATTTGATCATAATACTGACGAGAATATTAATGAAATTATAGAAGCTCTGTACTTCTTTTCTATAATTAGCAAAAAAATTTCTATCCGAATAACCCTCGAACATTGATAAATGCTCAAAAATTTTATAACAACTTTCTCAAGCTTGTTGCTTATTGGCAACAGACCTCCGCCTGCGGCGTCGGTCTGTTTCCAAGCAACAAGCTTTCGAAACCTGTTATAAAATTTTTTCGAACAATTATCAATGTCCTTGGGTTATTACTACTGAAAATAATTTAGGAAATTTAGACTTAGAAATAACTTCATCAGGTACAAACTACCAACTGCTTAGACTATATTTAGACTCAATTGTAAATTTTGATGGAAACCCTCACACACTTAATATTTTTGTAGGTAATTGTGAAAGTTTTATTTCTGCGTTCGTTAGTAACTCAAATGCTTCTTTAAATACATTTTTACTTAAAGCCACTATAGGTAAATTAATAGGTAGAGCTCAAATATTAATTTAAGATCACCTAACAGCTAGAAAGTTTTCTATATTCCACTCAAAGATTAAGTAACTTAAATCCTAATGTATTATTTAAGCTTAGTTTAAGAGTAACACCTACAATGAATGAAACTTTCAATCAGTATCCTTCATTTACCCCAAATTATAATAATATACATCCACATTAATCACCAACACAATTTCAACCAACCGGACCAATATTTCCACATAATTTAATAACTCGTCCTCCAGTATCATACTCACAAAGGTATACACAACATTCTCCTCCAAATCAATCTCACAATTGGCGTCCAAATAACATTTATCCGACTCAACGTCATCCATTTAACACAAATCAAACTTACAACCCAATACAACAACCCTCACAGCCAATTCATAATTTCAACCAACAAATTGTTCGCCATAATAATCCACAATTTAATCATTCCCTTCAAACCGACAACCAATTTGATACAGAAAATTACTAAAAATTATTTGATTACGAAAATTCATATAATTATGAAACTGATGAGAATGCTGACAATTATTATACGCCGGAAACAGAATATCCTCATGTAAATGATCCGACAAGTTACAATGATTTTTACAGAGATTCTCATGTAGTCTCTCACGTTACGTAAATATCAAATAATCAGATTCAGGATTTTCATACTCGCACATGTCTAAGCCAAGTTACATAATTTATGTTAACGCATTGAAAACGAATTTCCCATTCATAAGAATTCTAGAAATAAATGCAAAGTTTTTAGTTGACACAGGAAGTTCTAAATCACTTATAGATCCGGAACGAATATACATTTTATAATAATTGCATTTCTAAAGAGAAATTTAACATTCAAACTGCTCATAAAATCACGTATCACGAGGAGATAGCTCATATTCCATTGTTTGATATCTTTAATTTATAGGAAACTCATAAAATTTATCTTTTCAAGTTTAGTGAAAGATTTGATGGAATCATAGGCGTGGATTTACTTAAACTATTAAATACTAGCGTTAATTTTAGTAAAAGAGAAATTGTTACCCCTAACACAGTTATTCCTTTAATATTTGGTTCAAATACTGAGGAAAATATAAAAAAGTATTCATTAATAATACCAGGTCGTACTCAACACGTTGTTAAATTACCCGTTAATTACAAAAATAGCATAAGAATACTTGATTACGAGAAGCTAGGTAATGGACTCGAGACATCAAAAGCTTTAGTAAATATAGTTGATAATTTTGCAATAACTACAATAATAAATTCTAATGAGAATCCGGTTAAACTTTATATTAATGAACCCTTTAACATCGAACCCTTGAGTTTAATTGATGTTAATTTCTTAGACAAAAATGGAAGTAGATTCAGAAATAGAATGAAGTAATTCCGATGATAATAAATTGAAGGAAAATTTAAAAAATATCAGATTAGATCATTGTAATAAAGAAGAGAAAGATGCATTAAGAAATATTTGCTATCAGTATAGATATATTTTTTATTGTGAATGTATCCCTTTAAGTTTTACGAACGAAATCAAACATAAAATAAAATTAACTGACGATAGTCCAATTTATACCAAATCATATGGGTTCCCGGAAATTCATAGAGAAGAAGTAAAGAGACAAATGGGAAGAATCTTACAAGATGACATCACTGAAAAATCAACTTCACCGTTTTCTTCACCTATCTGGGTTGACCTAAAACGGCGAGAAAAAATGGAGACTGGTACTAGACTACTGCAAGTTAAATGAGAAGACTATTCAGAACCGTTATCCAATTACCAGGATAAGTGAAATTATGGACCGACTAGGAAGAGCTAACTATTTTACATCCTTGAATTTAGCTAGTGGCTTCCACCAAATTTGAAGTTGATCCCGAAGACGTACCCAAAACTGCTTTCGGCACCCCACAAGGTCACTATCAATTCAAGAGACTGTCTTTTGGACTTGAAAACGCCCCTTCCACATTTCCAAATTTTAATGGACAACGTATTACGAGGATTAACTAATGAAACATGTATTGTTTATCTTGACGACATCTTAATTTATAGTACTTCCCTTCAGAAACATATACAACGAGTGAAACAGGTATTTGACAGACTGAGAAAATATAACTTGAAAGTACAACTTGACAAATCCGAATTCCTTCAGAAAACTATAGTATATCTAGGTCATATTATTACTCCCGAAGGTGTTAAAACCGATCGCGAGAAAACTTCTCTCATTAAAAATTTCCCAATTCCTAAAACTCAAACAGAAATCAAAAGTTTCCTTGGACTACTAGGATACTACTGTCGCTTCATACCCAATTTTGCAAAATTGACAAAACCCATAACTAAATGCTTGAAAAAAGGTATGCGAATAATTCATGACAAAGAGTTTATAGACTCTTTTCGAAACTGCAAAAAATTCTAACAAATCACCCAATATTACAATATCCGGACTTTTCTAAACCCATGATACTAACAACCGATAGTAGTAATTATTCTCTTGGAGCAGTATTATCACAAGGTACCGTTCCAAAGGACACACCTATAGCTTACGCCTCACGAACTTTAAATAATTCAGAAATCAACTAACTCCACAATCGAAAAATAATTACTTGCAATCGTATGGGCTTGCAAACACTTTCAACCTTACTTGTATGGTCGACAATTTCACATAAACACGCTTGACAAAATGGCTCTGAATATTCTTCTCCCGTTCTCAACAACATATTTGTGCGAAACAGTATTCTCAACCTATGCAGCCACGAAAACAAAATACCGCAATAGAATGGACGCCGAAACTGATATGAGACTTCAACTATCTTCTATCAAACCTGACATCAACCAATTGATGAAAATTAAAAAACAGTTTCATACCTCCCATTTAATATCTTCTATTATTATACTTGTTATATAGTAATTTACTAAGTAAAGTAAGTAATAAGTAGTAACTGTACATTGTACTTTGATTATTCTTATTAATAAAGTATACATTTTTAAAAAGATTTGTTTTATTTTAGGGTTTCGTCAAGAATTTCGCTTTCCAAAAGGTTTCCGTCACCGAAAAAGTTTGAGAACCGCTGATATAGATATACCTACCTCGTATTTTATGAAATTTCAATTCATTATATATATATATATATATATATATATATATAACAAAGAAGATGTAGGAATATCGCGTGATATGTTAACAACAACAACAAAGAGAATCATGGGTAATTCACGCAAAGTAAAGGGCTACTGAAATAGAGTGGTAACCGTGGACATGCATGTTTCTGGCTCATTTTGCCTCATCAGCACGGCATAACCAAATAATGATGTGAAATTTGGGAGCAAAGATGTTAATCGAAACATGGGAAAACACAAAATAACGGATTTCAGCAGGGAAACCAAACGCTCATTTGTGTCTTCAATTGGAAGATCCCGAGTTTTCAGGACATCAACCAACATCGACACGGAGGCGCATATAGCCCCCCCGCCATGAACCTTCCGACCCATAGTAAATAACAAAGAAGATGTAGGAATATCGCGTGATATGTTAACAACAACAACAAAGAGAATCATGGGTAATTCACGCAAAGTAAAGGGCTACTGAAATAGAGTGGTAACCGTGGACATGCATGTTTCTGGCTCATTTTGCCTCATCAGCACGGCATAACCAAATAATGATGTGAAATTTGGGAGCAAAGATGTTAATCGAAACATGGGAAAACACAAAATAACGGATTTCAGCAGGGAAACCAAACGCTCATTTGTGTCTTCAATTGGAAGATCCCGAGTTTTCAGGACATCAACCAACATCGACACGGAGGCGCATATAGCCCCCCCGCCATGAACCTTCCGACCCATAGTAAATAACAAAGAAGATGTAGGAATATCGCGTGATATGTTAACAACAACAACAAAGAGAATCATGGGTAATTCACGCAAAGTAAAGGGCTACTGAAATAGAGTGGTAACCGTGGACATGCATGTTTCTGGCTCATTTTGCCTCATCAGCACGGCATAACCAAATAATGATGTGAAATTTGGGAGCAAAGATGTTAATCGAAACATGGGAAAACACAAAATAACGGATTTCAGCAGGGAAACCAAACGCTCATTTGTGTCTTCAATTGGAAGATCCCGAGTTTTCAGGACATCAACCAACATCGACACGGAGGCGCATATAGCCCCCCCGCCATGAACCTTCCGACCCATAGTAAATAACAAAGAAGATGTAGGAATATCGCGTGATATGTTAACAACAACAACAAAGAGAATCATGGGTAATTCACGCAAAGTAAAGGGCTACTGAAATAGAGTGGTAACCGTGGACATGCATGTTTCTGGCTCATTTTGCCTCATCAGCACGGCATAACCAAATAATGATGTGAAATTTGGGAGCAAAGATGTTAATCGAAACATGGGAAAACACAAAATAACGGATTTCAGCAGGGAAACCAAACGCTCATTTGTGTCTTCAATTGGAAGATCCCGAGTTTTCAGGACATCAACCAACATCGACACGGAGGCGCATATATATAGGTTGATGTCCTGAAAACTCGGGATCTTCCAATTGAAGACACAAATGAGCGTTTGGTTTCCCTGCTGAAATCCGTTATTTTGTGTTTTCCCATGTTTCGATTAACATCTTTGCTCCCAAATTTCACATCATTATTTGGTTATGCCGTGCTGATGAGGCAAAATGAGCCAGAAACATGCATGTCCACGGTTACCACTCTATTTCAGTAGCCCTTTACTTTGCGTGAATTACCCATGATTCTCTTTGTTGTTGTTGTTAACATATCACGCGATATTCCTACATCTTCTTTGTTATTTACTATGGGTCGGAAGGTTCATGGCGGGGGGGCTATATGCGCCTCCGTGTCGATGTTGGTTGATGTCCTGAAAACTCGGGATCTTCCAATTGAAGACACAAATGAGCGTTTGGTTTCCCTGCTGAAATCCGTTATTTTGTGTTTTCCCATGTTTCGATTAACATCTTTGCTCCCAAATTTCACATCATTATTTGGTTATGCCGTGCTGATGAGGCAAAATGAGCCAGAAACATGCATGTCCACGGTTACCACTCTATTTCAGTAGCCCTTTACTTTGCGTGAATTACCCATGATTCTCTTTGTTGTTGTTGTTAACATATCACGCGATATTCCTACATCTTCTTTGTTATTTACTATGGGTCGGAAGGTTCATGGCGGGGGGGCTATATGCGCCTCCGTGTCGATGTTGGTTGATGTCCTGAAAACTCGGGATCTTCCAATTGAAGACACAAATGAGCGTTTGGTTTCCCTGCTGAAATCCGTTATTTTGTGTTTTCCCATGTTTCGATTAACATCTTTGCTCCCAAATTTCACATCATTATTTGGTTATGCCGTGCTGATGAGGCAAAATGAGCCAGAAACATGCATGTCCACGGTTACCACTCTATTTCAGTAGCCCTTTACTTTGCGTGAATTACCCATGATTCTCTTTGTTGTTGTTGTTAACATATCACGCGATATTCCTACATCTTCTTTGTTATTTACTATGGGTCGGAAGGTTCATGGCGGGGGGGCTATATGCGCCTCCGTGTCGATGTTGGTTGATGTCCTGAAAACTCGGGATCTTCCAATTGAAGACACAAATGAGCGTTTGGTTTCCCTGCTGAAATCCGTTATTTTGTGTTTTCCCATGTTTCGATTAACATCTTTGCTCCCAAATTTCACATCATTATTTGGTTATGCCGTGCTGATGAGGCAAAATGAGCCAGAAACATGCATGTCCACGGTTACCACTCTATTTCAGTAGCCCTTTACTTTGCGTGAATTACCCATGATTCTCTTTGTTGTTGTTATATATATATATATATATATATATACACAGTAGGAAAGGAATATCGACCGTACTAAATGTGAAAGTAGAGTTAATCTAATGGGAAGCGGTCTGTAGTGGTAAAAGCAATTGTTAAATGTGCCTCAAATTTTCGTCATTTATTTATAACTTCCTCAGGAGGATACCAAAGATAGGACGTTGACTATGGACCGAAGTGACGTTGTTTATTCTGTTCCTTGTCAGGATTGTCAGGGATGTTACATTGGTCAGACTGCACAGTTATTGAAAAATAGAATCACTCAACATAAAAGCGATAGTCGCATCGGGAAGAATTCGTGTGCTTTATCGTTGCATTTCCAAAATTTAGATCATAATTTTGATTTTAATAGTGTGATAATTTTGGAACAAGAAACGAATTACAAAAAACGTTTGTTCTTGGAGATGTGTCATATTTTTTACAATCAGCAATCAATTAATATTAAGACTGACATGAATCAAATTAGCAACATTTATTGCAACATTTTGAATTTCAGTAGTAGGTACTAATTGTTTGGTGCTGGCCACAATATGTTTAATGTTTTAGTTTGTTTTTACTGTGTGACAAGTTTTTATTGCCTTGTTGGTTTTTCCATAAAATGAGTTTATCTTTTATCCTTTAGTTCCGTTTCGTCGTAGTTTGTGTTGTTTCTGTTTTTAATTTTAAAATAATTTTATCGCGATGACTGGTTCGATGGATTAGCTTTAATATTGTGAGTATTGAAGGCTTTTTATAGAAATATGTTTTTGTCTGCTACTATTGTTTCGTTTCCTTTCTATTGTAGAAAGTCCTCCCGAGGAAGTTATAAATAAATGACGAAAATTTGAGGGACATTTAACAATTGCTTTTACCACTACAGACCGCTTTCCATTAGATTATTAGATTAACTCTACTTTCATATATATATATATATATATATATATATATATATATATATATATATATATATATATATATATAGATATATATTTATATATATATATATATAGATATATATTTTTATATATATATATATATATATATATATATATATATATAAAAGAAGATGTAGGAATATCGCGTGATATGTTAACAACGACCACAAAAAGATTCATGGGTAATTCACGCAAAAAAGGGCTACTGAAACAGAGTGGTAACCGCGGACATGCATGCCTCTTCAGCACGGTATAACCAAATAAGGATGTGAAATTTGGGAGCAAAGATGTTAATCAAAACATGGGAAAACACAAAACAACGGATTTCAGCAGGGAAACTAAACGCTCATTTGTTCCTTCAATTGGAAGATCCCGAATTTTCAGGACAACAACCAAGATCGACACGGAGGCGCATATAGCCCCCCCGCCATGGACCTTCCGACCCATAGTAATAACAAAGAAGTGGCAAATGAGCCAGAAACATGCATGTCCGCGGTTACCACTATGTTTAAGTAGCCCTTAATTTTGCGTGAATTACCCATGAATCTCTTTGTTGTTGTTGTTAACATATCACGCGATATCCCTACATCTTCTTTTATGTATAATATATATATATATATATATATATATATATATATATATATTAATACATATCCTCTATCTAAATTCTAAAGAAAACATTGAAATAAATAAAATATGCATATTTAGATGTAATACTGGTGATACACACTATATTATCAATAATTTGAAAGGTTCAATATACCAATAAAATTTGACATTTCAATTTCATATGACATTACTGCAGAATAGACTTAATGACAGATAGTTTTTAAAACGATTTGAAAAACCAGAATAAAGATGTCTCTATTGGCAAAATGGCACTTATAAAAAATAATGAAAATCTCTCTTGGTATATAAAAACGTAAATTTGTATTTTTTAAAAAAAAAAAGAATTCTTGGTAACCAGAGGAGAAGAGAGTTATTTATGGAAACAGTTTAGTGAGTTGATTGATAACATCGCGAGAGACAACATCGAAATAAGAGTTGTCTCAGAATTTTTTTAATAGAGTTGAATTTTAATATCTCGAGAGACAACATCGGAATAAGAGTTGTCTCAAATTTATTTGAGAATATCAGAATAATTTGTAGCATTATTATCAAATTAACACAATTTGCCTTTGAAAGCCAGTGCGTGTATTATTCGCAGAGAATTACAGCGGTAAAGTGCGAGTGTTGTTCCAGTTTCTAAATAAGTCATTTAGAAAATTGTTCCAGATATTCTAAAACGTTTTTAGAATACAAACAAGTCTATCTGTATCCAGTTTGGTGAGTCCAGTCCATATTATATACTATTTCTCGAGAATTAATAGGCCTTTAGTAAAAAATATTTCGAAAGTAGATGCATCTGATGAATTAAATATTTGATCAAATTATAGTAACATTATTGATATATCATTCTAGGTAAACTCAAGACAAATTTTGAAAAAGACAATTTACAAGGAAATTGGGGAATGTTACATTGACATATAAGTCATTTTGGACTTTTAGTTAAAGTATTTAGATAAGAATTTCTAATTTTAGATTGTTTATAATATTAAGGTTTTGATAGAAAATTCTATTTTTGCGTATTCGTTTGTGATATTTTTTGAAAAGTTTTAATTTTTGTAAGTGTTTATTTGATAATATAATATATAAATTTGAATTATAATCACCTTTTGGCTCTCTTTTCATAATCATTCTCATTACATTTGATAATTTCATCCTCTAGAAAATTTAGTACAAGAAGTGACATTTGGTTTAACATTTGGTGACATTTGGACATGTGTCATAAGATAATTTAATTGTCTTATAGTGTATTGGACAAACAGTTACTTTCGATTTGAATTTGAAAATTATTTGGAAATTTATAAATTTTGAATTATTCTTTGAATTCTTTGATCCCTCCCTGAGAAAAGAGTGAGTGAGTGTATTAATTTATCTTTCAGGATATAAAATTTAATATTTATTTAGCCGGGCATATTAATTTGACAACTGCTGTCATTAAAAATTTTATAGGTTATATTTAGCTAAAGGTGTTTTCATATTAGTGTAGTTTCAGCTACAAATAAATTCAACGATAAAACAATATAGAATATAATATATTATAATTAAAAACATAGTCGAGATATACTATAATTGTCACCCGAACGTGGGGCAATTACAATTAAAGAATATATTAGATATACTATAATATATATATATATATATATATATATATATGTACTCCGGTTCAAAAATGGGCCCTTAAACGTTTTTTGATGTAAATTTTCAAATTTTTCGAAAAAATTTCACCTAATGATTTGATCGTGACGCCACATAATACCAGGCATCGCACTACTACCGAGTTTCACTTGGCAGTGTATTTCGTTTTATATCAGGTAGATTGTAATTTAAGAAAGCAACACAATATATAGGGTAACTTGAAATGTTAATTCTAATATTCATCATTGTTCTTAACATTGAATATGTTGTCCAAAGAGTTGAGGGCTGGTTATGCCATTTTGGCAAGTTTCAAAATAATACAATTTTAGATAAAAACTAGCAGGTCAGAATAAGTTAATATTGTAATAAATTAACATAGAAATATAATTTCCAAATTTCAGATGATGCTCTGGATAGTATGCTAAACATTATGTCATTATGTGCCATAGAAATGTAGTACTTATATGTTTTTTAAGTTTATTTAATATTGATGTATTTAGATTAGAGCATGGCAATTGCGATCGTGGTAGGAAATATAGTAAAACATGTACATTGTATTTGTTAATTTCACATTAAAGCTGAAATGTCATATACCTTTGTATGTTTTAAATTTTTTTAATAAATTTTAGGACTCCGCATTGGCTAACGTAATTCATTCGATTCTGTATAATACATTTATATTAAATTTATTACCATATATGCCATAAACATTAATCTTTTTAAATCACTTTTGTGGTTTTATATTCAGAGTTAGATAAACATAACAATTATTGAGCCATGGACAGATATGCATCAGCGTTTTTTGTTAATAATGAATATTTTTCTGAAAATTTGTTTTTAATTTGAAACTATAATTTCTGCGGTATAGGTTAACCTATGGGCAAATAAATTGTAATTATATAGGTCGATCTAAAGACTAATATACGTGCAACTCGTTTATGTAGATGGTGTCAGGAAAAATAGAAGTGTATTATTAGTACCTATTACAAATAGTACAGTCTATTTGCAGATAAGATTCATGTACTTCAAGCTCTGTTGTGGAAGCTTACATTTAAATACCTACTAAGTACTAGTAAAACATCTTTATCACCCGAGCTATTAGAGCGTGATATGTATGTATCGTATTTTAACTGTTAAAGTCCCAACTAAGATCTTACTGTTGAAAAGTAAGTCGTCCAAAAGACGTAATAGAAGTGACCTTCGAGGAAGTCATTTCTATGATGTCTTTTGGTTGTGACATTACTGCGTCTATTGGACGTTATTGTGGACGTACAATTGACGTCTTTCGGACGTTATTTAGACGGTAGGTGCTACCTGGGGATGTAGTGCGCTAACTCCCTTTTACACTGAACGATCTTTAAGAGCTAGAAACCCCTATTTGCGGCCACTTTTACATAGGCAGAGGTAGTTTAATATTTACAGAAAAAATTAGCTATGTCTATGAAGTAGAGCGCAGTTCATTTTAATAACTGGTAAATCAACTTTTTTCCAAAAAATCAATTAATATTAATTTAATTAAAAATACTAGCGGCACATTTTAATAGGCAACTCGGCCAAAACATATTGCCTCTTCCATAACTGAATTAAAAAATTTGATTTTGATTATATACTCAATGAATGTAGGAATTTTGCAGCCGGATCTTAGGCTAACACAATCGGAATGAGCATTGGAATAATGAAAATAAATTTTTGAAATATTCAAGAAGCCACCTGAAAACCGCACCCTTTCAGTGACGTGCATCAAAGAGTAATGAACCTTGCTTATCTTCTTCCTTTGTCTATTCTAAAATTAGTGTGCTCTATCAAGGTCATAGGGGCCCATCATCCTAATGTGCCCAGAGCCCCCAATAGATTAAAGACGGGCCTGTTGAGAGAATAGGTAGTGATGTGAAGAAAAACAGGCATTTATACCTATATACAGCAAGAAGAAGAAGTAATGTTGGCTCGAGTGCTTATGCTTGAGTTCCATATAATATTAAATCGATTACATCGTACGTTAATAAATATATTCTATGTTTCAACATTTCTCAGAAAATGTAAAATCCTAAACAAGAATATAACTAATATTGTAATGTGCGTTGTTAATTGTTATTATAAGTGCCAAAATTGTTTACAGATATTCAATAAAATTACAACTTGTATTTCTTTTATAATGCTTTTCTAGTGATAAGGTAATGTTTTTTCACATTTGCTATGCGTCTACTACCTCTATTTTCAATTATCTAGCGTTTTAGTAGGTTATATAGAGGTACACAGAATTATCAAAATGATCCGAAAATGGTTCAGTGGATTCTACTGGATCATGATACCTCATTTTTTGTCCCTCTCAAAGAGATTTTTGGTTCCTCTAGTTAATTCCCCGTTCCCTGTCGATAATATGATTTATTTTGTGGTACATTTTGAAAAATTTAAATCGTTAATTTAAACAAAACTTCAATTTCTTTTAATTCTTCAAGAATATATGAGTAGCTTAAAATTATTATATTAAATCATGCTATAATAACAAATTACAACATTAAATGCCTATATGCTACCTATATGATGACATGGGAAAGTAATACCACTCATATTTGTTGTGACATATCGTCATGAATTGTAAATGTTTACTTTTAAACATAATCTATATTGGTTCGAATTTTCAGCAGTTGTAATAAATGTATCAAGCGATTGTAGTTTGGTTTTGAATTAGATTTTCTAATATTATTTACCTATTGATGTAAGGTTCCATAAACAAGTAATATTCAAAATGGTCAATATAATAAAAAAAGTTGATAAATACATTACCTAAAGCCGACATAAATGCCCTCGGCAGTTTCATGTTTATTGATCACTTCACAACATCACAAGTGACTTGGGTGGTCTTTCAATAACAGTTTTATAAACAATTCGTTACAAGTAGTAAATCATAATACAATACTAATTAAACTGAGAAATCGTGGACTATGAATGTTTAATTTGAAACCTCGTTGATTATCGATATCTACTTCCTATCGATAAAAGCAGTACTGTACTAATGTCATTAACACATTAACACCTTTGATCGACTGGTAAATTCAACTTTTTTTACTCAAAACTTGGAATTATTGTTTACGAGTGATTTTAAATTTGAAGAATATTAAATTCTTGGAATATTACAACAAAATGCAAATAAAAATAGTAGTTAAATATTTATCAGAAAATTTTCCTACTGAAGTGTGATAACAATTATAAAGCAATTATTTTTTCTAATTATCTTCTAAATTAAAAGAAATAATAAACAATTTATAAAAAAAATATGTTATTCTAAAAATCACAACAGAAAAGATATTATAAATAATAAACATTCTTTATTTTAGATTAATTAATTATTAATTTTAGTTAGTTTTATGTCTAAGAAAGAGAATGAGTTTATATAATTGATAATTAATTTGAACACGGACACACTGGAAAATTACTTTTATAAAATTTTATTCAGATATTTAAGGGGATTAAAATTTTAAAAAAGAAATTTGGGGAAATTATAACAAATTGATTATTTAAAATAAAATCCACTAAACTTGTCTTTATAAAAAAATATATTATTTCTAAATCAGGTTTATTAGAATCATTTATTTGGGACACACTGTATATATGATGAGACACCATATATACACATCAAAATCATTGTGACAGATAACCTAGAAAAACAAATTTAAATTCAAAAATGACATTTTTAGGAAATCATGAAAGAATGGATAAATACAATTCATTAGAAGTAACGGATTTTACTAATTAGATGATAGTGATAGATACAAGTAAAAAATTGAAAAAAAGTTATAAAGTATTACCTTAGAGATAAACATGAAAAAACCATTGAAGACGGATTTAGAAAAAATGAGATGGATTGAAAAGTAGCGGTAGAAAAATTTTTTTTGACAGATAGAAGTCAATAGGAAGATATACGGAGAATAGAAAATTATCAAGAAGAAGTAAAATTAAAATCTAGAATTTGAAAAATACAACATATACCTTGCAAACAAAATTTCGGCAAGAAAATTAAATTAAAATTTATTGAGGCAGAATACAATGTTAATTTAACTGCCAAAGAAGTGTGGTTCTCATATACAATAATTGGATATAGTATATCATATTTTTGAGCTCATATTTACATATTTATAGACATTTTCAATTTTATAGACATTTAATTTAATTATAGTTATTAGGTTAGTAATTTAAATATTAAAGGAAAGCTTACCTTTTAAAAAGAAATTATAAAAATATTAAGAAGTATTTTTACAAAATTCACAGGAAAAAGTGTTCGATTGTTAATTTATAAATTTGATTCTACGTGAGTAAAAGCGAGACCAGCCAAAAAAGTGAATTGTATTTAAAATTTCATTTGAAAGGTTGTATATGTCGTATTTAAATTAAAAAAAATGTTAATATTGAATTGATCAACTGTTGTACAGAAAAAAATATTCATTATTAAAAATTATTATATTCTCTACATTTATTCAATAAGGGCATGAACCGCAACCGAATTACGAATCTTGTGATTAATCATATTTACAGCTAGCGGACACAAAAAAGGAAGGAAATCAAATTTTTTAATCTAATTTCATTTCAATTAACCCTGTAAAAGTATATATATATATATATATATATATATATATATATATTTATTTATAATATATATATACAGGGTGGTCCTTCAGTAATTGTACATAGAAGTATGGTAGATTCCCAACTTTAAAATATTACGATTTAAACCAACTTGCTTTATTAAAATGTTGCTAATAAGGAAAATACAGGATGTTAAAGGTTAAATTTTAAAATTTCTTTCTTGCAATAACTTTTTTGGATACGTATACATAAAAATTTGGAAATAGAGGTTTTTGGGCACGAGAAATCATAATCTGGTACCTACTTCGATGTAATTTGTAGAGGGCGCTACATAGGCCACATTTGTGGCATCAATGTGCCCTAAATTTTTTTGCTGTTTAAGTTAGCGGTATTTTTGTAAAAGAATATTAAAGCCACGTTATTTTACCTTACCTTAAAACTTAACGGTTTACGATATAATCGCATTTTAGGGATCAGCTGCATGATTATTATTGAAAACATTTAGAAAACAAATTAAAAGAAAACTAAGCTAAATAACATTATAACTCCAATTATGTCACATTAAATGTTGGATATGTCTTCCATTCTCGTCGCTGGTATTTATGGGATCCTTATAAACAAGTTGTTTCATTGCACCCCATACACCGAAATCGAGAGGATTCAAGTCTGGACTACGTGCTGGCCAAGGAAAATGGCTACCACGACCAATCCAGCGTTCAGGAAATTTGTTATTTAAATATGTTTTGACTGCTCTCGTATAATGCGGCGGTACACCATCTTGCATGAACCACATATTTTGTCTTATATTCAGTGACAATTCTACCAATAGATTAATGAAATCATTTTGGAAAAAATGTAGGTAGTTCTCCCCATTCAAATTACGAGGTAACTCGTATGGTACTAAGAAATTGTTACCAATGATACCACACCATACGTTTATTTTGAATTCATATTGGAAATGGCTTACTCGTTTATCATGGGGATTTTCAATAGGCCAAAGGTGATTGTTCCTTAAATTAAAAATACCACGGCGGCTGAAGGTAGCTTCGTCGGTAAATAATATTCTGTCGACGAAGGTGTGCCTGTTTCGGATAGCACTTGCAAATTGGTATCTTAACGGTAGATCTGCCGGCAATAAATTATGTACCAGAGTAAAATGGTATAGGTGATACTTCTCGGGGTGTAGGCTTTTTAAAATAGAAGTTTTACTGATTTCTAAAGCAGCAGATAAACGCCGTGTACTAACTTGAGGATCATCTTGAATGCGAAACATTATTTAGTCATCTTTATCAGGTGTAATTATTCTTGGTCGGCCTAAGTTATCACGCTTGGGACGAAACGAACCACTTTCGCCTAAATTCTTAAATAGATTTTGGAATGTTTGATGATTAGGTTCCTGCCTGTTTGGATATCTTCTCAAATATTCTCGTTTCGCAGCACGCCCATTAAAATTTTGCTGACAGTAAATAGCAACCATATCTCTCATATCTGTATTAGAATAATTATTATGCCTCGGCATTTTCCGCTTTTTTAAAATTAACCAATAAAATGCAAACTAGATATTACAAGACTGACATAATATTGAAACAAATCGAATGATTTGCTGTCAAAATCATTCGTAACGTCAGCCTACTACGTTAATAGTTTCCGAAATGAATAATTATTACTTTGGGAAGAAATAAATAGAGCAGCGGTTTTTTTTTGATCCAATGATATTGTTTAATATGAGACGATCTTTTATGGAACGTGTAGATAAATGCATCGACGAGAATGGAGGACATATCGAACATTTAATGTGACACAGTTGAAGTTATAATGTTATTTAGCTTAGTTTTTTAAATTTGTTTTCTAAATGTTTTCAATAATAATCATGCAGCTGATCCCTAGTATGCGATTATATCGTAAACCGTTAAGTTTTAAGGTTAATAACAAGTATACTTTTTTCTATTAAAATAACGTGGCTTTAATATTCTTTTACAAAAATACCCCTAACTTAAACAGCAAAAAATTTTAGGGCACACTGATGCCGCAAATGTGGCCTATGTAGCGCCCTCTACAAATTACATCGAAGTAGGTACCAGATTATGATTTTTCGTGCCCAAAAACCTCTATTTCCAAATTTTTATGTATACATATCCAAAAACGTTAAAGTTATTGCAAAAAAGAAATTTAAGCTTTAACATCCTGTATATTCCTTATTAGCAACATTTTAATGTAGTAAATTGGTTTAAATCGTAATATTTTAAAATTGGGAATCTACCATACTTCTATGTACAATTACTTAAGGACCACCCTGTAAATAGTTTTTGAAATGACGGTTCTACATTTTGATGTCAGTTGACACCCATTATCTCCATGCAGAAGATCTTTTTTTGCAGGTCAATATACGAGTATACGGGAGAAAAAGTATTAACCGAAGCACGTATAGTTTATAAGGATTGTGTTAAATACAGACCTGATTTCCTGCGCATATGATCGCTCAGCCACAAAAACTATCTTTTTGTAATAACTGGGAAGTAAGAAATATCTCAGACATCCTTAATATAAAGCAAATGTTTACAGGTAAATCTAGGTTTTAGGAAGATGTTTACTGTGAAACTGAAATTTTGACTTTTATCACATTAAAAATATTACTTTCATTAATGTGTTACCCTGTAAATTATATATTTAGATTTTATTAGATAAAAGGCTAAAAGATATACCGTATATCAATTAGCGGAGAAGTTTTGAAACAGAGGACTAGAATTTATAAAAATAGATTTAACAACTGTTATATACGCGATTTAGAAGTAGTATCTACTACTATAAATAGCTGACTTTATGAGCAATGTTCATGTCAAGAGAAACTGACTGTACCATATTCCAAAATTATTGTGAGAAGGCAATAGGTCAACTATCAGAAGAATGCATTGAAGGGTTCAACGAAACCAAAGATGAAGATTCTCGAGTTAAACTTTTATACGAAGCTGCTAAAAAAATACCGATTACAATAATCGAACTTAATGGGAAAAACTTACAACTTTCCTTAGAGAGAAAGACCGAAGGAAATTCTTATTTTGCAAAGAAAGATTACATCAATGCTTTGAAGTGCTACAATGGTGGTATTATAAAGTGCCCACAAAACTCAGGTATTTAACATATCTTGTAATGTTTGCTTTCGAAATATTTTCCTGTGAATGTTTTAAAAATTGAGTGTTTGATAGTTTTTGAATGTATACCTAATGTAACTTAATGTAGGCGGTTCTTAAACACACAAAATGAGCTTAGAAGTTTATCATGTAGGCTTGAGCTGATTTGTATCAAGAGATTTAGTACATGATTAGAATAATTATTTTAATATAACCATATAACAAAACAATATTCCCAAAAATTTAAAATAACACGTTCAAAAAATGAAAGAGCAGTTAGTTCATCACAAAATACAAACTTTTTGTTTCTGCTCGTTTGTTAGGAGCAATATATAACAACATAATACAAAAATATTCTATAAAATAAAAAATAAATCAGTAGTAAGTGCATAACTTATACAGTTTGAACCAAAATTCTAGTTTTCCTAATACATTTTCTATACCCACTCTATTCGTAACCTAGTGTACTGAGCCACTATTGCTGGAAATTCGTTCTACTGATGCCGAAGACCAGTTTTGCACAGAATAGGTTTCATAATTGGCAACTCTTTTGAGATTTCCTGCCCATACAACAGTCCAGTGATTTCACGCAACTCATCAATTGTTTATAGAGCAAGAGTCTTTTCTTCAGGTGTTAACTGGTATTTTTGCTTTTGAAGGGTCAACATTGAAATTGGTACAGGTAATTCTACATTTTTTGAATGTTTTAAACAACTCTTCCGCGATTTGTGGCTCATCCCTTTGTGATCACCCCTACTCCATTCAATTCACGTTTTATAATCCATGTATCGTTGTTAAAGCATCTCTCAAGGTTATATTTAAATTAACCATAGATCTAATTAATATTGGATTGAGTTATGGTTATCTTCATTTTTTAATTAAATGACGTTATTTTAACTTAAAATTCATTAAATAGAAGAAGAATTTGAAATTTTTCTATTTATAAAAAAATACAAATTAGATTCCAAATTAAAAATATTATTTTGATTGCTGGAAATTTTGATTAAATTTGCCGCTTCCCCATTAATCCTGTGTTTATAAATAATTATTCGGCAAATATCAACTTTAACTATAGTTGCTGGTTTTGGGGTTCTATAAGAGCATTGAAAATGATTATGGTAAATATACTGTTCAATTATTTAAAAACTGGTCTAAAATTAAGATGAAGTTAGCAAGAGAATATAACAGAAGGTATTTTCTTTTAAAATATAGAAGAGAGAATATTAAGTACTACGAAGTATATAGAACAACACTCAATATATTCATTAACGAAGCTTCTCCATCGTCATGATGTTTACATTAAGAAGAATACAAATTTTATCTTAAGGTTAGGCAATAAAATCATAAATATTGAAATGTCCAACAATCAAAAGAATATTTTAAATTTAGAATCTAATTTGAATTTTTAAAACAGAAAAATTTCAAATTCTTCTTCTATTTAACAAATTTTAGGTTAAAATAACATAATCCATTAAAAAAAGAAGATAACCATAACTCAATTCAATATTATTTAGATATATGGTTAATTATAACCTTTAAATGTTTTAGTTATTTCTATGTTCCTTAAATAAAAGAATAACTATTTAAAACAATTTTGTTTAATTTCAATTTGACAATTATTTAAAAAAAAATCACATACATCTTTTGATATTATACACAATTTGCCACAAACAATATATCATACTCGTATATTGTAACGTTTACTTCATAGACAATAAATTAAGTTTCTTTCTATATTTTTGCTTTCCATATCTCCCTTACTCGTCTATTATCTTTCAATCTATTCAAGTGTACAACCCAACTTCGTTGTTTCTACTCTATTATTTGAATTGCGGATTGCACCATTTCGTTTCTCATATATTGATCGTATTTCTTGTTACCCACTTTATCCTTCAAATGTTAAAACTGGTCTGAATGCAGATTTAAATACTTTAATTTTTATTTTTGTATGCGTGTATATATTCTTTCACTCACTTGTATTTTTCAATCGTATTTGAAACTTGTTCGTTTGATCTGCCATTATTTCTTTTTTAAATTTCTTCGCTATTACCGTTACTTTTTTTTAATATCTATTTTCATATTTCTTTCAGTGAAAGCCTTGTTATTTATCTCTATTTTCTTGCAGCTGCTGTTAACTTTTCGTATAGATTGCTAGATCATACGTGTAAGCACATTTAGTAATTCCATATTTCTTAGATTAGTGTATTCTACTTCTAATTGCTTGACTTTGTATTGGGTTGAAAAAAAGCGAAATAATTAAATATTCAGCTGTAATAATATAAATCATGATTGGAAAAAACTGATAATTTTTTGAATTAAAATCAAATTTGATCCAACCCAAAAATGATTTTGATTTATAAAACTTCGGAGGTTTTTTGAACTACCTACCTGAAATCAAAATCATTTTAAAAATAACTTTCTGCATTGTGATCAACTTTAATTATGTTTGTTTATTTTAGTTGAATCTCGAGAACTTCTTACTATTTTGATATCGAATCGAAGCGCAACATACTTTGCGTTGAATGAATATAAAAAGGTTTTCAATGACATTGATTATCTATTAGAAATAGGAAACTATCCAGCTCATTTGAAGTATAAAGTATGGATCAGGAAGGCGAAGTGTTATGATGCGTTACAAAATGAAAATTCAGCTTCAGAAGCTTATGATGAAGCTTTAAAAAGTTTGAAATTTAGTAAACTTGATGAAAAATCTATCGAAATCAGAAAGAAAGAAATAGAAAAAGCAAGACAGACCAAAGTCAAGTTAGTACCGAAACATGAGGTAATGGTTGTCGAAGAACCTGAAATTTTTACAGGTGGTAAAAAATATATAGCTGCTCATCCAAATATAAGTTTCGAGCATGATAGTTACCAAGGAAGATACGCTGTAGCCAATGGAGATATAGAAACAGGAACTATTATTCTTGAGGAGAATGCACATGGTGCAGTAGTAGATACAGAACATGCTCTAACCAACTGCCAGAACTGCTTTTTCTCTGTAGAACAGCCAATAGCTTGTTCAACATGTGCTAATGTAGTTTTTTGTAGTACAATTTGTGAAAGATTAGCCAACAAAAGTTATCATAAAGTAGAATGTCCAATTCAGGAATCACTTTTTAAATCTGGAGCTTCGGTTAATTGCTTTTTAGCTCTGAGAATACTTACTCAAAAACACTATTCTTATTTTAATGACAAAAAGAATAGGCTCAAAGATTACCTGAGAGATAATTGCAAGAAAAGTGTTATCAAGAAGAATATATATAGGTATGATGACTATGATAACGTTTTCTTCTTATGTAGAAACGAGCATTTACGAAAGAAAGATGAACTTCTTCATTTTAGTTGTATGAGTATATATTTATTGAGACTTTTAAAATTTGGAAGATATTTTCCGTTTGAAACTGATGATAGCGTTTTAAAAGAAGAAGAGGTCTATTTCGGAAGTTTGATTCTTAGACATATGCAGATCCTACAGTTTAATGCCCACGAAGTGTCAGAGCTCAGAAATTTGCCAGAGTCTGCAGTGGTTAAAGATTGCATGAATAAGTATGAAAATGTTATGATTGGAGCAGCTCTTTATCCGACATTAGCACTTTTTAATCACTCTTGTGACCCTAGCATAGTCAGGTAAGCATGCGACCAATATACATTATTATATTTCATTTAATGTCATCATCTATCCTACATCCCTCATAATGTTATCAAAGTCAGTTGAAGATCCATAAAAATAGTGAATTATTTTGATATTAACAAGAGCACCTGAACGGCGATATATTTGTGATAGATTTAACAATATCTTACATTTATACGAAAAAGTCTAATTCAAAAAGTTGGCCCCATTAATGGGATAGGTAGAACACTGCAAAATAAGTTGAGTTTGCTCAGTACAAAAATTTTCAATCAAAGTTTGTTTAAAAAAATTCACTTCTGATTATCGATTGGATTCGTCAGACAGAGAGACGGATCGGGATACGAGTGTATTGATGACGGAGTTGGGCCGGATGGTGATGGGAATGGGCATTGAGAAAACGGTTGGTGTGAGTGGGTTTGCGATATATGGAGTGTGAGAAACCATGTGGTGAACATTTTTTAATCATGACGTCAAGGTTATCTTCCACTTCCATCGTGAATTGGATACAGGGATGTTCAGATGGAGTAGGAAGGAATCTCTTCCGTGGGGCCAAATGACGAAAGTATTATCAACATATCGTAACCAACAGCTTGGTTGTAGGGGAGAAGGAGATAGTGCTGAATTTTAGAAATGTTCCATGAAAATGTTGACCATAACCGGAGAGATAGGGGATCCCATGGGGTACCATTTAGTTGCCTGTAGAAGTTACCTTGAAATATGAAGTAGGTGGTGTACAAACACAGTGTTTGATTAGGGAAAGACAATCTGGGGTGATGCGATGTTAAGTATCTAAGATAGACAAAGTTTCATCGATAGAGATGTTGATAAATAAGGAGTCAATGTCAAGACTAACAAGAATATATGTGGAAGAAATATCAAAACCTTTGAGTAAGTCCATGAAACGGCGAACATTTTTAGCATAGGATTGGGGCTGCGCAGCAATTGGTTGAAGGGTTTCTGCTAGATATTCAGCCAAGAGTTGGGTGGGGCAGTTAAATTAAATAACAATGGGCCGTAGTGGGAGATCGGGTTTGCGGATTTTTGAAGGACCGTATATTCGAGGAATGCGTGATGATTTTTCTCGCGGGATGTGCTTAGCTTTTATATCAGAAGGAAGTTGGGTTTTATTGATGCATATTTTTGTTGTCTTTTACAGATACGTGGTTGGGTCATTATGGACAATTTTGTAGTCGGAAGTGTTGAGGAGGTTATTCATGTTATTCAGATCAGAAGTGGTATTATAGAGGACCGTAGCGTTGCCTTTATCGGCTGGGAGGACCACAATATTTGAGTTGTTATGGATATCTTTGAGAGTTTGTCTTTCTTTGAAGGTCAGGTTTGAAGGAGGGGGTTTTGATATTCGGAGAATCTTGGCAACATCTTGTCTAATAATTTCGGCTTGATTGGATTTTCTTTCTCTAACCAAATTCTATAGCACACTCCTACTTCGAAAATATTGCCTTCTCTGTGACTTTACATTCCTTAAAGCATGTTGCGATAATAAAGTTATACCCAAATTCCTACAACTCAAACACCACACCAAATCATCATCAATATCTCGTATCCTCAGCAAAGCCAGCTTCCCTGTTCTCCAAAATTCCACTCCTTCCGTGTTCAACCACTATTATGGGATACTTTCAACTGTCTATCTAACCAAAAATCCCAATACATATCTGATCATCGAGAACGTCCAGTTAATTTCCACCGAAGTGGTTAATGACATCTACCAAATAACAATTGACATAGGGGAAATTAAGGTCCTAAACATATACAAGCCACCAAACACACAGTGGCAAAACGATTCTATACCTATCCTGCCCCACCCAGCAGTATATGCTGGAGACTTTAACAGTCATATCACACTTTGGGGCTATGTATCGAATGACACCAATGGGGTAATACTTTCAGAATGGGCGGATACTGCAAATACTCACGTAATATTTGATGCCAAGGACAGAAAATTGTTCTATTCTGCTAGATGGGGACAAGAATATAATCCTGGCTTATGATGAATCTGATAGACCTCTTGACATTTCCAGAAAGTTTTGGTGGATTTCCCACATAGCCAACATCGCCCGATAATGATGGAGGTGGACCATCAAATACCAATCATAAAATCGGTCCTTCTCTAAGGACCTAAACAAATATGTCAGATGGATACCACCTACCCCAGGGAACCATCGTCAGTTCGCTGGAGCGGTGATTACAGTAGGTAAGAAACACATACCAAGAGGTTTTCGGAAGGAATAAATCCCACGCTAGCCAGAAGACACCGATAGACTGTACAAGGAATTTATCGAATATGCCGATACGGAGATAGCCGATGAACTTATCGAGAGCCTAAACAATGGAAGATTGCAGAAATGGAGGGAGACCATGAAGGAAATGGATTTTGAACATTCCAGCTGCAAGGCCAGGTCTCTCTTAAGAAAACTTGGTGGCAGCACCGCCGTCACTAAGCCCAAGGAAACAATCTCTCCCAACAAAATCGCTGAACAGATATTCCACACATCTAGAGCACCATCAGTTAATGAACACTCTCGCCGCGTAGAGCGCGAATACACAAACTTGGGGAAAACTGTCATTACCAACCCGCTCAGCTTACATTAGATGAAATAAATGAGAACATCGGAGGTCTGAAGATGAGGAAAGCCCCAGGCTTTGACGCAATACACAATGAGTTCCGTGCCAATACTGGTCCAAATACCAGAAAATGGCTACAAATATTTCTCAATAGCATCTTGCAATCATGAACCCTCCCTCCCGAGTTCAAACTATCGAAAATTACTGCACTCCTAAAACCGGGAAAACTAGATCACCTTCCAAGTAGTTACCGTCCTAGAGGAACGTACAAGATGATGGAACGACTTTTATATAACAGAATAAGCCAAACAATTCTGAGTGACATCCCCGCCGAGCAAGCTGGCTTTCTCTCAGATCGCAGCTACTGTGATCAAGTCCTGGTTCTTACTAATTTTATCGAAAATGAGTTCCAAGAGGGCCTGAAAACTTCAGTGGTCTTCGTAGGCCTTACAGCAGCCTATGATTCCGTGTGGAGGGAGGGGATGCTTCTAAAATTATTAACTACCATACTGTGCACTGAAACGACCAGCCTCATTAATAATATGTTCGCAAACAGACAGTTTATCGTGAACAAAGACAATCAGTGCAACACAAAAAAATACGCAACCCAAAGGATATGTGTTGGCTCCCTTACTTTCTAACCTGAATATTGCAGATCTATCTCCTACCACGTCCAGGAAGTTTGGTTATGCGGATGATCTTGCGATTGCCGTGCAACACAAGAATATTACCGCAACAGAAGATACCTTAACGAATAATCTTACCACACTAGGAGTCTATTTTCGAGAATGGAGATTCAAGCCTAGTTTGAACAAAACTGAATCTTGTTGTTTCACCCGAACAACAAAAGTGGGAAACACAAAGCTTAGTGTGTATTTCGACGGAACACTTCTCTACCATAACCCAACTCCAAAATATCTTGATATCACACTGGACCGGACTTTAACTTACAAAAAAGATCTCACCAACAGGGCTGCAAAATTGAAAACGAGAAAAAATATCTTACATAAGCTAGCAGGAACAACATGGGGTGCTGCTGTACTCTATAGCAGAATACTGCGCGCCTGTAAGGATCAAGAGCAGTGACACTAAACTAGTGGATACGCAACTAAATGACACTATGCGCACCATCTCGAGCACCATAAAATCAACACCGCTGTACTGGGTACCTGCTCTAAGTCATATCGAGCCTCCGAACCTTCGCTGCTCCCGAGTACTACTCCGATAATACAATAAAATCATTAGCAATCCGGATCTTCCCATAAACAGAGACTTCCCAGCTGGGAGACAACGCCAGAAATCGAGGCACTTACCTATCGCTACGACTATCGAACTTGCTAACTCCCATTTTAATGCTAAGGACAGCTGGCAACAATGGTGGCTTTAAACTTCACCTCCTGAATGGCACTAAGTCCTATATGTGAATGCAACACCAAGTCGCTTCGATTTACATCGTAACACTTGGCGAAACTAAATAGAGTTCGCACAGGTCACAGTCGTTGTGGTGATTCGTTTTTCAAATGGGGAATAAACCAATATTCCCAATGTGACAGTCAAAATAGTAATCAGACGATCCGCCATATCACGACCGAATGCTCTATTAGCGATATCCTGAACCCCTCTCAGATTTTGTTGGCCTCCCCAAGAAGCTATCTATTGGAAAAATATACTCGACATTGCGCTCTAAGACTATATTAGTAACAGAATATACTTGTCGTGTTCGGGACTGTATATATGTCTATGTTCTATTCTATATATTCTGTTATTTGTTTCACAAGAAAGGAAAACTGATCGATGGTTAGGTTTATGTATATCGTATTATGTGCGTAAAACGCCATACGTTAAATAAATAAATCCATATTCCTCAAAATTTCTTAAAACCGTTCTCAACTGTCTCTTGGTAATTGGTTGAATATTTTCAAATGCTACAATAAACACATTTTCTGCTATTTCTCGGTATGAATTACCCTGGTAATACCATTTTAAAATTTGCACTTTTTAGTATATCTGCAGACTACTCATTTTAATATTCACAAACATTCATAATTCAAAAGCAAGCTCGAAACCTATTTAAATTTCTCAGTCTGTAGGCCGCTTGTCGTTCAACAAGCGCTCCTAATAAAACGATTTCCTACAGAACCGTAACTCTTGTATTTTTATGTAGTGTTTTTCTAATTTATTTAAACACTTAACTAATCACTAACACTTAATTTATATATACTCAACTAGTCACCTAAATTTAATTTATATGCACACAAACTTAATTACTAATTTATATAAACACTTTACTGATCGATATTTCGGTTTATTTCTTTGGCGAGATCACTTTATCAACTAAACTCCTCCGCTGATCGGTCCTTGTTTATATTAATGCCTTTGTTACTAGAAGATTTCGGACTGCGGCTTACACACACAAAAATAATTGGTTCTGGCCTTTTCTAGATAAGTCTGGTCACAAAAACAATGTTTAGATAAGATAGTCGTAAACAGTGCGTATCCGCCATAATTTTAACTTATATACCTGGCTTAGACAGAGTCGGATTTAGGGACTATACCGGTGTACTGTTTCGTAACATTACCTTCTCCTTAAATGGAAGTTCCTCCTGGAACTTTTGTGTAGCCGAGACTGGATGTTTGAATCGGCAACTAGCCCCATTTCTACACTTTTCGATCTTATGGAAATAGCAGAGCACCGTCTTCATCGGATACTGATAACGGGGGTTGTAGCTGCAAATTAATATCTGGACACCGGTGTCTTGAAAGATAATCTCTACCAAGTTCCTGATGATTCGCCAATCCAACTGGTTACTCGCTATCTTAGGCATAGCAAGTTTCTTCACGTTGGATTCCAACACATGGTCTCGGAGGTTTCGAAGTGCTTCCCACATATCGCGGTAGGTAGATCGATCTTGGAATTCATTTTTAGTTACCACGTAGAAGACGTTCCGCCAATTATGTTTCAGTTTCAGTGTCTTGCCAGGGGCTGAAATCTGGCCTTCAAGTTTTTCTAATTGCCCGAACTTTCGAAAGACGGTTGCCAACCCTCGTGCGTTCTTGATACGGACGGGGATGTTGTATGCCAGTGAGTAATCTTACGGGAGAGTGAACAAGTCTTGTTATTGTTCCGAAGTGACTCCATATCTAGTTTTCCCGGTACCTCCATACGTGCCCATAAATTCCTCGAAGGTAGAGTCAGACACATCTCGAATAAGGTTTACTCCTTCCTCCAGGTCATGGTCTCCTTCGAATGGCGCTATTCGGTTTGGGTGAACTACTTTTGGTTTTCCGTTGGGGATCTTGCTTATGCGATATATAACATCATTGATCCTTTTCTTGATTAAGTATGGACCTTCCCAGGATTTTTGTAATTTTGGAGAAAATCCTTTTCTCCTCGTCGGGTTGTGTAACCATACTTTGTCCCCTTCTTTAAAACCGCCTTCTGTGGCCTGCGTGCCGTACCGACTTTTCATTCTGTCGCTAGCAACTTGAAGATTTGTTCGAACTAATTCATGAATATCGTTCAGCCTTCTTCTCAATTGGATCACGTAGTCTTCGCCTGCTAGATCTTCTCCAGGCCGACAGCCAAATTCCAGGTCACAAGGATACCTCCTTTCACGTCCAAACAGGATTTTCGCAGGTGTTTCACCCGTGGACTCATTGACGGCAGATCGATAAGCCAATGCGAATAGGGAAAGATACTGGTACCAATCTCTCTGATGGCTGGATACTACTTTGGACAGGTATTTTCCAATAGTCCTGTTTATTCTCTCGACCATTCCATCTGACTGTGGATGTAATGCTGTTGTCCTAGTCTTCTTCTCGCAAATCTCCTGGAATAGATGACTTTCGAAAATTTTTCCCTGGTCGCTGTGGACTTCCAAGGGCACTCCATATCGGCTGATAAATTCTTTCACCAATACATCTGCTACAGTTGTGGCCTCTTGGTTCGGGATCGCGTAAATTTCCACCCACTTTGTGAAATAATCCATTACAACCAGTATGTATTTGCTACCGTTTTCTGTATCCCGTAACTAACTGTAAAATTATTTTTCTTTCATTTCGTTTCTTTATTATTAAATTATATGAATTATTATTTTTGAATAGTCGCCTTCAGCGGTTTAAACTTTTTGCTACTTTTTTTTAATTAACTTTTTTTTATATGCATCTTGTTTAATTCTTTCAATAATTTTATTAATTTCTTTACCTTTCTTTTATATACATTTGTAGAAGTTTATCTTTGGATAAATAGATCAACTTGATAAATTTATAAGTCTGTCATCGGAAATGGTCCAGCGATATCTAAAGCAATCCTTTCGAAAGGGCTTCCAACATTGTATGGTTTCATAGGTGCCTTTCTCTTGCGATGTGGTCCATTACTCGTAGCACAAGTCGTACATTTCTTACACCAGTCCTTCACATCGTCGGAGCTGTTCATCCAATAAAACCTTTCACGGACTCGCTGAAGGGTTTTCTTCACTCCCAGATGACCTCCTGATGAACTGTCGTGTAACTTCTTCAGTACCTCAGCTACTCTTGTTCTCGGGATAACTAGCTGTCTCCTCATCTCAGAACCATCATCGTTTTCAAGGACTCTTTTCAACAGCCCTTCTTCCAGGACAAGGGAGTCCCACTGAGCCCAATACCCCTTGAGTTTCGGTAACAATTTTGACACTTCTTGCCAGGTAGGTCGCCGATTTTCTTTATTCCATTGCCGAATCATCTTCATGTGAGGATCATTCTCCTGATCTTCTCTAATACTGGTGGGTGACCATTCTTCATTGACTACTGTAGTTCTTGAAACTGCAGCTTCCCTAGATTCCGCCTTGTTGCAGTGGGAGCAGTCTGTTGGGCACGGCCGTCTGAACAGGGAGTCGGCATTTCGGTGACTCACATCAGCTGGATGTTCACCCCTGTCTAATTTCCCCTGTGACTGGAGTTCTTGGGTTACAGGAGTCTTGGGACGCTTAGACGGACTACGTACGTGCTGTATCTCGCCACACTTCCGGCATTTGATCTTCTTCGGCTTCTTGTCTGCCATACCTTTCAACAAGTTGACGATCTGGTCAAGTTTGTCATCGTCATCTTCTTCCTGCATGGCCCTACCTTTGTTGTATCCCGAAGCTATCGTGGCTGCTTCATACTCAAGAGCAGCTGTCAATGCGTCGTCTAATGTTTTCGGATGGGCTAAACGAAGCGTCCTCTGCATATCGGGGTCACGTAAGCCATCAATAAACGCCTGTATGCCCAGACATTCCATCATGTTCTCTGCTGCTGATGGATAAGCAAATCGAACGAGTCGGGCAATATCCACTCCATATTCTTGAAGTGCTTCGTCACGTTTCTGCCTTCGGTTCTTCAGCTGGAACTGGTACGAATATTCTAGATGTTCGAGACCATATCGCATGTCCGACCTCTTCTTCAGCTGCTCGGAATCATCCGTTTCTTCCAGAGGTATCGTCTGAAGTACATCTAAGGCATCTCTCCGAAGCGCGATGGTTAAGTTCACTGCTTTCTCCTTATCGGACCAATTATTCACTCTAGCGGCTGCTTCAAATTGTTTCACATAATTGGTCCACGATGTCTTTCCGTCGAACGTTGGAGCCTTGACTCGGGCAAAACTGCTAATATCTTCTGTCTTGGGTTGTGTTGCTGGCTTGCATATCTCGATCTTCTTTTGTTCTGCTGGCGTGTCTTGTGTTCTTAAATCTGTTACCTTACTCTCTAACTCCTTGATTTTTTCATCCATAGTTGTCATTTTATTCTCGATTTCTGATTTTAGAGACGAAATTTCATTTCCAACGTCAGCGGCAATGTCGTTTTTCATTAGTAAGATATCCGCAGATATATCGTTCTTCATAGCAGAGATCTTCTCGTCCATATTAGCAGAAATGTCGTTCTTCATAGCAGAAATATCGTTTTTCACATTCGTTGAAATCTTCTCTTCCATGGCAGAAATATCGTTCTTCATAGCAGAAATCTTCCCGTCCATGTTCTTTTCCATGGCAGAAATCTTCTCGTCCATGTTAGCAGAAATATTAGCAGAAATTGATGAGATTAAGGTGGAAGCCTCGTCATTGAATAAAACTGTTTCTGGATCAAAGCCGTCATTTTCCAGTGCCACTTTAAGTCGCTCTACTGATTCACTTTTCTTACCGGACGTTTCCAACTCACGATCTTCCAATTCTGCTCTTAACTCAGTCACTTTCAAGTTACATAGTCTCTTGGCCATTTTTACGTAGCAATTTATTTATATTATCCCACACCTGACACCAATGTAGTGTTTTTCTAATTTATTTAAACAATAAACAGGTGGGATAAATTTTAAACACACGGTATGGCTACTTACTAATTTATTTAAACACTTAACTAATCACTAACACTTAATTTATATATACTTAACTAATCACTTAAATTTAATTTATATGCACACAAACTTAATTACTAATTTATATAAACACTTTACTGATCGATATTTCGGTTTATTTCTTTGGCGAGATCACTTTATCAACTAAACTCCTCCGCTGATCGCTCCTTATTTATATTAATGCCTTTTTTACTAGAATATTCCGGACTGCGGCTTACACACACAAAAATAATTGGTTCTGGCCTTTTCTAGATAAGTCTGGTCACAAAAACAATGTTTAGATAAGATAGTCGTAAACAGTGCGTATCCGCCATAACTTTAACTGTTATACCTGGCTTAGACAGAGTCGGATTTAGGGACTATACCAGTGTGCTGTTTCGTAACATTTATTTGTCCCCTCTGTTCATTTTCAATCTACATATTAAAATTGCTAGTGTCCACAAAATATTTCCTATTGAAAAAAACAGAATTCAGTCCCCATTTAAATCTAAGGTAAAAAGATAAAATCGCCTCATAGTCAAAGGGAAGATGCATAAGGCACATTGTATTATCAGTGTGTTAGAGAGAGGCATGGAGAGATAGACAATCCAAATCTTAGCGTAGATTAATTACAGTTCTAAAACAAATATTAGCATGTGACACTTCTTTCGCGTGTTATGACACCTTGTTAAACAAAATAGGTGATAGATTGAATATACTTGTTTTTTTCTAACACATTGTCGCGTATGGACCGTGTTAAATTGCAAGTGACCAAACAATATTCCTAGTACTGTATACACATGTCATGGTAAGAGTGACTTGTTTACTAGTAAATAATAAGATTTTGATTTATTTGTATTTCATGTTGGAATGGTCAGAATATCAGATGAAGTATATATTCAGCATTGTATACTGTTTCACAAGGATCGTACCGCAACGATTGCTACAAAAAATATTCTCGATGTTTATTTGAACTCCTGTGTCTTTGAAAGTTGACAAGTTGGGGCGGAAGTGACAGCAAATCCGTGTCAAACAATCGAGGGACTGTCAACAAGAGTGAGGAGAACAGAGAATCTGTTCGAAGTAAACAAAGTTAATCGATGCACCACATGTAACAGTTTTTTCAGATATATCCTTTTTTTGCACCTTGTTTTAGTGATCTTCCGAGACTGGTCTCCAAGATAATAACTTATTACGGTCCACTCCAGTACGACTATAGAAATTACAAGCCGGTATACGAGGAACGTATTATATGTTTTATAAGTCATGTTTTAAGATTGGAATCAAGGCAGAGAAGATGCAGTTCAAGATATATAAACTAGCATTTGGTTCTATTTGTTTATTATTTTGTTGTTGTTTTTAGGTACAATATAAAAAGCAAAATGGTAGTTAGAACTATAAAACCTGTTAAAACGGGAGATATAATTTATGAAAATTACGGGCCGCTCTACACAACAATGCAATTGAAAGAAAGACTAGTTACTCTTAAAAATAATTACTGGTTTGAATGTCTATGTATCCCCTGTGTAGAAATGTGGCCGAAGTTTGATGAAATGAAAGACAATGAAATTAGAATTCCCTGCAAAACTGAGAAATGTCCTTATGTATATATAATGAATATGGAGGATAATCCTTTTTTCACCTGCGAGTATTGTCATAATGTTAATAGTATCCTGCCTAATTTGAAAGGTCTTATGGTAAGTTCTTAATATTCCAACAATTATTGAAATTGAAATAATTCTACATTCATTCTGATATTAAGCCAGCAGGTTTTGAAATTAATTAACAACGCATTTGGTGTCATATTCTAATTAAGAGACAAATTATTTACATTGTTTTGAAATCACTCATTAGACTACTAAAATTTAACGATTCTGAATTAATGTAGTTGCTTTTTGTTTTTTAATCTATTTTGTATTTTAAAACCAACTGAGTGAGAACCAGAAGTTGGAATTGACAATATTGTCTAGCACAGCCAATCTCTAAGTATGTTCCGCGATACCCCCATAGGGGTTCCGCAAGAATTCAGAAAAAAAAATCAAAACAGCTCTGTCTGGTTGAACGTTTTGACGCGGGCGTATCACGAGGCGCAGTCACAATAGTACAATTTTACTATGCTGCCACCGCCGATATCTACTTGTGCGCGCTGACAGAGTCGAAATTGTTTATACCTCATTTTTTGTATTTATATTTTTATTTCCGCTCCATATTTATCAAAGGCGTTGTGAGCCCGTAGTCCCTTTGATAAAAGCCGCCTCTGAGATAAGACACTGTAGTTGTGAACAAGCGACTTTCGGGTCAAACTTCAAAACATAAAGTCGAAATTGTTTACACCGCATTTTTTGTATTTCTATTTTTATTTCGGCTTTTTATTTATCAAAGGCGCCGACTCGAGTATTTTTTGAGAATGTTCGAGATCGAGGTTAGGGCTATAAAAATGACTAGATTCTAGAGACACCAATTCTACTTTGGCTTTTGAGCTTCCGAATAGTTCCGAATGCGCAGTGAGCTCTTCCGACAACGGTTGGGTTGGGAAACCGTGGTTTGGTTAGGTATTTATTTGTTGTTTTCCAGTTTATGGTTCTGTGTTAAGGTTAAGTCCAGTTAAGTCAGTTAAGTTTATGTTATTATGGAATCTTGGAGTTTTTGCTGAAAATGGCTGAGGCTTGTGAAATATGTGAAACGAAATTTAGCAAGCAAAGTAATTTAAGAATGCATATTAAAAAATTCCATCCTGGTAAGTTTCCTTTTAGTAAATAAGTTTATAGGTTATATTGTATGTTTACATTTTTGATTTTCAATGATCTTATAATTTAATTATGTGCCTATAAACTTATTTTCAGATCAGTTAACTAAATTAGCTCCATACAAAACTTACAAGCAAGCAGCATTCTGCAATGAATGCAATAAGAGTTTTGTGAAGTATTCAAATTTAGTTCAGCATGTAAAGCGATTCCATCCAGGTATGAGCTTATTAGTGTTATGTTTAACAGTGCAACTCTTGCGTTTATAAACCCATTAACTGAACTTTTCAACTATTTCAGATAAAGAACAAGATTTGATAAAACCCAAGAAGTATACTTATGAGTGTGACTAATGTAAAAAACATTTTAGTCATCTGAAAAATTTAAAAAATCACAAAAATCAACACCAACAAAATTGTTCCTACAGTCTAAAAAGTTTAAAGTGCAGTATTTGTGGGTTCACAGACTTCTCCAAGGATCAGTTATATAAACATCTTCAAAACATTCATGATATAACTATTACAAAAAAATTCATGGAATTTGATAACATAGATGCCTTTGGCATTTGGAAATCACAGGAAGAAAAGGCAACTTGTTCTTTCTTTATCAGTGAACATGGATGGTATAGCACTGAGAAGTATAAAATTTTGAAATACGTTTGTCATCGATCTGGATATTATAAGAATAAAGGAAAGGGTATGAGGCATATAAAGACACAAGGAACAAAAAAACTAGATGGACTTTGTCCTGCTGGAATAAAACTTACAGTATGTCATTTATCAGGAATGTGCAGCGCAGAATACACCAACACACACGCAGGACACACATCTGACAATTTGGGACATTTAACTTCCATCCAAGCAATTTTGGATGAGGTTAGGGATTCCATTTGCAAATCAGAACTGGATCGAACTCATCTATTAACAAAGAAGGATTTGCACAATATACAACAAAGTTTTAATTTGAACAATGAGGTTGCAAGACATACAAACGATGCCGATACGGAGTAAAGCAAAATCAGTTCATGAAAATCTCCTTCGAATATAACGCGGGCATTGATAATTATCGGTAATTTTAGGTAAATATGCCTTCGTGCAATTTGGAGCAAGCAAGCAGGGGACGTATTCTTTTGAGGAGTTGAAAGTATAGCTTCCTTGCTACCGATTAAACATGATCTACATCTATACCAAACTTAACGGTTTTGGAGATATTTCAGTTTCAATTTTAATTTTCGAGAAATTCACTACTTTGAGAATCAAATATTTAAAATTAACGAAAGTAATAAGAGCTCCTTCAAATTTCGCTTATTAAATTATAATCTGACACACTTGCACAATTGAAACAGTTAAAATTATATCAAATATTTATTTTAACCATAAACAGTTAAGTTTGGTATAGGTGTAATCATATAACTCATGTTTAGTCGGTAGCAAGGAAGCTATACTTTCCCCTCCTCAAAGTGATACGTCCACTTACCCCTGTACCCTGTATACCTCTTTCGAATTAACGCGGCAATACACTGCGCATGCGGAAGCCCGAAAGCCAAAGTAGAATTGGTGTCTCTAGAATCGAGTATAAAAGTGACGGTCGTGCCTCAGCACTCATCAGTCGACGATTAGGCGTTCGGAACGATAAGTACCTACCTACTTACAAGCTAGCTATAGGCATGTGCGATGTTGAAAAATCATCGATGTTGATACCGATATTGACATCGATAAGTTGAAATCGATAATCGATAATCATCGATGTTCAGCAATATCGATGGTTTTGTATGAATGGGTAAGATGTAAGAGTAAAATGAAATTTAAGGAAAATATGTGCAACAGTGCAACACTATAAAATGTTTATTTAGATGATAAATATATGTTTAAACTGTGAGGAATTAAAAATACAAGTAACGAATAAAAATAAAAAAACTAGAAGTAAGTATGTTATGAAAACTAAATATAAACTATAAATCAACATAAAAATAGTTCAAGTGTGTACCTATACTTAAAAAAAAATGACAAAGTTTACAAGTCCTAAAATTTTTTATCAACAGATTGCATAAATAATAATTTTGAAAGTAATTGTCCTTTCAGTCTGTTTCTTTGTTGCGTTCATGCAATTCTTGCTTTGGAAAACAGTCTTTCTGGTGGCGTGGTAGTTTCAATACAGGTTAATTATTTTATCGCAGCCGGTTTCATTTTGGGAAACGAGCAACCAATTCCATGGCACCAAATTTCTAACGGTTCCTGCTTCAAATTACTTAGGGGGATTTTTAAATAATATCTTAACTCTGAAGGCATATCACTGAATTCACTTTGAAGAGGTAGAGCTGTTTGTTTTTCTTGAACATGTTTATAATGGTCATTCCATAAATTAAGCTCTTTTTTGGTGACACCTTTTGAATATTTTACTTTGGTTAAGTCTGCTTGCTCGGATTCATCAGTCTCTTGGATTACTATCAAATCTTTTATAATTTTAATAGCCCTGGAACATGCTACAGCATCTTGAAAGTGGATATTTTTTAACCTGGGGTCCAATAAAGTGGAAATAGCCAGAATATTGATGGATTCTGCTGGATGTAATATTTTTTTTATTTCTGTCATTAAGTTTTCCTGAAGTTTTATCCCAATAGCTGATTTCGGTTTTAAACCGGATATTTTTAAGGATAACATCCTGGTTAATGGAATGACTACTGCTTGTGACATATTTTTGCCCACAAATTTCGCCAGTTGCCAATTCAATTGGTCATAATATATCCGTAATTTCATTTAGATCTTCTATGTCTTTGGCTGTAATCATTGGAGGAGCCGTAGAATGACAATTTAAAATTTTATTTATTGCGGCACGTACTTCCAAAAACCTTTCTTCATATAGAAAGCTGAATTCCAATAAGTGGAAACTTCTTGGATCAGTTTAAGTGGTACTTCTTTTCGTAATTCATCACTTGCGATCACACTACGCTTAAACCATGTTACAATGTTTTTAATTGCTTTAATTTTTAGAACCATTCGAGAGGAAGGCGACGAGGACAGAGTTGACCAGATCGTCAGTTTTATAAAAAGATCAGATGCTGGAACTGTGGCGAGCTAGGGCATGTATGCAGTTCGTCCAGGACTCCTGCAAACGAAGAACCCCAGTCACAGGAAAACTAGAACGGGTCGGCTACGAGGGAGCAGCACCGACCCATGGTCATTCCAAAGACCTTCTCATACTGATAGCTCCTATCAGATGTCGCAACGACAGTGTATATGTAGATGGCGAAGTGAATGGCAAGAAATATACTCTGCTGGTAGATACTGGAGCAACTAGAACTATTATACGATCAGAGATAATAAACTCTAAGAATAAGCTTTTACCAACGAGACTGCGATTGCGGACCGCCATAGGTGAAAGTGCCAACGTTCACAGGGAGATACAAATCCAATTGGGAATTGGCGCAGAAAAATTCACGCATACGGTAATCGTAGCTGACATTCAAGAAGACGTGAATCTGGGAATGGACGTAATGAATCTACATAGTTTCCAATTGTACTTTAGAAACAGAATAATTAAAGTGGGTTTCAAGGAGGTATTCCTTCATCCATATGAAGGCAGCACGGTGTTAGCAGCTGTACAGGAAGATGACGTTCTATCTGCAGGAAGCGAAACCATGATAGTAGTGCGGCTACAGGGAATCATGAAGGAAGGTACACCGGTTATGATGGAGCCAAGGAAGCACGACGAAGAGGTTGGCAAAGGAGTACTAATTGGAAAAAGATTGGTTACGTCGGCGAAGAAGATCCCAGTACGTGTAATAAACGTGAACGATTACCCAATTACAATCAAGAAAGGAACCAGGATTGGATCCTGTGTAACAGTAACGTCTATAGTTCGCGAAACAACGGACAATTCCAATGCCAGATTCGAACCAATGTTATCAGTAGCTGGTCAATCCTTGAATCAAGCTTAGCAAAGGAAAATGAGAGGATTTTTCTTGCAGTATCGAGATCTATTCGTACCAATAGGAGGGAAGACTGGTAGAATATCAGCCGTCAAACACAAAATCGATACTGGTAATGCCAAGCCAATTGGGCAATAAGCTCGACGATTACCACGAGCGAAGAGAGAGGAAGCTGAAAAAATAATTCGAGAGATGGCAGAAGAAAAAGTAATAGAACCATCTACTAGTCCATGGATGTCTCCAGTGGTGCTCGTCAAGAAAAAGGATGGAACTACGAGATTCTGCGTGGACTATCGCCAGCTAAACAACGTGACGGAAAAAAACAGCTATCCTCTACCTCGTATCGACGATACGCTAGACACTGTGGCCGGCAGTAAACTGTTTTCCACCTTGGATTGGAAGTCTGGTTACTGGCAAGTAGAAATGGACCCAGAAGACATAGAGAAAACTGCTTCTACCACCGGATCTGGATTATGGAAATTCAACGTCATGTTATTCGGGCTCTGTAATGCACCCGCGACATTTGAAAGACTCATGGAAAATTGTCTTGGAAGACATGTCTGGTCTATTTGGACGACATCGTAGTATCGGGGAAGAGATTTGACGAACACTTGAAGAATTTGGAAGATGTATTCAAACGACTCCAAGTTGTCCAGCTCATGTTAAACCCGAAGAAATGTCAGCTATTCCAAAATCGAGTCAACTATTTAGGTCATATAGTGAGCAATGGAGGAGTGGCGGTGGATCCAGAGAAAGTTGCTTCCATTCAGCAATGGCCGCAACCAACCGACAAACATCAAATTAGGAGTTTCCTTGGACTTTGCACATACTATAGAAGATGTATAAGGAAGTTTGGAGATATTGCCAAGCCAGTAACTCGCGACTTACAGAAGAAACAAGAGCTTTTCCCTTGGGACGAATACTGTCAAACGGCATTTGAAACTTTGAAGAGGCATTTAACCACGGCGCCGATATTAGGATATCAATTACCAGAGGGAGACTTTATTCTTCACACAGACGCAAGCAACTTAGGAATTCGAGGAGTGCTTTCACAGATCCAAGGAGGGCAAGAAAGAGTACTGGGATATTTCAGTAAAGTCCTCTCCAAACCAGAACGAAACTACTGCGTCACAAGAAGAGAACTTTAGGTGGTAGCGATGTCTGTGGAGCACTTTTACCAGTATCTCTATGGAAGGAAGTTCTTAATCCGGACTAATCACGCAGCACTTAAGTGGTTAATGCAGTTCAAGAATCCCGAGGGCGAGATCGCTAGATGGATTGAACGACTTCAAGAGTACGATTTCAACATCGAAAGTCGAGCTGGTGTGAGTCACCGAAACGCCGACTCCCTGTCTAGACGGCCGTGTCCAACAGACTGTTCCCACTGCAACAAGGCGGGATCTAGGGTAGCTGCAGTTTCAAGAACTACTGTAGTCAACGAAGAATGGTCACCCACCAGGATCAGCGAAGATCAGGAGGATTATCCTCACCTAAAGAAGATTCGGCAATGGAAGGAAGAAAATCGGCGACCTACATGGCAAGAAGCGTCATGATTTTCACCGATACTCAAGGCATATTGGACTCAATGGTACTCCCTTATCCTGGAAGAAGGGCTGTTAAAAAGAGTCCTTGAAAACAATTATGGTTCCGAGATGAGGAGACAGCTAGTTATCCCGAAAACGAGAGTAACTGAGGTACTGAAGAAGTTACACGACAGTCCATCGGGAGGTCATCTGGGAGTGAAGAAAACCCTTCAGCGAGTCCGTGAAAGACTTTGCCTTGTTATTTTCTATGTAAAATGTGGAATAGATGATTTATACATTATTTTTTCTATTTATCAATAAAATGTGTTATCTTTCCTTTGCGTGTTGCCATTAAGCTAGTTATATCCTAACAGAAAAACTTAAATATGTAAATAATAGTGACGGTTCATAATAAAGGGTAGGTTAAAAATATTGAATAATCTTTGGATCTTATAAAATTAATGATTTATATGAAAAAATAAATGTTTTTGTTAGGATTGTATGGGAGGTTGTTTGATTCGATTCATTAATTACACAGACTTTGGGCAAGATAACTTTTATTATTATGTTTTTCTTAGATGTTTAGTTATCATGAATTTAAATAGAGTGCAGTTTTATAGTTTATCGTAATTTATTTTTAGCTAATATATACAGATTTCTTAACAATTTTTACGAAAAAAAATAATATGTATTGAATATAGAATTGAGTGTTTAGTTACTAAACGATCATTATTAGTTTTAATCAAAACTTACGAAGATTCTTCACAAAGAAATTGTGTGTGAAAGTTAATTCTAGGAATCTGTAAAAATTTATGCTATACAATTTTTTGAATATATTTTTTTCAAAGCTAAACACAATATATCTACCGAAATTACTACGTACAATGTAAGCCTGTGCTATTCTTTAGTGCCTATTTCTCACAAACAGGTATACAATTTTACTTCTACTTCGTTTATAATAAGTTGCTCCCAATTGACATTTTCATCTATGTACATATAACGGTAACTTTCACCCAATATGTAATAACATCACTCAAATAAAGTTTTTGCATTTTCGATTGGTTGTTTTTGACAATTCAAAAATGAAAGTTTATTTTAGGTTTTGGATACAATTTTACCGGAAGCTGAAAATTTGTTTGCTACAAACCAATTAAACAGTGCAATGAAAAAGTTTTTACAGGGATTGGATATTTTATTTGAATATTCTAGATCACCGCATCCAGAAATTATAAAAGTTCAACAAAGAATCAGGAACTGTATGATTCACATGGGTAACATAATATACAATTATAAGCTTGATTTATAACATTCAAATTATACATGTGGATAAAATTATTTAAATTATATTATTCTGATTCAAATATATCCTTACAACACTTTAAACAATGTCTAGACTATTTATAAAATAACTATATTTGTAACAAATCAACGCTGTCACTGGTGGAATTCTCCTAAGGTTTAAGAATAATTACAAAAAGTAACAAAAGAAACATTAAATTGTTTTGTAGACCATTTACCAGAAGAATCGGAAACATTCTATCGGGTAAAAAATAGTAATTCTAGAGAATCGATAATAATTAAGAAATCGAAATCAAAGTAAGTTAAAAATTAGTAATAGGTAAGTGTATTATAATAGTGCAGAGTTTAAATACATGTGAATATAAATTGAATCCGGAATATGTCTTTAAATCACTTCTTTACACTAACTTTGTATAATCCCCTTTAAGGTGACAATAATTCGATGTCACTGACATTGATTGTGATGGATTTCATCCTTCTTCTGTCGATATCCTAAAATTCAGTAGAGCTTGAGGAATATACCGTACACATCAAAACCAGACATGCGATGACCACTACAGTTGAAGCTGAAATTTATTGGGAATTGAAATGTGCTGAATACTTTCAAATATATCTTGTTTGAAAAATTGGCATGACTTTAAGTGGAATTATGCAAGATTTGAAAGTATCATGGCACAACTTGCTATGGTTATTTCAAAAACTGACCTCATTTTAAAAAATAGACTATTTAAGGAGAAGGCGATATAAGAATGGATAGTAATTCTGTAGATTAAACTAGATTTTGCAGTGGTACCAACGACTTCTTTTTAATTTAAAATTTTCCAGTAAATGAACAAGTAAGCCAATGATAGCAGAAGTAATAGAAAGTGTGGTAAGTTGTATATTAGAAATGGCAGGATTTCAATTAGGTTGAAGTTTCTTTTACAGGTATTATGAAATTTTGGAAGGTACCCATACTTCTATAAATTGATATTATATTGTCATTTTCAATGGTTTTTTTATACAGATTATATGTAGGTATATATACAGTGATATTCAAAAAGTCTAAGTCTGCACCTTATGGAAAACATTTTTATTTTTCACTAAAAATTGGTGCATTGCGGTAAACTGGTATTTGTGTTGTCGACATTTAAAATTTTCAAACGGTATACAGGTGACAACAAAAAATAGGAATTTTGATCTAGACTAAACTACCCTTATCTTCGACATTATCAAAGGGGTTTATTTAGAAAAGAAGTTTAGAATTGAAAACAATATTTAGATTTGCAGTCACAGCCACCTATGCAAAAAAATTTCACCCCATTTTTGATGGTTCTATAAAGAATACTAGTATCTCATATACACCTTAGGCGACTCCTTCGTATACTATTTCAATGAAAATTTTGTTATTTGTACTATGACATCGATGTTAGTTGAAAATGGTTAAAGAATTTACTAGTTTTTTTATGCAAATTTGAAATTTCACTCTGTATGTATGTCCATAATAACTTTCAGTAAGGATTAAAGGAAGAAACTAATTAATTAATGTTTGACAATTGGACAACAATATGAACATACATACAGAGTGAAATATCAAATTTGCACCAAAAAACTAGTAAAAATGTAAACCATTTTCAACAAACGCACACACAATAAATTTTTCATTAAAATATTGTTATCATAATATCTAGGAGTGGCCTAAGGTGTATATGAGATACTAGTAATCTTTATGAGGCTATAACCTTGAAAAATAGTGTGAAAAAATGTTTGTTGCTTGGATTCTAATTTTATATATATATCTGTATATACATATATATATATATATATATATATATATATATATATATATAATTAGAATTTTTATTAACCTAATCCCAAGAAAGAAAAAAGGAATATATTATATATATATATAAACATATATATATACATATATATATATATATATATATATATATATATATATATATATATATATATATATATATTCCTTTTGTTTTTAAAATAGTGTGAAAAAATGTTTGTTGCTTGGATTCCAATTCTATATATAGATTGGAATCCAAGCAACAAACATTTTTTCACACTATTTTAAAGACAAAAGGAATATATATATATATATATATATATATATATATATATATATTCCTTTTTTCTTTCTTGGGATTAGGTCAATAAAAATTCTAATTATATATGTGTGAAAAAATGTTTGTTGCTTGGATTCCAATTCTATATATATATATATATATATATATATATATATATATATATATATATATATATATATATATAGAATTGGAATCCAAGCAATAAACATTTTCTCACACTATTTTAAAGACAAAAGGAATATATATATATATATATATATATATATATATATATATATATATATATACATATATATATTCCTTTTTTCTTTCTTGGGATTAGGTCAATAACAATTTTTAGTAAAGCTTCACAGTCATAAAATCTTTTTTAAACAGCATTGTTATCGCATACATGTCAAACAATTTTAGTATGCATTTAAATCATGAAATCACCACAATGTGACGTGAATGTATATGTGTGTTGGTTCTCATACATTTTAATATTATGTTTATTTGTGTTGTTTTTATTTTTAAGTTAGAATAACTACACTTTAAGTTTTGGAAAAGGTCAGAAATGAGGACTAATTTTTTATGAAATAATTTGGAACAAGCTCACCCATGGTCATAATTTGGAACTGGAATCTGGATCAACTCTAAGTAAAACTCTTTCTGGATCATTACCCTTTCCGAATTACAAATCGTTTCTCAAAAACACGCACAGAATTGATCTTGTTTGGGACTGCATAATAATTTATAAGATGGATAAAACTATTCAATACGACATGGACAACTTTTCATATATTTTGAGAGTTCTTTGAATTTAGATACTCTCCTTTCGAGATCTCAAATAAATCTGACTTCCCTTTTTCAATCAACAACCCATTGTAACTCAGAATCTTAGTTTCTTTTTCAAAAAATAAATTGTTTGCTGACCTGCATTGTTTATATTCCAAAAATTCTATAAAATATATAGATTTGTTAGTGTTTTATTACTAATTAAATATCTACAGTGACATCAGATCTCAACTTGAAATATTACTTTTATATTATGACATGACTAATCTACTATTTATTATATTTTATGTGAAATGTCATATGAAACTAAATCAATCCAAATTTGACACATACCTACTGGGTATTTCAAAAGTATTGAATCTCGTATATAAAATAAATGATTTTTTTTTAAATTTCAAATAACAGAACTATATTTATATATATATATATATATATATATATATATATTTTTTTCTTGGGATTAGGTCAATCAAAAACTTGTTTTCTAATTCTAAATAATTCAACCAAAATGTTTGTTAAAACAATTGATACGGTGTACAAAAATCTTATTATAAAGAGGAAAGATGTTAAATTTAGCTTCATAAAATTAATAGAAATTAGTAAAAGTTGTAAAATTGAACATTGAAAAAGTAAATATTATATGATAAAAAGTGTTAGTGTAAAAGAATCATAGAAATGAAAAATCAAATGAGGAAAATATCTACACGGACATACTAAAAAAAAATCAGTGATCGTCGAAATTATTAGGAAGGACTGGTAAAGTGACATGTGGGTAAAGTTTTTTGGAGTATTTGAGAAATTAGAAACGAACAATAGGAAAGGACTTGCTAGTTATTGGGAATTGGAATTAGTTCATAATGGTAAATAGTTGATTGTAATACATTTTTAAATATATTCCATTTAAAAAAAATGATTTGAACCAACAAAAAGAGAAAGGATTGAATTGAATATTTTTTTATCAATACCATTAACATCAAACATTAATACAACAAAATATGATTATACAAAAGTTGATATTTTCTACTTTCACCTCTGATTAATTCGAAAATTCTTTTCGAAATAGCAGTATTGGTCGTTCTTCGAAAGGGAGAACAACTAATTTTCTGGCTAATGCCACGCAGAATATTTAATTACATCCCCTTCGAAGAATGTGACGTGGATTGACTCTTTTGGAAGCTAGCTGGCGCCATCTCCACTTCCAATTGCGATCCACCTCTCCAGAAATATTCGACCGTAGTAGTCAGTATGAAAAGAATTCCAAAAACTACTAGATGTGTCTAATGTACTATAGATGGCGTTTCCTACTTTCACCTGTGATTCATTCAAAAACTTATTCGAAATAGCAGTCTGGTCGTTCTTCGAAAGGAACAACAACTACTTTCTTGGCTATATTAACGCAGAATATTGAATTACATACCCTTAGAAGAACGCGACGTCGATCGACTCTTTCGTCGATACAGACATATCTGCTGGTTCGCAATTGTAAGGATAAAAGGGCACAGTACGCTGACCGGATTCGACCTTTCTAGATCTCTTCAAGAGCGCCGTAACGTCTTCTTGTTTGGAGTCTCTAATCCAACTGAAGATTGCACCTTCTAACATCTATCGTTCGTTCGTGAGCTTACACACTCACCAGAAGTAGTTAGCTGGCGCCATCCTCACTTCCAATTGCGAACCACCACTCCCGAAATATTCGACCGTAGTAGTAAATCCAAAAAAGTGGAGATGGCGCCAACTAACTACTTCTGGTGAGTGTGTAAGCCCACGAATGAACGATAGAGGCTAGAAGGTGCAAGAAGGTCGAAACCGGTCAGCATACTATAGCCCTTTCTGCTTACAATTGCGAACCAGCAGAGAGTCTGTTATGACAAAAGAATCGATAGACGGCATGGTCTTCGTAGGGGATGATTAATACAATATTCTGCGTGTCTCTAGCCACGAAAGTAGTTGTTGTCCCTTTCGATGAAAGACCAGACTGCTATTTCGAAAAAGTTTTCGAATAAATCAGAGGTAAAAGTAGAAAACGCCATCTACACTACATGTAAGCCCACGAACGAACGATAGAGGTTAGAAGGTGCAATCTTCAGTTGGATTAGAGACTCCGAACGAGAACGCATTACGGCGCTCTTGAAGAGATCCAAGAAGGTCGAAACCGGTCAGCGTATTGTGCCCTTTCTCCTTACCATTGCGAACCTGTATCGACGAAAGAGTGTCAATCGACGCCACATCCATGTATGTAATTCAATATTCTGCGTGGCTCTAGGCAGGAAAGTAGTTGTTGTCCCTTTCGAAGAACGACCAGACTGCTATTTCGAAATTTTTTTATGAATCGCAGGGGAAAGTAGGAAACACTTTCTATACTACATTAGACACACCTCGTAGTTATTGGAATTTATTTCATACATACTACTGCGGTCGAATATTTCTGGAGAGGTGATTCCCAATTGGAATGGGAGATGGCGCCAGCTAACTACTTCTGGTGAGTGTGTAACCCCACGAGCCAAATAGAGGTTGTCTGAGGACGGAATCTTCAGTTCAGATTAGAGACTCTGAACGAGAAGGAATTACGGCGCTCTTGAAGAAACCCAAAAAGGTCGAAATAGGTCAGCGTACTATGACATTTCTCCTTACAATTGCGCACCAGCAGAGATGTCTGTATCGACAAAAGAGTCGATCGACGTCACATTCTTCGAAGGGGATGTAATTCAATCTTCTGCGTGGTATTAGCCAGGAAAGTAGTTGTTGTCCCTTTCGAAGAAGGACCACGACTGCTATTTCGAAGAGAGTTTTCGAATTAATCAGAGGTGAAAGTAGAAAACGCCAACTATACTACGCCTACTATATTGTTATATTCGTACTTAATTTTGTATAAGTACGGATAACTCAAGTAAAATAAAATAATAATCATATTTCTGATTGCCCTAATCCCAAGAAAACAAATAAAAAATAATATATATATATATATATATATATATATATATATATATATATATATATATATTGTAAAGTGTAAATAGCTCTAAATTATTATTATCACATAATGAGTTATTTACCTAGTTTCCGAGTTGAAAAAATGCTTGAAACCCGGAAAAATTATTTTTAAGGTGATTATGTCCCTAAGTGGCGGAATGAACATTTTTTGTTTTCAAACGTAATGGAAATTTACACAATTACCACTAACTATTCGAATCATATTCTAGACCAGGAAAGAGTATTAATCTGAAGAAAGAACTATATATATATATATATATATATATATATATATATATATATATATATATATGAAGCAAAATGGTATTCTTGACGGTAGATAAATCAAAAATCTCTTGATGTGGTTTCTTTGTTTAGTAATATTCCTATACAACTTTTTAAATATAGTGTTGAAAAAAGATAGGATCGTATAAAAAATTAAACCAATATTCCAAAAAATGTCTTTGTTAATTTATTAGACTTTATTTTTGATTCCACTTATTGTAACTTTGAAGGAAAATATTTTGAGCAAATTTTAGGTACACCAATGGGACAATTTATAAGTCCAATAGCTGCACAGTATGTTATGGATGATCTACTTGATTCTTGCATAGCGAAACTCAACTTCCAACTTCCTTTTTTAAAAAAATGTGTTGATGATATTATCTGTGCAATACCTAATAACAAACATGATCATATTTTAAACATTTTTAATGCATACAATAAATTCATACAATTTACTATTGAACATGAGGCAGAAAATAGCATTCCTTTTTTAGACACCAGATTGATAAGAAATGAAAATAATATAATACAGTTAGACTGGTATAGAAAACCAATGAGTTCTGAGAGGTACATCAATTATTTTTCAAACCAAACAGAAAAGATTAAGATCAATTTAGTACTGACTATGAAAAATAGAATTCAAAAATCTGCCATCCAACATTACAACAAAAAACTTAAAAATTGTATGAAATTTTCATAAATAATTCTTATCCACCTCAACTATCAAAAAAATTAATTTTCAACACCAGAATACAAGAAGAAAGAATCACAAATAATAATAATGAGAATAACCAAGAAACTGAACCTAAAAAATATATAGCGATTCCATATATACAGGATATCTCAACGAATATTTTAAACGTTTTTAAGCATGAAAATCAAATCAAACTAACTTATAATTATAGATTCACAATTAATAATATTTTAACGAAAACAAAATATAAGGATGAGGTATTGAAAAAATCTAATGTAGTATATAAGATCTCTTGTAACAATTGTGACAAAGTGTATTATGGGCAGACATCTAGAGTATTAAAAAACAGGGTGACCCAACATAAAAGTGACATAAAACTTAATAAACAATCATGCGCTTTGGCTGAACATAGCATAGAAACTGGGCATCATCCAAATTTTAATAACATCATGGTTATACATTCGGAATCCCACTATCACAAAAGATCCTGCCTAGAAATGTTTGAGACTGCCTTAGATGAAAAGTCACTGAATAAAAAGAGAGAAAGCAACCATGTTAATCACACTTATGCATATCTTCTTTCATTTAACCAACAACATAAGAACAATCAAATTCTAGATATTTCTAACTTATAAATATAAAAATCTATATAACTAATGAGTTATAACGGAGTTGTTGTGTATATACTACATTCACTCTTGTTATCGTGAGATTTGAGTGGGGTAATTAGTGAGAGTAATATACCTTACAACTTTCGCTCGTTGACAAGGGAGAATATATGATATATAGGACTTCCTTTGTTCATAGGATCATGATTAAGTGACAAGTCATGCTACTAATAATGAAGACTGTCTCTTAAGTCATAAAGTTGAACACATCAACTAGGTTATGTCTCAACCAAAAAACTGTCACTCAAACTGTGACACTCTGACAAACATATAATGTTCCTTCAAATCGAAAAGATCCTTTTGAATTAGTACTTAAAAAGTATCTATACATAAAATATATTTTTTTTGTTGTTCCGAGTATGAACTGTTTTAATAATTATTAACTCAGTTTACACGTAAGTATAAAAAAACTGTTAATTAATGAAATGTACCAACATGTCCATATTTCAGCCTTGAAAAAGAAAATAAATTTTTTCGAAACGTTGGGTAGTAAATAAGAGTTTAATTCAGCCCTACTTACGACGGAATCCCTAAGATATTGAGAGATTATATATATATATATATATATATATATATAATATATATATATATATATATATATATATACATATATACAACAACTAATTTCCTGGCTAATACCACGCAGAATATTGAATTACATCCCCTTCGAAGAACGTGACGTCGATCGACTCTTTTGTCGATAGAGATATCTGTGGTCATTCGCAACCGCAATGAGAAGGGCATAGTACACTGACCGGTTTCGATCTTCTTGGGTCTCTTCAAGAGTGCCGTAATACCTTCCAGTTTGGAATCTCGAATACAAACTAATGATTATAATTATGTCTGGATTCTCCATCTAAATGCATTTGTAATGATGTGCTACATATGGTATATTTCCTATTCAAAAATGAGGGGTTGGGGAAGTGGAAGGGAGGGGGTTGATAAATGAAAGATGTCTGTATCGTTAAAATGTGTCCCCCTTAGAACAAACATCGACCTGTTTCAGCATTTCCTTAACATCTGGTGAATACTGCCAAATATCGGGGTGGACTGTGGTGAGTCTCTAACTTGGAATAAATTCAGTAAATCAAGACAATTTTGTTGTTGGAAACTTCCTCGGACAAGTCGATTAGTATTTTGAATTGCGCTCGTTATGATATTAAGAAATGTTATACAGCGTGTCCCAAATTTGAGATATGACGTCATCGACTATTTTTTCAAATTGGCAATCCTAATTTGTTTATGACTATTCTTGTTTATCGAGTTACACATGCGTACCAAATATCAATTTTTTATTATTTGTCGTTTAAACGATATTCACAAATCGACAAAATAATAAATATCCTCGCTCGATAGGATGCTACTCTCCTTCTTTGTTTTTATTAACTTTTTCGTTTGACATTGTCAACATCAACCCAGTTTGACATGCAATAATAAACAAATACCTCTTGACATTCCATTTTCAAATTGCCTGAATTATTTCATTGAGTTGAATCAGATTCCTACATGTTTCGAAGTAGATGCTGTTTGTTGAATATATTTTAAAAGACAAGTAATAAAAATTTAATATTTGGTATGCATCTGTAACTTGAAATACCCTTCCCGGATAGTCATAAAAATTATGAATGCCATTAAAAAAATGTCGATGACGTCATATCTCAAATTTGGGACACGCTGTAAATAATTTCCGTACATCAAAAAGAACGCAATTTAAAATACTAATCGAACTGCCCGAGCATATTTCCAGCCAAAAAAATGTTTTTGATTTACTGAATTAATTCCGAGTTAGACTCACGTTGTATATATATATATATATATATATATATATATATATATATATATATATATATAAATTTATTACGTTCTCGACTGTCGCTTAAGTATGGAATAATTTTCTATATCGGGTATTGCGGTCAGTAGGAAATTAAAACTGCAATTTTTCTAATTTTCTCAATATTGTACTCTTGTTTGATAGCTTCTTCAGGAGAATTCTAAAATTTTGAATATTTTTTATTATTATTTTGGCTGATGTCAAACAAACTATGAAATCAAAGAGAACTCTCTAAAAGGTATACTAATAATAGGTGCTTGTTCATTCCTATTGTCATTCAACTTACAGAAGTAATAATAAAAATGAATGAAGAGCAGTCTGATATTTTTTCCACTGTTTACCTTGCTATAGTATGAATTCACGGAAGGAACGATATGCGCTAAGATCAGTGTATTCGGACACCGATGGGAAATTGTGAACCAAGGCTTTTGCTTATAGCAAATTCAGGGGCCATTTTCACGCATTTAAACGTTACTGAGGGCGTAATAGTATAATGACCATAATAACTGAAGCTATTGCCGAACAATTGCGCATAAGGCAGTTTGAAGTAAGGCTTATCATCGAAAAGGTGTCATTCTTTTTTCTATTATTCGATCTTACTTCTTACTCATTTTTTTTCAACTAAATTTGCGCAAGTCCAGTTTTCGTTATTTCGAGTGAGTGTATTTGTTTTAAATGCATAAGCACTGGAATTATGTTTGAAAATGGTTTTTCAATTAGTTACGAAAACTGGAGTCAAAAAGTCTGCAGATGACCACAGGGTGAGTGAATAATTCTTGAAATAAGAGACAACACGTAATTTTATACAAAATTAATAAACATTTGAATGAAATATAACAAAACATATGTTTAAATTTTGTAATAATATTTCTTCGAACATTCGTTTCATATATTCACATACAAATCAAAATTTGCAGAATTCAAAAATCATCTAAATCAACAAATGAGTTTAATTCGTATAAATCAAGTAAATAGTCTCCGAATTTTTACTTGTCTACAGTCTTTTCAAGGTGCATGAATAAACCACTTTCTACTTTTCTTCAAATTACAGTTTTTAAATTGTTGGTATTATATAGTAAAAAATTAGATATAATACCTAAAATTTGGGCATTAAACATTTTTTAGAAATTATGTAATGACAGGACATGCAAAATCTATATGTTGGGCAATAATTATTTAATAAAAAAATCTGTCTCAATACGATTTACAACTTTGAAACTTCCAAACTTAATTCAAAGGTCTTTGGAAACTTCGGAAAACATTTGTTATTCTCCCACATTTTTTTTCTTATCTATCTAGTTTAGACACTACATACTATTTTCCTACAAACATTTATGTTATCCACTGTTATCATTCTGAGATTTTCAATTCGTTATATCCATATTCTTTCCTTAAATCCTTAGTTTCATTTTCTAATGACAAGGCGCATCCTGTGTCCTTGCCTGTCCTTCTAGCTTTTATTACTCTCACTAGATTTTCGTCTTTCAAAATTCCTTCTATTTATCGATTCATCTTTAGTCGTATTTCCCCCATTCACTTTCATTATCCCATTATGCAACTAGCTAAAGAGTGTCTCAGAGTAAATTTTTCGTTTCATAACGTCCTTACCTACTGTTTATCAATATCGCCCGCATTTCGTGCTAAACAAATACAGAGTGGAAAGTCTAACTGGAACAAATTCTGTAACTTGATAAATAAAGGTTTATGGCAAAATTCCTGAAACACGTCAATTTTTATTCTCAATGGGGTATATTACAAAGATATTTGTTTATCTTTTTAATTATCTGGTGGGGTTGCAGACAACCCCAACTTTTTTTTTAAATGGAAGGGTAGGTTGATTAATTTTTTATTTGAAAGCTTTTTCAATTGTAAATACAATTCCACTTTTTTTGTTACTTTTTATAAGCAATATGTCGGAAAAAAATGAAATAAGGAAATATTTACTCAAATTACTTTAATGCAATAAAAGTTCAGAGTGTTCTCCACCTTGTTGCTGACAATATCCTAATCGATTATAAATAGCATTCCGAACATTTTGTAACACTTCCGGCGTTACTTGCCTAATTTCGTCCCTGATTCTTTGTTGAAGCTCGGCGATGTCGTTAGGTTTAGTGGCATAAACTTTGCTCTTTAGATATCCCCATAAAAAAAGATCTAATGATCGGGTGATCTTGCTGGCCACTCAATTGGGCCCCTTCTTCCAATCCACCTATTTGGAAACACTTCGTTAAGATAGGTCCGTACGTTTTGAGCAAAATGTGGTGGTGCCCCATCTTGTTGAAGCCACATCCGTTGGTGAAATAAGTTGGGTTCCAGATTATTGGAGAGTAATTTTACTAAAGTAGTAATCAGTTCTTCTTGGAGCATATTAAGGTATGTTTCTCCCGTTACGTTTCCACTGAAAAAAAAGGACCTACTATGCGATCCCCAATAATTCCAGCCCAGACGTTTGTTTTTTGAGGCCTTTGGGTATGGGATTCACGCATCCAACGGGGATTTTCGTCAGCCCAATAACGGCAGTTCTGTCGATTGACGTGCCCATGTAATGTGAACGTAGCCTCATCAGAAAACAGCACCCATTCCAAAGCAATTTGTCCACCATCGATAGAAGCCATAATTCGTTCGTAAAATTCGAGTCTACGATCAGGATCATCTTCGTTAAGTTCCTGCAGGTTTTGCATCTTATATGGGTGCTTTTTGGCTTCTTTCAGAATTTTTAAAACGCTTGTGTGACTGACAACATGAACGCGAGCTATTTGCCTAGCCGGAGTAACAGGATTTTCTTCAACTTCCAACAATATGTTCAACTGAGCTTCTTCGTCAACGTTTAAAACCTTTTGTCGAGGAGCCTCCCTTACGAGGCCCAACTCCCGATATCGAGTTTCAATTTTGCTAATCGTAATTCGATTAATTGAAGGTAATTCTGGATGAACTTCAGTAAACAAAAGAGCGACTTCAGCCTGTGTTCGACTTCTGTCCCCATTCCGATCATCATTAAAATTTCGATACGATGCGTCTCGGTTAAATAGGGTATTTTCTTATTTCTCGTTTGTTATTTACACGTTAAAATACAAACAAGTACTAACAAATCAATCACATTCAGTTCAAATTGACCAAAAAACTATCGAGCAGGTTTTTTATTGGGCTTATCAAGTAAGAAAAAATGTACCTATACATTAAAGTAATTTGAGTAAATATTTCCTTATTTCATTTTTTTCCGACACATTGCTTATAAAAAGTAACAAAAAAAAGTGGAATTGTATTAACAATTGAAAAAGCTTTAAAATAAAAAAATAATCAACCTACTCTTCCATTTAAAAAAAAGTTGGGGGTTTGCAACCCACCAGATAATTAAAAATATAAACAAATCTCTTTGTAATATGCCCCATTGAAAATTAAAATTGATGTGTTTCAGGAATTTTGCGATAAACCTTTATTTCTCAAGTTACAGAATTTGTTCCAGTTAGACTTTCCACTCTGTATATTGAAAGGTCATCGATTCGTAAGATTGCAAATCAATCGTTCGAGCCTTCATCGTATTTTAAAGAAAGATTTTTAATGGCATCTATACAAGATTCAGCTATTGCAGCATTCAAAACCTACAGACTATCCACCTCGAAAACATGGCAAATGTCTTTTGGAACAATGGTGGTTTGGAGCAGATAATTTTTAGTGATGAGTCCCATTTTTATTCAGATGGTTATGTAAATAAACCAAACTGCTGTATTTTCTGGCAGTGAACAGTGCTCTTTTTGTGGGGAAACCATAAAAGTCGCGCCAACGTAAATCCCCCTACTGATATTGCGGAACTCAAGCAACGAATACGAAGAAATGAAGTATTCTAATAGGTACTTATGCACCTGTTTAGAATAGTGTTAGAAACACAACATTTTTTTAAACGGAGATTCACACGTATACACTTCTAGAATTGTATAATAATTTGAGTATAAGTTTACAAGCTTAGAATAAAAGATTATGTATGTTTTTTCGGTTATTTGTCTCAAATGTGTGGCATCTTCAAATCCCCTTTTCTGAAACCAAACTAATAATCTCCAATTATTTATTATATGTGGTTAGTCGTCCACCAATTAAAAATACTAAAAATGAAGAAAAATTACTCGAACAAAAATTATAGAATAAGAGCAGTAGTTTCTAATGTTGACATTATTTACCAACCCTAATTGTGTTACAAAATATACCCTATATTTTATAACATAGGCAATTAAATTTTGTAAATGATTGGTTGTTCCACCTCGGGGAAAACTAGGAACACTTTAAAGCATTTTTGGGTTTTTTTCCTCTTTAACACACCAAATACATAATGAGGACGAAAACGTTAGCCAACCCGAAATTTGGACCACTCTGAAGAAAATACTGAAAACGGCAGCGAAATTAAAAAAATAGAACGGCTCCAAGCATTGACGAAATGTAGAACAAAATGATGAAATGTGAAGGTGATACATTACTAGCTTAATTACAAATTCTCTTTAACAAAATTCTTATAGACAAGAATGTACCATCCGAATGGAAGGAAAGCGTCTTGATAGCAATTTTTAAAAAAGGAGATCCGCGTAGCTATCAGGACGTCAGCTTGATGAGTGCTGTACTAAATCTGTTTAGCAGAAGAAGTAATGTCAACAGGAAATTGGGAACAACAGCAAGGATTTAGAAATAACAGGTCTGCAATAGATGCCATATTTATCCCCCTCCAAATAATCGAAAAAACCAGAGTTTATTAAGGCAGGTTTTATGTGCTTTATTGATCTTACCCATGCATGCAGTCCAGTTAACTGATGTCTGATGTCAAAACCCTACTGCAAAAAGGAGAATTCACTGGAATATAATAAAAATAATTGAATAACTGAATATCTATTTTGTCTAAGAGTGCTGTAACTGGGGCATTTGAAGAGAATATGCTCCAACAACTCTGGTATATGCATATTACAAACGGAACAGATTTCCCCACAATCAATTATATAGAAGTTTCCTTTAAAGGAAAATTCCAGTATCTTTTTACTGGAAGTTCTGATTTGTGCGACAATTCTCGTTATGTATATAGAGGCGGGTATTCGCAAATAATTTCTCCCGGTTTCACCAATTAATAGTTGAGAGTATATCAGAGAATAACTAGACGTAACCTTCCTATACATATCAATTTCGTGAAGTCGTTTTTCAAAATTTTCTAGTTCAGGTTAAACTAACCCAAATTATCATTATTATTATCCATATAGGTTTATTTGTTGTTAGGGCCGAATTTTGTTAAAATGGGCTATTTGTCCTGATTGAAAAAATGTACCATATGTTAACCCCTCTCCTAACTTTACAACTGTAGTATATATTATAGACTATTATAGACAATCTATGGTATCTATTTGGTTCCTCAATACTTTTTGCAAAGTTTTTGATTTAAATTCACAGGCTTTAGTACATAATCAGAAATTTTAAGTAAATTCTATTGAGAGCATGTACGAATTGATTAAATATATATTTCCGATTCCAAGGGTATATGTAATTTGGGGCCTTTTAAAGCAGTCGAATCATTTTATTGACTAAACAATAAAGTTAGAGGTAATATAAGTTATAAGTAACCGATTGCAATATTGAGTTGACAATTTTCTTGGTTGATGTGTTATAATGTGGAAATGTTACGCCACAAATTGTCCATTGACAAATTTCCTGCAACTTTGAGGTTAAAGTTCAAATTTAGTAGTGAGAGGAAAGGTTAATAGTACTGCATCAGTTTTAGTATTCTGTGTAATTTTTAACTAAAAAATATTCAGTTATTATCTTTTGCAAATTTATACTGAGCATCTTTCTTTCGCGCAAGTATTGTTGCCATGTGTCTGGTATTTGAAAATCTTGAAGGACCAGACAAAATCAATATTTCTCGACTGGCGACAGTATTACACAGAATGTAGTCGAGTTAACGTGTGTTAGAGGTCTTTTGGCCTAGTATATTTAGAGGGATAATACCAACATTGTTGCAATTTCGATCCAGACATCGGTATTTCCTATGGTAAGCTAGAAATTGTATACTATTGTCGTTTAATATGTGCACTTACGTTTTTTCGTTAGTGTAAAATAGATTATTTTAAAACAATCATTCTTTAGAGTTTGTTGACCTATACTTGCAGAATTGAATAACTTTAATTAAATCAATTTATAAAATTGGGGATTTCAAATACTACTAGTGAAAAACAAATTATTTTAAACAACAATGTTTTAGAGTTTGTTGACCATTACTTTAGGAAAATAAATATATAAGTATTTGCTTTTCGTTAACCTTGTATATTGTAAAATCTTGTTTCTAAGGCAGGTATTTTGATTTTATTATTCGTGAACATTATTTTATCAGTTACCAGTTTTTATCATCTCAGTGTGTATATTTGATTTTGATCATCGTTCAATTAATTGTTAACATCATGTATTTAAAATTTTTGACAATACTCCAAACTTAGGAGCGGAATGTCAAATAGAAATAGAAATTTATATAGGATTTATTGTTAACCTAATGCCAAAGAAAAATAAAAAAACGAAAATATATAAACGAAACTGAAGGGTAGTGACCGTTGAGCACAAAATTGTAATAAATCTAGTAGGGATGCGGTTAATATAGGGTTGATCAAAAGAAAACTATTTTTTGACTAGTTGAGATTTCGGAAATCATGTATTTCCTTCATCAGAACATTAAAATAAGTTTTGAAAATTATGCATCAAGAACATCACAAAACCTCAGAGTAGCAAAAGGTTTAGAAAAAAATTAAAAGATTAAATTTACAATACTACGTACTAAATAGTACTAATTTTTATAAAATCATCCGACAAGTTTAGCCCACAGAACCATGGTGCTTAAAGTTGGTTTGATTATCTTATAAAATGAACTTTTGTTGAAATCTCTGTATTTCACCATCCATTTAGCTATACTTTTATTTTTAATATCAGGAAAAGATCTCCTAGACTACGCGGATAATTTACAGTCTGATTACGTTGTAGTGATTATTTGGCTAAATGTCCACTTTTTCATTATGGAGATGTTTAAGTTTTGGTAGTACACTTTTACAATCTGAGATTATTAGAATGTGTGTTTTGTTACTCAATTTATATATATATTCTTGGGTGTTAGATTGTATTAATAATTAAAACATTTTGTTACTACTGACGTTGACGTTTCGTTCCTCGGTTGGGAACTTTCTCAAAGTTTATTCTTGAATAAATCACATTTCCTTGTTTACAATTTAGAAATTAAAAATATGCATGTACAATAGGTGAAAAAGCATTCATAAAACAACAGACATTTAAAACAAATGCCATCGATACAAATTCTACGACTTTATACAGGGGGTGTACGAAAAGACTTCAGGTGTATTATTTTATTAAATTTTGATAAATCTTGCCTATCATTGATTGTATTATGTTCTTTTTTAACGTATACCATTTCTTTAATTGTCAGTTTTTTGTAGTTTGAATCTTGATCTAGAATTTTTGTGTGTTTAAAATCAAACTAATGTTTTTCATTTTTTTTCATGTTTGAGAAGAGCTGTGGAAGCATTTTTAGTATATTTAATGGCCACTCAAAATCTCAACTTGACAGAACGCGAGATTCGTTTATAGTTTGATGACGTTACAAAACGGTATTGAGCGTTTAAGCGGAAATTTTGAAATCTATTTTTATTTAGGGATTTTTGTATTGAAATATGTCATATTTTTTATAAAATTATTATTTTCGTCTTTATATAGGGTCTATCTTTAAAATAAAAGCAATTCCAAAAATAAGTCAACACTATTGGCACCGAACTACAAACATTTTTAATTAATTTTCACGTTTTATTCATCAGACGATTTCTACCAGATTGCTGAGGGCTAGAATCCTACACTAATTAGTAAATCATAATCGACATAATTCTTAATTATTTTAATTTCAGTTGTGATAATTATACAAAAATGTCAACCAATTTCAACATGTCTACCTTCGCGCTTCATACATAACATTTTCTTAGGCGAAATTTCTCTTCGAAGATTCTGAAACATACGAGGTTGTAATTAACGCTACGCAATCTCTTATACACTGTTTCAAATTGTTTGTGTTTCTGATGGGCCTGAACTTGTAAAACAATATTTTTGAATATCCTAACAAAAAATCTAGACGGGTGAGATCAGGTGGCCTAACTGGCCAAGGATTAACTGAATATCGCCCAATCCATTTTTCACCGAATTCACTATACAACCATTCCCTGACTTCAAGTGTTGAGTTGAGTTGAGTTGAGTTGGAAATGCCGTTTTATTGGCTGAGACTTTGGAAGATTATATAAAACTCCGACAGTTCCGTTTTTTAAAACTTTGAATAACTTTGGAATTTGAGGTTTTGTCTAAAAAATGGCCCAATGATTATTAATTAAAATATCCCGCACCAAATATCAACTTTAAAATAATATTGGCACAAATCTGAAACTTCTAATCATAATCTCAAATATAGCAAACTTTTTTCTATCTTTACAAAAAAAACACACTTTTAGCCATTCCTAATACATTTTTCCAAAGTTCAGCCATATTGGTGGTCACGTGACGTATGTCAAAATATTGATTTATTGATGACCTAACCTAATAATTGTATTAGGTTTTTCAATATGCAGAAAAGATCCCAGATGAAGTATATTTTGTAACTTTGATAATCATTTTTCCCATATGCTAGAAACATTATGGACCACAATTATTATTGTATTCAATACTCACTCTCACTATATGCGTTATTCCCCATGAATTCAATTGATTTGTTTGACAATGTATCAGTATGAGTAGAATTTTTTTGTCTAGAAAACAAAGGAAATCAATTCTCTGCATGTATTTGAGTCACGACATTTCAACAGTTCACATATACTGTCGTTATCAAGTGTATGAATGCGAGTAGTTTCTTAAAGAGATGTTAACTGTTGAAACATCGTAACTCAAGCACACGCTGAGAAATAATTTTCTTTGTTTTTTTAGGCAATGGAAGTCCAGAAAAATTCGAATGAATTCATTTGAGTTTATGTTTAGTCTCAATAAGAAAATTCGTAGCTAATTATTAATTTGTCATGAGGCTGCGAGACATAACCTATGAATCCAACCTCACCCAAGACGAAAGTGAACGAAAACGTATAAGCCGATTACTGCGCGAACCGTTGTCAATGCCGATAATACGATGCCAAAAATCGATTTCAATGGGTGAAACTTGAAATGAGTTAAGAATTCTAGTAGGTTAGTAGGTACGCGTTTCGTAAAATATTAATGAAATTATTTTCGTAAACAAATACCTAGAGCTTATTTCTGAAAGTGTCGACATAGTCAACACCACCAGAGATTATTGAATCCGCTCAAGCAACGTAATTTAAATCGAAATTGAAAAAAACGACACGAACGTGTTGGAAATTTTCATTCGTCTTATTATTATACTTACTTAACTATTAATAATAGTTTGGTATATTTTTGCTAATATTGAATATGACTAGAAACATGATAACATGATACGAATTATATACTCAGAATTCAAATTTGAACACTCATAATTCACATAATTTGAATATTCATGGTCGTAGGAAAAATATAGTCCATAACTCGTTAGAAAGTGAATTTCCTGCATTCGTCGAAATATGTCACTTTCCACGCTTGTTATTCAGAGTTATTCAAAGTCGAGTCTATGCATTGGGATCTCGGTAACGGTAAGAGATATAGGGATGGTTAATTGGGGGCAAAGTTGTGTATTTCAGAGGTTATTTATTTGATTCAAAACAATCCGATCTAGCTTCTTTAGTTCTGGAGTTAAGACGGAAAAATTGAAAGTCTTGAAATTCTTCCTTTGCCTATATCTTTTTATTTTGTGAAGATTTTCCAAAACTTTGCCATCTTTTTGTAGACTATCCAAACATTTGAATACAAATTATATCCAAAGTATCGTACAAATTGGGCCACCCTCAACATTTTATTTTCAAATGCGGACATGTATTTTAAATTCTTTTAAATGCAAAAAGTCATGTTTCATATTGGCGTATTATTTTAATCTGAACTACAGTGTTTTGGAAATATGAACTATTGTGAGTACAATTTTAACATTTTTTAAAATTCCATAACAGCTGTAATTGAAAAATATCAGTGAGTTAGAAATGAATCAATGCCAATTTGATCACACAACAAGAATTTACTGAAGAATTGAAACTTTTCCGGTAATTGTTGAATATTTCCAAAACACTCTGTAGTTAAGATGAAAATACTATGCCGATATGAAACATGACTCTTGGCATTTGAAACAATGCAATTTAAAATACAGATTCGTATTTGAAAATGAAAAGTTGAACGTGGCACAATTTTAACGATACTTTGTATATAATTTTTATTCACACAGAGCTTGCCACAAAACTTTTTCATTTTGAATACAAAAACGGCAACCTTTTCAAACTGTAACCTACGTTATCCATCCAAAGAAATATTTTTTTTACTTTTTATCGCATTTGAATAACAGCTTGTCTTTAAGTGTTTTTTGTCATTTTATTCTGCGCTTTTTAGTCTACTCCTTTATCCATGCATTTATTATACAGCATCGTTATTATAAGGTCATTCTTCTGTGAGTTTTGAACTATTATTATGATTAACTGGTCAGCCATCGTGAAGCCGCGATATTGAATTTCGACAATCTCCGGCTAAATTCGTAACCTCAACACACACATACAAATGTTAAACAGAATTGGACCATAATCACAAATCTCGCCCGCCATTTTGGAGCCGCCATCTTGAATTTATGAATTTTGGCATAAAATTTATTATCTTTTACCCTGAAAAACCTCACATACCAATTTTTGAATCGAATCGAGCCATAATCACAAAGCTCGTCCGCCATCTTGGAGCTGCCATCTTGGAGTCAAGAATTTCAATAAAAAAACAATTTTTGAAGTTGATACTTATTTGATTAAATTAAAATAAATCTTCGATAAGTTTTTGTGTCAGATTTGGCATTGATAGAATGTTTGTTTTTTTGGATTTCTATCGTTTCGTAGAACACTCTTTTGTGGCCATTTAGGCGGTTTTTTAAATATTGACTGGTTTGCCCAATGTTTTTGTTGAAAGTACAGACGATAACATAACAAGCAACTTATGCCAAAAGAGTACCAATATGAACATTCAGGTCAGATGAGTTTGTTTTGCTTCTCTTTTTTAATCATAATTAATGTATACGATACAAATACCAGTTCTACTTACAGTCGATAAATTTTGGTTTCCTTGCAGAATCAGTGCAGTTTTAATATAATATATTGTACCGTTATTTGTGCATGTGTTTGTTTGTTACTAAATGTTTTTTAATCAAAACCGTTGTTTTATCGTATAAGTTAACATGCACTTGCAAGCTTTTGTTTTGTGGTAAGTTTTCTAAAAATAAGTTTATATTGTATAATATGTTAATTGTAAACGATCTGTTTGTAGTAAATAAGTTTCTCATGAAGGACACTAACAGTCCGAAACGTTAAACAAAAATGTGAATAAAAACCCACAAAACCTTCTTCTGGGGAATGAGGCAAATTATAAAGCTTAAAACCTAACCTGCTACTAGATTGTTAGTTCGTGTTTGCATTGATTTCTGGCCTTAAAAGTAATTTATTTATTGGTTTAATAGCATTCTTTATGTGGTTAGGTGTAATACCTATTTGACTACATTTTAAAAGGAAAATTCTACTATTAATTTCTTTTGCTAATTTATTTTTAGTTCTTGTCCAATTTTTGAAGTTTTGTACAGTCATTTCTCCATATCTTCATCTGATGTTATCGTAGAACCCTATAACAAGTATCGGCAACGAACTACTTTCTATGAATTACTCATGAAACTCTTTGTTGTTATATATATATATATATATATATATATATATATATATATATATATATATATATATATATATATATATACAGTATCCGCCAAAATAAACAGTACCGAAAATAAAAATAAAAATTAATTTTTAATTTCTGTAATCTAAGTGTTCAAAATGTTTACCATTTCGACGCAAACAAGCTTCATATCGATTTTGTAAGTCAATAAACATATTTATAAAAAGTGGTTGATGTAACTGCCGAAAAATATTTTGTATTCTTTCCCGTAGCTCGGCAATATTCGCCGGCGGATTTTCCGAGTGAAATATTTTGTCCTTCATTATGCCCTAAATGTATGCGTCAGGTGGCGTCAGATCAGGTGAATGAGAAGGATATTCGAAGTCTGTTCCCAGAGAAATTATTCTATTATCGAAATGCTGACGGAGTAAGTCTAAGGTGCGCACAGCTGTATGGCTCGTTGCACCATCTTGTTGGAACCATTGTGTGCGAAACTGTAGATTTCGTGCACGGCAAAAGTTATTTAGATCTCTCACAAAAGGTATAATAATGTTCTCTCTATAACGCTCTTGGTTGACAGTAAGTGGATTCTGATTATCATCTTCAACAAAATAAGGACCAATCATTCCATGACCAGATACCGCGCACCAAACGGTAACTCGAAGACTGTGGAGTGGTTTCTCTACAACGACATCAGGACGTTCAAATCCAAGGAATCTGGTTGTTTGTCGATTAATATAGCCGCTAAGATGAACGTGACTCTCGTCTGAAAACCATATGTTTTTCAAAAATTCGGGATCTTCGTAAATTAAACTCAACATGCGACCACAGTAAATTTCTCTTGCACGCAGCATTTAGTCGTTGTCCAACTTGAATACGGTATGGATAACCACCAATTGATTTGAACATGCGACGTAAAGACGTTTCACTAATGTTGAGTTTACATGCAGTTCTTACAAGACTTCTTTGAGGTGATTGCACAACTTGGTTAAAAACACGTCCTTCATTTTCGTTAGTGCATACTGTTTTTCGACGACCTGAAGAACCTTTACGTTGACACAATACCAGTGCGACAAAATTTTTCAACAACAGCTAACATCACACTTTTACTAGGAGCTGCTTTATTAAATTTTTGTTGATATTTTATTGACACCTGTTCTAAGCTTGAACCATCATTACGACCTTTTCCGTGTGAACGAAAATAATGCTCTACCAAAAAAACTTTTTCTTCCGTTGTTAGAACCATTTTTAAATCAAATTTAACTGCAGCGTACTATTAATATATCAACTAATGACAATTAAGTCAAATATGACAAATCCATATTTACACAACTCCACAGCACTCTCTGTTTCGGTACTGTTTATTTTGGCGGATACCGTGTATATGTATATGTATATATATATATATATATACAGTGCTATTCAAAAGTCCCCTCCCCCCCTCGTATCTTTTGAACGGCTACACTTACATTAATAAAATTTGGAGGGTGAAAATAAAGTGTTGTAAACTTCTCTACGAATGGTAACAGGTGACGTAATAGTAATAGATGACGTCACAGTGCCACTCTGGCCTAAAATTTTAAATAGGACCTTATGGCTAGTGATATCTCGTTTGAAAGGCATTTACATTGGCTCCATAGCCATATTAATTTTGTTTGGGTTTAAATTAATTTTGACGGATAAATTAAATGAACACCAAAATTATTGAAATTACTTTTTTAAATTTAATTAATCAAATATCAACAAAGGATTCTTATAGCAAGTGTTCGAAATGTGCTCCGTCTACTTTCTGACAGTAATACATCCTATTAGTAAACTTTTGTCGTACTCGTTCGAATGTGTCAGCTGAAATAGCATTGCATTCTTCAGTAATTCTTTCTATCAAAACGCCAATGCTATCTGGTGCCGTAGTATAAACCTTGGATTTCAAGAACCCCCATAGAAAAAAAATGTAATGGTGTCAGATCTGGTGACCAAGGTGGCCATTCTATAGGACCTCGCCGGCCGATGTATTACTGTCAGGAAGTAGACGGAGCTCATTTCGAACACTTGCTATAAAAATCCAATGTTGATATTTGATTAATTAAATTTAAAAAAATAATTTCAATAATTTTGGTATTTATTTAATTTATCCGTCAAAATTAATTTAAACCCAAACAAAATTAATAAGGCTATGTAGCCAATGTCAATGCCTTTCAAACGAGATATCACTAGCCATAAGGTCCTATTTAAAATTATTGGCCAGAGTGGCACTGTGACGTCATCTATTACTATTACGTCACATGTTACCATTCGTAGAGAAGTTTACAACACTTTATTTTCACCCTCCAAATTTTATTAATGTAAGTGTTCAAAAGATACGAGGGGGGAGGGGACTTTTGAATAGCACTGTATATATATATATATAAATATATATATATATATATATATATATATATATATTAATACAGTTCCTCTATTTAAAAATTAAAAGAAACATTAAAATAAGGATAATTATTTATATGTGTATGCAATACTTTCGATACAAACTGTATTATATGTAAAATCAATAATTTGAAAGATTCAGTATACAAATCAAATTTGACATTTTAATTTCTGATGACATTTATGCAGAATATATCTAATGATAGATACATTATATTATAATTTGGAAAATATATTTGAAATTTTAAAATACAGATGTCTCTGCTAGCAGAATTACAATGGTAATAAAAGAATTCAAATCTCTCTTTGTTATATGGAAACATAAATTAGTATTTTTTAAAAAAAAAGGAATTTTCGTAACCACAGGAGAAGAGATTTATTTATTTGAACATAGTTTAGGCAGTTGAATTTGAAACCCCACGAGACAACATCGTAATAAGAGTTGTCTCAAATTTTTTGAGAATTTAACAGAAATTGTATAACTATACAATCAGATCATAAAGCCATACATTATAAAGCCAGTTCGTGCATAATTCGTAGAAGAATTGCAACGTATCAAGTGTGAGTGGTTCCAGTTTCTAAATCATATATTTAGAAAGTTTTGCAGAATTCTAAATACATTTAGAATACGTACGAGTTTTCCTGTCCTATTTGGTGAGTCCACTCCAGTTTAAAATTATTTCTCGAGAATCAACAGGCCTTTTTAAATACATTTCTATATCATAATTTGAGCTAAACCAAATTAACGTTACACATATAAGATTATACATCAAGTGAAAATTTTTTGAATAGACAATTTGAACGAAAAATTGCGTTATTTGACATTGATACACGTCAAGTGTATATTAGACGATTTGAACTTTTGATTAAAAATTTTAATTAGTTGATTTATAGAATAGGTTGTACTAATATTAAGGTTGGTAGATAGTATTATCTTTGTTTCGTTTATAATATTTTTGGGAAACAATAAATACAATAAATACTCACTGTGGTATTCATTCAGTATCTATTTTCATCGTATTTAACATTTTGCATGCTATAGAAATTTTGATCTAATCAGTGACATTTGCTTAATTTCCAGTGACAGTAAAATTGTAAATGTCATAAGATAATTCAAGTGCCTTTTATTATATTGAATAAACAGTTACTCGAGATTCTGAATATAGAGTAATATTTGATTTGGATAATACTTGAAAATTATAAAATTTAAACTATTATTATTTAAAAATTTTTGATCCCACCCTGAGACAAGAGTGATTAAGTCAATTGTGAATTAATTTATCTTTCAAAATACAGAAATTAATCTTTATCTTAGCCGGGCATTGTTTGACAACTACTGTCAAAAGTAAATTAGGTTACATACGCGGTGTGTGTGCAATAGTGTCGCTACAATCACAAATTGTGAAAACGTCGACGAATAATATTTTATATTGTTATATTCATATATCAACTATAATATAACTATTAATTAGATTGAATATATATATATATATATATATATATATATATATATACAGGGTGTTTCCTAAGTAATCTAAAATATTGTAGTGGGCACTTCATCACTCCATTTTAAGACGAAAAGTTCTTATAAACATGTGTGATAAGTCTTGTCGTTAATGAGATACAGGGTGTTGAATTGTTTGTAATAAATGAGCTCTGACTTTGAGTGAAATTTATTTTTCCTCCATATTGATGGGGGAAATCAATTTATTATTGATTTACAAGTCGATAGTGATAGTGAAGCAGATGATATGGGAGAAGGTTAATAGAATTTTTGGAAGAAAAAAATTAATTAAGTTTTCATGTTACTTATATAGTACTGACAAACAAGAGTTAAACATAATATTTATTTTTAAAGAATTGTTTTATTCATTGTTATGAAATTTATTTTTTTTGTTATTTTTTCATAGAATTAAGTTTTGTCAATAAAAAAATAGAATGGGATACAAAAAGGGCTCAGTTCACGTCTGGTATCCCGTTTAAACCGAACGCTCTTTCAACAATTACGTAACATCAAATACCTAATAGGTATTTGCAAGTAAACGAAATATTAATAACTTTCAGAGTGTAGCTCCGCATCATAACTTAAAGGGGATATACAATTAGATTGCTACACAATATGTTTTACGCCAACTATACCATCTAATAGGGCAACGTTTAATTGAAAATGTTATTTTAGCTTGTGTGTAGCTTCTGACCCTCTTTAGAAGATGGCAAGCTTGTGTGACCAAGTGGTTACACTAGGTTTTGATGGGTTAAGCAAAATTTATCGTAATTTTTTAATTATTTTTAAAATGTCACCCTGTATAATTACTTTTAAGTTCCTATCACCTTTTTATGATATTTTTATGATAATAAAGAAAACAAAGTAAACAACAGAATAGAAACATTTTATTTTAAACTGTTGAGGTAAATGTATGTAATGTGATGCTAGTGCCTGTATGTGTGAAATACCGTATGTAAGTTTTTATTTATTATTAATTTTAATTTGTTTTAAATTTTATACACCAACTATTGTAGAATTCTCCTGAAGAAGCTATCAAACAATAGCAAAATATTGAGTAAATTATAAAAATTTCAGTTTTAATTTCCTACTGACCGGTATACCCGATATCGAAAATTATTCTATAATTAACTAGGGGTCGAGAAGATAATAAATGTATATATTATATACAACGTGTGACTCTAACTTGGAATAAATTCAGTAACTCGAAGACAGTTTTTTTTGTTGTGAATATACTCGGATAGGTCGATTAATATTTAAAATTGTGCTCTTTTTGATGTAAAGAAATGTTATACAGCGTGTCTCAAATTTGAGATATGACGTAATCAATCAGATCCATACACAAATGAACAATATTATTACCAAAATTACGATATTTTTAATAGTGACGATAATAATCCCGATCTATAGTAAAAACCAAATAAAGTTGCGTTTTCGTCACCAAGGGCGTATTTCTGTCGCATGTGTGGCTACATTTCTATCGAAAAGTGCATATACTTAAATTTGTTAATTAATCGGTTCTAAAGATAACCCAATCAATAAAAAAACTTTTGTACCAAAATAATGTATAAGCAATATAGCTTTATTGGGTTTAGACGTCCCTCGGTGTAAACATTTGTGTTAAAATTTTCATAAAGAAGCCTCCAATTATTGACGGTAAAATAGTCACTGCCGGAAATAATGTCATGTTGCCGCGTTGTTTGTGACTTTTCTACTCGTGTATTGTCATCGATTTCTGAGGTTCTAGTTACGTGTTGATTTGTTTAATGTTAGTTTTTGTCGTTGATAATACATATTTTATTTTATTGCTTGTATTTTTATTATATTTATTTATTAAAAGATTTGGTGGTAAGTCAGTAATAACCTTACCACTTTTATTCTAGAATTCCTTACTTTGTGAAATCTATTCATAAATTTAATTGACAAAAAACGTAAATGAAAAAACTCCACACTAAATTAAACGAAAACTATCAAACTATCGATAATTTTGTAGTTTTCATTTCTAATATTGTGAAATTTTCTACATTTACGTTTTTTGTTGACTTCAGTTATTTTCTGTTAATTTACATATTTCGTGAACACTCTGACAACGCTACAAATGTTCACAATGATGACGTAAACGAAACTTTATTTGGTTTTTACTATAGACGTAAATCAAACGTGCTACTCTGAAAATGTAAACTATGATGAAAATCAAAATGAAAATTTTATAGAAACGGGCCTACAACAAGAAAATCCTTAGTAGAAATTAATATATCTTCAGATAACGCATTACCATACTTTCAAATTAATAATCCTAATTTAAAATTACTTATAAATACCGGTAGCTCACGTTCTATTATTAAACCTATCATTATAGAAAAATTTTATCCAAATTCTGTTAGTCAAATCAGTGCACCATTTAAAACAGCGTTAGGTAGTAAAGACATCATATATCAATCAACACTTAGAGCATTTCCAGAATTTCAGAATCCAAACCACAATATCTCTTTTCTCTTATTTTCATGAGTATTTCGACGGTATTATTGGATTAAATGCTTTAAAAAACATGAATTTCAATATAGATTTAGGAATAGGTAACGACGGTAATAGATATGATAACGCAATAAAAATTCTTGAAATAAACCAACAGAACATGGTTACGGAAATAAATTTACAGCGTTCACTCTCAAACAATCTAATAAAAAATTACAGCATAACAATTCGCATATTATCAAAAAATCAAGAAAATTTTGCAAATTCTCTAAGAAAATTTCAAATGAGTGTACAAAAATCAATCACTGAATCACTGAGTATTTAACCTTTCAAATAAATATTTTCCAAATAAATCTGGATTGCCAAAATGTTATCACGTATCTAGATAATTTAGAAGATTCCATAGCTTTTGTAAAACTCAACACTCTTCATCCTTCTATTATTTCTAGGCAAGAGATACTTTAGAATACTTAAGAAAAATTTACCCAGGCTACCAAATTATGAAATTTAGGAACATATTAACATACTATCAATTTTTAGGCACACAAGTCACATTTGAAAATAATAAATTAATTTTTGCAATACATAATACCAATTATCAAAGCTGAAATTTTTAAGTTTTATCACCTCTTTCCTATCAGTCAAAACAAGCAAATATTCCCTCTAAATTATTCCTATTTGACACAAACCAACTCAGGACATCATTTTAAAGAAGAAAACTGTCCACTACTAGAGGATACATGTTTTTGCATGGAAGAACATTTCCTTGAAGTGCATTCTACAGCTCATAGAAAACCAGACGGTGAAAAGCTGCAAAAAAAATAAAGTTAACGTTAGAAGCATCTCTCGCTGAACAAATACCATAAGAGAAAGTAATCATTATACCAATGCAAACAGAAAAAGATTTCTCCAAATGCCACACAGATTAATATATAGAAGTCATATACTAATAAAAATACCAGGATTATGTCAAATAGAAGTCAACAAATAAAAAATGAATCAACGACGTCAGAATTCAACACGGAAAACCATTATTTCTCCCCGAGCTAATCTGAAAAAAATTGGAAATCATGCCGGAGTACAAAGCACCCAAAGTAGAAAAGATCAATTTGGAAGAAATCCACAAAATCAGCAAAATGTCGAAACAACTTATACCATTCAGAATTTCAACATCTAACCACTACCCACGAATTTTCGGCGGCTTGTCTTCCGTTATTACCATCTTACTAATACTGGGATGGATCTTCAAGAAGAAAATCAAAACATCGCTTCAACAATGCAGCAGAAAACAAAATAGGGAAGAAGTCCAAACCAAAGAAGAAACCCTAATAGAAAAGAATCCAACAGAAAAACCAAAACTAGAACACCACTCCGTTATGTTCTCGTCTTAGAGGGGAGGAATTACATAAGAAGAAAGAGCTGCACCATATAAATAAAACGATGACTCTTTGTAAAATAGGAAGATTATAAAAACTTTGTATTATCTAAAAATTCATTCTTTGTTTAACCGTTACATAATAAAGTTCTCATTATAATTGTAAAATTGTTTTTAAAAACCCAAGTTCGAAGTTTTAATATATAATTAGCATAAACTTTAGATTTAAGGTATCCCCACAGAAAAAAATCTAAAGGTGTTAGGTCCGGTGACTGAGCTGGTCATTCTATTGGATCGTGTCGTCCAATCTATCTACCAGCATATTCCTCATCTAGATAACGTCTTACTGCAAAGTAATAGTGTGCAGGAGCACCACCAAATTCATCTGGATCATCTTTCAGAATTTGAAGAATTAACGGTTCAGTTGCGTTTTCTAACATCTCGAGATATACTTCACCGGTAAAATTAGAGTTCAAAACAAGAGGCCCGACTATATGGTTTCCCAAAATTCCCCAGACATCTACTTTTAATGGGAACTGTGTATGTTTTTCACGAAACATGTGAGGATTTATGTCACTCCAATACCTCACATTTTGAGTATTAACACACATTTCCATTAAGGAAGAAAATACTTTCGTCACTAAAACAAATTGTCCTTACATAGTCTGGCTGTGGAGAATTTTAGTGGATGTATTTTTACAGAATTGCAGCATTCGGTCGGGTTCGTCATCTGAAAGTTGATTTTTAATTTGTATGGATGAAATTTGTTTTTGGTCAACACCATGTGTACTGTACTATGACTGATTCGACAGGTAGACGTTAATTGGGCTGTGGAAGAAGAAGGGTTTACTACAATTTCTGTAACTATATCAATTTGTTTATCAATACCAATATTTGGTCGACCCGATCGTTTGGCATCATGAACACTACCTGTTTGTTGAATGTTATGAAAAAGCTCCCTCAAATAAGTCCTCGATAGGGTCGATCGGGGTATCTCTCATTAAAAAGCATGAAAATTATGTCCACTTTCACCAATAATTAACATAGCAGTTACTTTGTTTATGTAGATACTTAAACGTCTCGTTAAACAATAATTAAACTAAAAATTCAAGATATTATCGCATGTAATAACGCCAATTTAAAAACTATATAGTGTCTTATCTCAGAGGCGGCTTTTATCAAAGGGACTGCGGGCTCACAACGCCTTTGATAATTAGAAAGTGGAAATAAAAATAGAAATACAAAAAATGTGGTGTAAACAATTTCGACTTTGTGAGCGCGCACAAGTAGATATCAGCGGTGGCGGCATAGTAAAATTATACTGTTGTGGGTGGCGACTAAGTTCGGCTGCGCGTCGTGATACTGTAGAGGATTATTTTCCACATTTGCACTGATTAAAATATCCCTTTCTTCTTTTTCTGGTTGGATTTGACGATTCTCTCGGATTTAGCGTTTAGCTTGGGTATATAACTAACTCTAACTCATTTTGTAACTACAAAATTACTGATTATTAAAAAATGGTGATAATGGTGTATGAAAGTGATATTTGAATCTACAGACAAATATCGCCCCATTTTCAATGCTGTAAATGCTGTAATCCACCCTTGACGTCTCAACTTTTCTATGTCTAATACTCATTCACCAGGCATTGTTATTATAACTCTAATCTGTTCCCCTGAGTCGATTTTCATTATTCTTGTTTTGCTTTCAATCCATACTATTCTTTTATGTTCGTTGAGGTATATATCTAGAAAATTACAATCCTCTTCATCATTCATCCAACAAATCAGTTCCATTTTTTCAACGTATTGAAAAGTAAGGAAGGGAAGCAACATGCCTGCCTCACTCCACTTCTGTTATCCCATAACGTTATTGTTTCTGTCTGTTCCCTTAAATTCTTCCCAACAGAATTTTAGTGTCATTCGTTATACTTTGCTGTTGCATCTACCTTTTCTGTTGACGAATACATTCGTTATTTTAATTTTTACGGTATTTAAATTGAATTTGCCTAAAATGGTCTTGAAACGCAATAATCTTTAAGAACATGAAAGCCGTGACCTATTAGTCACCGACATCCGGTATTTCCTTGACCTAGGACATTCTGCTCAATTTCCTTAATTTCGTTTAGTCCATATATGACAGTGACAGTGGGTCAGAGTATGATCGTACAGAGATCTAGTTGGTACCTAATCATTTTCCTCACACTCTTTAACTAGGTCAAAATTACATTTCAAATTTGTCTCGTGATTCTATTAACAGAATTATGTGTCGTCCGTTATTGCATAACAAAAAATAAAAAAGCAACAATTCGAGCTTAGATGTCACGTTAACCAGTATACGTTATTCATTGTAGGGTATTTTAATCATAAACATAAATAGTGATATACAGTTAGACAAAAGTATTGTTAAGGTAAATTACCACGTACTAAAGAAAATAAACTTTTCTACCCCGATTGTTCATCATCGCTCATCTTTCCTATATCCAATTTATTACAGCCCAAAATACTTTTTAAACACTCTTGTTTATTAAAACATGTTCACATTATTATATCTATATCGATATTATTTAACACATCACTTAGTAAGATTTGGGCCTAACTAATAAAATGACGTTTCCGCAAAATACAACTTTATTCATCAAGGTACCCTTTCTTAAGGGTGACACATTCGCTCCAGCGTTTCTCTAATTTTTTGGATTTGCCTTTGCTTTTAAAATAGATTTCAACTTCCACAACCATTTGCCTCAACAGTCAGTCAGTCACTGGGGATCAGATCTAGAATACGGTGAGTGGCGAAGCAAGTTGAAATCGTTTAATTTAATTGATCGACTTGACACAGTGCGTTATATTGGTGACATAGTACTGTCATGGACGATGGTACTGTTTTGCATTTGAGGACGATTTTTCTTCATTTGTTCACTCAATAATGCCATTTAATATTCACTATTAATGGTTTTGCTCTCAAGAAAATTGATAGGTTTTGGATGATTTTTAGTAATATTTTTAATGAATCGCTTATTACATAAGCTGATCATTCTATATTCATTGCAGCGCTTAGAATTACACTTAGGTATGGACAGAGCCGGATTAAGACATTAGAGCGCCCTGGGCTGACATCAGTTTGGCGCCTCTAAACTAGGAAAGTAAAAATATAAATACAAGTAAAATAAAACGCGTTTCACAAAATATATATGTATTTGTGAAAATGTACAAATCGATTATTTAAAGGTGGATTTTACAACACTTAATACTTGAATATTTTTGTATGATATCGTCAAAATTTCTTTCTTTTAGTGCCTCACATTCTATACATAATATTGAGAGGTCAGCAGTTTTATCGTCTGTTAAAGAATTACTTAAGTAATTTTTTACTCGTTTTAACACGGAGAATGACCTTTCGCCTGTACAATTCGTCACTGGAAGACACAGATATATTCTTAAAATAATGTCCATGTTGGGAAACGTACAAATTAAATTTCTGCTGCGGAGTGTTTGCAACCATGACATTGTTTTTGATGTTTTTTTCTCAGAGTTAGGTGAGTCCAGAGTTTGAATAAAATTTTTGAATTGTACACATTCATTTTAAAAATTACAATCCAAATCTCTAGTATAAATTCCTTGAAAATGTCTGCACTTTTCTTTTATTATATTGTCTTCAGTGTTTTCTAAGTTTGTAAGAAAACCAAAAGATCCATTGATTTCATCGTACGAATTTTTTCGCCTCTCGAGTTCTGATACTATATTGTCTACAACCACGTAGAACATATTCACTTCCATATCTGTCCTATCATCAAAAGTAGTTTCTCCAACATCACTCTCTCCTGGCAAACATTTCCTTTTTTCTTTCTTTTCGATTCCAACGTATAGGTACTACATTTTGTTAACAATTTACCGCTTTCCTCGTATTTGTTATAAGTTGTTCTCATTTCCGTAACAAAGTGAATTAATGATTTATAGAGTTGAACGGCTGTCACTATATCCATACTTTGCTTTTACAAAGACTGGCTTGTTTTGTGGAATTGAATTACAATATCTCTCCTGAAAGAGAATATAATACCAGTCTCCAAGCTTAACATTTTTTGCAATATACCCTTCCCCTCAGCTTTTGTTTTAGGTGCTTGCGAGGTATCATTCGCAATAAAATTCAAAGTTTCTTTAAAAGCATCGTAACTGCCATAAAGAGCGGTGCAGGCATCGACTCTAGCTGATCATCTAGTAGCTGAAAGTTTTTTAGGCACATGTAGTTCTGACCCACTTACAGTTCTGTTACGTGTTAAACACTCTTTCATTATTTCCCACCTATAGGTTGATGCTGAAAAGAAAGTGTATATTTCTTCCACAAACAAGAAGAAATTTGTTACAACAGGAGAACACTCTGCAGCGAAGGTTCCTACTAAATTCAGTGAATGGGCAGCACATGGTATAAATTTTGTTAATTTGTTCTTTACCTTGGTTCTAGCTTGCAAACCAGAATATCGACCAGACATGTTGCTAACGTTATCGGAAGATTGTCCTCTACAGTTCTGTATGTCTAATGACATATGTTCTAAAACTTTCAAAACTGCTGTTTCCATACTTGAAGCTTTGTGCCCTACCTTAGCAGCAAATGTAATACATCATTCTACTGCTGAACCATTTTCAATTACATATCTGAGAACAACAGTAAGTTGGTCAGTATGGGATATGTCGGGTGTAGAATCTATGATTATTTCAAAATATTTCGTGTTTTTTATTTCTGATGCAAATTGTTCTCTTAGATCAACCGCCATGGGCTTAATAAATTCATCACAAATAGTTGATGACAAATAAGAAACATTTCCTTTTCCTGGATTGCCTTTTGTTTCAATGTGGGTTTTCAAAAACAGATCGAATTCTGCTAGAAGCTCTAACGAACCTAGGTAGTTGCCGTTATAAATAGCTCCAAACAATTCACTAGAACCCCTACTTGTTTAAGTATGTTAACCCAGTAATATCTTCCTGCAAGGTACTGCTTATGAACTTCGGTATCTATTTTCCCTAAGACAATTGATCGCGCAATATACACCTCCGCATTTTCACAGTGTTCAGAAGAGTTTTCATGTTCAGAAGAGTTTTCATGTTCAGAAATCCGATGGGTATTTTTCCAGTCATGAAATAATTCGTTTTTGTCCGGTTAAATAATTTACAATACAAACAATAAACATTTCCTGTTAGTGCTGAATATAATAGCCATTGACGACGTACAGTTTCCCCGTTGTGCAAAGTTTTGAAAAACATATTTTTTGAAGCAAATCTACTATGAATATCATAAATTCGTTCCGATTTTTGGAAATCCATTTTAGAAATTTCTTGTACAATTACAGACGGGTTCATTACAATGTAATTTATGAAATTTTCGGTTATAGCCCATCCAGTTGGGTCTGTGAAATCGACTTTTGAAAATAATTATGACGTTTCTTGAGGATTGCTTGATGAAGATGCACAGTCCTGAACTTCATCAGTATCAGAATTGCATTAGTTTATTGCGGTTTCTAGAGGATGCAAAAATAAAAACTACATTCTTACACCACGTTATTCAATTATCTGCTTACCTCTATCCATAATATAATCATTACTGAGAGTTGATTGTTGTTCGTTATCTTCATCGGCTTCCGTACCTCGAACAGGTTGACAAAAAAAAGAATTTAATTTGGGTATATTTTTCAATAACTTCTCCATTTTTTCTTGCTTTTCTTTTTCAGCCTTCTTCCTTTCCCACCCACTAAGTTTTCTACTTCCTCCACTTCCACTCATTGTTTTCGATAAAATGATAAACAAGACAAAAATTCCGCAACTGATAGATATTATTTTAATTGACGATTATTCGATTACTGCCAGCGACTGAACTAACTCAACTGACTACCTTCAATTTTTAAAATAAATGTGTCCAAAGTTTACCAATTTTTTTTGTAAACTTTGATGTTGCGTTTCCAATCACCCTTTGTCGGTTTTTTTAGTTTTGGCGAGCGCAAGGCGCACGTGGCGGTACTTGGCATATTAGCATATTTATCTCTGGCAGCATCCCGTCACTGCCGCAAATCAGCAAAAAGAGATTTGTCTATAGTTACCACAATACCGCATTGATAATCAAAATATATGGATGTAAAGCGGTGCTTTTCAATCTATCCAAGTATTCAAACCCGGCCGACTGAAATAATGATGTCTCTATTCACTAATGTTGTCAATAAAATTTTGTTTAATATTGGTACCTTACAACACATTCGATCTCCACGAAAAAAATACGTATACAGCAAAAATGATTTGCACGAATTGTGACTATCGTTAGTGGTTAGTCCGGTCAATCGGCGCCTATTTCTTTCACGGCGCCCTAGGCCATAGCCTAGTCAGCCTCTGGATAATATGGCACTGGTATGAAGAGAAAGACTGATTCAAGCCATTCATCTGGAATATCACCATGACTTTAAATTCTATTGAGAATATTTGTAATACACACGATGTTATTATGATCAAATACTTTTATGTGTAAGTATTCCACACTCGAAATGGCTATATTTTCCATTTTCCATTGAGGAATATTGTTCCCAAATTTTAGAAATATTTATTTACGAATGGAAAAATCCATTTCATTGTTGTACGTGTAAACAAAAAAAACTCTAGTAGATCTTGATAATTACAAATCTCTTAGATCTTTTAATTCGACTTGGTAAAATAAATGTTTTATGCTTCTATCAATAGAGAAGTCGTCACAAGCACTAGAAATCGATTTAACTCAACATCAAATCCATTGTCATCTAGTTACATTTTGACTCAAATTACCAGGGAAAATTGGATATGGATGATATTTCGAATGTAAAATTGGCTTACCTGAAGGCAGAATTTCGGCATATTGAATACTGGCCTTATTTTTTGTACAATGTCATTTTCATGATTACAGGTTTTCTCCATAATATAGGTGATCCAAATATAAGGTATACGTTTTCCCTTGTAACCGCTGGAGTTAACCTTTCCTACGGCTTTTACAAAACCCACTTTTTATCTTGAATCACAACGGAAATCCAAAACGCCTCTACAAGCAGTTATCACTTTTTTGAAAATTATGAATTCTCCGCAAATGTAGCAAAAATGATCAGAACTCTGCACTTTCTACTCAACATTTAGTTTAATTTAAAACAAAATATACGAAATGGAGTTTGTCAAACTTCGGCAGAAAACTTATGATTATCATGTTGGATATAGACCTAATTTCAGTACAATACACACAGATTAGCATTATTTAAACCAGTCCCTTATTACATTGGTATATAACTGCTCATGATAATAAATTTGAATAATTCATTTAAAATAATGGCCGTTCTACCTTTGAAATTATCCTATATCATGTATTATCGTGTATATGATCTATTGGATAAAGGTAGGTATTATATTCGAATTCTAGATATAAGTAAGCTAGGTAAACATATCCATATACATTTTCATTCCATTTCTAAGTTGAAATTTGTAAACTAGTGTTAATATTATTGTATTCCGTAAGTTAAATACACAGCATATTCGTACATTTATTCTATAAAGTAGCGGCTCTCAAACTTTTTTGGTAACGGAAACCTTTTGGAAAGCGAAATTCTTGACGGAACCCTACAATAAAACAATTGTTTTTAAAAATGTATTCTTTATTAATAAGCATAATAAAAGTACAATGTAATAGTTACTACTTATTACTTACTTTACTTAGTAAATTACTATATAACAAGTATGATAATAAAAGATATTAAAAAAGAAAAAATCTTTCTAATGGGAGGTATGAAACTGTTACTTTTCCGCCCAACCTATCTAATATTCGAGAAAAGTATTGGTTTACCCCAAAAAAAGTTGGAATTTAGAATTTTTTTTGAGTTATTTATACGTTTTCCATCAACAGCAACACGAAAAAACGGTTTTTAGAAAAAAAATCATGTGTCTATTTCGTCGTCGGCCACTTTTCCTTACATGTCTTGTTAGCACGATACAGCCTCCGGAGTGCAATAAGTCACCAATTTTATGATGGAATACTGTTATGGACATGTCACAGATGAACCCTATTGTTTTTCAGCCCACCAGAGCCAATACAACGGGTGCGTACTTTAAGTACGAAATTATTTTGTAATTTTTTGAGAAATTTCAGTTTGTTAGCACGATACAGCTTCCGGAGTTCAACAACTCACCAATTTTATGATTGAATATTATTCAGGACATCTCACTGATGAACCCTATTGATTTTCAGCTCACCAGAACCAATACAATAGGTGCTACAGTACTTTAAGTACGATATTTTTGTCATTTTTGGAGAAGTTTCTTTTTGTTGGCACGATACAGCCTCCGGAGTATATACAAGTGACTAATTTTATGATTGGATATTATTCAGAGCGTCTCAAAATAGAACTATATTGATATTCAGCTCACTAAAGCCAGTACAACGGATGCTATGGTACTTGAAGTACCAAATTTTTGTCATTTTTGGAGAATTTTCAGTTTGTTAGCACGATACAGCATCCAGAGAGTATACGATTGATAAATTTTATGATTGAGTATTGTTCTACGTGTCTCATAGATGTACCCTATTGATTTTCAGTTGACTAGAGAGAGTCTTATATATCCAGATATATTAACTTTTTATTTTAGGAGAAATTTCGGTTTGTTAGCACGATACATCCCCCGAAGTGTATACAAGTAACAATTTTATGATAGAATATTGTTCAGGGCCATAGATGCGGAAAAGTTAGTTTTAATCGTTAAAACCGTTTATTTCTGTATGCTTTGTCCATCATGCTCAAGAATCCATTTTTTGATAACTTTTTCTATGCTTGTTTAAGAGGAAAGAAAAAAGCATTGTCTAGAGGTTGCGTTATATGTGTGTTGTTCGGGTATAAGCTCTCGGCAAAACTTACTTAAGTGAAGTGACAGATGGGATTTATGGCTACAATAGGAAAAATTGTGTTTTTATCTTTGAGATACGGAACAAACACGTTTCTGAAGTACTCGTAGAGTGAATCACATTGTATCCAGCCGGTATCGGATTTTCCAATACCCCATTGGCAGGCCAGCGATTATATTTAAATATTGTAAGAGGAGGAGCTAATTCGCCTGCTGCACTAGCCGTAATTAACGTAGTAACGGAAGTTGATGTCATATCGTAACTTGATTTACTCTTTTCTGCCAAAATTAACGATCCTTTTGGAGAGGAACATAGCAGCTTCATCCATATTCTAAACTCTTTCGGGAAAATTAAGCACTACAGTGTTGCTGCCAAGAAGTACTTTTGTTTAAGCAAATCACCCTCTTATATTTTCTTCAGTTACCATGGCCCGAGCTTTTTTGGCTGTTGATCGGATGCCTTTTTGAAAATAAAAAGAAAAAAAGAAAACCATTTTTCCCAGGAACATCATTTACAAAAATACTTCCCAAATTAGTCTCCTTAATTTGTTTTTGCACGGAGCGAAGTAATCTGTCTTTATCAACTGGAAAACCCCGAGAAGCCGCCATCGTGAGTATCCACTCCACCAATTTGTTTGCCACTTCCTTTCCGAGTTTACATACTGGACTAACTTTTCGAGTATCTAAATAATGTGGCTCCCTTCAATTTCTGTCGTAAAGTTGTTCTAGATTGTTATAAAGTTACACTCGCTCTTAAAACTAACATCCACCCATTTTGTACGGCCTGTACTACGCGGACTAACGATTCCAAAGAAAACTGAAAAAAACTTCCCTTATTTCTCTGTCCTGCCTTTCGTCGTGCCATTAGATGAAATCTGTAAAATTCAAAAACATTCAACTAAAGATAGACGAACCAAGTCATTCATAAATCCATAGTAAACACGATCAATCGTTAGGTTTGGGGAGAAAGTCATTTATAATTTTTGGCAACGCTGCACTAGGCTCCACCTCAATATTTTCTCGCTTGCTCGGCATTGAATGTTGGGTTGTCATAGGCTCATTATTGTGTATTGGTGAATTAATATCAGGAATAATGAGATTATACAGCATGAAGAAGTATACTGATCATCGGGTAAAATATTACTTTTCCGCCCAACCTATCTAATATGCGAGAAAAGTATTGGTTTACCCACAAAAAAGTTGAAATTTTGATAAAAAGTTTTGATTATTTTTACGTTTTTCATCAAGAACAACACGAAAAAATGGTTTTTAGAAAAAAATCCTGTGTGTATGTTGTCGTCGGCCACTTTTCGTTACATGTCTTGTTAGCACGATACAGCCTCCGGAGTGCAACATATCACCAATTTTATGATTGAATATTGTTCAGGACATCTCACAGATGAACGCTATTGATTTTCAGCTCACAATATCCAGTACAACGGATGCTATGTATTTTTGTAATTTTTTGAGAATTTTCAGTTTGTTAGTACGATACAGCCTCCAGCGTGTATACAAGTGACCCATTTTATGATTGAATATTGTTCAGGGTAAAAGAGGATTATGAATACATGAATTCAGTTTTCTTTTTGTTTTCTGTTCTTCGGGAAAATACTTTTCAAAAGATGCGCGAATCGAATTGAAATATTGGACCAATTCCTCAAATACATCATCTTGAAACATTTCTGACTCGTTATCGCTAACAAACTCATTGAGTGACGTAAAGCTTTTTATTTTTCTCTTACCAACACAAATGATCCAAAAATTTAATTTTCTTTTGAAAGCAGTTACTTTGTTACAGGTCTGGATCACTGTTGTCTGTTTACCTTGCAATGATAAATTTAATTCGTTCAGTTTTTGAAAGATATCTGCCATAAAATACAGTCGGAACAACCAAGTTTAATCACACAAACGATCTTTCAAATTAAAAAAAGTATCTGAAAGTAACTCGACTCTAAGTTCAAATAGCCTTATTATGCAGGATACAATGACTGGAACTACAATTAGGCGCTTTATTTTTTATTAGTGACACTGCTGCTGCTGTTTTACCCGTCATCGCAATGGCCCCATCAAAGCAAGGTAGACCTCCCCTTAATACAAATATTTAATTTTGTCGGCAGTATACGATCTAGGGATTTGGATATTGGAAAGTATTATATGTCAAATATTTAACAAAATCAAAATATTATCCTTATAAAGTACGTTTCATCCATGAGTTGGCTGAAGTTGACAATGATCGCAGAACTGAATTCAGTGGATACATGATGAATCAAAATAAGAACAATTTCATTGGTAACGTTTTATTTTCGATGAGGCAACATTTTATTTGAACGGTCATTTAACAGGCAAAATATTGGCCTGATGAAAATCCAAATTGAATGCAAGAATCCCATACGCAATGACCACAAAAAGTCAACGTATGGGCTGGTATTGTGAGAAATACAGTAATTGGTCCACATTTTTTTTATAAAAATATAGTCGAGAATTGTATCAGGATTTTCTGCAAAATACATCAATTCCTGTTCCTGATTTGACCCAACTTCCCAGCTCGATGATATCCAAATTGCCAACAATTTAGCCCCTGAATATGTTTTCAACATGATGGCACACCTCCACATTTCGCTATAGCTGTGCACATTTCCAAATCGGTGGGAACATTGGACTGGTCCGCTAGATCGCCAGATCATACTTTATTAGACTTCTTTTTTTGGAGTTACTTATAACCTAATCAATCAGGAAACGCAGAACGTAACACCCGCTATTGTACAAAATGTTAAAGACTAGTTTATTACCAGATTAAATCATTGTTTAGTGGTCACTGGAGAACGATTTGAACATTTACTGTAAAGTTTCTTTGGCTTGTTTTTGTTAGAGTGTCTGTTTATTCTTCTTCATTTATTTTGTAAATAATAAATTGGCATAAACAACTTTTGTGTTTTTGTCCAACCTGTACCAATTCGAACCAACTTGTGACACATTTTTTAAATCAGCTTAGCAGAGGAAATCCGTTAATTGAGAAAAGAGAGGTGTTTCATTTAAAAAAAAACTGTTTATTCACCCTGTATTATAGTTTATTCTTTTAAAAAATAATATATTAAACTAATAATGAATTTATGCGTTACTTTATGAACGCACTGTATTTGATTGGAAGATAACAAAGAGTTATTTACTGTATCAAATAAAAAGGAGAATTTGGTGCCTCCATCATCGTTTGCTACACATTTTATTTATTATACGCAATGGAGATTTCCCGCGAACAATCTAGTCCCTGCCATATATCTTCATCACTAAATTAATCTAAATAATGACCGAATGACAAAATTGACTATGGCATTAAAGGGCTAGATATATGCGGATGGATAAAAATAGAATTATATATTGTCTTGAACTTCAAAGCAAACTTATTTCTTCTCACGTGACCTGCAAACATCTTCAACAATATTAAGGTTGTTAAACAAATATCAAGTGTATATTATTAAACTGATTGATGCCTTGGTCAACGTATCGTGATTAAAATGGAAGCAAGAAGATAAACACTTCGACTTTAGATTTGCCATGTTTACAAATATACACAACTGCAATAAAAAACATACAGTAATAAATTCAGGTTTGGTATATCAAAATATATCATATAACTGTAATACTGTTTTTTTTCTTGAGCTAGAAAGGCGGCAAGCTTCTGTTCGAAGGACATTCTGTACATTTATGTCGACACAAATTTTATTCTATAATATACAGCTATTACTAAATGAAAATAATTCTAGTTATTAAATCACTGAAGAAATAAATTTTACAATGTATTAAGTTTTTTAAAATAATTATTCAATTTCGTTAAGTATGGTCCACGAGTCTTATAGCCATTATTATCCTTGCAAGGTCAACATAAATACAACTTCCCTAAAAATAATTGTTATACGTACATTTCGTAGATAATGACGGAAGACAATAAATGTGGGTATGTATAAACTTATTTTAGTTTAGTTATTAGGATGACAATGTTATACCAGTAATGTCATATTACACCATCTGAAAACAAAACGAAGAATTACTTTTCTTCATTTTAAAAGTAAAATAGATAAGTAATAATACTATATCTACACTGAGAAAACAAAATTGTGGTAGTGTTGAATAAGAAAATTAAGTAAGGACTATCGTTATACTCGGATATTTATTAACATAACTTATTTGTAAGGGCACATGCAAGAAGAGACAAATCTAGATCTAATTTTGTTGAGGTAAATATCGGTGTATTCACAATCATTGTTCTATTTAATATAAATGTGGAACGTCCAATTAACATCAAAAAATGCCCTGACAACATTACATACCATGCACCTAATGAGATTTCCTAAAATAATACATTACTCAATAAGCCTCTGGTCTGACTGATGGTGCCCCCACATAACTTTTCTAAATATAACCTAACCGTTAAACAACACGTGCTAAAATTGAAATTGCACATAGTGAAGAAATTGAGGATATCAAAAGATTAGTCACCGTGAAAGCTATCAAAATGGATGCCCAGTTTGCTCACCGTTGATCAAAAACAACAACGCATCGACAATTCAGAGTGATTTTTGGATCTGTTTAACCCATTAGTGCTTAGCATTACATAAATGTAACTAGTGCCATCTAAATGCGTGCATGCCATGATATTTTTATTTTTAGCAGGTCAGTTCGTGTCGGATGGTATGAGCGATCAGACTTATGTTGTTTTGAGGTGTTAATTTGCGAATGTGTTCAAGTTGTGTTTGAATAAAATTGGAAAAGTGAAAAAACGCAAGATGTTATGGACTTTGTCGATAAACAGTAAGTACAGGTATTTTATTTTTTATAATAAAATAGAAATTTATACAAAAGTGGTATAAGTATACACAAATAAGTATTTGGTGGGCTCGCTAGTTGCGACATTTCTTTTTATATAACACAGCCCTATTGGTAGAAAAATCGATGTTACACTAATGTTAGCATATTTGCGCATTTTTGTGTTAGACTGATTTGTTTTGTTTTTATTGAAAAGCATATGAAAAATATTATTTTTAAACTGCTACAGAGGCTGTCCTTGAATTATTGTTATTTTTTTATTTCAGAGCTCTTGCTGATATTCTTCAGAAGGGCCTGACAGTTCAAGAAGCAATTGATATTGCCTTTGGTGAAGTCGATGGTATATATGATTCCGTTGATGCGATATACATAGCACCACCGGATCCAGCAACCCTCACAGATGAAGATTCCGGGAATGAAGATGAGGGCGGAAATTTTGAGAACTTCACCAGACGGCAGTTACTTGCAGATGCAGAAATTAGGATTGCTGAAGGCATTTCACTGATCGAAGAAATGTCTTCGGAACAATCGGAATTGAACGAAAATGACGTTTCCCCAGCTCATACGTTATATCCAAGAACTTCTGATGCTCGAGACTGGATTTCGGGAAATTTTACATATAACGAGAAGGAGTTCCCCAAAGCAGACTATTCATTGCTCAAAAATAAATCAATTGTTGATTTAGTTAAAATGTTTCTGGACGAGGAATTAATATAATATTTGGTAGAGGAAACAAACAAATATGCGCTCTTCAAGAATCAACCCAATCCAGGAGTGTCGCCAGTTGAAATGAAATTTTTCAGTGCAATATTGATCCTTAGCGGTTTTAATGAACTCCCTACCAAAAAGATGTATTGGGGGCAGGCTCTGGACACCAGGAACGAACTTGTCTATAATTCTATCAGGGGTAGCAGATTTGAACAAATTCTAAGATTTCTGCATTTAGCTTCAAATGAAAATATTGATCAGAATGATAAGCTCGTAAATAAAATAAAGTATAGGTGCAGGAAGTTTTTTGTGTCCGAAAAAGATCTAGCCTTTGATGAAAGCATGGTCAAATATTATGGTAAGCACAGCTGTAAACAGTTTTTAAAAGCAAAGCCAGCTAGATTCGGCTATAAGGTTTGATGCCTAAATACCGTTATGGGCTATATCAAGGAAAATCGGTAACCCCAGATGTGGCCATAGAAAGAAACTTCGGAAAGGCTGCAACACCTTTGGTGAAAATGATAGAGCAGCTACCTACAAATATAAAATCCTATCCATTTTCCTTTTACTTCGATAATTGATTTATCACCTTTAGTTTATTATCTTATTTGCGGTTAAAAGGTTATGGAGGTAGAGGGACCATAAGGGAAAATCGTTTACCTAGAGGCTGGCTTTTATTAGATCTACAAAATAAAGAAAGAGGATACTTTGAAAATAATATTAGCAAAACGGATGCTGTTCTAGTAGCTAAGTGGCTCGATAACTCTGTAGTTTGCTACAAATAAATATGGTGTCAATCCTGTTACAAAAGTTGAGCGATATTCGCAAAAGGAAAAAAACACAGTCGTCCGGCTCTACTTGCAGAGTACAACAAAAACATGGGTGGTACTGATCGGATGGATCAGAATGTTGGACAGTACAGAATACAAATAAGAAACAGAAAATGGTACTGGGCATTGTTTACATGGCTTCTTGATATCTCAATCAATAATGAATGGTGTTTGTACCGAAAATCTAATGACTCCCAAATTTCCCAAATAGACTTTAGAAGAGCAATTGTGCTAACCTACCTCAAAAAATATTCATCAGCTCCCAAAGGTACGGGCAGAACGCCATCTCCTTTGTCTCATACTCAAGGAGTAGCCGACCAAATAAGATATGATAGGATGGATCACCTCGTGGAAAAAATTCCAAGCGATAAGAGAAGGCGGTGTGCCGGAAGCTTGTGTAAAAGCTATATACGAACACAATGCAAGAAATGTGACGTAGGTGTATATCTTGATTGTTTTGTTTCTCATCACACAAGAAAAAAATAAAACCTTTTTTAATGTATGATTTATAAGATTTTCAATAAAACCGTGCTAAACTAAATCTTGGTAATTTTTGCATACGTTAGTGCTTAGCCTTATACTGAGTGCTCCATAAATGTGAACTTACAAATTTTAGCTTTTCTGTGACATATTGGGTTGTTTCAACGCAATCATATTAGTTTTGCGTCAAAAACTAAAAAAATAAATAATCTGAGCACTAATGGGTTAAGCAAAATCCACTACTACACGCCTGAATCAAAAAGATCATCTGCTGAGTGGACAGCAGCCGGTGAAAACCGCTCAAAGTTATCAAAAACAGAAACATCAGCCGCATGCGCATGAAATGTTCTCCATTGATTACACTAAGAAGCTCTAAACCATAATAATGAATATTATATATATGTTATCAATTTTTGCAACAAAATATTGTTGTGTCCAGAAAAACTACTAGATTTTCTCAATTTTACCTGAGAAATAAACATATTGTGGGGAGTAACACAGTACGTACTACACGACGAAAAATTGCTGAATATCTGCAACCAGAACGAAAGATATTGGCCATTATTTTAGATAATCAATAATCAAATTGGTTGATGCTATCATTGAAGATACTTGGTGGCTGGCAACCTTCCACATTAGCAGAAATCTAGGTGAATCATATTTTTTACAATTTACAACATTTACATGTTACAGTTTTTGAAGTTCATCTAATAACTCAGGAAATTTATTAATTTCTAAAGTTTCATCTATGAAAGTAGTAGATTCCCTATCCTAATTTTTAAAAAAATTTGCCAATTTTCCGCCCACACTCGTTTCAAAGAATTTGTGGGAAGTAGTTCAACGTCCTTTAATGTTTCTCCACTTATCTTGAGCTCATAATAGGGTTAAGCTCACAATGATAAATGATTAGGTGCAAGTACTTGAGGGTATTCTGTCATCTTACCAACAACATATCTTTCAAATGTAGGTTATAAATACTTATAATCGACAAAAAATTGTGTTGACAATATCGTTCTTAAAAGAAACATGTTTTTGATTTTTTGCTACTTTTTTCCATTAAGATTGCATTTTCTCGATTGATAACTTATTCATCATAATAGCAGATCCTCGAGAAATCAGATTTTTCAAAATCTTAAATTATTCTTATAAAATATCTGAGTTTATATTCTGAAGAAACATTAGCATCTTGAACCTTCATAGTCAGATAATACTGCTAATTGGTTACTTCTAATCCATAGTTCAGTTAGTTTTAACGATCTTCATCCCATTTTTTCAACTTGAACTTAGAATTACAGCACTGTAAAGGTACTTCGCTTGACTTCAATATAATTGAATATATTTACGATGCTACCCTCCAAAAATAAGAACAACTACATTTTGTTTTTGTGAAATATAACAGAAACATTGGCTCATCATTAAGTTGGAATTTTTGGAACCGTTAGTGATATTCATATTAAACACACTACAACCTGTACACCAACACTCACAATTAAACTGTCTGATGCGGGTTTCAGTGACCAAGTTATCGTCTTCAGAAACAGAAGTTGGTTATCGAAACTTGCGTCAGACAATGTAATTGTGAGCGTTGGTGTAGTGGTAGTAAACAATGTTCCGCATCGAATAATGATATTTTATATAAGTAAAATTGTCAAACAAAAATTGACTGAATATATTAGTTAAATATATTAATTATAGCAATTGTTTTCAGAAAAGAAAACTATGGAACATACGCCATGGGCAGTATCAACCATGTTCAACAGACAAGTCCAAAGAAATTTCCTGCTGTTGCTCTACCCGCAGAAACACCCAGCCCTTCAAGTGCCTTGGAAGCAAGTTCCACACTAGACACGGAAATAACTTTAGTTAACTCCCAAGAAAATAGTGAAAATGAGAATGGACGACTTCCCGACGTTGTTGTTGAAATGAAAATTTTTCAAGAACATGAAGAACAGATTCAAGAAACTTATTTATCTATAGCTATACAAGTTTTTATTCCTTTCTTGATTGCCGGGTTTGGGATGGTTTTTGCTGGATTAGTATTAGATAAAATTCAAGTAAGTATACTTCACACATCACTAAATAACTCCTAGATTAATCTATAGATATAAAAGAAGAAATTGACTGACTGACTGACTGATTTATCAACACACAGCCAAAACCGTTAGATCTAGAAGAATGAAATTTCCTCAAGTGACGTGAGCACTAAGAAAGGATTTTTGGAAATTCCACCCCTAAGGGGGTGAAAGGGGAATAATATTCATATTTTTAGGCCTAGCGGTCCTAGAAGCAAGAAATTTGGTATAAATATTCCTCAACTGACGTAAGTGAGCATTAACAAAGGATTTTTGAAAATTCCATCCCTAAGGCGGTGAAAGGGGGTTAAAACTCTTATTTTTAGGCCTAGCGGTCTTAGAAGCAAGAAATTTTGCAGAAATATTCCTCAACTGACGTAAGTGACCACTAAGAAAGGATTTTTGGAAATTCCACCCATAAGGGGGTAAGAAAGGGGTTGAAATTCCACCTCTCCAGAACTGTGTGAAGTGAAGATTTTAACTCAAGATTTGTACTGTTTCGTTTGTAGTAGTAAATTTAACAGAATATATATATATATATATATATATATATATATATATATATATATATAGATATTGAAAAGGTATATTCTAGGAATCATTTGATTGTACCCTCTAAGATATCTGATGTTAGTCACCACGCGGACGAAGCCGCGGGCAAAAGCTAGTTTAGCTAATAAAACAACTTTTCATCTTTATGTTAGATTATCTTAGACTTATTATTTTAGTAAGATGTTTCTTTAAAAATTAAAAGGATCAACTACTCTAATCTTAATTTACTTTGTTACAGCATTGGCCAGTATTTGAAGAAATAACAGAACTAGTTATATTAATTCCTGCTCTTTTAGGACTGAAAGGTAATTTAGAAATGACGTTAGCATCGCGTCTTTCAACGCAAGCTAATTTAGGTCACATGGATACAGCTAAACAAAAATTAAATATTATCGTAGGAAATTTAACGTTAATACAGGTAATTTTTTCACTTCCTACTTTAGTTATATAGATTTGTATAATCTGCTTTCACCAAGGTTATGAAAAGAGTGTCTCTTCCAGTACTTCTTTTGTTTTAGAAATGTTTCTCTCTCTTTCCATATTATAGACTTTTTTGATAAGGTAGCGTAGCTCTCCTTTCCTTAATATCTCCTTTTTTCCAATTCTTTTACAGTCGAAGATTTGGCGCGTCATCTAAGATATAAAATACATACAGATTACTAAACTTCTTGTAGCACTTTGGAAGAAGTAACAATACAATATGGGTTCCCAGGTTAATCACAATAAAAGGTAGAAACCTACATAAAGTACAGTAGTCTGATATCATTCCACTGTAAACCAACTTACTCGCTTACGGATGCTAATTACATTAAAAAGGAGATCGTCCTCCATAAGTGAATTGTAACTTAACCATATATACATCAGCTCTACAGACCATGGAGGCCTAAGGCTTGGTTGGGTATTTTTTGCCATTCTATCTTATTTTTTGCTATTTCCTCCCATCTCTGGATGTTCAATCCTTTTTCTACTACGGCTCTTGTCCACTTCATTCTTGGTATTCCTCTTTTTTTCTTACACCCAGTTCCTCTTTTCAGTACTTCTTTTTTCGCTCTATTGTCTGCTAACCTGTCTATGTGCCCTAGATATCTTATACGTTGTGATCTTACTACTGCTGATAGTGGAGGGCTGGCATATGTTTGCAATATCTCTTGATTTGTTCGTCTTCCCCACAGTTCACCCACTTTTCTTCCTCCGTATATACGTCTGAGTGTCTTTCTTTCCCACGTGCCTATAATATTTTCTTCCTGTTTGTTCATGATCCATAGCTCAGTTCCATTCAGTATCGCTGGTTTTATTACTGTTTGGTATATTCTTTTTTCAGTTCTTCTTGAAACAGTCTTTGATTTAAATGTAAATGTGCCTATACTTCTATTGTCCTATGCTAATCTTATTCTAATTTTTTCGTCGTTCCTGTTATTGATATTTATTCCTGGGTATACTTCGTTTGTGTTTTTGATGGTATAATTTTTTTCTAATTTTATATAAATATAATGTGACACTTTTTAAAACTCATTCACCTTTTGAAACGTTACATTTTCGTAACTAGTTATGAAAAGTACAAGTGACAAGATGACGTGTACCGTGCTACGTGTTGTCCTAGAGGAGTAGCGTAAATTACTATTCATGTTTATCAAAAATCTTATAGTACATAATTAATTGGTACTCACAGTTTTAAGGGCCAAATTATTAATCGCCTGTTAAAGTTATCATCCTGTTAGTATATAGTTTGTAATTATAAAATGAGATGTTTTCTTTCTATATTTCCGAATCAGTATGGCACTAGACAAAATGAGGGCATCAGCTTTGCGAGGTCACTTTCATTTCCCAGTAAGAAATAAAACGATAAAATGAATGAGATTAACGTAGATTTTTATTGCTAATCAAATGTTGACAAACATAGGTTTATTACATCGGTCAATCTTTCAAACAACTTATACCAATACTTTTGGGATTTCCTAATCAATCTCTCGTTTTCTTTATTTATTGTTTTTCCGTGTTTGATTCCTTTATAGAATTCCGTCCATTTAATCATGCAGTCTGTGTGTCCTTGACTTTGTTCATTTATTTGCAATATCCGACTCAGACCTTTACAGTAACAACATCCTTCTTTTACCATTTGTGTCTGTAAATGTGAAAAATGTCTAGATACCTATAAAGTAATAACCTTTGTCTTGAGATATGGAGTAAACTAACTATCTACGATGTTGCGTTTCACCGTCAATTTTCTACTAAAACGAAATTTCTTTGGGGTAACTTTCCTCAGATTTATATAGGCTTTGATCGGGACTTCTTTGAATTAAGTTATAACGCTACGAATCAATTACTGAAAATACCAATTTCCCCGGATCTATGTCTATAAATGACTCTCTTAATTGATCTTGGTTTTCTGAATCGCAAATTTTCTTACTTTCTAACTCTTCATTGGATTCAGATTCTTGAATCATATTTTATTCACATGGCTCTGAAACTGTGTCAGAAATTTGGGTAAGATTCCTTCGATCCCGAAGCTTGTTCCGTTTCATAAACTAATGATATTTGGATATGTGATTCATCCGAGGATTCTGTAGCAGTTACACTTGAAGATTTCTTAACAAATTTCATCATACTGGAACTCATAGCTCAGCTTGGACAGAACGTTTTTATCATTTCTTTTTAATGCGACGGATTCCCATTTCCTCCCTCTATCTCTGTCTCTAGTAGGTCCTCCAAGCATGATAACCTAAACATAATAAGCCTCGTTATAAGTTTCTATGTATGTTTAGTTTTTAAGGCATGTATTGTTGTTCTACACACAAACATAATACAAGGAAAGGTATTTGGATACTGACTTAACAGATATGCAATAAATCACAAAAAAGTCACAAAACTTAGTATTAAACATTATAATCATGAATGAATAATATCTTCCTAAATAACACCTTGTTTCAAATAAACACATTACTAATTTTTCAATCACATCGTTACAAAAACGGTAAGATCATTAACAGTACTACCTACTCAAGCGTACGGACATAATAGTTCGTTAAGCTATATTTCCGTACGCGAATATATTATATACGCCTCCGATTTTTTGCGAGGCCCTCTCATGCGCGAGGGGCGGTTTATTCACTGTTAAGTTGTGTATAGAAATCTTTTTCTTGGCTTACCTACAATTTTTAATTGCAGGCTTATCAAATGTGCAGTTAAGACCGCTTGACATGAAGCAATACAATCTGCAATTAGTTGCATGCAATTTATTGCAAGGTCAAAATATTACATGTGATGAATCTTGCACGTTGTTTGACATTATGCAAGGCAAATGAAAAACTTGAAAAAAATGGCATTAACAAAAATCACGAATCAACAAGAAGATTAAGTTATACAAAAAAAAAGTGCTACAGTCAATCAAGTGTACAGAAAACGGACCCGTCGTCAGTATTTTGTGATCAAGTGATTTGACTGACATTTGATTGGCTGTTAAACCAAAAGTAACTAGATTTCTCCCTAGAATTGCAACTTGCATGCAATAGAAATGGCACCAAACCGATAAAGTTGCAATTCCGAGATCTATCAGCTGAGCTTCATCTGCGCATGCTTGTGATCAAGCATGCGCGTCTTGCATTGCATTGAAGGTAGTATTGCTCCATGTCAAGCGGCCTTTAGGAAAGTTCTAGAGTGTAAAGGCGCAATTCCACTGGGACAATATTTACGCAGCATGTAGGGGAAAGTGGGATAATACGGCGCACCTAAGCCGAATCATTGATTAAATTTACATTTTTTATTGTAAAGTGCTCTAAATTTGGAAAAATGTTAATATAATGAGTTTATTTTATGGTAGCATACGTGTTATTTAATAAAAAAAATCGGATACACGAAAAAAATGTAAAATTGCTCCAGTTTTACTTCGCGATGTTGCCCCATATATCGGGAAATATCGCGCACCATGCGGGGTGTGGGGTTATGTCGCTCAGTGTGATAAAGGACATATAGAAAGAAATTTTAAAACAAAAGAAAAAAATAAATTTTGTTACCAAAGTCGTACATGGGATATTCTCTTATCTAAACTCAAAACTAAAATAAACGACGTTTCGATTCTTCTTTTTTTTATCGGCGCCTAGCCTAAGTCGACAATCATCGCATGTGTATCCTGCTGCATACTCCCAACCAGAACATTCTGAATGAACCCATACTGCACATTTTACACAACGGAACCAAAGCTCCCTATTCTTTCCGAATACCACCACATATGACACATATTTCGTTGGCTACAGGAGGCTTTTCTTGAATAGCAAATTCATTGTAGTCTGAGTTGTTGTCATCAGAAAGATCTTCTTTGAAGGATGAATCAGAATTATCATCCGACGTGTCTTCTTTATCGGATTTCACTTTCTTTTTGAATCTTTTCTGTACTTTTACACCTGCACTCACTTTTCGCTTGAGGTTTTTGTTTTGTTTTTCATATTTCTGGTTTCGCTTAGCTTCTTTTTCCAGGAGAGTAGCCTTCATTGGTATGGAAGTCCAAATTTCGGATTGTTGCTTTGTTGATGTTTTTCTTTTGGTCACTGCCTTAACTACTTTCTTGGGAATCGGGACAAGATCCGATATTTTGACACCTGAATGTGATGGTAAATTTGCTTTTGATGTTGATGGTGTGGATTCTTCAACAGTTAAAGACGTTGGTGTAGGTGGGTCCTGAGCATCTGCAGAGGTTGACGGTTTTGCTTTCAAAGCATCTTCAGATATCGAGGAAATGTGTGGAGGAGCTGGATTAAAGCTTATTTCACGTTCTTCTGGGTCCAAGACAAGTTCTCGAAATTCTTCAGCTGCTGCAAAATCCTCTTCAGTAAACTTTTCAGGGTTAAAAGGAAATATCCTAGCAGCTTTGAATCCTGAGACTCCCTTTTCTATAGTTGCAACCTACATGTATGCTTGATTGAATAAACTAGCCACGTCATAAACAGTGTACCGTCGAAATCATGTGAGAGCCATACACAACAAACAGAGCTTTCTTTAGTGGCCCAAAAAACGTTAGGTCAAGAGGCTGGAGGTGATTTCATGTGTGAGGCGGAATTGTAAGGAGCACGATGTGATTCTCTCTGCAAAAATTATAAATTTGCAACGAAATGTGACTTGCATGGTTGTCAAGGATTAGTAAAATCGGATCAGCTTCCGTAGCTTTCACATAAGTTTGAAAATGTCTTATCCACCTTAGAAATAAATCATCATTCAACCACCCATTGTCAGAACAGTAATAAATGCAACCTATTGGGCCGTCTTTTTCTAATTGAGAAGACATCCGTTTTCTCGGATAAATTATCATTGGGGGAACGTATGTCCCTGCTGCACTGACAGCGCATAAGATGGTAATCGTTTGACCTCGTTCAGCTGAAATGGCAACGCCGACTTGTTTCTGTCCCCTTTTCGCATAAACTTTTCCAGACTTTTTCTGGACAGTGGTTATACCAGATTCGTCGAAATTAAAGATTCGATTGCTCTGAAATTTGAACTTAGTCAATAGTTTTTCTAGGTTTTTGAAAAAAATTCCTACAGCTTCAGAATTAAGTGAGGATATACGATTGAGACTTGTGCCTTCTGATTGTCGAAGTCTCAGCTCGGGATTTCTCTTTATAAAGCACAACAGCCAATCTTTTCCTGCTAGCCCAGATTCCTTGTTGAACTTATGAAGTAGGTGATTAGTTTCTGCGAAGTCAAAAGCTATTCTTCTCAGCTCTCGTGGAGTTACGCCATAGAATAAATTTGCCAACTTCATGACGTGATTTGCTAACTCTTTTTCTTGTGGTTTCGTAAAAAGAGGTTTCCTCCCCAAGCGGTCAACTTCTGATCCAGGTTTTAGATGGTTGCGCAGTGTTGATTCGGGAATGCCGAAATTTCTTGCAGCCTCGCGTATTTTAGCGCCTGAGCGCAGCTAAATCAATATTGCGCTAATCAATGGTCCAGCTCTGTCGTTGGGTCCTTCTTTGATAGTTTCTGACCATCTGAAATTAGGAAACATGTTGAAGTCAATAATATGGGGCAATATAGCGCAGTGTGGGGTAATATCGCGTACTGCGCAATATTACCCCATATCGACCTTGGTTTGTTTTTCTAACCAAAATTCCGTTGTTAACGCATGAAAATAGAAAACAAATATAGGGATATGTCCTCGAAATATGCGAGAATTTATTTGTATATAGGAAAGATGGATGACTGTATAAAGTACACTTACCTCGCTTATTTCTTAACCAATGAAAATTATAAGGAAAACACGTGTATGAACACTACGATTTACTGCGGTCAACTGAATGCTCCCAGCGAGCCGACACCTGTTCAACATAGTGGCTAACGATAAGGAACAACGTACGTGTTGCCAGATTTCACTTCTCGCTCTTCGTCTCTTTTATTTTGTGGTGCGCTATATTGCCTCACTGCGCGATATTAACCCCCTTTCCCATAACATAAGACACTGATGCATGCTACACCCAGTTGTTCAATAGGAGCACCATGAAGAAGAAACATGCAGCATTCGACAGTCAATGACACATGCCGTTGTTGCCCAGAGGCATGCATCAGTTCTGGACAGATTCAGTGTGTCGAACAATGTCGGCATTTATCTGAATGGTGGGGTGCCACTTGTATTCTGCGACATGGAGTCGTGTATTGTAAAAAATACTTTGTTGATCATTTTCGGGAATTTTTGAATAATAAAACATTGCTGCTTATAAAGACATGTTGCCTAATGTTGCCCCACAGTGGAATTACATCACATCTAAATAATTTTTCACTTATTTGGTACCTTCTTAAGAGTATCTAACTCGTATGTAAACTCTTTACTTATTTGCTATTACAAGAATATTTTCATAACATTTGAATAGAATTTGGATAGAATTATATATCTGTATTTTAATTTTATACATCTTATTTCAGTGTCAAGCGATAGTTGTTGGTTTTCTGGGTGCCCTAGTTGCTGTAGTGATGGGTGGCATAAAAAGTAACGAAGTTGAATTGGACCACGTTTATCTATTATGTGCTAGTAGCTTAGTAACAGTCTCAATAGCAAGTTTTGTGTTGGGACTAATTACAGCAGGTGTTATAGTTCTCTCTAGGTACTGCCACATTAATCCTGATAACGTGGCGACCCCTATAGCAGCCAGCTTAGGAGATATTACTTCACTTACTTTATTATCATGGGTCGCTACATTATTATACGAATCAATAGGTAAGAAATATTTAGAATGATCAATAATTAATAATTTCTCTGATTACATTATTTGTACATGCCTTAATATTGCTGTTGAAAGACTCAGACTGTGCCACATAACAGGCATTATCAATATAAAAAACTAATTAGAGGTTATACAGAAATTTCAAATGGCTATAACTTTTCATCCTATGATCATAATATTTGAACGTTTTATGTTAGAAAGGTCGTAATATCTAGATTTATAATGTTCTACTTTAATTTTTTATTATTTTAGGTTCTCAGGATTGGTTAGCTCCCTTGATAATAGCAGCTTACATTTTAGCGATACCATTATGGGTTTGGATAGCCAAACGAAATTTACAAACAAGAGATGTTCTGTATAATGGGTGGACGCCAGTTGTGGGTGCTATGATGATTAGTTCAATCGGAGGTCTAATTCTGGACTTCATGGTATCTAGATTTGAAGGTATTGCAGTGTTCCAACCGGTAATAAACGGTGTAGGTGGGAATTTAGTAGCAGTACAAGCTAGCAGAATATCAACAGCTCTTCATAAACAAGCAGAACTTGGAATACTAGCAGCGGATAATAACGTAGATGATGATGCTGTTATATTCATATCACCTCTTACTTGTTTTTGTGGAAAGGGGACGCATTCAAGAACTACAAGAGTGCTTATGTCAATGGTCGTACCAGGTCACCTAATTTTCATTTACACAATAGATTACATTAAAAACGGTGATACATCGCTCAGTTCGTGGTTTGTTGTGGTTTATTTATGTGCTGCTATTATGCAAGTGGCCACTTTACTTTATTTAGCATACATAATGATTCATTGGATGTGGAGAAGAAAAATAGACCCTGACAACTCAGCAATTCCCTATTTAACATCTATAGGAGATCTACTAGGAATATCTTTGTTAGCAATTGCTTTTCAGTTCTTGTATCTGATTTCCGATCATGATCCTGAAGCGTCAGCAAGTTGATTATTTTATTTTGAAAAGTTTGATATTAAAAGAAACTGGTCAGTTTTTTTAACATAAGTACAACTTGTGATACATTTAACGATATTTGACGTTACAAACGTAAAGAAAAATAGAATAAATTTCAAATCAGAGTATATTGTAGATTATAATTATAAAGATTGCATAAATTGTTCATTAGTTCATGGCTGTATTTTTGTTAATTATACATTTTATTTTTACATCATAACCTATTATTTCAAACCTTTCTTTACTCAAACAATACAGTGTGCGTTAAAGGAAATCCCATGAATATAATGATGTGCCAAATTCGATTTAATTGTAACTTTGAGATCTTGTTACTTAAAATTATAGTCTGTTACTTTTCCGCCCGACCTATCTAATATGCGAGAAAAGTATTGGTTTACCCCAAAAAAGCAAGAACAACACGAAAAAACAGTTTTTAGAAAATAATCCTATGTGTATGTCGTCGTCGACGTTGTCGTCGGCCACTTTTCCTAACATGTCTTGTTAGCACGATACAGCCTCCAGAGTGCAACAAGTCGCCAATTTTATTACTGAATATTGTTCAGGACATCTCACAGATGAACCCTGTTGATTTTTAGCTCACCAGAGCCAGTACAACGGGTGCTATAGTACTGGAAGTACGACATTTTTATAATTTTTGAAGAAATTTCAGTTTTTTAGCACGATACAGCCTCCGTGTACACATGTGACCAATTTTATGATTGTATATTGTTCAGGGCATCTCACAGATGAACCCAATTGATTTTTAGCTCACCAGAGCCAGTACAACGGGTGCTATAGTACTGGAAGTACGACATTTTTATCATTTTTGAAGAAATTTCAGTTTTTTAGCACGATACAGCCTCCGTGTATAGCTAACTAGAGCAGTTCCTTATGGTTCTGAACGGACAAGAACTTCGCTCGAAAATATATGATTTTTTTAGGAAAAAACACTGCTCTCATTTAATTAATTTTTATTACTCTTGACATGATATGTCACATACATTTTTAATACAATTCTTTTTGCTTCATGGCAATAAAAAATGCCACACAGCTGGCTGGACTTTATTAAGGCACGTAGGCCGTCCAAAGGTACTACATATCGACTTTATTTTAGAAAAAATAAAAAATAATAACGCGAAACTGAACTGAACTGAAATAATCATAATCAATTGTTTTACTTTTGATAAATTTCTTCACTAATAGATAAGACACATATCTTGTTAATAGCACGTTTAACGAGACCATTCCTGGTCAACACACATACGACGCGTAAGGTAAAGTGCCCTAATATCAGATAGTTGCCTAATATCGGATAGTTCTGTTTTAAAGAAATCTGTCATCTGATTACGAAGAAACCTGTCTACAGTTTAGCATGGAGCTTAACCCAAGCCACCGAATATTTTAGTGTATTTGATAAAACATAGATGGCTCTAGAGTCACTTATACCGAACTGTCACATTCCGAGTTTTTACACGTGCTAGTTGAAAACGTAATTTTTAGACATTCAAGTAAGTTTTTAAATTTGTCTCTGTAGTTTTAGTTAGTCTATAATATGTCTACTTCAATTCAATGCATGCGGACAAAGGATTATTATAGTTTTCTTTGTTCCATAACACAACATAGAGAAGATATGTATAGAGAACTAATAAAAATCGATGTTCTACCTCCGTTCAATGTAATGAACTTACTGGCATTAAATAAGCTGCCTGTTTACAACGTTTTACTGACATTCATTAAAGCATGCAATTTAAAACTGTAATATTATGTAGCTCCTTCTCCTCTGTAAGTGAACCAAACCTGATTATTCCCTATTAGTACCGTGGTCTACCTTTTCTGTGAGTTAGCCACCCTGAAAGACCCCTGGGTGTGAAACGTATATCCTTAACCTTCCAAATTCTTAGAGTTAACATATTTGGTACCCTTTTTAGTACTGTAGCTCATGGCTAAATGGACTATGTAAAAAAAAACCAAAAAAAAACCTTCAACAGGAGACAATTTGCCTAATATCGGATGGTCACGTTGTCTTAATATCAGATATCCGATATTAGGACAAAATATTTCTTATCTGTCTATATAATCTCTACGTAGCTAAGGCCTTATTAATAACAAAATTTTTATGTTTTCGTCGACAAAAAGAAACATTTATGCTATAATCCTTGTGCTACACTTGCTAATTTAATTTTCTATCTTACACTTTTTCTTAATTTCAGAAATAAAATGTCATTGAAACCCAAACAAAAACGAAAGACGTGGGATAGTAAATCCATGCTTGCAGCTGTTACTGCGGTTAAAAACAAAGAAATGGGATACTTGCTAGCTTCAAGAACTTTTAAAGTAACCAAGAGCACGTTGGAAGACTACGTAAAAAACAAAATAAAGTCCACTGAAGAGCTTATTCAAACCAATATAGGACGTCCACCAGTGTTGCCTAAAGAAATTGAAGCGGATTTGGTTGATTATTGTCTAGAAATGGATAAAAGATTTTACGGATTGCGAGCTTCTGATATTCGAAGATTAGCCTTTCAATTAGCCATTCGGAACAATTTAAAACATAGGTTTTCAAAGAATCGGGAAAGAGCAGGTTACAAATGGTTGCGTTCGTTTTTAAAAAGGCACCCTGAACTAACGTTTAGGAGACCACAGGGTTTATCAACTGCCCGAATCAAGGGATTCACAGAAAAAAATGTTAATCTCTTTTTTAAAATTTTGGAACCTGCGATGGAGAAGGTAAAATTCAATCCCTGTCGAATATACAACATAGATGAAACAGGTACAATACAAGCATACTTTGATAATCACTTTAAAAGGTAAAAGGCAAGTAGGCAAGTAGGGGCAATTACCTCTGCAGAAAGAGGATCACTAGTGACGGTGGTTACCTGTAGGAATGCGGCTGGTGGTTATGTGCCTCCAATGGTCATATTTCCCCGAAAAAACATGAAGGCAGAATTACTCAATGGCGCTCCACCAGGGACAATTGCTGCCTGCCATATGTCTGGCTGGATTCAGAGCCACATTTTTACCAATTCGTTACATTTTATTAGCCACGCTAAATCAAGTGAAGCTGATCCTGTTTTATTAATCTTGGACGGTCACTACTCCCATACGCGAAACCTTGACACGATAAACTTGGCGCGACAGAACCATGTGGTTACTGTACTGTCTCCCGCCGCATTCTACTCACAAAATGCAGCCGCTGGACCTTGCAATCATGGGTCTTCTTAAAACCTATTACTCACAGGAGATTGAAAATTGGCTGAGAAACAACCCCCTGGAAGAGTGGTCACCAGCTATCAAGTTTGCGAATTGCTTGGAAGAGCGTATGTAAGATATGCTACAGCTGAAATCGCTATAAATGGTTTTCGAAAGAGCATCTTTCCATTTAATAAGCACATTTTTCGAGACCACGACTTTGCTATTCACCATCAAGCGGAAGGTGACCGAATTCCAACTACAAATCTACCCGATGCTGAACAACAAAAGCAAGTGACTCCTCCATGGCATGTTACTCCTCCAAGGCATGTGACTCCTCCAAGGGGTGTGACTCCTCCAAGGCATGTGACTCCTACAAGGCATGTAACTCCTACAAGGCATGTGACTCATCAAAGATGTATTAATACGATCAAATGTGTGAAAGATCATGTAAAAACATTTCCAATTCCAGAGATCCAAGAGTGCGGCCCCAAGATATTAGCCCTTTGCCGACCACTTCATTTTACAAGTCTAGTGATAAAGAAAGAAAGTCCAGAAAAGGATCTGCTGTCGTGATTACAAGTACCCCATATAAATATGCCTTAGAAAGAAGTTTGTCAGAACAGAAGAGAAAGAAAAGTACTTCAAAGGGAATTTCGAAATTGAAAACAAATGTAGTCCTTCTAAAAAAAACAAATAAAAAGAAAGGAAAATCTATTGCTAAAAAGACAATGACAACGAAGGTTAGAAAGACTAGTGTTAATAATGACGAATCTTTTAGTTCATCTGAAGAAGATGAAGTACTAATTTTAGATGATGATTCTGACATGGACTGTGACATTGGGGAAGAGGAAGCAGAATGTATGTTTTGTTCTGGACTCTTCTCTGAAGATACCTCGGGTGAACAAGGGATTCAGTGCTCAAAATGATTCAGGTGGGCTCATGCCGACTGTGCCAATATAGGCAAAGAAGACACATATATTTGTGATTTCTGCCTAGATGGCTAGTTTTATATCGTTATTCTAATATCGGATACCCTATCCGGTATTAAGAACATTATTTTTTGTCAACGTAAATTGACCATTTTTCGAAAAACTTAAATTTTATTTTTTAACATGTGGCAATGATTTATTTTGGTTTAATATATTATTCTCTATAGTCTATTATTTGTTTTGTTTTAAAAACTTCGTAGATTTATTCATGTATTAAAATTAATATTAGGGTTCAAAAAAAAGTATCCAATATTAGGGCACTTTACTCTACTATCGAATCTGAGCCAGGATTTGCTTTGACGATTCTGCCAAGTGGCCAGCAAAGAGGAGGTAAGTTTTCCCCTTCCAACTTCGAGCAGTGGATTACCGTATTGCCATTTTGTTCGTTGTTGTAGCAGGTGCAGGTATTCCTTCATCCACCTTAACCAGAAATGCTGAACATTTTGTTGAGTAAGCTGATATCTTTTGACATAATTGGTCTTTACGACGGTTAAATCCTTCTGTGGAACAGCAGTCAGAACTCGTCCAATAAGAAAATGTCCAGAGACAACGGGGTAATTGGTGGCAAATTAAGTATCGCCTCCACTTGAGTTAATATGGAATAACATTCTTCGAAGGTTAAAAATGTTTGGTTTAGAACACGATTCAAGTGATGCCTCGTGGATTTGATAGCGGCTTCCCGAAATATGGGGATCGCGGTGGTATTAAATGAAATTTAATCTGATTTTCAAGTAAATAGTTTCGTACTGTTTGCGCCAAAATATAAATTCTTATTCGTGGTCTACTAATCATTAAGAATATATAGTCAGTTGATTCCTTAGTAATAGGAAACACACCTTGCTCATTTATATATTATGATTTGGACTTGATATTGATATTCCTGATCTTGATAGTATTCTACAAAACCTTAAAAATCTACTTAACGTGAAAATTGGGTATAGAGATGTAAATAATTACTACAAGCTAGGAAAACGTAGGACTCTAGCCCTTTAAAGATCGAGTTTATTTCATACCTCCAGAAATTAGAAATACTGAAAAATTGTAAAAAACTAAAAGGTACAAACATACGTATAGTAAACGACTTAACATCAATAGAAAGGAAAGAAAATAAAATATTAACAGAACATATAAAACTAGCTCCTATCAATACAACTGATAAATCTTACATCAAGGGTAATATACTATTCATTAACAATCATTCTTATAAAGCAAGTGACCTACGCAGCACTAACCAGGAAACAGAAAATAAACGGAAAACCAATAGCAATCCAGAAACACCAACTATACCAACAGTAGAACCTTTGGTTTTTGATGAAGTTCAAAAATTTTTAACGAACAAAATATCGCAGGAGACTATTTCGGAAAATATTAATAACAGTGGAGCAAAAACTAACAACGCGACAGAAGAAATCACAAATAAGGAAGAATATAAACCAAACAAAGAAGCAGAAACAACAATTAAAGAAACACCAAGCAGAAAAATAGAAAAAAACAAAGAAGGTCCATTCAAAGCTTGAACAAGACTAGGAAGCAAAAAGTAAATTTTAATAGTGTATTAAAAATTCACACTTTAGTTTTTTTGATAGATATAAAAGTCACTTTTATCAATGGATCCATATGTTAGGAATGTTAACTGTGAGCCTTATCCTACAATTAAATTTACAGAACTAAAAGATATTAATGAGCACTATAAAAGCTTGAAAATAGTCATTTTAAAATATTTCATCAAAATATACGTAGTATAAATAAGAACATTGAAGAATTAAAAATATTTTCATCACAATTGAATCACACATTTGAATTTATTGTCCTTACAGAAAAGCTAAATATTCCTGATTTAACAAGATATTAACCGTAATGACGGAGTTGTAATTTTTATAAAAGTTAACATAATTTATGATATAATATAGTGCAAATAGGATTGTGCAAAGCAGTAAAAGCTATAATTAAGTTATCTAGTAAAAATAAACTTTTAATTACATCTCTGTATAAACCACCACCGATAAGGGAGGAAGCATTTGTGGATGAGTTGTGGACATATCTTGAAGACACTAAAAACAATTTAAACATTTCTAAACACTTGATTTTAGGAGATTTTAATATAAATATTAAACATATAACTGCATCTGCATATCTAGATATATTGAGTGAATATAACGCTTATCGTTAATAAACAAATATACAAGAATTCAGGGAACATCGAAAAATTGCATAGATCATATATTTTATAAATGAAAAAGACTATCCATCTCGAATGTAGTCTGTAGGTAAATAGCAGTAAGTAAAACTCAAAATCAGTACTACAGCATATATTAGTGAAAGGTGAAGAAGGGCAACTAGTTTCGGCTCACTGAGCCATCATCAGGCCTGTAAAAGGTATCAAGATAAAAATGGGAATTCACAACATGTCGAATTACCTTAATGAATTGAAAAAGAAAGCCGTCACATGTCCGTGGCATCCAGCAGACTCCGACATATGTCAGTGGAAAATATGGGGATTTACTGTAGGCGAAATCATCAATAAAAATAGTAATGCTATCTTCATTACTATGTGAAACGTCGAACACAGAAAAATAAAATTAAACAAAACAAAACAGGACAACATTAAGAAAAGTCATAAAAATATTTGGTCAAAGTACAAAAAAAAAAACTGGACATCGTCACATAGTAATGAAGATTTTTTCATTACTATTTTTATTGATGATTTCGCCTACAGTAAATCCCCATATTTTCCACTGACATATGTCGGAGTCTGCTGGATGCCACGGACATGTGACGGCTTTCTTTTTCAATTCATTAAGGTAATTCGACATGTTGTGAATTCCTATTTTTATCTTGATACCTTTTACAGGCCTGATGATGGCTCAGTGAGCCAAAACTAGTTGCCCTTCTTCACCTTTCACTAATATATGCTGTAGTACTGATTTTGAGTTTTACTTACTGCTATATATTTTATAGTTCGAATACGATAGATGAATATATGGCAGCTACATGTGATACCAATATTTCAGACCACAAGGCTACAATGTCATATCTTCCTTTACAAGGTGAGACAACCGTAAAAAAAATATTTTTCAAAAATATCGATAATAAAATGCTACAAGAAGATATTCTAGTCCTAGATGGGAAGCCTTTTATAACATAAATAATTTGAAAGGAAAAGTTAGCTATTTAATAAATGTGGTAAGTAGATAGTGGGACATTAGACCCACTTTTTAGGAGGGGGGTGTGACGTCACAGCGTCCATTTTTTATCCAGTCGGCCATTTTTATCCAGCCGGTCATTTTTTATCCAGTTAGCCATTTTTTATCCAGTCGGCCATTTTTTATCCTGCAATTGTAGATTTCTATCGCTAGAGGGCATTTTTTATCCAGTCAGCCATTTTTATACACTCGGGCATTTTTTTATCCAGTCGGCCATTTTTTATCCTTGTGAGGGGTCAGCCATTTTTTATCCTTGTAGATTTCTATAGTGGTGTCGGCCATTTTTTATCCAGTCGGCCTTTTTATCCTGTAATTGTAGATTTCTATAGAGATGTCAGCCATTTTTTATCCATTCGGCCATTTTTTATCCGTCACCCCTTTTTTATCCTTGTAGATTTCTATAGTGGTGTCAGCCATTAGTGCTTATGATTTTTTATTATCAGCGTTCTTATCTCTTTTGATGGTCCCCAAGAGATAATAGGATAAGTAAAAGTCAGCTGAAGGTCGACGGGGGTGGCGTAATACAAAGTTGCTACAATCAATATACAGGGCGTCAACAATGCCATAAGGGTACTCTGCTTGGATTTTCATCGAACAAAACAGGATGTACCAAATCGCCATTAGGTCACTACGACTATCAATATATAGGATGTCATTGGACTTAGACACGTTCGATCGTTATACAGGATGTAGTCATAAATATGCCACAATGTATCTCTGCTATTATTGGTCGGATTGTGATAGGTAGAGCATTTTACAGGATGTACAAAAAAGATGCCATAAGGGCACTTGCATATATCTCTGTTATTATTGGTCGGATTGAAGTCGAACAAACGCCCTTGTGATAGGTAGAACATTTTTATATACAGGATGTACAAAAAAAATGCCATAAGGGCACTTGCATATATCTTTGTTATTATTGGGCGGATTGAAGTCGAACAAACGCCATTGTGATAGGTAGAGCATTTTACAGGATGTACAAAGAAGGCATAAGACGCTACGATCTATCTCCATTGTTATTGGTCAGATTTCAAGGCACAAACGGCGTTATAGATTATTTTTTATATATAGGATGTCAAAAAAGGCACTCTGCTGTTATTGGTCCGATTTTCATCGAACAAACGGCGTTATAGATTATTTCGATATACAGTGTGTACAAGAAGATGTTATAATGCGCTACGATGTATCTCCGTTGTTATTGGCTATATTTTCATGGGACAAACGACGTTATAGATTATTTCGATATACAGTGTGTACAAGAAGTTGCTATAAGGACGCGCGTTCGTTACATTTTAATAATTATGGAAAAGGCATAGTATATTTTTTATAACGCCATAAGGACATTAGAAATTCATCTCTGTTATTATTGGTCAACATAGATCAATCGTCATTGTGATAGAGCTTTTTTATATACGGAATGTACCAAAAAAGATGCAATAAGGGTGTTATAAATTTGTGGAATAGGTATATATTTCTTATATACGGGGTGTAGTCATAAAATATGTTTAATGCACCGTCGTTATGGTATTATTTTGGGCAAGCGACGCATCAGTTGGAGGGGCAGAGAGAAAAATAGCATTATTTTGGACATGCGCAATGGTTACAGAAGTGCTTATGATTTTTCTTATCAGAAGAGTATAGACGCACATTGAAGGAATTTACTAGATCGGTATATCTGTGCAATGATATATAAAACCAAGGAAACTATATCTGCTGATCATTATGATTACTACTTAAGAAGACAGTTTGAAAGTGGAGAACTTCCTAGATTTATCTGTTCTTTGAAGACTTCATATTGTGGGTCTCCTAAGTGGCTTCAAATTTCTAACTCTAAATCCAATTCTTGTTTCTTATCACAAATATGTAGTACTTCTAGTTTTGTATTAGGTGTCAATGAAATTCCATACATTGTTAAAATCTCGAATTGAGGAACAGTGCTAAATATCAAGAGAAATGACAAAATCGCTCAACATAGCTTATATGGCATATATCGACCAAAGAAAACTCTACTTTGTTATGCCCAAAATCGATGCATTTGTCTGAATCATTCTAGAAACTTGTAATATTGGCCATATATTTCTTATTATTTGTAGATATCGTGGACATCTACATATTTAATGCTGGGTTAAATCTATACAAACGTCGGTTTATGTTACTAGTTCTCGGTAAATAGTGCTAAATATCGTGAGAAATGACAAAATCGCTCAGTAGACCTAGTTATATGTCATATAAAGACAAAAGATGGGATAACCAAAGGTGGACTTAGTTTTACTCAAAATCGATGAATTTGTATGAATCGTCCTAGAAACTTCCAATATTAGCCATATATCTGTTATAATAGGCATATATCGCGGAAATTTACGTAAATAAGCTAGATTAGGTTGAATCTATCGTCGCTTATTGTTACTAGTTCTCGGTAAACAGTGCTAAATATCAAGAGAAATGACAAAATCGCTCAACATAGTTTATATGGCATATATGGACAAAAGAAAACTGGACTTTGTTATGCCCAATATTGATGCTTGTTTGAATCGTTCTATAAACTTCCAATATTAACCATATATCTGTTATAACAGGCAAATATAGCGGAAATTTACGTAAATAAACTAGATTAGGTTGAATCTATCGTCGCTTAATGTTACTAGTTCTCGGTAAACAGTGCTAAATATCAAGAGAAATGACAAAACCGCTAAACATAGCTTATATGGCATATATCGACGAAAGATGGGAGAAAACGAAAACTGAACTTTATTATGCCCAAAATCGATGCATTTGTCTAAATCGTTCTAGAAACTTGCAATATAGGCCGCCCATATATTTCGTCTTATGGCATCTTTTTGTAGACACTGTATATCGAATTTTAGATTACATCATTCAGCACCGTAAAAATTATTACAATGAGAGAGATCTATTTCAATAATATTTTTATTAATAGACACTTTTGATTTCACTCGTATATCGTTAATTTAGTTCCTATGGTATCGCTTGAATGACGAAAACGGAAAAACTCGTTGATAAGCTTGGGTGTTATCATGCTAACATAATTTGGAATCTTATGTTAATATACACCTTGATTTCGTTCGTCGTGAATTTCTAAGAATATTATTTAAATTTCATAACTATTCTCTCTCTCTCTTTATAAAAAGGAACGTTATTGATTTCATTCCTCAATTCGAGATTTTAGCAATGTATGGAATTTCATTGACACCTAATACAAAACTAGAAGTACTACATATTTGTGATAAGAAACAAGAATTGGATTTAGAGTTAGAAATTTGAAGCCACTTAGGAGACCCACAATATGAAGTCTTCAAAGAACAGATAAATCTAGGAAGTTCTCCACTTTCAAACTGTCTTCTTAAGTAGTAATTATAATGATCAGCAGATATAGCTTCCTTGGTTTTATATATCATTGCACAGTTATACCGATCTTTACTTTTTTAGTAAATTCCTTCAATGTGCGTCTATACTCTTCTGATAAGAAAAATCATAAGCACTTCTGTAACCATTGCGCATGTCCAAAATAATGCTATTTTTCTCTCTGCCCCTCCAACTGATGCGTCGCTTGCCCAAAATAATACCATAACGACGGTGCATTAAACATATTTTATGACTACACCCCGTATATAAGAAATATATACCTATTCCACAAATTTATAACACCCTTATTGCACCTTTTTTGGTACATTCCGTATATAAAAAAGCTCTATCACAATGACGATTGATCTATGTTGACCAATAATAACAGAGATGAATTTCTAATGTCCTTATGGCGTTATAAAAAATATACTATGCCTTTTCCATAATTATTAAAATGTAACGAACGTGCGTCTTATAGCAACTTCTTGTACACACTGTATATCGAAATAATCTATAACGTCGTTTGTCCCATGAAAATCTAGCCAATAACAACGGAGATACATCGTAGCGCGTTATAACATCTTCTTGTACACACTGTATATCGAAATAATCTATAACGCCGTTTGTTCGATGAAAATCGGACCAATAACAGCAGAGTGCCTTTTTTGACATCCTATATATAAAAAATAATCTATAACGCCGTTTGTGCCTTGAAATCTGACCAATAACAATGGAGATACATCGTAGCGTCTTATGTCTTCTTTGTACATCCTGTAAAATGCTCTACCTATCACAATGGCGTTTGTTCGACTTCAATCCGCCCAATAATAACAAAGATATATGCAAGTGCCCTTATGGCATCTTTTTTGTACATCCTGTATATAAAAATGTTCTACCTATCACAAGGGCGTTTGTTCGACTTCAATCCGACCAATAATAACAGAGATATATGCAAGTGCCCTTATGGCATCTTTTTTGTACATCCTGTAAAATGCTCTACCTATCACAATGGCGTTTGTTCGACTTCAATCCGACCAATAATAGCAGAGATACATTGTGGCATATTTATGACTACATCCTGTATAACGATCGAACGTGTCTGAGTCCAATGACATCCTATATATTGATAGTCGTAGTGACCTAATGGCGATTTGGTACATCCTGTTTTGTTCGATGAAAATCCAAGCAGAGTACCCTTATGGCATTGTTGACGCCCTGTATATTGATTGTAGCAACTTTGTATTACGCCACCCCCGTCGAACTTCAGCTGACTTTTACTCATCCTATTATCTCTTGGGGACCATCAAAAGAGATAAGAACGCTGATAATAAAAAATCATAAGCACTAATGGCTGACACCACTATAGAAATCTACAAGGATAAAAAAGGGGTGACGGATAAAAAATGGCCGAATGGATAAAAAATGGCTGACATCTCTATAGAAATCTACAATTACAGGATAAAAAGGCCGACTGGATAAAAAATGGCGGACACCACTATAGAAATCTACAAGGATAAAAAATGGCTGACCCCTCACAAGGATAAAAAATGGCCGACTGGATAAAAAAATGCCCGACTGTATAAAAATGGCTGACTGGATAAAAAATGGCCATCTAGCGATAGAAATCTACAATTGCAGGATACAAAATGGCCGACTGGATAAAAAATGGCCGCTGTGACGTTACACCCCCCTCCTAAAACGTGGGTCTAGTGTCCCACTATCTACTGTGGTAAACAAAAATATAAGTGAAAATACCAAAGTTGTTAAAGAAAATAAGCTTTATTAAGAGGCAACAATGGGTAAACAAAGATATTATTAATTCAATTACAGAAAGAAACATACTTCATCATGTCCATTAAAGATTTGGAAAACATAGAAAAAAAGAAAGCGTATTTAAATTATAGAGCATTAACTGTTAGAGTTTTAAGAAAAGCTTAAAAGATTATTATACCAAACAAATAAATGAAAATACAGAAAACTCAAAAGAACTATGGAAAATTATTAATCTGATACAAAATAAAGCAAAAAACAATAACGATGAAATAAAAGAAATACATACTGATGATGGTCACATAGTAACAGAGGCTAAAGATCTAGCAGAAACATTCAACAAAAGCGTTACTGAAGTAGGCATTACTCTTGCAAAAACCATAAGCCCCCCAAACACGCCTCAACCTAGGAGAAATGTTCAGATAAATGCAATTGTTCTGTTGCCTTTAACAAATATAGAAATAAAAAAACATAATAAACTCACTAGCCAACAAGAAATCACCCGGAGTTAGATATTATACAAACATAATTATTAAGAGAGAATTCAGAAATATTCACCCCACTCTTGACCCACTTAGTTAATGAAATATTTCTACTGAACTCAAGAGATCTTTATTGATACCAATATTTAAAAAAGGCAATAAGACAATGGTGACAAATTCTAGATTGATATCCTTAATCACAAATTTCGCAATTTCGCAGTGGTAGAGAAAGCTCTAAATTTAAGATTACAAGAATATCTTAATAAATATAATATAATTTCTACAAAACAATTTGGATTTCGAGAGGGACTCTCTACAAGTGATGTAATTCTAGAATTAACTAAAAGAATTTATCACTCGGTGGACCTTAATAAGCCAAACTTAACTATTTTCCTGAATTTAACTAAGGCCTTCGATACTGTACTTCACGTACAGTTATTGCTGACGTTGGAAGATGCAGGAATACGAGAAATGGCATTAAAACTATCTCAAAAACCGATAACAACAAGTAAAAGTAAAAGATCAGCTTAGCAAAAGCAAATTAATTACAACTGGTGTACCGCAAGGGACAGTCCTTGGTCCTATACTATTTTCAATTTACGTGAATAATTTGTATATTCAACCGACCACGGGCCAAATTGTGCGATTTCCTGATGACACGGCTATTTTCTATGAAGAACTAAAATATAAAACAGAAAAAAAGTATAGATTGGTGTAATCATAAAAAACTAACTATAAATTATGATAAATCATTGTTTTGCCTTTTGCAAGCTACATTAACAGATTACCAGATTTTAATGAGCTCAATGTCACTTATAACAATCCGGAAATTGCCCTTCAAAGACAAAATTATGTTAAATACTTGGGTGTTACTGACGACTCTCACTTACGGTGGGATAAGCATATAGATAATTTAACCAAAATCTTTAAGATGTTTCTTTTTAAATTTAATTCTCTCAAAAAAACTATGAGCGTTATTCACCTTAGAACTATTTACTACACAACTCAGACTCTAATACTCCATTATCTGCTGGGGGGGGGCTACCACAAAGAACCATTTAAATAAACTGGAGAGTTTTCAAAAGAGATTACTGAAAATAATACTCAATAAAAAATAGGTATCCAACGGATTGATTCTATGATGAAACCACGATTATGGATGTCAGACAGTTATATGTTTATGCAATTTTAATGTACACTTACAAACGTAAATATATATTACAAATAAAGACATATAACTATCAAACAAGAGGTAAAGAAACGGGCATAGTATATACTCACTTTGTAAGTAAATCAGTATCATAAAGATATTATTTGTATCTAAGTGAAAAAATATTCGCTGAAAATGTTACGTTAATTAATGAACAGTTTCAAAGTTATTAGTATACATAAGACAAACGTTATTTCTTAGGTCTCTACTGAAATAAAATGGTCACCAAACTGGACCAAAATCGTGACAGAAATTGCTTTTCATGTTGTAGTTCGCTAGGTCAATATCGGTTATTACCCTTTTTCAGGAAATATACATATATATAAATACACCGCAACACCGTACACAATTAGTAATGAATAAGATTTGGTTGAGCCTCAACCATCAGGCTATATTTATTTTATTTACGTGGTATTAATTATCGAAAGAGTAATTAAATAAATAGCAAATGAAATAGCGGTTCAACATTAGGTCTATAAATATTGTGCTGGGTGAAAAAACGCAAAAACTAAAAGATGATTCAGTTGTGCTTCTTCTTCGGTATACTAATGCTAACAAGTGCTCAGGTACCCAGCCTTGGATCTTGCCCTGATTATGTACCTATGGCAGATTTTGATATCGATAGTTTTTTGGGAAAATGGTACGAAGCTGAACGATATTTTCAATTTACGGAAATTGGGTCGAGATGTGTCATTACAGACTATGCTAGAGGCCCCAGTGGTAAAATATATGTATCTAACGAGGTTACAAACCGATTGTAAGTAATTTATATATATATATATATATATATATATATATATATATATATATATATATATATATATATATATATTTCATAATTGACTTTTATACACAATTAAGTTTACACATTCAATAATCCTTAATAATATGGGGAAATATTAGCAAAAAAGTAATTTTTTAATAAAACTGAATTATTTAAAAATTAGTTTGCACTTTTTGCGTCTTAAATGCATTTTTAAATGTTTCATATACTCGTATTTTTAAATTTATCCAATGATACAATTATTAACTTCTAGATAAAGAATAATAAATTTAGAGAATCATGAATTTATTTAAATATAAATTAATTAAAAGACTAATTTATGATGTAGAAAATGTAGAAAAGTATAGGATTTAGGTTCATTAAGGAATATACATTAAAGAAAGTTTTAACGTTTGGAGTTTTAATTCAATACATTTTCTAAATGTATATCTAAAATTAAAACAATTAAATATTTAATTATTTGTTTTTTTGACCAATTAAGTTATATATTGGTTTTTTTTCTTGGATTAAAGGTTAAATATACTTAAAAAATATTTATTAACGACGTATGTTTCTACTTATGAAGTCATCTTCTGGATAATGTAATAATATAAAATTGTTACATGTATAAGTTAAAATTATGATAAAATTTACAATATCAAATTACATGAAAAACAATATGAATGATTATATTTTTCTCATAAAAGTATAATAAAAAAATTTCTTGACAGGTACATTTTTATCACGTATTTGCTTGGACAGTGAACTTAATAAGAATTGGTTTCTTCTATAGATTACTAATTTTTTATCATAATTAATACTTTTCCTTTTTATAATTTATAGTTAATACGGACCAATTATGATTTTAATGTTGTTCAATTTTATAGTAGTGTAAAAGATTAGAGCCAACATTATTCTCTCAAAATACCATCATAGCTGATGTTGAAATTACGAATATCACTTCCATTGTTAATGTTATTAGGATCTTGTTCATTGTTGATCACTTCTAAAAATCTTCACATCGTCAAAATTAAAACTATGTCCAGTATCTTTGCAATGATTTAATAAAGCAGTGACATCGTTTTTTGAATGTTTGTGTGCTTGAATTCTTTTTTGTAGTTATTGTTTACTTTGACCAACATAGGTGCACTTGCAGTCATTGCATGTAATTTGATAGACTGTATGCGTTTGCTTGTTTTTAGGAATGTTTTGTTTCATTTTTGAAAATAATTGTTTGTTTCTGTTTTTTAGCTTAATAAATATTGAAAATTTTGCATATACATACATATGTATATATATATATATATATATATATATATATATATCGTTGCTGATCAATTAAGATATATATATATATATATATATATATATATATAGAGAGAGAGAGAGAGAGAGAGAGAGAGAGAGCAAATATTAGTGGGGATTTGGCCTCTGAGACAATGAATACCCTGTTTAATTAATCCGATCTTTCGAATTATTTCCATCCTCGGGGACACTACAATTGATTACAATAATTAAAATTATATCAATAAAATGAAAACTTACATTAAGTGAGGTTATTTGTTATTAATTTAGTGTAAATGTGAAAAACATCAATCTGGTTTTTCCTTTTTTGAAAAACGGTTATTAATGATTACAATGTGAGAAATTAACTGTTAACGATTATCATCTTATCAACAGCTTTTCTATTTTATTAAATATTTCTTTTTGAAACAGAACAGCTACCACGTGAAACTTAATAGATTTATAGGTTAGGAAACTGTCACAAAAGGATTCTTCTCTTCTAGTAATGACTTCCTTGTGACTTATACTTTACACTATACTTTTTCTACGGCTGTATTACTTTAAAAAACAAAATGTTATCTTGCATCTGTGCACAGTGTTTCATTATTCACTCGTTGCTAGGCAACTATATAGTTAACAATGAAATCGTACTACATCTACTAACCAATGAATGTTTAATAATTGCCGTAATTAATTACAGCCGTAGAAAAACATACATTTGTTTTTATTATTTTAACGAGCCTGTAAGACGTAATCAAGATCGTTTTAGTGTGCAATTTTAACTACTGTTCTAAAATGAGGTAGCCCGTAACCGTATGGTGAATCGTTTTCATGACATAGGGAAATGCTATGTATCCAAGTACCAAGCAATTAGGTTCAGAATAGCCCAATCGAAATCCCATTAGAGTAGCGCGTCACCGTCCATTTCTATCATAGCGCCATTCTGACCCTTATTGCTCATGTATACAAATACATAGTATTTGCTTATGCCATAAGAACAATTCAGTGTAGTGTGTTCTCAGATCGATCCAGGAATCGGTGAAAATTTCATAGTTTAAATTTCATCTTCTGGGGTTTAGCCCTGCTTAGAAATAAACTAATTTGTGCTATAATTTCAGATTCGAAAAATAAAGTAGTGCTTTGGTTTATAAAAATTATTTTTTCCACCAGTAAGTGCTTTTTCTCTAGCAGATGCGATAAAGTGTTATTGAGAAAAGTTTTCAGAAATCTGAGTAAGAATACAAAATTTCAAAACCCTCTGCCTAGTTTAATATGAGAAAATTATTTCCATCCAAATAGGGCTGAAACAGCAGATGAAATTTAAAATTAGAGATATTCAGATTGTTCACCTATTCATGCTTCGATGCTGGGACACAGTGTTTATATTGATAAATGAATGAATATCTAAGAAATAAAACACTAACAGAAATATATTTGAATACAATATAACCCTTGAGTATAAAGTCTAATTGTGTATATAATCAAGGATATAACAAAAGATTCACATGATACATTAATGAATATCTAAGAAATAAAACACCAACAGAAATATATTTGAATACAAAATATCACAAGATTCACATTGTTCTCGTTCATACAATTTTTCTATAAGTCGATCAGTGTGATTTACACATTTTGCCCATGCTTCAGCGTTACAATTCTGTAATCCTTCATCCCACATACTTAATACATTTTCATCAATACATCCACCTCTGCCAATATATTTATTATAGTATGTCTTACAATCTGCCCAAATTAACTCAATAGCATTAAAGTCTGGGTGATAAGATGGTAACCTTAATACTTCGTGACCATGTTGTCGTAACAATTCATCTATAACGTATATATTTTCCTTTCTGTTCATCTTAGCCAATTGCAATAATTCTGGTCTTGTCAATTTTTCATCAAAATCAATATTATTTTTCTGTAACCAGTCAATAATTTCCGATATTTTTGATGAAGTGGTAGACTGTTTATTTAAAATTTCACTGTGCATTGTATGGTGCATTGTCCATTATTATCAAAGATGGCTTCGCCAACCGGGTATTAACTGTTTAGTGATTCATTTAATGAGTATTGTACCATTCATTTCTCTATGATAATCTAGTGTCAAGGATTTTGAACAGAACAATAAACCAGCTTCTGGGACAAACGCTTCCGAATAACCAGCATGCAAAACAATAAACCGTTTACTATCATAGCCATCTGGTTTGCGTACACTCTTGACATTATCATCCTGCCAAGACATTGTTTTATTTCCTCGAGAATAAATCCACATTTCATCTAAAAAAACAACTTCTCGTGGATATGTACTTCTACTGTTTTCCAGGTATGTACCGTATGTACGTAAAAAACATGCTCTTTGTGAAACAATGAGTTCTTTCAATTAAAGCTCTTCCATTATCATCTTTTTCAAATTTAAATCCCAGTTCTTTCAATAATACATTTAAAGATGATTTGCAGACAAAAATAATTTTCTTATTTTTCAATTCATCGTTTAAGGTTTTAAGGGTAATAAGTTTTTCTGAAAAAAAATCCTAATTAATATAGCTACAACATTTTACAATTAAAAAGTTAGGAGAAATGATATAACTGCATTTCAAAAACGGGATACAAGTGCTGCAAGATGCACAAACTGTGAAACTATTCAAGTAGAAGGAATATAGATGCGACATCTATTGGATGAAGTTTGAATTAATAATCATGAACCCAATAACTATCCTACTACAGTTGTAATCGAAAAAACTAGGGCAGTTACATTATTAGGTCAGTATTACGTTTCTCACTAGTCACAGTGTCATGTTAATTTAATAAAATAAAACGTGTCAAAAAAGTGCCCAAATTCTTTCGATCAGGACTGTACATTAGCAAAAGTAGACCTATTATCTTTATCACCCATACCTTGCAAATAGTTATTGAAGTAGGTGTACTCACTTTCTTTATACATATCGTACAATGTATTTCGTACTGCCATTTTCTGTGCTTCAGGTAAATGATTTGTTTTTGTTTTAAGACGAGATCGACTTTTGTTTGCCCAGGGAAGATGGAATGGGTTTATTATCGTTCCGTTTTTTAATAACATACACCGTTTTCCTTGATATTTTAAGTGCAGGAGCTACTCATTAAAATACGGTATCCGCCAAAATAAACAGTACCGAAACAGAGAGTACTGTGGAGTTGTTTATGTAATATGGATTTGTCATATTTGACTTAATTGTCATTAGTTGATATATTAATAGTACGCTGCAGTTAAATTTGATTTAAAAATGGTTCTAACAACGGAAGAAAAAGTTTTTTTGGTAGAGCATTATTTTCGTTCATACGGAAAAGGTCGTAATGATGGCTTAGAACAGGTGTCAATAAAATATCAACAAAAATTTAATAAAGCAGCTCCTAGTAAAAGTGTGATGTTAGCTGTTGTTGAAAAATTTCGTCGCACTGGTAGTGTATTGTGTCAACGTAAAGGTTCTTCAGGTCGTCGAAAAACAGTATGCACTAACGAAAATGAAGGACGTGTTTTTAACCAAGTTGTGCAATCACCTCAAAGAAGTCTTGTAAGAACTGCATGTAAAATCAACATTAGTGAAACATCTTTACGTCGCATGTTCAAATCAATTGGTGGTTATCCATACCATATTCAAGTTGGACAACGACTAAATGCTGCGGACAAACGTGCAAGAGAAATTTATTGTGGTCGCATGTTGAGTTTAATTTACGAAGATCCCGAATTTTTGAAAAATATATGGTTTTCAGACGAGAGTCACGTTCATCTTAGCGGCTATATTAATCGACAAACAACCAGATTCCTTGGATTTGAACGTCCTGATGTCATTGTAGAGAAACCACTCCACTGTCTTCGAGTTACCGTTTGGTGCGCGGTATCTGGTCATGGAATGATTGGTCCTTATTTCGTTGAAGATGATAATCAGAATCCACTTACTGTCAACCAAGAGCGTTATAGAGAGAAAATTATTATACCTTTTGTGAGAGATCTAAATAACTTTTGCCGTGCACGAAATATACAGTTTCGCACACAATGGTTCCAACAAGATGGTGCAACGAGCCATACAGCTGTGCGCACCCTAGACTTACTCCGTCAGCATTTCGATAATAGAATAATTTCTCGGGGAACAGACTTCGAATATCCTTCTCATTCACCTGATCTGACGCCACCTGACGCATACATTTGGGGCATAATGAAGGACAAAATATTTCACTCGGAAAATCTGCCGGCGAATATTGCCGAACTACGTGAAAGAATACAAAATATTTTTCGGCAGTTACATCAACCACTTTTTATAAATATGTTTATTGACTTACAAAATCGATATGAAGCTTGTTTGCGTCGAAATGGTGAACATTTTGAACACTTACATTACAGAAATTAAAAATTAATTTTTATTTTTATTTTCGGTACTGTTTATTTTGGCGGATACGGTACAATTAAGAAATGTAATGAAACTTCTGTTTTGGTTTTACGTTTTACCTCTTGCACAGATGACAAAGGTTCCAAAGGTCCTCTATGTATTCTCTCCCTTTCAAAATACTCGCACAACTTTAAAAGAAACTGTTGTGCTTGTGACTTAAGGGTCTTTCAAGACATAATCTGAAAAGGAGTACAAACTTATTGAAAAACATCTTTTTCGGCTTTGGATTTTGTTTACATTATGTAATTATTTTATTTTACACTCTAATTTTACTGCTGTGTAAATATTCCGGTTATGCGGAATCGTAGGCAGAGCCAATCACGATTTCAAATGTGAGGTTGGGAATTTTCAATAATAAAGTGTAAATAAAACAAAGATGTATTGTACTTACTTTAAAACTAAAAATACCAAGAGACGTTTAGCTTTAAGAAAAACTGTTTTTGTAATATATCCAATTGCAAAGCACAAATGAGATAATAAAACACAATAAAACAATACCACAATGGCAGACAACAATGACTTTGTAAGTAGGTGGTACTGCTCTAGTCAAAAGAGAGTCAAGTTATGAAGTTATGCATAGTAAAAATACGGTCGCTTATATAGTTCTCCCTTTTCACTGTTCAGATTGTTAATAATAAATCACCAAAACAACATACTTCTCTGCTTTAAAAGACAAATATTAACGAATTTTTATCTGCTTGTCACGGTTAATAGAAAGAGATGTTACATAAAGAGTATGTGTTTTATTTTATCACATATTAATGACGCACGGGTAAACATCCAACAATTTAATTGTATGAATCTTATCTAAATTTAAATGATCAATTCTTAGTTTTCATTAAAACAAAAAAAACACCTACGTGACGAAAAAATCACGATTGTCTAGTTTATTCAGAACATTAAATTGAAAAACAATATCAAAATAAACATAGTAGGTACCCGATCACCTTTTATATAAGAGTATTATGTGTTTATTTCAAGTAGGGAAAACTTTTTCAGAAAACAATCTTTGTTGTTGAAATTATCCTTCAAAAAATATCCTTGGTTACAGAATAAAGGAATTACATATTGGATGGCTCTCTTATGTGCTTTATTAAACTAAACTCAGCTTACAAGGGCGGCCAGCTAAAACAATGGTAAGCGCGTGATAATCGCCGATCTCAGGTCGCATTGGTCGAATTTTCATCGACGGAGACTGAGCTTGTCTAAGGCTCGTTTCACACATGCACGGTGACCGTACAAACGGCGCTCTTTAAACGGTGCCGTTCCATTGTGATGACTTTTCACACATTACCGGTTTTGTTTTCTTGTTAGTTTGAATTTTTCAGTCTTGAGCGTCGATAATATTATTTAGACACTTTGGAATATTAGTTTATAGTGAGTATGGATCGTAGACGTGTTATAGCTATGATAATATTATACAGACGCATGAAAAGGAAAAAAAGGAACAGAATTATGTGGGTTCATCCTATAAATATGGGAAGAAAAAAGTTTGGAGCGTTTTATATACTTTTTGGGCAGCTTAGAGAAGACGCAAAAAAGTTTTTCAACTATTTTAGGATGTCAATGTCCAGTTTTGACGAACTACATCAACGACTGAAGGAATCTCTTCAGAGGAAAGACACTTTTATGCGAGAGTGCATACAACCTATCGAAATACTAGCTGTTACAATTAGGTAAGTAAACCAAGAACTTTTAATTTTATCAAATATTTATTTTATAGTCTTATTTCACACATTTTTCATTTATATACCTGGAACATTGAGTCTAAAAAATATTTTATTTTTTATTATTTGACATAAACATATTTTCATAAGAAAAATCAATTGACTCTTGAGAAGAATGACTCTCCACAGAAAATGGTGAAACATCTTCACCCACGGCTTCGTAATATTGACGAATTGGAAGTTCATTTGAAGTTGATCGAACGGGTTGCAATGTATCAACTGGATTGTTCGGCATAGAGCTAAATGTTTGCTGGCTCTTCAGCAGTGCTGAACTCGTAGTTGGATAGGAATGAGTTATATTCGGATAGGAATTATCCATGTTCAGATAGAGATTACTTCTAGTTGTAGTTATTGGCTGTTGACTGAAATTAACTTGAGTCTGAGCAATGTGTTTACTGTAGGGAATCATCTTCTTTCGTTGTTTGATAGATGTTATTGTTTGCAATACAGTGGTCTGAAATTCCAATATATCTTCCTCGTCGAAAGAGTTTAATGAAGGAATTATGCCTTTAAAAAAGAACAAATGACGATCAGGTTTTTCATTTGTTTCTTTTAGAGCTTTGATCATTTCTAATTCAACATGGTCCATCTTGCGCTTTTTAGGTGCTACTTTTTTAGTAACCTTGGTGTTTACAACATTATCTTCAGCTATAATAGTTTCTTGAAGATTTTCCACTGTTTGTTCCTCTTCATCTGATGTATCTGGCTGATCAGTATTTGCTGCCAAACCATTTTCTGTTTCACACTCACTCAACACTTTATTTAAAAATTTCAACTGCTCATTATAAATGTATGTTTTTATAGTTGACGCCCCAGCCCCTGATCTTGAAGCGCTCTTTTGTTTTTTCATGGATTTTTTGAAAGCATCCCTGACGTTAGTCCATTTCTTCATGACCTTTCTACCTGTAAAAAAGTGAAAGACATTAATGATTCATTTATTATAAAATTATGAAGGTAGTTTAAGTATTGAATATACTTAAATATATCTGAACTATATAACAATTATTATTACTATTTTTTTATTTTCAGATATTTAGCAAGCGGATGTACTTTCACAGATATACATTATAGCTATCGACTCGGAATATCTACAATTAGTAATATTGTGAGAAGAGTATGTAGATGTATTTGGTCTCTTTTGCAAGTGGAATGTATATCTAAACCTACTAAAGAGAACTGGGAGATGATTGCTTCGAAATTTGAAAATAGGGCGAATTTTCCACACTGCTTAGGAGCAGTCGACGGAAAACACATTCGAATAATCAACCCGCTTGGCTCAATGTATTTCAATTACAAAGGATATTCTTCTATTGTTTTGATAGCAGTTGCAGACTCAGATTACCGATTTACCTATGTTGACATTGGATCATATGGAAAAGATTGCGATTCTAACATTTTCAAGGAATCCTCTTTATGGACATCATTCATAAAGAGACACATACAATTGCCCGAAGAAAAATGTCTTCGAGGAACAACAAATCCTAAAGTTCCCTATTTTCTCGTGGAGGATGAAGCATTTGCTTTGCACAAACACCTACTTCGACCTTATGGTGGACATAATTTGACAGTCAAAAAAAGGGTTTTCAATTACCGTCTATCGAGAGCTCGAAGATATATAGAATGCACGTTTGGAATACTAAGTAATAAATGGAGAATTTTTCACCGTCCTATAAACTTGGATCCTGACTTTGCCGTAGACATAGTCAAAGCTTGTGTTATTTTACACAACTTTGTTAGGGACAGGGATGGCTTTGAAGAAGAAGATACATTAACAATAACGGGACTCCTTGGTCTGTCTGGAGGAGGAACAGTACGAGGGGGATTATCAGCCAACAATGTTAGAAATATTGTAGCTGATTACTTTTTAACTGATACAGGTTCCGTAAAATGGCAACTTTCTAAAATTTGATAGAATTTATGTTATTAAATTTTGTACTTACCAAAGCTGTTTTTTTCCGTGGTCTCCAACTCTTCAAAATCCGGTCTCAATTCTAAAAATATTTCCTTCCAGGCATTTCTTGTTTCGTTTCGGTCTTTATACGTATCTCTGGTTTTGTCCCAGATTACGGGCCTTTGTTCCACTAACGATATAAGATTATCCATGTCCACATCCGCATTTTCCATTTTTAACACTAATGTGTACAGACACTCACAAAATAAAACTGTACACCAATGTAAAAGAGCAAGAAACGTTAACAAACCTGCTGTAAAATACGGCAAGTGTGAAAGCTTCCAAGCAATTCAGTACAAGACTGAACAGGTCGCGCCGTTCAAACGGTAACGGTAGCCGTGAAATCCAGTGGGAAGCCACGGCGACATCACGGTAAAGATTTGCCGTATCCACGGCTACGGTGCGTGTGAAACCATTCATTATACTCTGCACCCCCTGGCCGTGTAAACGCCGCCGTTTGTACGGTCACCGTGCATGTGTGAAACAAGCCTAAGGGTACGGGCACAACGTGGACGGACCATCGAACTTCGACCATACCATAGTCACAGAGTACATAAAGTATATGTACTCTGTGCCATAGTGTACCCTCGACCCTCATTTCGTCCATCGGTCCCCACGAACTACCATGCCGTAGCTTCAACCTATGTGCGGAGCGAATGCGTGCATTTGGTTATGAATCTTTTTTATTAAGTGAATTTAGTTTAGTTACCAACAACTGAAATATCTAAGTCCATTGTGATCTATTGTGGTTTAGATATACTGAAGCTTCCTCTTCCCTGCAATATAATTTATATAGTTACGGACATTTAATTATATTTCAATTACTAGCTTTAAATGGGAATGGTGATATATTTTCATTAATTTGTATTTTACGTTTTAGAACTGGGGTCAAAAGAATTATTGAAGGTCATTTAGAACTTTCTGCAAGATCTGGCGAAGCAAAATTCACCGTGAAGTATAATATTTCACCATTAAGTACCCAAGCAAGACTTGTAGTACTTAGTACTGATTATGACAATTATGCTGTTTTATGGAGCTGTAGTGGATTTGGACCAATACACGCACGTAAGTTAATAATTAGGATTGCAACTGTAAACACTATATTTACAATTTAATTTGTAGAAAACGTCTGGGTTATGACAAGAGAACGTTTACCAGCTAATCCAACCCTTCAGAAAATTTACGGTGTCTTAGACGAATATAAAATAAGTAGAAACTTTATCATCAAGACAGACCAAGAAGGCTGCGCTTTAGCAGCGTCGGACATCAATGCTGCTAACGGAATTACAAGTATATCTACAATAGTGGAGTCTACAGGATTACCTCAACGAAATATGCAAACTTCAAATGAAAACAATGAAGAGGAACGACTTAAATTTGTTGATGACAATTTTAACAGCAAATCTACTGATATTGATTTAAGTGGTGAGAGCCAAGAAAGAAACACTAAACAAGAAGGTGATTCTGTCGATATAAACGTGGAAACTAATAAATATGCTACCAATTTAGAACTGCAGCCAGGTTATGTCAAACCAGAAACACCTGCGCAAGATGTACTCATAAATCAAGTAGTTAAGTCGATTCCGTTTGTCTCTGAGCCAGTAAAAATTGAACTACTTAATAATCCAATAATAAGTGATATTCAAGATACGTCGAAAACTGTAGTAAATGTAACTGAAGCTGATATTAAGGTCCAAATCGTTCAAGACAAGGAAGTAAAGCCCATGAAAGTAGCTGAAATTTCATTACAAAACAACCCAGTGCAATCAGAAATTAACAGTAATATAATAAAAGCTAAAGTCGTGCCACTAATTGAACCCACATATAGTGGTGCTCCTCACGATGCACCACAAGTATCAGTAATTGTCTTTGAAAACGTACCTGTCTCTGAAAAGGTTGAGATTATTGAAGAAAATATTACACCAGAGAAATTGGAATATAAAAAAAGTAATTTTATTCCTATAATAGAACCAAGTACCTACTAGTTTATTTATTATATACCATTTATAGTATTCTGTAAAATGTACAAATCATGACTAAGTAAGTAGGTAATTCAATTTATTTCTAATGCTAACCTAGAAGAATGTATGATTTGAATATGGTGTACACACTAGATATCAAATGAATGAACATGTGATTGTCTCCATTGTACACCCTAAATACAGGGTTGCTATTGACTTGTTATGTGATTGTTATATTTGCCAGGAGTTTAACTCTATGTAGTTATTTTTACAAGATGTTTTTATAAAGTTTTAACTTGGTATTGACATTTTACAATGAATATTTGCCTACTTAGGGCAGGGTTAGACACCTGTTGTTTTTGACGACAGCCCAGTGGCCGAAAGCGCGTACTCGTCGTTGTTTCATTCATTTAGTAGGATGTGACTGTATGATTGTTTTAAATAAAGGACTTTATTAATGAACTCACTCTACTGGCACATTCATTGTACATTACCCAACCCTTGACATCGTTATTATTTCACAAAGAAAAAAGTTGTGTAGATTTTGAAATGTTATTAAAAGTAGTGACGTACAGATTTAAGTTGATACAGAAACATATTTTTATGAAAATATGATAGCTAATATTAGAAGATCTCGAATATTCGAGATCTTCTAATATTACTGACACAAATGTTGTGTTTAACTATCCTGCTGAATTCTGTTATATTTTCTCATGTTTCATTCAACACCTTTGCTCTCATGTTTCACATCTTTTCTTGGTTGTACCGTACCGATGACGGCTAATGAGCTAGAAACATGCATGTCTGCGGTTACCACTCTTTTCAGTAGCCCCTTCTTCTATTTGCGTGCAATACCCACTAATCTATTCGTTGCTTATATACATACATATATATATATATATATATATATATATATATATATATATATATACATATATATATATATAAAAAAAGAAGATGTAGGAATATCGCGTGATATGTTAACAATAACAACAAAGAGATTCATGGGTAATTCACGCAAAATAAGGGCTACTGAAATAGAGTGGTAACCGTGGACATGCATGTTTCTGGCTCATTTTGCCTCTTCAGCACGGCATATATATATATATATATATATATATATATATATATATATATATATATATATATATATATTCTTTACATTGAATAGGAAAGCAAAACACAAAAACTCCAACAATAGGCCGAGAATAAAACAGCCCCGAGGTAAAATCTCTCACATTTTATCAACAAGGTTATTTTACTAGCTTTTAAGAAGTCACTTCAATTCATTTGGTAATGGCAATTGTAACCGGAAGATACCAGTTGGCTATTTTTTAATAGGGGGAATTACACAAAAGCAGAATAAGGTATTAGATATCTCAAAAAATGTTTTAATGTTGACATAAAAGTGGTTAGTGTAACATTTGATAGAGCACCTGCAAATATTACAATGGCTAATAGTTAGGATGTAAATTAGTGCATAATAATTTAAAGAGCAGTTGTCTACATCCATATTGTGATGGGCAGGTACTAGTTTTTTAGACCCCCCACAAATGCTTAGTTAATTAAAAATACATTAGGCGAAAAATATTCATACGTTATGGCTGAGAACAAACTTATCGAATGGAAGTATTTTGAAGAGCTGCATTTGTTACATAAATCAGAATCATTTCATTTAGTTAATAGGCTTCGAGAACAACACATCAACTATAAAAAACAAAAAATGAGAGTTAGTCTGGCTACCCAGTTGTTCAGCTAAAGCATTGGAACTTATTTAGATTTTTTTAGAAATGTTTTGAAGCTGGAAGAATTTAAATATATTCAAGCCTTCATTAAATTTGTTAGGATGATGGACAATTTGTTTGATATTTTAAATTCATGAAATTTAAAAGAATTACCTTATAAAAAGCCATTATCACAATCTAATTATGAAAATGTTTGTATTTTTTAGGATAAGGGGAATGCATATGTTGGTAGTTTAAAAGTATGCATTGTAAGTTGCAAGTATTTGTACGATAACTTAATACTTAAAAATAAAAAATTTGCCTTTGAACAAAATTTCACAAGATAATTTATAACTTTGAGAATTCTAAACACGATTCAGCAGAGTCGACGAAAAATCAAAGTCTTATATTCTGGCTTCTGGTGTCCCTCCGTCCGTCTGTTTTAAGGTTCAGCGGACGATTGGTAAGTGCTAGAGTTTAGTTATAAACGGATTCGGAATCAGTATGGTCTAAAACCTCTCCAATGGATATAAAATTTGAGCTGCGACTTTTATTCATAGAATTTCTTCATTTAAATAAAATTTGATGTGATATTTGCAGGTCACTTCTTATTAATGCCCTCTTTTCAAATGCATTCAAAGAGAGTTATTACGACCTCATAACGTTGAAAAGAGATAGCGACAAACGACCTAAATTATGTTCTATTCATAAGGATTTATTTTGACCTCTTCTGATAGCTATCATTTTAAAAAATCTTGTACTGACATTTTCAGCCAAAATACTTAATATGTGGTTGTATGTTTCAATTGCATTTACTATTATCTTTGTTGAAGCGAGAGTGTTTATGGTTCATTGTTTTGTTATTGTATCAATCATTAGACAAATTCGGTAATTTTATTGAATAAACTGTTAGAAGTCTTCGATACGCCGTTGTGGCGCTTCCCAACTTGTTTATTCTTACTCTTTAAAATAATTTCTATAAGCCAAAATACTTAACACGTTGTGTGCTATATGAGACCAACGTGGTCTCATGCATCTTTTGAGCATTCTGGCTTCATGAGATCTATGTGGTCTCATGTGTGATCTCAACACATTTGGCTGCATGAGATCGCATATATGTCTCATGTAATGTATTTGAATAGATGATAACGTTAAAACCTTGGCCCCACGATTCATCGTGTTATATTTGGCCTGTTAACATGAGACCTACGTGGCACCATATAGCCAGTTGTATACTACATGACAGGACTTGATAGATTTTTGCAATGTCCAGTATCATCTTGTTTCCAGAGTAACTTTCCGGCACCATTTCAAGCTCTTCGGCGCAATGATGTGTTGTATGCTGTTATCTGATCGGAAAGTTCTATGTATGCCTTTCATTTTGTTTTATGTTGTGTAACTATGTCATTAAATAATTAAACCTTCTGTAGTTTTTAAATAGTTTTATTATTTTCTTAAGCATGTTTATGTATTTTTGAATATTCGCTTGTGAGCCACGAGCAGGCATGGTTGCCAAGCCTCAAAATGATCAAGGAATAATGAATGTTGCCTATATAATACACATTTATTGTACTCTACAATACTGCCGCCAGTAGTAAAAAGGCGGCAACTACCACAAGTACAGTTTTGAGAAAATGGCGAAAAACTTTTTTGTGGTACGCCACGAAAGAAATAAAAGAAATTAATAATATTTCGTTTCGTTATTGAAAAATATTGAAGTGTTTGTGTTTTTAAATATATTTTTTTGCTTTGTTTCCTTGGACATTAAAGTTATAACACATAAACCGTTTTAACTACGTAGATACAATTTGGAACCTAGAGCGATACGTAACATAAAAGCGGCAACACTAACATTGTATCACATGCATCCGTTTTAACTACGTTGATAAAGGACAAAATGTAGCGTAATACGCAATATAAAGGCGGCAAGTACAATAAATACGAATCATTGTTCGAATTTCTTAAATCAAATGAATAAAATGGACGCAATAAGAAATTAAATTTATTCGACACAAAATTAATATAAAAATTATTATTCTTGAACAACATTTAAATCGGCAACGTCACCAACGGGCATTTTATGCCAGAACTGTTTCCTGTTCTCTGGCATTAGTGGGCATAAATTCTTGATGATGGTATCTTTTTTATTTTGTGGGATACCACGAAAAGCACTTCGGAATTGTGGTTTTGTTATACCTGTTTTCATTGATTTTGCTGTTAAAAAATTCAATTCACATGCTTCACCATCATAATCCGTCCAGTATTTGAGAGTATTCTTACCCCTAGTTGCACAAACCTGAACTATGTTATTCAGATATGGCCGAGGGTTAATTTTCTTAAGTTTGGCCTGTGAAGTGCAATCCAGCCAATTTGTAAAATCTTTTGGCTGCATGGAAATAATCGACACCTTTTTGGAATTTGCCTCTTGTACCGCCTTTTCAAAATCACTCAAGTCATAAATATTTCCATAACGCTTCATCGCTTGTTCCACCTGGTGATGGAAACTATCGGCGCTCATAAATGTATGTCCTGGTTCGAAATACTTTATGTAAATTTCCGTTGCACTAATCTCCATACAATTATTTACAATATAGACCAGAAACGTGAAGAAACACCAGTTTTTGTTCTGTGCCGAACAATTGTCTAACCAGAGGGTTATCGTGGTAGCATCCCTGTTTTTGAGTAAAAATGCATGAAAACTGCTGATTATGTCTTCTTTTTTCCTTCCAGCAATTCCTTCGTGCCATAGAATTGCAATGGGATTTAATTGACGTTGATTAACTCCCACAGGAACAAAGCTTTCATTGAATAAGACGATTCTCGGGGTAAATAAGACAATTTTATATTGATCCATGCGGGGTAGCATTATGACTTTCTGCAGATCCGCAGAAAAGCACACGTCTGATATGTCTCTATTCAAAATATTGGCTGTACGAATTGCAAGTGGTACAATCTGCTTGCAGATTATCTTTTGTGTCTTCGTGTTGGTCAAATGTTCCACAAACCTCACACTCTTCGTGGCCAAGTTTGGCAAAGGAAATATTAAGTTCATTCAGAACTTTTCTATATACATCATACGAACATTCAAAATTTGGATTATCCTTATTAAATTCCTTACACATATATGTCAAAGTCAAATGACTAGGTAGATACCGTCTATTCGGAGCATGTTCCCTACGGTAATGTGAGATTGAGGGGTGAAATGATTCAATATGGAGCCGTATCTTAGTTCTGTCCAGTTTTTTGGTAGAAGGCTTCTTACCTGAAAAGTAATACTGATTAAACAAATAGTTTTAAACCTCGAAATGATATACAAACCTCGCCTATCGCGTGTAAACGTAAGGTGGTTGACAGACATATTGAGAGTGTTCTGAACAACTTTGTCGTTGCTTGGCTTAAAACCAAGGGTAGTCAGAAAAAATGGTTTGCATACTTGAAAAATGGTACCACTTCCATTCTTCATGTGATAGGTAAAGGTACTTTTCCTAGCAGAAACATCGACTCTGTTAGTTTGCCTTTTTACGTTTAACCTTTGAGTATTATTCAATATAAATTGACGTTGTTCATCCCAGCTCATTTGCCAAAACTCATCATTTATCTGAATCCTCCTATTCTCAGCTATATGCGAGATACATTGTCTTCTACAGTTGACTGAACATGGAGGTTTAACGTAATATTCTTTTCGTTTTTCATCTTTTTTGGCTTTTTTTCTAGCAGCAAGTGGCGTCGAAAGAGTACGCCTTTTTCTGGGTTTACCCTTTTTGGTAACCAATAAAAGATTGTTCAAAGGTTCCATAATATGTTCTTCTTGATTAAATTGGCCTTCAAAAGCTGCTTGGTCGATTGGGTTCGGTATTATAATCTGATGTATAACGTCAATCTTGCTATTCTCATTAGAGACTGGTAAAAATGGTACATTCTCATGTGTGACAGATTTATTATCCTCCAATATTACAGTTGAGCCTAATGGTATATCATTTTCACCATTAATGGAGACGTCTAAATTGTTATCATCCTTACTCTCTGGGACATACATGAATTCATTTATGCTGTTGATATCAATATTCCAACTTTTGTCTGCAAATATTGTAAATAATAACCACCCCAAAACAAAAATAGTATTTTATAAACTTACCATTAAAATCAATTGGAGATGTGTAAATATCATTACGAACATCTAGCTGATTGGATGTTGAAGTTGTTCTTGCAAATGTAACTTCTCTAATTTCTGTACAATCGGTTATCCTGACAGATTCAACATCTTGAAATAATAAGTGTAATTTAGATAATCATTTCGTAATATGAAAAATGGTTTTTACCTAGGTCAACATTCCGTTGTAAATCCTTTGCATCACATATTTCTATATTGATATTATCGATAATGTTGGAACTGTTGCAATTAATGTTCTGTAATTCCCGCAGCTCCTTTCGCGTACACTCAGGAAGATTTGAAGAGTGAAAACTACTACTACAACTGCTTTGGTAACAAGATTTGTCCGGGGAAGAAAACGTAGGATCATCATTTTCATTTGTTTTTGCTGATTTACACTTTACAATGTTAGACATTAGGCTTTCATTTCTAGCTAAGGCCACTAGAAGATGACCTCTACTTGTCGACATGATAGTGAAGTATTATTTCAGCAAAATGTACTATTCATATAAGTGCACTATTTTTATTTATTAACAATTCCACTCAGCACTCATTCATTACCTGAACTGACCACTACTATATTATTCTCTAAATTAAAAAATATAAACACAATTTGTGACACCGACGAGGAAACAGTCAGTACTAATATATACCAATCGAAGAACTTGTAATAAAAAGGCGGTATTTGCTACATATCCTGTAGTTACCGCTTTCTCACTAAATATTTACTATTTGCCGCCTTTTTACTTCTTGAAATGATGACGCTGCGAACTTACGGCTAATTTTATTTGCCTTTTTCATCTATATTGACTGCTTTTACTGCTTTTAAACTACGCATATATGTTAAAAACAGTCGTACAAACTTACCGACGATTAAACCTGAAAATCACCAAAAATTGTAGTTGCCGCCTTTTTGCTACTGGCGGCAGAATACTTTTTGGGTTTATTATATCTTTTCCTTTTTGTCACCGTAACCATTTCAGCATTATGTTTAGTACTAAGAAAAAGCACCTCACGTTTATCCATCCAATTTTGTACTATAATAACTTATTTACATTATGCGGCAACTGTTTCAACATTTTCTTAATTTATTTCATGCCATAACACTACATATGTAATTTTTATATATCGGCGCTTTTGACCAATAGTTCTGTAAATGAGGAAACGGACACAAGCCCATCCACAGAGTAGTGTTTCAAGTAATATTTCCACTTCATGTGCATCAGTTGGTTTCCACAATTTTATACGAGCATTTGGCAAAATGTTTTTACTTTTCCGCACAACCCTATCTACAATGCGAGAAAAGTATTGATTTATCCCAAAAAAAGTTGGAATTTTCGATTTTTTTACGTTCTTCAATGGGAAAAACACGAAATAACTGTTTTCAGAAAAATCCTGTGTGTATGTCGTCGTTATGGTCTGCCACTTTTTGTAATTATGTCTTGTTAGCATGACACAGTCTCCGCAGTGCATGAAGTCACCAATTTTATAATTGGGTAATGTTCAAGGCATCTCACACAGAAGAACCCTATTGATTTTCAGCGTACTAGAACCAGTACAACTGGACCTATATAAATCCATATATACTACATTTTTGGAGAAATGTTTGACCAGTTTTAAGTTCAGTTATTGAAAACAGGGGAAAAATGATATTTATGGAGGGCTCTAATTTTCCTGGCACAATCGGTGCTATTGACTGCACACATGTAGCAATAATTGCTCTTTCGTTAAAACTATTTAATTTTAAATTTTGTTCAAATTGAATTATTTGAATTAAAAACGGATCGATTAGTTCGAAGTAATTGAAAATTCTCTAAATAATAGATGAAATTCCGTTCCCTATTGCAATAAAAAATCTCTAGAGGTAGAGAAAAATTTCATAGGTTGGCATCACTGTTGGAGAAACAAATATCTTGCTTATGCTCGGCGTTCATCGTGTTTAACTGAATCACATTGGATATAATCGCTAGAACGAGTTTATCATAGTTGTCACGCTTAACTAAAAGTAGTTGTCTCGCAGAATATATAGATACAAGGAAAACTGAAATTTTAACTAATAACAGAGTATTGTTTATAAATTTTTAGACAATGATGAGGGTTTGGAATATGCATAGTTCACAACCTACGGAAGTGTAATATACTTATTACAAAAGTTAATGTATCTATAATATTTTTAAATATTTGATATGCTGTTAAATACATTTATAATAGCTTATTATGAAACAGCTCTTTTAATTTTGTGAAACTTGATTATTTTCAACAAGATATTTTTTGTTATAAGTAATCAACTGTATTTGAGATTGTGTTATATGTAGCACTAGTCAAAAATCAATTTCCATTCATAATCAATCCAAAAACTTTTTAGATTTGCGATTACTATTGAGAGACAAATTTTGGTGATTTGGCAACGTTACAATTGAATGTGGCACATGGTAAAATGTGGGCGTTGTTGTGTATATGAGGATGGAACACACTAACCCGGGTGAGCAAGAAAGGTTGTGTGTTTATGAATTAACGAATAATAATATTATGTTATGTAGTGTTGAGCTGTTGGATGTAAACATAACCAAAAATTCAAGTTGTTTAATCATGTAATACATACTCTATTCAGTTAAAATGAAAGATTTTGTATTAAGTCATCTAATTTTATTGTCGTCTTCATATTTTTGTGTGGTTAGTGGGTATTTGAATTTATACTTGAGTCTTCCCGAAGTTCAGAGACTGCTAGGTAAGTAGAAAAATTAATTATTTCAAATATTTATAAATAGAAACATTATGGATTTGCGCATGAATCATAGGTTCGAAAATATAGGGTAAATTTAAAACCTGAAACAACCCTCTGAAAATAATCCTTCAAAAGTTAGTTAACACTCAATTAACTTCTACGAAATGCACTTCAGAAAGCATTTATAAATACTCAATGTGTATATGTGTAGACAGCTTTATATGTTAAAATAGGTATTTGTAAATAAACCTAAAACATTTATCTCATCTTGATTAAAAAAATGTTATTTCAAGTTTATATTATTTTAAAATTCTTTTGTCATTCATGATATAAAATGAAGATATCCGGTCGCGTTTTGCAGAAAATCCAGTAGAAAAAAGAACAATTAATTTTAATAATAAATATCAAAGAATGATATGAGACCATAATATTTTATAATATATAATCTTTCTTGGATTAAATAGAGTTGAAGTTATCTTTACGTTTAACAAAATTACCAATAAGCTATCAAAGATGTTGCGGATAAAAATTCATTTAATTGTCCATATCCCCCTGTTTGCGGGTTATTATTGTTATGGTGGACACTATAGTTTCCAAGTATTTACTAGGGAGCAACTAATTTGACTAAATGACACATGTATTGACTTACTAGATATTAAATTAGAAAATCATACTTCATATCTGACACTTTGAAATCAGATCATTATTCAATAATCACAAATTCAACCCTTATTATTATTATAATCAATCCAGTGGAATGATTCCCAGCTGACTGGAAAATATTTAAAATTTGGTGGATTATAAATAAATAATAATAATTGATACAGTGGAGTGGTTTGATGTTTACAAAAAAAATAAATTAATTCCTTCTATAATCATTCTATTTATATTTTTTAAACTTGCTTTAAATGCAGAGAGAAAATTTACTATTTCTGCAAATTTTTCTGTTCAATCGTCAGCGTATTTTTCTTGCAGTATATTAGCTTGTTTGTCAAGCTCACAAACACTTTGGGACACTAAATGGGAAGATTCAAAAATTTTTTATTTAGACACGATATTCTGAAAACTTAGCAGTCTATTTTTTAATCGGAAAAAGATGGTGTCCAAAATATTAGTAAACGTAATTTCTTTAAATTTTTCTTCTTCTGATAATTTTGTATCTGCACTCATTTTATCGAAAAAAAATGTAACTTGAATTCTCTTTTCTTCGAAAGCTGTTTCAACTCTCCAAATTTTTGACAGCACTAAAGAATGTGATTTAATTTCATCATAATTGTTAGGAAGCTGGCAAAACTGTTATAAGGTGACCTTACATAATGCTATTGAAGTGCAATGCAATGCAAGTTTCATGCTATAACAAAATAAACAGAGCGCATGTGCTAGTTAGTGGAGATTTTTAAGCAAGAAAAATAATTAGCTCAGTTTCTATTTTAATGAAATTTGTGGGCAATTTTAGTTATTTTGTTAGTAATAATTCTGCTACCAACCGTTAAAAATATTGGACCAGGAAGTCAGTCTTGCAGTGTGGTAAATCGGTATGGTATAAGTGGTATCTATAAGTGTTACATGTTTGGCCGTTATACATTCGTGAAAACATGTGTAGATTTTTTCTCTATCTTAGGTTTAATTATCTGCAAAAGTTATAAAATATTGTGCCGGGGGGCAAAACTATCGGCATAACCCATACTATGGGTGATACCTAAATTAATTAGAAAATTATATAATGGGGGTAACAAAATTAAATTTAATGCTATAACTGTAAACTAAAAATTTAGAATTTTAATAAATAAAATTTTAGATGTTTTTCCTTCAATTTGGTATGATCAGAATTAATTTTTTTGTGAGAAGTAATTCTCTATACTCGGTATTGTTAGACTTTTAACCTTGTCGGAATCTTGGTACTCCTTAAATAGTTTTTTATAGACTGCAGCTTTGAAAATGTTCTTGCAGCAGAAGTGTCAAACACCACTCTCAATGTAGTCGAAACAGCATTGTACCGAACAATGCAATGATGTGCTCTCTTTTGCTTAAATCCTTAGCACCTGGATCAACAATTTTTCCATGTCCTAAGTCAACATACTCCTTAATAAATTCTTTATATTGCAAATATAAATCTGGATATCTCTGGATTCTATTATCTAACGATTGAAATCTTTTGCAAGCTATTTCAAAAGTAAACAGACCTGATAAGACCCATTTTCTTGTCTTTTACAAGATTCCAAAAATAACTGTTCGGATAACTTATCATCTGTTGACAAAAATTTAATATTACTAATCTCTTCAAGTTGCCAAAACCTAAGAATTAATTCAGCGACATTTGTATCTTCAGAATGACATAATAAATTGGTATTTGCATTGTTAATTGTATTATTAAAAAATGTTGATGAACAAACAATTCCATTTTGAAAAGATGCTACAGGAGCAGAGCTACACAACAGCCAACCCAGTTTAGTATTTTGGAGAACAGGTAGTTGTGATCCCAGCCGGACGACTTCAGGAACAACCAGTTGCAAATAAATATCTACCGAAAGTAAGATATCAATTTCAGAGGGTTTGTGATACAAAGGATTGGCTAATGTTAAATTATCTGGGCTAAAAATAATATTTGTATCTAGGAAGCTTACAAGTAATTTTTTTTCAAACTATAAATCCAGCACTTAATTCATGATCATTCACGTTGGATTCCAGTGTTAAATTGACCAATTTGTCACATTGCATAACACTATTACCAATTCCCCCAATTCTAGACACTGTTGATGACCAATTTATATTTTTTAATTTTCTAAACAATTTTTCTGTTACAAAACAGTTTTGTGAAACTGAATCTAGCTGTACCCGAGCTCTTATTTTCGTCTGATCTACCATTATTAAATTAACTCTTGCGGTTGCTAATAATATTTGAGAATGCCCTGAATTTGCTATTGCAGTTTGAAGCACTTCATCTCTATTGACAGAAATTCCTATATCTCTTCCATGAGATATACCTAAATATTTTTCATTAGAAATACCTAATAAAGTACCCTGGGTGAATCTTTGTTGCTATTATTTTCTCGAACATCCCATTTCATCTCTATTGACAGAAATTCCTATATCTCTTCCATGAGATACCTAAATATGTTTCATTAGAAATACCTAATAAAGTACCCTGGGTGAATCTTTGTTGCTATTATTTTCTCGAACATCCCATTGATCCAAATTCCCACTTACAATATTGTTGCCAGTTTGCCCATGAACTTGAGGTTTATTTTCAACGAATCCCCTTTTTTCAGTGATATGATTTTCCTGATTGATACTGTCATGTAACAATGTATGAAGCCTTCTTTCACATTTCTCGCATCCCTTTAATTTACATTGCGCAGCACCATGCCCTTTTCTTAGACAATTAAAACAAAGTCTACTATTTTGTATAAATTGCCTTTTGTCATTTATATGCAAATTTGAAAACGTAAAACATTTGGTGTTTTAAATGAAACTTACTGTTTCTAGCAAATTCCACAATATAGTTAGAAATATCTAAGGTAGGTATTCTATTATTATATTGACGTTTTTTTATGACATCTTATTATTGACTTTTTCAAAATCATTTTTACAATAAATGTATTTTATGTATTTAAATTTTGATATTTAATTATACACATTCTTTTGAGAATGCTCCTAAGGTAGGAGCGAAACATTAAGTTTAATTAAATATTTATTCCAAAGTATATCATTACAATAATAAAATACAGCAATACAGGATATGTTGAGAAAATAATCTACTCTCTCTACTCGCCCTGTATCCAAAAACGAAGTTTTTCGATACATCAATAATTTAAAACAACAATAGACCATATTAAAGTTTCTCCAGATGTAAATAGGTTTTTTATATCAAATGTCTACAATTGTTGCTGCAAAATTGATATAAAACTGCTTATATCTTTTAAACTACCTTGTATAACATTCATTGCAAAACCTTATATCATCGAAATGAGAATAACGAGAAGAGTCTAAAAATGCAAAAATATACAGGGTGTTCTATTTGAAACAATATAAGTTCGGTTGCCTGTGTCAATATAAGTAAACCTGTATGTTTCAAAATATTTTGAATATATGCTTCTATGTGTGTTTTAATTTTTATCTCAATAATTTTTTTTCGTACCTCGTATGACCACTAAGTATTGGACTTCCTCGCACTAATGTCGCACCCTGTATATATATTTGCTGTAGAGTATTCCTGGTATTAGATGATTGTATATGAACCAACGACGACGACATACACACAGGATTTTTTTTCTAAAAACTGTTTTTTCGTGTTGTTCTTGATGAAAAACGTAAAAATAACTCAAATTTTTTTTCAAAATTCCAACTTTTTTGGGGGTAAACCACTACTTTTCTCGCATATTACATAGGTTGGGCGGAAAAGTAATAATTGAATTATTGTCGTCTAAAGTAATAAATGATATTTTAGAAATGGTTCGCAAAATATTTTTCAGTAATATTAAATTATACACCAGACTCTAGTCATACTGAGCAAATTAGTCTTGTTCTGAGGTATGTTGTCATTAACACCATTTCAAAAAAGGTTAGGAAAAGTTAAGGAAAGTTTATATACATTTGTGACAGAAATTTTGGAAAAATTTAATTTACATATAAAAAATATTAGGGGACAAGGCTATGATGGTGGGGCAAACATGAAGGAAAAGCATGTTGGGCATCAAAAACGCATTCTTGATGCGAATCCGAGAGCCCTTTTTGTACCTTGTGCGGCTCATACTTTGAACTTAACTGTAAATGACGGTTCCAAGGTGTCAGATGCTACAATAAACTTTTTTAAGTGTGCAAGAGTTATATAATTTTTGTATAAGTTATAAGTTTAAAGCCTCTAAGTGAGACAGGATGGTCCAGCAGAATTGATGCAATAAAGCCCCTTAAACTTTATTTAATTAAGGTTTGCGAAAGTCTTCTAGAAGTAGCTGATGATAATTCCTTTCACATTGATGCAAGACATAAAGCGAGTTCCCTCTTATCGTCTGTACAAATGTTTCAATTTATTTGTGGAATTATTATTTGGCATGGCGTTTTATTTCATATAAATATTGTCATGCAAAGTGCTACAATTAATATTAAAGTATGCCAAACCTACCTAAAAAATTTAGTTGATCACTTCCAGCAATATAGATCTGACCAATAATTCTTGTGCAAGCAAAAGAAGTAGCACTTTCTGTCGAAATTGAAGAAGACTTTCCGTTACCAACGGTGAGGAGGAAATTTAAACCAAAACTGTTTGACTATGAACACCGAGATGAAACCCCTCATGATCCAAAAACCACCTTTAAAATTAGTTTTTTCTTAAATATTATAGATCAAACTTTAAGCTCTCTAAAAAACCGATTTGACTTATTAAATGAGTATGATAATATTTTCGGATTATTAGCGACATATTCAAATTAAGTAACAGCGATCTTTTAAAACGTTGCTCTTGAAGAATGACTGACAGATCAGGATAATAACGATTTACACTCTAATGATTTGTTTAATGAAATTAAAACATTAAAGTTGTTTTCATTACCTGATTATACTGTCCCCTTAAGTGTTTTACAATATATATTTGAAAACAATTTAACCTCCGCCCTTCCAAACGTAAGCATTTCACTCAAAATTCTTCTGACATTGCCTGTATCTGTAGCTTCTGGCGAGCGATCTTTTTCAAAGGTAAAAATCATTAAAAATTATTTAAGATCGACAATGCTTCAAGAAAGATTGTCTGGGGTAGCAATTGAACAAGAAATTTTTGATGGTATAAATTTTAGCGATGTAATTAATGAATATGCAACAGCAAAGTCTAGGAAAATATCGCTACTACAATAGCTATTTTTTATTTTTCTATTGTACCATTTTTGATTTTATAACGAAGTTACCTAGTAGGTATTTGTTATCAGACGGCATTATGATAGGTACGTCACTACGACGTTCGATCAATGTGCAGGGTGTCGACATAAAGATGTCAAAAAGGAACTACAATGTATTTCTGCTATTATTGGTCGGATTTTCATAGAACAAACGGCATTATGATATGTACGTCACTACGACGTTCGATCAATGTATATGGTGTCGACATAAAGATGTCAAAAAGGCACTCTGCTATTATTGGTTGGATTTTCATCGAATAAACGGCATTGTTGATTATTTTTATATACAGAATGTAGTCATAAAGATGTCATATAGGTAAGAAAACCACATTACTTTACTTTCGGCGACCCCCACCCCTTCTCGCACGCCTTTCTGCGATAGCATAAATACAGGAAGTAACATTTTAAATGCTTAGTATTCGATTTTCGCTGAAAGTGTTAACATGGCAAGCTCCAAAATGTTCAGTGTTTCCAAATTTTCCAACAGGAGCCACAATCCAAATCTCTCATCGGTCAGTTTGACCTTTCTGCCGTAAAGTTGGGAAACACTAAACATTTTGGAGCTTGCCATGTTAACACTTTCAGCGAAAATCGAATACTAAGCTTTAAAAATGTTACTTTCTCTATTTATGCTATGGCAGAAAGGCGTGCGAGAAGGGGTGGGCGTCCCCGAAGTATCTGCATTATTTTTTTAAATATCTAAATATAAGTAAAAAGTAGTACTTATACAGGGTGTCCCAAGATTTTTTTACAGGCTGTAACTCGGGAATTAACGAATAGGTTTATTTGAAAATTGGGTAATGTTTTTGGGACCTACAGTAATTTCATCCTAAATATACAGGGTATCTGTGACGTCATCATAGAAGTAGGGACGACATCGCATTGAAAAAAAATCAATTGAAGGGGGGGATCAAACTTAGCTCAATTGAAAGAGCTTGTTATTTCAAATTCAACAGTGTATAACAGTGAAGGTACTCAAGTGGATAATTATATCAAATTTTCAGTTTAATGTTTATTTGCAACAATAACCAGAACATTTCGACTTTACAGTGATTTTATAAAATATGTTCAAAATGGCCTCCGTCTACAACAACACAAGCATCGAACCGTCTAAGGAGTTCACGTGTACATGCCACATGTATCATCTCTTGCGTAAGGTTATTACAAGCCTGTCTAATTTTATTTTTTAAATTCTTCGTGTCTGCAGGCTTTTCGTTATAAACAAGTATCCCCATACAAAAAAATCTCGGGGTGATAGCACCGGCGATCGTGGAGGCCATTGAAAGGGTCCACGAGTTGTATGTATGTATGTTTATTCTTAATCAAAAAAATTTACAATAAAAAAAATACAGGTTATATAGAGACAAAAAGAACGAATGATAAGAATGGTATACTTGATAGGTGAGTGAACACTTGTTTCGAGTGGAAATATCAGAATATTAAAATTTATATTATAAAAATCAAATACATAGCACATTATCAAACAAAAAAGAAAAAAATAACTAATATCTAACATCTTACATGTAACCTCTAACTTTTGACATTTTACAATACCTATATATTTACGAGAGAAAAGAATTTGAATTTATTTGTTGAGTTTGTCTATACTACATTCACATTTCTATACAATTATGTACCTCATGTCTGGATTTCTCCAAAATATACAATTTTAATTTATTTTTGAATGAATGTTCGCTGTTTAATACTTTTAATGATTCCGGTAACGTGTTGTATAATTTTGGAGCCAGTTAAGTATAAAATTGTTGGGTGATTGTTTTTGTGATATGGGGTACAGGTTGGTGTGTTTTCTGGCGGGTATCATAGGAATGTATAGTTGTTGGTAATGAATCCTTTGTCTTGCGAAATTTAGTAATTGTACTTTTGCGTCTTTATACAGTTGATCAGATGAATATTGGTATGGTTTATTCAGAATCACCTTTAAAAAACGTTTCTGTGTTATCTCCAATAAGTGTATGTGGGTTTTTGATGCAGCTCCCCATCCCACTATTCCGAAGCGAAGATGACTTTGGACGAGATCATAGTATAAAAGTTTTAAGGAATGCGCAGGAAGTAGTTTTTTTAAATACTTTATTTTATATAATATCACTTGTAACTTTTTTACAGTTAACTTTATATGTTCATCCCACCTAAGATGTGAGTCGATTGTAACACCTAAATACTTAACATTATTCACAGCTTGGATGCGGTAATTACTATCATCTGCATTGATAGTTATATGGTTAAAAGTGGGTAGGCCAGATTTATTGCAGCTAAATGGGATATAATTTGTTTCATCTAAATTTATTGTGAGTAGTTTATGAGACAGCCATTTTTTAATATGTTTAAAATCATTTTCTGCTTTTTCCTTAAGCTCATCCCAGGCGTTAGCGGTATAAAAAATAGCTGTATCATCAGCGAAACCAATAACGTGACCGGCGCTACCTAAAGAGAAAATATCATTCAGATAAATGTTAAATAAAAGTGGTCCTAGGACTGTGCCTTGCGGTAACCCAAACTGAACTTTCCTGGACTCGCTATAGACCTCATCTATCTTAACGCTTTGTTGCCTGCCAAGTAGATACTCTTTAAATAATTTCAAGCAGTTACCCCTAATACTTATGTCCTCTAGTGAGTTGAGGAGGGAGTCGTGGTGGACGGTATCGAAAGCCTTGGACAGATCTATGAAAATACATAAGCAAGCTTTGTTTTCATTAAAAGATTTGGTAATTTTTGATGTTAAAGCTAAAATAGCATCTTTAGTTGACGTTCCTTCTCTAAACCCAAACTGCTGTTTAGAAAGTATTTGATATTTGTCTAAGTACGAAATTAATCGTTTTTTGAGAGCCTTTTCAAATATTTTTGAGATATGAGGTAATAAAGAAATTGGACGGTAATTTGTAATCGTACTTTTGTTACATTTTTTATACACTGGGATTATTACTGACTTTTTAAAAGTTGGGGGCCATACGCCCAGTTGGAAGCACTCATTAATTAAAAATTTTAATGGTTCAACTATGTATTCCGCGACTGATTTGATTGTTTTCGCTCTAATATTATCTGCTCCAACTGCTTTTTTACTTTTTAAATCATGGATAATAGTGAGCAACTCATTAGAATCAAGCGGTGTTATAACAAAGGAATTTACGAATTACAGATGTTTTTCCTAGTTGGTACGTAATTTATATTATTAGCTAAAGTTGTGCCTATTGTGGCAAATATTTTATTAAATTCATTAGCGATACTTTTTTATCTGTAATTAATTGGTCGCTATCATTGTAAACAGAATTTATAGTGTGTTTGGTTTTTTTCTTTTTACTTATATTATTAACTATGTCCCACAATTTGTTTGGTTGGTTTTTATTGAGCTTCGTGGTGTAATAGTCGTATTTCTTTTTGCTATCAAAGAATTAAGTTTATTTTTATAAGTTCGGTATTGCGTTTTAAGTAGTAGATTATTGGGATTTTTTTGTAACTTTTTAAACATTTTATTTTTTGTATTGACAGATTTTAACAATGCGTTGGTGAACCAGGGTGCAATTTTTGTGTGTTTTCTTTTTATTAGTCGCTTTTCAGTACAATTACCAATAGTGTTGCTAAGTATAGTCACAAATTTATTGGGTGCAGTATCTAAATTGGTTGTACTATAAATTGAATCCCACGTTGTATTCTTTAGGACATTGTTTAATTTATTTATGTTAATACTTTCAGCATAATGTTTTTTATTTATACATGATGCGTTCTTTGAGTTTAGCATTACTTACAAGATATTAGTTGCATGGTCAGTTATATTCGTCTGGATTACTATAGGCACAATTTGATCTATAATATGTTGTTTTGATTTTATGAATATATGATCCAGACAGGATTTTTCTCGTGTGGCAATATTAATTGTAGAGCTATATCCGAACTCATTAAGGGTATTATTATATTCAGTTGAAATACTATTGATTTCTAATATATTTATGTTTAAATCCCCAACGAAAAGGTACATATCTTCATCATTACAACACTTGCTTCAAAATAATTTTGCAAACATGTTACAAATGCGGCCACGTTAGTATCGGGTGACCTGTATGCTGCAGATATAACTACGCTATTACTTTTATTAAGTTGGATTTTAAACTGTAAAACGTTCCAACCCAACCCATTTGTCTGGAAATCTAGCATTAAGATAATTTACTACAATACCGCTATGATGGGGGGTGCGCCTTTTTGCTGCCATATCTTATCTCTTCTTTCATTCAAATGAATATTCTCCAGTAACGCAGGTAGGTCATTTTCTAGAAAATTTAAATATATCTGATCATTGAGATAGCCTTTAAAAAAATATGGGCCTACTAATCGACCATTGAATAACGTATGGTCCTAAAGTTTTCGGAAAATTTTTAAATTATTTATTTTTGTACCCAATGTCGTTTAATCAAGTAGCCATTGAAACTAAAACGTCACACGTAATCAAGTTTGATTATGACAGTTTAGTTTTGCAAATCGAGTGTAGCAAAATGTCTTACAAATTAGATATTCGTCAGGGCATTTACAATCTAGTTGGACGAATACCTAAGCATGATATTGTTGCAATCTACCAAGAGCAAAATATAAGTAAGTCAACCATTTACAACACTATAAGGAATTGTGAAGAGGGTATACCATGCATTAATTTACCCAAAAGCGGTAGACCAAGAATTTTGAGTGTAACAAGAGAAAGAAGACTGATGGAAGCTGCTAAAGACAAAGTTGGAGTTTCTCAGAGAAAATTAGCCCGGAGATTTGGTATTTCGAAAACCACTGTATTAAGAACAATTGATGAAAGAAGAAAGGCACCAAAATTCACCGCAGACCAGCTAGAAAGAATTCCGCGTTGTTGCCGCGCATTAAGGCGTATCCACTTTGCGGATAAATTGATTGTAACATAACATTGACTTTGTACCTAAGTTGGATAATCCTCCTAATGTACCTCAGGCTAGGCCAATAGAGGAATTTTGGTCAATACTATCGAGGAAAGTGTACGATAAAGGATGGGAAGCTACAAATGAAGATCAATTGCGGCGTCGCATCTTCCAAAAGATTAGAGAAATAGAACCTGCTCTTGTCCAAATGAAGATGGGACAAGTCCGAAGAAAATTACGACTCATTGAGGATAACGGGCCACTATCCATAATGTAATTCGTAATTATTTTTCGTTATTAGTGTTGTTAATTGTTGCCACATGTGCTTTTAAAATTTAATTAAAATGGAAAAATTTATTAGTATTTAAAAATTTTCCGAAAACTTTAGGACCATGCGTTAATCCACACCAGACATTAACTCCCCATCTGGTTTGAAAGCGAGTTTTCTTCCCTTAACCACCGCGGATTTTCCACTGACCAATAATGAGAGTTATGGTGATTTACGACGCCATTATTATAGAAACGCGCTTCATCAGTCCACAAAATTTTACTCAACTCATTGGGAGTGTCTTGCATCATAATTGGCATGATGGCGATAAAGGCTAATCTCCGATCGAGATCGGTGGGTCGCAACTCATAAGTCAAATGGATGGTAATGGTGGGTTTTTTAAAATTCTATGAACTGAATTTGAAGAAACACCAATTTCTGCAGCAATGGTTCGGATGGACACATGGGGATTAACGCTACATATGCTAAAACATTCACCACATTCTGTTCGGTCTGCATTGGTTTGTTATGGTTACTATGCTTTGAATTTGAAAATGAGCCTTGCCGCATCTTCTCTTTAACCATAGCAAACGTCATATGAGACGGTGTTATTCTTTCGGGAAAACGCTCCTGGTATAAGGCCTGAGCATCTCGAGAATTCATCCTACACTCACCATAGATTAGCAACATATCTACATATTCATTCGGTGTGAATAGGAATGGCATTTTAACTTCGTAGTTTTCACACGATGTATTGTTTTAAAACGGTACTAGGTATGAGTATTTAGAAAGTGACAACAATCAATGTGACATTAGATTTTACTAATATCAATCAAAAAGCGATTAAGGTAGAAGTCCAGTGCCAACTGTTTTCTTTAGATTTTATAAAAACTAGTTAAAAGTAAAAATAGACCTATCTGAAGTGAATCCGGACATGATAATTGCGGCATTTAAACGATCACTGATTATTGTTGCAAATAAACAATAAATTTAAAATTTGGTATAATTATCTACTTGAGTATCCTGACTGTGATACACCGTTGAATTTGAAATAAAAAGCCCTTTCATTTGAGCTAAGTTTGATCCCCCCTTCCATTGAATTTTTACCTGTATACCTCGGATGAAATTACTGTAGATCCTAAAAACATAACTCAATTTTCAAATAAACCTATTCGTTAATTCCCTGTATATATGTGGACATTATGCAATATTTCTGTTATTTGTTCCTAAAAAAATGTGATTTTTAGTTTTGGGTTATTTTCTAGTATTTATAAACAATGTGTCTGTACCCCATTAGTTAAGTAAATGATTTAAAATGGGTGTGAACAAGAATTTATTTTGTTATGATTTTATTCTGTTTGTTTCATTTTTATATTTTAGTCTACAAATAAATATGACTTCTAAAGTTCAGTTTTTAGTTTTATTCCAAGCACCTACCTTCAAAAAAATAAATAAAAAAATATGATCCAAAATGCGTTAAGGGGCGCCAAAATCATTTTTTGCACACAAGCGCCAGTAGCCCTTACGGGGTATATGGGAACAGGCTGTTCCCATATTTTCCCTCCCTTTTCCAATATTGTTGCTGGGACCACATTTTCATTGGTCTACCTCTTTTCATTTTGGTACTCAGTGTTGCTTCCCATATGGATTTTACTACCCAGATATTTCATCTCCATCGCATGTATTCTGCTTTTTAGTCTGTCTGTATTCACCCAGCTTTCACTTCCGTATATTAATATTAGATATACTGTTTAGTTAGTCATGTTTGTATTATTTATGTATATTTATCTATTCTTGTAGTTACATAATCAGTTTCATATTAAATAGTGCAGTAGAAAATGAGTCATCTTGCTTAACTCCTTTTTGAGATTCAACGGGGATTCTTCTTGATTGCAATTTATATAGTCTTATCAGTATAGTAGCCACTTCCAGCTCCTTCAATATGTGCAGAAGTTTTTAAGTCAAAGACATAATGGAAGTCAACATATATTATTTCTATGCTCATTTTATATTCAGATACTTTTCCTTTGTATTAACTGGTTTTAGCATTATATTTCACATATACAGGGTGTTTCTATATTCGACCGACAATGCTCTACCACAGAAATATATCAATAAATGATTCACTTTGATATAGGAATACGAACCCTTACGGGGCATAGTTGCTGAGATATAGGGCGTTCAAAATTTTAAATCAAAATAAAAAATTTGCCATAAATCAAGAACGCTTTTAATCTTTTTTCAAATTTGGTAACCAATATGCTCCGTAATAAAGTAATATTTTGACATAAACAAACTTTGGAAAAATTTAACCAGTGGCGCGCTGTCAGGGTTAGTTGTCACTTTTATCCCCCTATTTTTTATGCCACTGGACCAAACTTTTTTTTAATTTTGTTTTAAACTGCCTGATTATTTTTAGTTAAAAAACGAATAACCTTTTATGGAGCTAAAATGAACGGTGTTGTAGAAATTTGCCTCTAAGCAAAAGTCTGCAATCACGTAAGTAATTTACAAATTAATTAATTATTCATTTCATTTCGAATAATGATTAAGCGTAAGTAGTTCAAAACAAATACAAGTTATTCATAATCTCAATTTCAAAATGTATTACAATAATAACAAAATTGGTAATGAAAATAAAAATAATAACACAAATTAAATTTAAACAACACTGTATTACAACAATAACAAAATTGATAAAGTTAGAGTAGTTGTTCAAACTGTTGGCCGCTTACTTCAATACACTCCTTACACCATTTTGTCATTGAAAAACGTGTCTTTGAGAATAAATCTGGATGGGATTGAATGATTTCTGCCGCAGCTTGAATTCTAGCTATTAGATCTTGTTCAGGTTCGATGATTGTTTCATACACTAAGGACTTCATATAGCCCCATATAAAAAAATCGATAGAATTCAAGTCAGGTGATCTTGGAGGCCAACAGTTGTGTCCACCCCGACCAATCCATTTTTCTCTAAAACGCCTGTTTAAGTAATTTCTTGCCGCTGCAGCAAAATGAACAGATGCCCCATCGTGTTGAAACTACATCTAATATTTAACGGTACATTCTCCAACATTTCTTCCAGAAAGCGCGTATAAATTGCTCCATTTAATTAATTTGGTAAAACGTAAGGCCCGATTAAGCAATCTCCAACCATACCCACCCACACATTAACCGAATATTTATGCTGAAATCCCCTTTCACGAACAAAGTGCGGATTTTCTTCATCCCAAACGTGACTATTTCTAGAGTTGGAAATTCCTTCCCTAGTAAATCTAGCCTCGTCGGTATAGAACACATATTTTAGAAAATTTCGAATTTCACACTTTTGTAAATATGTACCAGTTTGAAAATTCCATACGCACATGAAAATCTCTAGGTTCTAATGCTTGAACACTGGCCAATTTGTATGGATGTAACACTTGTTCTTTTATAACTTTCCATACAGTAGAATGGTCCACTCTTAAGCGCGACCTACAGGTCGAGTACTTAAATATGGCCTTTCAAAAATATTATGTAATATTTCCTCTTCCAGATGCACAGTCCTTGTTGTACGTTGCTTTCCAGCATTATTTCCTTTAATTAACAAGTTTCCGGTTTCTTTCAGCCTTTGAAATATTTGTTGGTATAAACGAGCTGCCATTCTACCATTTTTTTCTAGCTTCGTAAATCATTAACATATTGTCTAACTCTTCAAATTCATTTTATAACAGCAAAATTAAGGTAAAAACTAATTTAAAATTATATGATTTAATCTACCAAGATCGTGTCAAATACACAAAGTGTCACGAACTATTAAAAATATGACACGTGCCTACTAGATTATAATTTAGAAATATTGAGTAGTATGTAATTACCTGCAGACTTTTGTTTAGAGACTAATTTCTACAACACCGTTTATTTTAGCCCTATAAAAGGTTATTAGTTTTTTAACTAAAAATAATCAGGCAATTTAAAACGAAATTAAAAAAGAATATGCTCCAGTGGCGTAAAAAATAGGGGGATAAAAGTGACAACTAACCCTGACAGCGCGCCACTGGATAAATTTTTCCAAAGTTTGTTTATGTCAAAATATTACTTTATTAAGGAGCATAATGGTCACCAAATTTAAAAAAAAATTTAAAGGGGTTCTTGATTTATGGCAAATTTTTGATTTTGATTTAAAATTTTGAACGCCCTATATCTCAGCAACTAAGCCCCGTAAGGGTTCGTATTCCTATATCAAAATGAATCATTTATTGAGATCTCTTTGTGGTAGAGCGTTGTCGGTCGAATATAGAAACACTCTGTATAATAATCAACTATTAGGTTTATATAATAATAAACGAACTTTTATGTTTATACGATAGTTTCTCATTCTTGTTTTACTTGGTTATCTCAACAGTCTTTCGATTTTAATTCAAATATTTACAATTTAATTTCCCGTGCAGAACAGGTACCAAATGGCCCATTTATCGTCGTAAATATGTGAATACAATCCCAGCACTCCCTATACTGACTCTTTCAGCTATACCTGTTCCAGATTATTTATTTGAAGCGAGGTTGCAACATTTCATCTTTAGACTTCGTTTTATAGTGTTTTTTGTTCACTTTTTTCATATAGTGTTAGTTTTTATATTGAAAGTAATCTGATTTATATACACAATTTTGCCAAACGTAAATAATTTATTACCTCAAAGTATCATGCGGTCTGCGGAAATAATGAACTAATATTTAACGATATTAAAACTTCCGAATTCTGATACTAATAAGCTCTAGAAGTTTTTTACGGAAAAAACCAGTAAAATATATAACTAGGAGATTGCCATTGCCTTTCCATAATCACTACTAGATAATTTATAGTTTTGTGGTCCGACGACAATGTTACAACTTTTTATAATTTTGGAATAAGGAGCTGTTTCGATCAAGTCATCGAGATTCTCGAATTAGTCCAAAAACGACATTATACGAAATGTTCAAGATTCCGATAACGATTCAGATACTGTAAAGGAAATTCTAAAATCCGTAGATACAGATATACCTGCAACAGCTATCACATATGTCTTCAGATTGGGTAAATCAGACAATAATCGCAAATATCCACGTCCAATTAAGGTCATTTTAGCAAACCGACAAGTCGCTATAAATATTTTGAAAAAGAAAAGGAAGCTGCTGAACACGAAACATCAAAATTGATGACGATAAGACGCCATTGCAACTGCAATACCTAAGTGAACTGCGTCCTAAATTGAACGAACGCTTAGAAAACGGCGAGAAAAGCATTACAATCAAGTACCAAAAAGGAATTCCTCGTATTCGAGAAAATCACGTGTCACTAGATGGTGCTGAATTTTTCAATATGGCTGCTATAGCGGTGAACAACAAAACAGTCTGTAAGGGTGCTTGATGCTGTTTTTTATGTGTTTTTCGAGACATTTTTAGTGGGTTTGGCAGGCTTTTCTTTATTTTTGTAATTTCCGTTATTTTCTAAACGTGTTTGTGTGGTATTGTTTAAGAAAATAGGTCTAAAAATGACGACTAACCTAACCTAACCACTAAAAGAAGGTGAAGCGGTTTTTAAAGCGGGACATATAATATTATGTGGCCTAGAAGGCAAAAATTCAAAAAACATTAAAAGTTTGTGTCTGCAGACGTCTGGTCTAGCTTCCCAGCCTCATGAGATAACAATTAATCTGAATGATGATGTTAAAGATTGGAAATGCATTTGTTCATGTAAGGCTGGAATGTCCGGCTTCTGTAATAGTATATTACACACCGAGGTGGGAAGTGATTCATTCCTGTCGTGAGATCAGTTAGTTAACCGAGACGCAAAGCGTCGAGGTTAGCTATGATCTCGAGACAGGAATGAAACTTCCTACCGAGGTTTGTATACTATTAATTAATAAATCTCTGTTTCGTTCTGAACATTCCTAAAATATTACATTTAACGACAAATTACCAAGAACGCGGTTTCTCAGAATGATCAAGTAGATATATTGTTACCGTGACTACGGGGTAAACAATTGTCACCAATATGAATAAATGTCAGATAAAGTCAATAAATGTCAGATAAAGTTGGATATTAAATTCGCGAATTATAAATTGAAAACCATGTCTTCCGACGAAGAATTTATGGATTGTACCCCACCAGAAGTACGACAGGCTGCTCACGCAGCAGTCCAGGGCTTGGTGCCAGAGAAAAGTAAGCTTCGGTATCTAAAAGCCATTGAATTATATAGGAAGTGGTGCAAAGAAAAAAAGGTTAAAAATATCGGTTCCGAAAGTGTACTCCTGGCATATTTTGGAGAACATACCAGACAAAAGAAGCCGTCTACTTTGTGGGCAATGTACAGTATGATTCGAACGATGCTAGAAATTGAAGAAAAAAACTGATATTTCGAAAGATGGGAAACTGCTAGCCTTCCTAAAACGACAAAATGTGGGCTTTAGGCCCAAGAAATCGAACGTATTTTCGAGGAAGAATATAGAGGATTTTTTAAATAAAGCTCCAAATAATCTTCTACCGATGAAGGTAAGTTATTATTTGTGATTCTTTAAATAACTATTTAAAATAAACGTGTTTGAGCTAATACAAGTATACTGGTATTATGGTATTAATTTTTCTTATTGTTTTAGGTAGCAATAATAATAGGCGCATCTGGAGCTTGTCGGACGGACGAATTAGTGATAATGAAAATGTTGGATGTGGCTTTTTTTGAAGAAAAAATTTCGGTTGAGATTCCAGATTCTAAAACACATACAAATAGATCATTTCTCATTACTGATCCAGTATGGGTGAAGATCATTCGAGACTACATAAATTTGAGAAAAAACATAGAAAATGATAGATAGGCATAGTTACTATGGACAAGTTCAATTGGGAATGGCTCTCCTAGGTTTAAATTCCACAAGATTCATTTCATATTCTAGCTATTTAAAATTATATTTAGAAATGATTGTACAATTTGATAAGAATTTTGCAGCAGAAATGATTTAAAAAATCTCCGAGAATTATTTTCAACATATGCTGCATGTTTATTGTTTAAATAAATAAGTAAAATAATTATTTTTTCATTTATTTCAAAGTACCAGTTATATTTACTAACTAAAAAGTAAAAGTCGCCTCAGATTCATTGAAATTTATTGAATTTGCATTAAAATATTGAACTGATCACCAAATGTAGTTGAACTTTTTCAATTACCTATTACTAATATTTTTATTATTGATTTAATTCAAATTAACAGATGATTTCAAACAAATATGCAATATAACATTGGGTTACGCATGAATGTAAGATTTCACTTCATTTTGTGTGCAGTTCATTTTTTATAATAATACTAGTAAAACAAATGAAATGTACATACTTACATACAATTTTACATTTATATATATAAAGTGAATGAGTGATTATGCAAATAGTTAAAAATACATGAAAACTATAATTTTTTTTGTGATTTAACTAAGGAAAATTTACATTCTAAAAAAATAGAATTTAACACAGAAAAGGAAATTCTTCTAACTAACTGGTATATTTAGTATATATGTTGATTGGACTTTTAATGTAGGACTGTTGTAACACTGTGGTACAGAACATATTTTCCTAGATTTTGTTTCTATGGATTTATGTATAGATTGCATCTTCAGTTAAACTTTTTATGAAACCTAAAAAACATATGTAACTCATCAGCTTCTAGTAATGAAAAAAATAGCTGAACTAACCTCAACTAGGTATTTCTTTGTGTGATGTTTATCGACTTCACGAATTCTTAACGCTGTCTGTGCCAATCCGGAAGGAAAAGACTTGAATATCTACACGAAACTACCAAAAAGGTGCAAGAGTTTTACTGGCCACTAGAATAGGATTTTAGCAACTAGCACATTTGTAACACTACAACTTTTACCACGTTTTTATTGTTTTCGAAGTGCACCTTATGGATGTGTGATTGTTTTTATCTCAGAAAAGCACTTTAAATAGGTATATTACTTTATTATTTAGACTAAAATTTTAAATAACACTTTCTATTGTTTATAAAACAACAAAATTAATTCCACTTTCTATAACGATCTTCGCATTCTGGCTTTGTTGTTCACCTCTATTGAAGTTTGAAAGAAAATTAACAGATGTCGCCCACTTCATAGTTTTCGGCAATAGTAGATTCTTCACTAAAAAACTAAGCACGAGCTTTCATCAGTGGAGTATTATGTACATTAATATATGTTCTTTGCAAGCAAAATGTTTAGATGTCTTTGCTTGCATCTAATATGAAAAACCTTCTCTGTTTCTAGTATCTCAATCTTGGTTGCACAAACATATGTTGGATTCTTTAGTTAACATACCTGGGTACATAATTTATAGGGTTGATCGTATCGGAAGAGTAGATGGTGGATGCTGCATTTATGTAAGAGAAACTGACTTTGAGCATTTTCAGATAACCAGTTAAAAATTTTCCGAGTATCAGTACGAGGAATTGACGCTTGATTTTTTTTACAAAAAGTTATCATCTATAGACCTGGGTACAGTTCATATCACAGTGACGAAGAACTATACAATCGATGGCAGTTGTTCTTGACCATACACAAAACCATAATCGTTTTTGGAGATTTCAACCTAAGTAACATTTCCTGGCCACTAAGTTATCACCCCTATGATGCTTCATCTATGCTTTTCATAAATTTCTTGGAAAATTCAGGATTGCAACAACTAATCAATGAACCAACTCGTTTCCGTATGAACCAACAACCTTCTCAGCCGGATCTTACTCTAACTTCTGATGGTAATCCCTTAACTGATATTTCTGTCACATCTCCAATTGGAAAATCAGACCACGCCGTTATTTCAACTACAGTACAAGTTCTCAAGTTGTTAATGCCACAACATAACATTCTAGCCACATACAGAACAATAAACTATCATAACGTAAATTTGGATATGGCAAATTCAAATTGGATGGATGTTTTTAGTGGTAAGGACATGAACCAACAGAGGGATTTTTTTGAAAATGGTCTAAACGTATCTATTCTTAAGATCTGTCGTTATGTTTAACGTAGATGTAATGTCAATAAGCTATGAATAAACTCCACAATATTTGAAATGATAAAGTTTAAAAAGTCATTATGGAAGAAATATTTACGTAGTAAAACCAATGCCGACTACATTAACCATAGATCTTTTTCTAGTAATTGAAGCTCTACTATTTTCAGATCCAAACGTGATTTTCAAAACCAACTGTCCTTAAACAAGAACAAAAAGTCTTTTTATAAATATGTCAGAAATTCAGTACAGTCTAAAGTGTCATTGCCTATCCTAAGAAATGAAACTGGCGAACCTACTTCAGTGAAAACGGAAGTTGCCACTATTTTTGCCAGGAATTTTCAAGAAGTATTTACAATCGGGGAAAACCCTTCATACTCTTTACATATAGCATCTCCAAGAAATCGCTACGAACTTAGCGATATTTATTTTGAGCCATAAATTCTAAAGGAGAAAATATGTGTTTGAAAATTTACACTTCTCCTGATTTGCACGGTTTCGTAGCAATCTTATTTAAAAAGTGCGCCAACTCCATAATCCATCCCTTATCAATAATAATGAAAGCTTCTTTTTTGTCACACACTTTACCAGACAACTGGAAAATTCCAAGTGTTACTCCAATTTACAAACAAGGTGACAAGCTGGATCCTAATAATTATAGACCAATTAGCCTAATATCCATATCAGCTAAACTAATGGAATCTATTATCCGCGAATCGGTTATATGCTTTTTCATAAATAACAATAGAATTCCTACTTCTCAACACGGTTTTGTACCTGGAAGATCGGTAGTTAGTAATGTGTTAATGACTGGTCTATATCTTTGGACAGTAACCAGCTTGTCGATATTATATATTTAGACTTTTCGAAAGCATTTGATCGAGTTCCCCATAAGCGAATGTTACTTAAACTTGAACATAATGACATTAGGGGAGGCTTACTTCAGTGAATTGAAGCATTTTTAACGGACCATAAATTTTGTGTACGTGTGGGTAACTGTTTATGTATAGTGGCGTTCCGCAGGGTTCGGTGTTGGGGCCAATCTTATTCCTGGTATACGTTGCAGACCTGCCAATTCATGTCAAAAGCGACATATTGCTTTTCGCGGATGATACCAAGTTATATGCAAATCCCTTATCCAGCCACATTCATTCAAAAGTGACCTCCAGCGGATCGCCAAGTGGGTAGAAGATTGGTGCCTACCATTGAACACGTCTAAATGTGTAGTTCTACACCTAGGTAAAACTAATCCGCGAAATCGGTATGTACTTTCAAATTTAACTCTAAAAACAGTTTCGCAACAGAAGGACTTGGGTATACTTGTGACAGAAACTCTATTTTGGTCTGAGCATATTCAGTCAGTGTGTAGCAAAGCAAAAACGTCAATTTATTTACAAGATAAAACTTTTTCTAAGATATCGCCAAAAAATTTCATTGCTATATTTAGTGTATATCTAAGACCTATTTTGGAGTTCGCTGGGCCTGTATGGAGTGTCAACTGGCAGAGAGACTTGAATCAGTACAATCTAAAACTTTACTTTTGTTTGCATTCATTTTCTTGAGTATTCAATATTCTTCTGTTTTGTAGTTTGTTCTTCTTTCATTTCTATCATTCCAGCATTCTCCAGATATATTTTTATTCTTAGGAACAACTTGATTGACATCCATTTTTAAAGACCATCTCGAAGACTCTACCTACAACCTATACTTGTAAGAATCTACTTTATTTAATCCTTACACCCTGTACCCTTACAGGTATGGTATGTTGGGTGGAGCTTTTCACAATAGACAGTTGATTTGGCAACACTGTTCGCCAGCAATGTGTGATAATCATTCGTTAATCCTTTATGATCTCTGGTTCAAATAAACAGACTGAAAACCCCAACAAACAGTTATCTTTATTTATCCACACATTGATATTACATTACTTTTGTGCCTCTGCTCTAACAAACAAATGAAATTTAACCAGTAATTTTTTTTAAATTAGTGATAATTACAAAAATCTTTTTTTAATTATAAATAATGTGGAGTATAAATATAATAAGAATTATACTTTTTTATGACTGTTTAATAATATTTATATTAATACATCCATTTTCTATTTGTGAATTCGAGTGATTACTCAGTCAGTGAGTTTTGTTTCATTACCTAATTATTTTCAACTAATGAAACATCTAGTCTCATTGAAATTAACTTTCTCGACCCTTACTTCGTGGAATCTATTCATATTACTGTTTTAAATGAAACTTACTATTTCTAGATAATTCCAAAATATATTGAAAAAAATGTTAAAAATTCTAAGAAATTTGACAATTGTTTCGATATTAAATATCATCGTCAGAATGACAGAAGTTACATTTCATTTGATGCCTACCTGATGTTTAATAATTATTATTGGCTAGACCTACCTTGTGATTGACTTAATATATGTTAATAGAAAAAAGAAGAAGTATAATATTACAAATATTAAAGCTTAGATATTATTAGCCCTATGGGGATATCCTGGATATCTTTTTCCGAATTAAGATCAGTATAACTGTGCAATGATATAGAAAACCAGGAAAACTATATCTGCTGATCTCTAAAATTATCACTTAAGAAGACAGTTTAAAAGTGGAGAACTCCCTAGATTTATCTGTTCATTGACGACTTCATATTGAGAGTTTCTTAAGTGTCTTCTAATTTCCAGGATATTCTGACGATGATATTTAATATCGAAACAATTCTCAAATTTCTTAGAATTTTTAACATTTTGTTCAATATATTGTGGAATTATCTAGAAACATAAGTTTCATTTAAAACAGTAATTAAATACTACCAAAACTGCTATCTACGGATATCAGTAAAACTTTGCGCCATGTACACGTCTCAAGTGACTCTAGAAAGAATAAATTTCCATTTAATAAACAATTCAAATACTTAATTAAATTAAAATCACAAAAATTTTTGAAATCACGTAAAATACCATGTCGTATATTAAATTTATCCACCTTTTTCTTTTCAATTGATACTTACAAAGAAACATTCTTCCAAATAATTCTCAATTTATTGACTGAAATTTATTCAGATAAAATTTTTATATATACATAGGTATTTTCCAACTAATTTTAAGCTGATCTAAAAAATCATTTGGCAAGAAAAAAAAATTATAAGACTTGGCCCTATGTTTGGTATAAGGCTGCAAAAATTGGGCCAAGTCTTATAAATTTTTTTTCTTGCCAAATGATTTTTTAGATCAGCTTAAAATTAGTTGGAAAATAACTATGTATATATAAAAATTTTATCTGAATAAATTTCAGTCAATAAATTGAGAATTATTTGGAAGAATGTTTCTTTGTAAGTATCAATTGAAAATAGAAAAAGGTGGATAAATTTAATATACGACATGGTATTTCTTCAACGTGTGACAAAATTATAGTTTTTAATCGAAAATATTTTTTTTCTAAGACTAGACTATCTACAAAATGTTTTCTTCACTTGTTTAAATATTGTTTAATCAAACTATATAAAGTGTGGCCAGCCTAAAATGGAAAACCTTCTCATCAATTTTGAAAAGACTATTAAGATTTCTATTTTTGAGGTACGATTATTAAACTATACATCAAAAAAAAAATTAAAATACTGAAAGATGAAATTCGAGACCGACAACCCAGAAATTTAAATATTTCACATTTAAAAACCCCAAACTTGCTAATATTGTTACAAAATATTCTATAAACAACAAAACATACGTTATTTAATAATGCAAACAGTTATCGAAGAATTACTTGAAGAAAAGGATGAATAATGGTAATAAAAGAACCTTCCGAAGACTTCATAATAGAATTATTTATTTATTTCACCTAGAAAACTACAACTAAAACGGAAAACCGTCTCTTCAATTTTGAAAAGACTATTCAGATTTACGTTTTTGAAATATAATTATTAAACTATACATAAAAAAAAATTAAAATACTGAAAGATGAAATTCAAGACCGACAACCCAGAAATTTAAATATTTCACATTTAGAAACCCCAAACTTGCTAATATTGTTAAAAAAAATTCTATAAACAACAAAATATACGTTATTTAATAATGTAAACAGTTATCGAACAATTACTTGAATAATGGTAATAAAAGAACTTTTCGAAGACATTATAATACAATTAATTATTGATTTCACCTAGAAAACCACAACTAAAATGGAAAACCTTCTCTTCAATTTTGAAAAAAACTATTCAGATTTCTATTCTAGAAATATTACTACCAAACTATACATCAAAAAAAATTTCTGAAAGATGAAATTTGATACCGACAACCCAGAAATTTAAATATTTCACATTTAAAAACCCCAAACTTGCTAATATTGTTACAAAATATTCTATAAACAACAAAACATACGTTATTTAATAATGCAAACAGTTATCGAACAATTACTTGAAGAATAAGGATCAATAATGGTAATAAAAGAACTTTCCGAAGACTTCATAATACAATTATTTATTGATTTCATCTTGAAAACCACAACTAAAACGGAAAACCTTCTCTTCAATTTTGAAAAGACTATTCAGATTTCTATTTTTGAAATATAATTATCAAACTATACATAAAAAAATTTAAACACTGAAAGATGAAATTCGACACCAACAACCCAGAAATTTAATATTTCACATTTAGAAACCCCAAACTTGCTAATATTGTTACAAAAAAATTCTATAAACTACAAAATATACGTTATTTGATATAGTAAACAGTTATCGAACAATTACTTGAAGAATAAGGATCAATAATGGTAATAAAAGAACTTTCCAAAGACTTCATAATACAATTATTTATTGATTTCACCTAGAAAACCACAACTAAAACGGAAAACCTTCTCTTCAATTTTGAAAAGACTATTCAGATTTCTATTTGTTAAATATAATTATTAAACTATACATAAAAAAAAATTTAAATACTGAAAGATGAAATTCGAGACCAACAACCCAGAAATTTAAATATTTCACATTTAAAAACCCCAAACTTGCTAATATTGTTACAAAAAAATTCTATAAACTACAAAATATACGTTATTTGATATAGTAAACAGTTATCGAACAATTACTTGAAGAATAAGGATCAATAATGGTAATAAAAGAACTTTCCGAAGACTTCATAATATAATTATTTATTGATTTCATCTAGAAAACCAAAACTAAAGTGGAAAACCTTTTCTTCAATTTTGAAAAAACTATTCAGATTTCTGCTTTAGAAATATTTCTATCAAACTATACATAAAAAAAAAATTAAAATACTGAAAGATGAAATTCAAGACCGACAACCCAGAAATTTAAATATTTCACATTTAGACACCCCAAACTTGCTAATATTGTTACAAAAAATTTTATAAACAACAAAATATACGTTATTTAATAATGTAAACAGTTATCGAACAATTACTTGAAGAATAAGTATCAATAATGGTAATAAAAGAGCTTTTTGAAGACTTCATAATACAATTATTTATTGATTTCACCTAGAAAACCACAACTAAAATGGAAAACCTTCTCTTCAATTTTGAAAAAAACTATTCAGATTTCTCTTTTAGAAACATTACTATCAAACTATACATCAAAAAAAAATTAAAATACTGAAAGATGAAATTTGATACCGACAACCCAGAAATTTAAATATTTCACATTTAAAAACCCCAAACTTGCTAATATTGTTACAAAATATTCTATAAACAACAAAACATACGTTATTTAATAATGCAAACAGTTATCGAAGAATTACTTGAAGAAAAGGATGAATAATGGTAATAAAAGAACCTTCCGAAGACTTCATAATAGAATTATTTATTTATTTCACCTAGAAAACTACAACTAAAACGGAAAACCGTCTCTTCAATTTTGAAAAGACTATTCAGATTTACGTTTTTGAAATATAATTATTAAACTATACATAAAAAAAAATTAAAATACTGAAAGATGAAATTCAAGACCGACAACCCAGAAATTTAAATATTTCACATTTAGAAACCCCAAACTTGCTAATATTGTTAAGAAAAATTCTATAAACAATAAAATATACGTTATTTAATAATGTAAACAGTTATCGAACAATTACTTGAATAATGGTAATAAAAGAACTTTTCGAAGACATTATAATACAATTAATTATTGATTTCACCTAGAAAACCACAACTAAAATGGAAAACCTTCTCTTCAATTTTGAAAAAAACTATTCAGATTTCTATTTTAGAAATATTACTACCAAACTATACACCAAAAAAAATTTCTGAAAGATGAAATTTGATACCGACAACCCAGAAATTTAAATATTTCACATTTAAAAACCCCAAACTTGCTAATATTGTTACAAAATATTCTATAAACAACAAAACATACGTTATTTAATAATGCAAACAGTTATCGAACAATTACTTGAAGAATAAGGATCAATAATGGTAATAAAAGAACTTTCCGAAGACTTCATAATACAATTATTTATTGATTTTACCTAGAAAACCACAACTAAAACGGAAAACCTTCTCTTCAATTTTGAAAAGACTATTCAGATTTCTATTTTTGAAATATAATTATCAAACTATACATAAAAAAATTTAAATACTGAAAGATGAAATTCGACACCAACAACCCAGAAATTTAATATTTCACATTTAGAAACCCCAAACTTGCTAATATTGTTACAAAAAAATTCTATAAACTACAAAATATACGTTATTTGATATAGTAAACAGTTATCGAACAATTACTTGAAGAATAAGGATCAATAATGGTAATAAAAGAACTTTCCAAAGACTTCATAATACAATTATTTATTGATTTCACCTAGAAAACCACAACTAAAACGGAAAACCTTCTCTTCAATTTTGAAAAGACTATTCAGATTTCTATTTGTTAAATATAATTATTAAACTATACATAAAAAAAAATTTAAATACTGAAAGATGAAATTCGAGACCAACAACCCAGAAATTTAAATATTTCACATTTAAAAACCCCAAACTTGCTAATATTGTTACAAAAAAATTCTATAAACTACAAAATATACGTTATTTGATATAGTAAACAGTTATCGAACAATTACTTGAAGAATAAGGATCAATAATGGTAATAAAAGAACTTTCCGAAGACTTCATAATATAATTATTTATTGATTTCATCTAGAAAACCAAAACTAAAGTGGAAAACCTTTTCTTCAATTTTGAAAAAAACTATTCAGATTTCTATTTTAGAAACATTACTATCAAACTATACATCAAAAAAAAATTAAAATACTGAAAGATGAAATTTGATACCGACAACCCAGAAATTTAAATATTTCACATTTAAAAACCCCAAACTTGCTAATATTGTTACAAAAAATTCTATAAACAACAAAATATACGTTATTTAATAATGTAAATAGTTATCGAACAATTACTTGAAGAATAAGGTTGAATAATGGTAATAAAAGAACTTTACGAAGACTTCATAATAGAATTATTTATTGATTTCAACGATTCAGATTTCTATTTTTGAAATATGATTATTAAACTATACATGAAGATGAAATTCGAGACCAACAACCCAGAAATTAAAATTTTTCACATTTAAAAACACCAAACTTGTTAAAATTCTATAAACAACAAAATATACGTTATTTAATAAATAATTATAACAAAGGAACAATTTTGGATTCTGTGTTATTCAATCTTTGTATAAATGAATTGTTTTCAGTGAGCAGTACTGGATATATACAATTAGAGTCGCACATGATACAGCCATTATTTATGAAATAGATAATTGGTATGATTTGAAATAGTTGAAAATGATCTAAGATTAATTAAGAATTGGTTTCATCATAAATTACTTACTCTAAATTTTAATAAAACATAATTAGTCATTTCTTAATTCTAGAGACCATAAGAGACTAGAGAAACTAGAGATTGTGCTTTAATAACTTTAAGTGTTTAAAAAGTTTATGTATAATGGAAAGGCCACAACCGGAAAGCACCTTATTTTTTGAAAAGCAAAGAGGGATATATAATAGGGGATAGGGAAGAAAAAATAAATAGATTTGCACAGTATTTTGAGGAATTACTAATTGATGGTGAGGAAGAACTAGGCGAAAATGATAATGAAATGGAGGAAGAAAATTGTGATGAGGAAGATCTAGCCATAACGGTCCCAAAAAAACTGGAGGTGACAGAATGCTTAAAACATATGAAGAATAATAAGAGTGCAGGAGAAAACAATATTCCAATAGAAATTTTAAAATATGGAGGCGAACAATTAACGGAGAGAATATGGCAGTTGTTGAAACAAGTATGGCGAGGAGAAAAAATCCCTAAAAATTGGAACGAGGCATTAATAATTCCAATCCACAAAAAAGGTCCCAAGGAAGAATGCGATAACTACCGCGGAATAGCACTTTTAGATGTAACATACAAAGTTCTGGCAAAAATACTAAAAAATCGATTAGACAAATACCATTATGAAACAACTTCAGGAGAATGCTTACGAACAAAATCTAAGTCTGCATATGCTATTCATCGATTACAGACAGGCCTATGATACTATTAAAAGAAAAAAAATGTATGAGGCAATGAGAAAGTTAAAAATACCAGGTAAATTGAGTAGACGAAATGACCATACGAAAAACCGAGAGCAAAGTAATTTTGGAGGGCAGTACTTCTAATGAATTCAAGATAGAGAATGGTCTGAGACAAGGAGACCCATTATCCACAACCCTCTTTAACCTAGTTCAGGAAATTATACTAAGAGAAAGTGGTATAAAAACCCGAGGTTTAATTTATGGGAATAAACATAAGTGTCTAGCATATGCGGACGACATAGTACTTATGGCAAGATCCAGGAAAGAACTGCTAAGCGTATTTAAGCTACTAGAAGAGAAGGCAAGAGAATATGGTCTAGTGATCAACGAGAAAAAAACAAAATACATGGTAATGAAGGATAATGAAAAAACCGATATTATTATAAATTGTTATGGAAACAAAAGCTACAAAATAGAAAAAGTGGAACAAATCGAATATTTAGGAGTCACTATTACAATGTCTATCCACTTCATAGATTTTATGTATAATTAGGTATAGTGTTTTCTTATTTACCAAAACATATGTTGAGGTAAATTCGTTCATCTCTGGCATACATTTTTTAGTATTTATAATTAACAAATTGGCTTTCATAAGTTGTTCGGGATACTAATGTTCAATTTGGGTTTAATACTACTGATTAACTGATTATAGAATTCATTTTTATAGGAGAAATTGATAACATATTTGAAAAACTTATTTAAATTTGACGTTATAAAATGGCAAATGACATTTGTGTTGTGACGTCAACTGACGCAGTTGTGAGGACGATACAATTCGATGATTTTAGGAACGGTGCTCGAGAATATCAATTTTAGGAACTATTCGCAAATACAGCAATCACAGGCTTGCGTATGCATGACGTTGGGAACGATGTCAAGAATAGTGCCTCGGTTCGAGATTCGGGGCGGATGAAACTCAATCATCGACCACCACACCTGCAAGAAATGAATCACCGGTAGCGACATTGATTTTTTTAGCGAAATATCGAAACCACACATGAGAAACCTTAAAGTTTAGAAATATTTTTACAAAAGTTACAACTTTTATTTTTTAGAACTGAATATCTTTTTAATAAATACATGGAAAATTATCATTGATGCTGCAAATGGAAGATCATATATGAATTATATGGCAAATGTATGCATACTTTGCCCGTAGATAATATACTTTTTAACTAATTTAAAAAAATAGAATTGCGGGGAGAGGAGAAAGACGAAATTTTCGGTATAAGAGTGTCTGTCGTCTAGCGCAAAAATATATAAAAGAGGGCGGAGTCGAGACGTGACATGGTGCGAGTGACGAGCAGTCACTCTTGATCTATGGAACAACTAAGAAAAACAGCAGCTCTTTCAAAATCTTATACAGTTTATTTGATGAAACAATGATAGTGCCAATCAACCAATAAAAATTAATGATCAAATCGACTTAATATAAAAAACCTTATCAACGTGCTCGTTGAGAGATTAACAACATCGCGTCAAAAGTAGTCAAGTAGTCAGAGATGATGCTTATGTCCTTATCATCGAAACTGCTATTGAGGAATCAAAGGACTGTCGGCATCATAGGAGAAGATATTGATTTGCTAGTTATTTTAAAGGGACGGACTAAAACTAAACTAAAACACAACTAGATTCCACTAAAAGTTTTGATAAATATCCCCGTTGTAAAGAACACATTTTATTCTTACTTTTAGTCGTTGTGACACGTCAAGTTTAATGCTCACCAGCTGGCTTTCTACACCAGGTGACGTGGTAGCACCAGCTCTTTATCTTTCAGTTATCTTGTGAATGGTTCAGTTCACCTAGACAGGTTGCAGCTTTCTTACCATGGCCTTCCAGGTCGCCGGAGACTTCTTGCTTTTGGGGCACATTAAGGACATTGTTTATATACTTCCACTACCAAATACTAGACACTTTTAGCTTGTCATAAGTTTTTACATGTATCCGTATTGGAGTTACGTTGACGTAAAGAAGTTGCCAAGAAAACGTAATTGCCTATCTTGTGATAAGGATTCTATCTCAAAGTTGTATCTTTTGGAAACATCACCATTACTGAAATATTTTTTACTTCAAAAAAAAATAAGGAAATGGGTTGATAACTATTTTTTATCCAAAAATAAAAAAGGAGAGTTTGGAAGGTCATTTGAAGAATTGAGGAGAAATGATGAAAACATTTTTGAATACACGAGAATGACTCACTCAACATTCGACTATATATTAGAGAATGTTGAGAGTCGCATTTCTAAGTACTCGAATTTTCGGGAGTGTATATCGCAAAAGCATAAGCTGATAGTAACATTAAGGTAAGTAAAATCAATTTTTCATAAACACATTAAACACATATTTTTATTCATAACTTAGTCAAAATTATTTGGCTGAAAGTTGGTTAAATATCCTGCTGCAGTATTATCAGTATAATTATTAATATAATGAGATGTATTGAAGTTAGAATCATTTGTTTGCTGTGTAGGAGTCGGTGGCTGTGAAAACTCTGTTGAGGTCTCACGCAATACTCGCCATTTTTGACGCACAACATCTTCTGAAAAGAAAATTTGGAATACTTTATTCGTTCATTTTTTTAACAATTGCATGATTTATTTTTTATATAAATTGACGAGATTTGGGGTTACTTTTCTTGGATGTTTTATGTCCAGAACTTTAAAATAAAATACATACATATTTTCATGAAAATATACCAATCAATTCAAAAGTTAAGGGGGGACCTGACTAGATACGCACTGTTTAATATATCTAGGAGAGGTAACCCAGAAATATATTCATTGTCCAAAAGAAGTAAAATGAAAAAAAAACAATAAACATTTTTTAAGAAAAACGTAGATTATAATTTTTTTTGTTTTAGGTATCTTGCAACTGGAGTTTCTATTCGATCATTGACATTTTCATTTCGAATGTCACATACAACTATTCGACAAGTGGTTTATGAAACCTGTGAAGTTATATGGAACACTTTATACCAAAAGCATATGTCTTTTCTAACAGAGTCAATGCTGAACAGTTTTATAAACAATGGAAATTTCCCAATTGTGTAGGAGCATTGACGGCAAGCACATTCGAATTAAATGCCCTGGAATATCTGGATCATTCTATTTCAATTATAAAAAATATTTTTCGATTGTGCTTCAAAATTTGGTTGATGCGAACTACAAGTTTATAACTATTGAAGTTGGAAGTTATGGAAAACAAAGTGATGGTGGTATTTTCACTGCGTCATCGCTCTACCACAATCTTGAGCAAAATACATTTGGTGTCTGGTACAAATATTTGTGTTCCACATGTTTTAGTAGGAAACGCAGCCTATCCATTAAAGGAGTATCTAATGAGGCCTTTTCTGGACAAAATCTGTCACAGGAGCAAGACAATTTTAATTACTGCTTTTCTCGAGCAAGGCGCCTTGTCGAATGCGCCTTTGGCATAATTACGTCAAAATGGAGAAAACGGAAATTGAAACTGCTCCTGCTAAAGTTGATTTAATTGTTAAATAAATATTCTCTGAAATTTTTTCAAGTAAAAAAAAAATTATGGGTGAGAACCTAGTGTCCATGGATTCGTCATGACCGAAAACCTTTAATTACAGATCCTTATGAAAATCGTATAGTAACTACTATTTTTAAAACTCCCAAATAATACGATTTTTGTAATGTTTATTTTTATAAGCCTGGTCAAAAATTTTAGCCCCTATCCAAGAAGTATAATTTCCATCAAAATTTCGAAAATTCGATGCTCAATAATTTTTTCACAACTCTGTATATTATATTCAGCATATACTACGAAGAATGTGACGTCACGGTCAAGAATCACTGAACAAATTATAGAAACGTACATCATCGAAAGCTCTCCGCATCCGTTAATGAATTGAACGACCACCTGAATGTGTTATGTGACCATGGGGGGCACATAGAACATTTATTGAGTATTTCGTGGCTATTTTCATATACCATTCATATATGTGAGTATAAAAATACTTTTGAAAAAATCGAGTTTTGAAAATTAATTATTCTGTTGTAGTAACAGTGTACTATTATTTAATTCAAATTTATTTCTAGATAGAAAATTTTCAAAATTGAATTCCCGTCGGCTAAAAATATATTAATGTATTGGGTTTCATGAGGCAGAATGAAGTAGGGGACATGTACATCACTGTCAGACTTCAATCAAGTTATTCACCCTCGTGACAAACCCTATGCATGCACAAATTTAATAAAATTCTTAAAGAACATATAACTCCTCTTAGAATTGAAATGTCTAAATTGGAGCTCTTCTAATTGCATGGCGCAGCTGTCGAATTTTCCTAGAAATAGCTGGGTATCATTGGCCCAACTTAATGATATTGAAAAAAACTAATAATTTCATAATTTCATTATTTTACGCTCGGTTGTTTATAAAATAATGTTGGTGTATATATATATATATATATATATATATATATATATTATTGTTTGAATTATATTAATTTATTTATACTTTTAATTTAATTTTATTATATCTTTGATTTAATAAAAATTTTTTTATTTGCCCAGTATATTTAAGAAATTGTTTAAGTTCAATAATTCCACACAGTGCACCTACCTTTATATCTCTTTTTATTATTATTTTTTAATGAGCACTCAGCTTCTCAGGATCTTAAGTTCATAAGGTTAAATATTCATATGATTATTTCTAATAAGCGCCAAATCTTGATATTGAATTTTGATTAAGAAATTGTGAAATGAAATATTTTTGTTAAATGAATTTTTACAAAACGGTCCTGTGTTCGGAGATCCCTCGTGGTGTATGTTAAACTCCAAACAGTCCAAACACCACTACCAACTGATACAAATTAAACGCTTTGGAATGCATTCTACAGACAGTATAATTGATTCTTTCCGAAGGAAAAGATTTGTTTAATTTATACAAGAAAATACATCATTCTTTTCTATCATAAATTGAAAAAAAGAACTTATCTACAATGACCTTTCATACGACACACATTCACACAAATGATTTTGATTACTTTTTTAATCTCTATTTTAATTGTGCCCGAATTAACTCGATGGGATTGAAAATATAAAAATAATGAGGAAGTCTCACTATAGAGTGTCCATGTTGTTCAGCGATACTCTCTAGGCCGTATAATTTTTTAAATTTCTTTGTCTGTAAAACTTCAATCGGTTGTTGTTTTGTACAAGAATCTTCAAAGTACAAATTATTATCCATTAAAAAATTTTGTAGTTCGGTCTTCTTGTAGCTTTTATTTGGTATTTTATTGAGCTGTCGTGAATGATAAGAAACGTTGTCAAGAACTACAACACTATTTGGCTCTAAGCTTTAAGAAGACAGACGTGTCTAGTCACGGGACTAACAAAACGGTTTCCTGCTTCTAATGTAAAATGTTAGTAATATAGTAATTTAAGTTAGTAATTTGTTATAGTGTGTAGAGTCAGTGACATGGTCAGGTAAATAAAAATACTGCTAGACATTGTCACTTAGACAATTAAACATTTAACAAGATTTATTTTCTGGTACACGACGATATTTATCTTAGCAATTAAGTAAATCATCTAAACAAAACTGAGTTTAATTTGCCTTATGGCTGGTCCTTCATCTACTTTGTCCCGCCCGCAATGAATCTATTGGAGGGATTCTGCTACTTGTTGAAAGTGCAATAATTGAAGTAGTCGGCCGTACACAGCCCATTCTACCACATCCCGCTAGAGTTATCGAAGAAATTGTTCCCCTCCACAGACATTTACATTATGGCCGGCATTTGTCAATTTATTTCTTATTATTTCAATCGTTAGTAACTCATTACTTTTGTAACAGTCATCAGTCATATATGGTGATTTTTAATAATTTTATTCTATCTAAAGGTTTGATCGATCCCGTATCACATGTCTTCTTGCGTTTGGGCCCACTCTTGCCTATTTTACGTATAGTTGAAGGGGAACTTGTGTTAAATCAGATACTGCTTGAATTAATTCTGTTTCTTCATAGAAACCAAACTTTTTCCGTAGATTCTTATACACATTCAAACATATTTTCTGTGATTCCAAATTTACATGACGTCGAATCCTGTTTTCACTTCGATCACAATTATTTAAATTTTCATTGTTGTTACACACAATATTTTGGACCGAACTCGATATTTCCCAAAGATGTCACTTTGTAAATATTTAATTTTTCACCAAAAATATACTTGCTATATATTATATATGTATACTTACACAAATTCCTCTGAAAAACACTACACTCTTTCTTGATGTCAGCCTACCAACTAAAGAATGAGTGTGGGTTATCTGTGGTGAACATCTGTTGTGTTGCCATCTCAAAATATACTTACAGTTCAGTAAAAGATGGGAAAAATAATGAGTTATTTGAAATTTATATTCCTAATTCTTCCTAATAAAACGAGATATAAGGTAGTGTTAATTGTCTGGTGTTATGTTTAAGATGTTTTTAAATATAAATAGGTTAATGTTGATTAAAGCAATGTATTTTGTTCCATACATTAACGCTAAGTATCTTAAAAAGTAGGCTGGCGGTCCATAATTGCGGGTTAAAAATAATCGTTAGACAGTCGATAAATGTATTTGATAATTATAAAATTATTGAATAAATTTTAACGATTATTAGTTGACATTATAATATTAAATGAATATATCGTCAAATAAGCATTTTAAATTATAATATTGACTGGACTATGACGGTATTCAAGTCAAACGATAAGCCGAAACCTTAAAGTTCGCACTATATCTCTTACGCCTACTATACAATACTTAAAATCAGAATCCGCTCATTACCTAGTCACTAAAATTCTGGCAAAAATACATGCTCCCTTTATTTACAGCACAAATAGCAGAGATAAACTAAGAAACAATTGAAAGCATTTTATTTTATCTAATGGCTGTTAGGCGTTCACCATAGTATATTGTAAAACAAATGTTGACTCATTTTGTAGTACGAGTGCAGTTTGCGTAACAAACCGCGAAGCGGTGAGTTACGCAAAGCACGAGTACTACAAAATGTCATTGTGATAAGAGTTTTACATACTATTTTTTATAATGAACATGCAAAAATGTTTATTATGAAAATATAATTGCAATATTAGGGATTTTTGTGCTTCTTTATTTATGTTGGTAACCCTCACATATACAAGTGAGTTGACAGAAGTTTTAAATTTGAATGTTCATTAAGTTACTAATACATAGTTCGGAATTTATGAATATGGAACTAAATAGCGAATTATCATGCACTCCACCAGAACTTCGCAATATTACTGATTATGAAATTAATTATTTACTACCTGAAAAATCTAAGCAAAAATATGTTTATGGTATTTATGTTTTGATTTGCTGCCATTTACGTTCATAATTCTCTCATTTGTTCTGCACGTGACAAACTTTCAATGCTGAAAAATTGGAATTTGAAATACATACGATTGACATTACAAATCATGACTTACCTTAGAATTATACAGGGTGTCCCGGGATTAATGGGAAAAAAGTCGGGAGCGTATAACCTGAGCTAAAATAATGTTAGTACTTCATATAAACTTTTTCTATGCAGGCCCTCGTTTTCGAGTTATAGGCCTCCAAAGTTTTAATTTTGAATTTGGTTTTTATTTTTATTTTTTGTACTAGTTATTTGATCTTTATAAAATTTACGCAAAGCTATAATGTACGTGTTTGTTTATTTTGGTAAGGTAAACAGATTTACAGTAGTGCATTGAAGCCAGGGACAGACTACTCGCAATAGTTAGTGATCCAAAAAATTTGCAGGGATGGCACACCCTGTATGAAATTATCGAAATTCACTTCCCACACATTAAGCTAACGAAGAGGTACTCTTGTTGGAATTCGATAAAATAAGCCGTTTGGCTAATATTTTATTAATGCACTACGTACCAATTTGCGCATTCACCATTTTTATAAGTACATAACGAGGTAAAACGAACTTATTAATAGATGTCCAAGATTTACCTACAGTACTACAAAAAAATAATTTAACGATAGCAGAAGATGAAAAACATAAACGACTTATTAATTCGAAAGTTGGTAAAAACTTTTTTTATAATTCGCGTATAAAATAGACTTCATTATAACATTGTTTACAGTGTCACAATGAAGCTCTTTGAACACTGTTATAGTCATTTTTAGTGTACAGTTGGTTATTGTATTTAGTTATATTTTTATTCGACATTTGACTTTAACCTTGACACAAATTATAAATAAAATGGTCTAGCGTTGTTCTAGCTAGCAAATTATTATATTAAAGGTAAATTAGAATGAATTATATATTAAAAATATTAATTAATAAATTACGCTAAGGTTTATTTATCAATGATTTGTCAATTGTTTATTTTTATATTGTATAGGATCAATATATAGGTACACATAACGTTCGATTTTTGGGATACAGAAATAATTCTGTTCATGATATAATATAAATAGATCACAAGAGCATATACGAAGAAGCTCTTTTTCAAAAAAATAATCATCCTCTTTTTGCTTAAATGAAAGTTTGTTTACAATTTACACAATTATTCGGTTAAAATATGTCAAAAGTCAGAAGTGCTGAATAAAACCATCTGTGATCTGACCAATTAGGAATCTACAGAATTGCCAACTTAAATTCAAACCACTCCTCAGAGTTTAAAAACAGGGATTATATGAAATTCTATTTTATTTAAATAATTAAATAAATGCGAATTATAAAAAATATTGTGTAAAGCTTGTGCCACAATGACTTTCTGTAGTACTCGTGATTTGCACAACTCACCGCTTCGCGGTTCGTTGTGCAAACTTCACTCGTACTACAAAACGAGTCATTGTGACACTTGTTTTACAAATAACTATTATAAGTGTTTTTACCGTTTATCAAGTTACCATAGGATTAGTTGTCAAACGTTGTGTGGAATAGTTCGTAGTCAGTACTTGTCAATAATTCATAAGTCCTTAATTTAACAGTTACAATGGAAGAATTCGCTTTCATTGAGTACGCAGATATGCATCTAATGTATGGACTGGCTTCTCGAAACTGTTTAGAGGCCAGAAGGCTTTGTGAAGAACATTTTGCAAACAGAGCATTGCCAGACAGACGTATGTTTGAGCGTATTGATCTCAGATAACGAGAAACAGGTATGAATAAGTAAATCTAATTTTCCATGTATACAAAACAAAATTTTAAATTTTAGGAAGATTTTCGCCAAAAAAAGGTGGAGAAGGTCCAGTACGAAGCATACGTACTGTGGCAGTTGAACAAGACTTGTTAAATGCAGTTGATAATGAACCATCAACGAGTTTTCGAAAATTATCAAGAGAACATAACGTCTCGAAATCAGTTGTTCATCGCGTCCTAAAAGAACAGCTGTTATATCCTTTTCACATGAAAAAAGTACACAGTATGACAGTGGCTGATTATCCTGCACGACTTGAGTATAGCCAGTGGTTTCTGCGACAACAACAAGCAGACAATACATTTATTAGTAACGTTCTCTTTACGAACGAATCCGGTTTCACCAGAGATGGAATCATAAATTCTCATAATATGCATTTATGGGATGATGTGAATCCACATGGCATTATCCAAACTAGGAGCCAGCATAGATTCATAACACCTGTGCAAACAAGGCAAGATATAATTGACAGAATTGTGTTACACTGCAATGTTATTAGAAATAATGTGGGATTGCTCTTTCAAGTGCAAAGAAACAACCTTCGTAGACTTAGAAGGTGCGTGGAAGTGGGAGGAGCTCATATTGAACATTTATTAGAATAACGTTAGTTTTTGTTGTTGTTTTGGAATTAGTTTTAGTCTACTGTTTTATAACTTCTGTTTTTTTGAGGTTTTCTTAATGGTTTAATAATGTTATGTTCGTAATTTTGATTAAAAGCAAGTAAATCCTGAACATCGTATTAATAAGTTAGTTAGGTAGATTTGTACGTAGTGCATTAATAAAACTGTAAATATTAGCCAAACGGCTTATTTTATCGAATTCCAATAAGAGTACCTTTTCGTTAGCTTAATGTGTGGGGAAGTCAATTTCGATAATTTCATACAGGGTGTACCATCCCTGCAAAATTTTTGGATCACTAACCATTGCGAGTAGTCCGTCCCTGGCTTCAAGGCACTACTGTAAAACTGTTTACCTTTCCAAAATAAACATACACGTACATTATAGCTTTGCCGTAAATTTTATAAAGATCAAATAACTAGTACAAAAAATAAAAATATAAACCAAATTCAAAATTAATACTTTGGAGGCCTATAACTCGAAAACGAGGGCCTGCATACATAGAAAAAGTTTATATGAAGTACTAACATTATTTTGGCTCAGATTATACGCTCCTGACTTTTTCCCATTCGTCCCGGGAGACCCTGTATATTGTTTATATTTAAGATTATTGTTTTTATTTAAATTATTTAAATTCTTCAAAATTTGTCAAGTGTCCACCGTCCAATGCCAGTTTTAAATGTCAGTTTATCAGCCATGAGTTAAACAGTGCCTACAACTGTATAGAAAGTTACCAAAAATAATGGTGAAATGGTTATTTTGTGACGCTGTTTTCCATGTCACAAAGTAAATTTTGTATACGTGAATTATAAAAAAAATTATTTTAATATTTCTCCCGGAAAGAAACAAAATAATTCACAATAAAAGCGGCACGTGCCTTTATCGGTATCGGGTCGGGGGCATGCTTGTATTTTCTCTTCGACTTGGTGGCGCCTGCTCCCGCCGATCATTAGTATACTTATATTATCTATACCGATTGCGGCCTTTTCATTCCGTAAAAGCAAGAGTCTATATTCCTAATAACTATAATAACATCATATCGGCTTAAATCACTGTTTTTCCTTCACATAATATTTGTAAATACTGTAAACATGGGGAGAATCATCCTGTATAACAAATTACTTTTTACATTGTAACGTTTAAACTATAGAAAGCGGTCGTTCACATTGATACAATGAAAAACCACTTATCTAAGCGGTCTGGTTGCAGAAAGAAAAAAATAATAATTGCGTCAAAATAACGAAATTTTGCGGAATCAAATAAAAATTCAATTGTTAATCGAGGTAAAAAACCTATTACACAATTACGTCGAACGATAAGTTCCACAAATCAAAAAGTAACAGGTACAAAAAAAAGATTGCTGACTAGGGAGAAAGGTCGAAAACGGCTAAGGTTAGGTTAGGTTAGGCAGTTGGTAAAAACTCGCGGTCGGGAACGGTCTAGTTTTTTTTTGGGTTTCGCGGATAGCGGTTTTTGAGGAGTCCGGAGTTTCAGTAATCTATAATTAAAGTAGGGTTTTAGCAATCTGGTATAATTTTTTTTTTCAAAAGGGGAAAAGAAGATTACAAGGGAGCGTCTACTGTACGCGCTCTGAACGGGTTTCTTTTTTTGTTCGAAACGCGGATCGCGTCCGTCGGCGTTTTTGTGAACACCCAGTCCGGGAATTGGTAAGTCTGATTTCAAAATTATACCAACTGTGTATTATGATTTTTTTTGTAGTTTGGTCAGATTATTAACATTGCCAGCCCGCTTTCTATGATACTATATATAATTTAATTTGTGTTATGATAGTTCATATCGCATACAAGTATTTAATGGTGATATCTCATCGTATGAATTAGGAATAGGGAACACATTTGAGGTTGAATATTAAATTGTTAATATCAAAGTTCATATATAGGGTACGCGAAAATATGCAGGTTCTGGCGATTATTTTTAAAATAACAAATTTCTTTTTATTCTGCGAGTCATTCGCGTTGATTTAAAAGGGTATCTCAAGTTTTCTCTCGATCCTATCACTGGTTTTATTTAATTACAGTGACAAGACTCTATATAACGATTATTCCTGACGCTTTGTCAATTTGGTGTAATTTATTTTTCTTATTTTTTTTTATTAAACTCGTTTATGAAATCATTGTCGGTTAATTTATTTTCTCAACCAGGAGAGCAGGAATACCTAACATATACACATAAGAGCTACACCTAAAATTTTTCCTCAGCACACCCCTCTAACTGACGTAACCCCATAACACAAGAACTCTCATTACCAACGACAACTGGTAGCAGCGGAAGCCGAAGTCAGCTCTTTCGGATATTCTTTACAGGAGCCGTCGACTCCTCTTTCCCACGGAATCGTGGGTGGTGACAGCCAGCTACGCTGCCTTCTCGGTCCATTAGGGACGTTTTGACAGCAGAGTTTTTTATGTTATTACAACTGGTGATAGAATTTTTTTTATTTAGGATCATAGTGGAATCTATTGATTATTACAGTGGTGACCGCGGTATTTTTAGTTTTATGGCGAACAGTTTTTTTAGGTTATCACAGAATTACTTAGGTTATTACATTTTGGTGACAGCGGTTGTCAAGCCGTACCCCATGCGAGGTGATCTGTGCAGCCTCACCCCAGGGAGGGTGACGGTGGTTGTCCAGAACCATTTCCCCGTGAGAGGTGGAACCGGTGGTCCGGAACCACACCCCACGAGCGGTGGCAGGCGTTTCGGCTACCATGCCAGGGACGGGAAATGACGGTTCGCGACCGGGGTCTGGTGTCGCGCAGCATAGAGCCTTCGGGACCAGAGCTTCTACTAGATCAAGACCAGTGTGCGTGGTGAAGAGTCACATCCTGCACGAGGTGTCACTGCTGGCGCAGAACACACTGGATCTAGACCAGAGAAGGTCGAGAAAAAATCCATACTCAGGCAAGGTTAAGGACCTACCTGAGGTGAGCATGCCGAATGGCGTAAAGGTGGAATACTTTGATCAACTAAGGAGTGACAACGGAGTTTTCTTTAACCAGGGTCTAGTAATTGCGCAACACAGTGCCTTAAGGACCATAGCATCTGCTAGACCAAGACCAGTGTGCGTGATGAAGAATCGCACCCTGCCTGACGTGTAGCACAGCTACTGCAAAGCACACTGGATCTGGACCAGACGGGGTCGAAAAAATAATCCTACTCAGGAACATCGGCTGAGTTGATAGCTGCTTCACCATGAGATTATCTTTCGGGATTATTACATTTTGTAAATTAGATTATCTTATAGGTATTACAGAGGGTTGCCTTTTATGTTTCGGGATTTGTCAACCCTAGTGTTGCAATCTGGCAACTAACAGCTCTATCGTAAAGTTGAACATTTTTGAGGTTATACGTACTCAGAACGTTTTGACATACGAGCGCTATTTGTGTTGTTTACAGTAACTTGAAAGATTCATCTCGGCCCAAAAATGGAATTAAATCGTGAACATGTTCGTGCGATTAATTTTTACAACTTTAGACGTGAATTAACTCAGCAAAGTGCATGGATGAACTTAATTCAATTATTGGCGATGAAGCTCCATCAAGAATCAGTGTTTATCGATGTTATGGTGAATTCAATCGTGGTCGTAGTTCACTCCAAGACGAATTTCGTGAAGGTCGTCCAAAATCAGTTGTTGTTCCGAAAACCATTGATGCTGTGCGCGAACTGATATTGCAAGATCGCCATGTAACCTATCATGAGATTGAGACAACCTTAGGCATTAGTGGGACCAACATACATTAAATATTTGACTGTCAACAAAATTTGTTCGCGTTGGATCCCACACAATTTGTGAATCGCTCAAAAAAAGGCTCGTGTCGATTGGTCGAAAGAAATGCTCAAAAAATACGATCGCGGTGCTTTGAAACACGTCTATGACATTGTGACACATGATGAATCGTGGATTTACGCGTACGAGCCCGAAAATAAACAGCAGTCGACTGTATGGGTGTTTCAAGATGAGCCAAATCCAACAAAAGTTGTTCGCGCACGAAGCACTTCCAAGCAAATGGTCGCCTGTTTTTTTCGGAAAAACTGGACATGTCGCAACCGTATCACTAGAACAACGCAGAACAGTCAATTCTGAGTGGTACACAACCATTTGTTTGCCAGTTGTCTTCCAAGAAATCAGGAAAACCAACCGCCGAAGACGGATCACTCTTCACCACGACAATGCGAGCTCTCACATATCAGCTCAAACAACTGCATTTTTGAGCACCCAAAACATCGATTTGATGAGTCATCCGCCGTATAGTCCTGACTTGGCACCGAATGACTTATTTTTATTACCGTGCGTAAAAAACAAACTGAGAGGTCAACGTTTTTCGACACCTGAAGAAGCGGTTGCTGCATTCAGAATGCATGTTTTGGAGATACCTCAATCAGTGGCAAAAGTGCTTCGATAATTGGTTCAAACGCATGCAAAAGTGTATAGATCTTCACGGGGAATATTTTGAAAAACAATAAAATTATTTTCGATTATTAATAATATTTGTTTTTGTTCTCCAATCTCGAAATATAAAAAGCAACCCTCGTAATGATATTTTATATCGATATCGATATATGGTAGCGCCAGTGATTTTACATTCATCGGTGAAATATCGTGGTTACCGATATATCGACCAAGACTATTGAATAGGTATTCTAGATACCGTTCAAACGAGGTGTCACTTGCCATAAGGTCCCATTTAATATTATTGGTTTCAGTTGTCTACTGACATCATCGATGCCTATTACTTGACCTGTTACCTCTAGTAGAGAAGGTTACAATAGTTCATTTTCACGCTACAAATTTCATCAGTCAAAGTATCACCGTTCAAAAAAAAGAGTGGGGGAGGGGACTTTTGAGAAGCACTGTATAAGAGGAAAGCATAGCAACTGACTCTTGATAAAAGTCAAATGTAAACATGACAAATGTTTGTAGTGTCTCAACATCTTGATTTAATTTCAAATTTAACCTTCATGTGACGGACATCAAAATTTTACGAAAAGGACTAACTGGGGTTAGAGAAGACCCCATGCGTAAAATTGCAGAAATGCTGTATTTTTCTTTAAATTAAATATATAGAAAAGAAGTTTTATTAAAGTTTTACTATTAATCATTTATTATTCAAAAATCATCACGAAAAAATACAAAATGCCCTAATCACTAATACTACTAGCTACATTCATTTTAACATTTTTTACAAACTATCTCCGATTTTGAATGTTCTAGGCACAAAAAGTTATTACACCTAATACATATTTTTCTGTCTTTTCCTCTTTGACACATATGGCAGCGCCCCCTGGTAATGATTTGTTGTTCAGCTCTATGTTCTGTTGCATCCAGTAGTTCGGGAAAAACGTCTGTCATATGCCGTTTTCTATTCGTCTGAATGTATTTATTATTATATCGCCGGAAAACGTTTTTCTTTATGAGTTCTTTTCCTAGTCCCAAAATATACATTTTACGTTTATCCAAACTGTTTTTTCGCCAATCCGGGTTTTGCAGTAACCACAATTTATAAGCATTTATTCCTGCGATATCTATAAGATGCGAAAATATTGCCATTGGCCAGCGGTTTGACTTTCTCTGCACTGTATATTCTTTGGCCAACTTATCTGAAGTGTCGACAGCACCTTTTGTTTTGTTGTAATGAAGAATATTTTCTGGTTTATAGTGCTGTTCTTCTCCAGCTACTTTACTATCAGTATGCTCACTTGAAAGTAAGATGACAGCATGTTTTTGTTTTGGAACATAGGATACTAGCGTTCTTTGATTTCTAAAAGCAAACATACTTGAAAACTCTTTCTTGTACGATGCCGGTAGAAGTTCCCTGGGAATAAATGTTTTATTTTTCCGGAGGGTTCCACATAAAGTAATATTTTTTTTCCACAACTTGTCAGCAAGTTCTAAACTTGTAAAAAAGTTATCGATCGTTATTCCAAATCCGCCTTCCAAATGGTCTGTCAAATCTAGGACAACCCTTTGACCTTGACCCTTTTCCGCTTTGTTACCTTGTTTTCCTAAAAATTAATAGATACATAGGAATATAAAGTTTGCCTATATTGCTTTTCAAATAACTTACCCAAATAAACTTGCATGTTTGCAATATAAGAAGTGGTGCAGTCGACAAGAGCCCATTTTTTTTTTTTTTTTATTTACAAGCAAGTCGCATCTACCACTGGGGTAATTAGCGACACAAATATAGGTTGTTTATAGTTTAGTTAATATGTTAATGTCACTTAGATATTTAAAAAGGTTCTGTGTATTACAGTTTTCGCCAAGAACTTGGTCTAAATTGTTGCTGAGGTTGTTATCTTGTCTTGATTGTTGGAATTTTGGGCAATCGGTTATTAAATGTTTGACAGTAAGCTGGATCTTGCATAATTCACATTTTGGGGGTTCACTTTTAGTAATTAAGTAACTATGAGTAAGTTTGGTGTGGCCTATTCGTAACCTAGTCAGTTTAACTTGAGGCGATCTTTTGTTTATTGGCTGCGCTCGAGGTTTCACTTCCGGTTTCACGTCGCGTAGTTTCGATTGGGACGATTGCCATTCGATTTGCCACAATTTTAGCACTTTTGATTTAAGTAGCGGTTTTATGTTGTTATACACTACCGTTTGCACTTCACTCACGGTTTCACTAATTGCTGCTTGTCGTGATTTGCGGTCGGATTCTTCGTTTCCTTGAAGGCCAGTATGAGAAGGAACCCAAAGTATTTCCACAAAGTTATTGGATTGTTGCAACTGCGATAATTCGACTTTAATTTGGAGGGCTATTGGATGTGTGGGATAAAGTTGATTGATAATATGGATTGAGTTAAGAGAGTCTGTTATTATGAGGGATCTTGAAGTATTTTTTGTTTTTATGAGAGTAAGTGCTTGAAGAATGGCGTATAGTTCTCCAGTGCAGACGCTGCTTATTTCGGGTAACTTGAATTGTAGTGTACTGTTTTGCATGATCACTGCCGCGCCTACGCCATCAGAGGTTTTGGATGCGTCTGTATATGCGAGGTGAAATTGTGGATATTTGTCAAGTATGGAGGCAAATGTTTTCCTAATTAGGGTATGGGGGGTTTCTAATTTGTTAAATTTGCACAGTGAAGTGTCGCTGGGAGGGATATTGATTGACCATGGAGGGGGAGTTTTAATTTTGTTGGAAAGGAAGCGGGGACGTTTGATTTGGAGTTCTGTGAGAATTTTACTAGCTCTTGCATAGAATGGTGGGTCTGTTTTGATATTTGCCGAATGTAAAGTTTTGTAGTGCTTGGTCAGTATGTTAATGTAGACTGGATTCTGCTGGTTTGTGCTGATGGATAGTGCGTATGAAGCGGCAAGGTATTTTCTCCGGAGTTGTAGAGAAGGTTCCCCGGTTTCGCACTGTAGGCTTTTTATTGGACTTGAACAGAATGCTCCTGTTGCTATTCTTAGTGCTGTGTTTTGAATGGTTTCGAGTTGGTTAAGAGTAGTTTTTTTAGCTGTTGCGTATACTATAGAGCCGTAGTCTATCTTTGATCGAATGAGTGTTTTATATATGTGCATTAGACAGGTATAGTCAGATCCCCGGGATTTGCTTGAGAGTGTTTTCATAAGGTTTATACCGTTTTGGCATGATTTTTTAATATGTAGTATGTGTTTCTTCCAGCTGAGTTTTTTGTCAACAATCATTCCAAGAAATCTGATGTTATCGACATAGTTTAGGGAAATGTTGTTAAGTTTGAGTTCAGGAGACACAGGATTGTGTTTTCTAGAAAATAATATGCATTTGGTCTTCTCTGTTGAAAATTGCAGTCCCGTGAGTTTAGACCAGTTTTGAAGTTGGTTTAATGTTTCTTGGATGTGTTTCTGAATTGAGTCGATGTTCTTACCTTTGGAGAATATTACCAAATCGTCAGCATATAACCTGCCTTTGACTAGTTTGGAATGATGGTTTAATATGTCGTTGACCGCGATCAGGAAAAGTGTTGAACTAATGACTGATCCTTGTGGAGTCCCGTTAGTTTGTTGTTTTAGAGTTGAAGTTGTGTTATTGGTACGAACACGAAAGAAACGATTATTAAGAAAATTTTGTATGAATTTTAGGATGTTTCCTTTGATGCCCCATGAATGAAGAGTTTTGATAATGCCATGACGCCACGCTGTATCGAAGGCTTTTGTGATATCGATGAAAACTGCAAGGCAATCTTGATTATTCGCGAAAGATTCGTGGATTTCGGATTCCAAATCAATGAGATTGTCTAATGTTGACCTGTTTTGACAAAAACCGCTTTGTTCTTGTATTAAAAGGTTTCTGTCTTCTAATGTCCACAATAGTCTTTTGTTTATGATTTTTTCCATTATTTTGCTTAGTGCGTTGGTAAGAGATATTGGTCGGTATGAAGTTAACTTAGTTCTTGGGTAGTTTGCCTTTGGTATGGGTATGACGATTGCCTGTGACCACGTGGATGGGAAAATATTTTTTGTCCAGATTAGGTTGAGTATTTGGAGAAGGTATGACTTGGCAATATGAGGGAGTTTTTGGAGAAAGATTAATGGAATATTATCAGGTTCTGGGGCAGAATTTTTGGTTGTGTCTAAGGAAAAATTGAGTTCGTCTATAGTTAACGGGATATTAAGTATGTTGTTGTCATGGTCATCGTAATCTAAGAATTCGGCTTCTTTAGTAGTTTTAAATTCCAGAAATTCTTGTGAGTAGTTTGAGTTGCTCGAGTTGTGCTCAAAATGTGTTGCAAATAATTCGGTCATGTCTTCGTTATTTGAGACTGTGCTATTGTTGTGAGCTATAAAAGGAATTTTTGTAAATCTGTTTTTTCCTAATATTTTTCTTAGATTTTGCCACACGGTACTTAAAGGTGTAGAGCTGTTTATGTTGGATGCGAACGCTTTCCAGGAGTTTTATCTAGCATTCTTTGTAATGTATCTTGCTTGGGCTCTTCTTCTCTTATAGTCTACTAGGTTCCCCAGTGATTTATTTCGTTTTAATTTATTAAATGACGCTTTGTATTGTTTAATAGCTTTATCGCATTCAGTATTCCACCACGGCAATGGTGTATGTTTTTTTAGTGCTTTTGTTTTTCCTATAAATTTTTCTGCTGCATCGGTGATAATTTTTGTGAATGAGTTCAAAATGTTGTCGATGTTATCGTTTTCTAGATTGACGGGAAGTAGAGCGACGTTTTCTTCAATGTAATTACTGAAATTTGGCCAATCAGCATGTTTTATTTTCCATTTTGAAACAGTAGGGTATGTAGTGACGGAGTTTTGATCGGAAATCGTGATTTTGATTGGATAATGGTCGCTTCCATATAAATATGGTATAGTGTCCCAGGAAATTAGAGGTGAGATAGTTGGATGGCATATTGATAAATCGATTGCTGATTTCGTGCTTGTGTGAACATTAACTCTTGTAGGCCTACCGTCATTTAAAATATTTAGATTATGTGTGCATCTAGGATGTTTCCGATTGTTCTGCCTTTTGCGTTAAAACCTGTTGATCCCCAAATAGGATTGTGGCTATTAAAATCACCCAGTAAAATTAGAGGTGATGGAACTTGTGACAAAATGTTAGTGATGTCTTGTGAGGTAATTACTTGATCAGGAGGGATATATATGTTGCAAATATTAATTGTTTGAGGAATTTTGATAGAAATTGCTATTGCTTCTAAGTTTGTATTAAGTGTTATATTGTGTGCTTCGTATGAAGTATTTACATAGATGGCTACGCCTCCGCTTGCTTTTCCCGCGTTGTTTCTGTTTCTGTAAAAACAGGAATAATTGTTGAAGTTGTGATTGTGTTGTCCTTTGAAATTAGTTTCTTGAAGACAAATAATTGATGGTGAAGTTTCGTGTATAAGTATTTTGAGCATTTCATAATGGGTGTAAAACCCATTTATGTTCCATTGCAATAAATTGAAGATAATATTATGCAAGTTCTGTTAGGGATTCCTGAGATGTGGCAAGGGAAACGTCAGATTCGGCATCTTCACCTGATTTTAAAAGCTTCAGTTGTTTCATAATTCTCTTTTTTGTTTTAGTGCATTTGGTCTTTATTTGGCGGTGAGAGGTATATGAATGTATTTTGGTTAAGAGTTGTAATAGTTCTAGTATATCAGAGGTATAATCTTTTGCTGTACTGAGAGGGTCCACTGATCCTTGTACGTTCTCAAAAAAGTCGATTGTTTGTTCGAAAGATATTATTTGAGTTTCATTGTCGAATAATTCTTTGATAGGTGCCATTTGATTTTCCAGTATGATAGTTGATTTAGAAGTGGATTTCGCTTTTTTGAGTTTTGCATCTGGTTTACTGAAGCTTGTGTAAGATGTTGTAGTATCGGAAGGAGGTGTTATGATTTCGGTAATATTTCTTTTCGAAGCTGCTTTATTTTTTGGGTTTTCGATGTCAGTAGCCGTCGATGTTTGTGGAGAATTTGATATTATTTCTAGGGATCTTTTGATGCTATGTGTTTCAGCAAGGTTAGTGATATTCGAATCTGTGGTAGCTGTTGTTATATTTGCTTCGATGGGCATGGGGGTTGAAATTGAAGATATATCTGTTAGTGGCTCAGCGCTTTGCTCGTTTACTGAGTTTAGAGTGGATTGACTGGTTGTAGTTGTTGAGTTTGGTGAAGAAGTGTCATCTGTTGGTTGGGGAGGCAACTTTGAAGTGCAAGTGCTAGATAAGTGACCATGTTGTTTGCAATGATAACACAAATTATCTACAGCGAGAAAAATACGGTATGTGGTGTCATCATAAGTTATCAAAACTGAGTCTGGTATTGGAATTGTGGGAGGTACAATGTATACTTGCCTCCTGAAACTGAATATGTGTTTATAGTCGGGGTTGGTGGTGCCTATTCTTAAAAAGGAAATTGCAGAAGACAGCTTGAAGCCGAGTTGTTGAAGTTCCCTCTGTAGTACGTCGTGTGGAATGGTGGGAGATACATTGGATAAAAGTAGCCTTTCGTTTGGTGTGATAAGTCTGCGTGCTTGTATCACTTTGTTATTGATCTTTATGCGCCCATCATGTTTAATGATAAAATCATCTACGATTTCCTTACTTGAGAGATAAATACATATCCGATTGTTTGAGATTCTAGATGTGAATAATATGTTTTTCGGACTTATCGTGGAGCCAATAGCCAGGAGATATTCTTCTAATTTAATATTGTTTAGAGAACTAAAAACGATGGCTTGAAGTTTGGATGGGAAAGTGGGTATGGTAGGTTGTTGAGGTTGGCTAGCTACTTTGGAGTACGAAGGTTGAGATGAAGGTGGAGGTTGAGGTAAGACTTGTTGTTTTGGTATCGTTGAATGTTGAGTTGGAATTGAGTGTTGAGCTGAAGGTACATATTGAGATAAAGGTGACTGATTATTGATGTTGTCGCTGGTTATAATATTGTCGGTTTCCATGTTCCGCTAAGGTTCGTTTTGCCTGAATACGGCTCTGTCCCGCATCGGACCCAACTGATAAGGCTGGTAAATGGTAGGATACCGGTTTTAATTGTTATTGAATGAATGTGTTTATGTTGAAATATAACACAATTTCTTAATAAAAAAGCAAATTTAGGCTTACTTTGTTAGTCCGTGTCATTCACTATGTAGTTATGATCACTTGTATACTGTTTTTATTTAAATTATTTATGATATTTCACTGTGATGTACGAATTTCTCGGAGCTGATTTTAAAAACACGTTGTGTAGTTTTCGATCAGGGCCGACTCTTCAGCCCATATTTTGATTCCATACTTATCAGGTTTACTATTCATATAGACTCGGAATGGTGCCTTACCCCTAAATGGTACAAGCTGCTCATCTACACATAGATGGTCGCCAGGATTAAGTGACTTTTTACAATTAGAAGTGAAAATATCGAATATATCTCTTATCGGAGCTAGCTTATCTACTAATTTTCGTTCTTGTCTTGTTTGAAAATTATCAAAGCGTAAAAATGAAGTAATTTGTTTGAATCTGTCTATTGACATTGCAGCAGGAATTATAGGACGACAGTAAGAAATATCTTGACACCAGAGCATATCGATAGCCTCTTTCGATCCGTGAAGTGCGCCAAGAATAAGCAACAGTCCAATATAAGCTTCAATCTCTTTAGAATCAACAGGTGCAAAAACTTTAATTTTATTCGGATTTTCTATATTCCATTTATCATAAAATGTTTGTGCCTTTCTGTTTGTTTCGGTTACTATTATGTTCAGAATATCCGGAGATAGGAAAAGAAGAAAAGCGTCTTTTATACTTGAGATATCAAAACTGTAATTTGTAAGGCCTAGAGCATGTCTCCGAATATTAGCTTTTGAACGTCTAACTTTTGTGTTACCTGGAATTTTTGACCACTCAGTTCCATCTTTAGATTTATATACTGGAATGCCCTGGCTGTTACTAACTGTTGGTTCCTCTGGGTTCGTTTTCTCTATACTTTGATCAACAACTATTACATCATTTTCTTCCTCTACTTCTGTGACAATGTCTTCATCTTCTAAGTCACTCGATGTTTCCTCATTGATAACACTATCAAACTCTGGATCATCACTTTCAAGTATACGTAACATCTCATCGTCAGTAAGCCCCTTGCGATTGTTTGTAAATAAAAACTGACTCATTTTCAAAACGATGTACCCTACTCGCAATATCACAAGAGACTAACCCGAATATTCAAGTCTAAAAATTATATCGCAGTGCGGGGAATCCCCCATTTGAACTGGTAATTTACATTTTACAATTATATGGGTAAATTCCCTGTGAGTAAACAAACGTTAAATGTATGGGATTCCCCGATTTTACTAACAGTTACCGGGATTATTTTATCGGACGTAAAAGGCTGACCGGGGTCTGAAGAGACCCCTGGAATATAAAACTATTTTTTGTTTATACCAGCCAATAAAAACTACTAAATACATCATATTTTATCAAAATAATTCATAAAGTGCAGCTAGATGAAAGATCAATGTTTAAAAATTTGCGTTTGCAAAGATACAGCAAAAACATACGTCATGGGGTACAAACGGACCCCGGCCAGTCCTATGAAGGTTAATATGGTTTTAAATGAAATTATACTTAATTCTTGGTATTTTTTTATTCGCATTGTAATTTCAAAAATATAGTTCTTGTAATCTACGTGGGGGCCACTTTTCTAGTGAGTCATTAGTAAAAAAAGTAAATATCAAATTTATAATGATATACTTGTTAGTTGTATTGTGGTTTCTTGTAAAATACTTTTACTAAAATGTGTACTTCCATAGAATGGATTATTTTAAATACAATGAAACGAGCAGCTATAAAAGTTTCCGAGAATTCGTCATTAATTCAAGAGAACTGCTTCAATCAAATATTTTAATTATACCAGTTGTGTCATAATTTGAAATTTGGACAGTTTTAAGAAACATTTTTTAAATGGGACCTCCAAATGGTATTTACAAAGCAAAATTTAATGGTTTCTTTTTTTGTAGGTTTGCATGCTGAACTTTTCTATATCCGAAAAGGAGTAATAAACGATTATGCCCTAAACTTCGTTGTTCTAATTCCATCCAACATCGATTATTTGCATTTCAATTGGGAAAGTTTAACACCAGGACAGCTGGTAAGTTCAAATTAATAATTTCGGTAATTAGAAATCAAACTTACGTTCGTTCCTAAAATAGACAATATACAATTATTTATTGTTTGGAATGTTAAAAATTAATAATTTAAAGATCCCAGGTGTAAATGGGACCTTATATCAAATTCTAAAAAGATATTAAAGGCATTCAATCTCGCCGTAGGCAGCGATCAATCAATGTCGAGTGTCAAACACGTTTTGGTTATAAATTCATTTATAGTAATTATTTTATTTGATTCTAAACAAAATAACGCAAAATTAAAATAAACTATGCGAAGTTAAACAACATGTAATCCGTGTTGGTTCTTGGAGCACTTCTCTTTTAACAGTCATTTCTTCGCTAATTATATCTTTGATTTTTACTGCTTGTTCTCTATATTTGCTAAATAACTTTAGTTTTAAAGCATTACCCCTAATACCAAATTGTTTGTCTAGCTTCTCTAATAAACGCAAACATGGCACCAAATGGAACGCTTTGGTTAAATCTAATAGGGCAGCAATAGTTGGAGTGCTGCCATCAACTGCTTTATACAACTGACCCACTACCTTCATGATTGCATCACTAGTAGACTTGCCCTCAATAAAACCGAACTGATTTGGGCTTAACAAATTACGATCAATAAAATATTTAATAATATGTATTTTAATATTTTTTTCGCAAACTTTAGAAAGGCTAGTAGTTAAGGATATAGGACTATAATTATTTATATCAGTATTTGTACCTCCTTTATGAATAGGAACAACATGCTTTTTTGAAAGCATTCGGGTAGACACCTTTCAGAAAAATATTATTGAATATAAAAGTTAGAGGGTCTAAAAAATGACTTGAAAAGTTTTTCAGTATAACATTTGATATTTAACTTGGACCAGTTGTAGAAGAGTTTTTAAGAGACGAGATTATTTTAGAGAGTTCCTCAGCATTAGTTTTATAAAGAATAATGGATTGATTGCAAGTCAAATTTATGTTAAAATCGCTTAAATTTAAATTTTTATTTGAAGTATTTGACAGTTCATCACCGATATTTACTTAGAAGTTATTCATTTCGTTTGCAATTTCTTTAGTATCAGTAATAGTTTTGTTATTATTTTATTTATGTCCAATTTTTTATTTTTTAAATATTTTTCCCGGCATAATTTTATCTCTAAAGTAATTTTGTTTGCTAATTTTAATTATATTATTCAATTTATTTTTGTATAGTTTGTAGTCTTTTAACAAACAGAGATTTGTTTATACATATAATTTTTTAAATAAATAGAATTAACTGCTCGCGTTATCCATGATTTCCTAATAATATATTTAGGTATAAGAGTGTTTGTAGATTTAACAATAGCATTTTTCAACTTTTTGTGTGAAGTATTTAACCATATTATTAACATCCAAAAGAGTATAAAGGGTAGATCCCATTTAATATTTTCCAGTTCATTTTTAAACTGATTCTCATCTAATTTTTTATGTAGCTACTCTTGTCTATATTATCATTAGTCAATGGAAAAATTTTCTCAAAGTGTAAATTACAAAAAAAAAAAGGTAAACGATCTGTGATACTATAATCCAAAACAGCGGCTTCTATATTTAAGTTACTTCTATGGTTCCTGCCTGTATTATTAAAATGACCTCTCCTAGTAATGTAATTTATATAAGATCTAAAACCGTGCGTGTATAAAGTATTTAGATATTCATTTTTAATTCTTCTATTGTTGACACAATTTAGTATTTGTATCACCTAGGAATAATTCCACGTCGTTTTTATTCATATTTTGGAGATACTCATTTGAATTTTGAATAAAAATATCAGCATTTAAATCATGCGACATATATTGACAGGATACAGAAACATTAGCATTATTAAGTTTAAATTTCATAGTATTAATAAACTGCAAGTAATATAACTTAAGGACTCGCAAAGCTCTGACCTTATTTAGCACACCACTCCGTTACATTTATTTGGAGAATTATTACTACTAAAATACATATTAAAGCTTTTTATGTTAAAAAGTTTTAAAATTTTTTGATTAACCTCATTCCAGCTTTCTGAATATACTATCAAATGGAATTCCTCCTTAAAGGAATTAATTAAAAATTGCAAAAGATCAAAATAACTCCTCACGTTGCAGTGCAATATTTTCAGACCAGTACCACCAAGAAAGATCGAGTTACAAACATCCTCAGGAGTATCAGACTCATAAGTTTTATAATCTATATTTTCAATATCATCAATAAAGTTTGTATTCATTCTAAATTATATATTATTCTAAAAAAACACTAAAATTAGTGTACTCTAAAAAATATAAACAGTTTTAAATTTAAATATATTTATAATATAAATGTTTTCATGGTAGAGCCCATTATATTTTAAAAAAGTCTTCTTCACATCTAGTTCTAAACTTTTTTGCACCATCCATTTTCCTCACAAAAATGTCACCATCAACAATCCATAAAAATCTGTAACCTAAACGCTTTTTAACTTCTTTAGCCTTAGCAAGCAACATTCTTCTATAAGCAGTTAGGTCATGGTTTATGTAAATTTTGTCAAACTTTCTATTACCATTTGTGTAATCCAGATCTTCCAATTTGATATATTTCTTTTCCGTAAGTTGTCTTATCATATTCGATTTGTTTTCACTATTGTTAAATTTTACCAAAATAGAGGCATCAGGCTTAGATGATACCCTGTAGGCCAAAAACATATTTAATTCTTCCATATTTAACAGATTAGCAAGTTCTTCACGATTTCGACACAATTTTCATCATTTATATTTGATATGTTGCGAATGACCAAATTATTTGATAATTTCTCCTGCTCTAATCAGTCAATTTTATGCTCCAGTGAACTAATCTTCGATCTGCGTTCCACTATAGGTTTGTTCTCACAGGAATCACAAACCATCAGGATTCTGCGCAATACATTTCTCTGTGTTGATACATAAGTTTCTGATTGTTTGAAAACAGCTGGACGATGTTCACACAGGTTTCATTAATGGTTGTCCAACGTCCAGCTGTTTTAAAACAATTAGAAACTTATTTTTGAACGCGGAGAAATTGATTGCGCAGAATCCTGACTGTTTCTGATGGTTTCAAACTCGTGTGAGAACAAACCTTAATTCTTCATCCTTTTTCGTGAGAAGCTGGATCAAGTTGACATTATCCTTTTCTGATAAGCTATAGACAGGTATTTATTAGCAGCACAAATTGGAAGTTTCTGTGTAACGTAATTATGTTTTCAATTACTTACACGTAATTCGCGAAGATATTATGATCACACCAACAGATTTTTGATGATTACTGGTACACTGATTAATATTTCACTTTTCACAATTTTTGGAGCTTGATTTCTCATGAAAAAAATAGTTTATATACGAGCATTTTTGAAGCGTATGATATGTTCGATCGATTTTAAATACTTGCATAAGTAATGAACTAGTTTCATGAATTTCAATGAAAATGTCACGAAGGAAAACTTTATAAGTAGACTAGTTATCTTTTTTCTCTAACACTCTTTAAAGAGAAACACAAAATACTGTCAAAACGTACTCTTTCAAATAATGTTCTCCTAATCGGTTGCCTCTTATTAAAAAAGGTAACTCTCGCGTAGTTAAAGAAATTTGGAAATATATATTTTAAACTGCAGTGATGATGCTTTCAAAATAGAAAATATAATGTAAAATGTATGCATAATGAACATTAAATGTTCTCCGTGTAGGTTGAGTTGTTTGGAAAACATGTGATGTAATACACATACACAAATTGTGTTACCCCAGAACTCGATTTAGTACCGGATCGCTTATTCTTCTTCTGTTTAGGGGAGTTCCAGTGACTGAGACACCATGTCCACATCCACTTGAGGAAGATTTGTCGAGTTAGCTTCCGTGAAACCTGGATCCATTTTAAAGATGTCTTTTAAAAGGCAATCAAACATAAGCACGTTTTCTACTATAAAATAATATAACTCAAACAACTAAAAAGTCGGCGAGGATGATACCTGTTTGAGGTTGGTTGTGGATATTGATGTCAATTGTCAAATTCTTCTAGTCGACTTTCACTTTGTCTTAATCAATTTGGATAGTCAAGTAGGATTTGTCAACAGAACTTACTTTTAATCTGACATCAAGGGCTTCTGCGATTGGTTTATTTAAATCTAATTTTCGAAGATATAACTTTTTGAGATAAATATCCTTATCATACAAAAATATATGTTATTCTTAATCCTTCTGATATGATTTCACTTGCTAATTCATACCCATGAAACTAGCTCATTGCTATTCACAGTTTGTAATGAGATGTTTTCTGTCTATATTTCCTCACTTAAATAGCAGTATTTTGTTTCCATTTACTTTTTCTGCGAATCTTAGCAGTAATTCTCGTATTATGTTATTGTTGTTAAATATATTATGTGGTTCGTTGACAAGTTTATTTGTAGATTATTTCTACTATTAATCACATCTACATATTTCAAAAATAAGTATTTTTTAAAATGAATTTTTTACAATTTCTGTCGCTACTTACCTAGCTATATGCTTCAGCACATAAGAAAATAATCTTTCCCATAATGATTGAGGTGGTTCCGATTTACAGCCATAAGATTAAGAAGATAAATGCAAAACTTACGCACGGGCTTCGGCATCATTGCGCCTTCTCAGTGCAAGGTATATATCTTCCCATTCCCTTCCATTGCACTGAGGAAGCACACTGACGCCCAAAACGGGTACGTAAATTATTCCCCTTTTAATTTCAAACCAAAAGGGATGATGAAGAAGTCACATTTTCTGTGGGAAGAGTAATTTAATATATGTTAAAGCATTTATCCGAAGAATTACTTTCCTTCAGAAAACTGACAAAAATTCATTTTGAAAAATACTCATTTTCAAATTATAAAAGTAGAAATAATCTATTTACACTATCTAAATTATACATCGAAACTAATAAAACCTATTTCAGCTTTTTTTGTTTGTAGGTACATTATTCACTACAAGTCGACACATCAAATCCCGTTGCCCTGCCACCTCCCAAGTTCAATATATCAGACGTCGGCGTAATTCCAAACGCAGTTCAAACTTTTCAAATTACCTTACCATGTTCGGGTATTGTAGAAGCAGAAGTAATGATCACAATCAAAATGAACATAACTTTAACACCAGTAAACGTTACAACCCTCACATTTCAAAGGAAAAAAGTTTGTCTAGAATTAGTAAAATCAACTACTTACATTTCTATGGACTCAGTGCCCCAGTTCACGAATTCTGCTAATATTTTTTATATAGCAATTTGCTGTGCGATTTTACTTATTTTAATTCTAGCATTTGTTGTTATTTCATATTATATAAAAGATAACAAAACTAGAAGAACGATGGAAAATGGAAGTGGACCAACTACTACAACAACAACTTTTTTGGCAGCTTTACCTAGGAGTAGCGTGAATGTTTCTTCCTATGGTAGTTTTAGAAGAATGCCCAGCTATTCACTTATTGATGAGAGGTCTAAGGATTTACAAGATAAAATTACAGAACTCTCAATACAAAGGTATGAAACAATAGGTAGAAACTACTGATCAAAATTATCACGCCACTACGAATTTGTTTTATTACAATTTTATCGAATTTAACAGATGAATAATATTTATATATATAATATATGATTTATAGTTGAAAGAATCAATCAAGATTAAAAATATTTCAAAAAATTGGAAAGCATAAAAATTAGCCTTCACAAAACAAACGAAAAGTCGAATAAAAAAGTTGATGAGCTCTAATAGTCCGTACTACTTCCTCGCGCTCTCATAACCACTTGCATTCTTATGAATAATTTGTTATCAGATTCTGAATAGTTTTTGTAATGGTTTTCCCTTTCCAATAGAACAGCATGTTCTATGTTAAATTGGGCAGGTATACAAACCGAACTGATATTTTTAAAACATTCCAATGTGCTCGATAGGGTTCAAATTAGGACTTGGAGATGGCTACTCTAATATTTGAATACTAATCTTATTTATCTTTTTCGAATTTTCAGATGTAGAGTTCGACTAAGTAGTATAATTCATGAAGGTACTTTTGGAAAAATATACCACGGATCGTACACCACAGAGGAAGGAAATGAAGAAACAGTTATAGTGAAAACAGTTACAGACCATGCCAGTGAAGTACAAATATCACTTTTATTGCAAGAGGGAATGTCTATGTATGCTTTGAATCATAAGAATATATTGAGCATTTTAAGAGTTTCAGTCGAAGAACACATGGCTCCATTTTTACTGTATCCATACAAAAATTACACCAATCTCAAATTGTTCCTACAAAAATGTAAAGTCTCTTCTGAGGGAGTTCACCACACTTTAACTACACAAGAAGTGGTTGATATGGCGTTGCAGATTATTCAGGCCATGCAATATTTGCATAAAAAGCATTTATTACATAAAGATTTAGCTGCTCGCAATTGTGTGTAAGTTTTTATTTATATAAACGTCAATTAATCATTTTAGAAAAAAGTTAATCAATACATTTCGTTTGAATATTCTATCAAATTTTTTATAATCCGGTGTTTTAGCAATTTTTTATTATTGCATAATATTGTTCTACATTCATTTTCAGAAAACTCGTATGTTTTAATTCGTTCAAATCTTATCACAAACCTAAAATCGATAACTAAAATTGATAATTTGAATTTTAATATATTCAAACGGGTGACGACACTTATGGCAAGTACCACATAATACCACAAGATGGCGTACAACCCCGTCATTTGACATCTGTTAGGTCACTGTCGTTATTTTCCCATAAAAAACAACATAAAGTAAATAGCTCCTGACATTCCAGATCAAGTAAATAACTTACAAATAACAGAAAACGTCATTATTATTGTTTACTATGTTTACGTATTCAAAGTTATCTCGAACTTTTTGGAAACATTCATTTTCGAAAATAACAGAGAAAACAAGATACCACAAGAACACGATTCAAAATGAGGAAAAAGCTGTAAGTGTTGAGATTAAGAGTGTGTATACTAAAACCAAAAAGTTTGAAAAGTGCAATGTCCTGGTAACGTTCACATAAAGATGAAAGCGTTGTTGTAATTTCTAAAATTTCTTTATCTTTGTGAATAATTCAGAAATAATTTAAAGCACTGGTAAAGATCCAATAATTCAACTGTAGTTCTTTAAACTTTCCCTATAATTCTTTGACTCTTCATTTCTTTATTCGCAATCTTTCCTCAATACGTTTTATTTGGTATTACATATCCTGTTTTTTATCTTAATAGTATCATAATATTTTAATTATTCTTTGCTCTTTGTATTGTCATTTATATTGATCTGTACATGTTTGCATTATTATCTGTTTGGCTCGTGCCTTCATTTGTTTTTCGTCGTTTCATTCTATATCTTATCTAAACCATTCATCTCTTATTTGTTTAATTGAATTATTTTTTCTGTAGTTATCTTTATTGTTTCCTCAGTTTGTTAGCTTTCTTCATTTAGATTTAGTGTCTGTTTTTATGCTAGAGTTCTCATGTCTTCTATTTTTTTAAATTGTTTCATTTTCTGAACTTGTAACTTTCCTTGTTTTCATGTATAATATTTGTTTTTACTTTCACTATTACTAAAAAGTCACCATCCACATTTGATTAGTGTACGTCCTCTTGGCACATATGTTCTTTTATTTTTATGTTTTTAAAGATTCTCCTCTACTTTTGACTTTTTTCTTTGCAATTATTTTTCCATAAATTTTATACATTTCTTCAAAATCCTAATGTTACTTTACATTTCTTTACCTCTTTTTGTGTACTTACATAGCGCAATTCTATTATAACAAGATACGTTTTAGTAAATGAGATAATATTGCTAATATTTAGCTCAATTTATTTATACACTAAATTGTTTAATGTTATTAAATTTCTTATGTTGCTTAATTTTTAAGTGCTCATAATAAATATTTTTTAGGGTTGATGATAAATTAAATGTATTAGTTGCTGACAATGCTTTATCCAGAGACCTGTTTCCTTCAGACTATCACTGCTTGGGTGACAATGAAAACAGGTCTGTTAAATGGTTAGCCATCGAGAGCCTCCTTCACAAAACTTTTTCACCGAGCTCTGATGTTTGGTCGTTTGGGGTGTTGCTCTGGGAACTGACCACCCTTGCTCAACAGCCCTATGTCGAAATCGATCCATTCGAAATGGCCGCTTATTTGAAAGATGGATACCGCCTTGCTCAACCCATCAATTGTCCAGATGAATTGTAAGTATTACAAAATAATTATAGAAAATTGAAGAGTTCCGCGGCCAGAGTGGATTTTTAGTCTCGACGTTTCGCCGGCTATTACAATCGGTTTCTTTAGAGAAGAAATGGAAAAGTCTATGCCTAGACAACCGGAGTCTGGGCACTGATCAACCAAGCTTCAGTAACCAATAACACACCATAGATTTGGAACATCACTCTCAACTCGGGCACTAGTCAACCAACTCAAAGCAGTTGAGCTTCAATTGAATAGTGATAGTGTGGTACAGGTTATACAGGATGTATCAAAATTTACGCTCGTCCTTTCCGAATATGAATGAGAAATGAATCACCGCCTCCTACTTCGATGCAACCATTTGTATTGAATCATGAACCCTATGTGGCATGTCCTTGTTTGTTTTTGTTGTTGTTGATCCATTCTGATCCCACAAGTCGCTAGGGACAGTTTGTGTCATCTCTGGCAGAGTCCTGCATGCCAGGGAAAGGCTATTTCCAAGGGGGTGTCGCCTGGTATCACTAGGGGAACGTTCGCGGTCGCATTCCCTGCGGCCATTCAGCCATCGGCACGTTCCTTACAGCTTAGCTTGGGTTGTTGGAGTGTCATTTGGTTGGTCAACACTGCTGTCACTGATGATCAACAATGCTAACGTATCCAGCGGTGCCACAGGCAGACACAGATGATTGCATTTCTCCATTGGGCCGCAGAAAGCTACCTACAAGCAAGCAGCAAGCAAGCAAATAAGTAAACCAACTACAAAGCAATGGCCAACTTACAACCAATCCCGCCGTTTTCCACTGTACACATTCGTTTAAGTAAATTTTTTTTATAATTTCGACATATTGGTCTGACCGTTCTTCGAAGAGAAAAACAACTACTTTCCTGGCTAATACCACGCAGAATATTGCCAATATTAGCCAGGAAAGTAGTTGTTTAATATACATATTAATTTTCCCAAAGCCACAACAGTATATTCAGTCTTTTTGTTTCTTACTGGGAACAACATTGAATATTTGGAATAAGCATCGATTAGTACCAAAATGTATGTACATCTATTAGACACTACTAACGGACCGGCATGGTCTATATGCCAAACTTCGAAAGGACCAGTTGGCTTTTCGCCCATTTGGTATAATCCACTTTTCTTGCCAGTGTGACTCTTATTGAGGGTGCAGCTTTGACAATTCCTAATATATTTCTTTAAAGTGTGTCCCATTCGAGGCCAATATAGCGCTTGTCGCAGACGTGATCTGGATTTATCCCAGCCGATATGTGCAGCGTCATCATGGTAGATTTTCATTATTACTAGCCTTGCAGACATATGAACAAAACATCATAATCCATCATCCGTTTTAGTTAGTAAATTTACGGTATAATTAATTAATCCATTCTTTAATTTTGAAACCATCTTGTAATTTTTCGTGGAGTTGTTTGCAAAGACTATCTTCTAACTGAAACTATTTTATTGTTTTAGTTCTATAAGGAATTGCGGTTTTTTTCTCACTGATACAGTTACAGGGGATCTACTCATGTAATCCACATGTCGCATTTTACAGTCTCAACGATATTCAATTTTGAAATTAAAATCTTGTAGTCTAATCCACCACCTTGCGACTCAAGGATGCAGATCGTTTTTCAAAGCTGTAGCCCTTACTGAACACTTTAGATACGATTTATGGATACTTAAAACTATATTAGTGAGGAATTTCTAAGTCATAACTCGTGTTACAATATGAATCACAAATATTATTTCCCTGTTGACAGTATTTCTTGAATATCTCAAAATATTTTTAAGGAAATAAAGGTTTCGCTCCCAGTTATCTTCTTAATCGTTTATTATAATTCTTTATGTGTATTATCTATCAATAGCCAAAACATTATTCTATATACTTTACCTATTCCTATATATTCCTTTATAAGATATGAGGTGTCGAAATAGTTGTATAAGGTGTCAAAATAGTTGTCTACTACCATTTATTTAAAGCGGGCATTTTTCACTTTTAATACAAACATATTAAATATTCTCTATATGCTGTATACAATAAATTAGAGATATTTTTATTTTCAGGTTTGCAGTAATGGCTTATTGTTGGGCAATGAGTGCAGAAGAGAGACCGAACTTTACCCAGCTGCATGTATGCTTGCAAGAATTTTATGCACAATTAACTAGATATGTGTGATCAAAAAGTTCATATTATTTATAAATCTTTGTTAGTGACAAAATTACTAAAAACTGATATTTCTTGTAAATACTGGGTGATTCCACAGTTACATCTGGTGTTGTAGTATATTTGTTACTCTGGGTTTTATAACCTTCTTTTTTGTCAATTTGAAGATATTTGTTAAAGCTCAGGTAATAATGTGATAAGAATAAATTGTAAAACACTAGATATATACCGAAAATGGTCAGTAAGTTTAGAAAAATGAATAAATACCATCACACTTACCAGATCAAGATAGAGCAAATTAGAAAGGAACCACTTTTATGAGGACACAAAGTGTGAAACATAATTTAACACACTGCACAGAATAACAAAAGAACTTATAAACCTATTCTTCATAGACAGAAACTAACAAATAAATCTATAATACAAATGGGCTAAAGAATATGGAGTGGTTAGGGAAAAGAAAAATAACATCATACATTGTATGAAATGCCAGGAATATGTACACATATTGTAACAAGCAAAATATGAGGGATCCCACGACACAAAAAATTACAAGAAAGGCAAAGGTACACCAACATTCTATTTTATTTTTGGGAATTGAGCTGGTATAGTTGGAACTCCTTTAAGAATTCTTGTACGAAAGAGGTAACTCGAATCAAAAACGATTGGTTCCACATACTAATAAAGTTTTTAGAAGAAATTCAAGTTTATGCAACCAATTTGTTATTATAATTGTTCAGAGGCAATAAACATAAAATATAAAGCGAGTGCGATTCAAAAGATACAATAATAAAAGGTCTAGACTAGTATCAACTAAAGTGAGAGAAATACACACAGTCCAAGAAAACAATTTAACCTGTTTACTTACTGCGTCATCAACGAACTGGTTAACCGATGTTAACAAGACATCACACCTGCTGGATTTGTTTGCCTCCAAGAGTTACTGTATTATGCTATAATAAGACTAAACTACTGGCCCAAATCACTTGAAATTACACATATAATTCTGATGCCGAAACCGGGTGTTGGAGATTGGCGGCAAAGGGCCGGATTAAAAAATTAAAAGGAACTCACCATGATTTCGTCCTGTACACACACAAAAATTGGACCGTTATATTTCTGAATTTTCTGTAGTTATATCGTGATATCACACACACGTGCTTCATAGGACGAACGTTTAGGTTTCTCAGCTAATTGTCAATTCTCGGAACAGTTCGTCGGACATCAATCGAGGCTTGACCAGGTGATGAAGATATACCACATCTTATACGATACGTTAGGGTGTACGCATGGTTGCCGCACATTTAGGGATCGAAAAGATTCTAGATTAAAACAAGGGAAAATAGGAACCAAAAACCAGACATTCCGCCCACCAAAATAACTTAAAGTTATTTTACAGTAAACGAGAAAAAAATAAAAGATAAGTATTCTGAAAATGAAACTTAGTACTATTTGAAAGGTTGGCCCGCTACTAAAACTAAATTAGCATTAAACACGGGGTTGCTCGTCTTCCGAAAAAAGAGGCAACGGACATAATTTAACGAGAACGCCATTGGAAGTTCGCACTGTCGCAACTCGACAGGTCCCGAAAGGACCATAGTGCAGTTCGGAAATACGACCGAGTCGCCAATGAAGTGGAGTGGTGGATTCATCTTTAATCAACACCATTGAGCCATGCTGTGGAGGACTAGGATTATGTTCCACGGTGTCCATTTTCCTCTTTGGTAGAGGGTATGGAGATATTCATTTTTCCTCTAATGCCAAAATGATTGATGTAGGTTTTGAACCAATTGCCAGCGTGACAACAGAGACGTTTTAGAGTTCGATACATCAGGTTGTGGAAAGGATGTTAGCGGTTCTAACGTCAAGAAGTGTCCCAGACTAAGGGCTTCAAAGTCATTGGGGTCAGAGCTAACTGGAGTTAGGAGCCGGGAATTCAGCAATGCTTCTATCTGGTTTAACAGGGTAAGTAATTCTTCATATGTAAGGCGTTGGTCACCGATGACTCGGTACAATTGGGTTTTTATCGATTTCATACCCCCCCCCCCACAGTCCACCGAAATGGGAGGCACCAGGAGGATTAAACGTCCACTGAATGGATTCTCCTTCAGCGGCATTCTGGAGAAATTCGTGCATTATGCCATGAGCACCCACAAAATTCGTGCCGCAATCGCTGGTAATTTGAGAACATCGTCCTCGACGTGCAATCAGAAGACAAGTCGTTAACATTTTCAATATTAAGTGCCTTGGTGGTAAAACGAACAAATAGGCAGAATGATTTAGCTCCTTGATGACGATGGTAAATTATATTAAAGGGTCCACCATAGTCAACTCCTATACAACGGAAGGGTTTAACGGAAGTGACACGAGAAGACGGTAGGTTAGCCATGGAATGGGCTTTTAGTTAGGATGGCCTGAATTGCTTGTCGAGCGGAAATTACCCAGATATTCTGTTGAATCAAGTACATAGTGGTATGGATGCCAGGGTGACAAAACTTCTCATGGGTTTGTTGAATTATGAGGTCAGTCAAAATATGACGACGAGGAAGGGTGTTTGGTAGTAAAGTCCAGAGACGAATTTTGTAATCTGCCACCGACACGCATAATTCCTTGTCTATCAATAAAGAGGGACAATTTGGCTAACCATTTGGGACATCGCTGACCTGTCTGAATCATTGTCAGTTCTGAACGAAATTGTTGTGCTTGGGACAGCTTTCACAGAAGAAAGTAAAGCTTTGTGTGGTGTGCTTAGCAGTAGGATGTCTCGTATTGTGAATAAATCTCAATAAAAATGCTATGGAACCTTGAATTTTGCGAAATTTTTAGAATAGCTCTAAGAAATTGTTATAAATATGACATGGCACCTGCATAACCATGGAGAAAATATTTTCCTAGCGGGAGGCATGTGTTGCTTCAAGGTGAACCTTCCACTGGTTTGGGCCAGTGAGAAGGAGGTAACAAGAGCCACCGAGGGCCCGCCCATCATGACGACTTCAGGAGTTCCTTGTGTAAACAATTGCGATACGCAATGTCGGCAGGATTAATGGAACCAGGAACATAACGCCAATGTTCAGGGGGAACTCGCGTCTGAATATGAGCTATTCTATTGCAGATACATGCTTTAAAACGATTAGGATATGCATGGTCCAACTGAGTACTATTTGGAATCACTCCAGGCGTATATGGAAGTGACGGTTATAAGATCCCGAAATGTTTGCAACATTAATTCTACTAAATTGGATAATAAAACAGCTCCACACAACTCTAAGCGTGGAATGGATATGGATTTTACTGGAGCTACCTTCGATTTGGCCATGACAATTCTAAGTTGGGTTTTCTCCTTTTCAGTGAATCGGATATAAATAACAGTAGCGTATATTAACTCTGAGGCATCGCAAAAGGCATGTAATTTACATGTTTTCCTATTAAGGGTTAATAACATTCGAGGTATTTCGAATGTAGAGAGGTTACGCATTTCTAGCACAAACCGCTGCCATTGGGCACATATATCTGGGAGAGCAAGATCGCAGATCCTGCCATCCATAAACGCTGGATGAGGACCTTGACAAAGAAAGACAAAGGACACAAGAAACCTAATGGATCATAAATTTTAGCGATTTGAGACAAGATAGATCGTTTGGTACAAGTTGAAGGTATAGTATTAATGGTAAAGACAAATACATCGTTATGAGCACGCCATTGGAATCTCAAAATCTTCAAAGTATTGTCTGGATGGTCAAAAGTAATATCTCGTAATTGGCGGTGATCGATAGGAATCGAATCTAATAAGATGGAGGAATTAGCTGACCACTTTCGTTTCAGTGGATCAATAAGTTGGTTTTGCATTTGTAGGGCTTCTCCCACCCAATCAGCCCCGATAATCACGTCATCAACATATAGGCATGTTTTAAGTATTTGATATGCCAGCGGAAACCTCTCTTGTTCTAGATCGGCTAGATATAGCATGGTTTTGGTAGCTAAAAACGGTGAAGTAGATTCTCCATAGGTAATTGGAAAATTAGAATTGGTTCGTCAGAGGAACAACGCCATAGAATCAGTTGATATTTACATTGTGAGGGACACAAGAGAATCTGACGAATGTCACACGTGAAGACGAAGGTCTTCAATCGGAAATGCAAAAGTATGGCAACAATGTCAGCTTGGAGTTTAGGTCCAACGACCAAGGTGTCGTTTAGAGAAAGTTGGTAGCGCTGGCATCAAAGACCACTTCAATTTTGGGATGATCGCCATCCATTTTGACAACTGGGTGATGGGTTATATAATAGGTGTCGTTGCCCAGAGGGACAAACAGTAACACAGACATAAGTCCACCATTCAGGTAATTGCTCATAAAATCTTGGTATAATGTACGCAAACCAGAATCTTAGTTTAAACGTTTTTCTAATGAAAACAGTCGTCGACGTGCTACTAGGTGCGATTCCTCAAAGGTAGGTGACTCTATTTTAAAAGGCAATTTTACCACAAAACGACCTGTTTGTTGGGGTTCGCGTCACATGAGATTGAAAATGGGTTTCAACCTTCCGATCGTCAGGATGAACCATGGAGTTAGTTTGGAATCTCCTCGAGCTAGAATATCTTGTGGATAATCCAGGAAACCGATAAGTTATTGTACAACGGAGAAATTTGGAATCTGAACTGGACCTAAGAGAGTCCAGCCAAAAATTGTCTTAAGAGCCATTGACTGTGAACGTACCGACGACGAATCATCATTGAACATGATAGAAGGATAAATGTCTGCACCAAGAAGCAAATCAATATTTCCAGGTAAATACCACTCTGGATCGGCTAGCAAACAATTGGAATCTAGTTTACAAATAGATGGATCTAAACGAACATTGGATAGAGGCGAATAAATTTTCGGAATTATAGTGTTTTAAATGAAACTCGCGGTTTCTAGTTAATACCACAATATAATAAAAATTGTTGAAAATTCTAAAAAATTGACAATTGTTTCGATGACAATTCGGATTGATTCGGCATTGAATCATTCCACCGGACAAATTATTATTGATTTGGCCTAATCCAAAAACCGGTAGATTATGAGGGGAAATCGGCAACTTTAGGATGTTACCCCATTTCTGGACAATAAAACTGGCTTGGCTGCCAGAATCAATAAGTGCTCACAAGGTATGGAATTGGACTCACTTGTCCTCAACTCGAACAAAATATTGGAAGCAACACCGGGCGGTATATCAACATTTGTATTTAAGGTATTTACAAGTTCAACAGCAGAATTTACTTCAACTACCTCATCTACAGGTGGGTTGTTGAAAACTACAGATGAAACTGTAATATCAAGTGATGCATTATTATTTGGAAAATGTAATAAGGTATGGTGGGATTTATTACATCTTTTACATTTATATGGCGAAGGACAATGCCCCGAAGAATGGCCCAACCTAAAGCAATTAATGTATCGGCTCGATCTTCGGATAAAATCAAAACGTTCCTTTGGAGTTTTGCTTTGGAAACTAGCGCCATACAAATATTTTATGGTTTTGTTTACAAATAACACATGTCTCGTCGGATGATGTGGAAGCGGAAACATTTGCGGTATGCACCACAATTGGGTTTGGCTTTATACATATCTGGTTTGGACATACCCAGAAGAGAAAAACCTTTGAAAAAGTTTGCTAAGGCAACACACTGTTTACTTAAAAATTCGTACAACTCCTTGTATTTAGGAAGTCAATTCGAAACGTTCTCTAGTTTTAGGATCAAACGTATCCAACAGCATGTCTGTTACTGGAAAATCCCAAGCATCTACATTCTGTAGTACGGAAAGGTTTTAAGTAAATATGTCCAGGAGAAAACGGAGTTTTCTTGAATCATGATTATTTAATCCGGGGACACTTTTTATGGCACGCCAATGGGTCAACGTTATCAAACGCTTGTTGGAAAAATGATCAACTAATTAGTCTTGGTCGATATATCGGTAACCACGATATTTTACCGGTGAATGTAAAATCACTGGCGCTATCGGTGATTCAGTTTCAACCGAATACTGCAATATCGGCGTCATCGATCATCGACACTAGCATTGGAAAACTGCGCCGATCGAAAATCGATATAAAATATCATTATTTACAAATATTATGTGAAGGAAAAACTGTGATTTAAGCTGATATGATGTTATTATTTGCTTTTACGGAATGACAAGGCCGCAATCGGTATAGATAATATAAGTATATCGGCGGTGGCGGGCGCCACCAAGTCAAAGAGAAAATACAAACATGCGGTCCGACCCGATACCGATAAGTGCAAACATGCCGCTTTTTTGTGAATTGTTTTGTTTCTTTCGGGGAGAAATATTAAAATTAATTTGCAATCAGGATAATATTTAGTGTTTTAAAATAAACCGATAAGAGATACATAATATATTTGTATGCGTCGCCAGTCACTGCGGTGATTCAAATCACCGTTTAGAATCATAGTGATTTAAAAATCACTGTCGCCGTTTCACCGGTTACCGGAAAATCACCGTGTTTCCCAACACTACAACTAATGTCTTGTATGCTACAGAATAATATGCATCTGACAAAGGAATAGATGATATTTAAATGCATCACCGGTTAATGATGGCAATAGATATTGGAAAAGGCAAATGTCACATCATATCGTGCAATACGCTTACTACCGTCAATATCGGAAGTAGTAGAAAAACACGTTCTGAATAGAATAAACACAGAACTGAACTAAGAGTGGATTCCTGATCACACGTTTAACAATGTCTCCAGATAAAGTATGTAATTAACAAATCAATGGGACAGTATTCAAAAACTACATTCCTGGATGTGAATCTTTTGATATTCTGACATGGACATTTAAATAAAAAAATATTTCAGACAAATACTGAAAAGTAAATGTAGTAAAATTAAACAAGTTTCAAATCTACTTTAGAGCCATGGGGTACTACCCATTGAATATATTATACAATAAAGATCTTATCACATCAAGAAACATAACTATTGGAGCCTTTGCAGATGGTACCTCGACTTCTTTGCACCATAACGATTACCCCCCTGGGATATATCAAACGTAAACCTACATACATATTTTAAAAAACCTTATGTAACAGACATTATCAAAAAAATATCAGAAAAAAAACATAAAATAGCTGGAGCTCACACAAATCCACTTCTATAACCTGTACAAAATCGATAACTGAAAAGACAGAAATATTGACTAAGATAGTATCGAAGGTGAAGAACATAACACTTAGCAGGAATCTGAAATGGCATCAGTATGTTCATTTCTCCAAGTAACTAGTGTTAGGGTCAAAAGGACAAATTATCGATTGTAATTGTATCTGATTGCTAATAATAATTTTAAAAACTTTCATGGACAGATACATTTTCAAAATCAAAGCATCACCCAGGTATTCAATTGTACATATTTGTATTTTAATAATGTTGTTGCTATCTCAGCTTAGGGTGCCAAATCTGTGTTCTAGTTTTTAAATAATTTACTAAATCATAGTGTTTATATTGTTAGATAGAACAATTCAGAAATGTCAGGGTATATAAATAAAATACAGAAAGATCGGAGAAATTATGGAACTAATTCAATTCTTTGTAATACAAGTTACTTTAGTGAAACTTTACAATTGAAAATAAAGATGACATAAGTGATGTATTCCCTTTAATTACCATGATTAATTCCAAAAAACAAAAAATATCAAATTCATAATTTAGCTGCTCAATGTCAGAATAATAATTGTAAAAGGAACAAGAAATATATTTTTTTTCTCGTTTATTGGCTTTGGGAGTTGGATCCCATTCAGCCACGAAATAAGTAAATAAGTAATATGACATAAAAAGGGAAACAAAGGACATGTCGCAGCAAACATATTTACTCATATCCAAGTCACACATCATTCATTGCCCTATACAACAGAATTCGTAGAAAACGAAGAAGAAAGGATAATAGACATGGACACTCGTTTCACGCTAAGGTGCCCGTCATAGCGACTTTATTTACAACACACAATAAAGGCAACGGTAAGGGGGTATATCATTGTTACAAAGGAAATCTAAAATACAGTTTTACTGATTTCTATATTTTTCTTTTGGTATGTTTAAGAAATTCCCATAATATAGTGCGAACCATAGTATGACGCCGACTGAGAAATAACAGAGAAACTTGACTTTGTGGGAGAGGAACCTTTTCTTTAGACAGAGTTTCCATCGGATACCTTGTAGCTTGACTATTATGTTGACAGCTAAACATCCAATGATTAATATCATCAAAACTTTGATTACAATCACACAATTCGGAGTCGCTCATTTTAATTTTATAAAGGTATGCGCGTACTGTTGCATGACTAACGAGACATCTGAAGTACATAGCGTTAATCTTTCTTATAAAATGACTATGCTCCTCAAGTCTTGTGGATGGAAGAGTGGGGTGTATTTTGCAGTACGAGTTATTGCTTCTGTTGCAGAATTGTGACCATTCTATTTCCCAATTGTGTCTCATACTCTCCTTTCTTGAGCAAATGACGTCACTCCATGGTAAACAAAGATCTTCCGATCCGAAAAGAACTGCGGCTTTCGCTAGTTGATCAACTTTTTCGTTTCCAGAGATTTGAAAGTGGCCTTTGACCCACATAAACGTTACAGACTTGTTAAGTTGTCTTAATTCAACTAATATGCATAATATTTTTACGATTATACTATTGCGATATATAGTTCTTGCAGAGTTTTTAATGGTTGTTAAAGCTGACTGGGAATCCGAAAGGATGACAAAGTTTTGATATCGGAGATTACTGTATAAAGCCCAATATAGTGCATAATATATGGCCAATAGCTCTGCAGTGAAGATTGAGCAATGACAATTTAATTTATATTGTAGTGTTGTTTCCTCGTTAGATATGTATACAGCACATCCCACACCTAAAGAAGATTTGGGCCCGTCTGTAAATATTTTGCAGATATTACCCAGCTTTCCAAAGTATTCTTCCATAGTTGTGCAATAACTACTTGGTACGTCGTAATTAGGTATAACTACTGTACACGAAAAAAAATATATGTCATAAGGCGCTGAAAAAGTACTTTGTTCGTCTCTATTAATTGACAGGTGTGATGTATTGGGATATGCAATAGCTAAAATTGGAGAATTTTTATTTAGCCACCATTTTTCTGTTAGGTTGCTGACTGATCATTGACCTATCTTCTGTAGAAGTACTTTTTGGTTATTGGATGTACATTTAAGAATAAATTTTTCTGCAAGAAATAAGCGCCTCAGATGTAAAGGAGGTTCACCACATTCAGCCAACAGTGTGTTAGTAGGTGTGGATTTGAGAGCACCTAAAACCAATCATAAAGCCTTGAATTGTATTCTATCTAATTTGATTAAGCGAGATTTTGTGGCTGAGCCATATAAAAAACTTCCATAATCCAAGATGGATCTCGTATAGGCCCTGTAGAACATAAGATTGGTTTTGGGGTCAGCGCCCCAATCGTAACGATTAACAACTTTCAGCATATTTAAACTTTTTTCACATTTGACAATACATTGGTTTATGTGATCATTCCAAGTTAGTTTTGAATCCAGTGTGATACCTAAGTAAGTATAATTTCTATTAACTGATATCGTCATATTAGTGAGTTGCAGGTTGGAAACAGCTGGTAGACGATGTCGTGTGAAGAATACAACAGAAGATTTTTTAGGTGATAGGTGTAGACTTAGATCTGAGAAACATTTATTACAATGTTGCATAATGACTTTTAGAGTTTCAATGCACTGTTGATAAGTCTTTTCCTTTACATATAAACAGAAATCGTCTGCATATTGCAATATGTTGCACTCTATATCCATAACATGTACGTTTAAGGTATATAGAGTAGCGGGCTTAGAACTGATCCCTGCGGTAAACCTTTGAAAACAACTCGTGGGCCAAGAATTTGGTTGTTGCACCGAATAAATATTTGTCTATTCATAAATAGTTCAACCAAGACATACGCGCATCTGGATGGGATACCAATTTGAATTAATTTATTAAAAAGAGAATACAGTTGAACATTATCGTAAGCACCGGTAATGTCCAAAAATAATGCAGCAAGATAATTGTTTTCGGTAAACGTTGATTGAATATCTGTGACTAGATGTGCAATGCAGTCTACTGTGCCTCTTTTCCTACGAAAACCAAACTGTGTGTCTGGAAAAACATTATTGCTTTCACACCACCATTCCAGTCTAATTTTCATAATCCTTTCAAAAGTTTTTAATAAACAAGACATAAGGGCAATGGGTCTGAGGGCAGTTGAATCATTTAACTTCGGAATTGGAACGATAAGACAATGTTTTAAAGAGTCGCAATTGTCTCCTTTCATCAAGATATTATAATAGATTTTGCATAAGAACTGTAACGCTACGTCCGGCATGTTTCCTAGCATAAGGTAATTAATTCCGTCCATTCCTGGGGGGCTAGTTTTGAATATCAGTGAAATTGAATTCACAAGTGAAATATTTCGATTTTTAATTCACCATCGAAATAGTATACCTAGTTTTGAATGGTAGTGAAACGAAATTATTATAAATTCACTTAAATGAATTTAATTCGAACAATACAATCTGACAACAACGGAATAGCCCTCATATTAGTTCAAAAGTTAATTATGAAGAAAAAAGAAGAATAATTGGGGTTAAAATGCATTAATTTCATGAGATGATAAATGTTGAAAAATATTCTATAATAATAATTAAATTAAAATATATCTCAATATAAATTATTGGGGTTTTATTTAAGAGATAGGTAAGATTTAAACAGGCTTAGTTAATTGAATTACATTATTTAGCATTATTTGCTGAAGTTCCTCTAAATTTGCCATGTAGATTTAAAAAATATAAAGCGTCCTCGCGTCACTCTCGTCTAACTAATAACTACTTATTACTATGCTAATTACTACAAAGAGTAACTAAAAAGGTAATCAAACTAAAAGAAGGGATCTTAAAACTACACAAAGTATCTAACAAAACCAAAACACAAAATACGATGATTCTAACCTCAAATATATTAAAATTTCGCAAGTGAAGTAAGAGTTTCGACAGCTAAATTGTATTCGAATTAAATTTGTGAAATTTTTTCGAATTCGAACTTTATTTCACACATGAAATTAGTTCAAAACTTGGGATGATCGAAATCAATCGAAATATGAGAAATTTCACTAGTGAAATATTTCAAAACTAGCCCCCCTGGACTAGACTTTTTAGAAGTTTTAATACTTGTTTTTATTTCATTGATGTTTATCGGTGCTAGTAAACAATGTTGTTCTGGAGAATTAATAGGCCAGTCTATTGGATAATGGACGTGGTCGGGTGCAATTTTTTGAAGCATGTTTTCAACTAATGTTTCGTTGACTATACAAGATTTTTTAACACTTTGAACGTTATCAACAACCCTTCTCCATATGTCGCTTGGATGAGTTTGTCTGTTAAGTGAGGAGCAAAATTTGGCCCAATTTGTTCTTGATTTGGTTTCGAATAACCGTTTACACATAGCATCTAATCTTTTATATTCAATGAAGTTAGAAGGGATTAAGTTTGATCTGTAAGCTTTCAACGCATTTTTCCTAGAATTTGTCGCTGCGAGGCATTCTTGATCCCACCAGGGAATGTATTTAGTCGGATTATGGGTAGTGAATTTTATTACCTTACAAGACTTATTTGCAGCTGCCGTTATTGTATCAGTGAGAAAATATATCATGGCGTTAGAATCGTTGCAAATAGGGACGGATTGGAATGAGTCAATGATAGAGGTTTGATATAACTTCCAATTAGCGTTAGACATTGACCATTTAGAAGTACGCTTAACCGAAAAAATTTCCTTTTGGATATCGTTGATCACAATCCTAATAGGGAAGTGATTAGAACCATATGTGTCCGATGAAACGGACCACGTAAATGAACACAATTTTGAAGATAAAATAGTCAGATCTACAGCAGATTTAGCTTGTCCTGGAGAAGAAATTCTTGTGGCGCAACCGTCATTAGCTACAGCTAAAGCAGGAAAATAATCTAACGCTTCAACTAGTATATTACCATCTGTCGAGCACGTCTCCAAACCCCAGATTCCGTGATGAGCGTTAAAATCACCACCGATGATACACTCGTGCTTAATCTGATTAAATAAATTGATATAATCTTGTACAGTTGCTTTAGTTGTTCGAAGGTTTGTACAAATTTATAATTGTCAATTTTTCATCACCACTAGTAATGTTAATACCACATACTTCTATTTTGGGATTGAAGTTATTAACAAATTCAATAATTTCATATTTAATTGAGTTTGATATGAGTATAGCCACACCACCATGTCCTTTGTTTCTATCTTTTGTTATTATATTAAAATTTTGAAACCTTTTGACATCCGCTGGTTTATACCAGGTTTCGGATATCAGAGCAATATCAAAATTGTCTTCAACATTAAGTTGTGTTAACGAAAATTTATTGGAGTTTAAAGATCTGGCATTCCACTGAACTATTTTCAAGCTAGTATTGACCATGGTTAGTTGAATAAACTATCGACAATATTTTTAATTTTACTATCAATATCATTTTCGTTAAATATTAACTTATTATTGATTGCACATGAAGAAGATTGAGGCATATCTCGTATAAAATGTTCAAGCATGGTTTTTATTTTAGAACTAACTTGATAGGCAAATTTATCAAAATCACTTTCAGTATTCTTTTTACTAAACTGGAATACAGGACCTGCACAAAAGCTGGTATTGTATTCTCTACGACTGGGAGGGAAGTCGGATAGAGTATTATTACTTTTTCTCTTTTTATGAGGATTTGAGCTAATTTCCGGAGTAGGTGAGGTTGGACTATTTCCTTTTAGAGGATTGCTAGAGTAACGATTTTGATAACTGGAAGGTTTTAGAGTGGGAAAATCAACTTCTGAATTAGCTAGTGGAGCAAACCTATTTTTTTGATAATGCTGGTGTAGCTGGGATTATCGACTACTTTTTCAGCCTCTTTAAATGATATATTCAAATTAGCCATAGCTTCCTTGGTATTCCTTTGTTTTATATATACTGGGCATTCCTTGAATGAAGAGGAATAGTCGCTAGTTTGACAATCGATACATCCACACTGTAGGATTTTCAGTCCTTGAAAATGAATAAAAATTTATTTGAAAGCTCGGATTAAATATCTGAAAGAGTGTACTCTGGTGTTTTATTGCCACATCACCACCAAAATATCCGTTACGTATATATATATATATATATATATATATATATATATATATATATATATATATATATATATATTATATATATATATATATATATATATATATATATATATATATATATATATAATTTATCCAAAAGATAATGTCGACGGTTAGTTAGAAAACAAAACTTGTAAATTCATAGGGATTCCTTCTAAATGTGGTTATTAAATTTTTTTTTACTGTCCAACGTTTCGAAAATGTTTATTTTCTTGATCAAGGTCTAAAATGCAATTTTAGATAATTCATTGTTATGATTAACAAATTTGGTACTTACTGCTAGCTGAGTTATCACTTTAAAACTTTATGAACTATGAGCTAACATTAGGTATACTATAGTACATGACATTTCGATTTTGAAAATTAAAAATAAATTTCAACGTGCAAGAAAGACCTACTATTTTTATCGACACAAAATCGAATAAAAATAAGTAAGCGACCATCCAACAACTTCTAGTACGGGTGTTGAGGTGTGTCGATGAAGGTAAAAAATGTCATTTGAATTATTAAGATATAAGTATGTTTTTATTAATGTTTCAAAAATTGACAAAAAATGTAAATTTTTTTGACAAAAAATGTAAATTTTTTTGCTATAAGATGCCAGGAAATTTGTTTTCCCCACTCATCAGGAGTAATGTGGTATGTTTCTGTTATGTACAACTCGTCAATGTCAGCAGTCCAATTCCATAGGCTTTCACCACTCAATAAAGATATACAGCATTCATTTATGACATTGCTCAATCGTTCAATACCAAAACCTACCATCATTTATAGTAATTTATTCTCCGGATAGTTGAAGTTTCACGTTGAAAACCCAGCGTAGCATGTAGGTATACTATCACTATGTCCTACACCCCGCCCCGAACTTACAGAATGTTATTATTTCTTTTTTGTACGACACCTTTCTTAGGAAAACTGGAGCTTGACAGTTTTTTTTTGGTGATTGCAATCAGGTACCGAAGTCCAACATCTGTCACCTGTCAAGACAACGATTCCAAGGCGTCACTGTCAAAGTATAGGTCGATATCACCATGAAGCTGATATATTCAATCACTGACATGACTCTCACTCAGTCAGGACAGAAAGAAACAGCCGTGTCATAGAGTTTTATTCATTATTCAGTTAATATGTTATCAATAATTGGTAACTAGATTTAATTAAGTGTCGTATCAAAAAGTGTTCTATGATAGCAAATTTACATGTTATATGTCCGAATCAAAGTTTCAGAGCACAGTAGATTTAAAGATGCGTCAGATTTATCAAGTGTAAGTAGGTATGCATAAGTATAAGTGATATGTTGAGTATCTCTCTTTTGTTAAGAGAATTGCTATCTAAGGTGGTCTCTAACATTTTCAAACAAGATCTTTTATAATAATATTGATAATGATAAGAATGTGGGATTCAATGTTGTCAAAGTTAGGGTGATGCCCTGTTGAGATACTATGTACTGCCAATCCACAAGACATTTTATTTAAGTTGATATCACTTTTATGTTGTGTTACCCTATCCCTGAGGACCCTTGAAGTTTGTCCATAATAGAGTTTCTCACAATTTACACATGGAATTTTATAAGCTACTCCAGCTTTTTTAAGTGTCTGTTTAGTCTCGGTGAAGATATCACCCAATTTAAAGTTATATTTGTGTGTGAGTTTGAATTGTACTTCGTCTTAACTTTGACAACATTGAAATCGTTCATTCTATTCAATATTATTATAAAAGAACTTGTTTGAAAATGTTAGAGACCACCTTAGATGGCAATTCTTTTAATAAAAAGAGAGATACTCAACATATCACTTATACTTATGCATACCTACTTACACCTGAAAAATCTGGCACATCTTCAAATTTATTATGCTCTGGAACATCTGATTCTGACATATAACATCTAAATTTGGTACCATACGACAATTTTTGATACAGCACTTAATTAAATCTAGTAATTTTGACTGTCTTGACTGAGTGAGAGTCATATCAGTGATTGAATACAGTGAGCTTTATGGTGATATCAACCTATAATTTGACAGTAACGCCCTGGAATCGTTGTTTTGACAGGTGACAGATGTTGGACTTCGGTACCCGAATCACCAAAAAACTGTCGATACAAGCTCCAGCTATCCTAAGAAAGGTGTCGTACAAAAAAGAAATAATAACATTCTGAAAGTTCGTGGCGGGGTGTAGGACATAGTGAGAGTATACCTACCTGCTACGCTGGGTTTTCAACGTGAAACTTAAACTATCCGGAGAATACATTGCTATAAATGATGGTAGGTTTTGGTATTGAACGGTTGAGCAATGTGAGAGGTGCTTAACGTCATAAATGAGCGCTGTATGTCTTTATTGAGTGGTGAGAGCCTATGTAATTCGACTGCTGACATTGATGAGTTGTACATAACAGAAACATACCACATTACTCCTGACGAGTGGGGAAAACAAGTTTCCAGGCAACTTTTAGCAAATTTTTTTTTATTTTTTGTCAATTTTCCAAACATTAATAAAAACATACTTATATCTTAATAATACAAATGACAACATTTTTTACCTTCATCGACAGACCTCAACACCCTACTAGAAGTTGTTGGATGGTCGCTTACTTGTTATTTTTGTTCGATTTTGTGTCGATAAAAACAGTAGTTAGTCTTTCTTGTACGTTGAAATTTCTGTTTAATTTTTAAAATCGAAATGTAATGTACTATAGTATACCTAATGTTAGCTCATGGTTTATAAAGTTTTAAAGTCATAATTCAGCTTGCAGTAGGTACCAAATTTGGTGGGGATATGGCAATAAAACACCAGATATTTAATCCGAGCTTTCGAATAATTTTTTATTCATTTTCAATGACTGAAAATTAATGGTCAATGTTATTAATATTGAAATTAAAATAAAATGTTAACTACTTACATAAAAGCTATCGAGAATTTTGGTTAAGTTGTAAATTTCTATAATAAATTATTTTAAACAATCAAAAAACAATATCAAACAAACTATTTGATCTTGAACTACAATAATTTTTATTTGTTTATTTTCAAATATTGTTTGATGTCATATTGTTTTTTGAGCGTTTCTTTGAATTATGTTTAAAATCATTTATTATAGAAATTTACAACCTATCCTAAACAAAATTAACGATAGATTTTATGTAAATAGTTGACATTTTATTTTAATTTCAATATTAATAACAGTGACCATTAATTTTCAGTCATTGAAAATGAATAAAAAACTATTCGAAAGCTCGGTTCAATATCTGAGAGTGTACTCCCGTTATAAGTTGGCAAATATATTTCTTCAAATTATATATATATATATATATATATATATATATATATATATATATATATATATATATATATATATTAAATATAAATAGGGAACTGCAAATACTAAATCCAATACCTTATGTAACCATTAGTTGTTGTAAAAAGTATGGCAACATTGGTAACAAGTATAAAGTTATATGGTATTAGTTTTTTGTAACTAATAATTTGATTACCCAAAGCAGCCATATTGTTCATCTAAGTTATATATAGTGATGTTTCATGCAAATAGTGATTTATTTTATTAGTAGTTTGTCGTCAAAAAGGTCTAACTGAGATTTTGCTTATTTCAAATTATCTAAAATAATATTTTCTTTTGTGATTATGATCTCAATATTATAAGACTAATTTGGGACAGTAAATACTGAGCCGCATAGTAACTGAAATAAGTCCAATTTATTTTGATATTAATGTTATTGTATCTTATGTGCTTTACTTTAACTAGATTTGACTGTTTACTCTTAATATTGCTTTGTACTTTTGATGTTCAAAACTTCGTAATATTCGCTTAAATATTAGTGGGCAAATTACTTGTCAAATTCTTCACCACTATGATCTTTTTACTGTCCTCTTTCCTTTTAAAACCCATAAATTTTTCGTCCGGATTGAATATTCATTCTCTAATAAGTTTGTGTGGTGAAAAGTATTAATTCCGGGGTACCTCAACCTCAAAAATATTCATTTACATTTTGGGCAGGTCGGTCAGTATAAATGATTAGTTTTCGTATTTTGCATTTTGTTTCATTTGATTTATTGAAACTATATAATTTTAGTATCGGATATTTCACTATATTTTAACATTCAAATCTTGCGTTTTGTGTTAATTGGTAAATTAATTTTTATATTTGATAATTAAATTATTGCAAACTTATTTTTATTCTTCATTGCCGTACGTTTTTCTTTAATTGTTTTTAATTCAGTAATTTTTTTCTCTACAATGGAATAAATTGGAAAATTTTAAAAATCAACTTTCTTGGTCTTATTCAAAATTCCAAATCTGATCTGAATTCATTACAGAATATTTTTTAAAGTAACATAGTGATTTTATCTAGTTATTATTGACACAATATACTGATATAGATGAAGAATATATATTCAAACTATTTGTTCAATGATGTTTCAAATACAACTTACCTAGTTAGTTAACATTTCAGAACTTTCATAAGCGACGTTTACTTCTCATGCGCGAATACATAAAAATTCAAATATATAAACGGATCATTAGAAGATGCGCTTTTGGGATTAATAAGAAATCTACCATAAATCGAGAAAAATTACAGTACCCCACATGATCTTTTAGTTAAACGTTACAGAAGCAAGAGACGTAGCGCAAAATATCATTGGTACATGATTTACAACGCTCCAAAATTAAATTTTGTCGGATTTGTTGGAATTGTTTCAAGAAAACCTAGCCACTTGAAAGCCCATATATTTACCCTCCCAACAATGGGGTTATATGGTCAGATACATATACAATCAAAATGTTTGAATTATAGAACAAATCTGGATATTACACGGCATCAAGTATGAGAAACCGTTATTTATTGCTCATTTTTATTCAAACTCCAGATTCGTTCTAAATTTCAAGCAGAGTATCCCAACAAAACAATTTTTTTCTTTTTTTTTGTAATTTTTAATATTTCACATACAGTTCATTTTTCAAAACAAAAGAGTATCGAGCATACATTGCCGAAGTTCAAAATGATCTCAAATTTTTTAAGCTCATTAGTTTTATTGACAATAATCAATTAAATTCAAGTTATTCTTGTATTCGAACTTCTAAATGAACAATTTTGGGCTTATGGAATGTATTTTTATATGAAGAGTAATAAAAGTAATGCGAAATATGTATTTTTTATTATCCCCTCATTTCCCTAATAAAAAATAAATAAATAGGTAGCAACATTTGAGAAATGTGACTCCCATTAGACCCGATCAGACATACCCGAGAATCTAAACAACGCGGATAACGCAAATAAATATTACATTCAGTCAATTGCTGACACTGTGCCTAGTTCTAGGTTAATTAACTTTTACAGACGTAATAGACTGATAACATCTAATTTCACGTTTATAAAATTGACGTGTTTGTTTATAATACTATTCGTGACATGTTGGTTCTGACGGGTTAAATATTACCATGATTAAGCTCTGTTATCCTCATATTATTCCTTATATTACATAATAAATTTTTGTTTGTCTGAGAATGTGTATCCTTCATTATGGGGAAGAGCAATTGTGCGAGTTAGTCCTAAGGTAAGTAATCAAAAAGAGTATAAAGATCTTCGTGCGATAAGTATCCTACTTACTTTCTCAAAAATTATTGAACGTGCTATGGGGATACAGATAAAAGAACATTTGGATTCATTTTCGTTATTACCTTCTATGCAATCAGGATTTTGTGAGGGTCATAACTGCACAACAACTCATCTTCTTATTGTTGATGATATTAAAGCTACCGACGAGGGTAAATGTACATTACTGGTGCTATTGGATTTTAGCAGAGCTTTTGACACAATAAATTAAGATTTACTGATCTATATATTATATTACTTAGGTTTCTCTACTAATTGTCTGGTGTTAATCGCTAATTATCTTGAAAATAGGCAACACAGAGTTTTGCTTAATAATACGTTCTCGGAATTTCTTCCACTTTTATCAGGAGTGCCGCAGGGTTCAATTCTTGGTCCTTTGTTTTTTTCTATTTATACTTCCCAATTATTAAAATGCATTTGAATTGTAATACTCATTTGTATGCTGATGACACTCAACTATATTTTAGCACCGTTATCTAACAAATTGCATATGAAAGCTACGATCAAAACAGATAGGTTTCTATTACCTATGCCGAGATAAGAAATTTGCCTTTCAAATTCACTTACATTATTTGGATCTTTTGACATAATCTCATCTTTGTTTACACAATCCGACAACGTCTTTCTACCTTGATTCGCGCGAAACTATAGTAAAATTTGAATTGAATTTATGAATGGGCACACCAAAACTTTCTCTGTGCGCAAACTCCCTGAATTACGCTTTGTTGAATAACTAGAGCGTAGCATTATATATAATCAAGGCTAATAGTAATTTTGTCAACATTATTTAGATATTAGTATAAAATACCAGGTTAGTTCAGACGTGCTTAACAGTAATTATTTAGGAAGGTTACTTATGCCAAATATAATATCTAACACTACTGACAGGATCATTAGGACAAAGTAGAAATTAGTATCATAAACATGTTTTATTAACTTGTAGCTTACAATCCTTGGTATACGAGATAAAAACTCTTAGTTGATTTTTAATTTTTATTCTATGACAAGAAATAACAACTACAATAACTATATTAAGTAAACAAGTTTGAGAGCATACAAAACTAAAAATCACCCATTTTGAATACGTAGAGAATTTAATACTTGCCGAATTTCGGACACATTTTTAGAAGTCATTATAGTTTGAATAACATTTTGCAAATAACTCTGTTCTTCAAAAGTTTTGGCTACTTTCATAGCATTAATAATTATTGGACGTTCAAGTCTTGCAAGTCTCGCAGCATTAAAACCATAAGATTTGGGACATCTGCCAGTTGCCAACTTGTAAAGGAAAGTTACACTCTCAATAGTAGGATCTTCATCACTTTCGACCATACAAGCCTAAAAGCAATTTAATATGTTAGTGATATATTGAATTAATATACATCTTGGGAAAAACAACTGTGAAACAAAAACTTTGCTAGATAAGTGTTATCCTGACTCTCTACTGAGAAAAATGACCATTATTATCTGGTTTGATAAATTTACATGTGGTCGTACGAACACCGTTGATGTGCCTCGCTGTGGTCGTCCAAGAAGAGGTGGTTATATCAGAGAACATTAAAAAGTCCACAAAATCATTTTGGTAACCTGTAAAATAGCGGTTTATTTATAGTTTTAGCAAGAAATGTCATTCTTGGTAAAAAGTTTTGCTTGTTCCAAAATCCCAAAAAATGAAATTCAAGTTCATTTTATAGTCGAATCCTATGAATTTTTTTCAGTAAGTTCCAAAATGTAATAATAATCTAGTGAGTGACGTTATATTGTACCTAAGTTGATAGATGTTTTGAAGTAGAATATTTTTTTTTTTATTTACAAGCAAGTCGCATCTACCACTGGGGTAATTAGCGACACAAATATAGGTTGTTTATAGTTTAGTTAATATGTTAATGTCACTTAGATATTTAAAAAGGTTCTGTGTATTACAGTTTTCGCCAAGAACTTGGTCTAAATTGCTGCTGAGGTTGTTATCTTGTCTTGATTGTTGGAATTTTGGGCAATCGGTTATTACATGTTTGACAGTAAGCTGGATCTTGCATAATTCACATTTTGGGGGTTCACTTTTAGTAATTAAGTAACTATGAGTAAGTTTGGTGTGGCCTATTCGTAACCTAGTCAGTTTAACTTGAAGCGATCTTTTGTTTATTGGCTGCGCTCGAGGTTTCACTTCCGGTTTCACGTCGCGTAGTTTCGATTGGGACGATTGCCATTCGATTTGCCACAATTTTAGCACTTTTGATTTAAGTAGCGGTTTTATGTCGTTATACACTACCGTTTGCACTTCACTCACGGTTTCACTAATTGCTGCTTGTCGTGATTTGCGGTCGGCTTCTTCGTTTCCTTGAAGGCCAGTATGAGAAGGAACCCAAAGTATTTCTACAAAGTTATTGGAATGTTGCAACTGCGATAATTCGACTTTAATTTGGAGGGCTATTGGATGTGTGGGATAAAGTTGATTGATAATATGGATTGAGTTAAGAGAGTCTGTTATTATGAGGGATCTTGAAGTATTTTTTGTTTTTATGAGAGTAAGTGCTTGAAGAATGGCGTATAGTTCTCCAGTGCAGACGCTGCTTATTTCGGGTAACTTGAATTGTAGTGTACTGTTTTGCATGATCACTGCCGCGCCTACGCCATCAGAGGTTTTGGATGCGTCTGTATATGCGAGGTGAAATTGTGGATATTTGTCAAGTATGGAGGCAAATGTTTTCCTAATTAGGGTATGGGGGGTTTCTAATTTGTTAAATTTGCACAGTGAAGTGTCGCTGGGAGGGATATTGATCGACCATGGAGGGGGAGTTTTAATTTTGTTGGAAAGGAAGCGGGGACGTTTGATTTGGAGTTCTGTGAGAATTTTACTAGCTCTTGCATAGAATGGTGGGTCTGTTTTGATATTTGCCGAATGTAAAGTTTTGTAGTGCTTGGTCAGTATGTTAATGTAGACTGGATTCTGCTGGTTTGTGCTGATGGATAGTGCGTATGAAGCGGCAAGGTATTTTCTCCGGAGTTGTAGAGAAGGTTCCCCGGTTTCGCACTGTAGGCTTTTTATTTGACTTGAACAGAATGCTCCTGTTGCTATTCTTAGTGCTGTGTTTTGAATGGTTTCGAGTTGGTTAAGAGTAGTTTTTTTAGCTGTTGCGTATACTATAGAGCCATAGTCTATCTTTGATCGAATGAGTGTTTTATATATGTGCATTAGACAGGTATAGTCAGATCCCCAGGATTTGCTTGAGAGTGTTTTCATAAGGTTTATACCGTTTTGGCATGATTTTTTAATATGTAGTATGTGTTTCTTCCAGCTGAGTTTTTTGTCAACAATCATTCCAAGAAATCTGATGTTATCGACATAGTTTAGGGAAATGTTGTTAAGTTTGAGTTCAGGAGACACAGGATTGTGTTTTCTAGAAAATAATATGCATTTGGTCTTCTCTGTTGAAAATTGCAGTCCCGTGAGTTTAGACCAGTTTTGAAGTTGGTTTAATGTTTCTTGGATGTGTTTCTGAATTGAGTCGATGTTCTTACCTTTGGAGAATATTACCAAATCGTCAGCATATAACCTGCCTTTGACTAGTTTGGAATGATGGTTTAATATGGTTGGGGTTGGTGGTGCCTATTCTTAAAAAGGAAATTGCAGAAGACAGCTTGAAGCCGAGTTGTTGAAGTTCCCTCTGTAGTACGTCGTGTGGAATGGTGGGAGATACATTGGATAAAAGTAGCCTTTCGTTTGGTGTGATAAGTCTGCGTGCTTGTATCACTTTGTTATTGATCTTTATGCGCCCATCATGTTTAACGATAAAATCATCTACGATTTCCTTACTTGAGAGATAAATACATATCCGATTGTTTGAGATTCTAGATGTGAATAATATGTTTTTCGGACTTATCGTGGAGCCAATAGCCAGGAGATATTCTTCTAATTTAATATTGTTTAGAGAACTAAAAACGATGGCTTGAAGTTTGGATGGGAAAGTGGGTATGGTAGGTTGTTGAGGTTGGCTAGCTACTTTGGAGTACGAAGGTTGAGATGAAGGTGGAGGTTGAGGTAAGACTTGTTGTTTTGGTATCGTTGAATGTTGAGTTGGAATTGAGTGTTGAGCTGAAGGTACATGTTGAGATAAAGGTGACTGATTATTGATGTTGTCGCTGGTTATAATATTGTCGGTTTCCATGTTCCGCTAAGGTTCGTTTTGCCTGAATACGGCTCTGTCCCGCATCGGACCCAACTGCTAAGGCTGGTAAATGGTAGGATACCGGTTTTAATTGTTATTGAATGAATGTGTTTATGTTGAAATATAACACAATTTCTTAATAAAAAAGCAAATTTAGGCTTACTTTGTTAGTCCGTGTCATTCACTATGTAGTTATGATCACTTGTATACTGTTTTTATTTAAATTATTTATGATATTTCACTGTGATGTACGAATTTCTCGGAGCTGATTTTAAAAACACGTTGTGTAGTTTTCGATCAGGGCCGACTCAAGTAGAATGATATGTTTAATTAGTTATTATTTTTTAATTTACTGTTAGTTTTTCTTACATTATTCTTTTTTCATTACTAGCATTTAAACCTAACTTTATTGCCTTTTGTTGAGGTAGAAAATGTGTTCATTATTAACCAAGGTAGAAAATACAGAGCCTACTTGATTATAACTAAATCTCAGTCCATTTGACAGAATGTGAGGTTAACTGATGCAAATACAAAATGAAAATAGTAATTATGCACCAAGATAGAAAAGTGAGGTATTCTTCTCAAAGTCCATTAAAGACTGAGAAGCGAAACTTCGAAATATTAATACACTTTTCTACCGTGGCTCATATAGCATTTTTTCACTACTGGCATTTTATTTTTTTAAATATAAGTTTTTAAAACTAATAAAAATCGAATATAATATGAATTTTAAAATTTTCTTAAAAATCAAATCATCCATGCTTCTGTCAAATGTAAAACATAAACGTCAGTTTATAATATTTTGCCGGTGGTCGAGATTGCTAAAAATGAGCGATTCTAGTGGTTGTACTCCTCCTGAAATTAGAGCAAAGGCCGAAGAAGTGGAACTATTCCAAAGAAATCACAGGTATTATACGAAAAGGCCCACATTTCATATAAAATATGGTGCGATGAGAAAAATGTATTAAAGACGTCAGAAAATGTATTGCTACACGAATAAGGCCTCGGCTTTGTGGTCCGAATATTCGATGATAAAATCCGTCCGTGACATTAAAGAAAATATTAATATTTCTAATTATTTTAAACTTGTCGCATTTTTGAAAAGAAAATTTTTCTTACAAACCCAACAAAGCATCTATTTTTTGGAGAAATTACATGACGAATTTTATTTTGGAGGCACCAAATGAATAGTATTTGTCGAAAAAGGTAGGTACCTTATTTACCTAGGTACATTTTGTTCAAATGAAATATCTCTTTTCTAAATAAAATTTGAATTATTTCATTTTGTGAAAATTAATTTGGCACAAAATCATAGAACATAACCGCATCGGGAGTAAAATCTGACAGAACAGAACAATGAGTGTCCACTCACCGATCCCAAGTTAAGATAAGTGACCATTGATTAGTTTTTCGTATTTCATAACTAGAAAAAAGGTACAAAAGCTGTCACATGTCTAAATGGAACGCTCAAATTTGTAGCTTCCATGAAAAAGGTATTCCAACGTCAAAATTGGAGCGTCTTGCAAATAAAATAGATATAAAACCTAAATTTACTTGTTCCTGTTAATAATTATATTGATAAGCAAGTGTAAAAATGTTAAATAAAGAACGACATGGAAAATATGTTGCCGAATATCATCAAAAATATACTGAATGGTATAATCGGTATATACAATATTTAGCACAAGTGTAAGGACTCAATATAAATCATAGATTCCAATTCCTCATTCATTTTACTCAATATTTATATACTCTTTGTTAACACATTAATCAACCATAGAGCAAATATTATTTATTCGATTTGTCTATGGAGTATCACAGTTCAAACCACTGTTGCCAAAGGTGTCGATTTTTCCTCAAATTGGGGATTTTTTAACGTAGTGACGAAATTATTAGGGATTTTAAATTTTATTGGTAGAAAGTGAGAACCTAGTAAATTTGCTTACTTTTCATTAAGTAAGGTACTGTAATAAATGTTGCTATGTGGCCAAGGCCACATGAGATTCTAAAAAAAAGAAGAGAACCTAAACGGCCTTTTTAGAACTGTTGACTGTAAAATCCAATTTATTGTTTTAATTATTAAGTCAATATATTTTGTTAAAGAAACTGTTGTGTGTTATTTATATTACATGGCGCAGTCTATGTGGTAATCAGAGTTGGAGTGCATAAAATATCCTTTAATGGTCAGTCCTATTTATTGTGGAAATCGTGTCTTACAAGTTGCCTCAAAACATAAAATATAAGAATTATGTCTAATGTAAGACTTCCAGAGCCATTATCATTTGAAGGCAATGTGGCAGAAAACTTTCGAAAGTTCAAACAGTCATTTGAAATATATATATTTAATAGCAAGCGGCAAAGTTAAAAAGGAAGATAAAGTTAAAATCGCCTTGCTACTCAATCTTATGGGTGAGGAAGGTCTAGAAGTCTACAACACGTTAAAGTTGAACGAAGAAGACAAAGATGATTTCGATAAAGTAATGACCGAATTTGAAAAATATATGACCCCAAGAAAGAATGTTGTTTATGAAAGATGATGTTGAGTGCAGTTGAGCCATCAACTAACTATCACCTGTTATTATATTACGTTATTAAAATCAGGAATACACTAGTTAAACAACAAAGTTAAAAAGTGAAAGTGGACCAGCAGATTCATTGTAACAATTACTGCACTGGTAAGTGTTAGTAACTTATAATTTATTGCAACAGTTCCGCAATACAAATTAGTTCTTAGACTGTTCGTAAGAACAAAATCGATAATTAAACGAAATCCCGTTTTTATCAATTTTAATGATGGGAGTGGACCAACTGCACAAGCCAAGAAAAAGATAATCCAACGTAGCTAAAATGTTTATAATTGCCTTATAATGTGAAACAAAATATATATTTAAAAGCCATCAACATGGACTTTAACATTTCGTCAACAAATCAAATACCGCAGCCACAATCGGGTATGTACTACACTACGGGTCCAGCAATACCGATGTTTCAACCAGGTCAGTTTTCATCGCTTCCAGTGGCGTATCCTTCACAACTGCAAATGGCAAATGAGCAACAGCCGCAAGGTAATATTCAACCCAATTTTTATTATCCAATGCAAAACCTGCAATACACTAATCCTACTCCCCTTCCTCAATCACAAACTAACGAATCCCAAGAATGGAAAATAGTAGAAAATAAAAAGAGAAATAGAACTAGCCCAGACAAACGCTCAGTTAAACAAACCAAAATCAATGATTATTGGTTAAATACGCCAACCACTTCAAACCGGTTTGAGCAACTAGGAAATGATGTAGATGCAGAACAGCAAATGGATAACGAAGAACAGAAAGAACCTAAGCCTCCTCCAATATTTATTAAAGGAGTCAAAAATATAACTCCGCTCACAACGCTTTTAAATCATATAACTAAAAATGGATATGAAATAAAGGTATTAGGCTACGATCAAATAAAAGTACAGCCAAAGACTGTAGAATATTATAAAACAATAACCCAAGCACTTATAGACAAAAAAAACAGAATTTCATACGTACAGACCCAAAGAAGAACGTAGCTTTAGAGTTGTGTTAAAAAACATGCACAATTCAGTTAACCTAACAGAATTAAAAGAAGCGATTGAAGCGCAAGGTCACGTAGTCGAAAATATCTGGAACATCAAACATTTTAAGACCAAGCAACCGTTACCTATGTTCTTTATAGACCTACAACCAGATGTAAACAACAAAAAAATATACGATATTGAGAATCTTTTATTTTACAAAGTGAAATTTGAACCACCTCGACAAAAGAGAGACATTTCACAATGTGCAAGGTGCCAACGGTATGGTCACACAAAAAAATACTGTCAACACAGACCAAGATGCGTAAAATGTACTGAAGATCACGCAACAGTTGATTGCCCAAGAAAAGAGAAATCCACAAATGTAAAATGTATATTATGTGAAGGGAACCACCCGGCAAATTATAAAGGTTGCTCTATCTATAAGGAGCTGCAAAAGAAAAAGTACCCTCCCCTAAGACAAAAACCGAACACAACGATGCAAAGAAGAGAACAAACTGACCAACCAGGAACAAGCTATGCACAAATTTGTAAGGGACAACAACAAGAATTCGCTGGAAATAACACACAACCAGTTAATATACAACAATACCTTCCAGCGACAAATGATATGGCTGAACTTAAACACATGATGAAAGGTCTCATGGAGCAAATGGGCACAATGCTAAATCTGTTGACAACCGTGATTAGTAAATTAAAATAATGACTAAGTACTTAAAAATATCAATATGGAATGCCAATGGGCTTACCCAACATTCACAAGAACTCAAAACTTTTATATATAACCACGACATCGACATCATGCTGGTGTCAGAAACCCACTTTACAAAAAAAAGTTACCTTAAAATTCCAAATTATGTAATATATGACACCCAGCACCCGGATGGTACGGCGCATGGCGGAAGTGCTCTAATAATTAAATCTAAAATAAAACATCACGAAACAGTTAGCTTTAAAAAAGACTTCTTACAAGCAACAAGCGTAATAATAGAAGACTGGCACGGTCCATTAACAGTTTCTGCCGTCTACTTCCCACCAAAACATGCTGTCAAAAAAGAAGAATTTGAACAATACTTTAAGCAACTTGGTAATAGATTTCTCGCAGGTGGTGATTACAACGCCAAGCACACCCACTGGGGTTCGAGGCTAATCAACCCGAAAGGCAGACAACTCCTGATGGCCATAAATGATAATAATTACAAACACCTATCTACTGGCGAACCTACGTACTGGCCAACGGATAGAAGTAAAATCCCAGATCTAGTTGATTTTTGCGTAACCAAAGGTATCCCAAAAGAATCGCAAAAAGCAGAATCCTGTTTTGATTTGTCTTCTGATCACTCTCCCGTACTAATAGAGCTGAGTACAACAATACTAATACGAGAAACACCCCCAAAACTCGGCAGCAAGAACACAAATTGGGATATATTTCGGGAAATAATAGACGAGGAATTAAAATTAAACATACCATTGAAGTCACGCATAGATATAGAAAATGCAGTGCAAAATCTTAACAAAATTATTCAAGCAGCAGTGTGGAACAGCACACCTACAAACACAACTACTTATTCTCGTCAGGTGTTGCCAACTATAATAAAACAAAAAATAGTAGAGAAACGACGGCTACGGAAAATATGGCAGAACACGAGGTGCCCTCAAGACAAAACAAAACTTAATCAAATCACTCGTCAACTTAAAGATTTACTAAATAATCACAAAAATGACAGTATCCAAAAGTATTTGAAAGGGCTCACCGCAACCGAAGCTACCGAATATGCACTTTGGAAAGCCACTCAAAAAATCAACCGGCCACAACTGCTTAATCCACCTATACGCAAAGAAAACAATCAGTGGGCAAAGAGCGACGAAGAAAAAGCAGAAACATTCGCTTGTCACCTTGAAAAGGTCTTTCAACCGAATCCACCAAATAACGACATCGAAGCACAGCTCTTAACTGATCTAGAATCTCCATACCAGTTAGAATTACCAGCAGAAAAATTTACAATCGCGCAAGTCAATAGTATAATTAAAACAAATTTAAATCCTAGAAAAGCCCCTGGCTATGACCTTATTACAGGAAAAGTACTTCAAGAACTACCAAGAAAAGGTGTAGTATATTTAACACAAATATATAACGCAATTCTGAGGATAGGTCACTTTCCCATGGTTTGGAAAGTAGCCCAAATAATTTTAATACTTAAACCTGGTAAACCGGCTGAAGAAGTAAAATCATACAGACCGATCAGCTTACTGCCAGCAATGTCCAAAGTCCTGGAAAAGTTAATACTCTCAAGTATTGAACCAGTCCTAACAGCCCGTAAAATTATACCAACTCACCAATTTGGATTTAGACCAAAACATGCGACTATTGAACAAATTCATCGTGTCTGTACAAACATAAGCCAAACACTTGAAGACAAAAAATACTGCTCTGCAGCCTTTTTGGATATTTCTCAGGCTTTTGATAAAGTTTGGCATACCGGCCTCCTCTACAAACTAAAAAAAATCCTTCCACTTAGTTACTTCCTAACCCTAAAATCCTACCTAGAAGATCGCCATTTCCTCGTCAAATATCAAGACGCGCATACGTCAATATTTCCTGTTAAATCTGGAGTTCCTCAGGGCAGTGTTCTGGGACCTGTGTTGTATCTCTTGTACACAGCCGATTTACCTACCACCAATGGCGTTGTAACAGCCACATATGCTGATGATACCGCCCTACTATCAATGCATGAAGATCCCAATCAAGCATCACAAATACTCCAAATGAACCTGAACAATATACAAACCTGGTTAAAAAAGTGGAGAATACAAGCAAATGCAACGAAATCGGTGCATGTTACTTTTACGAACCGAAAAGGAAACTGCCCACCAGTGACCCTAAACAGTCAACAGCTTAACCAGCAACAGGATGTAAAATATTTAGGCATGCATATAGATAGAAAACTGACCTGGAAAAAACACATTTTCATGAAGAGGAAGCAACTTGGACTGAAACTTAATGGTTTATATTGGCTTATAGGTCGAAAATCACAACTATGTCTACAAAATAAAATACTTATTTATAAAACAATCTTGAAACCCATTTGGAGTTATGGAATACAACTATGGGGAACTGCTTCTAATTCTAACCTCGAAATCTTAGAAAGGTTCCAATCCAAAACTCTTCGAGTCATGACCAATGCACCTTGGTATGTCCCAAACAACTATATACGAAATGACCTCCAAATACCCACTGTAAAAGAAGAAATATCAAACTTCGCCCAAAAATACCAACAGAGACTGCAGCAACACCCCAATAATTTAGCAAAGTCCCTCAGGAGAATACCGGCAAGAAGAAGATTAAAACGTTATATTGTTAGTGATTTACCAACAAGATTTTAAATGTATATTTAAATTAATGTGCACAATACCCTAGAGACAAATAATTTTATATTTTATATAAAATATTTAAGAATAGAGTATGGTTATAGGACCATTGCTCTGCATGTTAATGTGATTAGTGACAAACTATTTACCTATTGTAATTTTAATTTACAGATTGTAAATAAATTGGGAAGTTTAAAAAAAAAAAAAAAAAAAATAAAAAAAAAAAAAAATGAAAGATTCCTATTTTATAATCGTAAACAGGATGAGGGTGAGCCATTTGATCATTTTCTGACAGACCTTAAAAAACTTTCTAAAACCTGTGATTTTGGAGACTCTTGTGACTCAATGATTAGATAGAATTGTGTTTGGTATTCAAAGCTTAGAATTGCAAGAAAGAGTATTACATGCAGAGGATCTCACCTTAGATAAAGCAATTGATAAGTGTCGAGCGAATGAGCTAGCAAGAGCTCAGTTGAAGGAAGTACAAAGTCAAGAAGGAAAAGTTCAGGCTATCAGAAGCAAGAAAGTTATTAATCAAAGCAGCAGATCTAGCAATGAAGATTATACCCACACTAAAAGTAGACATTTTGGAGGAAATCGAAGTGGAAATGCAACAGTGGACCCTCGAGTTGACCACAAAATTAACTTATTCGATTGCAGAAGTTGTGGTTTCACACATGGCCCAAGAAAGTGTCCTGCTTTTGGTAGAATGTGCAATAAGTGTAAAAAATATGGACATTTTGAAAAAGTATGCCGCAGTCAGTATGTAAGGGAAATCTTTGGAAATGAAGAAAACCAGGATGAGGATATGGAAGAATACTTAGTGACCACTATAATGGTAAATGAAGTTACACATAAAAATGAGTGGTTTGAAAAAGTAAGCATAAATGAACAGAATATTAATTTTAAAGTTGATACAGGTTCACAGGTAAACATTATTCCTTTAAATATATTGCAAAAAATTCACAATCAAAAATTTTTTATTTGTAAATCTAAGATTGTTTTAGAAACTTATGGTGGATTTAAAATTTCACCATTAGATACTGTCAATCTAGACTGTACGTTTAATAATCAAATATGTAGTCATGTCTTGATTTAAATATTTTTGCTAAAGTCAATGTGGTTAATTTATGTCAAAGTAAGGATGAATTTGTTAAAAATAACATGTTTTTGATGGACTTGGTAAATTTCAAAAGAAATGCAAACTACTATTAAAAAATGGGTCACAACATGTTGCTAGGGCACCTCGAAGGGTACCTCTGTCACTTAAAACTCGTTTAAAGAATCATTTAAATGATTTAGTCAATCGTGGAATAATTGCAAAGTGTGAAGGTACTACTGAATGGCTTAGCAATTTGGTTATAGTGGAAAAAAATGACAAATCACTTAGACTTTGCTTAGATCCTAAAGATCTTAATTCTGCTTTAGAAAGAGAGTTTTGTGAAATACCAACGTTGGCTGATATAGGTGCTAAATTAAAAAATAAGTCTTATTTTACAGTGTTGGATTTTAAAGAGGGGTTCTATCAAGTCGAACTTGATAATGAATCAAGTAAACTATGCGCTTTTGGAACTCCCTTCGGAGCCTATAAATTTTTACGTTTGCCATTTGGGCTAAATTGTGCTCCAGAATTTTTTCAGAAAATAAATAACGATAACTTTGGTGATATTCCTGGGGTGATAGTTTACTTTGATGACTTACTGATATCAGCCGATAGCTTGGAAGTCCATGATCTAATTTTAATTAAGGTTATTGAGAGAGCTAGAAATGTTGGAGTTAAATTTAATCGTAATAAAATTCAATACATGGTAAAAGAAGTTAAATATTTAGGTAATATATTTGACAAACATGGTATGAGGCCAGATGATGATAAGATCAGAGCAATTATGGAGCTTGAGGAGCCAAAAAATAGAAAGGAATTACAGTGCATGTTAGGTATGATCAATTATCTTAGAAGCTACATACCAAATTTGTCAGATATATCTGCTCCTTTGCGAAGTTTACTAAAAAAAAATTCTACATTTTTATGGACTAAAACTCATTCAGACTCGTTCAATTTAATAAAAAAACTAATTAGTTCTCCTCCGGTTTTGGTTAGTTTTGATGAAGACAAGCCTATTGTAATACAAACTGACTCTAGTAAGAGTGGTGTAGGCTGTGTACTTTTACAAAATGATAGACCAGTTGCTTTTGCTTCTCGTGCGCTCCCTGACTGTGAGACTAGGTTTAGTCAGATAGAAAAAGAGTTTAATGCTATACTTTTCTCTTGTACAAAATTTCATAATTATATTTATGGTACATATTTTAATTCACACAGACCATAAACCCCTGACATCTATAATGAAAAAGGGAGTCGCAGAGGTAAGTTCCCCTAGACTTCAACGAATGAAAGTAAAGTTGCTAAAATATGATATAGATGTTCAATACAAACCAGGAAAGGAAATGTTGATAGCAGGCCTGCTATCACGAAATTACATTAAACAAGCATCAGGTGATGATAAGTTTATTACTGAAATAGTGCATTCCCTAAATGTTACTAGGGAGAGACTAGTAAACTTTCAAGAGGAAACTAAGAAAGATGTTGAGCTGAATAGATTAAAAGATATGTGTTTAACGGGTTGGCCTAACGACATAACAAAAGTTCCTGATCTGATTAAAAAAATATTTCAAGGACCGAAATGACATTTATTTATTAGATGATCTCATTTTTTATGGTGACCGAATAATCATACCAAAATCTTTAAGACCTAAGATGTTAGCTCAACTTCATGAAAACCATTATGGAATATCAAAGACACGACAAAGAGCTAAATCAATAATGTATTGGCCAAATATGAATCAGGATATCTTAGATCACATAAAGAAATGTGTTACTTGTGAAAGACTGCAAAAAAGTAATGCAAAAGAGACTTTAGTTTTAAGGGATTTACCTGACTTGCCATATCAACAATTAGCAAGTGATATTTTGGACTTTGCTGGACAGCCCTATTTAGTTATTATAGATTATTTTTCAAAGTGGCTGGTGGTAATTCCTTTAAAAAATAAAAATTCTACATCTGTGGTCAATGCTTTTAAATCAGTTTTTGCTACACATGGCATACCACTAGAGATTGTCGCTGATAATATGCCGTTCAATTCTTTTGAATGCAAAGAATTTGCTCAAAGCTGGAACTTTAAATTTAATACATCAAGTTCGCATTACCCTAGATCTAATGGTCTTGCAGAAAGAGCTGCTCAAATAGCGAAGAATATGTTGAGAAAATGCGATAGTTTGGAAGTTGCCCTATTGGAGTACAGAAACACACCAATTTCTGGATCTAACAAGTCGCCTGCACAACTTCTAAATAACAGATGCATGCGTACAAAATTGCCGATTAAAAGTAGTTTATTAAAACCAGAAGTGATAGATCATGGAAAGGAGAAAGAAAAAATAGAGAATAAAAGGCAGCTATATAAACATTATTATGACAGAACTATAGTCAGAAGAGATGATTTTCAGGAAGGGGATAATGTGGTCGTTAAAGAAGGAAAGCAGTGGCAACCTGCTAAAGTTGTGAAGAAGTTACAAGAGTCAAGGTCTTATATTGTACAAAAAGAAAATGGTAATAAAGTGAGACGAAATAGTTTCCACTTAAGACACTCTGTTAATGAACCTATGACTCGTTTACATGCCGAAGATTCAGTAACTCCTGCCCCAAATGGAATTGAATCGGAATCTAAAATTAAAGGTAAGGAAAGTCTGACTAACTTTTCTGAAGCCTTGCCCCACAGCAGACCAACAGTGACACAGACCAAAAGCAAAAGGGTTATAAAAGTTCCTTCCAGTTTCCAAGATTATAAAATGGACTAATTTGTTTTGATATTCTTTTGTTAATCTTGTTTGTAGTTCAAAGCTATTTTGTTAAAGGGAAAGATGTAATAAATGTTGCCATGTGGCCAAGGCCACATGAGATTCTAAAAAAAAGAAGAGAACCTAAACGGCCTTTTTAGAACTGTTGATTGTAAAATCCAATTCATTGTTTTAATTATTAAGTCAATATATTTTGTTAAAGAAACTGTTGTGTGTTATATTACAGGTACCAAGTTATATTCTGTTTATTTGTGATGGGATATAGAAGACTGTTCTTAGTTTGAAGTTGTTATGTGCATTAAAAAAATTGTATCTTGATTTTATATAATTTTATACATTTTATAATAAAAAGTTTATTTGTACAAATTTAATTTAAATTTAATTTATATGTTGGGAACTTTTAAATCACGGTTGGCACGGTTTTGATAAGATTGTTGTGGTTGTGGACGCTGAAAGTTGGTTTAAAACGAACTTCCTAAAGCGAAGCTAAAACTGCGTATTTAGTCATGTGATCACCGGTTTGAGCGTCAAAATTTGAGCTTCGAGCGTCACGTGTAATTGTACCTCAAGGATTACACAGGAATTATGTTCATTGCACCTTATAACACCGAACGTACTGTTCAGAAAGTTAACAACACTTATGATAAAGAATTATTTTGCGCCTAAAGTCACATATATGGACAAAACAGTAATTAAATAACTTATTATGTGTTTTATAATATTAAACTACACATTTTAATATGGGAAATATGCATTTAACACACATTAAACGTTGTATATCAAGACTATGTAAGGGAAACTATATATACATTAAGGTTTTCTAAATCACAGGTACCGGTAATTATTATTATGATAGATTAAATCAAAAGTTGCCAATTACTCCAACTTACCATATGTCCCAGTTGCACATCTGAACAGTCAAGAAAATTATCAACAAGAGAATGATAGTGAGTAGAAAATGCAGTTCGGCATTTAATCTGGATTAATTTATTTACATAGCTTGTTGCTATAGCATTTCCATCATGTGTCGAAGTTCCTCGACCCAATTCATCAATAATAACCAAAGAATGTCGGCTAGCATATTGTAATATACTAGATGCTTCTGAAAGTTCTACATAAAACGTAGATTGAGAGTTTTTCAGATCATCTTGAGCACCAAGGCGAGTAAAAATTCTATCTATAAGATTTAGCTCACATTTTGATGCTGGTACAAAACTTCCCTAAAATATATTAGAGGGTGATGTTCTTGTTCGTGTCTTCTAATGTTCATTTCTAAAATTTAAATAAGCCTTACCATTTGGGCCATAATAGAAATAACAGCAACTTGTCTCATCAATGTTGATTTTCCACCCATATTAGGCCCAGTGATTATTAACAAATTAGGAAATTCGTCTACTCCCATTTTAGTATCATTTGGAATATAATTTTCAAGGTTTCGGGCACCTGGATGTCTACCATTTTCAATTAGTAGCTTGGGCTAAAAATTATTTTATACAAAACTACCAATATTTTGAATGCCTAACTTTTACCTGATCATGAAAAGGTAAAATTTGTGGTAAACAAATTTCGTATGAATATGTTCTAGCATATTCCGCTAAAGAGCATAAAACGTCTAATATTGTTAAGCACTGAATCACTGTATCAAATTCATTTCGCCTAAAAAAAAAAACAGAATTATTAAGAAAAGTAAATCAGCTTTTTTTGTAGATCTTATTTGTTTAAGTTTTTAATGAAGTTTGGCTTCCCGATACATTTTTGAAAACATTCACAATTTTTGAGAAGGGACATACTTACTTATCACTGAATTTCTCAAAAATTTTTCTGCTTAGATCAAGAATTACTTTCCCTTTTGTTGACTCTGCATCTATCATCCGAGCTAACAAGTCCTAAAATAATATTGTGATACTGAATAAAAAACATAAAATTCGTTTCTTTCATCATTGTATGTCTCCGTCTATACAAAATGAGTCAAGTATTTCGCAAATGGCTTGCATTATTTTTATATATTTTGATTTGTGAGCATTTTGTAATATGGTAGACCTTTACATTGTTGTCAGATCTACCATTTTACTGGAAATATAATGAACTTTGTTATTTCAAATGGTGACCATAGTGAGGAGGGGGTTTAAGTTATGACTAGTACATATGAACAAAAAGATTTATATGATTTTTGATGTATTTTTCATAAAAGTGACGACTTCGAATTTGTAGAGGGTGGATTTTTTTTATTTAATAATACGCATCAACCGCGTGGGTCATTGGCGTCATTAAGGTTTACAAAAAAAAGCAAGTTATACATGAATAGTGTCTGAGATTCTCAGAACGCCTATCGATTTGAAAAACTTTTTTAAATTGTGTACATTACATGATGATCCTAATATGTCTGCATGTTCACCAGAAGGAAGTTCAGCCTGTTGTCGTTTCGCTGCTAATTGCCGATAATGAGTAAGTAAGTGTTTCACGAAGAGTAGTTCATTGCAATAGTTCCATTTTGGTTTAGGATCTCTACTGAAAAGATGACTGTCGTAGTCGAGTTAGTAGGACTTGGTCTCCGCGATTTTTAGGCAATGCAGACTTTTTCACTTCGTTTAACTTGGTCGTAACACTTTTCCACCGATTTTCCCACGCACTATTTATTTTAGATTTTACTGTACATTTTATATCCGTACTCACTGATAGTCTAATAGTTTCGGTTGTGTCACTGTCTGCGGCTTCTTTGGTATATTTATCTGCTTCTTCGTTACCATGAATTCCTATATGGGATGGTATCCATATGAAGATAACATTCTTATAGCTTTGTTCGGCAAAATAAAGTTCTTGTTTCATTTTGTCACAATGGGATGATCTGGGTAAGTGGCTTGTAAGGCTTTTAGAGCGCTGAGGGAATCCGAAACAATGAGGTGGTTATGTGCGTCAGATGCATTATGATGATTAAGGCTTCATATAGTGCATACAGCTCTGCTGAGTAGATAGAGCAGGTTGGTCAGAGTTTGAACATGTGTGTCGAGGTTGTGGTCACTACAGCAGCTCCGACTTTATTAGAAAACTTTGAGGCGTCAGTATAAATGTGTAAGTAGTCAGGGAACTTTTCTAGTATGCTGTTTAGCACAGATCTAATAATGTAGGGGTTTTCAGAATATTTATTATAGGAAGAAAAACGGGTGATACAAGTTGGAGTTTTGATTTGCCAGGGTGGAATTGAACTAAGTTCATTGGAATAACATTCTGGAAGTGAGTAGTTAAGTTTAGTTCAGTAGTTTTTAAATCGGACATAGTATGGTTTGGGGGTTCTTGGAACAGGTTGGGGAAGTTTTCTGATGTGCCATTTTGAAAGGTAGGGTTGGAGTGATTTTGCCTTCTTTTAGCTGTATACACTAGTCTTAGGTACATTCTTCTGTCTTCTAGCGATGGTTCTCCAACTTCACTATATAGGCTCTCGATTGGTGTAGTACGGAATGCCCCTGTTATTATGCGTAGAGCCGTGTTATGAATGCTATTTATCCGGCTTAAGAGTGATTTAGCCGCTATCGTGTAGGTAATTGAACCGTAATCTAATTTGGACCTGATTAATATACGATAAAGCGTGAGCAGAGTTTCTCGATCAGCACCCCAATTTTTATTAGCCAGCATTTTTAAGAGGTTCGGTCGTTTTTGACATGTCAGAAGGAGATTGTTTATAGGGCATTTCCAGTTAAGAGATTCACCAAAAGTCATTCCTAAGAATGTAACAGATGTTTCAGTTTGTAAATATTTTCCATACAGGTGCCTCTGGAATTTCCTTTTTCGAAAAAATAATGAGTTTTGATTTCTCGGTTGAGAAGATGAAGCCTGTTTGTTCTGTCCAATGTTCTAAATGGAAGAGAAACTCTGGCGCGATTTTCTGACTGTTTTTAAGGTTCTTACTTTTGCAGTAAACGCCAGGTCATCAGCATATAAGCGGACTTTAAGAGGCGTTTTTAATCCTTGTAGAACATCGTTCATTGCTATTATGAATAAGGTCGGACTTAGTACAGAGCCTTGTGAATGCCGTTTTTTTGAAATGTTAAGTCAAACATTGTGTTGTTTACTTTGAATTTAAACGATCTGTCTTGTAGGAAGTTTGTGATGAAGGCAATGTCCCTGTATATTCCAACTATGTACCTGTTTAATAATATAGTTATACCAGGTGGTGTCGAATGCTTTAGTAATATCGAAGAATATCGTTATGCATTTACTTTTTAGTGCAAACGCTTCATTGATTTCGCTTTCAGTTCAATGATGCTATCTAATGTTGATCTTCCTGACCTATAGCCACTCTGTTCTGGTATTATTATTAGGTTGCGTTTTTCCAGTGTCCATAGTAATCTTTTGTTAATCATATTTTCTATTAATTTGCTCATGATACATGTGAGCAAAATGGTATGATTGGGGATTTGATTTCGGAGTCTGAGACTTATGTATGGGGATTATTAGCGACTCTCGCCAAGTTTTCGGGAATTTATGTTGTAACCAGATAATATTAAAGAACTGGAGTAGATGTTGATGAGCTCTTTCGGGAAAATGCACAAGAAAAATGATTGGAATGTGATCAGGTCCAGGAGAGGAATCTTTGAAGCTTGATAATGCTTCGTGATATTCTGCCATGGTTAGAGGTAAATTTAGTGGATCATTACTTTCCACCTTAATTTCAATGTTGTTTTGATCTTGGAATTCTTTGTGAAGGATAAGCGATATGTTTTGGTTGATTTCGTTGGAGCTCTGTTCGTAGACATTAGTGAGGGCATTTGCTATATCAGTGTTGTTATTTAAAATGTGGCCTTCGACCTCAAATCTGTTAATTTTAGTATTACCTTTTATGCCAAATATTCTTCTTAATTTTTTCCAAATTTCGGTCATTGGTGTATCTTAATTTAGTGATGATACGTAGTCAGTCCATGATTTGCGTTTTGCCGGGATTGTGCGCGCAGTCTCAAAAACTCTACGTTGCATTGTACTGTTTTCAGTCGTTTATATTCATTAAAGGCGTTTTTGCTAGCTTCGATGGCGGTTTTGCATTCGTTGTTCCACCATTGTATAGCACGTTTCTTATAATGATAGTTTGTTTTTCCGATTGATTTAGTTGCGGAATTTATGATCATATTTGTAAAGTGCTTTAGTGATTCATCTATGTCAGAAGAAACTGTACAGTATTCGATTTTATCTTCAATTGAGGATGAGAAAAGATAGCAATCTGCATTTTTTAGATTCCATGCGGGAGCGATGGGGCTGTCACTACTTCGCTGCTGTCGAAAGAGATGGTAAATTGCCTACATGACGATTCGCGTGATTTATTGTTGATACAACGATGTTGTTTTGAACATAAGGATATGTGATATTTTTTTTTATTGTAGACTGGAAAGTTATATGACATTTGTATGTATAAAGGAAGGTTAAGATTAATATTAATATATAATGAGTAGGTATGATAAATGGCTTATTTTCAGGAAGTATTTAATAAACAGATTTTAAGGTATATGGAATGTGTAGTAATTATTATATAGTCATGGTGATGAATGTAATTAATTTATGTTTCTCAGGAGGAATTTGAATATAAATTTAAATCCGTACGCACGTACTTTCTTTTCTAAACCAACATTATAGATGAAAGGCATTGTGTATTGTCATTATTAGTAGTGATATTTGAAAATTTGTGATAATATTATATGTTTACTAATTTCTAGAAATTTATCAAGTTAATTGATCTTTAAACTACTTAAAAGCGAAATAACTGACTCAAATTAATTTCCAAATATATTAGTTATATTTTAAAGCAGTTACCCTTGTTGTTTCAGTAGTAAATCTCTTTACAGGTTTCGCTCCCTTCTTAGCACCTTCTAGTCGATACTCATCTGTTGCTTTATTACTTTTAATTTCAGGAACTTCTAATTGATATCGTTTCTTATCTGTTCCCACATATGTTACATTACAACCAAAAAATTTAGATTGCTCATTCAAGTAATTATTCAATTTTTTTTGTAACTTATCTATTTTGACCTCTATCTCATCATATTCATCTATTACACCTTTTTTGGGAATAATTTTTCCTTCCTTTTCAGCTTGTTGTTGATCAAAGGCATTCTACAAATAAAAAAATTGCAATTAAACCATGAAATATTGCTTTGTAATCGAAAAATAATTTTAATAAAATGTACAAAACATGAACGAAAGTATTCCCTTTATTTAAATGTTTGAGTAAGTGAGAACACTACTGGCTCTCTTTTATACTAAACTCAACTTACATAGGCGGACAGTCAAAACAATAATAAACATCTGATCTCCGTCATTAGATTCTCCCATTGGTAAATCTCTATGTTAAGTAGGTATAAACAAGTATATTTAAAAAAATCCCAATAGGACAAGACCAACTGGATAGGCTTATTTAAAGCAACATTTTTGCATCAAATCGAAAACAAAAAAATTCAAATTTTTTTTGGTAAATTTTTGAATTTTTGTAAATAAATGTTTTCATGTACGATTTAGAAAAAAGTGTTGTAGAACGTGTTAAGGTCTAACTTTTTTGCGTCAGATCAAACGTTCTTTAGAAGCATTTTCAAAACAATACCATTGTAAAAATAAGGGATGATTAAAATATTTGCAGATAGATAAAAACATAACATTAGTAGGTTCTTAAAAACATCAATAAAAACATAGCATTAAAATCGATGTACCTACCTTAGAATTTCAATCAAACGATACTATACAAGGTAGGTTGAAATGAATTAGTTTATCAGGTTATAATAAATTTGACTCAAGTTTTTAATATCCTATCATTCACAGAAAACTTATCTTGTTTTATGTGTATCATTTCTTTAATTGATAATTTTTGATAATTGGTGTCTTGAGCTAAAATCTTTGTTTTTTTATAATAAAATTCATGATTCTCAGTGCTTTCATGTTTGTGTAAAGCAGTTGATGCATTTTTTGTATATCTGTGACCATTCATTCTGCTCTCCAAGTATTGTGTAGTTAATTCCTATATAATTCTTTGGACAATTCATGCATGGTATGTAGTATATAATATTTGATTTCGTATTATATTTGGCTTTGTTTTTTAGTTTATTAAAAAGTGGCGATAATGTGTTGTGGGATTTATGGCTTACATTGATGTCATGTTTTGATAAAATGTATCCAAGTTTTTCTGATAATTGATTTGTGTAAGGTAGGGCTATATATGTATCTTTTTCTTGGAATGGTTTTATTGGAATATTGCATTTGCATCTCGAGGTTTTAAGAAATGCGATTTATTGGGGAATCAATCATTTTAAATGTTAGTTATATGGCACATCACAGTTTATAGTTAAAACAAATCACAAACCACTAACTCATTTATTTTCAATGAAAGACGCAACTTCGAAACTCACGAGAATAAGACTCGACTTGGAAGAATACAATTTTGAAATACAGTATATGTTAAAGGAAAAGCGAACTACGCGGATAGTATATCAAGAATATCTATAGGAGAACTCAAAGATTTATATATAAATAACACTCACACGTCTTGGCAATCACAAGAGCGCAAACGCGCAAGGAAAACGCTCGATCAGAAAAAGATCTCATTAAAGAAGAAGAGACAGAGGAAATTCTAATAGAAAAACCTTCAGTGATAAAAGTTTTAAATAACTTAGAGGCACATAAATTACCAATTTTACATTTTGAAACTAACCGTATCTCGCTAAGGATGAGCGTACGGATCAAAAACAAATTGAAATTTAGCGAAGCCTTACCTACAGGAATATACAACTTCGACTTAGGACGAACGTGAGCTTTCGGTAAAATTTGAAATAAAGAAAATGAAAATATATGTAAATGATTATATATTTAAAAAGTGCACAATAAAGGAATTTATAGAAGATCTTAGAAAGGTATCACAATAATCCAATGTTTGGAGGACACGTAGAAAATGATAGATTGTTAAAGCAATTAAGAGCGAATTTTAAATGGAAAAAGATGTAAGGAAGTATGTAAAGAATTGCCATTAAGAGGCGTGGTTTATTTTTACTGACTAATCTTCCTACATTTATTTAGTGACCTTCTGGTTCAATAACCGTCACAATTTTTCTGTGAATTGAAACAAATTTTGCAAAAAATTAGTAATTTTGTACCAAGAAAGTTTGTTTAACATTTTCGTTAGTTAATAAATTTAGGAATTTTTTGAATACTTCCAAAATGGTATATTCTAAATATCAAAAAAATCGTTGACGATAATTATATCTGAATACTACATCTAAATGCAGTTCTAATGATGTGCTACACATGGTATATTCCCTGTATAAAAATAAAGGGTTGGGGAAGTAGATGGGAGGGGGTTGACAGATGTCTGTATCGTAAAAATGTGTGCCCCTTACAACAAAAATCGACCTGTTTCAGCTTGTTCAATATTGTTAATAATCAATTAATCACTCATACTTTAGAAATATGGAAATGTTTTAAGATGAAAAACTCACCGCGAAATACGTTATGGTTTCCATTATATCCGGATAGATTCCATTTGGTTGTAATTGGGTTAATTTTCTTAATAGCCGATCTTCACAACCTAAAAATTTCAAATGTTCTTAATGAAAAAAACATATAACAAAAAATGTATTCTAGAAAAACAAAAGAAATAAAAATAAGTAATATGAATAAATTGAAATAGAGCCTTTATATTATCTGTGTTTCGTCCATTAATGTAATTGGGTTAATTTTCTTAATAGCCGATCTTCACAACCTAAAAATTTCAAATGTTCTTAATGAAAAAAACATATAACAAAAAATGTATTCTAGAAAAACAAAAGAAATAAAAATAAGTAATATGAATAAATTGAAATAGAGCCTTTATATTATCTGTGTTTCGTCCATTAATGGTGGTAAGTGATTATCTGTATCAATCAAAATAAAAATGTGCAGTAAACTCAATGTTTCTTCAGGGAAAGAAAAAAGAAGTCTACTCTTGGACACTAGTCAATACCAACCAGATATAAACGTATCTGTGATCTTAGATTTGTCACGCTTGAAACTGAGGTTGCTGGTATCCAAACATAGATATGTTTCTCCCATCGCGAACTTATGCGAGGAGGAAAGTTATTTTGAAAATAATTCTAACAAGTATTTATAAGACATTCTTAAAAAAATAATTTTGTGGTAAGTTCAAGTTAAAATGAAAACAAATTATGTTTATTTAGGAATTTTTGTATCTTACCTTGAAATAAATCTATGAGTTCGCAAGCTTTTTCAAAGGCTTTTAAAGTCTTCAAAAAGTCTTTGATTTTATTAGTAGAATAAGTGTTATTCTCATATAACACTGCTCTACTATCTGGATGGTTTGTTGACAAAAACTTGTTACCATATGTGTGTATTCTGGAAAATAAAATATTATAATGAGGTAAACACAATTCCTATAGTGAACTTTACTTCATTAGCAAACGCTCCAAATCAGGTATTCCTTTAAGTACCATTCGAGCATTTTTCAGTAAAGGACTGTTATCCACTAAATATTTAATTGCGTTTTGTCTTTCTTTAATCTTCAAAGTATTACACAAAGGTCTGCAAATCCATCTGATCAGTAACCTGGAAAATATTTTTTTTTTATTTTTATTAACAATCAAAACATATTATAAATTTTGTTGATCAAATTTAAATATCTTGGGATTATTCTGGATAGTCAACATTATCCCGCAGTTTTACTTATTTGACAATTAAGGTATTGGATTGTGTCCTTCTCAAAACTCAATTTCGACTATTGCTCCTCTAATGTTCTATGTGACACACATCAACCAGATTGAACATTTCCAAAAAAATTTCCTTCAATTTTTTGTTTATAGAAAGTGGTACTTACTATAACTCAATTGAACAGCAATTTTTGATGCCTTGTCTTGAGGCTGAGAGAAAGAATATGAACTCCCAGAATATTAATAGGAATTGGAACAGTTCGAGTTGTTACATAAAATTAATATTCTTCTACCCACAATTTCAACTATGCAAAAACAGATATTTTGCATTCCTTCTACAGGCTTTATAGTCGTTCTATAGTAGCATGCCCAAAACCTTTAGATTTGCATACTTATTTAAAATGGAGTTAATCACACCACCTCTGATTGTATTCTAATCTATGTGTGTGTGTGTGTGTGGTTACAATGGCTTCGGAAGAGATTCCATTTGCAAAATTTAATTTGTGTTGTGAAAAATGATTGATCGTCATCACTCTGCCTTCGTATTATATTTAAGACCTAATATTTTTACCTAGTTTAATAGTTTTTTTCTTCATTTATTTTCTGTTCTTTTTTATTTTATTTTTTTTTCATTTTTTCTGTTTCTTTAGATTTTTTTTATGTTTTTTTTTTAATTCTTTTGGGACACTTAAATTTGCTCTGGGGTATGTCAGAACTGGACAACGCAGTGGGTGTACTGTGTACAGATTGGGGGTGCAGCATAAGTTAGACACAAAGGATTCTATAAATATGTAGATTATTTGAACTGATCATTTGATTTAAATTAAGTGGGTGCTGGATCAATACAGGAGATTTTTCTAGATACAATAAATCCATTTTGTTTTGAATATTTTTACAATTTAAAATTACATGTTCTAGGTTTCCTACTTGGCCACATTCAAAATATGGTGATTCGTTTAATTTGATTTTATATAAATATGCCGGGACAAGTGCGTGGTTGAATCTCGTCCAACAAATGGTTGAGACAAATCTTTTGTTAATAGCTGTAGCTGTTATTCTAATCTAATATTTATTTTTACATTAGTAAATAAATATGGAAATTCTCAATCCATCAATGAAAATGGGAGTAGATTTGATGTATGTATAAAACCATTTAATGAATAGATATTACAATTAAAATAATTATATAATAATTTGTATCCTTTACCTTTTACCAAAAGCCGTTTCACAGTGATCTAGCACTTGTTTCAATGATCCTGTAGATCCAAGTAATTCCAAATTATCAATTGTAACAGCATCCAGGACTAAATAATCTTGCTGTTTCTTTTCATTCATTGCGAATTCCAGTGGTTCGTACCATTCAAATTTTTGTAATGAAAACGTTTGTATATCTAGTTTCGAATTATTTAGATACCACATACAAGCGCCAAGGCATCTGGTTGTTAGCTCACAGTGAGGTTTGGCCACACCTTAAATATTAGCAAGAAAATATAGTATTTCTTCCATTCAAGTCTATTTTGATTGTTAAGCAAATATTATATAAAAAAGGTTCAACTGAAACGACTTTGACATTATTTAAAACTGTGTTTATTTTGATACAACAACCAAAATTTCTAGTAAACTGTAAAAATCTGTTCCTGTTATTATAATGCAATGGTTAGTGTCTTATTTTGAATTACTTGAAAATAATTACAATGCTTTTTACAAACATATAATCCTGCATTTTAATGCAGATATAGATTTAACATATTTGACGCCCTTTTCAATATCCAATAATAAAACAAACACATTAAGGAGTAATAAATGGTATATACACAGAATTTCCAACTGCAAACTTGAGAGAAGATTGTACAATTATTGTCTCTTAGGTACTCACATATCAAAGTGTACATTAAAACTATTGGAAAAATTATGGTACATTTTTCAAAACAAAGACATTCTAGTATGCCACAAGTCACAAGACAAGTATGTCAGTGTTTACATCATTAAAAATTAAAAATCTAATAAATTTAGTATATTCTATTCCCAGTCTGAATTGTACAAAAAATGTGTAGGAATGACAACACAATATTAAGAAAAAAGTAATTTAATGATCGTAAATGCAGAAACACTACACAACTATGAATCAAACACAATAATTCTATGCAGGCACAATAGTAACAAACTTAAATTAAAAGAAAGATTGCAATAAAAAGAAACAAAAACACTGAATGATGAGAAGGGCACAGTATAACGAGACTTTTTCTCGCCACAATACCTACGTCAGTGCTCGTTTAGATGTAGACGAATCTGTGCTCGCCAATCAACTACCTTTGAGTCAAAGAAGGAGTGGACTCTTCTATATTTATGTCGGATTCAAAAATAGAGCGCCAGAGAAGTTTAGGCAAGCACCCAAGACTCCTTTAAACTAACCCCCAACTCCTCAGAGGGTTAATACACTTTTCCACACTTAAAGGTTTTGCCAGGTAAAATTTTAAAATTAAAATGGCAAATACCCCCTGTCTCTGATTTATTATTGGACCTAGTGTATTTCCAAGTTAAAAATACAAAATTACAAGTTACAATTTATATTAAACAAAAAAATCCACCAAGTTTAACACCTGGACCCAGCTGAAGACTGAAGTACCAGTAGTATGCAAATAACTATGAGCTGAAGTCTAGAGGATCTTACAATTCAATTCACGACAGAATCCTTAGTTAAACATTCAAAAGGAAATTCTAAGACTTTTTCGATGTTTACCTCTAGAATTGAGACCCTGCAGCTCAATTACCTGTATAAGTGAGACAAATTAATCAGGTTTTCACACATTTTGACATGTTTGTTTACATACATTTCGCGTCGTCTTTCGCGCAAGCTTTGTTTGTCAGTACTATCTCAGGTTTTGACCTAAGAACAAGGGAATAGAAGTGTACAAAATGTCCAAACGTAAATATAAAACGTTATCAGTATCTGAAAAAATACAACTTTTATCAGATTATGATTGTGGAAAGTCGCGCGATGAACTGTGTAGGGAGAATAACATACGAAAGTCAACCCTGTGTAGAATTATTAAAAACGAGAAAGTTCGGTCTCAGTGTATTGATGGAAAAGGAAAACTCAAACGAATACGAGCAGCAGAGTATCCTGAAGTTGAAAAGTGTCTCTGTACATGGATAAAGCAGGTACGGAATAATAACATTCCAATGAACGGGCCAATGATTAATGAGAAAGCTCAGGAATTTGCAAGTAAGCTCCATATTGATAATTTTTCTGGCAGTAATGGACGGTTGGAGGGATTTAAGAAAAGAAATGATATCGCATTCAAAAATGTTTGTGGCGAGAGCAATTCTGTGGACAATAACGAATGTAAAGAGTGGATTTAAAACCTTTCAGCTTTATTACAGGATTATTCCCCCGACGACGTATTCAACGCCGATGAAGCGGGCTTATTCTACGAGTGTCTACCGGATAAAACATTTACGTTCAAAGGTCAGCCTTGCCATGTTGGTAAATTGAGTAAAGATCGGGTCACTGTACTTGTAAGTGCGAATATGTCTGAAACTGAAAAACTGCCACATCTTTTAATTGATCTAAGAGCCCAAGATGCTTCAAGGGTATTAAAACGTTGCCTGTTAATTATCAAAACAATAAAAAGGCCTGGATGACTTCTGAATTATTTGCAGATTGGTTAAAAAAAGTGAACGCCTATATGAGGGCCCAAAAGCGAAAAATCATTGTTTGTCGACAACTGCGCAGCTCACAACCGTACGCCCAAATTAGACAATGTTACATTATTGTACTTACCCGCCAATACCACAAGTAAATTGCAGCCCATCGATTAGGGTATTATCAACAACTGTAAGATTTACTACAGGAAGGAAGTTGTTCAGTATGTTCTCAAATCTATAGAAGAGGATAAAAGCCCAGAAATCAACATCCTCCAGGCCATGAGATTTGCAAGAAAAGCTTGGTTTTCTGTTAGCAAAACCACAATTAGACATTGCTTCAAAAAAAGCTGGATTCAAAGTGACGAATGTATCTGAACCTGAGAGCCTACAAGAAGAGCTGGAGATCTGTGCAACGTTTCCAGAATGGGATAGAATATTTACCACATGTAGGAACGACTTAAATGAGCAGCAGGCGACTTTTGAGGACTTCGTTTCTATGGATGATAATGTACTAATTTCAGAGGAGCTCAATGATGGTGACATAGTTACTATGTATTCTTCTTTGACACAGAAGAAGGAGAAGAAGACTGTGAAGAGACTCCAGTGAAAATTTCAAAGCGTGAGGCAATGGAAGCTTTAGAAACTTTACACAAGTATTTCGAAATATCATATATTGATAATTCTAATATGTTTGATAAATTTTATTCTATCGAGAAACAGGTTTCAGCAACTAGCAATCAAGTCCAAACAAACATAACCTATTACTTTAAGTCATAAACTTTACCGCATTGTTTTTTTTCGACGCAATACATTATGTATGTACATTCATACCTACATTAAATTCATAACACCAAAAATACGCATTTTTATTAACATTTCCACCTCTAAAAATGGAATAACGGCACATTTCGACCTCTGTAAGCAAGGGCCTCTGTAAATGAGACAATTATAATTTTAAACCTGCTTAATTGGAAAACTGGATTATTGGAAACCCTCAATAATTGGTACATATGTCTTGGTCCCTTGAGATCCCAATTAACCAGGTTTCACTGTACCTGATATCGAGACCGAATGATGGGTATATAAAAAAATGTATAAAATATAACATCTATCAAATATATGTAAGTCTTATAGCCAAGGTACGCACTGTTGGTATATCAGTACCTTATAAATGTATCAAGTTTATCTATTTATCCAAAGATAAACTTCTACAAATGTATATAAAAGAAAGGCAAAGAAATGAATAAAATTATTGAAAGAATTAAAGAAGATGTATATCAAAAAAATAAAAAGTTAATTAAAAAAAAAAGTAGCAAAAAGTTTAAACCGCTGAAGGCGACTATTCAAAAATAATAATTCATATAATTTAATAATAAAGAAACGAAATTAAAGAAAAATAATTTTACAGTTAGTTATGGGATACAGTAGTCGAATCCCTGGATGACGGCGATTCTAAAACGCCAGCCCTCCTGGTATTGGTCCAGTTGGGTAGGAGATCAAGCCTCTGGAAAAATCCCAGCTATACTACTACGCATTAAATCCAATATAATTGACGAAAACCCATCGTTTTTCATGATCTTCGTCTCTTAACAGTATAATAGCCGAATTAACTGCTGTATTACAAAGAAAAAATATGAGGAAACATGCTAAAACCCCTAATTTATCCTCCAAATCTAAAAATAATTACACAATCCCATATAATATAATAATTAATAAAGTACAATTAGTAATTTACTGCTTCTAACAGACTTTTCAATGTTTCCTCGTAACCCTACATGAGAATAATTTCAACATGATGAAAATTCGTAATTATTTACAACGTCGATAGCATAAACCCGAACAAGTTAACTTTTTACTTCTTATCACCGGTTGGAACGAAGTCGACAAAAAAACGCGATTTACTGAAAAAAGAAATACCTTGAAATCACAAATAGCTACACAAATCCCTACAAAATATGACAATTTATGAAATAAATTTAACGATTTCCTACATACGATAGATATAAAATTTGAAACAATTACTTGGCTCGAGAAACGACGTATTTTGAAAACGCCAAGAATATTCCATTAACCCAGATTGTTGAGTTCCTGTATAGGCAAAAGGGTCGATCGACGTCATGTTCTTCGAAGGGGATGTAATTCTATATTCTACGAGGTATTGGCCAGTAAAGTAGTTGTCCTCTTCGAAGAATGGTCAAACTGCTATTTCGAAATTATTTATATTTCGAATCAAATGTAGGTGTATAGTAGAAAACCGCAATTTATATATCATTCTAGACACACCTCGTATTTTAGGAAATTTTATTTTATTATATATAGATCCAGAACAAAAGATCGAAGTGACAAAGAGTACAAAGGACAACTATCATTATATCTGACACATCTACCAGGTTTTCAGCACAATAACTATTATAACATCCTTCACATTATAATTTAAAATAAATAGAACTTACAATCATTGGCAATAGTTTTAAAAAAAATGGGCCAATGAAACTCTCCTCCCTTGTTTACGAAATAACACTTGGATAATAGTGTTTCCAATGTATTTGATGCAGTAAGAAATTGAGTATTTGTAATTAAAGCTTCTTTCTTAATATCCTTGAAATGTGAATTAAGTAAGTTATTTAGCTGTTTATTGAGTCCTCCCTTTTCAATTAATATCTAAAATAAATAAAAATATTCATTATACAAAAGGTATATGTTTATATAGTATTTACTTTCATTTGTAAAAGTTTTAAATATTGTTGATTGAAAATAAAAGTAATTCTATTTCAGTGGACTGGTTAATATTTTAATAACATTTAAGTGAGAGTTTTTCTGTTGAAAAATACTTACTAGTGTAGGAGGATATTCTGCAAATAAAGCCAGTAGTCTTGAAAAGTGTTTATCATCTTCAAATTCTGATAAACGAAATACACTTATTGAAGTTTCTACAAAACATACTCCGATGCGGATTTTATCAGAACATTCCTGAAAATTGAAATTAATCATCTGATATGGGAATTACAAATACAAAGCGAAATGCCATTGTACTTTGAGAATTTTACTTACCTTCATGCACACAGCATAAAGATAATATGGTAATTCATTTGACCATTCTGGCACCTGTGGAGTATACACGCAGGTAGCTTTTGACGTAATTTGACAAATTTCTCTTTTTGTAACCTTATCGAACTTGGTCAATGATTTTGTATTTTTGCATCGTTCTGCTAACATTTCAGGGGTCTCAGTTTGTTCAACTCTCGCAACTTTATACCCTTTATCTATCAGAAGATTTGCCATTTTACCATAAGCACTTTCTGGGAATCCAGAATGAGCAAACTCTCCCTGAAAAATGGAGTAAACATAATTTTTTTTGCAAATTTAAGCACTAACAATAATAGTAATCATTATTATTTCGTCTATTCCAATACAATGAATAAATAAAATACAGAACAATAAATGCAAAGGGAAGAGCTCAGTTTTTACTGTGTAAGCAAAATTAGATCCTACTATTCCAACCAACCTGAATAATGTGTAATAAAACACAAAAGAGACACAAAATTAATATTAATGAATCAATGCAATGTAAATTATTTTAATGATAATCATATTTGCCTTCAGAGCCAAAGTGAAAAATAATAAGAATGGTTTTGTTCTAAACAGACAATATGTGTGTTGAACAATTATTTATAGAAACCTACAGTGAAACTTAAAATACATGTTTTATATGATTATAGGTTCACAAGAGCTATCAAATATTTATTGAGCATTAAGTAAATGTGCTGGTTGAGTAGGCTTGGAAGGAAATCACCCATTAGTGTTTCTCCTTATTGATTATTTCTATGATGGATTAAGTCTTCAGGCCATATTTTGTGTAGTCCTCCGCTGTTATATAATTCTTCAATTCTTCAATTAGGCGGTTGTCATGGTTGTCATGGTTGATGATTCGGACTCTGTAGCTGGCGACTATTTTTTGGATTTCTTCCGTAACAAAAGGAATGTTTAGATCAGTATGGAGAGTTCCATTGCTGATACACCATGTTGCATCTACAATTGATTTAAGTGCCTTAAACTGAAATCGTATAATTTTGATTCTGGTTCATTTGGCACATCCCTATACTTCATATGACCATATAGGTTTTAAAATTGCTTTACATACAAGAATCTTGTTGTTCAATGCGAGTTTTGATTTACAGCCCATCAGCCAGTATATTAGTTGAAACTTGATGTCCAACTGTCTACGTTTGGTTTTGATTCGTGTCTTCCATGTAATTTGTCGGTCTAGGTGTAGCCCAAGGTACTTTGTTTCAGTTTTGATAGGTATAGGTATATTATTCATTGCTAAAGGTGGGCAGTTGTCATGTCGAATTGTAAATGTAACTTGTACCGATTTGGTTTGGTTGACTTTTGTTCTCCATATATTATACCAGTCATTGAGGAGGTTAAGCTGTTGTTGGAGGTTTTCTGAAGCTCTATCTGGGTTTTCATTAACTGATAGTACTGCTATATCATCAGCAAAAGATGCCATAGTGGTGTTTTCGGTTTCAGGTATAAGGAAGAGCAGTGGTCCAAGAACGCTTCCTTGGGGTACGCCGGATTTAATTGGGTTGAAGGTTGATTGAGTGTCTTCGTGTTTGACGGATGTTAAGTAGGATTTGAGGAGCAGGTAAAAGTTATGGAAAAGGGTGTTTTTTAGTTTAAACAGGAAGCCTGAATGCCATACTTTGTGGAAGGCTTATGAGATATTAAGGAATACTGCAGTATTTCTTTCCTTCAAAACTCTTAGCGTTTTCATTGATTATCCCGTGGCACCTAAAAACTTGGTTAAGAGCAAATATGTCAGAAGAGAGGCTGACAGGCTTAACCCTTTTAAATATACATCCTGAGATAACCCCTGATGTCTCGAAAATAATCACCCGATTTTCTAAAACGAATAGAAGACTTCCTTTCAGTTTGTAATTGAGATTTTTGTTCTTTTTTATTTTATTAAAAAATATTCCTATATATTTTAGTTTTTCCAAAGCTGCCTTTAGAACTGTACTTGAGACAAGTTGACCCCGTCTCCCAAAATTTTGGGTTGTGACCGCACCTGCAGACAGAGTAGCAAGATAGATCATAACATAACAGATATAACAGATAAAATAATTAATTAAATCAAGATGCATAGATCAATTACTTAAATGATAAAAAACAAAGCTATTGGTTTTTCAAAGTAAAATATTAAAAACAATATATGCGACCAAATATAGATAAAAATCAATTCAAATTTCAAAAATCAATTCTACATCATTAAGAGCTTTCATTTACAGCATAAAAAAATTATTTATATTATATTGTAATTGTTAATTATTTGCTCTTCTAACTCATCCTGATGTTAAATATATGGAAATGCTATGGAAACCTTTTCACACGTTTATAAAAAATATCAAATCTTACTCTAACAAATTGATTAAAAATTAAAAACATTTAATACCTTCATATAAGAAAGTCCAAGTTGAGTAACTCCAGTTACAGCATCCATGTGATAAAGTTCATAAAACTTTCCAACTTTAAAAAATAGAATTGAATCAAGGTGTTTACTTTTTAAAACCCACCATTGTCTCATAGCAGGAGTTACACTATTCAAATAACTTTCTGGAACATACAATGTCTTTGGATCATAATTTGGATCATTAGGTTTTCTTTTGTTAATATCCATTATTTTATTTGGTTTTAGAAAATCCAGTGTTGTATGCAGCCAGTTTGAGTGGATGTCTTTGATCTCTGTTGTTATTGGGGTATGTGTAAACGCTGTTGGTTTGGGAATATCTTTAACTTCTGTTTTAAATGAAAAAGATTTTATATCCTTTTTGGATTTTTTCTTTTCAATATCAGAATCATCCAATTTAGAGCTGCTTTGATCATGTTTGTTTGGAGCCAAATTTTCAGTTTCTGATTCGTTATCCGATAGATGAGCTTTCTTGACAGCTGGTGGTTTTTCATTGTCACTATCAGATGAATCGTCTATTATTTGCCTATTTCGTTTTTTAGAAAATGATACAGTAATTTCATCATCATCATTGGTAACATCTAAAATGAATTATGAGAATAAGTTTAATAATTTCACATCAAACAATTCTACTGTGTATAGTATTTATAGATATATTTAATCAATTTCACTAGAGAAAAATCATAATTGATGAGAACGTATTGGCCATGGTTAGAGTCATACGCCTTGTGTAATTTTAGTATGTTTCCTATTCTTACTCACATTAGTGGCTTTAGCTAAATTCGTTATTATTACGCATCTTTGGTGGCCTGTATCCACTATATTGTTCCACCTACACTAACAATATGGAACAAAAAAGGTTTGCCAGTTTGGAAGATTTAGAGTGTTTCACAAAAGATTATGAGCAAAGCAATTTTCTGATACTTCATAAAAGAGAGCAGAAAAATAACAAATGTAAGTAAAAGGAAAAAGTGTCCTTTAAAAGTAAACAGGGATTTAGTTTATACCAGAAATATATACAGTTGTGCAAGAGGGAGCATGAGGTTTACAAGTAGGGGTACTGGACAAAGGCGAACAAGGTAATAAAAACATTTTCATAATTTAAAAAAATATATACATGTAGGCAAGGGCTATGGTAAGCGTATATTGTTGGTAGTTTAATATAGCTTGAAATGCATTTACTAGTTCGAAAGTTAGTTAGTCAAAACTAAGTAGGTATGTTTTTTTAGCACATTTAAAGATGAATGTAAAATGAGAATGGTTTTTGGATTATTTACTTGGAACTCAAGAGTTTTAAAAAAACCATAATCATAGCTTTACGAAGGAAAGTTTTAATTTGTTGCCAAAATTAAATAGAGAGATAAAGAATTAAGTAAAAAAGTTAACGCCACTAAGTGTAACAACGTCCTGTTAAAAGAATACGTTGAACAAAAAACAGGGAAGAGGATTCTACTTCGAGATTTATCTAATATCAAATTTAACAATAATAAGTCAACAAACCTGAGAAAGGTAGTTGAGCAGTTGGAAACAAAAGCAAAAGAAGGGGCCACCGTAAAATTGTTGGTAACTGAGAATGAAGTTTTATGGAGATTTTTTTTTCAAAACAAAGAATATTTTAAATGTCTACCCCCATATGTTGTTACTAGATGGTACTTATAGACTTAATAATCTCTGAATGCCTCTTTATATTATTTTATTTATTAACGGTAACAATGAATGTGATATTATAGCAATATTTTTATCACATATCACATATAATAAATGGAGGCCAGTGAAAAAAAACTTTTAGGGAAAGTGATTTCTCAGACGATTTTGGTGTCCCTAGGAAAATATGGCTGTACCTATACAGAGTAAGAAGGCATGTTACTCCTGAAAAAAGAGAAAATCATATAAAAGCCCAAGATTCTTTTAAAGATGCCAAAATTGCGGTGAAAGAACTCCCCACAGAACAAATGTTTTATGTTTAGGATTGAATATACATTCAAAGATAGTATTTACAGCATGGCCCAAATCAGTAGCATTTTGTAGATTCAACTTTGGCAAATCAATCAGTACAGAACTAGACCAGAGGATTTTTAATAAGAAAATCAAATATCAAAGAAAATTCTTCACAAAATAAAGTCAATTTTAGAGATATTGGGGTCTAATACACCAAAACATGCAATCCATAGAGAACAGGTGGAGAACATAGAACATTTCTTGGTGAACAATAGTGACTGCCATTTTTTATGTGTTACTGAGCTTTGGAAATCAACTACCCAACTGGAATGTATTGGAATAGAAAAATTCAATCTAGCAGCATCCTTTTGTCGTACAGAAAACAAACATGGGGGAAGTGCTATATATTGTAAAAATGGGATAAACTATAAAAGTTTAAAGGATATATCTAAACTGTCAGTTGCGGGGGATTTCGAATGTTCAGGTATTGGAGTTTCCCTTTCTGATGAAAAAATGATAATTGTATCTTCATATAGACCTTGTAGAGGTTCAATGAGAATATTTTTTGATAAATTTGTTAACGAAAGTCACAAGTGACAATAAATTAGCTTTTATAGCAGGTGATTACAACATCGAACTGAAAGAAAATAATAACGACAAATCAAAACTACTAACTTTAGCTAGTTCCTTTGATATGTATAGTTATTGATGAATATACATGCATAACAAAAAATTCCAAAAGTTGCATTGACAATATCTTTACAAATTATAGGGGTACCTATATTACAAAAGTAATCGAGACTCATGGTTCAGATCATAGAGCCCAAATGATTACATGTAAACTCAATCTGCAAAACCTAATGAAAGGTACCCACAAAAGATGTTTCACTGAGGAAGCCATACAAAAATTTGTTGAAAAACTAAACAATGAGGATTGGGCAGAGGTCTATGAAATACAACATGAACAAGTAGACAAATAATGGATGATGTTCATCAATAACTTTATGAATATTTTCAACAAATGTTTCCAATCAAATACATACATTTTCGTAGAAACAAAAATTATTACTCAAATTCTAAAATTAAGGAATGCAAAAGTAGGTTAGATACATTATTATGTCTATCCAAAACGAATGAAAATATCAAATGTGAATACTTGAAAACAAAAACTGAGTATGATAAGTTGTTGATATCGTCAAAACAGGAAAATTATAAAGAGCGTATAAAAAATTCCGATAACAAAGCAAAATGTATGTGGAGTATCTGCAACGAAATTACCGGCAAAATAAAGAGGCAAAGCTGTAACATACAGGGTGATCCAATAGATATATCAAATAAATTCAATAATTATTTCAACGAAATATCTTCAAAATTAGTTCAGAGTAATAATGAAGAGTTCACTTGTGAAATAGAGGAAAACCCTCAAACTATGTGTATACAACCACTAACGCCAAATGATGTGGTTGCAAAGTCAAATAAATTGAAGAATAAATATTCAAGCGGCGAAGATCAAATTCCAATCCGTTTGATAAGAAAAGGCACAGTAATAATTAAAGAAGTTTTAACATACATAATTAACAATTCCTTGAATTTTGGCATTTTTCCCTCGCTACTCAAGCTTTCAGTTATACAACCATTATACAAAAAAGGAGATATAGATTGTATTGAAAACTACAGACCCATAAGCTTACTCCCAAGTTTCTACAAATTATTTGAAATTGCAATGTGTAATAACATTATACAATTTTTCTATGAATGTAATAATTCAGTGATAATCAAGATGATTACTTACAAAAAAAATCAACACAAACGGCAATCTTTCAATATACACAGAGCATAATTGGTCTGATGGCGGAACGGCAGCTAGTTCTAGGTATGTTTCTTGATCTGTCAAAAGCATACAATCATAATATCTTGGTAATTAAATTAAATAAATATGGAACAGGAAATGCTCTGAAATGGTTTCATTCATAATAAGCAGGCAGATGACAGAGAGTCAGTATTACTAAAGACTGGAAAAACTTCAAATCTGATATTATAACATCTATAGGTATACCGCAAGGAAGTGTAGATGGCCCTCTGTTGTTTGTTATATTTATGAAGGATTTATGCAAATCTAAATTAGCAGAGAATCAATTTATAACTATTTATGCTGATGATACCAGCCTTCTGGCAGGGGGAGACACATATCCAGAGATGATGGTGAACTGTTGTAACATTTTTCAGAAAACAAAAAATTGGTTTAAAAAAAATAAGTTAGTATTGAACTAAAGTCTAAAACTAAAGTGATAATGTTTGCAAACTATCTAACAGCAGATGAAAAACCGAATGATATATCATTTACCAATATCACTTTTCAGTTATCGCATGACACCAAGTATTTGGTGATGAAGTGGTCACAACATATAGAGAAAATCTCTTCGAAGCTTGGAAAAGTGTCCTATGGACTAAGAATAATCTGTAAATATCTAGACAAGCAAGCAGCTTTATCTCTTTATTTTGCAAATTTTGAATCAGTCATGAGATCGGAATAATTTTTTAGGCATCCAATAAGAACACATATATAATATTTGTTATTCAAAAAAGAGTAATGAGAGTAATCAAATGCAAAAATTATAAGGAGTCTTGTTGAATAGTTTTTAAGAATAATAAAATCATGACTGTTTATGCTCTGTACATTTTTGAATGTTTGATATATTTGTTTAAAAATTGAGAACCTTTTAATCTAAATGCCACAGAACACGAATATAACACCAGGAGGCATTACCTCATTTATCCGTATCATATCATACATTGAGACTTACTAAAAAATCTCCGTATTATGTGGCAATGAAATTTTACAAGCTAGTAGCAATCAATTAAAAAAAACATCAAAAACATAGTTGTAGATCTAGAACCCTATTGTGTTGAGGATTTTTTAAAACATCAGTTTTGAAATATCATTGTGTTTGATGTCATTTTACTACATGTTGTAATTGTTTTTGTACAAATAATTGTAACATTTTTTAAAATAAACATTATTATTATTATTATTAGAGCAAGAAACTAGTGAAAACATCATGGTTATGTTAAACTTTTTCAAGTCTTACAAAACGATGTGGGATAAAACTCAAGTTATACTAACAGATGAAATATTTTTCTGAAATAAATGCATTACAATCTGCATTTCCAAATGCAAATTTAAAATTGTGCCTGTTTTATACTCTTAAAGCTTTTAGATCAGCAATATCTATACAAATAATGTCAATAACATCAGTTCAACAAGATTGTATTTTAAATATGTTGAAATGCATGGCATATGCCAAATCGGAACATGAATACAATGACACTTATGAATCTCTTAAAAACATGGACTGCCCATTAGTTACTACGTAGGTACTGTGAAACTAATTGGAGTCCTATTAAAGAGTGGGTTAAATTTCATCTGGGTGCTTTAAAGTACATACAACAAACCATCTAGAATCTATAAATAACACTATTAAGAAAGAAATCACAAAATTTAATAGTTTGTATTTATTTTTTGAAGAATATTTAATATTTCTAAAGTCTATGTATATTGAAAAAAAAGCAAAAGCTAACAATATGGTTTTTAAAAAAGTCAATTTTATCGCCTTATCTCAAAGTGAAGAAAAGTATTGCTTTTAACACCATTTGCCGTTAATATTTTGCAGAAAGAAATTAAAAGTCCAAATTGAGTTGCTTGACAGTATTTTTTATTATGAAGCAAAAAATAATGAATATAATTTTGTAAGGAGACAATGTGTTCATGTTCTTTTTATAAGGACTTAAGTCTAGCTTGTGAACATATTTTTATAGTAAGAAGCCTAGATTAGATTTTAACGGGGTTACAATGCACTGAAACCTAAGATTTATTGTGCCCCCCTATCAGAGCTGTTCTCACTACTACTAGGGTGACTGCACCAGTAATTGCCATTATTAGCAGGTGATTTCATGGAATATCTAGTAATGACTAAATAAGAGATATTTACACATTAAAACCTAACAAAAAATGTGTATTTTTCTTTATTATAAAATATTTTTGAAGTTAGCCCAGAGTACCAGTAATTGCCATGATCATATTTTAAAAAATCCAGTGGTTGCCACTGTATGTGCTAGTAATTGCCACTACAAATTTTGGCATGTACAAACAACAACAACCTGAAATAAAACGGAATGTACAATTACACTTTTAATTCTTAAAATACAATAAAACATTAACCATAAACAGTTTTAACCATCAACAAAAAATTCCTTTTGAAATTCATATTTTAACCGATCTCCTGATATGATTATCTTCGGAAATGGTAGTCTGTCTACAATTTGGTTTATGCTAATAACACTCACATCGTTTTCATTCAGTTTAAATGATTTCCCATCTTCGCACTTTTTTAAACCCACTACTTCTGCTTCATTGTTGGGTAGAAGGGCTTGAATCACACACACATACTTATGTTCTCTTTTTTTCCCAGGGATGTAATCATTTTCTTTTACTTTTGAAGGAGTAGCTGGAACAGATGATTCTTCTGAAACCTCTGAGGTATCACTCCCAGAAGCTGCCCATTCTTCAGATGTATTAGAATCTGATGTGCTGTCTTTTCTTATCTTTGCTTTTTTCTGCTTATTTATGCTTTGAATTTTATTTAAAGATAATTGTTTATTTTCTTTTTCTTGAAGTATCATTTGTTTTTTCTCTTGTCTCATTCTTTTTCTCTCTTCTTTCGCTTTTTCTTCGTTTTTCTTCTTTTTGTGTCATAAATTTTTTCCACTCTTTGGACGTCACTACAGATGGTGCCTTTTCTAAGTTTCTCTTTCTCTTTACTTTTTCTTTCGATTCTGGCCATATTAGTGCTCTTTTAAAGGGTGTTCCAAGACTTGAATTTGAGTTTTCGTTGAGTATTGGAGTTCGGTTACTACAAGATTGCACTGGGATATCTGGTGTTCTGAGATCCTCAATCAAATTATTTGTAATGTTCTTTAGGGGAGTAGTTTCTTTGCTAAGCCCTGAAGTACTTACTTCGGGCACATCATCTTGTACAGTTTCAGTTTGATCTACTTTAGACAAAAGCTGATGACTTGTGGAAGCACCCGAGGAAGTACCAGAAACGTGTTCTTCTCTGTCAATGGTGACATTGTTTAAGTGATATTGTATCCTTGCCTTAAGCCAAACATTGAAAAGTTCCAACCACTTTTCTTCCCCTTTCCAAATTTCATCTTTGACACATTCCTTAAACATATTAATAATATCAGGATCAATCAGAGTTTCTATATATTCACAATGTGTTAGCTTTTTTTGTTGCACAGGCATAGCTTTAGGTGTCACTTCTGATTTGGTGGTTCTGTCCTTCATGCATTTAAAATAATCTACGGCATCAGGTGACCAAGGGAACAGCACACATCTTTTGAACCCATTGACAATGTGTTCCTTTTTAACCCCATCTATTGCTTCCCGAAACATTAATGGAAAATTGGTTTTGTTTAATATCTCAATATTGCTGTCCAATCTCCACTTATGAACAGTTTTTTTCCAATTTTCCTTTAATGGTTTGAAAATAGAAACGTCACACGGCTGTATTATGTGTGTTGCGTTAGGGAATAAAGCCACCAATATAATTTGGTGGTCTTCACAAAAATTGCTGAGGTGCAAAGTCAAGTGTGACTTATGTCCGTCAATGAATAAGATAACAGGGAAAGTTATTTTATTTTTAACAAGCCAAGGATAGAATACATTAGCTACATATTCAAAAAAATACTCTCCTGTCATCCAACCTTTTTCACTTTTTCCAACTGCCCAGTCATCTGGAATATTGGACACTAGTGGTCCCGGTAATCGAGAATATGCAAACAAAAGAAAGGGCGGCAATAAAACAACACTAGCACTAACTGTAATAGCTACTGTTACAGATTCCTTGTCAGAGCCTTTTGCGATTTCATAGATATTTTTTTCACCCCTAGGACCAATTACTTTATTTGATTTAGGACAAATTTGGAATGCCGACTCGTCACAATTATAAATCCGTTCTGGAAAATTTAAAGTGTCTTCTAGATTTTCATTTTTTAGGAAGGTAGTAACTTCTGAGAACCATTTTCTAATTTGGTGTTCTGTTACTGAAGCTCTTGTTGTAGTTAAAGTTTCAGGAGTTCTGACAACTACACCAGGCTTTCTTTTAAAAAAAGATTCTAACCACTTGCGACCAGGCTTGTCATTAACAAATGGATTTGTATGTTGGGTGTTTTTCATTATTTTTTGTACTGTTATTAGCACGTCATCTTTGTGAGGAGAAAATCCCCTGCTTGAAATTGTGGTGATCCATTTAACGAGAGCATTTTCTTCAGTTTTAGACAAAACGCTTGAAGGGCCCATTTTTCTTTCCATTGGTGTTTTTCCTAAAACTTTGTTTTTTAATGTATTTCTCGGAACTTCAAACATTTTCGCAGCAGTAGAAAACGGCATACCATTGCGACATGCTGCTACAGCGGCTTCCATGGTTTCTTGAGAATATTGAAAGAAAGGTTTCTTCCCTTTTTCCATTTTAAAAACCTAAACCAATAATTGCCACTGTAATTACCCAATAATGGCCACTAAAAAAAGTGGTGGCAATTACTGGATTTCTTCAAAATTTCTTGCACATATTTCAAACATATAAATTTGGAATTATGGAGTTTATAATCTCATTATTTTTAGGGTTATCCTGTATTATTTTAAAATTCACCAGTAATTGCCATCCATGACCATTACTGGAACATTTAATTAAAATAGGTCCAGTAATTGCCATCCCTCCTTCACTCAAAAAAGTTGTAAAATCAGCAAAATTCTTATAAAATATACATATTCCCTTACCTTACTATTTATTTTGACGTGAAAACTATAAGAATCGGTAAATTTTGTCTCCTATTATATCGAAAATACTGTTGAGCGTCTCTTAACACAGCTGACAAGAAAACCTAACCTAACTAAAACAGGAGTGACACTGAATAATTAAAATGTTCCACCACATGTGACGCCATCTTATAGTATTATTTTTAGATACAGGCTGTTAGAAGAGAGATCACTGTACATATTAATTACAGATTTGGTGAGATTTTGACTAAAATATTCTTATTTCAGGGGTTATACATAGGAAGGGGCAATTACTGGTGTAGTGTCAATTACTGGTGCAGTCACCCTACTGCCTTCCAGTTCCAGGGTTCTAATGAATTCTAGTATTTGGATAGCTTCAACGAGGTTAGATCATCACTCTTACAAGTTTCTTGTCTGAAGCATTTCTTGCGTTGGCTTGCAATGGCGAGGCATTCTAGAACTAGGTGATCCAGAGTTTCATCCTCCTCCCCACAGAGTCTACACTCGTCAATTTCTGCTAGACCTATTCTCATTAGGTGCTTCCTAAGGTGGCAGTGTCCTGTAAGAAAGCCTGTGAGGAGATGTAGCTTATTGTTACTGAGATCCAAATATTTTTTGGATCTAGCAGTGTCAAAGTTTCGCAGGAACTTTTTGGAATGTTCCAGCCCGGAAAGGCACCACCAGAGTGCTTCTCTTTCGGTTTCCTCTTCCTCTCGAAACTCTTTCTTATAGGAGAATTTTCTTACACCACAGAAAGGTTCCGGTCCAATAAAGGGCGTTTGTGCTCCTTTCCTGGCAAGTGTATTGGCCTTTTCCTTTCCCGTGATTCCCGAGTGGCCAAGAACCTAGACTAAAAAGACCCTGTTAGTCTTGCCTAATTCATCAACTTTTCTTCGGCACTCCCATGCCAAGTTTGAGTCAATTACATGGGAGCTCAATGCTTTGATAGCTGCTTGACTATCAGAATGGATCAATATGTCACATTTCTGATAGTTTATTTCTAGGTTAATTTCTACGCATCTTTCAATCGCAAGTATTTCTGCCTGAAATACGCTCGGGAAGGAACCTAAAGATAATGAGTATCTGGTGCCAGGCCCGAATACTACAGCACCTGCTCCAGTGGTGGTTTTTGAACCATCTCTATACCAACTAATATTTGAGAGTTTGTAAGAAGTCTAAAAAATAGCACTGTTTTGTGAAACATTAATACCCAATAGGTTTAAGAAATTGACCTACGTAAAATGCCACTCCACTTCAAATGTATTTAATACTGATGACCTGGAAGACCCCAATTTATTACCAGGAATGCTACAAAATGATGGTGATTCCGGAAATTCCGCTAATGAAATTATAACTGTGCTGCCACAAAAGTGTGGAAAAACTCTGAGCCAAAGTGAAAAAAATAAGTTGGCAATGGCAAGTTCCAAAAATTTTGGTCAGCAATGGCTGAAATTGAGACTGGTGAATTTTATCAATGCATTAATAAAGTGGATATCTTTTTTGAAAATATTTTCTCTAGGGATTCCCACACCCATTCAAAAACTATTTCACCCCAAATTAAGGAAACGGTGTGCGCCGGAGTAGAAATGATTCATATAAAGAGGTAGAAATAGTGAGTTCCTCCTCTTCAGTACAGAGTACAATACCTTCAGCTCCAAATAATATTTAAGAGGATACAGCTGTTACACTCGATAACAATCTTGCTGAAGGTAATGAAATGATAATACAAGATCTCCCAATTAATATTATTCCATTTGATGTTACTGAGGATTTTGTAGTATCAAACTTTTCAGAAGTTACTCGTTTCTCTTCATCATCAATACATGACTATTTATCAGACCATGTCAGTATACCTATTAACGAGCTAGATGAGAATTTTGCTAAACTTGGTCGTCATAGTAATGAAATTGTGCCTGATATTACAAATGACAACTTTCAATTACCAACCACAATTAAAAGAAACGGAAGGCCTAAAGGGTTTGCTACCCCAGTTGTGGGATTACCAAAAAAGAAAAAAAAACCATTACAATTTTTAACAAGAGCCTTGTTGAAAAATAAAAAATTATACTCAAAGGATGAATTACTTTGAGGTCTGAGTACCGAAATGTTTTTCAAATGTTAAGCCCCTATAACTGCATTTGTTTTTCTTATAAAATTTTAGCCAACAGTTCCTATATTTTGGTTCATTTCAATCAAGTAGGTTTGCTCTGATTATGCTTCAGATTTATTGTTTCATTTTTTGGGTTGGGGAGGGGTTCTACCCCCCTCATCAACCGTAGTTAAACTACTGTTAATTACTAAAATAACAATATGACCAATGTTATAACACTTCGACAATATGAAGTACTCTTCAGTAGAAAACAATATATTCAAACCCATTCCGATAATAATGCAAGCTAATTTAAAAAGATAACATTAGCCGGCACCCAGTTTTTTATTTATTGTGAAGTTGAAAAGATAATATTTAGAAACGCTAAATACGTACCTTCCTTCTTTGGCTGTTCTTTTTTACTTGGTTGTTTTGGGGATGAAAAATAATTGAAGAGAGTACTTTGCCGTTTTGCCATATTATTGGAAAAAAGAGATTGAGCGTTCAATGTTTATAACCCTAGGTTGACAGGCCACTAAATAAGAATTCGCATATATTTCTACAATCAATCACTTATTTTAAAAATTAAAATTTATTGAAGAAACTGATTTAAAACATTAAAATTAAAAACAATTTAAAACCGCCAATTTGACTGATTGACAAGCGACATAATACTCTACCATTTCAAGGAGATATACGTAATAAATAAAATAGGGATGGTAAAGTCGACTCTGACTTTGGTCAAAAATCGATTTTTTGCTGAAAAAATCGACTTTTTTAGAATCGAGTTCAAACACTTCAAGTCGACTAGAATCGATTCCTACTTGATGACTTCGACTTTTTTAACAACCTTTATTGATGATAAAGTACTATTCACAATAAATGCGCCATATCAGTTGAAATGTAATGCTTTCTTGTTTATTACATTTATCATACTTCACACTTGGCGTGAACATCATGTCAAAGTTATATGTTAATTAACAGAATGACATCACGGCTCGGAAAATTAAAGCTTAAAATGTCTGTAATGTAATGTTCAGTAGTTTGTATCATAGACAAATTATCACTTTCTCAATTTTTTGTATATTATGTTTGATGGTTATACAGTTTGTAAAGATTTCATCAATCTTTTTTTTAAATTTACATACACAAAACACCACCCAAAGTGCATTCTCCACACTAACCCCTTGCTGATTGGACTATAAATATCATCGCTAGTATCTTTGGTGACAATCGACTGAGTCTGAAATATCTGTAGTCATTCACAAGCAGACACAAACGAAGCAGGTGGATGCCAATACAGTTGCGTCAGTATTTAACTCGTCCAGCTGTTCAATGACATCAACATTCTTATCCACTCGTTGTTAGGGAATCGATGAAATATGAAAATCCCCATTTAGCCAGGCCGCACACCAAAGATGCACGCCGCATACAGGATGCAAATGCATCGCGGCACATTTATTGCTCGTGTATATTCGAATATGACCACGCACACTCGATAAACAATTGTGGCGCGATACTTTTGCAGCGTGTCTGCAGTCAAGCCACAGATTGCTCGAATAGAGCATGCTCTATTTTTGCGGCGCGATATAGGCGACACATTAGAAACATGAAGGACGATCTAGAATTTTGTATTGCTTTTATTTACGAAATTGAGCAACACTCTTGCAGATTACAGTAAGAGGAGACTGACAGAAATGATATGGGCCAAAATAGGTAACAAATTTAATGAATCAGGTAAGTAATTTAGGGATACAAGTGCAATTTTGTATAAACATATCGGTACTATTTTGTCTATTTTATTTTTGGACAAGTTTGACTAATTAATACTAAACTGTGTAGTTATTTTGCCAAGGCACGGCACCATAGGGTTTTATAAAATATTGACATAAATAATTTCGAGCTTCAACTGCCTCATTATTTGGCCTTCCTTGTAATTGATGTCGGATATCACGGGTGCAGATATTTACTTTCATTGTGTTTTCAAGAATAGGGGTAAACTTAATTTGTTCATTTTGTTTGATGAAATTATGCAATACACATGCAGCTTTTACAATTTTAACGACTTTCTCCACTGAACATGACATGGGTATTTCGAATGCGCGGAATTTTGACACAAGCATGCCAAATGCACATTCTATGATTTTTCGTCCACGAGACAAACGATAATTAAAAATTCTGCGATCATTGTTCAGAGCTCTTTGACTATATGGTCTAATTATATGTCTGGAAAGGGGAAATGCCTCGTCAGCCACAAAATAATAATTAAAAGGTCTCCCAAATTCTTCTTCCCCAGGCAAAGGAGATGGGTTAGGAATGTTTAAAGTACCGTTTAATAACGCTTGGCCCAATCCAGAATTTTTAAATACACCAGCATCATTATTTCTGCCATAATCACCAACATCTATACTTGTAAATAATCCATTAGCATCAGAGCACGCCATAAGGTTAATAGAAAAGTACTCTTTATAATTATAATAGGAAGATCCAGAATTTGAAGGTTTTTTAATGCGAATATGTTTCCCATCTATTGCACCTAGGCAGTTTGGTAAATTCCAGATTTTAAGAAACTCTGATGATACATTTAGCCATTCATTTGCTGTTGATTTCTCCATGTATAATGGCTGCAGAACTTTCCATATGGCGTCACAAGCTTCACCAACGATTTTTCCAATAGTCGTTTCCCCTCTCATAAATATATAGGACATTGATCGGAACGATGATCCAGTAGCTAAATGCCTGCAAAAAAAATTGCATATAAAAAATTAAATAGGCACCGCAAAAAGTTCGATTTTATTTTTTTGAAAGCTTTATCAGCCTATAAAAATACCATGAGCACATGTTTTATTAGTCTTAAATGTTTTTTGTTGGTATCCATAAGAATTTTTTTTCATTACAGGTAATGATTGCAAAGCAAAGTGGAAATCCATACGTTCATCATACATACGAAGTTTGAATGCTAGACCTAAAAGTGGTTCTGGTGCAGGATCGAAGAAAGAGTTTTACCTAGGCCCATATTTAAGATTTTTAAATCCATTTACAAAAAATCGTAGCCAAGAGGGAAATATTAGTCAAACTCAAAATAGGACTCACGTATTTGTTGAGGATGAAGAATCTGAAAATAACAACGCTGGAAATCTTGAGGATTTTAATTCACAAGACGAACTATCATCGGCTGCAGGTTCTCCTTCAATGCACACTATGGATGAACTCATTAACTCGCCATCTCCTAGGTCTTCTACACAGCCACACACAGCGTCATTTAACACTTTGAGAAATCAGTCCAAGAAATCAAAACCGGATGCTAACATCCATCAATACAGTGAAGAACAATTCTCCATTCGCTCGCCATCTCCTGACTCTCTTCCCTAGCCGCACACACCGTCAACTAGCATTTACAAAACCCAATCGAAATAAAAACCAGTTACTAACATGGATCAGTCCAGAGAAGAAAAATTGGATTCCATTAGCAAGCCGTCATCTAGCATCTACCAAAAACAGCCCAAAAGATCTAAACCGCCGCTTAGTGTTGTAGATAAATGCGCTATCGATTATTTTTCCCTAAAAAAACAGAAAATAGAAGCCAAAACACAAGCGCCTACGAGCAAAGATCCATGTGAGTTGTTTCTTTTAAGCTTGGTGCCTCAAATGCAATCAATGACATCTCGTGAGCAGTTAACATTTCAAAAAGGGGTACTAAATCTAATTGAAAATATTAAATACCCAGAACCACCACCAATTATAATATATTCTGACGGATCATCGTCTACCAATGCCACAAATACAACAACATTTTATCAGAATTTTAGCAACGAAATTAAACAAGCCACCAACACACAGCAACCATCACAAGTTTCAGAGATATTTTCGCAAGAACAACTTCCTGACATGCACAATTCTTAGTTTAGTTTCATTTATTTTAGTTTAGTTTGATTTATTCTAGTTTAGTTTCATTTTTTTTCTAATTTCTAAAAGTAGGTAGGTATGGTAAATGAGAGGGAAAATGATTCGTTGTAATTGAAAAAATATTCAACTAATGTTTACTTACCTTAAAGTTATTAATAAACGTTCGCTTGGACAAATCGATTCTCTATAGTTTGTATTCTGCTTTGTTATACATGGCCCAACTAAATCCAATAACAATTTATAAGTGGTTTGAGACATTCTATAGTACGAATAAAACTTTTCTTCATCATGCTCCAATTCTTCTGAAACTTTGAAATTACCAACGGTTGCACAACCATCATGATAAGGATGGACCCAGTAACGACGTCTTTCTTTATTTCTAATTAAATTCCACATTAAAAAATCATCTTCATCGGACGATGAAGACGATGCCATGATGTCTAGCTGCAAGTGCTAACAACTTGCGCGCTGCAATCCTGGTGTGCATATACACGTAGCATTTGTGGCTCCACTAGTTTGAAAACACAAATGTTGCGGATACAAATGCGTTATGCATGTGTTGTGCATCTTCGGTGTGCGGCCTGCCTAAGGCTATGGACAGTAGCAAAGAAGTTTTTATATATCGTAGGAACCTCAGTACCCTGTGAAAGATTATTTTCACATGCTGGTCTCATTGCTAACCAATTAAGGAGCCGCTTATCGTCGCAGCACTTAAATGAATTAATATTTTTACGATCACTTGATGACGATATGTAGCATTCTTAATTAGCATTTTAATATTTTAATGTTTTATTTTAATTCTTAATTTAAATATTTTGTACTGATCGTTGATGTCATATTCCCTGCAATTACTGTGTAGAATATCTTTTAAAATGTTAAAATAATACTTCTGTGTGTATTTATTAAATAAAATGTGCAAGTAATAAATAAATCGCCTTTTATAAATAAATAAATATATTTAATGTTTACTAAATTTCTCCTAACTTCATGTATTAGGTAGAGTTTTAAAAAAGTCGATTTCGAAAGTCGAAAATTCGATTTTTTGTAACGATTAATCGACTTTAAGAATCAAGAAAGTCCAAGTCGATTCTAGAATCGAAAATCGACTTTTCACGCGGCTTTTCCATCTCTAAAATAAAATATACTGCTAACCATATACGTAATAAATTTATATGTATATGCTGCTAACTACCTATATATCCAATAAGCGAAATGCGTTCCATTAAGAGTGAGAGGTCCGACTACACTCTGTGTGGCCATGTTAGTTATGCGCAAGTGCTGTATTTGCCACCTGTAATATTTTTAAACGAAGATATTTGAGTCAACAAAATCTTCGTGTCTGATTTTTGATTTGATAAATTAACTCCAATGTTAAAATGTCATATACCTGGAAATGTTATTGTCACTTTGCCATCGATAAAAAAGGTGCATCCTTTTTTATCGCGATAAAAACTTCTCTTCCTCAATATCTAGTAAGCGGACGTCACTTTTACACAATGACAATGAGTCGCAATTATTGTTGTTGTTCATCCATATATTCTGTCGTTAATTTATCTTGCCAAAAAACACTCGAGCTTTTCTTTTATTAGATAAATTCCTCTTTGACTCAAAGTTTTGCCAATCACTAAATTTGCTCGAAAAACTGACATTAGATAAAATCGCTCCACCTTCGGTGTCGCGATTTTATCATGTCAGTTTTTCTCGTAAAATTAGTGATTGGCAAAACTGTTTCGTTGCAAAGAGAAATTTATCCGATAAAAAAAAAAGCTCTTGTGTTTTTACTGTTGACAAAATAAAGTGCAATTATGTAATTACATTTTTTTTCACTTCTAACATAAATCTAAAATAACGTCTATTATAGTTGTCTAGGTTACTTCAAAAGGAATAGAAATGAAGTAGATAAACATGAAATATATAGTGAGCACATAACCAATTCGAGTTATTATTTTTATAAATCATTTCTTAGATATCTACACACTAATATAGCCATACATATTGACAAATTAAATGACGATGGAGTACCCCATGAGATGATTTGTTTTCAAACAGAATTTATTTTTATATACCTGTAGACCTATGAAAATTTAAATTTGGACCAATCTCATTACATAAAAAGCACCGTTGTGGAAACATAGTTTTTAATAAAAATCTAAATAAAAGAACCATGTAAATCACTAAACATCCAAACCACATCCTAATTTTACTATGCTGTGTCCAAACAAACAACCATAGAGAAAATAAAATATATTATTTGTCTATGCTAACAACCTTTGCCACCCCTCTGAAGGTCTAAAAGCGTCAAAGCGGGAATGATACAGCCAATGATATTAAACAATGCAACGTCTCGTGACTCGCATGCGCGTATTGATCTTGGCCACCGACGGTGCAGACATATATATGTCGGCACTCTGATGATCGACACGCTTCCCGTACCGCTAGGCGCAGTATATTTTATTTATATGTATATGTTCATGGAGACACTACACGCCATAAACAAATCAAATAGGAGATGGTTGCATCCTCAGACTAGGTTCCTAGTCTCTTATACGCCAGTCTAAGGTTTCATCTTATGATGTTTTCGATTTACCTGCAAATTCAGTTTGCCCTGAAATGACGTCACAAAACTCAGCGAGGGCATGCGAGTTCACTTGATTGTACTAAAAAGTGCATTTTAAATCGAACACCTATTCAACTGCCAGTGCAGTGTGTTTAACCCAACTTTCGGTCAAAAAGCGGAAAAGAAACAAACAGCAGGAAAGCAAGGAGCGAGACACCATATGAACATGAACAGCACCATGGAAAATTATATATTTTTAAACGGTTTTATTTAGCTCACCCCGTTTGTTTTATTCTTGGGTCAAATTTAGTAATTCAAATTTCACCCTCTTCCTATCAACCGATTAATCTGAAATTTTGTATACACTTTGGATTTTGGTGACAATACAATTATGTTTATTCATTATCATTATAAATTCAAGATGGCCGCCGCTACAAAATGGCGGATAATTTATGTTTTATTAATCCCATCAATATGGGTATCAAATGAAAGGGCTCAACAAGCAGAATACAATATACTATAAAAAATTAAAATCCAAGATCGCGGCCGCTACAAAATGGCGGATAACGTAGGTTTTATCAATCCCATCAACATGGGTATCAAATGAAAGGGCTCAACAAGCAGAATACAATATACTATAAAAAATTTAAATCCAAGATGGCGGCCGCTACAAAATGGCGGATAACGTAGGTTTTATCAATCCCATCAATAGGGGTATCAAATGAAAGTGCTCAACCAGTAGAATACAATATACTGTATAAAATTAAAATCCAAGATAACGGCCTCTACAAAATGGCGGATAACGTAGGTTTTATCAATCCCATCAACATGGATATCAAATGAAAGGTCTCAACAAGTAGAATACAATTTACTATGCAAAATTGAAATCTAAGATGGCCGCCGCTACCAAATGGCTGATAACAATTTTTTATCAATCCCACCAATATGGGTATCAACAAATAAAAGGGCTTGACAAGAAGAATACAGTGTACTATACAACCTCAATATTTAAGATGGGCGCAGCCACTAAATGGCGTATAATAATAAGATTTAAATTTAGAAATTGAATCTGTAATTTAGGTATCTGATTAATCCAGCCTGAATCCACCACCCAAGTCAAGATTTTGTATCGTGTTGAGGACTGTGTGGCGTTAGGGTGGCTAAAAATGATACGTCGTTAGCGGTACACCACCCAAGTTAAGGTGAAAGGTTAAAACGCGCCGAGAACTGTATGGCATTAGGGTGGATAAAAAACTAAAAACCAAAAAATAAAAATAGGTAAAAAAACTTTTTAAGTTAAACGGTTTTATGTTAAACATACATTGCAATGTTTAAGATAAATGTACTAAAAACCAAAAAATAATAAAATAGATACAGTCGTGGGAATTATAAACATATGCATAGACTAGACTAAAATAAAACCGTGGGGCACGTCAATTGTCTACAAATTATCGACTTAATGTGCGATAGAAGAATCGTTTAATTCGTCGTTAGGCAGTTGGCCCGCAGACGGTGAGGAAATTACTTACTATTTTATTGCTCATGGAAATTCCAATAGTTATACACTCCTTGGTTGCGTTCATCCACACCAGTTAAAGATCGCTCCGAAAGTAGCGTTCAGTGAGCGCTCATCTCGCACGAATGAACCGGCAGTTTAAAGTGACATCGATATATGTCTTTGTCATTCGTTTGTTTATGTTTATGTATTCAAGAAATTTGGTTAGGTAGTTTTTTATCTTTTGATTTTGTTCTACTGTTTACATTGTTTTTCAGAAATATTATTTTAATTGTTGATCTAAGTCATAAGTATTCATCCATTTCCATTAATCCCGCTTCATCAACACATAACTGATGCACACCTCAACTAATTTTATACTCATGACTCAAAATTAAACTATTTACCTACTATAATTATAACCTAACAAAGAAATTACACTACTCTACTTACAGTAATTTTAATATGGGTTCTCTACTATACTACACAAGATGATAGGTACTCAACTAGATTTATTAATACAAAATATTTCAAAAACTACAGGAAAACAATACAACAAATTAAAATATAACACAAGGCAGTAATTTCAATATAACTATTTCTACACTACTCTTTTACTAAACTAAGATTATAATATACAATACTAAATATATTCAATATTAAATTCTACTTCAAACTACACAATAACATTAAATAAATCAAAAATCAACTACTATACTCAAAACTTTCAAACAAAACACGTGGGTCACGTGGGGTGAGCGCTATGATCAGGAGCGGATCGTAAAATAAAAGTGATCTTTTAAATGGCGTCCGATCAGTGAGCGATCATAGTAAAATGAACCGTTCATGCACGCATCTCGGGATCGCTACCTGATCGATCAGGTATCGTGTGTACGGATGAACGCAACCCATGTAAATAAAAGAGATGTTTCAACTAGTTTATCGTTCACTGCTCGTAGTTTGTCTTTAATCGACAAAACATATGATAAAAGTACTACTCGCTCACCACTATGAAACCCTAAAACTCGCTTATAATCGAGCTTGCTAGCTTGTTTCCACATTCTAGCCCTACTTATCACACGTCCATCGTTGTCAGTTGAACAACTGCCTAATTATAGTGTAACATTACAAAACAAAAATTTTATTCAACGATTGTAGACAATTGACGTGCCCCACGGTTTTATTTTAGTCTAGTCTATGCATATGTTTATAATTCCCACGACTGTATCTATTTTATTATTTTTTGGTTTTTAGTACATTTATCTTAAACATTGCAATGTATGTTTAACATAAAACCGTTTAACTTAAAAACTTTTTTTACGTATATTTTATAATAAATTAAACATACAAATTTACTCTTCAAGTAGATAGAAAACGTTTTCCAACGAAAAACGGTACAAATTCTTACTTCTTCATGTGAATATTTCCTTATCACATCAGTAAAATCGAGATCTTTTCTTTGAGATTTATACACTGAACTAACTTCTAGTTCTGTGGATTTATAAGAAATATTTCTCATCCGAACAACTATCTGAAGATGAAAGTAATACAGTTAGCGATGCTAATTCGATTTTTTTTTATATTTGGCGCCATTAAAAACTGAACTGGACGAACTGCACCGTCTTTCGTTTCAGTGCAAATAAAATTGAACCGAGGGCGCACTCGGACAGTGCCGCTTGTAAATCGAACACGTGAAACTGGAGGAGCGCAAGTCTGAAAACCATAATCGAACACAAATTTTGAACTGAGTGCACACTCAGTTCAGTCGGGGAAGGTAAATCGAAAACGCTATTAGAGTCACAAATCTGGAGTAGGTGATTTGTGATTAGAGTAATAATCAATTCATTCATAAACACGTTTATTTTTGCGACCAACAATCCTAAACGCCAGTAGTAAAATCATGAATGAATTACAAACAGTGGGGATTGTATGAATTAAATGTTGACTCTCTAGACGTAATGGCGCTCGTATAAACAAACCACGTTTGACATTATTTACTACATAACTACGGCGTATTCGAAATGATCGTCGAGCAAACTTTGATGATATTTGCATCTCTCTTTATATGACAATTATAATTAAATAAGGACAAAACTACTAAATATGTTACCCTTGAGCAATGTTGCCACTTTTAGGTATAACCATAAAGGTATCTAAAGTTGTAACAAATACTTGTTTAAAATTTTTTCAAGTATATACGTTTATTAAATAAAATTCAAGTATTATTAAATAATTTCAAAAGTAGCGACTCAAATGCATAAATTAGCATGACAAACTGTCAATTAAACCTCTAATTACATTTTTTCTGCAACTAAAGAGGCTTTGTAAATATGGCAAAGCAGTGGAAGTGTTTCGCAAGTGAGCTTAGAATATGACTCGATGTTTGGAGCAAGAAAAAATCAAAACAAACTTATCTATTTTATTTGTTGATCTGAGGTTTGATCATTGATCTCAATACTACCTGGACAGAACCCGCTCCTCGAGACTGAATAAGCAGTGCTGAGTCAGGCGCAACTGACAAAGAGGGAATCACTTTGTAGCATTTGCCTCTTTATCGTTCTCACATAGAAAGCATTTAGGCCAGATGCTACATTTAGCATTTTACCTGAACACAGAGTGTAGTAGTTCTTACCTGCGCTTCATCTTTAAAGGTCTATTTATAAACTTGCAGTTACCGTCGCCGTTACCGCTTCCGTTGCTGTTTGACGTTGCCGTTGATAGTAGACATTTTTAGCTTGTCATAAGTTTTTACACGTATCCGTATCCGCATTGGAGTTACGTTGACGTAAAGGAGTTGTCAAGAAACCAAGAAAACATTTTTAGCAGATAACGTATCGTTTCGTTCTAAAACCAGAATGGTCAAAGCACTATTATTTGGTAAAAAGTAAAAAAATAATGAAAAATAAAACTGAAAATGATCATTGTGGTTATAATCAAACCAAACCAATATCCAAGAAGACCAGCACTGAACACTGATTTTTGTCGGGATGCGAATACGTAAACCAAAGATTATATACACGTAAACGGAGAAGAGACGTAACAATCCGTTCTATTGAAAATCAACCTAACCTAACCTATCCTTTATCTATGATCCGTTCAACGCAGCTGCGACTAATTGTAGCCCCAAATGGAATACAATGTTGCCATATTTACTCGTATGAGTTGGCCGACTTTTGGCGGGTTATTCAAATTACTGCTGACATTGAATCTTCATTGTTTTGACTCACTGCTTATAACTGAAAGGTTAATAAAGATCTGCTGCAAAATATTAAGTTTTCGTTTTGATGTTACTGCTGACAAATATGTACCTACATTATTTTTATATAAATTAAACTATTTACCAAACACTAATAATGATCACTAATATATTCACTACATGAGACATTTCACTAGACACAATAGTTTCATTTATATCAATTTTCTGTCCAATCCTATTGAATATGCGAGAAAAGTATTGATTTGCCCCACAAAAGGTTGGAGATTTGAATTTCTTTTTTGGGCCATTTTTTCGTTTTTCGGCGAGTACACGAAAAAACGGTTTTTAGAAAAAAAACGATACAGCCTGCGGAGTGCAACAAGTCACCATTTTTATGATTGAATATTGTTCAGGACATCTCACAGACGAACTCTATTGATTTTCAGCTCACTAGAGTCTGTACAACGGGTTCTATGGTACTTGAAGTAACACATTTTGGTATTTTTTGGAGAAAATTGGGTTTGTTATGACGATACAGCCCCCGGAGTGTGTACGTGACCAATTTTATGATTGGATATTGTTAAGGGTGTTTCACATATGAACCTTATTGATTTTCAGCTTATTAGAGCTAGTAGAACGGGTCCTATAAATCCAGAAATCCTACGTTTTTGGTCATTTTTGGAGAAATTTGATTTGTTGACATGATAGTCTCTGAATTGTATACAAGTGACCAATTTTATGATAGGATATTGTTCAGTGCGTCTCACATCAGATACGGAAAAGTTAGTTTTAATCTTTAAAACCGTTTATTTTATATTAATATTGTCAGGTACCGACTTACATTTTGTAGAGTTATATTTTTGGTGTACTGTGTGTAGCTTTTCACTATAGAAACATTGTCTACTGAAATAATTATGTCACCGATGTGTTTGTGGAAATAAAAGAACTTAGTGAAAATAATCAAAACAACTTTACTAATATTTAAAATGAAAAGAACAAGTCTTGAAATTAAATTAAGTCACAAAAAATACATAAAAATATTAATAATAGCATAAGAAATATACACAAAACTAATTGGACACATATAAGTTAATATAAGTGGTCATTTTAGGGGGTATCAGAAACAAAAAGGGACTGTGATAATGTATCTTTTATAATGTTTGTTTCTAATGAGTTAGGTTTCTTAAGATTTTTCCTTGTAGATGTCTTCTTTGTAGAATACAAAAACTGTTTCTCAATTTTTGCGTTGGAAGGAAGCTTGCTGTTTGGCAAAGGATTAAAAGCTATTTCATTTTGGCTTGGCAAAACAGAACCTAGTTTATTTAAGCTTTTTAAATGTTTTAAAATATGTTCATATTCTTCTGTGGTATAATTTAAAGAATTTAAATTATTTTGAAGTTGAGTCACTTCGAACCGAATTTTTTGTGGCAAATTATGTGGTGTCATTTTTGACACATTAGGTTGTAGGGCTAGGCAATTAACCATTTCTCTTACCTCCTGAGAATTATTATTTATTCCAATATTATCAACATTCCCATTTTCTTGGAAATGAATGTTAATAAAATGGATATGCTTACAAATAGTTGCTCTAATTACATAATCAAGACAAGAACATTCAAAGCAATGAACACAGATTTTGCAGTAGTTGCAAAGTAAGGAACAACAATTTTTAAAAGCAATTTTTTTAACAATATATTCAGTATTTTTTTCGTCTTGAATTTGAAATACATTTTCCTCTATCACTGACCAATTAAATGTACTTGCAACAGCTAGTCTGTGTTTATTTTTGATCATGTCTAAATTTTTAGTAAGTTTGATAATACGATCTAAAGTTTTATCCCGTAAGTATTTCTGCAATGCATAAATAGATTTGTCTAGCCGTTTAATACGTTTTCCTTCTAAGTAAACATATTTTATTACCCGATGCATACTCTCTAAATGCATGTTTGTATTTATCCCACAGCATCTGCGATAACAATAGGCCCACTGAGTTCTGTTATCAAAATAATTATTTTCAAGGTAACTGTACATACTTGCCGTAACTTCTTCATTTTGTAATATAGATGAGAATGATCGAAATTCTTTTTCAAAAACATCTATCTCCAAACATGTTTGAAGATACTTCAGTGTTTTATAAACCCAATTTCTTTTTTCCCCAACAGCAACTTTTGAGAGATTTTGTTGCCAAGCCCGATCAATATGCCAGGAACAATATAATTGCTTCTTGGGTGGACCCATAATAGCCATCCAAGCATTAAAATAAACATTTGTAACATCAGACATAAATACACAACAACTATAATCATTTTCATCTTCATTTTTTACAGCTTTCTTAATGTAAGAAAAAAATACATTATATATGTATGTATCTTTTCGGTTTGAAAATAAAAAAGTGATAGGAAAGCCTTCTCCAAATTCATATAACACTAACACAGTTGTTAATTCAAAGTCATAGGCATTCATGCCATGAGTGCCATCAATACAGATAATGTTTTTCCCAAATTTTTTAAATACTTCAATTTGAGCCAAATTCATAAAAATTAAACAAAAATCATTTTCATTAAACTTCCATTCAATTGTTTGTTCTCCTTGCTTTTTGAAGAAAAGTATAGGATTACAGTTACTTTCTACACATTCTTCTACCCAAAGACAAACACTAGTGGCATCATCATGATGTCTACATCCTTGACCAATATCAATGTTGAACGAAGTTTTTATATTATTGATATCTTTTCTGGTCAGAATATCATCTCGATTTAACACTTCTGTAATACCATCACGTGTAGAATCCAACACACTGTTAAAAAAAAGAATATTATATGTTATGTAATACATAAATTACATTAAACAAGCAAAAACATATACAGCTACCAACCAAGAAAGTGGCCACAAGTTGCTTACAAACATGAAAAACCGAGACATCTTACATAAAATTGAAATTAGATAGTACCATGAGTTGAAACAGTTGACAGCAGTTTTCCTATATTTAAAAGGTATACATTTTAATACATTGAAAAAAAAAACAATTCTAAGTATTACAAAATATTGTTGAATTCAAGCTTACCGAGTGGCAGAAACACCTATTAGAAGCTTTTGAGCTACTTCTTTTCTAGATTTTTTGGAAATGCGTAAATGTTGAATCTCCTGATCATGGCCATAATGAGTACAGATATATGAAATTGAATATTTGTTTGAAATAACTTCCTTTGTAACAAGTATTTGACTTGTACATCCAAAGTTGTGTTTTGAAGAACCTTGAGATTTTTCACTACGTTTACGTAAATCATCAGATATAACTCTTCTTTTACCTAAAAATATTTTTTAGCATTCAGAAATTTGTGAAGAAAACTAATTTAGTACTAAATTAGTGTTATAACGACGTATATTCTAAAAATTAAATTAAGCACATTAGGTATACCTGATCGGGAACACATCAAAACAAATGTTTCCAAATCACCACTTGCAGATCTCTTATTTCCTCGAGGTTTGTAGAATCTTAGATTTTCATTTTTTTCAAGATTTTGAAGCCACATTTCAAAATCTGGAATGACAAAGAAATCAATATTTTTTGCTTCATAGGTGCTGTCGTGGAATCAATAAAGTTTTTACACTATCAAATTTTGTTCTTCCTCGGATTAATTAAGGCCTTTCCGAGGCCTTATATTTACATTTAATTACTTTTATATATCTATCAGAATAGATTTTTCATTGATGAACTCCAAACTTTTTATGAATTTAATATTTGCTGTGAAAGAACTAAAGTGATTCCTTAACAGAAAGGTAGAGGCAAATATACATTGAATAACAGCTTATAGTATATATATCTGGAGCTGTAACCCCAAAAAATACATACAAAATTGCTGTTTCAAGTTAATGCTGAAGAATAAGTCACGCACCTATTCCTAGAGTATATCACACTGCAATACTTACTACTACAACATACTTTTAAAACTAACCAATACATATTACCTACCTTCAAATCTTTCAAAGTCAAACTGGTCCTCCACAAAATTAAAATCATGTTTTAAAATTAAATGCTGTCGCAGATTCTTACTGCTTTTAAAAGATAGCTTACATCCTTCAAAACATTTAAACAAGGCCTCGTCAAAGTTAACACCTAAACAACAACAAATTATTTAAAATTATTCAACAAGAACCTATGATTTAGTTAGATACCTGTGGGATTATTAATAACTTTTATACTGTCAGTCTGATGCTTTTTCTCGTGTTTATTTAGATTTCCTTTTGTCGAAAACACTTTTTCACACACGCAACACATTAAATTTGAAGAAGTAGACATAATTAAGTCGATGCACCAGCCTACAAATGTCCAAAACTATAAGATACGAAGATGCCAAATAATAATTACTGCTGGTACTAGCTTTCTCTTTACCAAAGAATATCTTTACTATAACCAAAAGCAAGCCAAAAAATGAGTAACACACAGTATTCAACAAAACATAGATAAACTTTTATATACGCAACGTATATCATCTTTTTGAATTTACCAAACTTCATAGCACAGAAAACTAATAGTGTTCTGTGCCCAAAGCATCGCAATTATCGGCAACAGTGTATTCCATTTGGGGCTACAATTAGTCGCGGCTTTCAACGCGGCTGAACCGTAAGGGGTCTACATATGCGCAGTTCGTTAGGGATACGGATACGTGAGAAATTTAAGACAAGCTAAAAGCACAGCATATAAAACACACAGCAAAGACTCTTACTTGGCGGGAACAGAATACGCAGCTATACGCGCATACACGCCCTCCGGTGTAAAACGTCTCACATCAGTGCAGAAGGAGCTAGTCGTAACCCACGGTTCTTAGACTATACGGTTGCCTACTCCGACTAACAAATAAGAGTCAAGCCCGCGATTACGTCCCGAGAGTACATAGTTTGAATCGTTGGCCATTCAACACGTAGAGCAAATTATTTTGTAGGGTTCATATATTATCTCTCTAATACTTAGTTTCTTTTTACTTCGCTGTATTAAGTGAAAAATAACCGCTTCTTTATTTATTCATATCCTAATAAACCGAAGAAAAAGAGAAAATGAGCAAATTGTTGATAATTATTATGAAGTAAAAATGTGATTTCTGTATTGAAATCAGTAATTAAAAAAACAGATAAAACTGAGACTAAATTTATTTGAAGACAAAATGATTGTAAAACAGTTCGTAAAATAACGTGTTAAATATATACAATTATCCATTTTGTCTAATAGAGGTAAGTTGTCATAACTATAAATTAAACTCAAAATCTTCCCAATATAAATGGATAATAATTTTTTTATGAAATGGTGACTACAGTTTCGGTCCACAAAGACCATCATCAGACCTATTATAAATATATAAATTATGATGTATTAATACACACCATAAAAAGTAATGTAAGTTATAAATATTATGATATAAAATTTTATTATATATAAGATTGTTCTAAGATTTATTTTACATTTGTTTTATGAAATAAATTCTTTTTATGCTATATATTTTGTTAAGATTATGAAATGTTTATTGATTATATTAACTAAAACTCTTTTTTCATCTTTTTAGCAATTTCTCGAGATTCATCAACTATAACCCGTTTTTTTATAGATGTCAGATAGTTGGTTTTTCAAACTATTGTTTAGATATTTAATTCTCCTAGACTCTAGACTTTTTTGTATAATTAGGTATTACCACAAATGGCCACACGGCAGCCTCTACCCCGCATTCTAAAATTGAATAAAAATGGCGTTTGAGGCAATACCATAGACCCATGTGTACCTTATTTAAAATATTTTGTTACATTACAAATTCACAATAACCTCCAATACATTACAAAATATAAAAGACATTGTCTTCATAAACTTGTAACTTGCTCGTTGTACTCTTGTGACGTAGTTTCGACACTTCATTTCTCCCCTCCACCTTGGGAAGAGGCAACCGTATTACTCTAAGAACCGTGGTCGTAACCATTGTCTTTCGTAGTTGGGAGTCTTTTAATCGGTAGTTATAAAAATTCGCTTCGTTATAAACGAATCGAACTACCTACTTCCCAACGCGGTGATATAGCTAAATAATAAATATCAATATTTCACGTCACTAGAACAGCTTACCTATATCCTATTTTTATAATTATCTATGTAAATTTAAATAAATATAATACTCCCATGTTTACTTTACATTTCTAAGGACGGCCCTGCCAGCGGTACCAAAATAAAGTTACAGCCAACTCTGACATTTACACCCAAATGGCGTTCTTGAGGTCACAGATTTTCAATAAATAATATCAAAGTTCCGACGTTAAGAGTCTGGGCTGTGCTAAAAGTACCTAATTTCTCATCCAAGCGTTTGTCGGTTTTCTCTTTTTCCGATTATTCATGTACTACATTAAATAAACTTTTATCATACTGTTACTCGAGAGCACGGTTCAAGTTTCGGTTAACTAATCCTGAACCAGACGTTTTATGGCGTCATCAACATGTCATTCGAATGCGGTTGGTCCAAATATGACGAATCAGTCCATGAACCAACCTAGAACCAATATCATTCGAAATTTATAATATTGTTTACTATATTTGAGCTGTTTTGTTATTCGGGTTCTAGTCACGGGGTAGAATTAACATAATGTATAGATTCATTTTAAAATAAATATATTTTCACCTTAGACTAGGAAAGAGAGGGGACTCGTAACGCTGTCAACTATTGTGATACCAATGCCCACCAAGTCATAAACTTCATTATCGTGATATGATAGTTCTAAAGGACTAAAATTTTTATTTTATAAATTAATCTGTATACATGGGAAATTTAAAAATAAAACTATATTGATTTATTTAACTTATATCAAAATTGTAGGCATTAGTAATTAGTAATTATGATCTTTTGGGGCTAGGAATTCAGAGAAACTGAACAATAAATTCGTTAATTTTCAATGAAAAAGTTTCGTAATGTCTTTTCCACTAACATAATTGAATTTATTATGAAATACGTTTTAACTCACTAGAGGGGTTTTATGATTAAAAACTTATTTTTTAAGATATAAAGAAAAAAGTAGCTACCAAAAAAATTATTTAGAAATAACTTACCTATGAAACGAAATTTCAGGTTCTTTCTTTCTGCTAGAGCTCTTACACTGGTTATCACAACAATTAACCATCTTAACAAAATCAAAAGTCCACTTTAAAACCACTTTAATCGCTCAATAATCGCAAAAAACTCTCTGGTGTTCACTATAGCGTTGACCACCAAAAAGTGGCGTCGGCTTTGAAATATGCATCAATCGTCACCACAGCTTGCATAGAGAGTTACGCGTCCCCTCTCTTTCCTAGTCTAAGATTTTCACCTTTTCTAATAGGTGCGCTCTTTTTTACTGAGATCTCAGATCACTTCAGTTAAGGTGATCTGAGATAAAGTGATGTGAGTAAGCACCAAAAAGAACGACATCTCAATTGAAGCGCGCGATCTGTCCGCATGCTTAAATAAAAAACAAAACATATAATAATAATTATGCTATTGTATCCATAATTTGTAACAAAAGAAATAGTATTTTATACACCAAGGTGGTGAAGACTATTATTATCAACCGAGCATCAAAATTATTTCGTGAGGGGCTTCGCCCCGAGCGGAATAAGGTGCGAGGTTTATAAATGTCTTCACTACCGTGGTGTATATACATTTTTTTCCACTATTAGCCAAATTTAAGACAAAAATAAAAAATGTCTTATAAAAATCATGTAGGTATAATTTAATCATACAGCAATAGAATATCATTATTCTTATAGTTCATAATCACCAATATTAAGTGCAACGGATTAACGAAACCAATTATACGATCACATCCAAAAATTTCACAAAACTTGGCGTTCATAAAACATTTAACATATGCTTCACCATAGAGAAAGTAATATATTATTTGTCTATGTGGTTAGCTACCAGTTTCTATCAACAGAAGATTTTCAAATTCCACTGGTGATAATGTTGAAGGTAAAAACATTTCTCGATCCTCGTTTTTCTAAAATTAACGGAAAATGAACAACACAATGTCAAATTTTGATAGTGTCGATCTACAAATCGTTCAAACTGATTTCTCCCTAGGCGTTTACTCCGTCATCTGACTGACACTGTTTTCGCTGCTCACCTCACCCATATATTATGAACGCACTCCTTATGTCATCAGAAATTTTTGGTTGAGCGCGAATTTTAAACTAATGACAGTTTTATTGAAATAATTTTATCTTGTTAGGTAATTTCAAGCAGTAAATATGTTAAACACAATCTCCTGGGTATACAAAATTATGTTGCATTAGTTTTTATCAAGCTATTATCCCTGAATTCTCAAAACATTTGAATTTGTCCATTATTGACCTAGGTTAACAATAGAAAAAATTATTAACCACTAATAGAGAAATCAACTTCTCAGTTGGCTAGATGACACAATAATTGTCAACTTCACAGCTAGTAGTGGAAAAAATAGATTATGTGTGTTTATATGTCAATAGTTAAAACTATAGATAACCTTGGTTAAAACTACAAATAACCCAGTATGTAGTTTTAACCAAGGTTATCTAAGGTTTTAACCATTGACATATAAATAATAAACACACATAATCTATTTTCCTTTTGTTACAAATTATGGATACATTAATTAACATTATTAGATGCTGATACGAATCTGTCGTATAGTTTAAATCTGTCGACAGATCGCGCGATTCAATTGAGATGTCGTTCTTTTTGGTGCTTACTCACATCACTTTATCTCAGATCACCTTAACTGTAGTGATCTGAGATCTCAGTAAAAAAGAACGCACCAATTACCTACAAACATTTGAGATCGCGTTCCTCAGAACTCTGGTTATCTATGGCACAGATAATTGATTTTGAACGGAATTTCATGTTATGACATCTGGCCATATGTCATAAGTCAAGCTGCAGCCTAGGGGCGAGTGAAATCATTGGTGTATTGGTATTTTTGGTATTTTCTTTGTATAATAAATAATCTGATTTATTTTGAAGACATATCTAGTTTAAATATAAATAAAATGGTGATTAATGTGGATGAAAGATGACCTAAAATCATTGTCACTTGAACAAAACCAAATAATGTTTAAAAAGAATGGAGCATAAAGCTTTGATCTTATGTTTGTTTTATTTTTATTTTTTAATATGTCAATGTATGGACCAAGGTAATAAATACTATGTTGTTTTAAATTGGATATACGAGTAATTTATTTATTTTGTAGCATCTTTTTATGGCAACAGCTTTATAGCTCTCCCTTTTAAAGAAGCAAAAAGTTCTACGGATATATACTTCAAATTTAAAACCCATCTATCCAATGCTTTAATCTTTTTGGTAGCTGGTACTACCGATTATTGCATTGTGCAGTTGGAAAATGGAAAGATAAAAATTAATATCAACTTGGGCTCTGGAGAAGCAGAAGTAGTATCTCCGGACAGTCTTAAACTTGATGATCTCAAATGGCATGATGTTTCTATTGAGAGAAAAGATGCTAACTTAACACTAATTATTGATAAATATCACAAAGTACAGTAAGTAGTTATCTATAAAAATAATTAAATTAGTTTATGTACATAGGGAGATTCATTACTAATTGGAAATAATTTAACAGAATCCTGACTTCAAAATATGAAGATTTAACTTAAGCCTATTCATTCTTACAATTGGTCTAGCTCATAACGGTATTTCCACAAAATTTTATTGTTTATGAAACATTCATAAACATAAATCAATGTACTCCTCCAACTTTTCGTTAAGTTTGTCTACATCACACTTCTTGATGTTCTTATTTATTATTTCTTGGTCTATGATTAATCTTTGTAGGTCGAAGGTTATTTCTATTGTATCATGTTCTGTTCCTAAATCTGGATGGGTTTCTACTGTTACTATATTATTTTTGATGTTTTTCAATTACAGGATCTGGTGTAGAGTCTGGGTTATTGGCCATTCTAAAGATTGGAGGAGTAAACTCCATTTTGAAGGGTGCATTATTGATAAAATCCTTTATTTATCTGCTTTTATTTCAATTGACATTTAGATCTCCTACAATCACAGCATATTTGTATAGGGAGGCTTTGTTGAAAAGCGTTTGTTTGATGAGTGCATTTGGGTGAATATATACAAGAAAAAAATAGGTAATAAAACTTTTTAAGTTAAACGGTTTTATGTTAAACATACATTGCAATGTTTAAGATAAATGTACTAAAAACCAAAAAATAATAAAATAGATACAGTTGTGGGAATTATAAACATATGCATAGACTAGACTAAAATAAAACCGTGGGGCACGTCAATTGTCTACAATCGTTGATTAAAATTTTTGTTTTGTAATGTTACACTATAATTAGGCAGTTGTTCAACCGACAACGATGGACATGTGATAAGTAGGGCTAGAATGTGGAAACAAGCTAGCAAGCTCGATTATAAGCGAGTTTTAGGGTTTCATAGTGGTGAGCGAGTAGTACTTTTATCATATGTTTTGTCGATTAAAGACAAACTACGAGCAGTGAAACGATTCCTCGCCAGCCAGCAGTGTGAATGTCCAACGATAAACTAGTTGAAACATCTCTTTTATTTACATGGAGTGTATAACTATTGGAATTTCCATGAGCAAGAAAATAGTAAGTAATTTCCTCACTGTCTGCGGGCCAACTGTCTAACGACGAATTAAACGATTCTTCTATCGCACATTAAGTCGATAATTTGTAGACAATCGACGTGCCCCACGGTTTTATTTTAGTCTAGTCTATGCATATGTTTATAATTCCCACGACTGTATCTATTTTATTATTTTTTGGTTTTTAGTACATTTATCTTAAACATTGCAATGTATGTTTAACATAAAACCGTTTAACTTAAAAAGTTTTTTACCTATTTTTATTATATTTTTTTTTACCATTTTGTTCCCACGAGTAATGGACATTTAAACGGTCGACCCCCCCAGAGGTCCAATAAAGGGGCAAGGCTATGTACAACAAGATGCGCCTGAGTCTTGAGGGGAAAATGCTAACGACATATCATTTTTATCCACCCTAATGCCATACAGTTCTCGGCGCGTTTTAACCTTTCACCTTAACTTGGGTGGTGTACCGCTAACGACGTATCATTTTTAGCCGCCCTAACGCCACACAGTCCTCAACACGATACAAAATCTTGACTTGGGTGGTGGATTCAGGCTGGATTAATCAGATACCTAAATTACAGATTCAATTTCTAAATTTAAATCTTATTATTATACGCCATTTAGTGGCTGCGCCCATCTTAAATATTGAGGTTGTATAGTACACTGTATTCTTCTTGTCAAGCCCTTTTATTTGTTGATACCCATATTGGTGGGATTGATAAAAAATTGTTATCAGCCATTTGGTAGCGGCGGCCATCTTAGATTTCAATTTTGCATAGTAAATTGTATTCTACTTGTTGAGACCTTTCATTTGATACCCATGTTGATGGGATTGATAAAACCTACGTTATCCGCCATTTTGTAGAGGCCGTTATCTTGGATTTTAATTTTATATAGTATATTGTATTCTACTGGTGGAGCACTTTCATTTGATACCCATATTGATGGGATTGATAAAACCTACATTATCCGCCATTTTGTAGCGGCCGCCATCTTGGATTTAAATTTTTTATAGTATATTGTATTCTGCTTGTTGAGCCCTTTCATTTGATACCCATGTTGATGGGATTGATAAAACCTACGTTATCCGCCATTTTGTAGCGGCCGCCATCTTGGATTTCATTTTTTTATAGTATATTGTATTCTGCTTGTTGAGCCCTTTCATTTGATACCCATATTGATGGGATTAATAAAACATAAATTATTCGCCATTTTGTAGCGGCGGCCATCTTGAATTTATAATGATAATGAATAAACATAATTGTATTGTCACCAAAATCCAAAGTGTATACAAAATTTCAGATTAATCGGTTGACAGGAAGAGGGTGAAATTTGAATTACTAAATTTGACCCAAGAATAAATAAAACAAACGGGGTGAGCTAAATAAAACCGTTTAAAAATGTGTAGTTTATCTCCTAGAAATGGAATTGAAAAGTGAAGCACCTCATTAAGCGGGTTATTCATTTTGGGAGGGTTCTCTTTTAGCATTTTTAGTTCTGGATGCGCCTGTATCAAACTTCCACTACGCACATTAGTGTTTACTATGTTTCCATTTGTTGTAGAAGGTTCCAGTTTCTGTAGTTTGTGTTACTATTTTCTTTTGTTTTTGTTTCCAGAAATAATGCACAGTTTATTTTATGCCTCTCAATAATGTTGTTGATGAGGTGTTTTCTCAGTGAGTAACTGTTCAGATTGGCGTACATGATTTTAAGTGTCGACGTGAACTTGAATATTATTATTCCCTTGGATAGGTTGAGTGGGCGAAGTCGTCTGTGGTTCCTCCAAGTCGAACATCAAAATATAGAGTCCATTTCCCGGGAAATGTGCAACTGTGTCTATGGAGTATTGGGCGACGAATTTTTTCCTCAGCTTAACATAATTAAAAAAAGCAGAAATATTTTTTTTTGCTTTCTGCTGATACTTTTTTGTAGATTTTATAATAGAAAACTTGTGTTTACTTTAATATTTATCACTAAAAAATATTATGCACATTGATTAACAATAGTAGAGTTTTAAAGTTTATAATAACTTTGAATCCTACCTATTTGCCACATCAATAAGTCTGATGAGGATGGTAGATTGTATACATGCTTTCTTTCAGAAATGTCTTCCAGATCAAGAAATATGGCCATGAAGGCTAGAAACCAATGTTTTAATGAAATGTCGAATCCGTATTCAGATATAATACAAAAAAATACAAATAACGGTGAAAATGACGATGAAATATTGGAAGATGAAGTTGTTAGACAAGAGTGTAAGCTGCTGTGTTGTGAGGAAAATGTCATCCAGTGGTATCATTGATATTGAACATGGTATAATAGTGACAGCAGAGATGGTATTATTTTAAATAATAATTTTGAAAAACCTAATGATTTAACTACTCTGCAGTGCTTGGAAGAAAATTCACAAAACACAATTCAGCAAATCACGATCCAAATATTCTTAAAAATTCAAATGAAATAGAAAAAAACACTGATCAAGAATTATTAAGAAAAGAAGATTTTTTAACTGATATAACATACCAACTCCTAACGAAAGTAGTGGTTTTCAGTAATATATAATTAGTGAGTTTACTTATGAAAGAAACGGTAATATTACGGATAAAATAAAGAAAAACAAACAAGAACAGAGTAACTTCAAGAAACTATAAAAAGAAAACACAGAGGAGGATTTTCAGAATAAAGATCATGTCACATATGAACCTACTGCTGACGAAATCAAGGAATTTGAGGAAGAGCATATTAGTGAATCTTCTTTTGAAATCAACAGCGAAGAACAAGAACAAGAATGTATTGAAGATAGAGATAACGGGGAAGAACAAGAATTACTTGAACAAGAACAAGAAAGTATTGTAGGCAGAGATAACGGCGAAGAACAAGAATTAGTCGAACAAGAACAAGATAGTATTGAATTTATAGATAACACCAAAAGAAAGTGAAATAGTAATTCTCAAGTGTGGAACCGGTTATTAGCGAAAAGGGAAAGAGAAAGGGAAAGAAAGGGGCATCGAGTTCAAAACGAACGATGGGTGTTAGCGCTCAATTGTAATCTTTATGAATTTTTTTGGATGTTATAAAAAATACTTACATCACAATTTTTCGTTAATAGGTTCCTAATTAAGTATTCTTTGAAATAGTTAAAGAAAATTTGAAAAAATTTTGGGGCTTCGAGTTCAAATGAACGATGGGCGTCAGCGCATAATCGTAATCTTTATGGATTTTTTTTACGTTATAAAAAATACTTACATCACAATTTTTTGTCATTTGATTTCTAATTAGGTGCTCTTTGTAATAGTTGAATAATTTTTGATTATATTTGGGTCTTCGATTCTCAATCATGAAATATGTACAAGAACAACTATTTGAAAACTTTTTATTCACTTAATCTTTAATTTTTGGTTGTAAAATTATGTAGCCTATTCAAATGTCATTATGTGTCTCCTATATTAACATTTTTTTGCAAAAGTACAGTTTATTTTGTAAAAAAATATTCGTGGATGGCTAAAAAAAATCCGTGGATAACTTCACACGGGTCGATATTTGTCGCTAACAAGTTTGCACACAGCTATAGTTTCAAGTGAATGTGTAAAATAATATGACTTCTGTTTTAAATGAAACTTACTGTTATATATAATTTCTGACAGTAAGCTTCTTATTTTGATCTTGAATAATTAAAATCAAAAATGTCATTAATGTGTTAATTTTGAACATGTGTTAATTTATATTCTCAACATAGAGTTTTAATTCAAATTTGTTTCCTCATATTTTAGATATATAATTATATCATTTTTCCAAATGATAATTTCCAAATATTTAACATTAAAAAATATATGATAAATTTGGTTTGCCATGTTTTGTTAGTTTCAATAACATTGTAGTCTTGTCTTGTAATTGATAATTAATATTGTTTTACATGTTAACATAAATGCAGTCTGCATGGTCAGTAGTATGACAATATTAAGATGATTTTATCTTTTACAGAAAACACTTACCAGGAAAATTTTTCGAGCTTAACATTCACTATGGTCTGTTTATTGGAGATAACACAAACAGGAATAATACTGATATATTTTTTGGGCACATGGAAAAATTTAGAGGCTGTGTATCTGATGTATGTAGAAAGTAAATTTATTAATTACAATAGAAAGATGTTAGATGCATTTGAAAACTTTCTTTTATTTATATAATATAATCTGCCAAGCATAAATTTAGGGTCACCTCATAATATTGAGTTATATTTTGGAATTCTGATATTTGTCCAATTTTATTATTTTAAATATTGTTTTAAAAATGTGGCTTTTACAATAATTGTTATTGTAAATAATAGATATTGTCTGTTTGAAACAACACTGTATTTATTAGAAATAATTTTTTTAAATTTACAAATGGGACCGTTTTACGAGAAATAGGATACAAAGTAATATAAAACAAAACATAGGAACACCTGATAAAGTTCGTAAATCTACGCCCATTAAGAAAAGAGTGGGTCATTGTTATATTTCCATAATACCGGTCGGCACAATGTGAAATTCTTAAATTCACAACATTTTTAACAAGGGACTTAGTAAAATCATAGATATTGTTTGGGCCACCTGTGCTGCATCTCTCCCATCAAATTTTGATTTGCTACTCCGGCTCGATCGTAATCGTTATAGTGTAGGTAGGTTAGGTTTGTAATGAGTGGATCAATAAGGTCCTCCACTGCGACTCGTAAGAGTCTATTGTGGCTTCGTTATAGTGTAACTGAGTAAACAAACAATTGTTTAGGTGAACCCCTTACCGGTTTTATCTGAATTGCAAATTGTTTGTGTAGGTTAGTGTATTGCAACGAGTACAAATTCTGGCAGTTAGATAATATTGCCGCTAAGCTTCAGTACTCATATGTATATCTGTCAAGTGTGCAATGAGTATGGCAGAGATATGAAGAGACTGGTTTGTTCACAAAGACTTGGCTTAGGATTAGGCATGACTACAAGAGCTAGATATAACCGCTTTCTGGTGTGTAGTGCTTTGAGAATCCAAAAGGACATGTCAGCTTCTCCCAAAATAGAGGTGTGCTAAATTAGTACTTTTGAGTATCAGTTACTCCCTGTACCAGTACTCTTGACTACTCATCCAACATGATTACTGTTTATATATATTTATTACTTCTGAACGCCCTGTGGTAATTAATTTTGCTTTAGCTTTGAAGATTGAGCTAATATGTTCAAAAGACTGGTAAAAGAAATATGTTTGCATTCCCATATACTAGAATAATAATAAAACGTCATTTATTGGTACAACCAAATGGCCATCGACCGAGGTCCTTCAGCCAGTAATACTTACATTATTTAGTATAATAGACTTAATAGAAATAAAAGTTACATTGTGTGTGTATGTAAAAAAAAGTTATTGATAGAATTTTCACTTCTTCATTTTTCTTTCCACTTCCCAAACTGTCTTATGAAGATATTTTCGTTTCAACTGTTGTGTGTAATCTCGTTCTATGCATAGTGTATCCATAATTTCTTTATTATGGATCCGCTTAGAGAATGTTTGGGACAGAGTTGTCAATCTACATTTTAGTGGATGTACCTTTGTGGTTTGGTATAGAAGTTTGTTTGATGCATTGTGGGGAGGGTTTGATGGATGTCTCATTTTCGTGATGGCTCTTAAGGTTGTTGTCTCTGCTGTCTGTAGTGTTTTCCATACGGGTCTTCTTATTGTTTGGTATATTATATGGCCATACTCGAGTATGGGTCTACAGATACTTTTGTATATGTGTGCTGCATTTTTATTGCTTATGCCCATGTTTTTGTATGTTATGCTTCGAAAGTGTTTTCCTCGGCTAATACATCTTTTCTTTGCTATCTCTACGTTAAGTTTGTTGTCGATAGTCATACCAAGGTACTTTATAGTTAATGTACATGGAATTATGTTGTTAATATAAATAGATGGTGTTTTATGTGTTGGTGTATGATTAAAGATTATTAATTGAGATTTCAAAGAATTAGGCTCCATTCTCCACCTGTTCAACCATTTCTCCGTTCTGTTAATTAGTGTTTGCATCAAAAAAACAATTTTTGATGCTGTTATTAGTACTAATTAAAGGGGTTTGAATATTCTTGTTGTAGGTGTTTATGTGACGTTTATAATCTACATTGGGATTTTTTAGATAATCTCTGTACATTTTTCTCTTATTCTTAATTAGTTGTATAATGAATGGTGGTAACTCAAAATTGTGAAAGTATTTTTTTTTGTGGAGGGAATTTTCTATTATAGTTGTTCGGGACTGTTCATGTGTGTTTTCCTGCTCCTCAATATGCTTAGTTAGTTCTTTGTTAACTTCCTCTATGTTACATTTATCTCATCACTGAGATCTATTTTCTTTTTTAAGTTAATGGTAACTTCTATTGCTGAGTGTTTACAGTTCAGGTCCAGATGAGTAATAACTTGCTCTATGTTGTGTTCTAGGTTTTATGTTGATAGCATCACGTCTGGAGTGGTATTGTTCTTTATTACAATATGAAATGTAGAGGGGGGAAGGGGGGGGGGGTTGTGCTTTTTTAAATGGGCTGTTATCCATAAAATTCTTTAGCTGTTTTTCTTTTTGTTTATTTACATTGAAATCCCCAATAATTATACAATATTTGTACTTGCTTGCTTTATTAAATTTTGTAGTTTGTCTTCTAGAAAAGGAATAGTTAAATGTGTTGCTTCACTTAACGGGTTGTTCATTTTAGGAGGATTGCTCCTTCTCATGTTCAACTTGGGATGAACCTGCACCAAACTCCCACCTCTTGTATTTGTGTTAACTATATTGCCAATTTTCTTAATCATGTCTCAGTTTCTATAATTTGTGTTGCTGTCTATATTGGTTTTTGTTTCTACAAAGAGTGCACAGTTCATTTGATGTCTTTGGATTATGTTATTTATTAGCAGTTTTTTTAGCATGTAGCTGTTGACATTGTAGTGATCCCTTAAAAGACATTAAAGACAAAAGGACACTAACTTAGAAATAATATTTAAATTCAGGTTAATATTAATTATAGTATTTAGGGAGCATCGGCCGGCCATAGTCAATGTCATTTATCAAGGAAAGTTTGTTTTTGTTATTTTATAAACAGACATGTATAGTTTACAGACGGAGGTCGATGTGTAGAAAAACACAACTATGTTTCCTATATAATGGGTGTGAACGAATCAGGATGATATGATTGTTATTAATACTTTGAATAAGTCGTTTTGATATTTATAATCGTGTATTTTTAAATGTATTAAACTTGAACCCAGTGATTTTATAAATGTGTTATTGTTTATTCTGTTCCCGAACACAGGTTGCTAGGTAAGTGGTTTCCTCCATAATAATATGCCTTTATGGTAACCGTCGAGTATACGAGGGACCCTTACTAAGTAACCACTACATGGCGATCCTGCGAAGTAAATGGTAATGATTGGTGAAATGGAAATGGTAAAATTAATTGTATAATGGAAATGGTAAAATTAATTGTATAATGGTTATCGCCACTACATGGCGATCCTGCGGAACTAATGGTAAAATATACATCGCCACTACATATGGTAATGGTAATATGGTAATGGAAAAATGGATAGTGAAATGTATATTAATAGTAAATGGTAATAGTAAAATAGTAATCCTCCAGAACAAATGGTTATGGTAAATTATCCTGTAAGTAAATGATAAGTTATGGTACAATTGATGTTATAAGGATAGAACTATATGGTTTTCTACTTAAATTTGGGACCTTGGAGAAAAGAAACAATGGGAGGTTCATCAACCAAACAGGAAGCAAAAGAAACAGGAATTGTCAATAACACTTTCATGGTACAGCAAGATAATGTTGCGATGCACATCATGGTATTACTATACATTATAACAATAGCTTTTATCTGCAAATTCGTTTGGTCAGTATGGAAAACACACCGAAGAGCGTTGAAAAGAGATATCAACAGAAGCAATGCAATAAAGCAGGCAACAGGAACTCTCACCGTATAAATAATTTGTAAGTACACATGCATTCTATTCTTATGAACAAAGTTTTTTTTTAAATGTCAATAACGTGGGAAGATTTTGAGAATAAATTACGATTGATTGTAGAAGAAGTTAATAAACAGGGAAAAAGGGTTTTGAAGAAGGAAACTCCTAAAAATCCTGATATACATATAGAAGTAATTAGTAGCATAGTAGGTCTTTACAATAATTTTACTAGGTTAATAGTCAAAAATTGGAAAAATTTAAGTTCAATACAACAGGAGACTTGTAAAAATTATTCAAGTAAAATTAGGGATAAAGCTGAAAGGGCATTTCAAGCGTTAAATTGTATTATAGACATACCTACCTCTATATTTGAGGAAATTAATACGGTAGTATTACAAGCAATAAGCAAACAGTTGAAAATGGCGACAAGTATGAACGATTTTTTTAATTTTGCGAGTAAAGTTTTACCGAATGAGTTTAACGGTGAAGCAAGTAAATTACAGTCATTCTTAGACTCATTGGATTTACTACAGACAAACACGAATGGTAATGAGGAAAATGCTATCCTATTGATAAAAACGAGATTAACAGGAAAAGCTAGAAGTTTAATCACAACGGAAAACTCCATTGCAGACATCAAAGATAAGAGGAGACAATCCAAGCCTTCTCCTAGCGAAACTTGGTAAAATAAGACAGAACGGAAAGGATGTGACACAGTATGCAACAGAAATAGAGAAACTGGCGGAAAGATTACAGGCAGCATACATATCGGAAGGGATGCCTGAACGGCTAGCTGAGAAATATACGAAAGAAGCAACGATTAAGGCAGTAACTATGAATGTCGCAACGGATGCAAGCAAAACGATAATTGCAGCGGGAAGTTTTGAAACAACACAAGAGGTATTATCAAAATTGGTTTCAGTAGAAGGTATAGTAGGACAACAACACGTCTTACATATGAAAGATAACAGGAATTTCTTCAGGAAATCAAACTTTGACTTTAGGAATAACCATCGGAGAGGAATCAACAGAGGATGTTATAATGGTAATCATTCAAGAGGAACATTTAGACAGTATAATCAAGGGAACAACTATGGCAAATACGAAAATTTTAATAAATATAGGAAATACAATAATAATGGAAATTACAAAAATCGAGTCGACAATAACGTGAGAATATGCAAGATGGAAGAGAAAATTGAAGAAATGAGTAGACAAATAGCACAATTGAAGAAGGAAAACTACGATTTAAGGATGGAAAATAAGGAACTAAAAGAAAAAACAGAATTTTTGCAAGGAAACATGACAGATACTCAGAAAAATTTTAGAGAGAAGAATTTAATAATACATGGTATAGAAGAAGACAACGAAGAGGGTGAGGAACAACTAGAAAACAAATTAGAAGATCTAATGAACAAGGTTAATAACACAGTAGATGTTAAAACAGATATTTTGAAATGTAAAAGATTAGGAAACAAAACCAGTAACAAAAATAGACCAGTATTAATAATGATGAAAGATGTGAATAAGAAAGTAGAGACTTTGAACGGAACGGATAAACTAAAAGGAACAAAAATATACATTGATGAAGATTATCCAAAAGATATATTGGAACAGAGAAAACAGTTAATAAGATACATGAAACAGGCGAGAGAAAGTGGAGCTAAAGCTAAGATAATTGATAATACATTATTAATCAATGATAACGTATATAGTCTAAAAGAGCTAGAAGAAAAGAAGAATAACTTAGAAATACATACAGAATGGAATAAAGCAACATATAAGGAAAATAACAAAACTGATCCGAAAATTTTCGATAAAATTTTCAGCGATAGAAGATTTAATCAATTAAGAGGTAAATACATTGTCTAGGAAGAATATGATTTTGAAATACAGTATGTGAAAGGTATAGAGAATTACGCGGACATTATATCGAGAATATCCATTGAAGAACTTAAGGATTTATACATAAATAATTCACATGTCTTGGCAATCGCAAGAGCACAAACGCAAAAAGAAAACGTACAAACAGCAAAGGATCAAAGGAATAAAGTGGAAACAAAGGAAGTAAGAATACAAAAACCTGCAGTAGTAAAAGTTTTAAATAACCTTGAGGCACATAAATTACCAATTTTACACTTTGAAAATAACCGTATCTCACTTAGGATGAGCATCCGGATCAAAAATAAATTGAAATTTAGTGAAGCCTTAAATACCGGTTTACACAACTTCGACCTAGGACGAACGTTGGAAAAGCTTGAAGAGCTATCGGTAAGAAATGAAGTAAAAAGAATGAAAATATATACAAATGATGATATATTTAAAAAGTGCACAGTAGAAGAATTTATAGAAATAGGAAATCAAAGATTAAAAAGTATTCAAGTATGTATATGCGACGTACCAAAAACGGTACAGCAGAAAGAAGAGATCCAAAAGATATTAGAAAGATACCACAATGATCCAATGTTTGGGGGACATGTAGGAAATAATAGGTTATTAAAGAAATTAAGAGCAAATTTCAAGTGGAAAAACATGGAGAAAGACGTAAGGAAATACGTAAAAAATTGTCATAAATGTCAAGTGAATAAGGCAAAGCCCAGTCACAAAGAAAAATTTGTTATAACAGATACATCAATAAAACTGTTTAATATTATTTACATAGACACAATAGGTCCGTTTGTAAAGAGTAACAACGGAAATCGTTATTGCATTACGATATTATGCGAATTAACTAAGTACGCAGTTATGATACCAGTTCAGAATAAAGAAGCACACACAATAGCAAAAGCAATTTTCGACAACTTTATACCAAATTACGGATTGATGAAAGAAATAAGAACAGATCAAGGGACGGAATATAAGAACGAAATAATGAAGAATTTAGCAGAGCTATTAAATATAAAACATAATTTTTCAACAGCATACCACCACGAAACAATAGGCAGTTGCGAAAGATTACATAGGACATTTAACGAATATATAAGAAATTTTATCAAAGATTCTAGGGATAACTGGTGTGAGTTTGTAAGAATGTTCGCATATTGTTATAATACAACACCAAATACGTATCACGGATACACTCCTTTTGAGTTATTATATGGGAGAAAACCCAATTTGCCAGAATTTTTAAACGTAAAAATTGAACCGTGTTACAATTTTGAAAAATATGATAATGAATTAAGATATAAATTACAATACGCTAATGAAAGGGCCAGACAGTTTTTAATAAATAATAAATTAAGTAGAGTTAATAATAGCGAAAATGTTTCTTCACTCGTAAATTTTAAAATAGGGGAATTAGTTATTCTAAAAAATGAAGCAAGAAACAAATTTGATTCACATTATCTAGGTCCGTTTAAAATAACGGGAGTCAAGGGGGTAAATTGTGAGATTACATCTCCAGACAAAAAACAACAGACTGTTCATAAGAATCGATTGTTTGTATACAAAGAGCGGAAACAATTGTAAATAAGTGAAGTGTGTTGATAAACGAACAAGTAGTGTTTAGTAAACAAAGACAAAACAAAAACATTCATAAAAACAGTTATAGGTATAAGTGTTATCGAAAAATTAAAATGATAATTTTTCTCTTCCAAGAGGGGATGATGTAGTGATCCCTTAAAAGACATTAAAGACAAAAGGACACTAACTTAGAAATAATATTTAAATTCAGGTTAATATTAATTATAGTATTTAGGGAGCATCGGCCGGCCATACTCAATGTCATTTATCAAGGAAAAATTGTTTTTGTTATTTTATAAACAGACATGTATAGTTTACAGACGGAGGTCGGTTGTGTAGAAAAACACAACTATGTTTCCTATATAATGGGTGTGAACGAATCAGGATGATATGATTGTTATTAATACTTTGAATAAGTCGTTTTGATATTTATAATCGTGTATTTTTAAATGTATTAAACTTGAACCCAGTGATTTTATAAATGTGTTATTGTTTATTCTGTTCCCGAACACAGGTTGCTAGGTAAGTGGTTTCCTCCATAATAATATGCCTTTATGGTAACCGTCGAGTATACGAAGGACCCTTACTAAGTAACCACTACAACATTCACATAGAGAATCTTAAGTTTCAACAAGAACTTGATCGTTATTTACAGTGTTGATGGGTTGTGTTGGTGAAATCGCTTGAGGTTTGTTGAGATCAAACACGAGTATATACACTCTGTTACCAGAAAAATGTATGACTGCATCTATGTTCTATTCTGTGATAAATCGTTGTCTTAGTTTTGTGATCAGTTCATCTCTTTGTATGTTTTTTTCTTTGTTAAGTTTGCGTATATAAGTGTTTAATGATCACATCATGGACTGTCATATGGGAATGTATTTTTGAGTTCCTGGTTGTTTTTGTATCAATTTCTGCTGATTTTTTGTTTAACGGTTTGATTTATTTGTTGGGTATACTTTCTATTGGTTTTGTTGGCCTGTTCTGGCATTTTAGTGACCAAGCCGCATGATCTTCAGCACCACAACTGGAACGCTTTGGAGGTAAGTGTGTTTTATGTTTTGATTCATGACAAGGACCTCCACATTTGGTGCATTTGATTGGTTTCTTGCATTTGTCTGTTGTATGGGCAAATTTTTGGCAACGGGAGCAGGATTGTGGAATTGGAGCAGGTGGAGTGCTTTGGTATACTGGATAGTATCTGTGTGTAGAATAAACCTTTGTTAAAAAGTTTTTTAGTAGAGGTGATGCATCCTGAGATAATTCTAAGAAGTGTGGCTTTTGAAATTATTTTCTTGCAGTACCTGTGATTGATGCTGACCTTCTTTAGCTGTTCGTTTATCTCTTCATCTGTTATTTCATGTTCTACTGAACCTATGCAGACACTGTATGAGATTGATGAGTTGCTTACATGTGTTTGGTGTTTTGTTGATGTTTGAGTTTCCGCTAAATTTAAAATTTGTTTATCGCCAATTAGTTTTTGGAAGTTGTTTTAGGTTTTTCTTCATCTGATTTTAATAGAAATCCGATTTTGGTTTTCAGTATCACATCATTTGATTTGGGGTTTTCTGTTTCCCAGATATCTGCCAGTTTTGCTATAATTCAACTGAAATTACAGATTGATCAAATAGTATGTTTCTGTTTAAATTAATTAGTTTTTAATAAGTAACTGAAAACAAACCTAAAAAATACAAATAAATTATTTTAAATTGTTAAATTCATGAAAGGAACCGATTATAGCAGTACCTGTAGCAGTGAATACTAGTAACAGATACTTCTGCTTTTGTGCATCAGAAACTCGAGGGCTGTTGATTATCTGTTACAAAATACTGATTATAGCAGTCCCGACACATCTCTACTCCAAAATCATCTGCAAGAAGTGAAAAATATAAATGAGTGCAGCACCGTTTGGCAATTTCATGCTGATGAATTATTTTTTTCCAATTAGAGCTACTAGATTGTCGATTTCCTGTGAACACCAGATTGTCAGGTTAAATTTTGAAGGGCAATAGCAGATTGGAGTCGCACATTGTTTTCTGTGTGTATCAAAGAGTGAGTGACTTTTATTCGGTGGACGCTCACACATAGTCTCGAGAATAGGACGTTCACTGTGCATAGGGACCTGACAGAGGTTCTACAAGACCATGTTGTACCTTTCATGGTATTCTTTGAAGTTATGTCGAAAACTAATAAGTGATGATACTGTTTATTCCTTGATAATGTGAAGAACCAAAAAACAATGTCAATGTAGGGATGTGTAAAATGTTCGCCGCAAACATCCTAATCTTAATAAAAATTTCTTCTAACGTTACTGAACATCTCGGGCGAGACGGATCTAATCATCAGTGTTATTTGTCTTCTTAGGCTAGATAAGTTAAAGGGTTTAGCTTTGTATACAATCCCTACCCGAGCATTCACCTTTTTAGGGTATTAAAGATGCTCTTCTCTCACCCAGTGAGGATTTACCAAACATATTCTAATTACATAACATTATTACTGAACATTGCTATTATTTCTTCACAAAAATACGCAGTAACATCGTACGCGATAGGGTGAAACCAAGATACGTTTAATTATTCCACCATGCTCTATTTTTTAATCTCTTACGCCGGGGACACATGGTCCGGGCGATCGCCCGGTTCGGGTTTTGTTGGATCCGGGAGAAATTTGGAGTGTTGAACATACGTCCCGAGTAAACGCCCGGATTTTGCTAGGTTCTAATTTTATATCAATAGTCTGTCAGTCTTTTTGCAAATATGGAATTATCAAGACATAAGAAAATAGCTCTTATTTGTTTACTTCACTATCAAAGAAAAAAAAACGCTTCAGAAGTAATTGGGTTCAACCTATTTTAGAAAGAAGACAACTTTATGGTGCATTCTATTCAATATTTTTAGAGTTGCGGGATGGTAACTGTAAGTTTTTCAACTATTTTCGAATGTCTGGCGTCATTGGACGAACTTCTAGAGAAGATAAAGATGGGCATTCAAGGACATGATACCAACGTGAGAAACTGCGTTCTACCGCAAGTAGGGTTGCCAACTTTCGGTTATTGAAATAAAGGACATATAAGGAAAAAAAATTGGGCGCTACATAAAATTGTTGAGGTCTCTCACCGTTTCCTTGTCTCATCATAAAAGATCGCGATTTAGATATGATTCATCTCTTTGGTCCGCAGAATTTTTAGAAAGTGTAATCTTTAAGAGATGACATTTTGTATGTTGACAACAAGTTTAGCATTTCCACATAAATACGTTTTGAAAATGGTGTGGTTGGTCTCTAATATAAAAAGTAATAATAATTGATTCACAAACTGATAAATAGCGGTAAAGTTCATTGGGGTTTCCTTGGAACTCTGGTACGCAATTTATTTAAGTATTCTGCTTTGAATTCAGTCATTTCTACATTATTATTTAGTAATGAGTTATTAGAAACTAGGAGGTCAAATAAAGGATTAACTTTAATAATTTTGAGATCGTCAATTAAGGAATCTATTGACATGAATTAATAATTGAACCTTTATAGGCTATGTACTGCTTGAACTTTATTTCACTGATTACTCACAGAGTAAATTAATATTGTAATCTTGAGCATTTTCATGACTGTAACTATGAGGATCCAACAGTACTTCCCTTTTGAGTTTCCGTAGTCCTTGCAAAGTTGAACGATGCATGTTCCAACTTTCGTCATCTTTAATAGATAGGTTTCTCGATTTTTAGAGAGCCTCTTCACTTCTTACACCTCCAATCATGGATTACAACGGTTCGATATCGTTGAAACGATATTAAACACGTTCGATACGCGATAATTCTAGATATCCTACTGACTGCGACAACTCGAAATTGCTTTTTTTTTTAAATATTTATTTTCATAAATTAATTAATTTAATTACATTTTCAACTAAAAGGTTAACAAACAACTGAACTACAAAAATATAAATCTAAAAAGGAAAAATTCAGAATAAACAAGTATGCATGAGTATTAAAAAATGACAATCTTAAACAAGTTTGAGGTGTAATTCGCAAATATTATATATTATATTTTTATTAAGTTTTAAGTTACACTAAATAATAATTTCAATTTTAGTTGAAATATAATGGTATTGACGTGTTGGAATTAGCAAGGTACAGACAATCACAGTCTAGTGTACAGTCCATAACGTGGAACTGTGCTGCTGAGTTTGATGCAACTGTAGACCAACCTATCAGTTTTATAGAAGATGATGCATATGTAGTAATTTCAGACAAGATTAGTTACTACAAAGAACTTAGTATTAATTTTGAAATAAGAACTATAAGTAAAAATGGACTGCTTTTTTATAACTCGGGATATAAGCTAAAACAAGACTTTTTATTAATAGAACTGAATAATTATTCCATAGATGTTGTAATTAAAATGAATGAGAAAATAACTAAATTAATAAGTAAAAATGCCAAAATATCTAATGGAGAGTGGCATAAGATTTCTGTTAAAATGACATCCACTATTATAGAACTAAGTATTGATGAAAAAATATTTAGTGAGAAGAATACACATAATAGCATTTTTCAAATGACTGATAGTTCATATTTGGGTGGATTAGAGAATAGTAAAAGGTTCCGCGCTTCTCAGAAAGGCTGTGAGTTATGTGACACAAGTTTCAAGGGATGTTTAAGATATCTAACTATTTCCGAAGTCAAAAAAGGTTTACCAGATGCACAAGTTACGGAAAGCATTATGCCTGGATGCCTCTGGCACTACCCGTGCCTCCAAAATCCTTGCAGTAATAATGGAGTTTGTGTTCAGCAAGGTTTGGACTCATTCCATTGTCAATGTAAAGAAGAATTTTGTGTTCACGTGAACTACAGTGAGGGCTATAAAGTTTTTTCAAGAAGTAGCTTAGCGATTGAACTTGAACTCCTTTCTGTTGAGCCCTTGCTTGTTTTAGAAGGCCAAAGTGAATTATTAACAACAAATAACTTACACATGATTCTTGATTATCATAAATATGGAATATCTGATTCTGGCATAACTTTTTTTGTTACGGAAGGTCCTGAACACGGAAGCATAACTCTAGACATTTGGCCTCATGATAAAAATTCGTTTACATTTTATGATCTAGCTTGTGATAGAGTGCATTACATTCATGATGGCTCCGAAGAAAACCATGATAATATTGCGATGGAAGTTATGTTTTCAACATCTGATTCGTTTATTCTACCTGATTATCTACAGGGTAGATTTAAATTTAGTTTGACTGTAGCTGTTACTCCAACAAATGATCCGCCCACGTTGGATATTTCTGATGCTACTGTTTTAAGAACAGTACAGGTATTATTTTGTATTTTATTAATAATAGCAACAAAGCATGAAACTTTCTGAATGAGTTTTCTGTTTTATTACCACTAATTCCTAGGTTTTATATATGTGCATGAATCTTAGTGGTGTTTTTAAAATAATTTTAATCAATCATTTTAAAGCGAAATTTAAAATGACAGGATATGTATCCATTCATTTTTAATACTTTCACTTACATTTGATTTTAACTCATTATTTACTTATGTAGTATTAGTGGAGCAACTGAGGGCTCTGAACTCGCACTTTTGTTACAGTGAATGAATATATATGGTCGAGGGGTTGTGTTTTTTATACTGTAAAGTATAAAGTTTACCCAACATTTTTTTGTGCTTTGGATTATTTGATTATTTAAACAAAAACTATATTAAATTAATGTTGGAGCATATAATTTTATTTAAAATAATATTTTTTTCATATCTATACCTTGAATAATACATAAAAGAGTTTCATCCTCCTCCCCACAGAATCTACACTCGTCAATTTCTGCTAGACCTATTCTCATTAGGTGCTTCCTCAGGCGGCAGTGTCCTGTAAGAAAGCCCTTGAGGAGATGTAGCTTATTTTTACTGAGATCCAAATATTTTTTGGATCTAGCAGTGTCAAAGTTCCCCAGGAACATTTTGGAATGTTCCAGCCCGGGATGGCACCGCCAGAGTGCTTCTCTTTCGGTTTCCTCTTTCTTCCGAAACTATTTCTTATATGAGCATTTTCCTACATCACAGAAAGGCTCCGGGCCAATAAACGGCGTTTGTGCTCCTTTCGTGGCAAATGTATTGGCCTCTTCATTTCCCATGAATCCTGAGTGGCCAGGAACCCAGACTAAAGAGACCCTGTTATTCTTGCCAACTTTTAATCAATGACATGGGAGCTCAATGCTTTGATAGCTGTTTGATTATCAGAATGGATCGATGTGTCACGTTTTTGATAGTTTCTTTCTAGGTTCATTTCCACACATCTTTCGATCGCTTGTATTTCTGCCTGAAAGACGCTTGGGAAGGAACCTAACGATAATGAGTATCTGGTGCCAGGCCCAAATACTCCAGCGCCTGCTCCAGTGGTGGTTTTTGAACCATTTCTATACCATCTAATGGTATTTTCTTTGAGAGTTTGCGTGGTATATTCCCTTTCCCAGTCTCTCCTTTTATTTAGCGTCGCAGTGAAATTATTTTCGATACTTACTTTCTTGATCATTTCGTCACTGGGAAGATTCGCTGATGAGATGTATTTTGTTAGAGAGGACCAGGCTCCCTGATTTTTAATACTCTCATTGCCTGAACCTTCCTTAGATATTCTAAGAATTGCCTCTCGGGCAGATCTTTCTATCACCAGATGTAGAGGTGTGAGATCTGTAATGAACTCAAGTGCCCTAGTTGGACACGTTCCCATTGCTCCAGTGATGCACACACAGGCAAGCCTTTGAACTTTGTCGAGGGTCTTCCTCGTGCTGTACTGCTGGCTTTTGTATGCCAAACTATTGCCCCATATGTAATTGCTGGTCTCACAATCATGGCATACATCCATCGCCATATTTTTGGGTTACAGCCCCAACTCTTACCAGCTAGATTTCTGCACGCCCTCAAAGCTCTCATTGCTTTACTAGCAGTTTCATGGCTGGAAGTGCTCTTTTCCGGGTAAATGGAATTACTATGGTCTTGTTTGGGTTAAAGTTTAGCCCCACTGACAAGCACCATTGCATAATTCTGAGGCCCCTTTGTAATAAATCACACAAGGTGCTCTGACTATTAGAACTATGTCATCAGCATAGCCCGTACATTCGAAGCCAAGCTCCGTTAGCCTGTAGAGCAACTCATCTACTACGAGGCTCCATAGAAGGGGATATATCACTCCCCTTTGAGGTGGTCCTGTCCTGGCAAGCAAAAAGCACAGTGAATGTAATTTGACGGTAGAGAATAAGTGAAAATTTGTTGAGAATTAGTGAACAATAAATACGGAAAGTGATAACACATAAAAGATAAAACAACCAGGAATAGAAAGACGTAAGTAAACTTGCATGAATTATAATTCTGAAAGCAAAAAACGAGTAAATTGGGAAACAAATGAGCAATACTGAAATTTATCAATTTTAACAAGAAATAAATTATATATACAAAAACTGGTAACACGAAATACGATAAGAAATTCTATACAGTCAGAAAATCAATAGTACAGGAGCGTAATAAACAGAAATTATTCAAAAGAATAAAAGGAATCAGTCACGGTAAAAAGTTAGCTCGCCTGCGGGTTAAGGGTGAACTTAGTAGCTCTGTAACAAAAACTGTTTGCGAGACACTTGAAATCCAGTGCTGAAAAAGAAAGAATGGGGGAGATGGATGAAATAAGAAGAATGTTTGAATGTCTGACTGATAAAATGACAACCATCGAAAACAAACTAGAAAATAACATGGAAGAAATAAGAGAGCTGAAAGAGGAAAATAATTGGCTGAAACAAATGATAAAAACACAAGAAAGAAGAATCGAAATGATGGAACGAGAGACAAAAAGAAACAATATAATCATACAGGGAATAGAAGATAGTGAAGAGGCACGATATGGAGACACAAAAATAAAAATCGAAGGAATTTTAAAAGAAGCAGGAATAGAAGTGAATCTAAAAAATGAAGTAAACGATCTACGAAGAATAGGAGAATTCAATAGTAGAACTAAGAGACCAATAATTATAAAGCTCAACCAATGGGAAATAATGAAAAAAAAGTAAAACCTAAAAGGAACAAATATTTGGATAAATGATGATTTGCCAAAAAGAGTACAAGAAGACCGGAAATACATGATGCAGTTTATGAGAAGAGCAAGGGAAAATGGAAGTAGAGCATACTTTAAATACGATAAATTGATAATAGATGGAAATGTTCATGATAAGTATAGTTTCCAGGAAAGCCAGAAAAACGTAGAAAAGACGGAGATAAATAATCCTAAAAGAAAAGTAAACGTAAGATCACCGGAGGCAGGAGTAAGCGAGGAGAAAATAAACAAAATGCTTAGAGGAGAAGAAAAAAACTAGAAGAAGAGGAACAACTGGACGAAAAGGGCAATGAAGAGGAACAGAAACATAGAGAACAGAAGGAAGATAGGATTAGTTTTAGAATTAGAAGTAACTTTAAGATTAGTAATAGTAATTTAATGATAACAAATAGTAATAAAGGGATAAATGTAGATAATAGGATTAGCATAGATAAAGGAAATAATAAAAAAGAAGATAATATAAGTACAAATGAAAAAGGTAGGGAGATATATAATAATAATTGTAAATATATGTTTGAAAAAAGGGTACAAGACAAAGGTAGGGAAAACACTAATAATAAAACAGGCGATAAAAAAAGTAAATATAGGTCAAAAAGGGAAAAGAAAAAAAAGTACGCAGGACTAAAGAAATTAAAATTAGTACTTGGAACGTGAGGACAATGCTAGAACCAGGAAAGATGGAGGAAATTGCATGGGAATTGAAAAAATATGATATTGATGTGGCAGCGCTACAGGAAATAAGATGGAGAGGGAAAGGAAGTATTGAAAAAAATAAATATCAATTATTTTACTCGGGAAGAGAACAGCAAGGACAATATGGAGTAGCATTTATAGTGAGAGAAAAACTAAAAGGAAATGTAATGGAGTTTAGGCCAATTGATGAGAGAATGGCGTATATAAGAATTGAGGAGAGACCCTTCAATCTGTCAATAATAAATGTTTATGCACCCACATAGGTGGCAGAAGATGACGAAAAGGAGGTTTTCTATGAAAAGGTAGAAGAAGAAATATCAAAAATACCAAAACAAGACACGGTAATATTATTGGGTGACCTGAACTTGCAAATTGGAAAAGAAGAATATTACAGACAGATAAGCGGTATACACACATTACATGAAAAAACAAACAACAATGGACACAGAATTTGTAATTTGGCAGTAAAAATGAACATGATTATCTGCAGTACGATGTTACAACACACCAAATGGCATAAAGTTACGTGGAGATCACCTCATTGCAAAACATATACACAAATTGATCACATATTGATGACAAAAAGAAAAGGGTCGTCAATAAAAGATGTCAGAACATATAGAGGGGCGTGTGCTGATACGGATCATTACATGGTTGCAGGCACTATGCTACAAAAGATAAAGATTGAAAATAAAAATAAAATATGCAACAAAAAATGGGACATAAGAAAACTAGAACAGACAGAAACACAAAACGAGTACAGGGATAGTATAGAACAACAATTTATTAATGAGGCAGAAGAAATTGGTGGAATTCAAGCAGGATGGAAAAAAATAGAAAATTGTATAAATAGAGCTGCAAACAAAAAAATAGGAACGGTGGCAAACAGAGAACAGAAAGAATGGCTTGATGAAAGATGCAAAGAAATGATTGAAATGAAAAAAGAAGCATGGGTAAAATGGATAAGGACGAACGGAAATGAAGAAAGAGAAACTTATGAAAAACTAAGAAAAGAAACAAAGAAAATAATAAAACAAGCTAAGAGAAAAACAATTGTAAACAGAATTAGTGAAATAGAAAGGGCAAGTTATGCAAGGAACACAAAAGCTTTTTATCAAAAAATAAATGCACAGATCCGAACATATAAAAACAAAGCAACAGGAATAAAAAACAAAGAGGGAAGAATAGTAAATGAAGATATGGAATATAAAGAGACATGGATGGAATACTTTAAGGAATTACTAACAGAAACAGAAGTAAGATAGGAGTTTGATATAGAAGCAAAGAACAAACAAGATGGAATCGAGAACCCAACGAAGGAAGAAATTAGAGAGATAATTAACAGGAGTAAGAACGGAAAAGCTCCAGGAAGCGACGGAATAAACATGGAACTTATCAAATACGGAGGGACTAAACTGTTAGAAAAATGATACCAATTGATATATAAAATAGGGGAAGAAGAAGAGATGCCAGAGGAATGGAAAGTGGGACAGATAGTAACAATATACAAGAAGGGAGACACAACAACAATTATAAAAAGAAGACTGCATGACGCAGGTTACAGAGGTGGAGAATATCAGTACGGATTTACAAAGGGAAAGTCAACTACAGATGCGATACATATACTGAAACAAATTTTGGAAAAGTCCAACGAATATAACATAGACATTGAGATACTATTCATTGACTTCCAAAGAGCATTTGACTCAATAAAAAGGAATCAATTATTGAAAGCGCTGAATGAGATGGGAGTGAAAAATAAACTGATAAGATTAATAAAAATGACACTAGGCCAAAGCGTAGCAGAAGTAATAACACAAAGAGGGAAAACACAGAAGTTTACATATAATAAAGGAGTTAAACAAGGAGACTCTCTGTCGGCAACACTATTCAATTTGGCACTAGAATATACGATGAAAAAAATATGTAAAGGAAATTTAAGGACCAGGGGAGGAGAAATAATAGCATATGCCGACGACGTAGCACTAGTGACTAAAAACAGAATGGTAATGGAAGAAATGTTGTAGGAGATAATAAGGGAGGGAAAGAAAATTGGACTGGTGATAAATACACATAAAACCAAAATTATTAAGACTCAAAAAGAATTGTGAGTACAAAAATGTGAAAATTGGAAAATATGAATTTGAAGAGGTGGATAGAGTTAAATATCTGGGAATAACAATAAGTAGTGATGGAGACAGAGAAACTGAGATAAGGGAAAGAATCGTAGCCACAAACAAAGCATTTCAGGCTATTAAAAAATAAAATAATTAGCAAGCGCACGAAAATAAGAATATATAACACAATAATTAGACCAGTGATGATGTATGGGGCAGAAACATTAACTATGACTAAAAAACAACAAGAGGATATGAGAATACAGGAACGAAAAATACTAAGAACAATATTGGGGCCAAAAAAAATAGGTGAAGAATATAGAAGAAGAACAAATATGGAACTATATCAAGAGATACAAAAAGACATAGTAAGAAAAATTAAGAAACAAAGATTAAAATGGTTGGGACACGTATGGAGAGCAGGTAAGAGAGCAATAATATACTCCATGATAGAGTGGAAGCCCTTAAGTAAGAGAAGAAGGGGAAGACCAAGGATAACTTGGTTGCAGGAGGTAGTAGGTGATCTCAAGACTATGGGAATTAGATACTGGGAAGAGAAAACGCAGGACAGGAAACAATGGCAACAAATAGTAGAAAAAATATGAAAAAATAAATGTGGTCTGATCCACCCTTAGAAAAGGATCTAGAAAGCTCGTAAGAGCGGCGCTACTTCGACGGGAGTGTTAAGCCACTATATATATATATATATATATATATATATATATATATATATATATATATATATAGTTAAAAAGAAAATCAAATATTCTAAAAAGACTTCTTAGAAATGGCTCACATTTCTCAAGAAACTAATATCATTAATAAGAAAAGTGATCATAAGAGTTTAAGTGATATTTATTATTACTTATTGTCTATTGATAAAAACCATAAATGTCTTTCAATTTCAAATTCTTCTTCTGTTTAAAAAAAACATTTTGTAGGTTAATAAAATGGCATTTCTATAATCAAAAAAGAAAGAAGATAACCACGAATACATTAACTGTATATAGATCTATGGTTAATTTAAACATAACCTTAATTTCTTTAATTATTTCTATGTTCCAATATAAAAAAAGAATAACTATTTAGAACGATTTTATTTACTTTTAATTTGACAATTATTTTTAAAAAATTCAAATATTTCTTTTGACGTTATATACAATTTACCATTTACATCTATTATAATATACATTCTCATATACTTTATCCTTGATAATGGAATAAATAAATTCTGAAAGCTTGGACATAAAAAGTATGAAGGCTATTCGTTTTAATTTGCCGCTATATATATATATATATATATATATATATATATATGTATATATATATATATATATTTGAGGTGGCCCGCGAGTGGCTTTAACTGAGGTGGTTTGATTCCCCACCTGTGTCTCAGTTATCCTCGTCGGCAACAACTCATACATCCTTTTTAGTGCTTCTTTGATAGACACATGAGTTGTGTTGTCAAAGGCCCCAGATATATCCAGGAATGCGCACATTGCGATTTCTTTGTTCTTCAGAGTTCTCTGGATGACTTCGGTCAGCTGATACAGAGCCATCTCAGTTGATCGACCCGCTCTGCAGGCATGCTGACATTTATGAGGTGATATATTCTCCAGGTTCTCCGTTCTTATGTAGTTATCCACTACTTTCTCCATCGTTTTAAGTAGAAACTATATTAGACAGATGGGTCTAAAAGATCGGGGATCAGTCCCATATTTTTTCCCTATTTTTGGTATGAATGTTACTCTTGCCGTTCTCCATTTTCTAGGTATTAGAGCCACTCTAGACTGCTTCTTGTAATCTTCAGCAGGTGAGGAAGAATCTCCTCCATCCCTTGCTGAATTAAAGAACTAGATGTCTTCTGTTTTATTTACACTATTTACAATAATTATTAATTACAACTGTTTCCAGTTTCCACTCACTTATCTCTCCTGGCTGACCTCGTCATCGTGGCTTGTCATACTCCCCGGGCTGTCTCTTGTCAACGAGGTTGCCAGTTCTCAACTCATCACTTCCTAAAGGTCTAATCACATCACAAACACTATTAATGATAACGGAACGTTTCATTATATGGGAAGTTTTCAATTAGTTATTCCAGCTGATGGTATACAACCTCGATGACCTATTAAACGTTTGAAGACTCTTCCCCCTGAATCTAAATTAGTTGAAAAACGTAATATTCCCCTTCAAATATATCCAGCTTCTTCTGGTACAGGTTTTTCAAACATAATAATTTATCTGAAATTGAACAGGATATTAAGAAATTGACTACAAATGGACGTATTTAAACTTTAAAAATGACAATACCTTTCAAGTATGGAATGGATTCATGAATTTAGTTACCAATACACATGCTTTTGATATGACTTAATAACTTTTTTACCTTTTATGAATGCTATGAAGTGATTAAACACAATTTATACAACTATGAAAACTTCTATAGATAATACTAAATAATTAAATATGAGAACATGCATTTTAACATTCGATCAACCTCTGTATATGAAAGCACCGGACATAGCATCTGCTGTGTGTTTATCTGATGAAGTGTTAGTTGTTGTGAGGTTGGGCTCTTTTCATACTCTTATATCTTACATGGGATCTATTGGCTACATTATGGCTGGAAGTGGGATAAAAGAAGTTATTTCTACCATTTATACAGACAATGATCATATAACATCTGGACGGGCGTCTGCTCATACTATATTACTTTATCACAATCGATTTTTGAAAATCTTAAGGAGCACAACACGGATTTCGTAAATTTACTAAATGACGAAGAACAGTCCAAGATTTTTGAAATGTTTAACTATACTGAAATAACTGAAAACACATGTTTTCTAATGCTTGCTATAATTTTTAAAGAGGAATTAGTTGAGTTTGAAAATAAAACGTCAAAATTTTGGATTACTTATTATCGAATGGTTACAGTATTGATGAACTTCATTGCTATCAACCATATGGGACATTGGAACTTACTTTTATATAGAGGAGTGGCTTATATTGCAGTGTATCATGTCTACAGTGCAGTGAAAATAGTTGTTTTAATACTCCACCGATCATTGAAGTCGAAGAAAATATAAAAAAGTAAATTGTTTAAATAAACAAATAATTATTTTTTTTATTCCATTTTCCTTCATTTACTTCTTTTTTCCGATTACTATCTCTATCTAAATATGTATTAACTTAAATTTGGTATATAAAAATGTTCTACAATGAGGTATTATACCATTTAAAGTATCAAAATTAATTTTTTTAAAAAAGAGATCACACTTTTTCAATAGGTAAACATTTTTGTATATATTATAAGCTAAACATACCACTTTGAATTATTAAATTTCATTCACTGTAACTGAAATCCGAGGTTTTCATGTTTTGAACGATCAGGACGCTTCACTATATATGTATGTTTCTGTTCTAACGTTTGTCATTTTTTAGACAAACGTTACTAGGGAAAAGTAGAAATGCTTTTGTTAAAGATTTTCATACATGTTTAATATTCAAAATATAATATGAAAAATAGTTGTGGACATCATTATATCAACTCTTACAAGCTGAATTTTTGGGTATTATTATGAATAGTATAAATTTGTTTATCACATAATGTATTGGGCTATTCATTATAAATTACCCACCCCTTATCTTCGTTATTAAAGGTCTTATACAAAAGTTGTGCGGGCGGGTGCTCAATTTTCTTAAAATGCATTTGAAAGGAAAGTATATAATTTTATATATATATATATAAATATTATATATATATATATATATATATATATATATATATATATATATATATATATATATATAATATTATATATATATATATATATATATATATATATATATATATATATATATATATATATATATATTGTAATATTTATAATATTGTATAAAAGGTAAGTAATATTTAATTTGTATTATTCAGAATTTGTTGAATTGTCTCAAATAAATGTAAATGTATTTGCTCCGGCTCTAGACAGTATGACTCTTCTACAGGAAGTCGGTTCTTGAAAGAATTGTATTATTAATTTATATCTCCTTTTTTAATAATTTTTTTTAATAAATTTGTTATTTTAAATTTTAATACATATATTGAACTATTGACAAATTCTTTCCTTTTTACAAATGAGGCATTTATTCTATCTCTTAATAACAATATTAGAACTAGATATCATTTTTTTACACCTTTTTTTTTTAAAAAAAACTATAAATTCAAATTATGTTGCCTATTTGAGAAACACCCTGTATGTAATTATTTCTTGTGTAACCAAAATTATTATATATAAAATTTTTAAATTCATTCAAATATTATAACAAAATTTCTTACCTTCAACTTATACAGGAACTGTTTCTCTTATATTCTCCAAACAAAATCTTTGTTTTCTTTTGGATTATCCTTTCCTATGTTAAGATTAGCTTATAAGAAAAAAATATATTAAATTACAGTCTACAAAAAAAAACTTCTGCAACGTACACTGCTTCTAAATCTGATAAAAAATTGACCAAACCTTTTTTAAATTGTTCTCCTCTCTCTTCCAAATCTCCTACACGTGTTCTATATTTATATAAACTCCTACAACGTACACTATCTTTTTTAAATTGTTCTCGTCTCTCTTCCAAATCTCCTACTCGTGTTTTATATTTATATAAACTCCTACAACGTACACTATCTTTTGAATTTTGACGAAAATTTAATATGAACCTCTTTTAAAATCATTATTTTCTTTCTTAAATCTTCTACATGTGTTTTATATTTATTTAAATTCCTGCAACGTACACTTCTTCTATCCTTCCAAAATATCCATTTTAATCAATTATAATCTCTCAATTTTTAATTACGATTAAAATTGTTAGCCAGTTAAAAAAATCCCATGTAATTAATTGGTCAATATTTCAATATTCTCCACTATCTTTTTAATCTATAATCTTTTTTTCAAAAAATTTCTTTTCAGTCAAAAGTATGTCAAGTACCTAGCTTTCATTTTCAACAAACTCGCAACCTAACTTAACTACTTAATTTTTAAAGGATTGTTTGCATAAATTTCTATTTTAATAAATGTCATTTACTTCAAACTTTAAAACATCATAAATATTTTATTGAAGCAATACTTTACATAATGTGTTGGGTAACTCAAATAATGCTAACAAGAATCAAAAATATAATTTTGTCTGATTTTCTCAAATTCTGCTTCAACATCGTAATTGGCATGCCATTCTCGATAGACTCTTCGTTTTTTGTCGTTGATAAGGGTTTTATAAAGGAATCCTGCAATAACTGCAGATGTTACTGCAGGAATTATACTTTTTAGAGCTCGTGCTCGCTGCAACCCATGCAGCTGCGGTTTCTTTATTCCTGCAGTTGGAGCTTTCGTCATTATAATTTACTGACATTCATAATACCACAAAACTTAACGATATAATGAAAATAGAAAAATATGGAAAGGATATTGTGAAAGGTCTTTCACAAGTAGTTTGGGCACATAATAAAAATTATAATTTGGTAGAGAAGAAATGACAGAGCAAATGCGACATATACAAGAAGTATGAATGAACTTAGTGATGAAAATGTAGAAAATGTTGGACAAAACATCTCAATCTTGGATTTTATTCAATAAAAATTAATAGATAAAATACTAATAATACAACTGCATTGAATATACCATTTTCTTTTCAAATGATAATAAGACTTTTGTTAGAAGTTAACGCGAGTTTCACAGCTTTGTGTAGGACCTACACTAACAAATTTCTCGCTACAATCAGAAATATTATGTTTCACAAATACAACTTTCTATTGACTCATAAATCTTCAGTACGCGAGACACATATTGTAAAGATAACAATTTTCAGTCAGACAAGCACTAACATAGCAAATGCAACATTTACAAAAATATGAATAAATCTAATGATGAAAATGTGTGAAATAAATCTCAACCCGGGATTTTATTCAATGGAAATTTGATTAACATTGTGTTCTCTGCTTACGACTTTCATCAGTAGCTTACGTGCGTTTCACAGATTCATGTAGAAACTAAACTATCCCATTTCTCATTACAATTAGAAATATTGATTGTTTCGCAACTGCCACTGCTTATATATCTACACACAATCCTTCAGTAATATAACGAGGATTTTGTTCATTGTTTTTACTATCTGTATCTATAATTGATTTAATCATGTCTTTCTTGTATGCAATTCTACAAATATTCGTTAAAATGATGGCTAATAAAGCACAAGATGGGAAAATCAATTCGACTTATTTCACAAATATATATATATAATAAGCAACGAATAGATTAGTGGGTATTGCAATACCCAATAATCTATTCGTTGCTTATTGTTCATATGTCACGCACTATTCGTACATCTTGTTATTATATATATATATATATATATATATATATATATATATATATATATATATATATATATAGAATCAAGTAGTCACGGCTGAACTATCAACAAATAAAATTGAAAATATCACGGGGATTGCAGCCTAAATAATGTTAAAAATTCTTGTTATACGAAACCGAGCGCTTTCGAAAGACTTTTTCTTTCTTTTTCAAGGTTGTATGGTAGAATCATTGGAAATCAAAGAAAACAGGATACATAGCAATCACTTCTATCAAAATCAATGCCTCGACATTGAAATTAAATAAAATCAGAAAAATGAAAAATTGAGTTTAAAATAAACATGGAAATTGATACTTAGCTTAAATCCTTCCTGACGGAACACATTTTGGTTTTAAAATTCACCACCACTACATTTTAAAAGAGAATATTATATGATAATATATATATATATATATATATATATATATATATATATATATATATATAATAACGAGAATAAGAGACAGTTGAAGTAATTTATAATAAATAACCCCATACAGGTTATACCAGAAATGTATTCCAAAAAACATTCAATAGCAATTTACTTGATTTATTTTTACTACCAACCTTTGTGAGAGAGTTAATTATCTAAAATACACTATAAAGTAACAAAACTGTAAAAAAAACGAGGGGATTTTGAGAAGTTTAGTAAAAATCCTATGAAGTCTTGATATCTTGTAAACCAGATTGAAAGATATCAAGACATAGGATTTTCACTAAACTGCTTAGAATTCTTAACTGTCATTTAAAAACTTATCATTTTTTATGAGACAGTTGATTTTCTAATAGTTGGAGAAGTTGAGCTGGATCAATTACATTGGATATTGTCTAAATTTTAACATTCAGTATTTTGGAGTTAAGTAGAATACAAACTACAGCCAACTAACCCAAGAATCGCGAATAATTTATTATAAAAGTAGTTGTCATATATGTTTTCATAAAGCTTTAGCTATAGAGCTAGCAATGTAAATCTGTAAGAAAGGTTAGTAGCAAAAATTTAATATATTTATGTGCTGACTACTTTTAAAGTTGTCTAAGTAATTATATAAAATTGATAACAACTCTTTTCATATGTATAAATAAAAAAAAGATAAAAATAAGTTGATTTTACCCATAATGTTTTCTAAACTCAATTTACATAAATTGAAATTTCCATAAAATTTAACTCAACCATTTTTGAGAGATATACCCAATTTTTTTCTTTTGTCAGTAATATTTTAAATCAACTTATTTTTATTTAACTTAAAACGCTGATTAGTTGATAGCAATTGATTAATATCTTTTATTTTATTAATTTTTTTTAAGTTTCTTAATGAATGTGTTCTAGATCTTTTTACGGCATGAATTACATATTAACATAGAAAGGTAAGTATACTATATATATTTGCCATTTTATATATATATATATATATATATATATATATATAAATAAATCATATTTGAACCTTGCTTTGTTTTATAGGGAACTAAAAAATTTCTATCTACAGACATATTCAAAGTAACTGATTCAGATAATACAGCAGGGCAATTGATTTACACAATATTAAAGTGTGAAGATGGTTATTTTGAAAATTCAAATAAGCCTGGTGTTAAGATAAACTTATTTACTCAAGAAGAGGTAAATGGAGGACTGATTCTATATTATGACAAAAGTTCAGACAAAAATGCATCTTACATAACCATGCAAGTGTCTGATGGAGTTGAAACAAGCTCTGTGTATCGTTTAAGAGTAGCTATTTCCCCCCAATACTGGAGAATGGAAAGAAACACTGGCTTAATTGTTCTACATCAAAGTTCAGCAATTATAACCCCATACAACTTGAGTTTCACATCCAATGTTGCTATACCGGATTATCTAACATATTTTAGTATAGTCAAAAAGCCCACTTATGGTATTATAGAAATAGAAAAGACTGGAAACTCTTGGGTAAGCTCAGATTCTTTCACTGGAAGCGATTTGAAGCAGCACAGGGTACGTTATAGACATACGTCAGCAAAACCGGATTTTGATGAATTTCAAGTAAGTATTAAAACTTGAATTCATATAAATTGACCTCATAATTTTAGAATTATTTTTCTCCACTCTTTTCCACTGATTGTTCCAACAGGTGCAAAATGTTCATTTATAACGTTTTATCTCCTCCGAAAATGTCTTCACTTATAATTATTCTTTCTGATCACAAGCACTAATCCTTTACTGGTTTTATCATTTAATACATTTTAACCAATCTGTTTATTATTACTTTGTAATGTTAACATCGCCATGTAAGGTTCTAGCTTGATAGGGTGAAATAAAAAGATCTTAATTTATTCCGCTGTTATTAATTTAAACTTCTCTTCAGTTTCGTCATGTTTAGGTCAGGTGTAAGACTAACTAATCTAAGTGACGGCCTGACTAATTACAACTCTGTCATTAACATTTGGCATTTAGGTTACAGCATTTCTTACAATTATTGTAACAGCTGACTATGCACTATTGTAAAATAGTTTATATTCCTAGTTAGGTTACAGGAGAAGCAAGTACGAACAAGTGCATTTCTTAAGATTGTTGCAATAGCTGTGTATACTATGCACTGTTCTAAAATAGTTCATATTTCTTACAAGTTTGTGGGCAATTTAAGGGACAGGATTGGCACATCACAACTTTCCAACATGTTTTCATAAATATTTTCTTCACTGTTTGATACTCAGCTTTTTATATGAATGTTGAAGAATTTTGAAAAATATTGGTTAAAAAATAGCTAATTACTTACCAGTGTTCAAAAGAAGGTTGGTTTTTTTCTGGAAATTATAATATTGTGCACAAGTTTTTGCGACAGGTGTAGAATGATTATATGTCGGTTTTAAAACAACTTCTTGGCTTCGTCTGGTCATAGAGTAAAGTGGTAGGAAATATTACAGGGCAAAATAAGAAATCGGTTTCTCATTTGCCGGTAAATTAGAAACGGAGTTTTGAATATTTAATTATCCCAATTCTTTGTTATGATGTAATTGTAGTTAAAAACTTGATTACTTTCAGAATTCAACTACATAACTATGATATTTATCGGACTGCCTTGTTCAGTAACTTCACTAGGGCTCGCTATATTTACTAACTGTTTGACAATACCAATTATATCTTAGTTGTCGTAAATCTTCTACTTAAATAAAAAAAGTAGATGTCTTCCAGTTGTCAGTAAATAATCTACCTATTGCAGACTTCCATCAAACTATTAACTGCAATGCTATTCTACAAGATAAATAAATTTTTGAGATTTAGCGAAAATTAATATTCGTGTACTCGCTATTTCAATGAAGCAAATTAAGACATTTTTCATTGTAGTATTAATCAATCCTTCTATCATTACATACCCAAAATGTGTAGATTATCAAACTTGTTGAAAGTGAGTTATTGTTGTGAGCAGGCATGAACAAATCAAATAACTTCCCTTTAAAAGAACAACTTTATCTTCTGTTTATTAGAAAAATGTAAAATAACATCTTACAACATTCTTACAATGACAATTGATTTGACAAAAACGAAGTTGGCTATATATTTTTTGGCCTCACTACAATATATCAACAGCAACATTTGCTTTACATGAAACTGAATTGCCTATACACATGTTTATCAACAATTTACACCATTCCTGGTTAGTTACAATGCAGAGCTGAGAGTTGTATTTTAATCTAATGGCCGTTTTTATATTAGTATCAGTTTTTGTATATTATTCATAATAACACTTTCAATTGTTGTTTTTATATATGTTTTTAAGTACAATGTACTGTTCTCTTTTTGGATTGATTCAATTTGATGTAAAGGGATTCTCCCATAAAATAAATGAATAAATATTTTTGTTTCAGTTTATTACGATGGATAAAACAATGCTCTATACATTTCGCATAATATTTGCCAGATGCACATTACAAAAATTAAAACTTAAAAATATACATCTAAAAGAAGAGTGGGAGACAACGATATCGATAAATGATTTATCATTTGAAACAAAACCACCGAAACCCCCAACATCGATACAGTACGTTTTAGCTGAACTTCCACGATATGGTTATTTGTTTTCAGCAGAATCCAAGTACACATTGAAATCTTGTGATCTATTTACTCAAGAAGATATAATTTCTCATAATGTTCGATATAAATTATATCAAAAACCTTATTCTCAAGTAGAAGATGCTTTTGCCTTTGTTGTTTTATCACCTGGATGTAACAACGTTACATCAAATTTGACAATAATATATACTCCATCAAAAGATGACCAAACCAAAGTTACTGTCCAAATGAAACCTTTGGAAGTCGAAGAAGGTTATTCAGTATTAATAGATCAATCACATTTATCTTTTCAAGCTGAATTTTTATCAAATGTAACTTTTAACATTACACAGAAACCGAGGCATGGTTTTTTACAGAAAATTGTAGGCGATTTTAAAGAAAACCATACAAAATACTTTACATCTGAGGATGTAAAGAACAATATGATATATTACATCCATGACAACTCTGAAACTAAAACCGATTCATTAACATTTTTGACATTATCTCCAAGTGAAGAAATATTTCAATACGTGGGACATTTATCAATAAAGATTATATTGAAAAACGACAACAGTCCTGTAAGAATCATTGATAAAGTTTTTCACGTTGTGGTTGGAGGAGAAAAATTATTCACAGGAAAGGATTTAAAATATGTAGATGCCGATTTAGACACGCCACCTTCTCTAATTGTTTATACTTGCCGAGATTTTTCAAATGGATATTTTTACAACACAGCTAATGTCAGTATCAAAATAACAGAATTTACACAAGATGACTTGGATAATAATAGAATTATATTTAAACATAAAGGTCCCGAGTTTGGTAAAGTAAAACTTTGGGTGACAGATGGTCAGTTTCACGTCAATGGGGTTTTAGAAATCCAAGCTTCAGCTCCCTTTATCCATGTTAGCATGAAGAAAAAAATAATTGTGGAACAAGGAAGAATAGTGGCTATTACTAGTGATCATCTATCATATTCGACAAATCTTTATGCTTACGACAAAGATGTCTTATATGAAATTGTTAACAAACCTATTTTTGGAAAAATCGTTTTATCTAAAACACTGAAGGTGAGTTATATTTATATCATCCTAGAAGCTACATATATGCTATTTTAGTAAGTTTTAATGCCTCTCCATACTGTCATAATCCAAGAACCAGAATTCACATTCAAAGAATTTTTGATCATCTACAAGGTCACTAGAAATGCTGTATAGGTTATTAATTACCATATACGAGGTGTGGCTCAGCAAAATGCGAGCGTGCCGCGACATGTGAACATGACTATGTATGATGCTCCTTCCCCTACCCTGAGCTCGCTAGACAAGACAGTCGGTCTTTCAGTTTGACTGTAGTAATCGACTGAATTAGTCTACACACTAGTTACGCTTTGGAAAAATGCCAAGTGGTCAGGACGAAAACATTGAATAAATTGCTTTCTCAAGTCTCAAATTAATAACCTGCAGTGTTGCCACCGATCTACAAGAGTTAACTAACAAAGCTCTATTGCATAATAGCCAAGACCTTAATTGAGTGAACTGGCAAGTTTCCAAAACCAAACTGTTCATGAAATAAAGTCTTTCGCACTTTATATAATTATCATTCATATAGCAATTACAATTTTAATCATCAATTCAATCTGTCGCTATAAAGCAACTACTGGCAATCTTAAGTTTAACATATCTGATCATTTTTAGGTAGTAAAAAATTTTACTCAAGATGACTTGAATAAAGGTTATATAAGTTATTTGAATGAACACTTGGGAGTTAATGCAGATGAAATTGGTATGAAAGTGGTATGTAAAGATGCTGTCAATATAGCGCAACTTGGCGTTTGGATGTTACCATCAAACTATTGGGAACCATTAGAAATCAAAACATTGAAAAAATTATCCGTCGAAGAATCTACAAGTGTATTAATCACTAAAAAGACTTTAGAAGTAAGTATTTCACTCTTAAATTAATATTGTGTGTGTGCATATGTTTATATAGAGGGTTGATACTCTTTCTATTGACGATCCATTTTAATATTAATTCTCTAGATTTATGACTACCATACATTTTTATTTATTAACGTTTATCCTAACTTCTAGTTTTTTACTTTCTTGGTGCTACATTGCACTTTGTTTTTGTAGTTTTATCTGATATCAGAACAGCAAGTTCATTTTTACTGATTTGCATAACCTTCTGTTGTTTGAATATTAATTGTTCTTGTGCTGGTATTTCTTAAGTTTTTATCCATTACCATTACAAATCGTAATGGGCTCAAACTATCTCCCTGTTTCATGTCGTTTCCCACAATGAATTGTTCTAATCGTTTCCCTTGTATTTGGATAGTAAGTTTCAATTAATGTATTTGTGGCTAAATTATTTTCTTCTGTTTATAGTCTAACCTCCATTTATCAAATTTTCGCCGTTTTTGTTTTTCCTTTGAGATCTCGTTAAAACATCTATTTTATAAATTATATTATTTCTCATGTATATAAATTGAAAAAAAAATCATATTTTCTGTTAATGATTATTTTATAAGTGCTAATTTTTTTTAGGTTATTCAGCGGAACGTTCCTCCATCAGCAATAACTTACCATATTGTCCAAATGTCAGAGTATGGTTATCTGACAATCTTATCTGATGTCAAAAACAATGAAGAACCCGTTAATGTGGTATCATTCACACAAGACTTGTTGAATGAAAACAAAATATTGTACATTCAGTCTGTAATGAATCAGACTAAAGATAAAATAATCTTCAATGTGACAAATGGGGTAGTTTGGAATAACAATTTACACTTAGATATAGAAATAATTCCAGAAAGACTATTCTTAGGATCAACTGATCTCATTGTTAATGAAGGTGGAGCAGCTGTATTGACTACCTCTCACCTTTTTGTATTGACTGATTATTATAAGTCAAGAGTTAGCTCTTATTTAGTTAAAGAAAATGTGAAACATGGCTGTATACAAGTTTACAAAAGATGCTTGAAGTCCAAAAGTTTTACTCTCAAAGAATTACAAGCTGGTGTAGTTCAGTACCTTCATGATGGCACAGAAAATAGCAGCGATCAATTAGTAGTTGTAGGGGAGACTGACATTAAAAAAACCAGCTATCCGCTAAACTTGAATATTATTATTTTTCCAGTAAGTGACCAAAAGCCTAAGTTGGTCAATAATACAGGGTTAACGATGTGGGAAGGAGGAGTTGAACACATAACTAATGAAATGTTGGGTAAGTTTATGAGTGAATGTACAATGAAGGGTCATTTCATTTATTAATATTTCTAATAAATCTAGGAAAAATGTTATAAACACTATTGATATGCACTACTGTCAAAAAGTTTGAAAGCCAATCTAAATTTATTTATATTGATGTAACATCAATAATTAACACATGCAATTTGAAAAGAATCAAATTTCAGATTGAAACTATTGTTTATTTTCTTGACGTTTCTCCTTAAGTATAAGACTTTTTCAAAAGTTTTCAATATAAATTTAAATGTTAAAATACATAATTTGTATAACAGTGACAAGAATTGACATTAAAAGTGACATATAAAATAAATATAATTATGAATTCAAAAGAGTATGTACCTTGACAACTATCTTTAATACAATGTGTCTTAGCTTATTCTTAATATTCTAATGTATCGAGTATTTGATAATGTTAATGGATATATATTAATTCTATTATTGGTTTATTTTATATACAGTATGTCTGAAAAAGTTGACAACATATGGGAAACTTTTTTATTGTAAGTTTTACGAAAAAAAATTATTCTTTATGAAAATCTCTGCTTTTGAAGATAATAATATTCAGGTATTTACATTTGACATTAGATGTACAGGGTGTCCACAAATTGCAAAAGAATAATAGAAATATTTTGACCACTTCAATTTCAACATAAATTTTAGTTGTAAAACACGTCAACCTTTATCTTATTTAATGAGTCAACACACCAAATGTTTATTGATTTGAACTATTTTAGCAATGAACTTAAATCAGTAATAAATAAGTAATAACAAAAACAGAATAATGTATTTTCTACTATAATACACAAAAATAAACGAAACAATTTAAAATGTAGGCGGTTCTGACAATGACATTTCTCTTTCCGAAAGTCATTCTAGTAAAATCTTTCGAGAAATAGATAATACATTCCATTTAGTTAGTGTGTATTGAAATTGAAATGTAATTGTAACTAATGTAAATACAACTAAAAAACGTTAGTGTGTATTAATTGTATTTGTCTATTTGAGATAATTCTTAACAGAAAGTCAAAGTTTATCAATTTTGCAATGAGATAATGAGTGAAGTAATCAGTAATTGCACTTAAAAGTACTTTGTAATTCCTATCGACACTTTAAAATTACATTGAATATATTGAGAATAATTTGTAAAAATAACATAATTTTTTTAAGTGGTATGTTCTAATTGCATATTACAACATAGTCTTCTATTTCAACACTTTAACTGCCAGGCGAATTAGATTAATTTCCTCCTAGGCCAATTTTTTTTTCTCTATATTGGACCAAACAGGTATCCATATATAAACTCAAGTATAAATTTTCGTTTTTTACACACGTGTGAATATTTTACGTATTTTTGTTTGTGTGACAAAATGACTCACGCGGCGTAGAATGCAACAAAAATCGGCCCGGGCCGTGTGCTTCATTTCGACGCACACATTGTACTTGATTTTGCATTGCCCGTTTGCGTCGTGCGCATGCTTACGAGCGAATTTCAACAACTGTTTTGGTGACTGGCATGTCTCAACGTGTCTGCATTTGCATTTCGCCAGTTTATAGTGTGAACTATTATGAGTTTGTGCGTTTTGAGGTTATTGTAACGTAAATGTCTTGGAGAAAACAAGGAAAACAATTAGAAGAATGGGCAGCAGAATTATATGATGACGATTTGAATATGAATAACGATGAAGTGGATTGTATGAGCGACGAATTTTTTGAGAGTATCGATAATTCAGACGCTGACAAAAATTATATTCCAAGCACAACAAATAGTTCTGATAAAGAAAATCGTCCATCTGCATCAACGAATATAATAAAAGGTAAATATCAAGAAATAAGCATAAGTCGGTTTTTTTCATATTCGCTAATTTTAGGAAGAAAAATCAACTCCCCGAGTTTGGCTAAAATTCGTAGAATAAATCCCGGTCCATCTAGAGCTGTAACAGAAAGTACTATCAAATTATCAATATTTTTGTTTTTTGTGTAAGCCCAAAATTTCTAGGTATCCTAAACGAAGCAATACATTCATATTCTGAAGAATCTGCGTCAAGTAACGGCGATGTTCCACTCCCGGTAAATTCCAACGGATAATAATAATGAACCTTTTCAAGATGGGGATGATATAACTTGGAGAAACCCTTCTGGGCGTAACCTAAAAAATTATGTTTTTGATACACCCCATGGAATCCCCCCCAACGTACTAGAAAATCTTATTGATAAAAGAGAAGAAATATTCAAAATATTCCTCGACGATGAACTTATTGAACTCATGGTGCGTGAAACAAATCGTTACGCTGGACAAGTAATAACTGAAAAAATCACTGATGAGTCAATAACATGCAATTCCCGTTTGACTGATTGGGTGGAAACAAATGCAATTGAAATGCATGTTTTTTTGGGTATACTTCTGTGGATGGGCTTAGATAAAAAGCCTTCGTTGTCTCACTACTGGAGTCGCTTCGAGTTATACAACAGCCCTGCATGTAAAGTTATGTCTAGAAATAGATTTGAAATTTTACTGCGCATGTGGCACTTTGGTGACAATGCGGCATGTTCGCCAGGAGATTGTTTACATAAAGTACAAATTCTAATTAGCTATTTGGTATCCAAGTATCAAAATTTTTACATTCCTTCAGAAACTGTATGCATTGATGAAACTATGGTAGCGTTCAGAGGAAGGCTAAAATTTCGTCAATACATCAAGGGAAAAGGCATAAGTTTGGTATAAAAATATTCAAGCTTTACCTAAATGGCGAATACACTTACAACATGAAAATTTATTGCGGCAAAGAATCTGATTCCAGTGGCAGACAAAGTAGTTTTGGGGCTCATGAACAATCTACTTGATTTGGGAAGGACATTTTTTACCGCCAACTGCTACACTAGTGTGGGATTGGCAAGAAAGTTAGCTACTCATGGAACTCATCTCGTTGGAACTGTACGAAGTAATCGTCGACGTAATCCCAAAAATGTCATCACAACTTCTCTAAAGCGGGACCAAATCTTTGGCATGGAAAGCGTTGATGGCATTTCAGTATTCAAGTGGAAGGACAAGCGCGATGTCCTTATGCTTACTACCAAACACGGCATAGAGACAACTAATATAGGCAATATCAAAAACCTGCCGCTGTTATTGACTACAATGCTGCCAAATCATTCATAGATGTCTCTGACCAAAGATCTTCTTATTCTTCGACTGTAAGATAAGCTATGAAATGGTACCAGAAAGTAGCAGTTGAGGCCTTACTGGGAACAACAGTCGTAAATTCCCTTTTCCTTTATAATAAAGTCAATAACAAAAAAACATCTATTATAAAATTCAGAGACAATTTGTGTTCTCAGCTACTTCACTATTCTGAGCCCGCCGACGTTGGTAACATTGCAAGACCGCCATCAAACACTAGTCCGAAGTCGTTGCAAGAGCTGCTACACAAGATATTCTGAGATGCAAGGAAGAAAATATGCAATGAAAATGGCCAATACAGTTCGCTATGTGGCGGGTATCCCGAAACACCCGCGGGTGTCCCGAAACACCCCATATGTGCAAGGAATGCTTTTATAAATTACACAAAATTACATAAATACTTTTATAAATTACACATAATTACATAATCATGTGTGTCATAATTGCGATAATTTTTCTTAATATTTTAAAATAAAAATTAATCACCTATCACCCGAACAGAACTTTGTTTCTGTATGCCATTTATTATATAAGTTGCTCTACGCCAGAGATATCGAAAGCCCCATACATATATACGAGAACTGTGCGAGCTTTAGACACACAAAACGAAAATTACTTACTTTACCTGTGCGTCGATACGACGCACGTGGCGTTCGATGTAGAGGCCATGTGCGCCGAAAGGACGCGCATGGCACTTAAAGTGTTAATTAAAGTTTTCGATATTGTAAAAAATAGAATTACTTTACTCTTGTATCAAATTCATATTTTTTGACAAACCTCGTATACGATTTAAAAAATTGACATCTGACGTTCGCGTTTTACTTTATGGGCCTTGCAGAACTTTTTATAAAGAATAACTTTTTTCGTAACATTACTAATAAAAAAGTTTCCCATATGTTGCCAACTTTTTCAGGCATACTGTAATTATGAGGATATAATGTAAAAGGTTATGTTAGTGTTTTAAATGAAACTCACTGTTTCTAGCTAATTCCACAATACAATGAAAATTGTTGAAAATTCTAAAAAATTGACAATTGTTTCGATAACTGAATATCATCGTCAGATTGACAGAAGTTACATTTCATTTGATGCCTACCTGATGTTTAGTAGTTATTTTTGGCTAGACCAAGAAGTGACCTATCTTGTGATTGACTTAATAAATGTTAATAGAAAAAAGAAGAAGATGTGATATTACAAATATTGAAGCTTAGATATTATTAGCCCTATGGTGATATCCTGGATATCATTTTTCCAATTAAGATCAGTATAACTGTGCAATGATATAGAAAACCAGGAAAACTATATCTGCTGATCTTTACAATTATCACTTAAGAAGACAGTTTATTAGTGGAGAACTCTCTAGGTTTATCTGTTCATTGACAACTTCATATTGTGGGTTTCTTAAATGTCTTCTAATTTCCAATTCTTCAAGGAAATCAAGTTCTTGTTTCTTTTCACAAATATGCAGCACTTCTCGTTCTGTGTTAGGTATCAATGAATGATTGGTGCCAAGTAGATGTTTTGCGTAGTGGGATTTATCTGGTTGTTTTAATCTGTATGCTCGTAAGTGTTCACTGTATCGGATTTCAAAATTTCCAAGGGTCTGACCCAAATAAACAGCATTACATTGTGGACATTTGAGTTTATATATACCTGATTTCTTTAATGGTGGTATTTTTGTTTTTACATTCAACAATTTTGTACTAACGTTACTTTCTGTTAAAAAAAAATTCACTTACAAAATTATAAATTTTCAAATCTGAATGTTGTCAGTTGTTACCACTACAAATAATAAAATCAAATTTTACTCTATATAAAATGGTTAGTGTAAGTTAGGGTATTTAACCTGAACGTTGTCAGTTGTCACTGTTATATAAAAAATCAAAAAAGTCAAAAAACTATGACTGATTAATTTTATTGAAATTTATTCCTGCTTGCAACAGACCACGTTCTCAGCATTAAAATTGATATTAATGTTTGGTAATTAATATAAAACTCAAATCCAAATAATGTATTCAACGTTATCAACTTTGCAATCCTTCAGGAAATTACTCACTTTGCTAGTAAGTTTTATTTATTTATAATATAAACCTTGTTTAAAAGTTTAACAAAATTGTAATTTTAGCATTGAAAAAAGATAAAAAATAAATTATCGAAAGCTTGGTATTGTGAAAATAGAGTCTTCTTAACCACCCATACATTTTGGCTGTACCCCATAAAGTTTACAAGTTAGTTTTTCAACTAGTCAGCTGTGACTACCCTTTTGCTTTGTTATATATATATATATATATATATATATATATATATATATATATATATATATATATATATATATACAGTTGAATTATTGGATCTTTACCCGTGCGTCATTAATATCTGATAACATAACCGACATAATTATTAAGTGGCATCTCTTTCTATTAATAGTGAAGAACACAACAAAATAATTTGACATGTATAATTTAAGTGTCTAATTATCATTCCTCAGAGTAGAACTAGTACATTTAAGTATGATTTGCTTTCTTACTTCAAAAGGTACTAATTATTTTTATTAAAAATTGGGGTTTTCAGCGGCTAGCGATGATGATAGGCCTAAAGAAATCTTAAAGTATCAAGTTCAAACATGCTGGTCAGGTACTGTTGCTCTAAAATCGGATATTACTACTCAGCTCAATTATTTCACTCAAGACATGATTGACGAACGTTTAATAGTTTTCCATCATTATAGTAAGTTTATACTATTAAATTGTTTGTATATCTTTGTTAAAATAATTTTTTTTTAGATGGCACTGGGGGAAAATTCAAGTTCAACATAACAGATGGTATACATACCACTAAAGACTACATATTTCAAATAAAAACAAAACCAGTCGAGTTGCATTTAATAAACAGTCCTCTTCATATATTTCCTTTACAGAAAAAATATTTATCATCGAACCACTTGCTAACAATTGTATCAGATCCGTACAGAAAAATAGAATATGATATTATAGAACCACCAAGTTTAGGACGACTCATGATGGAATCTGAAAAAGTTGGAATATTCAAAGTTGTTTCAAGTTTTTCCCAGGAAGATTTGAATACTAGCAAAGTTTTTTATGAGCATACACATCCATTTTCTGATTTATATGCAAACGACTCTTTTGTTTTTAACGTTAAGACTCATTTAGCACCGAAACTTCTCAAACAGGTAAGATACTCTGCAAAATATTTAGCTTGACAAATTTCAACTGCTCCGGTAGAATTGTAAGCACATTAATTATGTGTGCTTATAACGAGACTATACCCACCTCCAGTGCTTGTTCAGATGTCAGATTGCCCCGTAGAACAATCTGTGCTCACCAGTTGACTAGCTTCGAGTCGAAGAAGGGTGGATTCTTCAATCTTTATTTAGAATTCAAAAATAGGGTGCCAGAGAAGTTTAGGCAAGCATCAAACACTCCTTCAAACTAACCCCCAACTCCTCAGAGGGTTAATACATTTTTCCACACTTAAAATGTTTTGTTAGGTAAATATTTCCGTCTGTGATTTATTGTGGGACCCTGAGTTTCATTTCCAATGTTCAAGTTACAAAATTTCCAAGTTACAATTAAAAAAGAAATAAACAACTAAGTTTGACACTTGAACCTAACTGAAAGCTGAAGACCAGTATATAATATCTTTTGTATTTTCTCATCATTCAGTCAACAACTTTGCTTCCAAGTTTCACACCCCTTACTTGGTTATACCGTACTGAGGACGGCTAATGAGCCAGAAACATGCATGTCTGCGGTTATCACTCAGTAGCCCCCTTTTTCTTTTTGCGTGCAATACCCACGAATCTCTTTGTTGCTAGTTATATACATATATATGTAAATGAGCCGAAGAGTTTTATAATTAAAGTTCACGACAAAATCTTAGTTAAATACTCAAGAAAAATAGACCGTCACAAAGTTTATGTGTAACTGTTATAATAAATTTCCACTAGTAAGATAAATAGCTAATATCCAGGTGAAACAATGATTATACAATCTATAAATTATATAATAATAAAGTACAATTAGTCATTTACTGCTTCTAATCGACTTTTCAACGTCGTCAACTTTTATTGGCCCTAGAATTGTTGTCATTATTTTTCGTTCTACTATCCTCAACTCCTCTTCATCTATTTTTGTCATTGTCATCGTTTTTGCTCCATACATTAACACATGTCTTATTGTGTTATAAATGATAAATTTCGTGGATCTTGTTAATAGTCTGATTTTCAATAATTTCTTATTGGCATAATATGCCCTATTAGCTGCCATTATTTTTTCGTCGATTTCTGATCTTCGTTCTCCATTACTGCTGATCGTGACTCCCAGATATTTGAATTTTTCCACTTCCTCAAATTCATATTCCCCTATTTTTATCATTCTGTTTTCACAATGTTTGCCAACTTTCATTATTTTGGTTTTGTTGCTATTTATTTTTAATCCCATTTTTCGCCCTCTTTTGTTAATTCTAGTAGCATTTGATTCAGTATATTCCTTTTTTTCGTTACTATCACTATGTCATCTGCATATGCGAATACCTGGCTCCCGCTCATTCTTAAATTTCCCGTGTACACGTTTCTCATAACACGCTCCAGGGCTAGATTAAATAGTGTTGTTGATAGAACCTCTATTAGCTACAAAGCCTTCCGTTTCTCCTTTACTTGTAAGTATATTCACTTTTGACTCGTTCATAGTCATTGCAATTAATCTTCTTAACTTACTTTATATCCTCTGTTCTTTCAGTCCTCTCATCAGTTTACTTCGTGTTACTTAGTCAAATGCTTGTTGGAAGTCTATAAATAGCATCCATTTTGTGTTCATGGGCCTTTTCCATTATCTGCTTGATCGTGTGAATAGCATCAATTGTTGACCTTCCTTGTGTGAAACCGCATGGGTATTGACCTATTATTGCTTTCACTTTTCCAGCTAAGCGATTTTGAATTATTGCTGACATTATTTTGTATGCTACATTTAAGAGAGTTATACCTCTGTAGTTTTTGCAGTCCTGCTGATCCCCTTTTTTGTGTATTATGACAATTTGTCCAACCTCTTATTCTTCGGGCATTCTTTCTTTCCATATTTTCTTTATTAGCCGATATAGACTTTCTTGCAGTTCCTCTCCTCCATACTTGATCAATTCCATGTTTATTTCGTTTTTGCCCGTTGCTTTCCCATTCTTACTTCTTTTAATATCTTATACTACTTCATTTTTTGTTGGTTCCTGTCATATATTTTCTTTTTCATCTTCTTCGCTTTCTTCCTCTGTTGTATTATCAGAGTGCCTCAGTTAGCAGTTCCTCGAAATACTCTTTCCAAATTTGTTTATAATGAGATTCTTCTTGTATCGTTTTTATTCCTTATACCTTTATAAGTCTTATTTTGTTCATTTATTTTTTTATTATAGGCTTTTGTGTTTTTGTTAGTTTTTTCATTTTCTATTTTTCTTATTCTGTCATTCATCCATTCTCTTTTAGCATTTCTTATCAATTTGTTGCATTTTTTCCTTATTCTCTCAAATTCCTCTCTATCTTCTGAGTTGTTTGTACTTATCCATTTTATTCTAGCAATTCCTTTTGCTCTTACAATTTCTTGACATTTTTCATCATACCATTGCTTGTTTATTCCGTTTTTTTTCTCTAGCAATTGGCTTTCTGCTGAACTCAGTAAACATTTTCTAATATTATACCATTCCAATTCCATATTCTTCACATTCCATTAACTTTTTTCCAGTTGCTTCTCATATTCGCTACTTATATTTTCATTATTATATTTTTCGAGGTTCCATTTAATTCGGTGTAGTGATCCGTGTTGGCATTTGTCCCTCTGTATGTTCGTACATCTTTCATCGACTACTGCTTCCTTCTATTAATAAGCACATGATCTATTTGTGTACTATATTTATTATCCAGCGATGTCCATGTTATCTTGGGTGGAAAAATTTAGTGCTACTTATTATCATATTCATCCTTGCTGCCAGATTACAAAGGCGCTGCCCGTTGCTGTCTGTTTTCTCATGTACAGTGTACTTTCCTGCCACTTTTCCCAAGTAGTCATCTTTTCCTATTTGTGCGTTGAAGTCGCCAATTAGAAGTATTGTGTCTTCTTTTGGTATTTTTTTCCATTTCTTCAATTTTTTTATACATATTATCTTTCTCCTCCTTATCTGCACCTTCAGTTGGGGCGTATGCATTTATTATCGATATATTCATTAGTTTTGATTGTATTCTCAGGCATGCCAGTCGTTTACTTATTGGTCTAAATTCTAATATAAGATTTTGTAAATTACCCCTTATTATGAAACCTACCCCATTTTGTCCTTGGTTTTTATTCCCTGAGTAATAAAAACTAAAATCATTTTCTTCTACCACCCCTTGATTCTTTTATCTTATCTCCTGTAAGGACGCTATCTCTATTTTGTATTTTTTTAATTCGTCCTCAATCTCCATCATTTTACCCGGTATTATTAACATTGTTCTAACGTTCTACGTGCATAATTTTAGTTCCTTTATTTGTTTTTTATTTTTTTATTCCTAAATCTATTGGTATTTTTATTAATGTTCTTTTACCCTTCCTTCCTTCTTCTTCATCTCTATCATCTTGTACAAAGATGTGTCTTATCATACACTTCCCCATCCACAATTAATTTGTCGTGTTTAAGAAAAGCCCTTCTTCCATCTAACCTTGCTATCTTCAATTGGTGTATCAATTTTTTTCGGTCCTCTTGGACTTTCTTTGTATAATCGTCAGTTAACCATACATTTGTGCCCTTAAAATTCTTCGACATTTTGATTACCTCCATCTTTTTTTCAAACTGCAAAAATTTTATAAGTATTGGTCTTTTTTTATTGGCTTTAAAAGTTCCTAATGTTCGTACCCCACTAGTTTTGGTCATTAAGTTTAAGTTTATGTTCGCTTCCTTTAGTTTCACTTCAATTCTTGTTCCCACATCTTAGGTTTTGTCTGCCTCTATATCCTCAATTCCTTGTATTATCAAATTATTTTTTTTCATTTCGAGTTCTATTAATTCGATTCTATTTTCTTGTTTTCCCATCTGCTGTCGCAAGAACTGGTTCTCTTCCTTTAGATTTATTATTTCTTTCATATTATTTTCCAGTTTATTTTCAATAGATGTAATTTTGTCTCAAAAATTCAAACATTATTTTTATCTCCTCCATATCACTCATTTTGAAGTATGGTTAATACAATATAATAATAAAGTACAATTAGTCATTTACTGCTTCTAATCGTAACCCTACATTACAATAGTTCCATTATAATAAACTAATTATTCACAACCTCGACAGTATGAAAGCTGAACAAATCACCCTTTTTCCTTACTATCACTGTTTGGAAAGAAATCGACGAAAAAACGTTTTACTCACAAAAGAAATTTATCCTTTGAATCCAAAATAGCTATACAACCCTCACCTGATATGAGAATAAACGGGATAAATTAATGATTTTCTATATTAGATAATTCTAAAATTTCAAATGGTTACTTGACTCGAGAAACGATGTAATGAATATCTATTTATCCTGATTTTTGAGTTCCTAGGCTGGAATTGTCCGATGACTCGAAAATCACCGTTCCGTTGCACAGTTCCAGTAGATGACTGCTTCATAAGATTAATCAAGTTCCCACCAATCAGACTACTGTATTTTTATACCTCTCAAGGAGCAATGGCCGCCGACAGTTGTATGCAAGTGACACCTCTACCATTAAGGACAATTCTGATAGGACTGCCTTCTTCAACGAAAATTACGGGCCACCTCCTATTATACTGGATATCGCTCGTAATAGGTATACCAATCGATATTTCTAGCGGTCCGGCGATTTTTCGCGTTACATGCTTATAAGGAAGCATTCTATAAAAAAGCATAGAAATTTTAGAAAAAAACTAGAATTCTTGTAACACTACTATGATGATTAAAGTTGGATTTTGCAACAAAAATAGGTTATTTAGTTCTGTGTTAGTTATTTACTTCTAAATAAAGATTTCCTCTTTTACTGTAATTCTATTTCTAGTTTTACATCTAAATCTATGTTGTACAATTCTTAGGTAAGAGGTTTCTAGATCGTAGCTATTAAAATGTTCTGTCTCAGTCGCGGGTATTGTATTCTTTATCCCCAGGTCTCATGGTGCAGATGACATTTGCCAAGCTATACGTGAAAATTACTAAATCTTTTATATTTTAAGGTTTTTAGAATCGATATTTCTGTATCATCAGGCGGACTTGATGCTTATGTAAACATTCCTAAAATATCCGTAGATGAAGGTGGTACCACAACAGTTCTCCTAAACTTGTCAGGGGTAGTAACGTTTTTAGAAAGTCATGCAGGTCTCCATTCTCCAATAATTCACGCAACAGCTCTGAGTCCTTTACACGGTCAAGTATATTCCCAACAAAACAGGAATTTGAGCACATTCACTCAATTACAATTAGAATCCGGACAAGTTTATTATGAACATGATCATTCTGATACATTAGGAGACAACGTACATTTTTCTTTATACTTAATACCTGGTCCTATAACATTATGTAACATCACTGTACCTATAATAGTAAATCCTGTTAATGACCAACCATTTACTCTAGTTACACCAGCTCCAAATTTAATAGTGGTACAAGGGGAAAAGCGTACTATTACTAAACACGATTTGGCAACAGAAGATGCTGATACACCGCCTTCAAAATTAAAATATGATGTAATATCAGGACCATCGCATGGTAAATTAATGATAGAAAATATTTCTGTGACTTCCTTTACTCAAGCTGACATTGATAATAATAAATTAGTTTATGTACATGACGGAGGGATTTTGAAAGATTCGTTCCATTTTAGAATATGGGATGGAAAATTTAGACCTGATTTTACTGTATTTAATATCATAGTTGCTGCTATAAATATCAGTATAAAAGCTGGTATGCCAGTGTCTTTACTACAAGGGTCTTACAATGTGATCTTATCAGAACAACAATTTTTTATAAATACAAATGCTGATAAACACAAGATTGAGTTTACTTTAAAAAGGTCTCCAAAACATGGTCTGTTATATAAAGGAAATCAAGCAAATTTAACATTCTTTTCTTATTCAGATTTGATTAACAATAAAGTCATGTACCTTCAAACAGATATGACTATATCAAATGACAGTTTTCAAGTTAACGGAGAAATTTTTTTGGGAAACAATTCGTTCGGAGACAGTGTAGAGGTATTTATCAAAGTAATGCCATTTATGCATATTCACAACTTTACTGCAAAAACTGGAGAAGCAAATAAATTGACCCTTAATTCCTTAGACGCTTCACCATTAGCAAAACTAACAAATGGGAATCCTCGATATACCATCTTATCCCTTCCTATGTATGGTGAAATAAGAAAAATAATAAGGAGTTCTGGAGAAAAAAGAAACATTCTTGATACTTTAGTTTCAAGTTTTAGTCATGAAGATATCCAGAGTGGCCTCATATTTTTTGTAGTCCGTGATCTTGAGGTACCAAAATACGGTTTTAAAGATCAGTTGGTATTTGTCTTATCTGCCAATATCGTCCAACCAGCAGTTGGAGAACTGAAAATATTGGTCAAATCTTCTTTGGACGTCGATATTTCATCTACACTTCCAGGACCAAGTGATCCAGCAAGTCATGAAGGTGGTCTTTATTTAGCGAATCCCAATATAACAAAAGACTATTTATTAATTGGTAAGTACAAACAGTTTATATTTGCATTTACATTACTCTACTTAATTTAGAAATTCAGGCATTCGAGAACATTTCAATTCACCTTACGTGTCGAAGATGTTTGAAATTGAATCCTTAAAGAGATATTTTTTTGTCCGTTTGGTTCTGAAATGTTAAGTAACAAGAATTTGTTTTCTAAAAATGATTCATCCCTATAATTTCTCATGAAATGTTAATTTTTTTGTTTGAAACTCCTGCAACCTCTATGTTATTTTTTCAGAATTCTTTTGATCGTTTTCTGAAGAAATATTGTCTATTCGGACTAAGATCCCCGATATACGTTTAATTAGGTTCCTTATGTGATGGTAGTCAATCTTTGCACACACAATAATTCCTGTTTGTCTTGTTACGTCAATTTTGTGTGCTGCACGTTAAACAGTTATTACATAGGAAAAGCATATAAGATGAAAATGCAATATGGGTAGAATATTACTATAACAAGAGCATAAAAAATGTAATTTGTTCCTAGTTCTTGCACGAGACTATGGATGCTTGGCGGAGATGACAAAACCCCAAAAATAACAACCTCTCCCCAAGTGTCCAGCATGTATATAACTTATATTATGTGTGGTGTACTTTAAGTGAACAATCAAATAAGAATCGCATCTGTGAATGAATACAGTTATTGGTATGTAAACAACCTGATTTTTCTAAGTGTTATAAGAGGAAACAACATTGCCACTTAGCTCTACACTTGCGAGAAGTAGTCAGCTGGCGCCATCTTCACTTTCAAGTAGTATTGTATTTTGCCAAGTATTGAAAGTTATAACAGTGGTGGAAGCGGTCAATACTAGAAGTACAAATTACGACACCGATATAGAAGCTATTAGTGGAGAACCAGCATAGTTTCTTCAGATGATGAAGCAAGAAAAAAAAAGAAAGAAAACAAGAAAAGGAGGAAGAGGAACGGAAAAGAAAGCAAGAAAATGAGGAAGACGAAAACCGTAGAAAACAAGAAAAGGAAGAAGATGAACATAGGAGGAACGTGGAGAAGGAGGAAAGGAAGCAAATATTAGAGGTACTGTCCGATTTTAGTTCTACCTTTAAAAGTAAAATAGCGACCTTAGATAACAAAATAGATACAATGGAAGAAGGCCTAAAAACAGTTAAGGAAGATTTGGCAACAGTAGAAAAATATTTAAAAACAGACCAGCTTGACCTAAGACAAAAATTAGATGCATTATTAAAGAAAATAGAAGCCAATCCCAATGATAGCAGTTTCATTAGTGATAGTGCCAGAACTGAAATAATAAATTTGAGACACAACCCAGTTATCAAGCCACCTACATATGATGGCCAATCATCTTGGGAGACATATCGACGCCAATTTTAAGCAGCAGCTAGTGCCAATGGGTGGAATGATCAAGAGAAAGCCACCTCCCTTATGATTGCTCTTCGCGGACAAGCCGCATACATTCTGCAATTATTGCCCCAAGGCAACCCTAGCTATGACGTCATTATATAAGCTTTGAAGAACAGGTATGGACAGCAACTTTTAAAACAAGTTTTCCAAAGTCAATTGGAGGTGTGCATGCAAAAATTAGACGAGAGCCTCCAAGAATATGGAAGTGACATAGAAAGACTATTGAGTTTAGCCTATCCACAGGCACCTAAAGAATTTTTAGAACAATTTGGAGTTCAAGCATTCATTGATGGTTTAAGATATACAGAAATGCAACAAGCCCTTCGATTACACCACCATCTGACACTACAAGAAGTATTAACTTTTGCTCAAGAATTCAAAGCTGTTAAAACCTTTTCCAAAACCGGACGTCCAAAATTACGAGCAATACACTTCAAGGAGGAGAATTTAACCGAAGTTATGGCTAGAATCGAAAATCTACTGAAAGACACGCTATAAAGTCGTACACCAATTCAAGTATCCCGGAATTGTTTCAACTGCGGAAGAATTGGACATTGTAGAGAACATGTAGAGTTCCATCAAGATCTTGAAGCCAAGTTAGGAACTCGGATAACCAGACAATATCAAGACAACGTACATCCTCACAGAGCCCAGTTAGAAACAGAGTTCATAGCTTCACGATTCGCACATATTCTTTGTTTAAAAATGGCTGAAATTTAACTGTTAAGGGACAACTATAAAATCACGATTGCAAATTTATTGTCGACACGGGGACAACTAGATCATTTGTACGCCCAGATATGTTGACACAGAAATACGCAAGAACACCTAAAGGCCTTGTGTTGGAAACGGCAACTGGTCATACTACTCTGATTTTGGAACAAGTAACAGCATCCATTCGAATTAGAAACGCGGCTATAGTTCACTCATTTTTGGTAGCAAACATTATGGATGAATGTGTTATGCAAGACAAATTTGTAATAGATTTGAAAAACAAAATTTTATCCATCGACAATGAAGAAGTAATTCTCAGTGGTAAAAATGATCGATTGCACAAAATGAAAGTTATAGTTGATGAAGATATAAGAATTTCGGCAAATTCAGAAAGAAAAATCTAAAGATCTGACTATTGGGTTTATTGAACCATGTGAACCGACAGAAGATGGAGTAATGGTAGCCAAATGTCTGGTAAAAATAGAACAGCAAATTCCCGTTCGCATTGCCAATACATCTAGGAGACCCGTTGACCTAAAGAAAAATCATTAGTTGTGATATTGTGAACCAGTGAAGAGCATAGTGAATTTACGAGATAATCCCAAACTCGAAAAAGCCACAAAATAAAGTCGACGACCAACTTATAGAGACAATCATCAAAGACTTTGACAAATTAATACCCGAAGAAGCGAGCAAAGCAAATAAATTTTTCTTGAATCACCTTAGCCTTTTCGAAGCCAGAAAATCTACAGGGCGAACCAACTCGGTCCACCATAGAATTAATACAAGAGAAGCACCACCAATACGACAAAACCCAAGAAGACTTTCATTCGCTAAACAAAAAGATGTAGCGAATATGACAAGACATGTTGGATGAGAACATTATTGAAGATTCATCTGGACCGTGGTGTTCTTCAGTTGTTTTAGTAACTAAGAAATATGCGTTGACTATCGCAAATTAAATCAAGTTACTGTAAAAGACAGCCATCCTCTGCCACATATAAACGATTCACTTGACACCATATCCGGCTCTCTGTGGTTTACCACATTAGATTTAAAGAGCGGATATTGGCAAGTTGAAGTTCATCCCGATGATAGAGATAAAACAGCCTTATCTACTGGAAATGGCTTTTATCGATTCCAAGTACTTCCATTTGGTCTATGTAATGATCCTGCCACTTTTGAAATATTTATGGAAATGGTGTTAAAAGGGCTGACGTGGAAAATCTGTCTGTGTTATTTAGATGACATCATTATAATGGGAAAAACATTCGACGAACATCTAAACAATCTAGAAGACATTTTTAGCCAACTGAAAAATGCAAACTTAAAATTGAATTCCAAGAAATGTATTTCAACGTGAAGCTTTATATTTGGGTCACGTTGTGTCAGCAGAGGGAATAAAAACTGATTCGGCAAAAATTTCAGCGATTCAAGACTGGCCAAAACCAATAGATAAACATAAGATTCGTCAATTTTTGGGTCTTTGTACATATTACCGGAAATTTGTTAAAATTTTTGGAAATATAGCCAAACCTTTACACAGACTTACTGAAAACAACACATCATTCGATTGGGATCCAGAATGCTAAAATGCCTTTACTGAATTGAAAAAGAGGTTGTCCACTGCACCGGTTTTAGCGTACCCTAAAGAAGAAGGTACATTTATTCTCGACCGCAACGCTTCACAACATGGCATAGGAGCTATCCTTTCACAGCAACAAGATGGCGAAGAAAAAGTAATTGCTTATATCAGTAAAACCCTGGGAAAGAAGAGAAAAATTACTGCATTACAAAAAAAGAACTGTTAGAAATTGTAAAGGCTATTGAACACTTTCACACATACGTTTATGGCAGAACCTTCATCACCAGAAGCGACCATAAAGCACTACAGTGGCTGATGAATTTTAAAAATGCGGAAGGACAAATTGCAAGATGGTTTAAAAAACTTCAGCAGTACAATTTTGAAATAGTTTATAGAAAAGGTCGCTCTCACGGAAATGCGGATACCCTATCCAGAAGGCCATGTACTCAACAACAATGCATATATTGCCAAAGAATTGAGGAAAAGGAAAGTAATAATAATCAAATAAACAAAGATGAAAAGATAGAATTGTTGCATGCAACAGCAATAAGAAGCGACTCGGACGAAAACATGTGGTCAATAGAAAACCTAAGAAAATTTCAAAAGAAAATTGTGCGGACATAGCTACAAAATGGAGTTAGACCCGATTGGCAAAAAGTGTGCAAATATGGTTCAACGATCAAAAGATACTGGGCTCAATGGCATTCCCTTACTCTTCGCGATGGTGTACTTCAATCAGATGTGGGAGAGCACTGACGGTGTATCTACAGATCCACCAACTTGTCTTGCCTAAATCACTTGTTTGTAAATTGATGGAAGAACTTCATAGCAGTCGTCAGGAGGACATTACGGAGTTGAGAAAACCTTAGTCAGAGTTCGTGAATAATTTTACTGGGTCAACTGTCGCCAATACGTTACAGAATGGTGTAAGAAATGTGACTTATGCAGCGGAAAGAAATTACCAAAAACTAGAAATCATTTAAGGGAGTAGGTGTAGACATACTCGGGTCACTACCAAAAACAGAAAAGGTAACAAGTACTTAATGGTAGCTATGGATTACTTTTCCAAGTGGCCAGAAGTGGTACCAATTCCTAACCAAGAGGTTGCAACCGTCGCTGAAGCATATATGAATAATGTTATCGCAAGACACGGAGTACCATTGGAAGTACATTCCGATCAAGGAAGAAATGTTGTATCAAAATTGTGGACAGAATTAATGAAAATCCTCGGGATTAAGAAAACTCGAGCTACACCAATGCATCCACAGTTTGATGGTTTAGTGGAACGTCATAACAGGACAATTTGTCAATATATATCGTTATTTGTCTGCCAAAACTAGCAAGATTGGAATGAACTGATTTCATTGTTCCTCTTATCTTATCGGAGTGCACATCATGAATCCACTGGCTATACACCTTCAATGATGGTCACTGGTCGAGAAATGAAGCTTCCTAGCGATATCCTCTTTGGAAAACCTCCTCCTTCGTCCCGAGAAGATTCACGAGTTTGCAAGGACGCGACTGAAACTAACCAGCGAAAAGATGAAGAGACGGTTGGATAAAAACCTTAAAGAAGAGACACAGTTTGGTTGTAACAGCCCAGAAGAAAGAAAGGGTTAACTCCGAAACTTCAACGAAATTTGGAAGGATGGTGGTCAAGAAAATCAACGACCTAATTTATTGCATTCGTCTGACACCAAAAAGTGAACCTAAGGTCGTTCATATCGAGAGATTGGCTCGCTATTACGATGATGACTCACCCAATTGGTTTCAAGAAGATGTCGAAGTCCTTGTTATTCAAGACGAATAACTTGAAGAGGGGAAGCAATGTTACACCTGTTCTATGAATGTCAGAATGACAGCTTGGACTGAAAATAAGAAGAGGGCTGAATAGGCGGAGTAGTCAGTCATTTGTCAAGGTGACTGTCTAGAATTTTCAAGATTTTACTATTGTGTTCCATATTGACGTACTAGTATGTTATAGAATATTCTAGTCCTTTCTGGAAAGTTCTTTCAATATATAAATAGAGATCAGTTGTGACAGAGTCAGTCAGTCAATAGTTTGATTTGTTAAAAAATTAGTATTGTATTTTGCCAAGTATTGAATAAAGATGGGAAAGTTATAACAATATGAAAGATAAATTTCGGTTTTATACTATACACCTCTGTTAAGTCAAACTTTTAATAATTTCGACATATCAGTCTGAGCATTCTTCGGAGAAAAAAAAACAACTACTTTCCAGGCTAATACCACCCAGAATATTGAATTACATCCTCTTCGAAGAACATGACGTCGATCGTACCTTGTCTGAATTTTATTTTTCCTTATATGGCCTTTTTGTATGTATGTATGTATCTCCTATTAAAGAGTAACTATTAGAGGGCGAGTGTAAGAAGTAGGATTGAGATTATTTTAAGAAATTAGATAAGAACAGGAGTAGACTATGCTAGAATATATTGATAAAAAAGGTAGACACAAATACATTGTATTCTATAAGCTAATGTGCTGGCATATTACCTAGCTATGGGAAGAAGTTGAGGTCCTCTCCAGCGAAGGGACCTTCTGCTTCCTGTTAATTTCGCAGGTCACTTGGCCATCGTCGTTTTAATCTTCTTATTACATCATTTTCAAGTAGCGGTTGTAGTAAAGGATTTGTATGGGCTTCTAGTTTCTTGTGGTGGCTAGCACTTCTTTCATGAATGACTTCTTCTACTGTTAAGATCGTCAGATCATTGTGGATCATTTTATTTGTTATATACCATGGGGCATTAACAATATTTCTTAGTATTTTAGACTGGCTTCTTTGTACAATTGCTATGTTGGATTTACTGGCGCATCCCCATATTTCGATGCCATAGGTCCATATAGGTTTAATTATTGCCTTATATAATAGGATTTTATTTTCGATGGAAAGAGAAGACTTCCGTCCAATTAGCCAGTAAATATCTCTACTTCTTAGGTCTATTTGTTTTCGTTTCTTCTTGATATGTTCCTTCCAGTTCAATTTGGCATCTAGATGTCAGCCCAGGTATTTCACTGATGTCGATTGTGGGATTTGTGTGTTATTTAACTGTATTGGAGGACATATGTCTTTTCTTAGAGTAAAGGTTATATGTGTAGATTTTGTTTATTTCGATACTCCAATCTTTTAACCACTTCTCTAATTTTTTAAGATATTCTTGGAGGATATGGTGGGCTTGCAGCACATTACTATGGGTAGTTAGAATGAGTTGATAGGCAGCATAACAGATACGTCTCCTTTTATTCATACTCTGAATTGGCGATTGTTTAGATAAGATTCCAATAGTTTGAAGAATGTTGGTAAATGTTTTTTAATCTTGTATAATAGTCCAACATGCCAAACCCTATCGAAGGCCTGTCTAACGTCTAGAAATACTGAGGTACAATATTATTTGCTGTTTAGAGAATTTAGTATTGTATGGGTTATGCGGTGACACTGTTGGATTGTGGAGTGGGCTCGTCGGAATCCAAACTGAAATTCAGGTATCCAATTGCTAACATCAAAACCAGGATCAATTTTTCGAAGAATCAGTTTCTCTAATAATTTTGATATAGTTGAAAGCAGACTGATAGGTCGATAAGATTTTACTTCATGTGGGTCTTTCCCAGGTTTAAGTATTAGGATTATTTCAGCAATTTTGAGTTTTTCTGGCCAATATTGGATTCGAATAATTGCATTAAATAGGTAAGTGAGGAGTACTATACCCTTTCGCGGGAACTCTTTCAACATCTTTGGAGTTATTAAATCCATTCCTGGGGCTTTCTTAATGTTTAGAAGTTTTATTTCATTTACTATGTCTTTCGGTCTAATCAGGTCTATTGTTTGGTTTGTTTGGATAGGGAGTTCTAGAAATTCCGTAATTTCTATGTCTGGTTGTGAGGTTTGTAGATTTCTGAGAGGTGCTTAGCGAGTGCATCTGCCTTTTCTTTATCTGATTTGGCCCATTTTTCTTCAGCATGTGTCTGTGTTTCTAGTCGTAGTGGAGGAGATGTTAATATGGGTTTATTTTTAGACTTTACTGGCTTCCAAATAGAGTTATCAAAACGATTTAAATTAGACATATAGGTTTTAAAGGACTCTTCTTTCATTGCTTTTAATTTGGTTTTCAATTCGTTGCTGAGTTTATTGAAGTTCCTTTTATCTGCAGGATTATGACTTCTTTGCCATTTTGCTCTCGCTCTTATTTTTTAGCTACTAGTGTCTTAATTTCTAGAGGTATATTCATAACGTCTTTTTTAACTACTATTTCAGGAGTTGTTTGTTGCGCTGTCTCTTGCAGTATATTTATGAAATCGTTTGTCGCTTTCTCGATTTCATTTGGGTTTTTGAGGCTTATGTTTAAGTGTATTTCTTCATTTAGTTTATGTTTATAGTGGGTCCAATTGGTTTTGAAGTTGTGTAGTCTAGGTGTAGTTTGAATGTGTATGGGGCACGAACTGATAGTCAGAATTACTGGCGAATGATCCGAAGAGAGATCAGAGCTTGGAATAATATCTGTGTATGCTGGGGAGGTGCCATTAGTGACGAAGAAGTCTAGCCGGTCTGGCAGTTTATTTATATCGGTTGGCCAGTATGTTGGTGTTCCTGTGGACAAAAAGGAGTATCTTTTTTCCTGTATTACTTTTGATAGTTCTCTTAGTTTCGTGGTAGTTATTCGAGATCCTCACATCTGATGTTTACTATTGTAGTCTCCACCTGCTATAAATCTTGAACCAAGTGTGTTGAAAAATTATTCAAACTGATCTTTTTTTAGGTTATGCTTCGGGGGACAGTAAACTGCAGTAATCGTTATCTCGTATGGCATTGTATTCACTCGAATTGATGTGACTTGTAGAAATTCCTCCTTGTATTTTGGTAGCTCGCAGTGTTTGATTGTTTGTTTAATTAAAATAGCTGTGCCCGCATGCGCGGTACCATCCGGATTATTGGTGTAGTAAATTTTATAGAATGGAATCCTAAAGTAAGATTTATTAGTAAAATGGGTTTCACTGATTATAAGATTGTCAATTGAGTTTTGTCTAAGAAATAACTGGACTTCATCCCTAAGACACTTCAATGAAACAAAAATTTAGCCTAAATTTGATATCGTGTATAATATTTTGTTTAATACGGTTGTGTGCAAAGTTCAACTACCATCTAGTTCTATGAGAAAATATCATTTCGGTTTCTGTTGAGGACATGTTTATTTCAACAATTAATTACACGTTTAAAGTTATAATTTTAGTAAATGTTTTAACTGTTTTGTCGAGTTTCTATTGTTATTTCCTTTTCCAGTTAGTATGGCCGTAGGAGTAGTAGTTTTGGGAATAGCAGTAATCGTGGTGATAAAATGTCGATCAGTAGATAACAATATGGATAAAGAAGAGCACTGCGTTCAGCCTATACCATTACCCCGTCCACCTGATAGACTTATGACGTCGTCTCCATCCTTAAGAGATTCTATTCCAGATGAATATCCACAGGAATTTACTTCTGAATTCACAACATCGTTTGCGCCTGATTTTACATCAGATTTCACTCCAGTGTTTACAACTGACTTTACACCAGAATTATCAGCTGAATTCACATCTGAATTTTCGTCCGATTTCACACCTTCCTTAAGTGCACTGCCGCATTGTAAAGTCACTCCTTTAGGTAGAATCGAAATAGATTCACCTCATATGTTCTATCCGTATGGAATAGATGATCAAATGGATAGCTGGAGTGAAGTACCTGATGTCCCAGAGGTACCAGAGCCAATGCCTTGTCCTTCTAGCAGCAGTATTCTATTGCGTAAAAATCAATATTGGGTTTAAACAATTTTTTATTGAGTTTATTTCATAAAGTAGTAAGAGGAATGAGAACTGATATCCAATAACTTTGAAAAGTCAGTTATTTGGTGGAAGTATAAATATTTCATTTAAGATTCAAACTAGACAGAGTTTGAAAATAAGACTGGTTATAAGACAAATATTATCAGTCTAAGTTCTTGAAGTTAATTAAAAGTCGTAACGAGAATATCAGAGTGCAAGCAATATATTACTGTGTAATGTTAAATTTACTTAAATTCATACCTAAAAAAATTGGGAATGTAGTGGATGAACATAACCAAAAAAAACCCAAAAAATGCAATCAAAAAACTAGGTGTTACGAAAATCCGAGTTTTTGCTGTGAATATCCAGTAATTTATTAATTTTCGAGATAAACATCCTTAAATAATCGGTTTATCATAACAATGTCCGATTTTGAGAGCATTATTCGAAATAGGTATATTGGGAAACAAAAATTTCAAATATTTATAAATTGAAGGATGACTAAAACAATATAATTTGTTTAAAACTTCATTTATTTGAACTACTGTTCAATTTAAACTTGTTGACGCATTTCACTAACACAGTAGCTTTGTCAAAACGAATGAAGGTATAATTTAACAATGTTTTAATATATACAGTGCATAAATACAAAATTCTATCTACTAATGTTAACAAAGGTATTGAAAGAAATTACATGGAAAATTATTCACTACAAACATTCCTAAGCTGCCTTCTAGGTAAAAAGGTTTAACAAAGGAGAGTGATTGATATCTATTTGGTCGTTAAGAAGATTGCCTGTATATTTATTTTTGTTAATCTCAAGGGCCTCTAATAAATTTAAACTAAAGGATTTACCACTACACGGAGAATTTCAAAATTTGGATCGAAAATGTGTTGGTTTTCTAATAAATGATTTGAATAGTTAGAATCTAATTTTTTGTTGTCATAGCTACGTTTGTGTTCCGAAATTCTAGTTTTAAAATTTCTAAAAGTTCTACCGAAAGAAATTTTATCACAGTTATCATTACCACATTGCCAATGACAACAGTGATAAAATTTATATCGGTAGAACTTTTAGAAATTTTAAAACTAGAATTTCGGAACACAAACGTAGCTATGACAACAAAAAATTAGATTCTAACTATTCAAATCATTTATTAGAAAACCAATATATTTTCGACCCAAATTTTGAAATTCTCTATGTAGTCGGTAAATCCTTTAGTTAAAATGTATTAGAGGCCCTTGAGATTAACAAAAATAAATATTCAGGTAATCTTCTTAACGACCAAATAGATATCAATCACTCTCCTTTGTTAAACCTTTTTATCTAGAAGATAGCTTAGGAATGTTTGTAGTGAATGAATTTCCAGGTAATTTCTTTCAATACGTTTGTTAACATTAATAAATAGGATTCTGTATTTATGCACGGTGTTAGTGAAACGCGTCAACCAGTTTAAATTGAACATTAGTTCAAATAAATGAAGTTTTAAACAAATTATATTGTTTTATTTCATCGTTCAGTATGGATCTTCATCAAGTAAAATCATCATCTATTCAATTTTTAAAAATTGAACTTGTTTTGTTGTATTGAATAAATATTAATTAAATTACATGTACAATTTTATGAGTACTATGGAACCTGATTTAATATGGTGTTTTTCGGAAATTGATAAATTAATTTCTATTTATATTAAAAGCAAACAGTTATTTTTTAATAACTAAAAGTTTCTTATTTAACATTTTTGGAACGAATTTAATGGAACGAAACAATTTCAAAATTTTATACCCTATACTCCCATATTCTTTATTCTCATAAATGGATTTTTATAACCTTTTCTCTTCATTGCTAGCACTAGTATCCTTTGTCGAAGTTGTCTTGTGTGTGAAGGAAGAGTATTTCAATACCTATCAGGTTGTATAGTTCAATAACTAGTTGTTATTTTTCAGTTTTGAGTGTTTTTATTTTGTTTTTTATACAAATTTAAACACAGGATTTTATTATGAAATAAGCTCAATTACTTTCTAGTTTTGAGTATTTAATTTATTGCCACGTGCCAAGTAAATCAGTGTAAATCATCAAGAGTTATGTTGGGAGTAATTTCCATAATACCTAAGAAACATTCACTGTTCTTCCTAAAAACATGGTGTTCCAGTAAATTTTTTGATATGATTCTTGTAAAAACTACATTATAAAAGCACCTTTCTAATGGTATTTTTGCATATACAACTATTTATTACCAATTTGTTTGTTGATAGTGGGAATCTTGAACACTTGGAAGCATAATCTATTTAAGTGAAAAATAAACTAATATATTAATAAACTCCAACAGATAACATTTGAAATTACATGAATAGATTTGGCAAAATAATGTTACATACTTTTGTAATACATCCAATGGTTTCTGTTGAATTTTCAATAGTATATTATTCAAAGAGAAATAATAATACAGGCCTACATAATATATCTTTCAATTTCATTGTCAAATAATTATGTTTTTTAGTTGTGTAGGTCTAGGCACTTTGCATTAAAATATAGTGTCGAATGTTCAGTTACAAAACGAACAGTATGATTATTGAAAGAAACTTAGAGACTGAATAATCATGAAGATTTATAATATTTGTTTCGACTTTATTGAAAACTCTTGTTTAGTATTTTTCTCTTGTAATTTCGATCTTTCTTTAACATCAAACAATAGTCAGCCATCGTGCTTACTTTCCCAACACTTCTCCATTTACAAAGTTTACGTGCACAAGCTGTACACATTTTATAAGCCACCCAATTGTCTTGGTTCTTAATCTTGATTTTAAAATAACTTTTATACAGATATTCAATATATTTAACCCTACATTACCCAGGTGGAAAGTAATTTCACAATAACCCAAGCGGGGTGTGAGACACCCTATACTAAAAAATTAATATAAAAAAATTAAATTTATAATTGCATACATTATACATTTCGACAAATGATTGCTCCCGAAGTGCATTAGATTATATAAAAGAACAAAAAAATAGTATTTCAAAACATTAGTATAATATAATATTTAAAAACATATTTCAGTAAATATTTGATAAAAAAATTAACACATATTTGAAGAAATCCATGTTTCTAATAACTGTTAATTAGGCAAAGACCGAAACAATACCTAATATAGTAGTAAATTAGGTTTCATTCCATAAAAACAATTAAACGAACACAGTTTTAAAAGTAACTAATCATGTGGTCCAAACATATAAGTATGCTACATTTCTCACAGCGGTATTTTGTTTTCTTGTCACAACTTCTTGGGCACATTTGACATTGCCCTCCTGTATTTTGGGTGGTGGTTCAGATGATTCTCCATTATTTTCTCACGTAATTGCTTTGGTAAACGTGGATTATTTTTTCTGGCTTGAATTGCCGGTTTAACCAAAGCAAAACCTAGTTGTTCCAGAAAATTACGTCTTTTTAGGACATATTTGTTGGTGTCGAACGTACATATAATTTGACTGTTAATTCCAGCTGTATCCAAAAGTGTATAGAGAATTCTCAGTGGCCATCTCCTGCAGTTTCGAGCTACGGAATATGTACCAAACATTTCATCAACTGTGTCTACTCCTCCATTTGTGAAGTGCTGTTCATTATCACAGTCATTAATATCTGCAACATCGATATCATCATCAGAATCTTTTCTTGAGAACTAACATGATCTCCCTCCTCATCATCATCATTATCTGCACCGCCCAAAATTTCCTCCTCATCGCTTCCAACATCTGCCCAAAGGTCCATGAGATGCTGCTGGTTTCTTTCGTAGTCTCCCATTATTACTCTAAAAGTAATATAACTCTTTCGCTATCTAAATCCATTTAACGGAGTGGGTCAGTCACCACCATCATCATTGTATTTGTTCACTGATGTGTCCGTTTCTCCCTGTCTTACTTTCTCCTTCCACCTTGTAATTCTTGCCCTACTTAAGTCCTCTTCTACATTTGCCAACCATTTCCATCTATGTCTTCCACGTCTTCTTTTCACCCTGGTTGCCATTGTATCATTTCTTTTGTTACCGATTCTGGTCCTTGTCTCTAAATATGTCCCAGCTATTTTATTCTTTGAACTTTAATTTTCTTTACTATGTCTTCTCCATCTAGCTTTTCTAACATCTCTTGATTTGTTTTTCTTCTGTATTCCTGCTCCCCTATTTCCACTGGATCCAATATTGTTCATATTATCTTTCGCTCATTTATTCTCAACTTGTCTTCCTATTTATTTGTCATTGTAATCGTTTCTGCTGCATACAATAGGTGCGCTCTTTTTGTTTTACTCACTTCTAAGTGAGCTGAGATTTGTCCTCCCCCTTTACCGATGCTGAATGTGTTGTAAGGGGGCATCAGTTGGACTTGTGTCGGAAATAAAGTGGAGGGGATGAAGAAATATTTGATTTGCTTGGGTTATTTGTAGTTTTAACCAAGGTTATCTATTGACATATAAACACACATTATCTATTTTTCTTTTGTTACAAATTATGGATACAATAATATTATTAGATGCTGATACGAATCTGTCGTATAGTTTAAATATATCCCTTGAAATGCACAGAGGGCGAAGGAAGGTAACAACTAATAATGTTGGAATATTAGCCATAATACAAATCTTAACTCAAAGGATTATTTGAAACTAAAAATAACAAAATAAAGCGTGGTTATCAGAGATATCGAGATAGGTTATGTTTATATGTTTTGTTTCTTATTCGCGTATGCGTCGACAGATCGCGCGCTTCAATTGAGATGTCGTTCTTTTTGGTGCTTACTCACATCACTTTATCTCAGATCACCTTAACTGAAGTGATCTGAGATCTCAGTCAAAAAGAACGCACCTATTGTTTTATATGTGTTCATTTTTGTTGTCTACTTACAGTAATTTTAATATGGGTTATTGGTTTTAAACTACTTTGGGTTTTTTTGTTTTCATCTTTTTTCATTTTTGAGACAACTAAGTAATGGTCACTACTAATTTCTGGCCCTCTTCTTACTTTTGTGTCTAGTACACTATTTCTGTTTTCTCGTTCTGTTAACACATAATAGATTATGGATTTCTCATTTCTGCTTTTAACTTCTCGTAAATTTATGAATATCTTTGCGTTCAAAAAATGTATTCGTCACAATCAATTGATGCATCTCACAGAAATCTAACATTCTTACTCCATTACTGTTTCTACAGCTTTATCCATGTGTCCCAATTACGGTTTTATATTCTTCATCTTTATTTCCTACCCTGCAGTTAAAATCTCCTAATATTATTATTTTACCTTGCGCTGCTTCTGTTGTCAATGTTAATTGTTCCCACTCCACCAATCAAGTGCAAAATTTCAACCAGTGTGACGTTCTCCAACTTAGCCCTGAGTTAATCCTTAACTCTGTAGTAAATATGTGAACGCACCCAAGGTGAATCACAGTTCATCCACACCAATTAAAGATCGCTCCGAAAATAGCGCTCATCTCGCACGAATGAAGCGACAATTTAAAGTGACATCGATATATGTCTTTGTCATTAATTTATGTTTATGTATTCAAGAAATTTGGTTAGGTTGTTTTTTATCTTTTGATTTTGTTCTACTGTTTACATTGTTTTTCAGAAATATTATTTTAATTGTGGATCCAAGTCACAAGTATTCATTCATTTTAATGAATCCCGCTTCATCAACACATAACTGATGCACCCCTCAACTAATTTTGTACTCATTATGACTCAAAATTAAACTATTTACCTACCATAAATATAACCTAACAAAGCCACTACTATTAAATTACACTACTCTTTATTTTGTACTGTGTCGTCTTCGTTTGGTCCATACACTATTATAAAGGATTTCTTGTTTTTGTTCTCATCACTAAATTCGATTAATAATATTCGTTCAGACCATCCTCTCCACTTGACTATTTGTTGTTCTAATTTTTTATTTATAATACATCAAATTCCCCCAGCTGCTCTAGCTGTTTCTGGCACACCACTATATAAAAGTATGTTGTCATTGTTCATTTTCGTCCTACCTTGCCCTTTTTTTTGGTTTCAGTAATTGCTAGGAAGTCTAAACCTATTTCCTCTAACTCTTCTTCTTTACCTGATATGCTTCTTATGTTCCAGGTACCAATCTTAATTATTTCGTGTTTTCTTGCTTTTCTCAAACCTTTTTCGTATTTTCCCCCATTTTCGTTACTGACATCTCTTATCTTATGAGTCATGTGATTACATTTGATGGTATTCGCCAACTTTTCCTCTTTACACGGTCTTTTCATATGCCATGTTCCTCTTCTTTTATCCGCATTCCCTTTTCTTCTCACTATTTTCTTTGTTTTTCCTTATATCTTATTGGTTGTTTTTTCATCCAAATATCCATTCCATTACCGAGTCTCTTTGTAAGTTCTCTTTCCTCTACTAGTTTTTTGTGCCTCCTTGGGGTTTCAGTGTTTGCTTGTTTCCATTCTGTGCCATCTAATATCAATTTTTCGTAGCAAATTTTAACCGTTTTTCTCTTTCCTCTTTGGCTAACTCTCTAATTTTAGATCCCTTTTCGCGTTATGTTTTTGTTAAATCCTTGTTTATATATATTTTCTCTATTGCATTATGCCTTAGTTTATATTTATTTTTCATAACTTTATCTTTTTCGTCCTGGTTTTCGAGTACTACAAGGCATGTTGTATCTCCTATTTTCTGTGCTGATTTTACTTGTGCTTGCACTCCGATTTTTTTGTGTATCAGATTTTGCATACTATTTTTAAGATCTCCTGTAGTAGGTAGGTAGGTAGTATCCATCTGAAGTCCCGTAATTACTATATAATTCAATCTTACTTCCTTCTCCAACCACTCGACCCTTTTGTCCATCTGCAATAATTTATCATTAGTTTTTTTTGTTTTCCACTCTTAGTAATATGTTTTCTTGGCGAAGTATTTTGTTCTAGTATTTTGTTCTCTTCTCGGATCTGTTTGATCTCCTCTATAATTTAAGACTGTTCTTGACTAATTTTTCCTTGATCTTTTTTCATTTCCGTAATCATATTAATAGATCTATTTTTCCTTCATATTTTTTATTTGCTTCGGCTGGTGTTATTGTGTTAAATATCTCCTTTCTAGCTATCTTCTTTCTCCCATCGTCTGTCGAATAGTCGTCACTATCCATTTTTTAGCGACTTTTATGTGTCCTCAGTTAGCGTAAAAAGCCCACTTCGACGGTGGCTTTCGCTTTTATCCAATCTTCGCCTTTCGATTTTCTGTACAATTCGGCAACACCGGTAGGAATTTCAACGTGAATCGCCGGCTAATTGCTATCAGGAGACTGATATCGATTTTGTCTAATGTTTCATATTGTCAGTTTTTAACTTTTCAATAAATTATTTTACTTACTGGTTTTCCACTGTGTAGCACCGCAATATGTTTTTAATCACTTTTATACAATCACAATATTTTAAACAAAGCTATAAGTCTCAGTTTTTTTGAGATTTTTATAGGCGTAATTTGAAGTATGTATTTGCCAAATTCAGTAGTTATTATAATTATTAAATACTGTGCTGTGGCTTTTGTTAAAAAGGATAAACTCACTAATTTGACACTGGACAAACAAATGTTCAAACATATACTTACGTTTTTTTTTTGCAATAAATGGGGCGAATGTTTTTTTAACCTCATTTTTGAAAGTAAGCACCTTTCACTAAACTTCACCAAAATGGTATTTTGATGGTTTGAAATAAATTGCATTTTAAAACTGAAGTAGTATTGGAAACTCATTGGAAAATAAATTTATTGCCTATTTAAGAATTATTCAGATACTAATTTTGAGATGTAGAGATTCCAAATATTTATCCATTGTAAGTGTAATGATTGAATTAGTGCCTTTTGGTAAAACAATTTAGTTTTTTTTTTCAATTTATATTATATCTTACCAAATTGGACTTATTGAATAATTACATGTGATGTTATTTTTTCAGAAGCGTTATATATTATACAGTTAGTAACGACCCGCTTTACCCGTAATGTTTATATATTTAGATTTATTTACTATCACGTGAGGTTTTTTAACTTAATTTTATACCTATATTTTTTGTTTAATAAAACATAGTTACTTACTAATTATAATAAATTGACAAAATTACATTACTTAATTTTAAATTGTGGCCTTATAAGAAATTCAGATACACAGGGTCTTCAGTTGAAAAAAACTTCTAAAAACCTGTTGGGGAGATTTAGGGTAAAAATACGATTACCAATTTATTTTCGTAATTTATAAATTAAGGTCACAATTATTTGTCTAGTATATTTCTTGTCCTCATATGTAACGAACTTATTGTGTGCCTAATAGTTTTAGATGTTAATATCTAATCATAGCAATATTATTGATTCAATAAGTTAGTTTTCCAAAAGTTGTTCAAATTTCGTCGTACTTTCTATAATTATATTCTAGTTTCTGTTCGATTGTTATTAAAATGTTGGTATAAATATATTTTCTCTTCCATTCAAAGGAATTAAACAAACATAGGACTGTTATGAATAATATAAAACTGTTAAGTTTGTTTACTACTGACCAGTTAAAAGTTAAATCTTTTAAAAACATTGTTTAATTAATGGGTTAATACTTTTAAATATTAAATATGAAAAAATTAGATCTTGTTATACTGTGCCGTAATGTTAGAATATCTTGTCCCTATCTGAAATCTACTGAACTGTAAAATACAGTAATGTAATTTTGTATTAAGTGAAAATTCTATAATCTTCAGAGATGTATTGTTTATAGTTACAATGTCTTACATGTTTGTAAAATAAAAGTAATTTTGAAAAAAAAAAACAAATTTTAATTTCCAAAGTTCCCAAGAGTCGTCAGATTAATTTTTAAAAGATCCCAATGATATTACTGAGGAAACAAAAACGTCTTTGGTAGTCAAAAGGTAGAAGATAATAATCAGGAATTACCTCAACGCTTCCTAATGACATCGCAGTAAAAACGCCATACCAGCAGAGTGCGGAACCGAGGATATAAAAACAGTTGTAAATTAGTTTTTGTTGTGGTTGTTACTGTTAATCCGAAGTAAACGTAATAATTGTCAAAGAATATAGTTGTAATTTGAAGATAGTTTTTAAAAATAGAACTTAGTGCTTGAAGCAGTTAATTGGCACAGTCAGTGGGATATCGTGGGATTGATTTATATCGATATTGATAGAACTAGATAACCTCAAATTACTGAAGGCTTGAGTACATTTCAATAATGCATGTTTAATTACACGTCATGCAAAAATAAAGCTTAATTTTCAAAAAATTAGTAACGCGAACATATACATGTAATTAATATAGAACCTCGTACAGAGAAAGTAACTTAAGTAAAAACTACGATAAAAAACGGCGAGATTGTAATTCCTTATCAGAAGGTAGAAAACTGCGAAATTCCAGAATGTCTGACGGTTTCTCGTAATGGTCTTGCTATTAAAAATATTAAAACAATGATAAACAACACTACAAGCATCTGAACACTTGATTTATTGGAACTGACATAATTTTGATGACTCGGATAAATGCGAATTGGATTTATCCCAGATTCGGACCGACCATCTGAACAAAGACGAAAATGATGTAATTTCAAATTTATGTAGTAAATATTCAGATATTTTTTATAGAGAAAATGAGCCCTCAAGTTTTACAAGTAACTACGGACGAGGTGCCAATTTATTCGAAATCAATCGTTACCCATTTATTTAAAGACAAGTGAAAAATCAAATTCAGAATATGCTCAATCAAAATATTATTAAACCGAGCAATAGCCTATGGCCGAGTAATATTTGGGTGGTACTGAAACGAAAGGAAGCATCAGGCAAACAAAAATTCCGCGTAGTGATCGACTATCGTAAGTTAAACGAAAAGACGACAGACGATAAATATCATCTCCCAAATATAAACTCGACAAATGCCAGTATTTTACTACTCTGGATTTGGCCAGCGGATATCACCAAAATGAAATAAATGAAGATTACATAGAAAAGACGGCGTTTAGTACAGAACAAGACCATTGGGAATTCCTGAAACTTCCCTTCGGTCTAAAAAACGGTCCATCAACGTTTCAACGTGACATGGATAGCATACTAAGGGGCATCCAAAATGAAAAAGTCTATAGGCTACCTTGACTGACATTCTTGACATCAAGAACGTATCTAGAAAGACTTAAGGCCGTATTTAAAAGATTATAAGAGAAGCCAACTTTAAAATACAACTAAACAAATCTGAATTTTTGAGTAAGGAAGTGGCCTATCTTGGACACGTCGTAACTCCGGAAGGTGTTCGACCTAATCCGGACAAAATTAAGGCAATAAAAGAATACCCGTTACCAAAAACTACAAAACAAATAAAAGGATTTCTTGGTTTAGTGGGATATTATAGACGATTTATCAATAGTTTCGCGAAAATAACTAAACCATTGACTCAGTGATGACAAAAAAAATTAGAAAAAATCAAGTAGCAAGTATGTTCTGAAGGAATATGTATTACCAAATGGAAAGATAAGCGAGAAATATGCATGATATCTTCAGAATTTGGTGACCAGATAACTGCAACAAAATCTATGAGGAATTGAATCCGAAAAACCTGAATTAATTGCGAAATACAATAAATATAAAGTTGGTATTGACTTAAGTGATCAAATGCTTAGTTACTACAGTTGTGAACATAAGTGTGTATGATGGTATAGAAAAATGGGAATACATATTTTTCAAATAATGTTAAATAATGCACATGTCCTCTATAATAATGGAAGCGAGAGAAAAATGTCATTATACGATTTTCGGCTTTCTGTTATTCAAAGCCTTTTAGGACCATCACCGAAATCTGCGCGTATGAGAACACCACAAGTTGGACATTTACCTCTATATTGTCCAAAAGATCTCAACAACAAAATAAAAAGAAGACGTTGTAAATATTGTTGGGACATCGGCAAAAAACGGAAGGATTCAATTTTTTACTGTCATCAGTGTCCAAATTAACCTGGTTTGTGTTTAGAGAATTGTTTTAGACTATTCCATGAGAACTTGCATAATTAAAATTTGTTAGTGTTACATTACTGTTGGATACAGTTTTAATTTCTTGTATTTAATTCATTTATTCCATTCATGTTCCATGCATTTCGAGTTTTTGTTCTTTATAAAAAATCATTGTTACGTTTTGTACAAAAAAAAAATAAATGTAAACATTAATATCGAAAATTGAAACGCGCCTAGTGCGGTGGCGGCAGATGGAACAAAATTTCATACCATATGCCAGCGCCGCGTCAGGCGCGGTCATTTTTTATTTTCATTTTACACAAAAACAAAATTCACAATCTGTTTATCTAGATACATTTAACAATAAAATATAACACAATATTTTGCAAAACTCGTACTGGCATTTAGATATTATTTGAAAATTATACCGGAGACGAATGTGTTAAAAATTTTATGAGGAGTTTTGAAAACAGCCATTTGAAGATGTTTATAGGCCAATAGATTGTTTAAAATGTAGTTAGGAGCACTTAAAAACAATTTTATTTTCAAAAATACCCTTATTACAAAATTAACTGGAAGTTTAGTAGTAAAAAATCGATTTTATTAACAGATCTTACTATAAAAAGTCAATGAAAAAATGTGTGAACTGAATTTTTAACTTCTTATTTGCTGATCATACGTCTAGGTCGGCTATCATCTTCCTGTCCGCTTATGGTTACATTTTCTCCTCCTTCCTTCGTCTTCGAAGTCTTGGAAATATCTTGGAATAACTCATCTAATATTTGGATTTGGGCTGGTTGAAGTTTGGGCCAAAAAGGAATTTTGAAATTCTTTATTATGATTATAAACAAAAATACTAAAACATATATATTAATAAAATAATACAAGCAGCACAGTCCCGTAGAAATGTGAGGTAGATTTACCAATGGTTCAATTGGTTGGATTTGCCTGCGAGTTTCTGGAATTTTCAACATATCTAGCTGGATTTCTTGGTCTGGTGTGAGCTTCATGGGACGGAAATTTCTTGAACCTACAACTCAATAACAATTGGTTCTCGGTTAGCAGGATGTTGGTTGATTTGATCCAATGATCTTGGATTTTAATAGGGTGACTATCTCTATATTAATATGACTTGAGGTTTCTTGTACAACGTTTTTTGTTGCTATGCATTTGGAGCAGTTGTGAACATTTTGAATTAAGCATCTCGATGATACATGATTCCTATAGCATCTTGATGATACACGATTCCTATAGATATTTTCATTGATATTTTCGAAATTAATTATTTAATTACGTAGAGCAGTGTAACCATCAAAATCAGCAGATAGGTTATAAATTGCATATACTATTATTACTTATTTTCTCTAATAATTTATTAAAAATAGTATTAAGGATTGTGCAAACTAGGTTATGAATTCATTTTCTTCCAATTCTATTGCAGTTATGTGTGTTTTTAATAAGTTTAAGTCGTCGAGATATCCTGTAATGCAGGGCTTTCCAAACTGTGCGTCGCGACGTCCTCGGCCGTTGCGTGTCGATTGAACGCCGGACGCATTGACATAAATCTCGGCTCGGACAGCGGGGCCGCCGCTGCCGGCCGGCTCCCCTCCCTCGTGTTCTCTACTGTCACGCGTGTTCATTCAAGCTTTTGTTTTGTCTAACTACGCACGCGGAGTTTTGATTGCAATAATGGATAGTTTTATTCAAAAGAATAGGAAACGAAGTGAAGACTCAGGTGAGAGCAGTAATATTAATTTAAGTAAAAAGAAGAAATATAGGAAATATGACGGGCAATATTTGAATTTCGGATTTACCTGCATTACTAAAGGGGATGTATAGCTTCCACAATGTGTTGGCGGCTGAAAGTATGCTTCCTAATAAACTAAAACGGCATTTGGAATCAACTCAGTCATTTACAAGGTAAGCCAAGAGATTTTTTTGTAAGAAAATTGCAAGAACTAAAACATCAGTCCACGGCTTTGGTTTCAAGAGCATCAATTTCTACCAAAGCATTACTCGCCTCTTACATGGTAGCTCACCGTGTTGCCAAATGTAAAAAACTACACACGATCGCTGAGGAACTGATCTTACCTGCAGCAGTTGATATGGTAGCAGTGATGATTGGAGAATCGGCAGCTAAAGAAATAAAAAATGTACCTCTTTCAAACAATACAACTAGTCGCCGTATTCACGACATGGCAAAAGATATTAATTAGCAAATTGTGGGGAAACTTTCAGGTTTATTTGCCATTCAACTGGACGAGGCGACTGATAGTAATGATGATGCTCAATTGACATGTTAGGTACGGTACATACAAGAAACAAATGTATGTGAGGATTTATTATTTTGCAAAAAAATATGTGAAAGTGGTAAAGCTACTGATTTATTTGAGATTTTAAATTCATATATGACTGAAAATAATATTAACTGGGATAACTGTGTGGGCGTGTGTACAGATGGTGCCCGGACGATGCCTGGACAGTATAGAGGATTACAAGCTCTCATCAAAACCAAGGCTCCAAGTGTAAAATGGACACATTGTGTCATACATACAGAGGCCTTAGCAGCAAAGAACATTACACCTGAATTAAGTGTTGTGATGGATAGCATTATTAAAGTGGTGAGCTACATTAAAACATGACCCGTGAAATCAAGACTTTTCCATAAACTTTGTGAAGAAATGGGAGCCGAGCATACCTCTTTAATTTACTCTCGTTGGCTGTCCAAAGGTAACGTACTCGCATGTGTATATGGATTAAGAAATGAATTTTACATGTATCTACATACAGACTCATATAATGATGCGGAAAACTTTATTAATTCAGAGTTTATAATAAAATTAGCATACCTCTGTGACATATGTATCAAATTAAATGATCTTAATAAGTCTTTGCAGGGAAACAATACTCATATCCTGCAATTGGCAGATAAAATTAATGGGTTTCAGAAAAAGTTGCTCTTATGGAAGAAAAAATTAGAATATCAAGAAATTGACTGTTTCCCTGGTTTACAAGGTATTCTACGAGAAAAATCGATAGAAATCCTCGAGCCCTCTTTAAAAATTACACAGCACTTGTTATCATTAAGCGAACACTTTGAGAAGTATTTTCCCGAAAATCTGGAGCAATATGACTGGGTCAGAAACCCTTTCCAGTCACCCACACCATCGACACTTTCAACAGAGGAAGAACAACAACTAATAGAATTATCCTATGATTCCAGCCTAAAGCTTCAATACGACTAGGACAAACTGTTTGAATTTTGGAGCTCACTTTCTCATGAATTTCGTGCCATCAGCACTGCTGCATTTAAGGTTTTATTACCATTTGCGACTTCGTACTTGTGCGAAACGGGTTTTTCTACAGTTGCAGTAATTAACCTTCATAGGACTGGCCGGGGTCCATTTGTACCCCATGACGTATGTTTTTGCTGTATCTTTGCAAACGCAAATTTTTAAACATTGATCTTTCATCTAGCTGCAGTTTATGAATTATTTTGATAAAATATGATGTATTTAGTAGTTTTTATTGGCTGGTATAAACAAAAAATAGTTTTATATTCCAGGGGTCTCTTCAGACCCCGGTCAGCCTTTTACGTCCGAGAAAATAATCCCGGTAACTGTTAGTAAAATCGGGGAATCCCATACATTTAACGTTTGTTTACTCACAGGGAGTTTACCCATATAATTGTAAAATGTAAATTACCAGTTCAAATGGGGGATTCCCCGCACTGCGATATAATTTTTAGACTTGAATATTCGGGTTAGTCTCTTGTGATATTGCGAGTAGGGTACATCGTTTTGAAAATGAGTCAGTTTTTATTTACAAACAATCGCAAGGGGCTTACTGACGATGAGATGTTACGTATACTTGAAAGTGATGATCCAGAGTTTGATAGTGTTATCAATGAGGAAACATCGAGTGACTTAGAAGATGAAGACATTGTCACAGAAGTAGAGGAAGAAAATGATGTAATAGTTGTTGATCAAAGTATAGAGAAAACGAACCCAGAGGAACCAACAGTTAGTAACAGCCAGGACATTCCAGTATATAAATCTAAAGATGGAACTGAGTGGTCAAAAATTCCAAGAAACACGAAAGTTAGACGTTCAAAAGCTAATATTCGGAGACATGCTCAAGGCCTTAGAAATTACAGTTCTGATATCTCAAGTATAAAAGACGCTTTTCTTCTTTTCCTATCTCCGGATATTCTGAACATAATAGTAACCGAAACAAACAGAAAGGCACAAACATATTATGATAAATGGAATATAGAAAACCCGAATACAATTAAAGTTTTTGTACCTGTTGGTTCTACAGAGATTGAAGCTTATATTGGACTGTTGCATATTCTTGTCGCACTTCACGATCGAAAGAGGCTATCGATATGCTCTGGTGTCAAGATATTTCTTACTGTCGTCCTATAATTCCTGCTGCAATGTCAAGAGACAGATTCAAACAAATTACTTCATTTTTACGCTTTGATAATTTTCAAACAAGACAAGAACGAAAATTAGTAGATAAGCTAGCTACGATAAGAGATATATTCGATATTTTCACTTCTAATTGTAAAAAATCACTTAATCCTGGCGACCATCTATGTGTAGATGAGCAGCTTGTACCATTTAGAGGTAAGGCACCATTCCGAGTCTATATGAAGAGTAAACCTGATAAGTATGGAATCAAAATATGGGCTCTTGTGGACTGCACCACTTCTTATATTGCAAACATGCCAGTTTATTTGGGTAAGTTATTTGAAAAGCAATATAGGCAAACTTTATATTCCTATGTATCTATTAATTTTTAGGAAAACAAGGTAACAAAGCGGAAAAGGGTCAAGGTCAAAGGGTTGTCCTAGATTTGACAGACCATTTGGAAGGCGGATTTGGAATAACGACCGATAACTTTTTTACAAGTTTAGAACTTGCTGACAAGTTGTGGAAAAAAAATATTACTTTATGTGGAACCCTCCGGAAAAATAAAACATTTATTACCAGGGAACTTCTACCGGCATCGTACAAAAAAGAGTTTTCAAGTATGTTTTCTTTTAGAAATCAAAGAACGCCAGTATCCTATGTTCCAAAACAAAAACATGCTGTCATCTTACTTTCAAGTGAGCATACTGATAGTAAAGTAGCTGGAGAAGAACAGCACTATAAACCAGAAATTATTCTTCATTACAACAAAACAAAAGGTGCTGTCAACACTTCAGATAAGTTGGCCAAAGAATATACAGTGCAGAGAAAGTCAAACCGCTGGCCAATGGCAATATTTTCGCATCTCATAGATATCGCAGGAATAAATGCTTATAAATTGTGGTTACTGCAAAACCCGGATTGGCGAAAAAACAGTTTGGATAAACGTAAAATGTATATTTTGGGACTAGGAAAAGAACTCATAAAGAAAAACGTTTTCCGGCGATATAATAATAAATACATTCAGACGAATAGAAAACGGCATGACAGACGTTTTTCCCGAACTACTGGATGCAACAGAACATAGAGTTGAACAACAAAACATTACCAGGGGGCGCTGCCATATGTGTCAAAGAGGAAAAGACAGAAAATCCAGAAAAATATGTATTAGGTGTAATAACTTAGTGTGCCTAGAACATTCAAAATCGGAGATAGTTTGTAAAAAATGTTAAAATGATATGTAGCTAGTAGTATTAGTGATTAGGGTATTTTGTATTTTTTCGTGATGATTTTTGACTAATAAATGGTTAATAGTAAAACTTTATTAAAACTTCTTTTCTATATATTTAATTTAAAGAAAAATACAGCATTTCTTCAATTTTACGCATGGGGTCTTCTCGGACCCCAGTTAGTCCTTTTCGTAAAATTTTGATGTCCGTCCCATGTAGGTTAAGAACAAGTACAGGTCAAACATAGACTTAGAAAAAGAAATAAGAGTGGCAATTTCTAAACTGGAGCCCCGGTTTCATAAGCTATGCTCAGAATAGCAAGCACACCACTCACATTAACCAGCCAGTTACATAAATATGTATCTCTTTTTATTTTTGTGCTTATGTTTTGATTTCGTTCTTATTTTCTAATAAAAATTATAAATGTTCAAATAGTGTTTTTCTGATAAACCTGTAACTAGTACTAAAATTGGTAAGTATTTTTGGAGACTGGGTTGAGGGGCGTCGCAAATAAAATAGCAAAGTCCCAAGGGCGTCACAGTACGAATAAGTTTGGGAAGCCCTGCTGTAATGTACTTTATAGTTATTCCAAGAAAATTAATAAGTGCTTTCATGTTATCTTATGAAAGTGATCGTTCCACAAGGAAGAGTTTCTATTATTAAGCTTCAATATTAAATGTGTAATTCAAAGTTATTTTTATAATCTTCAGATATAAAACAAATCCAAATATAAATATTTTTTCAAATCAGAGCATTACTTATCATTGGAGAAAGGAAATTCACATGTTTGGAAGGTTATCAGTGTCACAAGAGCTAGAGCATTTAATTTGATTGGAAAAGCAGAGAATAGTATTTAGAAAAGAAGGCAGAAATAAATATTGCAGTATGTAGATGAAACAACAGTAAAACATTTGTTGAAATAGCAAAAAATACTCAGATTTATGGATTATGATTTTTTTTTAATAAAATATCCACTAATTTTCTATAATTAAGGTATATCAAAAATTATAAAAATAAAGATTATATTGATCCTTCAATCAAACCTGACAAGTTTGTTATGCAAGGCACAAAATATTTAGATCAAAAAATTTCAACATTCAATTAAATCAAAAAGTTCAGGATAAAATAACAAATTTCTTATGTGCTAAAAAAATTGTTTATATTTACTATTGGCCTATATATATAACATAACGCAGTTGATTACCAATATTTCTGTTTTAACATTAGTACACACAGTATTAGTAGGAGTGTTCCAATCAAATACATTCACTTAGCTGGTGAGAAGAGCTACATTAATTTCTTTAACCATTTTGACTCTATGAAGCATTTTTTCAAGTGCTTCTCGCGGTAATGGCATTGTAGAATACCAGACTGGGCTGTCGGGTACACAAGAACGTTCTGGTTGAAGGTAAAAAACATCGTTTCTAGTTTTTACACTTTCAGGGCTGAAAAAAATAAAACATCATTAAAAAGAATATAAAAGTTTACAAAATACTACTAAATTACACTGGTCAGCGAGAAGATCGCGCTTATCAAATCAAAGATCATTTTGATGGGTAGCATTAAAAAATAAACAGTTTTAAGGATTAAAACTAACTTTTCCGCATCTGTGAGACGCCCTAAACAGTATACTATCATAAAAGTGTCACTTATATATTCGTCGGACTACATTGCGCTAACAAATCGCAATTTCTCCAAAAATGTAGCACTTCAGGTACCATAGCACCCGTTGTACTAGCTCTAGCCAGCTGAAGATCGATAAGGTTCATCTATAAGACGCGTATGTTCGATTTTCGCATTTTTTTTCTGTTATGTTGGTACACATGTCTGTTATATATGTTGGCAATATCAGCCATTTTGGATTGTCAGTTTGTTTTTGACAGATAAAAAGGTTAGTCGTGTTTTAGTGTGCTCTTCGATTTTTTTACTATTCAAAAAAATGGATCAAATAAACTGTATTAAGTTTTGTGTAAAAAATGAAATTAAATGCGCAAAGACATTTGAAATGTTGACTGTGGCGTTTGGCGAGTCTACTATGAGCAGAACACAAGTTCAATTGTGGTATAACCGGTTTAAGGAAGGCCGAGAAGATGTCAATGACGATGCTCGTCCTGGTCGCCCGAGCACGTCAACAACCAATGAAAACATTGAAGCAGTGAAGAAAATGATTTTGGATAATCGTCGAATCACTATCAGAGAGGTTGCTGATAATGTTGGCATATCGTTCGGCTCATGCCAAGCAATTTTTACGGATGTTTTAGGCATGAAACGTGCGGCAGCGAAAATTGTTCCAAAATTGCTACATTTTTAGCAAAAACAACGTCGCGTGGACATCGCTCAGGATCTGTTGAACATCGTCAACGACGATCCAGATTTCCTCAAAAAGGTCATAACTGGTGACGAATCATGGGTGTATGGCTATGACATTGAAACCCAAACCCAATCATCCCAAACCCAATCATCCCAATGGAGGCGTCCAGAATAGCCCAAGACCGAAAAAAGCACGTCAAGTTCGGTCAAATGTGAAGGTTTTGCTCACTGTTTTCTTCGACTGCAATGGCGTGGTGCATCATGAATTCTTGCCACAAGGTCGTACGGTCAATAAGGAATACTACCTTGAAGTTAAGCGCCGTTTGCGCGAAACAGTTCGTCAGAAACGCACAGAATTGTGGAAAAAGCAATCATGGATTTTGCACCATGATAACGCACCAGTTCACACATCGATGCTTGTGCGTGAGTTTTTGGCCAAAAACAAAACCGTTATCATGTCTCAATCACCGTATTCACCGGACTTGGCCCCCGCTGACTTTTTCCTCTTCCCAAAACTGAAGACACCGATGAAAGGAAAGCGTTTTGCTACGATTGAGGAGATAAAAGAAGAATCGAAACAGGAGCTGTGGGCGATACCAAAAAGCGCGTTTCGGAAGTGTTTCGAGGATTGGAAAAAACGCTGGCATAAGATAGTTATTGATGAATAAATGAATACTATTTGAAAAAATTGAAAATAACGGTTATTTTTTTATCAGATCTCGTATATACTCAGGAGGCTGTATCGTGCTAATAAACTAAAAATTCTTCAAAAATGACAAAAATTTAGTAATTCAAGTACCAACTCTGGTGAACTGAAAATCAATAGGGTTTAGCTGTGAAACGCCCTGAACAATATCCAATCCAAAATTGGTCACTAGTAGACAATCCAGGGACTGTATCGTGCTAACAAACGGAAATTTCTCCAAAAATGACAAAAATGTCGTACTTCAAGTATCATAGCACTTGTCCTACTGGCTCTGGTGATTTGAAAATCAATAGGGTTCATCTGTGAGACTCTGTGAGCAATATCCAATTAAAAAATTGGTGACTTGGCACATTCCAGAGGCTGTATCGTGCTAACAAGACATGTTACGAAGACTGGCCGAAGACAACGACGACATACACACAGGATTTTTTTTCGTCTTGTTCTTGATGAAAAACGTAAAAATAACTCAATTTTTTTTTCAAAATTCCAATTTTCTTTGGGGTAAATAAATACTTTTCTCACATATTAGATAGGTTGGGCAAAAAGTAATATATAAATTAAAATCCAGAAAAAAGTGTAAAAATATTAATATATGCTTGAGAGTTTTTAAAAATTATTGTCAATATAAAGTTGACAAATGAATGATGTAACGGAAATGTTCGTGACAATTGTTGTAAAAGGTTGAACTAAGATGTTGTTCTTGCCGAAAAATGAAAAAATAACTAAAAAAAATTAAAAATACAATTTTTTTGGGGTAAACCAATACTTTTCTCGCTTATTGGATAAGGTTGGGCGGAAAAGTAAAACGGTTTTTAGGGAAAAAAACCTGTGTGTATGTCGTCGTCGGCCACTTTTCGTAGCATGTCTTGTTAGCAGGATACAGCCTCCGAAGTACAAGTCAACAATTTTTTTTTATTTAATATTGTTCAGGACATCTCACAGATGAACCCTATTGATTTTCAGCTCACCAGAGCCAGTACAACGGGTGTTATGGTACTTGGAGTACCAAATTTTTGTCATATTTGGAGAATTTTCAGTTTATTAGCATGGTACAGCCTCCTGAGTGTATACAAGTCACCAATTTTATGATTGAATATTGTTCAGGACGAATTTCCTTCGCTGCAATAAAATTGAAAACCATAGTTGAGTTTCCAGTTTGAAGATTTAGGGGTCGCAGCTGTCACCTGAAGTGGTTAAATGTTGGGATTTTATATATATATATATATATATATATATATATATATATATATATACATATATATATACGAATAGTGTGTGACATATGAACAACAAGCAACAAAGAGATTAGTGCTGCACGCAAAAAGAGGGCTACTAAAATGAGTGTTAACTGCGGACATGTATGTTTCTGGCTCATTAGCCGTCCTCAGTACGGTACAACCAAGTAAGGGTGTGAAACTTAGGAGCATGTTTCAGTCAACGCCTTTGCTACTAAGTTTCACACCCTTACTTGGTTGTACCATGTTATATATATATATATATATATATATATATATATATATATATATATATATATATATATATATATAACAAAGAGATGTAGGAATATCGCGTGATATGTTAACAACAACAACAAAGATATTCATGGGTAATTCACGCAAAATAAAGGGCTACTGAAATAGAGTGGTAACCGTGGACATGCATGTTTCTGGCTCATTTTGCCTCATCAGCACGGCATAACCAAATAAGGATGTGAAATTTGGGAGCAAAGATGTTAATCGAAACATTGGAAAACACAAAATAACGGATTTCAGCAGGGAAACCAAACGCTCATTTGTGTCTTCTATTTCAGTAGCCCTTTATTTTGCGTGAATTACCCATGAATATCTTTGTTGTTGTTATATATATATATATATATATATATATATATATAAATTTGACGGATGTTTATTTTGGATGAATTTTTGTAAATATGACTTGACAATGGTATTAACAATCATATATCAAACATTTAAAATTGTTACAGTATGACATATATTACTTAAGCGTACCAGCTATTTTCAGTATTTTGATTTGTTGTTATAAAATCACCAAAAAAATTTTATAGCGCTGCCAATTTATTTTCAAGAGGCCAGAATTATTACACAAAACATTAAATTATTCAATAACTTACCATTTGGATAAGTAAAATTCATACAATTTTACAGGACATCTTAAAGGATTTTCTTCATTTTCCTGTTGTTCATACACCTTCTTTTTCCTGGCATTATTCTCTGAAAAAATGTAATGTTAAAATGAATTTAAAAGATTAAAAATATCTATAGCTTACGTATCGCACTTTGTGGTGGATAAAACCTTAAAAGTACATTTCTGGAACCAGGTACTTTTGAAGCGCCAGGTTGATTGGGATTTCTTTTCCAATGTTTCATAATGTGTGAAAAAGATAACTGCATGTGTTCATCAACGCTCTAAAAATATGAGTTTTAATAAATATATTAATTAAAATAAAGTTCAAATAATTTCTTTCCAAAAATATAAATCAATAGGTTAGTCCCAAACTATTATTGCTCTCATAACCTACCACCAATATATAAAGCCGATAACAACAGAGATTCATGGGTAATTCACGCAAAAAGAAAAAGGGCTCATTCTTTTAATTTGTTGCCAGTAGTTTTTTCATCTTAGTCTATTGATTTCATTACATGTGTTGATCCATTTGTGTTCTCTGTACTGTTTTATTAACGTTTGAATATTCCTGTTATGTTTATGTAACATTTATAATCTACATTGGGATTTTTTAGGTAATCTCTGTACATTTTTCTCTTGTTCTTAATTAGTTGTATAATGAATGGTGGTAGCTCAAAATTGTGAAAGTGAATTTTTTCGTATGGAGAATTTTCCATAATAGCTGATTCTAGTAGTGTGCTAAACTGTTTAATGTCATCCACAGTTGTTCGGGACTGCTCATGTGTGTTTTCCTGCTCCTCAATATGCTTGGTTAGTTTTTTGTTAACTTCCTCTATGTTACATTTATTTAAATTAACTCTGTATTTCATCACTGAGATCTATTTTCTTTTCTAAGTTAATGGTACCTTTTATTGCTGAGTGTTCACAGCCCAGGTCCGGATGAGTAATAACTTGCTCTATGTTGTGTTCTAGGTTTTCTGTAAATAGCATCAGGTCTGGAGTTGTATCGTTATTGTTTATCATGTGGAATGTAGGGGGGGGTTTGTGCTTTTTTAAATGGGCTATTATTTAGAAAATCCTTTAGCTGTTTTTCTTTTTGTTTATTTACATTGGAGAAGAAAGCAGTTCAAAATATCAAATGATTCAATAAATATGCTAATACTTACTGTAAGATTAAAATGTTTTGTATTAAAGAACATCAAAGTACTCAGCAGCACATGTGGTGAATGTGCGCCTAACTGTTTACTCTCCCATAAATGTTCTTCCTCTACTCTAGTAACAATGTAATGTGAGTCATTATAGAGTACAGAAAACTTCTTAGCGACTTCGTCTAAACAGTCAGTGAATTTCTCGTAGTAAGGATCACAAAATATATTATCAATACGGCCATTTTCAAACAGATACTGCTGAATGCCAAGACACAAGTAGTAAATAGTATCTGGGGCATATTCAGCTCCATTAGGCTTCCTAACTTCTTTAACAAACAGACAAAGTGAAAAGTTGAGTTCATCAGCAGTGAGTTGGAGAATTTCGGTTTTGAATAATTTCACAAGGCGTGTTTTTTCTAGTTCAGCATTTTTCGTGGTCACCCATTGTTTCCATGCGTTAACACCAAATGTATACTGAAATGAAGAATATTAAAATTCAATAAACCATAAATTAAGTTGATTTCATACATACTAGTATGAGCTTACCTTGAGACACATATTTGCATCAGGCTTCTCTGCAGGTTCTGGTGGTGGTGGAGGCTGTTGTACTTGATGATGTTGCATCATAGGCATGTCGACTTGATGGTGGGACATTCTTCTGCCACGTTTAGCTCCCCCTCTCGATTGTCGCATACCTCTCTTCCTACCTCTTGCAGAAGGACTTCTATCCATCATATGATGGTGCATTGGTTGAGGATCATCTACATTCTCATCTTGAGCGTGATGCTGTTCACCACCTTGTGGTGCTATAGAAAAGTAGATTAGGGTTTTAAGGATTAATTTTACGGGATGCCTTAGTAATGTCAAATTTTCAGTAGACAGTAGATATTTTTGAGATATGTTACAAATATTATAACTATCACCATACAATTTCATATTGCCATTACTAAAGTCCTCTCCTTATGTTAAATTCAATACAATATTTACATCTAATTCGTTATTTAGAACACACTGTACTTTATAGAACATAAAAGTATTCAGCAACCTGTTATTGTATTTGCTGTCAACGCTCCTTCTAGATCTACAGCGGGTTCATCTAACTCTGTAGCCATTTTAAGTGCCATCTGTAACATGTCGTCTCCAAAAGTATTACTAGGGTCTACTGGTTCAGGACTATAGCTGTCTTCTGGACCTCCAGTATCATCAACATCGCTTTCAGAATCTGTTATATCCTCTTTCTTTTCTTCAGCCACCATTTCTGCCATCATAAGAAGTTCGGCTTCATATGGATCAGTGGGTATCTTGACTTGAATTTTCTAAAATAAATTTTATTTGACCCAATTTAGTTTAATAATATAAAACATCAATCTTACCTTAATCTCTTTCATTATTCCTGCGGCAGAGTTTCTGGTAGTAGGAATAAATATAGGAATAGGTATTGGTATAGGAATAGGTACAGGAACAGGTGTTGGGGTGCTATACATATGCATGGGAGTTGGTACATAAATAGGAACTGGTACTGGTATAAGAATCTTCTTTGCCTCCCGTTCTTCAGTCTGTACTTCTTGATCCACTAATGTAGGTTTGGCAGTTATACCTTTATTCAATTTACGAGTATAACACATTGTACCAACATTTCTTTGTTCTGGTAAAGGCGCTGGTCGAACAATAAAATGGTGTTTAATCTGAACTTGGAATGGTATTTCGGAAAACGAGTTTACCACCTGTGGTGTGGAATTTATAACTGGTGGACCAACAGAAGAACTTTTCGAGCGAGTAGATCGAGTATTGATAGGAGTGAGACTAGGAGGAACAGTTGAAGTATTAACTAAAGTTCCATTTGTGTTTGCAAGACTTTGAACACTTGTGATCATTGGAATAGGCACAACATCTCCAGAGACAGCTGCAATTATTTTATATTACTGTAGTTAATTTATTAATTATTCTGTGAGCATTTAGATTAAACTCCTTAATAGTCCAGTAACCAACATATTTCTTATATATATTTATATATATATATATATATAGTTTTTCTTTTTTTTTGGTTCTTGGTCTTTTTTATTTACTTATATATTGTTATTTTATATTCTTGGGATTATATATACATATATATATATATATATATATATATATATATATATATATATATATATTAGGAGGATAAAAAACAGTAAAGACTTACCTGAGTCAGATCCAGGGAACTTTTTATTTTTTCTAGGTATCCCTATAGGAATAGGATATTGTTCTCTGCTGTTAACAGCCACCACTTGTTTAGGGTATTCGTTTTGGAAGTTTACAACACAGTTATAAGAGCAGAAATTCCTTACGGAAGAATCTGACATTGATAAGTGGTACATGGCATTTGAGGATTTATGACAAAAATTGCAACAGTCTTGTCTTAAATTAGTCTCCATAGACAATCTGTATAAACTAAGACAGTTCACACTGCACATATTTATCATGGGTCCTACTTTTGAATATCTTCTAATCATGTCGAAATTGTATTTCTTCACTTTGCACCAACTGCAAGGTACAATCTTTCGATGAGAAATAATGTAGATGTTTTCACAGCTAGTGGAACAAAAACTATGTTGGACATTATCGTAGTACATTGTATGTTTTTCCAAGGTAGATTTTGGAAAATGTCTTCGGCACATAGCACATTTTCCCGGTGAAATATTATTAACAAAGCAAAAAGCAACGAAGCAAGGTTCGCCACAAAAGTAATTAGGATTACCATCCAATTCAAACTCTATGGAGATTGGATTTTCCGTTTTACAAACGGAACAAATTGTTCCTGGAAGGACTTTTGGAGGTTTATCATTTGTCATAATATCATATTTTTCCATACACACTTGAGAACAAAAGTCTTTAAATTGGCCTTTGTCACCGACTGGTGCTAAAAATCCAGTACCAGTTCTCGACGTGTCTTGTTGACAGTATGAACAGACTTTTAATCCTTTTTTATATTTTTCAAGGCATACACTTGTACAGAACTGACGTATATCATTTCCAAATCTCACACAGTACTTCCCAAGTGAGTTAGATTTTACATCACCTTTACAACTTGAACAATAAGAACCTGTGTCTTTTTGATACTTTGTCAAACAAAATTCATCACAGAAATCCATAATTTCCCAAGTCAAATTTTGATCAATATTATTCGTTTCTTTATTACAAGCTGCACATCTTCTGATAAATGAAAGGGAAGGTGGGTCTTTAGAAACACCACTAAAATCTTTTACTCTCAAATTACAGTCTTCCCAATTTAGAGTAACTTTATCATCTTGACTACTTTTAAAAATACTTAAGCAATTGTCATCACATAGATATCTTGTTTCTTCCTCCTTCTTAGAACAGTAATATTTTACTTTCCTTTTCTAAAAAATATTACATATGAATTATCTAGTCCATAATTTTAAGTTGTACTTACCAATTTACATTCATTACAAATTTGCAAATCATCTTTGTTATACTTATACACAACAATGGGTGAGCTGCTGTGATCCGAAGCACTGACTATTTCATTGGATTGTGATGACACACTCGCTTCTCGGATATCACGAAGAGGTGGAATAGATGAAGCTGCTTCTTTTTCAGCCTAACAATTATGACAATAGAACATAAATAAACAAAAAATCAACTATATAAATTAATCAAAACACCATTTATTTCTGCTCTTTCTATTTAATGACATTGTAAATGACTACTGCCACAGAGAATAAATAAATCATTAGATAACAATATTTCAAAATTAACAAACTATTTATCATTAAATAATAGTTGAAATTTAATTTCCGACACGGATTATTGTTGGATGCACTATTTGAATTGAGTGAAGAGACAAAGGTGCATTGAAGAAGAAATTAATCTGACTTTAATTACAAGCACACAAAATATGTCTTCAAGACAACAAATAAATTTGTTTATCTGGGAGGACACTACTGAAGAAATGGAGAAGGTCATGAAATATATGCAAGAATTGCTAGAGGCAATAAAAGAAAATGCGTCTTTCACCACCAGAAAGAAAAGTAACTAAAAATTAAATAAAGAAATTAAAGTTGTATTGTATAATGTTCTAGGCCTTCACATCACTGAAATAAATACTATTTCAATTGACATTCAAAAATAGAAATTAATGGGCTAATACACTGATTTCTTCTCATGTGGCATAATTAATTACACAAGTAAATAAATTACATAAAATGAACAGTACCTGAGATATAACTCTTTCTGTATCAGGTATTATACATAATTCGGCATCTGCACCTTCCCTGTTTTCATTACTATCTAAGAGATCACTGTCAAAATTTTTACTAGTAGCAGATGAGTCTACCGTTTCCTTTTCATTATTTACCACATTTATTTCTGAGTTTTCACTAGCATTATTGTTGCTTTTATTAGTTTTCTCCAATTTTTTCTCTTCATTTGTATTATCTGCACTGTTTGCTGTTTCAATGACACTTTGTTTTTCTTGTATTGTATCATCTTTTTCTGGATCATTTATATTTATGACATTGGTACTTTTGTCTTCCAACAACAGTTGATTTCCAGGGATAGTTACTTCCAATGGTTTTTGATTTTGTTTTTCCTGAAAAATATATTTTGAAGTTTCTATGATAACAATTCTAGTTTCTTTTGAAATTGTACTAATATATTCCAAATACACTTCCAATTAAGTGCATTAATTTTATTAAAAAAATTTCAACCAGAATTGTTGTTGTCTATCCAAAAGAACATTGCATATGCCTTACTAGAACCATTCATTTATATTGCATTCTACAACTTTTTAAATATTTAAAATTACAGTACCAATTTCAAAACTTGTAAAAAGCAGAATCCAAGTTTAAATCACGTACAAAGCAAACAAAAAACTGGATATAGATACATACTCTCATTTATTACTAGAGTAGCAATAACTATAAGGCCAGACATAATATACAAATTATAATACAAATGCTCAAAATGTTTTAAAATCATTCGTTACCAATAAACTCTTGACTTAATCAAAATAATTTAGCTGTGTAAATTTAATGGATTCAAATATTTAAGACTTTAATAACAGAAGAGTTGATGAAATATAAAACAGATATTGAATAAATGACACATTGCTATATGACACATAGCATATGTTGTTGATACATCAATAATAATAATCATGCATGCAGAATTCGAAACATAACCTGGAAGATCATTGATAAATAAAATAAACAGTAGCAGACCAAGGTTTGATCCTTGCGGAACTCCCGAGTTTCCATGGAATTTTCCAGATGTATTTCCGTTATGTTTTACTACAAAATTCCTGTTACGTAGATAGTTTGATATAAGTTTCAATAAATTATTTGACATTCTATAATTATGTAATTTTTTAAGCAATATATTGTGATTAACTTGATCGAAAGCTTTTTTTAAAATCTGTATATATGACATCTAGTTGTGTAATCGATCCTCGAACATATTATTTACTATTTCCGTAAAATTAAATAAATTTGTGTTTATTGAGCGCCCCGACGTAAATCCATGCTGTTGTTCAACAATTATATTACTTTTTACGTGATTATAAATTTTTAGATATATTCAAACACCTTAGAAACAGCACACATAATATTTGATGATTTTTTATGTTATTACATAGCGTTAATGAATTATAACTTAAAAAGGTCAATCAAGCATCTAATTTAGCGCTAGTATTTGTAAAGTATAGAGTATTACCTTGAATTTAAAGTAAGTTGAAATCACCCAGAATAAATGTATTGTTAATATGTTGTTGCAGTAACTCCAAGCAATTCACATAATCGGTTAGATTAGCATCCGGAGGAATGTATATGCTGATAATTTTAGCTTTAAATTTATTATATGTAATCTATCGTAATATTGTAATTACCACTGTCGTTTTTCTTTTTTTTACATATGTACTACATATTTCTTAATATGTTAGACTTAGAAAAATTCTATATATATATATATATATATATATATATATATATATATATATATATATACTAGTAAAAAGAAGAAGAAACATTGTAAACTGGCTGAAAGACCTTGGTTGATGGCCTTTTGATGCAATAGTATCAATAAAATTTATTTCTCTCTCACCTTATTCAAGTGTGCTTGTACTTCGACAATTGATTTTGTTGTATCAAATTCATCAAGAAATGTCACAAATTGAGTAACTTGCCCTTTAATTTGCCCCCGTTTACCTATCAGATTGTTTAATTGGGTCATTATGAAAGAAATTGTTGGAAATATAGGTACTTGTATGCTTATAAAAGGAAAGGAGCACTAGCCCGGAGCCTTTCTCTGGTGTAGGAACATGCTCCTATAAGAGTTTGGGAAGGAGGAAACTGAAAGAGAAGCACCCTGGTGGTGCCTTCCAGACCTGGATCACTCCGAAAATTTTCTGCGGAACTGCTGGATCCAAAAATTATTTTTATCTCAGTAAAAATAAGCTACATCTCCTCACGAGCTTCCTTATAGGACACTGTGGTCTTAGAAAACACCTAATGAGAATGGGTCTAGTAGAAATTGATTCTGTGGGGAGGAGGAATAAACTCCGGATCACCTAGTTCTAGACTGCTTCTCTATTTTAAGCCAATGCAAAAAATGCTTCGGACAAGAAACTTGTAAGAGTGAGGATCTAACCTCCTTGAAGCTGTCCCAAATACTAGAGTTCATTAGAACCGTAGAACTGGAAGGCGAGCTGTAGTAGTAGCGAGAGCAGCTCTAATCTAATACTTATAAACATGAAAACGTTGCAGAAAACAAAGAAAATGGAAAAGACCTATGTGTTGATTGATGAGAATACCTCTGATTTTGTTCGTATCTACTTATAATCAGCTAATTTTCTGTTGTGACAAGAGGAGTGTGACTTGGTATGGATGAGAACAAGATGATGCTTTCCTGTGGTGTGATTTGGCTCGAGGAGCATAAATATGTTGACTGTTTTAATTAGTGGACTATATAGTTGAGTGTGTGAATTAAATATTATATGTGTGAATTAAGATTGATTTGATTTTTGTCGATGAATAAAACTGACGAGTGCAAATAAATTATTTATATTACGTCTTTACTGTAATAATATCAATCTATGACTGTTTGCGGTGCTCTGAATAACAACTTAAAAAACAAAACATTATAAAAAAGATGTGGTCAGTTAGATGGCCCCTTAACACATCCACCATAGGCAGGTACTGTTTAAACAAATAATGTAAATAAACTTAACAGAGTCGATGTTGACAATGTCAAACAAAGAAGTTAAATAAAACAAGTAAGGAGAGTAGCATAGTATCGAGGGAGGATATTTATTAGTTTATCATTTTGTGAATATCTTGGAAAAGGAAGTTCGGTCCTGGCTGGGTTACTGAAAAGTGCGTTAAGAATTAGTGTCATAAATAATTATGAATTTAGAGGAAATACTTTGAAATAATTCAGTTAGTTTACATATAATTGATTTAAAAAGTGCACAAATTGCAAATAAGTGGAAATAAACACTGCAAATAGAGGTAAGATCAGTTTTCTTACACATAATAAATGAATACTTGTAACCTAATAAACATATAAAACATTATCAAGAAAAATAGCTATTAGAGTTATCAGCAAAACAATAAGAAACTGTCTTCATTTTATTTTTTATTAAAAAGAACAGAGACGAACTGACTAGATTGAACGTTATAAATTTGCGAATCGAAATTATAAATATAAAAAGAATAAATACTCCAGACTGATAATTGTCAGCTTCAGGTTGGGCTGGGTTCTGGTATTTAACCTGCAGGGAGACACAATGTCAGATACGATGGAGGATATGATGAAGAAAATAATCAAAAAACTAAACAAAATAGATAAAAAAATGGACAATAATCAAGTACAAATAAAGAAAATAACTAACAAAAATAAGGAATTAAAGAACAAAGTCACCCAAATGGAACAAAAAAACGGAATTCGGGATAAGAGAATACAACAATTAGAATAAGAAAGCAAGAGATAGAACTTTGTAGTATATGGAATAGAGGAAACTGAGAACGAAACGTATGAAATTAAACAAACTTTAGATAAAATAAAGGTTAAAATAAACATGGAAGCAGATATAATACAAATAAGACGAATCGGTAAGAAAGAGACAGATAATAACAGAAATAGATCACTATGGCTAGAGCTATCAAGAGAAGATAAAAAAATAGAAATAATAAGAGAATCCAAAAACTTGAAAGGTACAAAAATTTGGATATCAGAGGATCTACCAAAAGCAATCCAAGATAAACGGAAAGCGCTCATCCCCTATCTAAAATCGGCTAGAGAAAAAGGATGTAGAGCAAGTATAATATATGATAAATTAAGAGTGGAGGACACAATATATACCTTAGATCAGCTGGAATACAATCGAGAAGAAGAAACAAAAACAAATACTAACAAGAAAAAAGGAAGAACGGCTAGCCAGTGGTCACCCAACATGGAAGACGATGAAGAAATAGCACCAACTCGGAAAATGATACAAACAGGGTACCCAAAAAACTAGAAGACATACACGAAGATAAATTAAATCAAAATAATAGCATTAAGAATAGTAATAAGTGTAGCAGTAAGAATAGAAGTAGTTTTAGCAATAGGGATAAAGAGGAAACTAATAAGAAATTTAAACACAAAAATAATTATGGTAGGGGACAAGATAGAAAAAATGATCAGACTAGTCAATGGGGAAAAATAATCGTAGACAATATGTAAATAGTGCAGACCAAGAACATATAAATATAGGTATATGGAATATTAATACATTAACAGGAACGGAAATCGAAATAACGGAGGAAATGGAAAACAACAAAGTACATATTGAATATAATACAAATATATGCACCGGTTGAAGGAACTGGACAGGAAGAGGTTTCAGAATTTTACAAACAATTACAGGAAGTAGTGGATGATATAAGAGAGCAAAACGAAAACAATCATTATGGGGGATTGGAACGCAAAAGTTGGTAAAGATTACAATCAAGGAATGGGTTGAATGGGAGTTTATGGTGAGGAAACAACGAACAGACATGGTCTTAAGATGATAGGTTTTTGTCAAAGTAACGATTTAATAATAGGAAATACGGCGTGGAAACAAAAACTAGAGGATAAATATACATTTGTATATTGGAAGAAAGAAATGCAAAAAGTTTAATCGATTACATAGTTTATACACAAAACCTATCAAATATGGTGAAAAACGTAGAGACAAGAAAAGAGGCTGAGTTGAGTACAAACCATAGATTAGTAGTAGCGGAATATGAAGAAAAAATAATGAAGACAGAAGAAGTAAGATTCAGTAGAATTGCAATAAGTAAATTAAGAAACACAGAAAAAAATCTAAATATCAGGATGAAACAGACAGGGAATTCGAAAAATTGATTAATGAAAACAACGAATGGACTCTCGAAAAATGGTGGACAGTATTCAAACAAATATTATTTGAAAAAGCAGAGGATATATGTGGAAGAAATAAATTCAACAAACATTTAAAGAGGACTAAGTGGTGGAACAAAGAAATACAAACATTAGTAAAGAAAAGAAAACCTAATGGAAAAAATACCTCCAAACAAAAACACAGGAAAAACGGAAAAAGAAACATCGTCAAGGAAGCAGTTAAGAAAGCGAAAAGGGACTCATGGAAAGAATTTGTAAGGGAGATGTCAGAGACAGATGCATCAGATAATAGAAAATTTTGGACAGCAATAAAAATACTACGAGGAAGTAAAGGAAAAGATATAAGAGCAATAAAAAATAAAAAAAAACGAATTGGAGTCCAAAATAAATCAAATACTAAAGACTTGGAAAGCGGGAGAAGAAATGTATTTAACATTTATTGACTTGAAGGCAGCTTTTGACATAGTAGAAAGAGAAAAAAATTTGGGAGGTATTGGAAGATTTAGAAGTACCGAAAGCCCTAATTAATATAATTCAAAGCACATACGAGACAGTCAAATTAAGAGTGTAGATAGGAGGTCAAGGATCGGAAGAGTTTCTAATGGAAAAAGGTATAAAAGAAGGTGATAGCTTAAGCCTACTGTTGTTTGTCATTATAATGGACAAAATAGTGAAGGAAATAAAAAGACAAGGAGGAAATATGGACATGATAATAGGGTACAGAAACATGGTGCCAGTCAGATTAAGTAATTTACTGTATGCAGATGATATTGTACTTATAGCAAAATCAATAAATAAAATGCAGAAACTAATCAACTTAATGGCAAGAGAAATAGAAAATATGAAATAACAATAAATACAGAAAAAACCAAATAAAAAGTAATGATAGTAAATGAAAAACAGCGAGAAGGGAGTAACTGCAAGGAATTGAAATGTAATTACAAAACATTAGAAAGAGTAACAACTTATAATTACCTAGGAAGTATCATAAGAGATGAAGGGAAAATAGATGCAGAATTTAATAACAGAGCAAATAAATCAACAAGATTATATTATTCCTTGAATCGAACAATATTAAGCCATAAACACATTGATATGGACACAAAGCTGGAAATCTACAACAAAATTACAGTCGCAACTATAACTTATGCTAGTGAGAACTGGGTAATGCAGAAAAAACAGGAAACAAAAATAAATGCAATGGAAATGAAATATTTAAGGAAAATAGCAGGTAAAACAGAATGGGATAAAGTAAGGAACGAAGAAATCAGAAGCATAACTAATCAAGAACCAATAATATCAAAGATTAAAAAGAAACAATTAAACTGGTATGGTCACCTAGTAAAATGAAGCAAGATAGAATTGCGAGAAAAGTTATGGAAATAGGAATATCAAGAAAAAGACAAAGAGGAAGACCCAGGAGGAAATGGATTGATCAGATTGAAGAAATTGGAAAAAACATTAGGAGAGATTAAGGCATTTGCCAGGGACAGAAAAGAATGGAACAAATGGGTACATGAAGAACTCCAATCCAACGCCTAAGAAGGCATAAGGCTAAGAGAAAGAAAGAAAATCTTGGAAAAGAGAAGTAACAATTTGCTATACATGTGTACTTGATAAACCTTTCAAGAATAGTGATAAAAAAATAGGATTGCCATTTGAAAAATAGTGGATAAAGTCATGTCTCAAATTCTGGACATAGTGTATAACATTTCTTTACATCAAAAGAGCGCAATTCAAAATACTAATTGACCTCTCTGAGGATATTTCCAACAAAAAATTGTCTTTGATTTACCAAATTTATTCCAAGTTAGAGACTCACATTGGATTAATTTTCTCCCCAGAAAAAATATATTACATTAAAAATAGAAGTACCTGATTAGAAATACTTTCTGTCTGAAAATCCATGTTTTCAAGTTCTCTGTCAGAGTTAGCGGTATCAGATGTACCTGTTGCTATTCCATTATTAGTTGTTGATTTTTCTTTGTCTGGTTCTAGGTCTGGAAAACTTTCACTTGGAATTTCTGATAGGTCTTCCAACATTGATAATCCTGAACTTTGTTCTGCAAGTTCATTGTCTTTATCTTTTGAGAATATGTCCTCAGAATCAAAAGTATTTATTTCAGATTCACGTAAATCCTGTGAAGGATTAGAAGTTTCTTCAAATTGTTTTTCTATGGTTGATCCTGAAATAACACAACTTTCTATAAGTTCCCTATTTCCTTCAAAGCTATTGTCTGTATTTAATAAACCATCTGTGCCTGCACATGTATTTTCAATATTCTCACTTACAGAGTCTTTGGCTATCATACTACTATTACTAGTAATATCCTTACAAGCAGTAATGTCAGTACTTAAACTTTCAACCACATTTTCACTCCAATCCATTCTTTTCTCTGTGTTTTCATTTACTGTTCCTTTATTTATCATACTCTCAATAGAATCACTAGCAGAACTATGAATTTTTTCCAATTCAGATCCTATATTTGTAGAACCTATCTCCAACTCTTGGTTTTGTATACTGGAAGATTCTTGTTTGTTCTGATTCATAGTTGTATGCAGCATTTTAGAATCTAAGCTAGTTTGGACATAATTCATATTTGGTACATGTTCACTATTTACACCCAACTGGTTACCACTATTTGCACTAGAAATTTTTGATTCAAGTTCATTCAAAACATCATTGTTTTTATGCATATCTGGTATATCCATAGGAATATTATTAGCTATGTCTTCAACTGTTTTCAGTGCTTCACTATTATACTCTGCCATGCTGAAAATTTTGTATTACACTTTTAAATCACCAGATCCTTCAATTTATATTCCTGATAGCATATTGTGAAGTTTTATAGTTAACACAATTATATGATATATTCATTTTAATCGATACTCTAGATGACAAAATTATAAACTTAAAAATGAGCTCCTTAAATCTTGTAAATTAAAATCCCCGGCTTTTTCTGAGTGTTTGATTAAACTTCAAATCATTTTTTCCATAGTAGATTTTTCACATATACAGATAATTGTTACTGATATATTATAAGGTGCCATTCGTTTTGTTATGAAAACATTCAACTTGTAACTTGTTACCATTTACAGCTCTATTATATAGTAAAAGTAAACTACTGCAAAATTATGCACTTTTCGTTAAACCAAGCCATATAATGGTGGATAAAAAATAATCAACTAAACAATTCTACCAACTGCTTACTCCTTATATACCACAGATCATATAACTACTATTAAACTTGGATACTATTATTGTTCATCTCATTTTAATATTGGACATAATATTTTTATCTCTCTTACGAATCGAAGTGTCAACTAGAAACAAATTGGGCCAATTTTTATAACAGTGTCACCAACATGTTTTTATTTTATTTGTTTATTGTTAAAACTTACTAAAAATGTAAAAATAATGTCCTATTATTAAGCTTGATTTAATAGTTTGACGGAATGTAACAAATAAAATAGATATCTGTGTTTTGATTTTTTCCTGCCCCAAATATCGAGTCACACTCTAAGCTCACTTGCGGACACTTCCACTGCTTTGCCATATTTACAAATTCTCTTAAGTTGCAGGAAAAATTAAATTAGAAGCTTAATTGACAGTTTGTTAAAAAGTTATGCAAATAAAAAAGTCGTACTAATGTAAATGTATGCATTTGAGTCGCTGCTTTTAAAATTAATTAATAATACTTGAATTTTATTAAATAAAGGCATATTCTTATATAAATATTAAACAAGTATTTGTTATAACCTTAGATACATTTATGGTTATAGCTAAAAGTGGCCGCATTGCTCAAAATTTCAGTACCTGTCTAGATTAACCTATTTAGTAGTTTTGTGTTTTGTCCTTGTTTAATTACCATATGCAAATATCGTCAAAGTGTGCTCCACAAATCACCCACCTGTGTGCTCGACGATCATTTCGAATAGGCCGTAGTATTACAGTAAATCAGTGGCGTGACTAATGGGGGGGGGACGAGGGGGATAGAACCCCCCCCAGAACCCTAAAAATTAAAAAAATCTAATACATAATCACAGCAAACCTATACTTTATTGAAATGTACTAAAAGCTAGGAGCTGTAGGCTATAATTTTATAAGAAAAACGAAGCTAAAATGCAGTTTTAGGGGCTCAAAATTTGAAAAAATTTCCGATACCCAGATCTTCCGGTAGTTCATCCCCCCCTAGCTTCATCCTAGTTACGCCACTGCAGTAAATAATGTCAAACTTGGTTTGTTTATATACGAGCGCCATTACGACTAGAGAGTAAACATTTTAGTTTTTTCGTTTTGATCAGTTTTTCAACACAAGTGGAAGGATTAATTGTAAATTATAGATTCTAATTCTTCATTCATTTTACTCAATATTTATATACTCTTTTTTAACACATTAATAAACCATTCAGAAAGTAATACTTATTCGATTTGTCTATGGAATAACACAGTTCAAGCCAGTGCTGCTAAAGGTGGCGATTTTTTCTCAAATTGGGTATTTTGTACGTAGGGACGAAATTATTAGGGATTTTAAAAAGAGGGGAAAAGTTGGAACGCTTGTGCAGCATGCGCTGTTATGGTTCTTGAGATTGCGATTTGGAGATTGTAATTTGACCAATCCGGTACAAAAATTATAAGATTTCTTGTAATTATTGGTCAAATTTCAATCTTGATTGCGCAATCTCAATCTTCTAATATCTTGTCTTATTCGGGCTTTATAACATAGGTACAACTAATTTTAATTTATGATTCAATTTAGATAGTCAATTTTGTACCTTTCCAAACAATGAAATTGCGAAAAGTAAGCAAATTTACTAATTTTATTGGTGGAAAGTGAAAACCTAGTAAATTTGCTTACTTTTCATTAAGTAAGATACCAAGTAATATTCTGTTTAATTGTGATGAGATATAGAAGACTGTTTTTATTTTGAAGTTATGTGCATTGGAAAACTTGTATTTTGATTTTATACAATTTTATGCATTTTATAATAAAAAGTTTATTTGTACAAGTTTTGTTACATTTAATTTAATATGTTGGGGATTTTTAAACCATAGTTGGCACGGTTTTGGTAAGATGGTTCAGGATATAAATATTTTTCACCTGGCAACACTGCTTCAAGCAAAAAATCGACGCTGAAAGTTGGTTTAAAACGAACTTCCTAAAGCGACGCTAAAGCTGCACATTTAGTCATGTGACCACCACTTTGAGCGTCAAAATCTGAGCTTCGAGCGTCACGTGAAATTGTACCTTTAATCAATTTTAATCAAAAATAAAAAAAAATAGATAATTTAACAACTTTGACAAACGAGATTTTTGACAGTTGACAAATGTGTTTCTACATGTCCTAACAATAAATTATGGTTAAGTAGGATAAAATTATTCACCTAATTGTATCTAGATTATTATTTACATAATTTCATTTAGATAATAGATTGTATTGGCAGCTAACCTCTCAATTAGCAGACTTATTTTGCCCTTTTGAGAACGCCCATAACACTTTAACCACATTTTAGTCGTTTACAATTATACGGTTCAACTGGTTTCTCAACAAGTACCGCACCATCAATAATTTGTATCAATGATGGATTTGTTTGTGAAGATAATATTGAATTCCCAGCTATTATTGCACAAAATATGTAGTACGAAACTTTTAAACTCCCGCTCTTTCAAAATGGCGGCTGCGCTTGCGCTTGTAAAGTGATGAAAAGCACTTTGAACCGTCTCATTTAGAGGGCGCCACAAGTATGCATTCCATACCAAGGGCGAGAATGAATATTTTTATCCTAGGGCTAGAATCAAAGATTATATACACAGCTAGAATGAATCTATTCCATAATCAAAAACTACGTCGGAATATAGAAATTTTATAATAGGCGTAGAAAAAAATATTTTTACAAGAAATAATTTTTAGCAAATCTGTAGTGTCACACTATCAAAATGGTGTTTATAAAGTCCTTTATACAAATTTTTATACACATTTTTACAGTGAAACATGAAGTTTACTTGTTAAAAGCCTATCCAATTGGTCTTGTGTGGGATTTTTTATGTCATTAGAATTTAATTTGACAATTGGCAGTAACAAAACTGACAACTGATTTTATGTGAACAAAAAGTAATCTATGGAGATAAAAGAAAACAAAATCTTTGAAAACACAAACTAATTGCATTAGAAGGAGAAGTTATCACTGTAAAGTCTCTAAAAGCAGAAAACTAATAACGTTTTACTTAAATAATTTTTAATATTGTTTATTTATTTTTGTAGTATTTTGTAATTTTTTGTTCATGAGAATTACCCAAAAACTAATAGTAACCTTGATGATACTCCATTGAACTTTAATTCATAGTGAAAAACATATATCTAAGCTATGCCGCAAGTTGTAGAATAAACACTACTATGCCCAAGAAAACTATGATTGCTAAGATTTGCCCTAACTGCAAACAACAGGTAATAGTTGTTTTGTTTTCATAAAATTATTGTTAACATTAATACTCATTTTTAGGTTCCAGTGGCGTGTAAATCATGTCCCTGTGGGCATTTCTTTTATAATGCTAAACGCATTGCTAGGGAGTTTGCTATAGAGGCTGATTATAGAAGACGTACTGCTCGTGTTCGAAGAGAGAAACCAAATTATTATGATGCACTTGAGTTTGACAAGCACATCAAAAAAGTAAGACTTGTTACAATACTTTAGCATTAATAACTATTTCAGGAATAAACTAAGATAATAAATAAATATTCTTGACAGTTGACACGTTGGTTCAACTTTGGCCTTTATAAAAATTTCCTTGAAATTATATATTTCTGGTATAAATGGCTTTAATTGTTAGACCTTTAAATATGTATATATTTTCTGTACATCCTCTCATTAATATGAGCTCCATACAGACTCGAGAACTCGAGACATATAATATCCACTGGAACGAGCGAGTATATTATGTTTTAATTGATGTCTATTGTGTTTTCACATTATTTTAAGCAATAGCGTATAAAATACACTGGGTTTTAATACCCATGATTTTTTCTTGTATTTCAATATATGTGAATTCCATTTAAACCGCGTAGGATATGAAATCCAAGTGAATATACAAAATCAGCTTTTAGATCTTTATAAGTTCCATTATGGGTATACCGTTTTATTTAACGGTATATATGGGAACCCTGATGTTGCAGTATACCACTGTTACATTTGTTAGAAATTAATACCAGTTTTTGTGTTTAGCCGTACGGACTTGGGAAATGAAAAACTGAAATAAATCAATAGCGCTGCATTGTTTTGATTAGATGTTTCTGAAAATTGTTTTCCACTATATGTCCTAATATTAACATGACTGAATAATTTATATAGATAACAGTCATTAGTTATTGGAAATATTGCCATGTGTTTTGCCACTGTGAGCACAAAAAATTGTCACCTTTTTATAAAAATAAATATTTTAATTTCATATTTTGCATTAGAACTTTTATTATTTTTGGAAACCATGTAATTATAATGAAATTATGAAAATTACATTGATAAAAGGTATATGAATTCAAGCCAAATACAATGGTTAGAATGATCTTCTCCACGACCCAAGAACAAATGATGGCAAATTATTTGCAAATAAGCTCCCGTATGCATTATGGTTTATGGTCTAACCACAACTAAAGCAAGGAGGATAGCATATGAATATGCAAGAGCTACTAATTTAAACTTTTCCTGAGAAATGGAGAGAGGAGAAGCTTGTTGGAAGAGAGTGAATTGTTGGATTTATGACGAGATACCCTAATTTATTGATCAAAACTCCGGAATCCACAAGTTTAGGCAGGTCTACAAGTTTCAATAAAACAAACATGATGAAATTCTTCGATAATCTTCAAGAAATTCTCAGTCGACACAGTTTTAGTGCGAATGATATATAACTGTGATGAAATCGAACTAACGACAGTCCACAAGCCTTCCAAAGTCATAGCTCAATGTGACCTGAAATAAGTTGGTCAAATCACCTCTGGTGAAAGAGGTCAGTTGATAACACTATGTTGTTTCACATATGTGGCTGGTAATATAGCACCCCCAGCTTTTCTCTTTCCCAGAAAGAGGTATAAAGATTTCATGATTCATAATGCACCTCCTGGAAGCTTGGGATTAGCACACAGTTCTGGGTGGATGACTGCAGAGTAATTCTTGTTGGTTTTGAAACATTTCAAGAACAGTTTGTGTAGCAAAGTATTTTTAAAATACAGAATAAAAATTTTCTATGTATTTTCATAAATAATGTAATAATTTAAGTAGTAGCATGTATGACTATTTTGAACAGTTCTGAAATTCTTGTTCTTCTGCGATTAACATTCAGTTAAAATAGTTCAATTCAATTTGGACAACTTATGGCTCCATTTACGACTTTGTGCAGAAATCTCAAATCAATCTCAGCCCTTCGATGTTCTAAACTTGATAAATTCAAATGGTTCAAAATGTCGGAATATTCATAGTTTCTCCTCCGATATCCAAGTTTGAATACACATGACCTTAAACATTTATTTTCAACTTTCTCAATTCTATTGATATCCGCCTGATAAAATGGACACCATATCATACAATTATATTCAATAACTGATTGAACAAGAGAGCAGTATAATATTTTAGAAGTGCACAGGGAAAATTTATCTGAAGATCTTGCAATGAAGCCCAATAGTTTAAATGATTTCGAAACAATATATGTTTTAAATGTAACTTTGGAATCAAATAATATGCCAAGATCTCGATCACTATCAGTTACTCACAAATTAATATTTTTCACTTGGTAAGAGTATTGAATTGGATTCATAATTCTCGAAAATGTGATTTGTTTATATTAAGATAAAGCATATTTATATCGCACCAACGGTGTGGTGGTTACTTAGCAAATGCCCGTCATATAATAATAATAATAATAATAACACAGTCAGTCCCCCGTACTCTTGACCTTGAAGGTCATGTGAATACGATGTTTTACAAAACGTACGTGTTTTGTTATGTCTCACTTGTCCTTATTAATTCGCTGGCCGCTATCCATATTGAAATTATTATTTACACAAATCTAACAATGTCTTTTCTTCGGATAATGTCTTTTTGGGATCATCACAACGGGACAAACTGCTCAAATCTAATTGCAACAGTTCAGCATCCCAGACATTTTTAATGATCCTATAGAGTTTGAAGTCATCAGCAAACATCAAGTGGCAGCTGTGTTGAATTACTTCTGATATATCATTAACAAATAAAGTAGTGGACCCATATGAGATCCTTGGGGAACCCCAGATGTTACAGAGATTTCTGTTGACACAGAACCAGCATATTTGACACATTGAGTCCTACGTCTCAAATAAGATCCGATCTAGTTCAAAAAGGTACTGTCAATGCCTAACGCAGAGAATTTTGCAATTAGAAAGTCATGATTGACTCTATCAAATGCTTTTGAAAAGACAGTATAGATAGAGCCAACCTGGTGCCTCTCCTCTAAACTGTTCAAAAGAAAATGTTGATAAGTAAGCAAATCTCTGTTGGCGGATCTTCCACAGGTGAAGCTGTGTTGGTTTTCATTAATTATGTTCCTGGTGTTGTAAGTAAGTTTCTTAGTAATCAGACAGTCGAGTAATTTGAGGATTTCAGATTGCTTACACACTGGACAATAATTCTTTATGTCATCTCTAGCTCCAGATTTGAGGATTGGAGTGAGAAAATTTGGGAAATATTCCCGACGATAGGGAGATATTGAAAATTATTTGAACAGGCTTTGCCAGCATGAATACACATTTTTTCATGAAATATAGAGAAATTCCGTCAGGGCCAGAAGAAGGTTTTTCTGGGGCTAGCATCAATTGATCAATTACTTCTGTTATTTCAATATTGTAATTGCAAACATTCAAACAGTCACTTTTTGCATATTCCGGAATTTGGGTAACATTCTTATCAGTGTAAGTTTTGGAAAAATAGTTGGCAAAAAGATTCACAATCTCATTCTTATTACTGCATGTTGCCTATTCGAAAAACATGCTGGAGGGTAACTTATATAATTTTCTTTTACTGTTTATATAATTCCAAAAAAAGAGGATCATGAGCAATATTTCTTTCAATTTTTTCAGTATAATTTTGATGACGATGGGCCTGAAGCTGTTTACATCTTGTTCTGAGAATATTAAATTGTTGATAATGATCTATGTCTCCAGTGACTTTAAATCTTTTATGCACTCTCTTTTTTCAATTATTAATTTCCTAAGTTGAGTGCTATACCATGTGGGAAAATTTAAGGTTCTGAATTTTTTCACTGGTACAAACATATCAATTGCAGAGTAAATTATTTCGTAAAACATCTGAAGAATCTGATCCAAATCTAAATTTCCCTCCAGCATGTCATTCCAATTGACACTGGCCAAAAAAATGTTAATTTCAAAATAATTTGCATTTTTAAAATCATAATAAAACTCTTCATATTGAAGTTGCTGTTCTTTATTGAATTCTAAGTGGCAGGTAATTGCTGTGTGATGTACACTGTTTGGTAACAGTAAATCCAATGGTTCAGAGATACAAATATCTTTCATTGATGAAAAAGTTAAGTCGAGTAAGACATTTCAATTATTAGTTATGGTATTTATTTGATGGAGCCCATAATAACCAAAAGAGTTTTGTAATGTGATCACAGGCGAGTTTGCTGGACAGTTTATATTTAAACCAAAATCATCATTAAACCAAACAGCCTCAGGCAAATTATAATTCCCAAACAGAATAAATTCACAGTCCTTGTTATCAAAAACATGATCAACATCATGAGTGTGTTCATAGATCTCAATAGTTGATGATGGTGGTATATAGAATCCCCCAATTATTATTTTATGGTTTTTTATATAAAAAATGATAAAAATCTGCTCGACTTTATGGCTATTAAAATACCTCCTCCCCGTTTCTTGTCAGTGTTTATTTCATCCCTATCAAATCTGAATATATTATAACCATTTAAACCTTATTCCTCATTACAAATTCACAAATTTATCAGAATTTATTTGTTTTGATGCCAAAATGTTACTTTGAGTTTTTGTACATCTCAAAACATTCTATAACTTTTGTATCTAATTTTTTATTTGATGTAAAAATGCTACTTGAAATATTTTCTTTTTAATTTAACCCAAAAATGTTACTTATGTTCTATGTAGAGCTCAAAACTTTATTTTAAAATTATACTACTTCCTAAAATTTTTGCGATGAGGAATTTCCTTACAGTTACATAAAAAATACCAATAATCTTGAAGAAACCGAATAATAAATTAATTTAAGTAATCATGGTTTTTAGGATCTGAACAATACAGCTTTCGCAAACCGAGATAACTTTTCCTCCGGACCACTTTCTAGCGAAAAGCTCGCTCAAACACTCTCAATCCTATACACCTTTTAAAAATGATTTCTAGACACGTTTTTTCTATGTTCCAGACACTTTTTTTTCCACTCTGCCGTTTCTCAGCTGACCCTCCAAAACATCAAACTCAATCTACGAACGCGCACTACAACCCCTAAAACGCCCCCAACCCAGCCCTGCAGAGGAAACTAATCCTACATCAGGGCAATCAAAACAAACGAACAATTCCAATTTTTTAAGTAAAAATTCCCATTCCATTACAAAATATTTTCGAATTTCTCTCATTTAAAATAACTAGTCTACCATGTTTGACTTAGAATGACGTCACGCAGCCAACCATGCATTGTCATCCAAACTAAACGTGTATACAAAATTTCAGATCAATTGGTTGAAGGTATGTGCTTCAAAATTGATTTGCAAGATTTCACCTGAACTACATATATACATTGCAAGTTAAATAAAAGCTTTTAAAAAAAAATAATCACTTGAACAACAACTCAAAAGAAAGCATGCACCAATTTTAAATGACAGAAACAAAGTAATTATTGCTTAAATCTTAGCCAAATGTAATTACAGCTATCGAAAACTAATTCGACATGAACCACCAATGAAGTAAATTGAAAAGTGTAGGGATAATTTTGAACTGGAGTTTAATTGAGAAAAGTAAGATTATATAATTTTCAGGTTAAGAAAAGAACAAGTGAATGTGATAATGAAGAAGAAGAAGATAATAAAAAAGAGATTGGGAAGTCTAAGAAAAAAAAGATCAAGAAGGATGAAGAGGAAGATGATGAGGTACTAACCAAATTGACTCCAGAACTTCAACAGAATTGTCGGTCAATTTTGGAGCAGATTAATATGAAGTTAAAAATGGTAACTTGGAAACCTACTTAAATTATTTTTTAGGTAACTGACAAATTACATTCACTTAGTATTATACTCGTTTTAAGTGTCCAACTATATAATTTCTTAGCTTTACACTTTTTCAAATACCAAATTAGCAAACAATATATGTGTGTGGCACATAAACTATATCAGTTAGACAGATCTCAGAAATACAGGTAGATTAAAATTCAAAATTTGCATGGAGGAGTTTTGAAAGGGTGAACTATTTAATGAAAATGTTGGCAACATTATATCACTTCATATTTAGGTACCCAGTTTTGAATTATAATTTTATAAAATGAAAAGTAGACTACCTACCTATTTTATAATAACCAATTGAATATATTTTAATGCAAGTTGGATAATAGCTAAATTATTTTTAATATACAAGGTGCTTTAAAAATTGAAATTTAGATAACTTTAAGAAAGTTTGAACAGACGAAAATGCAAAAATTTTAAAGAAAATATCACTAATTTAACAAATGTTCAAAATGGTGTTCATCAACTTCCAACATTTCTAAAATTTTTTTTAATAAAATTATCATCAATAGTTCCTGAAATTTATGCCCTATCCATTTTGTTGAATGTATGAAGAACTCTGTATATCATATTATCTTTTTTAGAGACATGTTCTGAAAATACTTTTTGTTTAATATATCTCCAAATAAAGTAATCTAGCAGTAACAATTATGGGGATATTACTGGCCAGGGAAATGGTCTATAATTAGCTATTAATTTATCTTCAAATATTGTATTAATATAAGGAACATGTCAACTCTATGAATATTGTAATCAGTTGCATCATCTTGTTGAAACCCAACTTTCGTTAGCAATATAAAGTAACACTCATTGTTTAAGTTAGTCATAAATAATGAGAGAGAATATGTTATTATTTTTTACAGTACAAAAAACATAGGAAAAGGAAATTTACTATAACACGTTCCATAAGGATTTTCGTTACTCCATTAGTTAAACAGTCCATTTTTCTCATTGCACCAAATTATTATTATTATTTTTGTTCTCATAACATCTTCTTAACTATGAATTAAAATCCATTCAAATTTGCTTAGTAAATGTATTGTGCTTTCAGCACTTTTTGTAGAAGGGTAATCCAATGTAGTAGTTCCTTTGTGAAACGTCCAATATATGTTTTGAAAAATTTAATTGTTCAAATGTGAGTGGTGTTTGTATTTTAATTGTTAAGTATTTTAATGGCTATTTTTCCAAATTTTCAAATAAGTTCAAATCTTATCCACCTGATTTTTTATCCCAAAGCTTGTGAACTTAAAAGTAAATGAATAATCAAGTTTAATGATAAATTTTTTGTCCTCACATTATAAAATAATATATTCTAACTAATCAATAATACTGCAACAAATTGTTATCATTGTTACACATGCCAAAGCTATTCATGAAACGATGATAGTTATCATCAGTTTATTGTTTATGTAAATGATTACATGCTAAAAATATTTATAATATAAATGACACCTCTTGTCATATCATAAAGGTGTTAAATGCATTTTTTAAATAAACAGTATGTGATACAATAATCATACACACATCGGAAATGTCTAGGGATATTTTTATAAAGATGTAAATCTAGTAAAAATAAATTATGTAGGTTCCTTAAATTACCATGTATTGGTACAAGTATCCACTTTGTATATATCTGTTGGTTCAGAAAAAATACAAAGTGATAATGACCAGTTTATCAATAATTTTACAGGATAGGTAAAAAGTAGAATTGCTACACTCTAACAAAAACCTGAAATGTTTTGATTTTCTCTATGCTATACAGTTGAAAATATTGTGTGTTATCAAGGAACGACATTATTTAACTTTAGACGAAATGAATAGGGTTGTAGGCCTTCTCCAAGGTGGCATGCGGCAAATAGACATAAATTGATTATGGCGGCGTTTTCGTCCAGCCGAGCAACATCCAGGACGTGGACAACAACAGGTCAGGATTGAAGGCAGCCTACCATTACAGCACCTGAATTGGTTAGAGACTTGTAGTGGGCGCACAATGTAAACCATAGGTCAAGATAGTGTACTAAATCGTTTACAGGGAGCCAATCTTCATAGTTGAAGACCACTCATATGCCCAACTCTTTCCAGAGCCAATCGCGCCAGAAGACTAGAGTGGTGTCAAGAACATAAAAACTGCGATACAAATGATTGGGCAACAGTTTTATTCACCGACGATATTAGTGTGGAGCGGAATAATTATTGATGGCAGAACCGACCTCTTCTTTCCACATGGCTTGTTAACGGCTCATTGACAACATTCTTCGACCTATAGTGCATTGATTTGCTGGCGCTGTTGACCAAAATTTCCAACTATTGCACGACATCCACATGTTACACATATTGTAACTATTTGGGCGAGCAACGAAGGAATTGGTGTGTTACCATGGCCATCACAATCCCCGGACCTTAATCTTCTTGAGCATGTATGGGGCATGCTTCAACGTAGAATTACGCCACATGTGGCCAACATTCACACTGGGAGCTCCTGACTCCCGAATGAGATAATATACCTCAAGTCGACATTAATAGAGTCATTTTAACTATGCACGAAAGATGCGAGGCTGTAAACCAACGTGGAGGTCATACCTTGTACTAATCTTTTTATCTTCCATTCTGACATTTTTTTTATTATTTAATTAAAACAGTGATATTCACAAAACATTTGTAGTTGTGGCTTCGTTTGAAATATAAACGCATTTTTTTGTATAATAAACCCTCACGACTACTACACGTTTTTTATTATTTACCTTAGGTACTTCCTTACTGCAAAATAATTGGTTAATAAAAATATCCCTAGACTTTTCCGATGAGTGTATAAAAGATATAACAATTATTTGCTAAATGATGTCCTCTGCTATCCATGGAAGATCGCTGAGCTCGACTTGCTTTTGCAAGACAACACTACGACTGGACTGAAGCGGATTGGAGTAATGTTTGTTCTTGAATGAGTCTAAGTTTTGTCTAAGGCCACCAGACGGCCGCGTAAGAATCTGGAGAAGACGAGGAGAGCGATTTATTTTTGCACAGTGCAATACCGCAGGAAAGGATAAGCTACCAAGGAAGCTGAGTTATGGTTTGGACTGTTATAAGTTCCTAGGCTTATTGTGGATGGAAGTTCTATGACGGGAGAATGATACATAACAACCATTTAAGATGAGCATCTGGTACCTTTTGCTCCATTCATAGGGACCAATTTTATTTTTATGGACGATAACGTACGCCCACACTGTGCTAGGTTCGTCAATGAATATTTAGAAGAAGTCGGGATTGCCCGTATGAATTGACCAATATCCAGTCCCAATCTTAATCTCATCGAACATATATGGAACACACTGGGAAGAGGATTCTAGTACCCCGTCCTAACTACTTGGGTGAGCTTAGTGTAGCGCTTCAAGCAATATGGAACGAATTGGACCAACTTTATGTTCAAAATTTAATTACTACTAGGTATTAATTATCAAATAACATTTTTTCATTTAAGAAATCCTGTCAATTTTTTTTATATTTTAATAATGTCCTATAACTTCTAAATAAATAATTTTATTTTATGTATCTTATTTAAATTTATTATTCCCTCTTTTACACACACACACACACACACACACACACACACACATATATATATATATATATATATATATATATATATATATATATATATATATAATATAAATTACAATTTTCTACTACACCTGTTTTAGTCGAAATTTCAATAATTTCGACGTATTGGCCCGACCGTTCTTCGAAGAGAAAACAACTACATTCCTGGTTAATACCACGCGGAATATTGAATTACATCCCCTTCGAAAACCGTGACGTCGATCGGCCATTTTGCCGATACGGACATCTGTGGTGATTCGCAACTGATAGCGGAAGAGCATAGTACACTGACGCGTTTCGACCTTCTTGGGTCTATTCAAGAGTGCCGTAATGCCTTCCAGTTCAGCGTCTCTAATCCGAACTGAAGATTACGTCCTCCGACAACTTCTCCTTGGCTCATGTAGTTACACAAGCGAGAAGTAGTCAGTTGACGCCATCTTCACTTTCAGTTACAATTAAACCTATCAATAGCAGAGGAAATGAACCTAAAAACACAGAAGGAATTAATATGGGAAATGGATACGAAGCTACAACAAATTAAAGAAGATAGAAACACACATGATTTTAAAACGTTGGAGAGGGAAATAAAAGAAGGCTTTGAGAAGAAGATGATGGAATTAGAAAAAGAAATTGAGAATATGAAGAATAGAAGTCCACAAAGCAATAATAACGTGCAAGCAATCAATCATATCTATAATCATGGGGAAGGCTAACTAAAATTTGATGGGGATATACGGAAAATGCATCCCAATATTTTCATAAGATTTCTCAAAAATAAGTTAAGAGACATAATCAATATAGAGGACTTGAAGGAGACAATAAGGTCTCATTTAAATAATCAAGCATTGCTCTGGTTTACGTGCAATGATGTAAATATCAATAATTTTAAAGATTTTGAAACAACTTTTCTAAAACAATATTGGGGGGAAACAGGGAGAAACTATATTTCGGAAAATTTGACATAAGGAGAAGTAGCAGTATGAGTAGCTACGCCCTATCAATATTCTCTAAAGCTCAAATTTAGAACCGGTGATTTCGGAACAAGAAATCATCATATTCTTGTCTCGACATTTCAATGAAAATATTACAAAAGGTATCGCCATACAAAATATCAATAATTTTCAATCATTATTAGACAATTTGAATAGAGTGCAGAGAACAAACTGTTAACAATAATGGAAGACCTCGCAATACGGACAATCATAGAAACAATAATAATAGATATATGAATTACCCTGAGAGAAGACAACAACCCAATAAAAATTTTCAACGAAGGGAAAGAAGACACTCAGACGGAGGATATAAGCCGAACCAATAACATAAGATGTGCACAAGAACAACTAGAACTAACACACCTTGGTATTCCTTGCCACATACCCACAAAAAATAATCATTGTCAATTTATGATTTAAATGCGTTAAAAATCAGTAGGGAAAATTCAACAAAAATAAGTTACAAATTAACTTCATATACAAAAAATGAACTTACAGTGTTAGGCATAGTTTATTTAAACTATTTACATAAAGGAAAGTTGTGTGCCTTTGAATTTTTGTCAATAACTCTAATTCTAAATCCTTCTCAAAAACTAAATTTAATTCAAAATATTGACTCTATAGATAAATCAACAAATATACAGATTTTGGTCATTATGATTCATTTCTAAAGTCATTTAAAAGTATATTTGAAGGTATAGGATATTTAAAACAAAGTTATCATATAGGATCAATAGAAAATTGTCTGCCTGTTATTAACCCACCACGAAAAGTTCCTCTACCAATCATGTCAAAATTAAAAGATACTCTTATTAAACTAGAAAAAATTGGTATTATACAAAAAGTTGAAGAACCTACATATTGGGTAAATTCACAAATAATAGTTAAAAAAAGATAATAGTTTACGGCCAACTCATTTAAACCGAATTGCCCAACGTGAACAATTCACTTTGCCACCTTTGGCATAAATGGCGTTATCCTGATCGGGTGCAAAATCTTTTAGTACACTTGATGCCAACAGTGGGTTTTGGCAAATACCCCTTGACGAGAAAAGTTCAAAATTGTGTTGTTTTTCGTCTCCTTTTGGCAGGTATTGTTTTTTAAGGTTACCATAAGACACAAACGCTTTAAACATTTTTTTGATTTAGAGGTGGTACAATTATATGTAGATGATATAGTAATATTTGGGGCTTCACAGCAGGAGCGCGATGAAAGACTCCTTAAAGTATTAAACATTGCAAAAGAAAATAAATTTTAACAAATGCAAATGTAAATTTGGTTTATCAGAAATAAAAGTTATGTAACACAAACTGACAGAAAATAGTGTTACACCAGTCGACGAAAAAAATAAATGCCATAAAAAGTATGCAAAATCCAAAAGATAAAGCTGAACTTAGATTTTTAGGGATGATAAACTATGTAGGTCTTTTTTTACCTAACTTAGCTAAACTAAATTCACCTCTTAAAAATATTTTCAAAAAAAATGTTTCATTTGTTTGTGAATAAACTTATACCCAATTTTTTAATGAACTAAAAGAATTATTAATTAAAAAAAATCTGTATTACAGTTTTTTGACATTAAAAAACCCACATCCATATTGGTAGACTCTTACAAAAGTAGATTGGAATCTGTTTTGTTACAGGAAAATTCGCGCATATCGCATATACGTCGCAAACTTACACTCACCCCATTCCAAAGATTGTATATGAGTGATAAGTGAATAAATGTTTAATTGCATTACCCACACCTAAAAAGTGCAACGTAAAAACTCTCAAACGGAACTAAGTGTTAAAAGAGAACCAGCAAATATTTCTTACAAAACCAATTATCTAATAAAACACTAGTTCCTGTTCATGATCATACAGAGCCGGTTTTAGTCCTATGTATTAACTAATTTCGAACAGCCGCAATCACTTCCTGTTTGTGGCCGTTCATCTATCAACAATCTTCAAGGTCCTTCGAGAAGCTACATAAAACTCTCATAATTCAGACGAGGATAAAATCAAGAAAATCAATAATTTCAAGGCCTCCTAAACGAGCAAAATTAATCTACAACCAGTGCGAGTGCGCAGTGAAAACGAACCTTATGGACAAAATAAAGGTATTTATAAAACTGTTTCAAATCTTACAGTGTTAATAATAAAAAACATTGTGTAATTTAGTGTTTTTAAATGAAACTCAAGGTCTCTAGTTAATTCCACAATATAATACAAGTTATTGAAAATTCTAAAAAATTGACAATTGTTTCGATAAATCAATATCAATATATCGAAACAATTGTCAATTTTTTAGAATTTTCAATAACTTGTATTATATTGTGGAATTAACTAGAGACCTTGAGTTTCATTTAAAAACACTAATATGAGCATATTCCACGAAGTAAGGGTCGAGACAGTCAATTTCATTGTGTAATTTGTTTTCCTTCCTATTCATATGTATCCATACAGTGTTGTCAAAATTTAAACTGTAATATTTATTTACGTGTCAAGCTCGGAAATTGATCTTTTACAGGGCGAACATGCAAGTTTCAAGCATGCGAGCCCTGTAAATACACTGTGGCGTGTGGCGTGTACAATATTTTTTGTGCAGCCACTAATAATTTGACAATAATATAGGAACAGAATATTGATATTGCTCAAAATTTATAACAAAACTTAACTCGTTTATTGTTAATCGTATTTATGTTGAATGTGCAGTTATACAAAGTACAATAATTAAACGTTGATGTTCCGGTTAAATTTGGAATTATAATATTTGTGTTATCAATAATATTGGTTCCAGGTTGGTTTTGTTTATTTTTTACGTTAAGAATTTTATATGCATCAAAACGTCAAAAACATTGACAGATGGCTACGGTATTGTCATGGCAACTGTAATATTTAACATACCCTTCGAAAATTCTCTTTGGCTAGATGCTGGTATTTTGTCTTTAATGAACATTTTGATATAAGACTTCGGGAAAGTAGGTACTTTGCCGAGCAGTTCTGTCATTTTACCGAGCAGTTAAGTCAATTTTCTGATCTAGACCGGCAACGACGCACTTTCGGAGTTAAAAAATGATCGGAAAAACGCATTTTCTAAAGTGGCAGCATAAAAATAATTTAACTCATATAAACAGTGTGCGCCAAAATTTAAATTCTGAATTTTCTCTAAACACACACATATGGTGCGTTCTTTTTGACTGAGATCTCAGATCACTTCAGTTAAGGTGATCTGAGATAAAGTGATGTGAGTAAGCACCAAAAAGAACGACATCTCAATTGAAGCGCGCGATCTGTCGATAGATTTAAACTATACGACAGATTCGTATCAGCATCTAATAATGTTAATTAATGTATCCATAATTTGTAACAAAAGAAAAATAGATTATGTGTGTTTATTATTTATATGTCAATGATTAAAACCTTAGATAACCTTGGTTAAAACTACATATAAACCAAGCAAATCAAATATTTCTTCATCCCCTCCACTTTATTTCCGACTCAATTCCAACTGATACCCCCTTACAACACATTCAGCATCGGTGAAGGGGGAGGAAAAATCTCGGCTCACTTAAAGTGAGTAAAACAAAAAGAACGCTCACATTACTGATGTGAGCTGAGATTAACTGAGATCTCAGTCAAAAAGAACGCACCTATAGTGTGAGCTAAAATTTGAATTTTGAAAAAATCTAATTCAGTAAATTGTAAATCGCTTCAGACATTCATATGGAACTCTCTTATAACTAAACTGTTTGTTAGTATACAATATAAATAGCACTTTTGTTTGTATAGTTTATATACATATTCTTTATTTGTGTTCCTGTTGTGTAAGGTAGCATCGAAGAATATGAGGCACATTTTGAAATTTATCAATTTCTCAGTTATTACTAACTAGTTGATCATGCGCATTGAATTTTTATCTACCTACAACCTTATTGTATCATAAGCAGGAAGTATAGGCGATTCTGATTGTGCTAACTAGTATTAATTAAATTGGTTGAATTTTGCGTCACATTCCGATTGGGGTTGGGAATATGACGCTTGAAGGGTTGGGGCTATTGCTTATGGCAATTTGCATATAGTCGGTAAAAAAAATCCGACGAAAAACTCATAAAATAACAATTAAACTACTGTACTGGTTTTAGGGAAAATTACTTGAAATGTGAAGTGGCCACGACGCACTGTTGGAGATGGCAGTCTTTTTTTAATACTCTTCATTTGTATTATTGATTCGTCTTTTGCTTGAGAGAAAATAAACTGTAATTTTCCTCTCTTCATAAAATTAACAGTGACGTCTTGACCTTCGCATTTCGTAACAACACCAACATAGTACAGCGGATTCACCTTTCCCACAAACTCTACGAGAACGTAATCGTCAACATTAACGCTTTCAACCATTTCGAAAAATTCGCTTTCATCGTGAGATGACTCTCCATCCCATTCACCTCCGGATGACGAAGGCAGTTCATCTTCGAAAGCAATTCGTTTCTTGAAAGGCTTGCGAACCAATTTTAACATCGACTTATTCTCTTTCTCTCCTTTTGCTTCCCTTTTGGCTTTTTTGTTGGCGATATTCTCAGCAGTGGTCAGAACTTGAGCTATTGCATTAGAAGTATCTGACGTACTAGGTTTTTCAGGATTCTTGGGTGTTCTTGTCAATTCGTTATTTTCAACTGTAAGATGGAATTGTTGATAGAGAAAATAGAAATACCCCACAGGCTCGAAAGCCTGCTGATCCCGTCGATATTGTTGACGCTTAAGACCAGGCTTTTTGTAAGAGTTGATCAAAATATTTCCGCTCTAATTTTTTCACAGGATTTCCAACTCCCCACTCTATATCTGCGTTTCGGTAGTACGTTTTTAGTGGTTTAAAGAAAGAACGGTCGATGGGTTGCAAGTAATGGGTAGTGTGGCTAGTGAGGCAAAGGAAATGCACGTCGTTTTCGAGCGCTTTTTCTATGATTTCAGGCGAATTGGTGTGCAATCCATGTCCATCAAGCAAGAGTAGACACGGACCTGCTGATTTTCTGGGAATAATGTGATTTTCCTGCCATTTTAAGAAAAGTTGTTCGTATATGTACGCTGATTGTCCTCCCATTACCAGCCCTGCGCCATTAGGTAGGTTATCTGGCCACGCTTGTGGCTTGTTCACACCATTGAAAATAATGTAGGGAGGTAGAAAAATTCCTTCGGCATTGCAACAAGCTACTAGGGGAGGGTGGGGACACATTAGACAGGGGGAGACTCTGGACACAGTCAAATTTCGTGCTCTTTTTATAGGAAACCGACAAACTCTCGTCAGTACGTTCCAGGAACTGCTTGAGTGTGGCACGTGCCTATTTAAGAAATAAAGTTAAGAGTTTCCAGTGATATTTATAGAAAAAGAAATTTTGCGTTTCGGATCTAATATTATCAAGATAATTGGTAAGTAAATTAATAGATGTATAGTGATCAATTTGTTCAATTGCTACACCATCAAGACATGGGGCATTAGTTATTGAGGTTATGTACATATGAAGTGAAAATATAATATACTTGCTTGAAAATATTGGGTTGACTATTTTAAGGTACTAGAGGGATACATTGGACAGTAACTATGGGGACACATTGGACTGTCCAGTATCTCCCCACAGCTTAGTATCATGTTAATTTCTGCCTATATCTGCTGTAAATAAAATTCAGTAATTAAGTATTCTATTATTTTTAGTTGAACAATGCCCAGATCGTACAAAAAAAGTACCTCACGGGAATTCTTACCAGACAAAATGAAACAAGCTGTAATAGATGTAATAGAAAATAATATGTCTTACCGAGAGAGTGCTGAAAGGCATATGGAGTTAAAAAATCTAGTGTCTACAATTACGTCAAAGTCGCATTAGAAAATAAGGGATTGAATAATGTAGAGTTTTCACCAAACTTTAGGAAGTCTCAAATGTTTAGTAGCCAAATGGAAAATGCTCTGGAAGATTACTTATTAAAATGTTCTTCTATGTTTTATGGGCTAACACCAAATGCAACAAGGCGCTTAGCACATGAATATGCATTACAGAATTCAGTAAATATGCCCGATCCATGGAAGAAAAATAAGTTAGCTGACAAAGACTGGTTTTGGGCGTTTCTGAAACGGCATCCCAAACTTTCAGTGAGGAAGCCTGAAGCCACTAGTTTGGCAAGAATGACCAGTTTTAATCCCACCAGCGTAGGCATATTTCAGGAAGAACTGGGTGAAGTCATTGGTCGATATTCATTTGAACCCCGACAACTTTTTAACTTAGACGAGGTAATATTCTGCTGTCTTAAATTAATATTTTAACGAACATATTTTATTTGTTTTTAGACGTGAGTCACAACTGTACAAAAAGTCCCATAAATAGTAGGCAAAAAAGGAGAACATCAAATGGGCCAGGCAACATCTTGTGAAAGAGGAGAACTTGTAACTCAAGTGAGCGTAATTTGTGCTGCAGGATCTGCATTACCACCAATATGGATCTTTCCTAGGAACCGATTTGATTAAAAACGGATGATGCATAGTGTTTCTGATTGCGGAGCCCTCGGATTAGTACATCCAAGTGGTTGGATGACGTCAGAGAATTTTTTAGGGTACTAAAACATGTCGCAAAACATACAAAATGTTCGCCTGACAGTAAAATTCTATTAATTATGGATAATCATGATTCGCATTTATCGCTACCTGCAATAGAATACTGCCGATCTAATGGGATTTTAGTGTTAACGCTGCCACCTCATACCTCAAACAAACTCCAGCCCCTAGACAGAACGGTGTTTGCTCCGTTTAAAACCTTCTTCAATCAAGGCGTAACTTCTTGGTTACTTACGTATCCTGGAAAAACAGCATCGATATACGATCTACCTGTCATTTGCCTACAGGCTTGGGATAGGGCCGCGACACCTACAAACATCAAAGCAGGGTTTAGGTGCACCGGTATCGTGCCATTTGACAAATCTATTTTCAAAGAGGAAGACTTTTTGTCGTGTTATGTGTCAGATAGACCTTCTGAGCCTAGTGAACACTTAGAGAGAATGAAGCATCTACATCAAAATCTAATGATTCAAGCAAAAATTTGGAAGTGAACATGCCAGTAACTTCTGGAAATCCCCTGAAATTATCCGCCCATTCCCAAAAGCCCCACCAAGGAAAAGTATTCGCGCACCAAGAAACAAAGGAAAATGCAGAATAGCAACTGACGCTCCAGAAAAAATAGAACTTGAGGAAAGACATGCTAAGAAGAAACCGAAAAAGGAGAAGATAAAATCTGTAAAACGCAAGATAGGCCAAGATGAGGACACCGATGAAGAGGACAAAATTTCTTTTCATGACAATATATCTGAAGATGAGCTAGTGTTTGATAGCGATGAAGATATTCCAAATTTAAAAGATGTTCCTGAAGGAGACTATCTTATAGTCAAGGTGCACGGAAAAGATAGCATTCGAAATTACGCGGCCAAAGTTCTTAGCAAGTTTCATAATGGCTATGAGGTAAATTTCTTAAAACGCCATGTGATCTCTATATGAGAACGATCAAGCATTTGTGCCATTTGCGGATGTTCTATTTAAGCTTCCTCGTCCTATTATCGAAACAAGAGAAAGATTTAAGGATTTGCTGTATTTCAACTTCGATTTTAGTGCATTTGGTTTACATTAATCGAGTTTTCATGTTCCTTTAAGTTGCATGTTTTCCATTTTTTGTATTAAAATTCTAAAATAAATCACATTTTCTTAGTTCTGATGATTTTTGATTCAATATAAAAATATAAACCTTGTCCAATGTCTCCTTTCGGACGGGGACAGTTTGGACAACCGTAAAGGTTATTATTAATTGAGTTTTTGAGAAAATCATACACATTAAGATTAATGTAAAATTGTTTTTTCCTTGCCGAAAGTCGCCGCCAACAACCGTATATATCAGATTTTCAAAAATTACTTACGCCAAGATAAGAAATGAACTAATGTAAAAATTGTCCAAAGTGTCCCCACCCTCCCCTACTGTTTGGTTTCCCGTTACTCTGCTGACTGTCGAAATTGAACGGATTTGCTTCCTTTCGTAGCTATAATGTGTTGTGGGTTGTTTAATTGGAGACCCGATTCGTCTACGTTGTAAATATTAGCAGGTTTATTGAATAAGTTGAATTCTGCGAGAGTACTTTCAAAAAGGGCAAAATAATCTGCAACCTCCTGTTTATTCATTCCTTCTGCTCGGCACTTGGACACCCCTTGGGCTTTCCTTATCGAAAAAGTAGGGTTCCGATTAAGACAAGCTTGAAGCCACCCCTTGCCTTCAGTACGATTTTTTTTACAGAAATGTGTGAATGGGAGTTTGCCCATTCTTTGTGCCAAATTATGCAGTCTTTCCACGTGTATAACGATTTTTTTCTCTTCATCTCAGTCAAGGACTGGTGGTTGTCCTAACTTTCCCTTGACGAGATTATTTGATTTTAAACGATGGCGTAGAATTTTTTCAGGTATTCTATTCGCTTTTGCTGCTCATCTAATGGATGATCCATCAGCAACCGCTTGGGCAGCAGCAAGAGGATTTTCCTCCGACCAAGTCCCTCTCAGCCCCTTCGCTTTGTAGTTTGGCATTTCTGAAAAAGTAAAAAAAAAATACTTGGGTTTCTAAGAGACTGGGATATGACGCGCGTCATATCACTGGATCACAATGTGCATCATATCACTAGCTAGCCACCATTTTATTTATAAAATAATTAAATCATAACAAAGACCCACATGACTAAATTAACTATACCAGGTGCGCCTCTAGTGTGACAAAGTTCGATATATCCGTTATAATAGAAGATATGGAATAAAGTTATATACGAAAATTGTAGACATCTGAAAACTTGACATTACAAAATTATTTTCATTTGTACTGGGTGTTCCCTATCACCAGGGTGAAACAAACATACCTTATTTTGAATAAGACACCCTATATATTATTTCAGATTCAGATTGGGCTTACCTCCCCTATACTTACAATGTAGAGTTTCATATAAGTACGTGAAAATCATTGTGAGTTCAACGCCTTGTATGGTTCAAACGAAACAATTTCACATCGATATTTTGCAGACATTTTGATATTGTGTATAGTTCTGTAAATATATTAATAGTGCCCGACTTCGATTTTTATTTTATAAATAATTTAACAACATATAGAGGATGTCATTTCCACGTGTAGAACTTGTTTAACTTATTGGGGGCCCTGCATCCAGCTTGACAAAACGTATGCATCTAAAGTTTTGGGAATTTTTACATACATGAATTACAGCTTTATGATGAGCCCCAACAATTTACCACTGCTCACAATTATTGGTTGCTAACCAACCTTTATGCGTCAAAACACATTAGTTTCAAATTTCTCAAAAACATGTCAAATAAATTGGAAATTCGAAAAAGTGTCTACAAACTTGTTGGACGGCTAACGAAAATATCTCCAAAACAACGATCTATCGGACAATAGCTGAATGTGAACAAGGAATACCTTGTTTAACCTTACCAAAAAGTGGACGACCCAAGGTTCTAAGGGAAATTCGTGAAAATAGAATGGTTGATAGCGCAACACATAAAGTGGGTACTTCTCATCGACAACTAGCGAGGAGATTTCATGTATCAAGTGCCACTATACAAAGAACACTTAAAAGAAGAAACTTAAAATATCGCAAAAGACGGAAATCTCAGACTTGGCATCATGTCATTATGCTCGAATCACCAGAGATTGGTTAGGAGCACCTAACATACATTTTGTGCCTAAGGAAGATAATCCTCCAAACATACCTCAAGCTCGCCCAATTGAAGCTTTTTGGTCATTACTGAGCAGGAAGGTCTATGACAAAGGTTGAGAAGCCGCAGTCGAACAAATTTTTTTAAAAATTCGAGATGTAGATATAGCATCCGACAAGTTCGAACAAAGCTTCGCCAAATTGAAGACAATGGACCTTTGGCAGTTCGTTAAATGAGGTTATTTTTTTCTAATTATTATTACAATGTTACAAGTTGTTCACTTAAATATATTTTTCAAAGTTGTTTTTTCGGCATTTAATTTTGTCCCAAAACTTTAGATGCATGCGTTAGAACCTAAATTAAAAATACAGAGGTTTACAACCGCAAAAAATTAAAAAAAAAACCCATTTTGATTATGAATGTGACGATGAACCGACCCACAACGAAACTATAAAGTTCAAAGTTGATTGTTTTTTTAATGCTCTAGATGTAATCATAACATCAGTGGATGAGAGATACCAAGTACCTCCTTCTTACTCTAATAATTTCGCGTTTTTATGGAATATTGATGAAATTATTAAATGACAAAACTCGTAATAACAGCCGTGGAACTTGTTAAAGAATCGCAATATTTACAAAATAATGATGAAAAAGTTATTACGTCTCCAGAAAAAACTTTAAAATAATAACAATTAACAACTTAGTGGATTCTTATCCTAATACGAGCATAATACTTCGTATTTTATTAACAATGCCTGTTTCGGTTGCTACCACAGAACGATCTTTTTCAATCAATATAATAAAAAATTATTTAAGGTCGACCATGGGGCAAAACCGACTAAGTAATCTTGCTACCATTCCAACAGAATCGGACGAGCTAAAAGATTTAGACACCGAAGACACCAAATATTAAAGCACAAACAGCTCAATTCACTTAGCTAAAATATTAATAACCTAATACCTGGATATTAACCTTTAAAAGGTGACATGTTGTATTATTAAAGTAATACACTGTTTTGTTTTTATTTGTCGATCAGTTTCGTCCTGTGATATATAAATGAGTATTTTTAATGTTTTACATTTTTTATTTCTTGTGATTTTGTATCATATATTACATTTGAAACTAAAATGTTGAGTTGTAATACTGTTAGAATATATTTTTGTTTTCTATTAGTTTATAATTATGTTATGCTCCTCAATGAGAAAATACTTGTAAAATATAAAAATAAAAATACTTTTTAAAATTATTTTTCAATAATGGATAATAATACCTTAACTATCCTAACCCGTATCTGTACTCACATATGAACGTAATAAGAATTTAGCATCAGTATGATTTGTAAACATATTCTCTGGTCTGTGGACTCATAAAATATAAGGCATAACATGATAATTGTATTAAATCAAGTATTGTTAAACATTTTTCTAAAACTCATTGAAAATGTTTAAAGGTGACTTCTACCAAGGCTAATTTTTATATTATTATCCAATTTGTGATTCTTGTTAAGCCATCCCATATTGGATATAAATAAAACAAATAAGGTTAATCACTTATGCACTTATTTGTTGTAAATGCCTGCGAAATGTTCAGTGCCAAGTTGTAGTAGTAATTATGCTTCCAACAGTGAAGACTATTTTGCAGTATTTAAGTTTCCACAAAATTATGAGCTGAAGAACAAATGATTGAGAAGTATTCCACGTGCAAACTAGGAACCAAGTCAAAGTGTGTATATTAAACATTTCACCAAAGACCAAATTTCATTCACTGATGTGTACAAGGATAAAGATGGTGATCTGAAGACATTTACAAGGAAAAGGAAAGTATGTGATACCACAAATAATTTCCTGGTCTCCCATTAACTATTTTTCATCTGAATTTAGTAAGCAAATTACTACATTAGTTTATAATATACTTGAAATTTTAATATCTGAACAGTTTGCATCTAAATTTTTGAGGTGTAAAGCTGAAAAATTCATTTTACTTACATTAGCAAACGAGTATGTTAACAAAAATAAAGATAAATTTCACTTTCGGGATTTGTGTTCATGTAAACAACCTCCAACCAATTTTCTTCTGGAAAAGATGTTATCTATTTTAGCAAATATGTTTTTTAAATAACCATTCAAAAACAATTCAAGATAAATTACAAGCTAGTAAGATAAATAATAATGAAACAAAATGTCAAAACAAATTCTTAAATTACCTACAATAGTTCTACCCAGTTTGAAGATTCTAACTTTTTATATTAATTTTTAATAATTCTGTTGTACCTATATTATTGTATGTAGTTCAGTTATATTAATAAAGGTATAAGAAATAAAATAAAATAATTATTTTAAGTTGGTGTCTGATCAGCTATAGGGGAAGGTGGAGGCTGATTTTCTTCATATTTTATATTCTTATCAATAAATTATCTTTTGAAGTTTTATTTTATTTAGTTTACCCATAAATATATCGATTTTTATTCGTTCAAAATGTTTGATAGCTTGATTTTTTCATATTTCTCACCATTGTAGTAGGCCTCATCGGGACACTATTTGACAGGTGCGCCACATCTAGAATTCCGGCCTTGTGTTTAGTCTTGGTCGATATATCGGTAACCACGATATTTCACCGGTGATCGGTGATTCAGTTTCAACCGAATACTGCAATATCTGCATCATCGATCATCGACTCTAGCATTGGAAGACCGCACCGATCGAAAATCGATATAAAATAGCATTATTTACAAATATTAGGTGAAAGAAAAACGGTGATTTAAGCCGATATGATATAACGGCCCTATTATGTATCGCAAAGTTGCTACTGAGCAAGTGGTTTAGAACAAGGTCAGTAGTTAGGTTGCCACCTGTCTTCAATTGGTATTCTGTAGAGGCAACCAGTGGTTACGAAAGTTAATTTATTGTTGTTTCTGAGCAACCACAATACTTGTGGTTGTAAACGTTAGCAACTGTCATAGAAAGGTAGAAGTGTGGTGGTAGAAAGATCCGTACGTCGATTATGAACATTTTGACAGATCATGAAATTAATGAAATACACAATGAGTATGTATAAAAATATACTAAAAATTGTAAATATAGTATATAATGTTATATTTCTTTCCACAAGCTCCTATAAGTCTCAATTCCATATCTGTTAGCTCTGGAAGCCCTCCTGGTCCTACTGCAGTTTTGGTTTGCGAAATGGAAATGTCTCTTGCTTTTTTGTTTTTTTTTATTTCCATTCTATGAACAACTATAAAAGAAAATTATTTTTAATGTGACTACCCATAAATATATTAATGATACAAACATGCCGCCCGACCTGATACGGATAAGGGCAAATGTGCCGCTTTTTTGTGAATTATTTTGTTCCTTTTCCAGAGAAATATTAAAATAAATTTGGTGAACGCCATGAGATAAAATAAATGTTTTTTTTGTTAATCTCTGCTTTTTGTGCTGTATATAAAGGGAGCCTGTATTTTTCAAGAATTTTAGTGACTTTAGGTAATGGCCAGAAATTGTAAACGTTATTAGGAGAATTGTATTCTTTGTTTGTAAACCATTTCAAGAAATCCACTATCTTGTTACAATATGAATGAATTGATAATTAAATGGCATGTCTGGAACTAATATGTCATTTTAACAAAACAATAGGATAAGGCAAAAAAGAAGTTAGTTTTCGTGGTCATCCTGTGCGATTTTATTAAAAAATATGACTTGTCTGTCTATTTAAATAAAAAGTTATAAAATCCTTTAACCAAGTTATTGGAGAGATAAAAAATCCACAGTAAAGTATTTTTCTTTTATTATCAGTTTAGAACATGTCTAAAAAAGCGAAATCCAGTGAAATCTGGAATTTTTTTACACCTGTTGAGGGTGAAAATTATTATGCAACATGTAATATGTGCAAGAAAAATTTTTTCTTTCTAAAAGTAATGAATAAACCCTAAAAATTGATATGTTTTACAGATAATATGGCAACACGTTCATTTGAAATTCTCAATTTAGAATGAAATAATATCAAACTAAATTTTTATGTTACACCTTTTATATTAATCTTTTTTTTTGTTAATCTCTGCTTTTTGTGCTGTATATAAAGGGAGCCTGTATTTTTCAAGAATTTTAGTGACTTTAGGTAATGGCCAGAAATTGTAAACGTTATTAGGAGAATTGTAAATTGTATTCTTAGTTTGTAAACCATTTCAAGAAATCCACTATCTTGTTACAATATGAATGAATTGATAATTAAATGGCATGTCTGGAACTAATATGTCATTTTAACAAAACAATAGGATAAGGGGCAAAAAAGAAGTTAGTTTTCGGGGTCATCCTGTGCGATTTTATTAAAAAATATGACTTGTCTGTATATTTAAATAAAAAGTTATAAAATCCTTTAACCAAGTTATTGGAGAGATAAAAAATCCACAGTAAAGTATTTTTCTTTTATTATCAGTTTAGAACATGTCTAAAAAAGCGAAATCCAGTGAAATCTGGAATTTTTTTACACCTGTTGAGGGTGAGAATTATTATGCAACATGTAATATGTGCAAGAAGAAATTTTTCTTTCTAAAAGTAATGAATAAACCCTAAAAATTGATATGTTTTACAGATAATATGGCAACACGTTCATTTGAAATTCTCAATTTAGAATGAAATAATATCAAACTAAATTTTTATGTTACACCTTTTATATTAATCTTTCTTCGAGTTTAGAGTCGATCTCGATTTCGTATTATTGCTAATTGTCAATCAGTTTAATATTTATTGTTTTCAAATAACCCGATAAGAGGTGCATAAATAATATATTCGTACGCGTCGCTAGTTACCGAGCTCTGGTCTTATATTTTGATTTGTCTGCTATTCATGCTCAGTCACTGCGGTGATTAAAATCACGGTGATTGAGAAATCACTGTCGCCTCTTAACTGGTTACCGGAAAATCACCGTATTTCCCAACACTATTTGTGTTAGAGGTGGTCATGATTATATTTCGGCCTCGTTTCATAAAGAACACTATGTAGTACCTTCGGCTTAGTCCGAACCGATCACTATTGTAAAGGTGAAAAGTAAACAAACCCTCCGTTCTGACCCGTCACACATACTGTTACTTCATTATTCAGTCTTCGTTTTAGTCCGAACCGATTAGCACGTTTCGTGTCAAATTCCCAATTTGTTACGCTTGGTTTTATTTCCGATTAACAGTGCAAGTTGATTGTTGATAATGGCGAAGTCTTCAAGGAAAAGACATAAAAGTCGTAGTGAATCTGCGTCTTATAACGAGATTAGTGCAATATTAGAAAGAATAGAATATCGATTAGGTGAGGTCGAAAAATATTAGAGAAAATCTAAAAAGAGACGCCATTATAATCGTTCAAGGTCAATCTCCACCGATTCAGATTAATCGAATTCAACTTATCGCAGTCAAAGCGAGAGTGGAGACATATCATCCGATGCTGGAAATAGGAAAAGGTGACAAGGACAGGCTTGACCAGATAGTCAGTTTGATAGAAAGTATGATCGACAAAAAGCTGAGGAAGATCAGATGCTGGAATTGTGGCGAGCTAGGGGAAGTACGCAGTTCATGTAAGCGCCCGAGAACCCCAGTTACAGGAAAACTAAAACGGGTCGACTACGAGGGGGCAGCCCCTACCCATGATCGTTTCAAAGACCCTCACATACTAATAGCTTCTCTCTGATGTCGCTACGGTAGTATGTATGTAGATGGCGAAGTGAATGGCAAGAGATATACTCTGCTGGTAGACACTGGAACAACTAGAACCATTATACGACTCGAGCTAATAAACTCCAAGAAGGAGCTTTTACCAACGAGACTGCGACTGCAGAACGCCACAGGTGGGAGTGCCAAGTTCACGGGGAGATACAAATTCAATTGGGAATTGACGTAGAAAAGTTCACCCATACGGTAATTGTAGCTGACATCGAAGAAGGCGTGATTCTGGGAATGGACATAACGAATCTACATGGTTTCCAATTGGACTTTAGAAATAGGACAATTAAAGTGTGTTCCGAGGAGGTATTCTTTTATCCATATGAAGGCAACACAGTGCTGGCAGCTGTACATTAAGATACATTTCTACCTGCACGAAGCGAAATCATGATAGTAGCGCGGCTACAGGGAATCATGGAGGAAGGTACACCGGTTATTATGGAGCCAAGGAACCACGACGAAGAGGTTGGCAAATGAGTAATAATTGGAAAAGGATTGGTTACGTCGGCGAAGGAGATCCCAGTACGTGTGATAAACGTGAACGATTACCCAATTACAATGAAGAAAGAAGCCAGGATTGAATTCTGCGTACCATTGATGTCTATAGCTCGCCAATTCCAGATTCGAACAAATATTATCAGTAGTTGATCAATCCTTAAATCAAGCTGAGAAAAGGAACATGAGAGGATTTCTCTTGCAGTATCGAGACCTATTTGTACCAAAAGGAGGGAAGACTGGTAGAATATCAGCCGTCAAACACAAAATCGATACTGGCAATGCCAAGCCAATTAGCCAATCAGCGCGAAGACTACCACGACCGAAGAGAGAGGAAGCTGAAATAATAATTCGAGAGATGACAGAAGAAAAAGTAATAGAATCATCTACTAGTCTATGGGTGTCTACAGTAGTGCTCGCCAAGAAAAAGGATGGAACTACGAGACTATGCGTAGACTAACGCCAGCTAAACAACATGATGAAGAAAGACCGCTATCCTCTGCCTCGAATCGACGATACGCTAGATACTTTGGCCGGCAGCAAACTGGGACCTGAAGTCTGGTTATTGGCAAGTAGAAATGGATACAGAAGACAAAGAGAAGACTGCTTTTACCACCGGATCTGGATTATGGCAATTCAACGTCATGCCATTCGGGCTCTGTAATGCGCCCGCGACATTTGAAAGATTCATGGAAAATTTCTTGACAAGGTTATCTTGAAATACATGTCTAGTCTATTTGGATGACATCGTAGTACTGGGGAAAACATTTGACGAACACCCGAAGAATTTGGAAGATGTATTCAAACGACTCCAAGCAGCCCAGCTCATTTTAAACCCGAAGAAATGTCAGCTATTCTAAAACCGAGTCAATTATCTAGGTCATATAGTGAGCAATGAAGGAGTGGCGGTATCTCCAGAGAAAATTGCTTCCATTCAGCAGTGGCCGCAACCAACCTACAAACATCAAATTGGAAGTTTCCTTGGACTTTGTACATACTATAGAAGATTTATAAGGAAGTTTGGAGATATTACCAAGCCACAACTCGAGACTTACAGAAGAAACAAGAGGTTTCCTTTGAGACGAAGACTGTCAAACGGCATTTGAAACTTTGAAGAGGCATTTAACCACGGCGCCGATATCCATAGGATATCCATTACCGGACGGAGACTTTATTCTTGACACTGCTTGAGTGCTGCGATATTTCAGTAAAATCCTATACAAACCAGAATGAAACTAATGCGCCACAGGAAGAGAACTTTTGGCGGTAGTGAAGTCCGTGGAACACTTTTACCAGTATCTCTATGGAACGAAGTTCTTAATCCGGACTGATTACGTAGCACTCAAATGGTTAATGCAGCTCAAGAATCCCGAGAGCCAGATCGCTAGATAGATTGAACGACTTCAAGAGTACGATTTCAACATCGAGCTGGTGTGAGTCACCGAAATGCCGACTCCATGTCCAGACGGCCATGCCCAACAGACTGTTTCCACTGCAACAAGGCGGAATTTAGGGAAGTTGTAGTTTTAAGAACTACAGTAGTCAACGAAGAATGGTCACCCACCAGGATCAGAGAAGATCAGGAGAAGGATCCTCACCTAAAGAAGAATCGGCAATGGAAGGAGGAAAATCGGTGACCTACCTGGCAAGAAGTTTCAAGATTGTCACCCACACTCAAAGCATATAGTGCTCAGTGGGACTCTCTTGTCCTGGAAGACGGACTGTTGAAAAGAGTCCTTGAAAACGATGATGGCTCGGAGATGAGAAGACTGATACTTATTCCGAGAACGAAAGTAGCAGAGGTACTGAGAAAGTTACACGACAGTCCATCGGGGGGTCATCTGGGAGTAAAGAAAAACCTTCAGCGAGTCCGTGAAAGGTTTTATTGGATGAACAGCTCCGACGATGTGAAGGACTGGTGTAAGAAATATACGACTTGCGCTACGAGTAATGTGTGTGCATCGTCATTTTTGTCACCGCTAGATGTGTGATTTCAGATTCAGATTAACACAAGTCAATGATATATTTGAGAAAACAAAAATCTCGCCCGTTTTTGACAGAACGACTCGCCCCATTAAACATAGGTCTGTGGCAACACTGCATATAAGGTGGGTCCTCATGTGCGGACCATAAGTATAGCGCACTGGCGTTCGATAATGTGGTTGGTTGAAATGATCACGTGATCTATCAAAGTGCGCTGTCACTAATCCGCGCGGATTATGCCAACATTCCGCTAAAAAAGTAGAATTTGTCTGTAGTTTTCGGCATAATGACAGTAGTGAGCACGTGCCAACGTTTATAGAGAGAAGGTTGTCTGGTAACTGTGAGCCAATGAGAGGCGAGCAGAAAAAGCGCGGGAGTGACGTCAGCCTGGGTGCCACATTTGAATCTTATTATTGGGACGAGTATTCGCTCGTTAAAATACCACTTGTAACTAGAACACTGAAATAATATAAAACTACTTCTGATAGGTTTTGGTTTTAAAAAACAATATATTCTCAAACACATATTTTTTGCAACATTTGTTAACTTCAGTATATATATTCAAATGAAAAAAACTCAAATATACTATGTACTCGTACATATTAATAACCCAATCTTTATCTCTATTTGTGTTGCTTTATATGTTTTCTTTTCGTTTTCAGAGAATAAAACGTATTAGATTTTATTTGTTTTGTAACATATTATTACAAATACAGTTCTTTATTATTAAAAACTATAAAAATACATATATGTGTTATCTGATGTAAGAAATAAAACCAATAATTTGCACCACAACACTTTATTTACCGAAAATACAATCAATATTATTAATATACAAAAATAGCGACTTGCTTATAACAAAACCGTTGAGAGAATGTCCCACAAAATATCTAAATATCTTACGTCTAGGCGAAAACTTCAACATGTTTATGTTTATCTTAACAGAAATTTTTATGAAATTAATATTATTTAGGTCCTAAAGAAATAACTCTTTTATGACACTTAAACAGTATCCACACTGATGGTGCATGAGTGACATCATCGCTGCAACGAATACTAGATAAAACAAATAATATACAATATTAGTTGTCTACTTACTACTTTTAATGTAAGAAACCAATATTATTCTAACATATGTAACAAAAATAGTACAAAACATAGGCAAGCATTTCTTCTCTTTCTTTCATAACTTAAGCTGGATACTTTAAAAGTTACTTATATTTGGTATTGAAAGAAACTAATTTTACCTTAAAAACCTATATACAAAAAAGTTTATTAATATTAAAAGGTAATTTCTTTTGTGTGTACTCTATAATACACAAAATACAAAAAGACCAACAATAAATACTAATAAAGGAACAACAACACGATATAACAGTATATTAAAGTATAAGTGGATAAAGAGGTCTTTCAAACACGCGCGATTTTTCGAGCACGACGGCGCAGCTGGAGTGCTCGAAATAGAGCAAGTGTTTGAAATACCAGTTATCCACGAATACTTTACGCTATTTTTTTTATTGGTGCACTTAGAAATCATAAAATATTATTATTATATTACTACAACAATATGGAAGTCCGTCCTCGATGCCCAGCCAAGTTCCGTGAAAGTCCATCCTAAATTGTATTTATTTTCATTTGGCGTTACGAGGTACTGCTCTCATATCAATAATCAAAAAGTTTATTTATATTTAAAAGGATACAATGAATATATAAATACATTTTGCAGAAAAAACCAAATAAGACATTGGTTCACAATGAAAATATACAATTTAAAAACTAATAAAAATAGTTGTCATTGATACTTACGTTTCTCGAGTTGTTGTTGTTACCATAGGGACTTTAAAAAACGCGCGTGTTTGAAAGTTCGATTTAAACACGCTGAGGCGTGTTTTAAATAGGTAATATGAGGCATCAATAAAAAAAACAATAATATGCACTCCTACTTCTATAAATTCATACGGCCTTGTCAAAGCTGGCACCCACAGTGACGTAACGATCCCCTCTTGCGTCTGCCCCTCCGAGTAGTTATCAGGCAACCTTCTCTCTTCTATAAACGTTGAGCACGTGCTAGAGAAAGACAATAGAAACGTAAAGCAATTTTTAAAATACATCACTTATCCTTATCCGTATACGTAACGTAACGGAGATACGTGACTGATCAAAAAAGGTATAAAGCAAATGCGTTCGTAACGTAACCATTTCTTGGGTTTTAATTTTTAACCTAAAAAATATTCCATCTGCTTGGATCTTCGTAGGGATTGTGCCCCGATATCTCCCTCAGCAAAATAATGTCCTCATTGCCACTGTAAAAAAGTCTTTTTCGTTTTATATCCATTATTGTATATCAAATAAGTAGTTTGTTATGTTCTTTAAAAATAATAGAGGTATTCAAGCGAGACATTGGTAAATACCATGGTCATATCCCTGGTTGTCCTTGGTCATAGCCCTTTGACGTATGTTGTTTAATACCATTGGGGTGCGCGTGAATAGAAGCGGTCATTCTCATAGATAAACCAAACAAATTTTACTTTCTCTATGGTCATTCGTTTGTTGTTAATTTCTAATTCCTAAACACATATAGGTACAATACATTTTTCTTTCTTAAAAATTAGGTATTAAAGAACATATTTGTACCCACCGTTTAATAACAGAGAAGCTGTTTCCATGTCGTCGACAATAATTTCTACGGCCTTGCCTTCATAATTTAAAGAAAATTTGAATCATGTTCGATCCATTGTTGAATGAAGTTACTGATCAACATAACCAAAAACCAAAACAAACCAATGTCACTCAGAAGGTGGGGGTTATAAAACAGCTTTCGACCTGCGTAAATACCGCGGTCAGTGAAACGTCAAGTGGTGACGTCTAAGGGCTATACAATGACGTCAAAACTAGATGACCAACTATAACCGAAGGCGCTTGAACGAGGATGGTATTTACCAACTTCTATTGGTATTTTGCGGTCATTCGCTTGAATACATCTAATGTTATGATTTATGAGCATACAACATCACTTTTGTCGTTTGGCCATTGAAAAACGCGAACATAGAACATGAGAATGCAATACGGTACGTGTGACGGATTGATACGGTTCACGTAACGAAACCCACGTATCGCTTCTGCACATGCGCATTGCGATACGGATAAGTGGTGATTTTTAAAACTGCTTTTTGTCCCTATTGTTGACCACGTTGAGGAAATGAGGCATTTTGCTTTTCAGGTTATAATGGTCACGGTTTGTTTGCAGTTTGATTTTTTTTTCACAGTATTGAAGCTTTGTTCTCATGTAAATATTTCTATTGCCCAAAATCTCTTTTTTCTACTAATTACTGTTATTTTTTTGCAATTGATGAATTAAATGTAACTTTACCAGATACTGCTTGATGGCAGGCCTTCACCACGAAGGACATTTCGATAATTTGATTGTCAAATTAAGTAGGTACATATCGCTTTCAAAATATAAGTATTCAACTGAAGACACAATGAAAAATACAATATTAATCAACTTTTAATGAAGGCTTCACCTACGGTATATTTTTAAACAAACTGTATTGCACTGTCAAATTGAGTGCGCTTCAAATCCGCCAATGAGGCCCACCTTTACGCCAAATGAGGCACGCTTTTTTATTCACCGGTAGATCCACCAACTACGTTTTTATACTCATTGGTGGATTTCAGATTGAAGAACTGACGCGTTCATTTATTACTGTTGCATCAACGCATCAACCAAAATTGCAAACAATTCCACCGCTGTTTCGAGGTGGTGGATAAATTTTGTTATTTTGAAAATGACAGCTTAACCCCAAAAAAGTAAAAATAGAAATCAATTTAGAATGTGATAATAAAGTATTGACTGCACTATTAACAGCATCAGAAATTGAAAGTGGTATGTATATTCTTGCAAATCATGAATTATTAAATTTTACAACAAATATTCTTTCAGATGTTAATAAGTTGGAGCAAATGAAGTCATTATTGACTCCAGTGATGGTCCATCTGATGAGTATGAGACACCTGGTACTAGTACTGCAGGAAAACATATGCAGTTCAAGTGGAGTGACAATTCCACAAAGTTATTGTTGAACTGTCGATTAGGGCAAGAGGCCAAATTCAACATACCTTCATGTAAAAAATCGAAATTATGGAATCAAATTGCAGCCGAAATGAAAAAAGTTGGCAACTACAACGTATCTGGTAATGATTGTAATAATAAATATAGAAATTTATTAACTACTTACAGACACAACAAAGACAAAAGACTGAAACTGACTGGAGAGTCAAAAATTACTTGGGAATATTTCAATGTATTTGATGAAACTTTAGGAACAAAACGGTCTAGTGCTCCTAGTCCATCCCTCCTATGTACTGCATTGGAAAATAACTCTCAGAATACTGCAGAAAACCTGCAAGACTGGCAAGTACTTGCAAAAACGAATAAGAGGAACAGAATAAAAGAAAATACAATGAGTATTAATGAACATTTTTTTCAAAAAGCGCAGAAATCAGAAGTCATATGGGAAGAAAAAAAAAATAAATTAAACAAAAATAAATAGATGCTATGAACAATCTTGCTGATGCGATACGAGCATCTTGTTCAAAACCAAGAAAGAGACATCGCAGCTCTGATTCTGATTCCCCATGAGGGTATACTAAAGTTCATCTACAGTTCCTACCTGGCTGTGCTATTTTTACTGCAATATAAGTTTTTTTTACATATTTTTAAATGAGTTATTGTTTTTGTTATGGAGTTTTTATATTTTTTTCAATAATATTGAAATAAATGTTGGTGTGAGAAATAAATGTTTGATTTCTTGACATGCTTTTAATGCTGTTAGATTTTTTTTATATTTCATCCCGTAATGAGTTCATACGTTGTAAGGAACAGTTCACTTGGATAAATATCTAACAAATGTTGCTTGTGGCTAACAGAATTTGAGGGTGGTCAACATAAAAACGTAATTTTATTTTAAATTTAATGATAAGTAGCGTGATAATAATCAACACAATTTTAATATGCTACGTCAGAGCATTCATAATTTCAGTTCTCTTCTGTTTTGCTACTGCTGTAGGAGGAGCATGTGCCACATTGAAATCGTTAACATTTTCAATTTCCTCTAACACAAGTCCCGTAGGTATATTACTTCATAACAACATATTACGTAGAACACAAGCTGCAACAGTAATGAATTTAAAGTTTTGGTAATTGCCCAAATCTAAATATTTCAGGCGTCTAAAAACTCCTTTGAGCCTACCAAAGGCATTTTCAATAACAACTCTGGAGCTGCTAAGAGTTTTATTAAAATGTTTCTGACGCCTCGTCAAATGTCCATTATCCTCGAAGGATACCATCAAGAATGTATTTAATGGATAGGCTGAATCACCCAATAAATGATATTCTTTGGGAATAAAACCTGTAGATAATTTTTGGAATATTGGAGAATTTGAAAAAACTCTGGCATCATGTGCTGAGCCCGGCCATCCACAATAAATATCTATGAATTCCAATCTGCTGTTACATATGCCTTGGATGATCATTGATTCTATTATAAAATGAGTTGTCAGTTCTATTTCCTTTTATAGAAATGTGGGTACCATCAATACACCCAATTACATTGGGAAATTCATTTGGCCTTAAATTACTGAAATCTTTTACACATTTGTCCATGTCTTCTCTTGTGTTTGGCCAAACAATATAAGCTATTCTGAGATCACAAATTTTAATGCGTGTTTGGATAAAAACTTGGTGACAATGTCCCTTGCTCAATCCAAAACGATCTGATATGCCACGAAATGACTCTTGGTTGGCCAGTACCCATAATGTAACCAATACAGAATCCAGTGGTCTTATTGGTGGCCTTCCAGGGAGGGTGATTCTTTGCTCAATATTCAGCTCCCGACACAAGTTCTAGAAAATATAAATTCAATTATCGTAATTTTTTGTTACACAGCAACAAAGTTACCTCAACAGCAGCCCTATTCAATCTGAAATCTACATCATCATAATTCAATGCAATGTTATGTACATAGTTCAGAATTTTTAACCTATCTCGTTTATTCCCCGAAATAAACATTATTTCATCCTCGGAACTATCAGATGAACTGCTACTCCGAGATCTGGATGCTAAAGTAGCTACTATACTTTTCAAAGTATTTTGATCCATTTCTTCATTTTTTGCTAATGACAACAATCAATTTTGAATTCGAAAATCGATTGTCAGTTGTCATATATAATGATGTAAACAACAACTGCGTTTTTTTATGTGCCATTGGTGACTCCAACATGTCGGTGCAACGGATACTGACGTCAGTCCATCAATGGGGAATATATGGTGTAATAAAAAACGTGCCTATGACTCACTATGCGATGACGTCTTCTCAGCGATATGGAACTGCGTCTCCTTAACATGTCATTTTATCTATTTCTTGTTTGTGTACGAATTTTGACGTTTGTATTTGACACAAATAATATATACTGTATTTGAATAGATTTGAAATGAAATACAACTCTTATATTTTCAGAAATGAAATCGTTAATAATATTATTTAGTTTTTTAGGATTTATATATTTATCAAATGCAGACATTCCTTCTTTACCAGATTGTTCTGAAATAGAATTAGGGTAAGTGTTCCACATCTAACTTATGATGTGTATCATTTTCTAAAATGTAAATTATTTGATCTTAATAGTATGTTTCTAGTTTGTTGATAATTAGTACTTTAGATGGAAAAATATCGGCATTAAATTCCAATGGATCTTTAGTATGGGAATTAGACACAGGACCAGGTCCCTTACTGTTATCAAACATACATAACCTAGAAGTAAGAATATTAAGCAATTATAATAATATTCAAAACATAACATGATAATTAACATTTTATAATTGCTCACATCATTAAATTACATTTTCCGTCGACCGTTCATTTATGGCGTATTTTAACGCTCTCAAAATCGTTCATTAATGACCCCTATTAATGAACGATTTTCTATTAATCAACGATTTTATTATATGCAACCCAGATACAACAAAAAATGTAGGCACCTGTTTACCTTGATATTTCTTTCAATTAATTTCGAATGTACTGGTTCGATTGAGCAAATTTTATATTTCTCATGTGATAAAACATTCTACATTGTAATGTAACTTTTTATTTCAATTCAATTGACATATATAATGACAACTCATTTTGACATACAAATCAACAATCAAGAAGACTTGAATTGTTAAAATGCTATACAGCAGATAATTATTTATCAACTCCTTTCTTTAATTTTAGTAATTGCGTAAATTCTATTATTAATGTTTACAATAATATAACTACCACTAAAGAAAATTGAACTAATTTTGAATAGTTAATATAAATAGGAAATAGTGATTGTTGTTTATCGTTAAATAAATAGAAATTGAAAGTAAGATATCTTAATTTTTAACATTACGGTCAACAGAAAAGTTTTGTAATGAACTCGTGAATTAAAATGGCGATTAACAATCTCGAACATTAAAACGAGCTCGATTCGCTTGCTCGTTAAATTATCTCAATTGTTAATCGCCTTTATTAATACACTTGTTTGTTAAATAACTATAAAAACATTGCATGCAAAATATAACTTGTTGAGGTTTGAGATATATATGTCGGAGAGAATTAGTACACAATTACTTTACACTTAATAAACTTGAAATTTTCAGCTAACTAATAATGGAGAATGGATACGTATGATACCTTCTCTCACAGGTACACTATACAAATTTGATGGTTCAACAATAAATCCCATACCAATCACTGCTGAAGAGCTGCTTAAATCATCATTTAAGTATTCAGATGATCTTGTAATTGCAGGTAAAACTATAAGGCCTCTATTAATTTGATTTCAGTCCGGTTTTCGCCAAAGTTATCTTATGGAGCCTATTATACCACTGAAATTTTGTCTCACTACTTGAAACTGTTTCAGAGCAGTTTCAACGAATGAAATCGTCAAGTAACTAATTTCATGTTTCTGAAACTAGTGTGGCATTGGGTTATATGGCGCATATTATATGCTGCAACTCAGTTTCATGAAACTGAAACTGCTTACCTCCAACAAATGACAAATTTTGCTTCTGCTGGTATACTTTTCTTTATGACTGTATTCTTGTTGGTCAGATCTTTCTTTATGTAACTTAACAGTTCATCAAAAGACCTACATGCGAAAATAGTTAACACACTTTTTCACTTTTTTTATCAGAACATAGATCATTGAACAAGGTGTAGTATATAACCTAATTCTAAAACCTGTTGTGATTTCAGGGTTGTGATGTTTAAAACAAGGTGTTTAAAACATGTTCAAAACACCCGAAAAAAACATGTTTAAAACACCCGAAAAAAACATGTTTTAAACAAGATTGCTTAAAACTGTTTAAAACATGTTTTCTTTAACATGTTTTCTTTAACATGTTTTAAACATTTGTTAATCTTAAACTTATTTTTTTATTACTTTAAAAAAACTCTTCAATACAACTCAGCTTTTTATTAATACATATTTGTAACTGACACCTACCTGATATAAGTATAAGTGCTTAACAAAAATAAAAATATTCTATCAAAAATAATATAAAAATAACACAAAATAATAGAGATATATTATGCAACATACGAACAAGAAAACTACTCAAAATCAAAATATACTTCATCAATATCGATCGGTGTCTGGGTATTAAAATGTTTTAATATGGTTACTAATTTAGCAGTCTTTGTGGTGCCAAGTCTGTTCGTAAGGGTGGTATGGTATGGACTAATCCGAATGCAGAAAACAGTCGTTCTACCCCAGCCGAAGACGCTGTTGCACAATGTAACTGTTTGACAAGTTCAATGGTGGCAGCATTCAAATCTCTTTTCAAAACGTTCCACCAAACAATGGGTTTAACATTTTTTACTGATTCTGTCGTATACAAATAGTTTTTAAATGGAAATGCTTCTGCTTCATAATTTATTATATGAGTCACTATGTTTAGAGCAACAGCAATCAATTTGAGTTTTTCTAGATAATCTTGGACATTAATTTTCAAATTCATGTCATATACTAAAGAAGCAACCTGAGTATCAATTGCAGCACGATTTTCAGTGCACACTTTTGAAATTATATGCCAGTTTTTCAGATAAGATTCTAAGCAATCGGCTAGGGTATTCCATCTCACATCTTGTGGCAGGACAAGCGCCTTGCCTTCCTCCTGCTTATAAAGTGCAGCTGCAAAGTGAACATTTCTAACATACTTCACTATTTTCTTAACTTGCTCCTTTACTGCAGGAATTTGAATATCTTGTGCAAGTAAATTTAAAATATGTGCAGAGCAGCCATACGTTAGAATATCTATCTTCCCAACTTTTTCAGATGGAGCAATTTCTTTTCTCATTTTACTCATATTCGAAGCATTATCAGTCACAAGACTACGTGGAATTCAATTCAATTAAAGGCACTCTTTTATTGCTTTTATGGCTAGAGCAAGAAAATATTCTAATGTATGACTGTTGTCTTCTGTATCTATAGTACTTACTAAATGAACGTTTTCATCAGTTACAGAGATACACACAATGGAATCATTTCTTACATTACTCCATCCATCTAGGGACATACACACTACTTTACCAGCTAAGTCATTCTGAATTTTGGATTTAATGGAATTATACACTTCATCTAACAATTCAGCACCGATCTGGAACCTGTTTGGTGGTTGGTATCCCGGGCGCAATCATTCAATCATCTTCTTAAATTGAGAATGCTCAACAATTTTAAAGGGCGAATTTGTCGCATACACAAACTTGGCAATTTGAATGTCTAGTTTCTTTTTTTCGTTAACTGTGGTTCTTACTACAAATGAATCCAATTTTCTTCTTTTCTTGGTGTTTTGAGGATCAGTAGCCAACACAGAAATATTCTTTGCAGTGGATAAGAAAGATTCAACTGAAATTGAACTAGTGCTTGCTTCTGATTGTGTACTGCCTGAAATTAATTTTTATTTATTAATAATTGAGATAAACGAAAAAATGTTTATAGGGGGAAGTAAAGCAATTTGCAATTTAAAAAATCATGTTTTATCTTTACTCTCACATATACTTATTGTTAAAACCTTCCTTAATTAATTATGTTGCACAGCTTTACGTGAACAGTACATGCATACCACGTGAAAAACAAAAGCAGATTCAATTTGAATAAAAATTATTCTTATCACTTACCTCCTAAATCGAAATCGACGCATATATCACTGCTACTTTCAATTTGATTATCGGAGTTGATGGTGTCAGAATCAGATGAAAGTATTTTGCCGAGTATTTTTGTTTCTCTTGCACTTTTCCTACACTCTTTTATATGTTTTTGCATCCGGGCTACTAAAGCAACAAGTTCCTTATTGCATTTCTTGCACTGAACTCTTGCTGTTTTACTGGTACTGGCTCCAGTAGATGAAATTAAGTAATTCCAAACAGCATCCTTTCTTTGTCTAGTCATTTCCAATTTCCAGAAAATTTAAGTGACAGATACACAAAGTAAAACTTGCTGTTAAACTAACCCAAAACTAATCCCAAACACAGTATTTTATCTGCTAGCGAATTAGGGTAGTCCCCAGACTCAGTTGATTAGTGTTTTAAACTGTTTTAAACAAAAAAAAACAGTTTTAAACAAAAAAAAACAGCATATTTTGTTTTTTTCTAAAAAACGTGCTTTTTATCATCCCTGTGTGATTGTGAGAACATTAGTAATATACCTTCTAGAAAATTCAAAATAACTTTGGAAGTTCGTGGCCAAAAATTATAAAATTGACATAATTTGATTCCGAATGATAAATGCACAGTGATATCATTTTCCCTTGGATTGAACCTGTTATTCATAGTGAAAATCGAGTAGTTTGGTTAACAAAGTTGTCTTATCAACTTCGAAAAAACGTGGTTCAGTTGATAACACTGTATTATTATTAGGCCAGGTATTGGACACATTCAAAAAATATAATTATCGATAAAATGCGATGTTTTTAAATTATCTATTCACGAAAAGGATGATTCGGTATTTTGTGATAGTTGCAGAGTTTTCGTTCATGTACATTCAATGAAAGAAAAAAATGGTTCTGGAATTTCATCATCAGAATTTAGAGCTTTTGTATTACAAAAAAGAAACTTATTTTTCTTCTGTACCCAATGTAAAGAGGCTTTTAAAAGTGCTCCGAAACTATTAAGAAAAATTAATGATCTGCAGTCCCAAATTGAGGAGCTTAAACAAGAAGTAGAAACTTTGAAAAACTCTAATAATGGCAGTGTCGAAGAAATGCTGTTTGAAGTTCTATAACCTAGACGAACCTACTTGTAATAGCTTATCTGAAAAAATAACTCATGATAAACAGAAAATTAGTGATATTTTAAATCCACTAAATATTATGAGTAGTGATATTATTAAAGTGTTGAGAGTAGGTAAACTGAATAGAAAACCAAGGCTGTCAAAGTGGTTTTGAGTAGTTTACAATTAGCAAGTCAGATTGTTAAATCTAAGAATAAGATTTCCATTGCCATTATTAAGATAACTATGGATAAGACTAAACTGCAGCAAGAACAACTTGAGAAAGTTTTGGATGAGTTGAAGATAAGGAAAAATAATGGTGAAAATGACCTACCAATAAGATATTTAAAAGGTTTTCCAACAATATCTAAAATGAATCAAAAAAACTTGTAATCGGGAAAACCTCATTAATCATTTAAATGTTTATTACCATAATGCAGGAGGCATTAAAACCAAATTGAAAAGTTTGAGAACGTCAGTAGTTTTATCTAATTATGATGTTATCATATTAATTGAGACGTGGCATACTAAATGACATTTCTGATGATGAGATTGGTTTCTCGGGATATAATATTTTCCGTACGGATCGCAGTTTGAATACAAGCTCTTGTTCCAGGGGTGGAGGAGTTTTAGTAGCTATTCAAGACTGTTTTGTTGTGAAGAGACTTGATGCAGCTGTTTCTGTCGAGCACCTTTTTATTAGTATTGTGATTGGTGAGAAGAAATTTATTTTTGGTGTTACATATATCCCATCTGGCCCCATTGAAACTATTTACGTGGATCACGGAAATTCTGTTGAGGACTTGGCTGCCCGTTATCCTGAATTTTTATTATACTTATTTGGTGATTACAATTTACCTTTAGCTACCTGGCGTAATTCTCAGGATGACGGACTGCTTATTCAATGCCCTCTGCAATATCCTGCACATATTGTTGATGAGCATTTTTCTTTCTTGAATTTAAAACAAGTGAATGTCACCCGCAATCCTCACAATGTCGTTCTGGATTTAATTTTTTGTAATGAACCCCATTTTGTAAAGCCACATATTTATTACTTGATAATAATCATTATCCCACTGCTCTTGAATGTGATGTTCATATAGGAAAACATTTACTCCTATTCCTACATAAGAAATTTTTATGGATTTTAGGAGAGCTGATTATCAGGCCATCAATAATTATCTAGCATCTATTATTTCGGATTCTGTTTTTATTGGGAATAATCTTGACGCTTCTGTCACTAATTTTTCTATTAATGATATTGGATCTATTTACCAAATGCTAGGATTTTTAATGTGAAATACCAAAGATTTATCGGTGAAGACTGACAATTCTTTATAATAATTTAGTTTGCTCTCTTCTTCAATATGCATGTGTGGTATGGTTCCCATATTACAGGGTTCATATATCTTCTTTGGAAAAAGTTCAACATAATTTTCTAAGGTATGTAGCTTACAAAATGCATATTCCAGTTGATCATTATATGTACGATGACATCATGTACAGTATTAACATTTTGTCTTTGGAAATAAAAGAGCTTTCACGGAACTTACTGTACTATTCAAGTTGATCTCGGGCAGCATTTCGTGTCCAGAACTTCTTTCATTGTTTTCTTTTAAAGTTCCTGGTAAGGTCACTCATAGTTACAACCTTTTGGAAGTTCCCTTTCATAGTGCTAATTATGGTTACCATTGCTCAGTTTCACGGTTTGCACGGTCGTAAATTCGTATTGTGACTTTACTGGTATTTCATTGAATAAATTCAAGGGTAATTTGAGAGTTTTAATGAGATAGTGTGTATATTTTTATTGTTTTTTGTTTATAATTTTTATTGTTTTATTTTATTATTTTTGTGTTTTTTATTTCAATTTATTACAGTATATGTCATTATATATCGTAATAATGATAGAATTAGTTTATTTCTAATGTTTTTTGTTCAATATTGTACTTACTAAATTGTATAGTTTTATACTTTTATTTACGAATGTATTTTATAAAGGGGGGGTTTCCCGTTTACCAATAAATAAATAAATAAACCCTTTTTCGTTGTATGATTGAAAAAAAGGGTGCACACTAAATCGGCGTTTTCATCTTTTCCGTCGCCTTTTTTTATCAACAAAGCCTATAAAAGAACATCCGCACTACTAGAAGGTATGTTGATGATGTGAATCCCTTAGCTGCTAACTTGAACCATTCACTTTAGACAGTGCTTGAACTGACATCCGAGAGCGTGGTAGGTGGTGGGGCGTGCAACTCAAAAATTTCACACTATGAAACTGCGATTAAATTTGCAAAGTTGCAGCATATAATAGAGGCCATACTACCAATAGAAAACATAAATAAAACAGTTTTTATTTATTTTACATAGCCATTCCAACTGACTTAAGATGACACACAATGGAGGTTCACTAAGACCTAAAAGATCTATTGTGCCCCGTCCTCAACTCAGTTTTGAATGACTGAATCTGATACTAGTAGTTCTTTTATTCCTGATTCTTTGATGAATTTTAGGACATTCGCAGGCTTCAGTTTGGGTAAATCTCCCTATTCTATCTGGTGTGCTCCCAGGTGTTGACCTGATTCTGTAATGCCTTGCATTCAGCAAGTATATGGATGGATGTTTCATCCTCTATTTGGTGTATTCTCCGGGATAACAGAACTAATATCAAATAACGTATACCATATAATAACTAAACTAATTTTATTACAAATGACAAAATGGGGTACGTGTGTTCTCTTGAGAATCTAACCTACTTCTTTTTTTTAAGAAGTATCTTGTTAATATATTACATCCCTCCACCAAAATCCAAACAAAATGAGAAGTACATATTGATAATATTACAAATCCAAACGTACAGGTGCCTTAATGATCTGTCTAGGTCTACATAAAATATTGGGTGAAACGACTTGTTTTGAATTACAAGTTTGCTTAGGGGAATTAATTATTACATCGCTGGGTTCACGAATATCCGCACTTGGTGAATCAACGCTCATCTCCGCCACTTTATTATTGCTATCACTTTCGGAATTTGAAATACTAGTTTGAACATTAGAATCTAAGGTATCTTCCTGCATTTGAAGGGTTACTATACTGATCATGATTTACCAATTGTTCCTTATTCATTTCTTGAAAAGTGCTTTCATAAAAACTACTACATTTTAATATCTGATCTATATGCCTTTTCCACTTAAGATTCTGACTGTCTAACGGTCGAAACAAAAAACTAAACTAAACATTTTGTCCATTTGGATTTTAATTGGTTGCCTCTGTAGTCTTTAGCATAAACCTTTTCGCCCTCCTGTATTTCTATTACAGAATTTCCCTTATGGAATTTGACTTGCCTGTCTATAGCCGTCTTTTGAAAATTATTATGTGTCAGAAAATCGACCTAGTTTTTACCTTTCGACTGAACATTAAGTTGGCAGGGGTTTCCCCTGTTACACAGTGCGGTGTATTTCTGTAAATACTTGACAATCAGTGTAGAAATGCTGCCCTTGTTACCATTGTCATATAATAATTTATCTAACGCATACTTTATAGACTTCACTGAATTTTCAGCAGCTCCATTAGCTGCAGGATGATAAGGAGCTGAAGTAGAATGCTCTATTCCATTGGTTTTGCAAAAATTTTGAAATTCTTCTGAAACAAATTGAAATCCGTTATCTGAAATAATTTTGTTTGGTAGCCCAAATCTCGCAAAACAATCTCTAAGTTTGTTTACCGTGTTGGCGGCGTCTGTCTTCGACCTCGGGCCATTTAGAAAAAGTATCTGTGATTATTAGATAATTATGACCATGATAAGGTCCCAAAAAATCTATATGTATCCTATCCCACACATGCGAACTCATTGGAAACTTCTGTAATGTAGCCTTAGGTGGCGAAACTGAGTTTCTAAGACAAGCATCACAAGATTTAACATAAGTTTCAATGTCACTATCTGACCCTGGCCACCAAAAATATTGCAACAGCTTTCATTCTAACAATGCCACTATGAACCCCATGTAATTCATGTAACAATTGTTTACGAAATTTGGTAGGTATTATCACTCTATATCCCCACATGATCAAATCATTATCGATTGATATTTCCTTTGACCTATTGGTTTCTGTGACTGAGTAAGGCCAACCATCCCTAATATACCTATAGACCATACTCAACAATTTATCTGACCTAATCTCTTTATTTGATCCCCTGTTATTGGGATATTTTCTTCTACTATATAATGAAAATAGTCAAATTCCAAGTCATCTTCCTTTACTCTAACTGCAGGAAGAGTTATCCTGGAAAGTTCATCTGCTCAGCCATTATCTGAACCTTTAATGTTGCTAAATGTATAATCAAATCCATTTAGAAATAACGCCCATCTTTGCAGTCTCCCTGCTGCCATTTGAGGTATGCCCTTATTCTCCCCTAATAAGGCTGCTAATGGTTTATTGTCCCAACAAAGAATGAAAACGACCCATTAGATATTGGCAGAATTTATGAACTGCCCAATAAATAGCTAAAGCTTCTTTATGAATGCTCGAATATTTAACTTCATATTTATTTAAAACACGAGAAGCGAAACTAATTGGTTTTTCTGATCCATCGGGATAAACATGCATTAAAATTGTTCCAAGTCCTATATTTGATGCATCACATATTAACTTTAAGCTAACGTCAGGATCATAATGTGCTAAGCTAACATCAGAACACATGGCTTCTTTAGCTTTAAGAAAAGCACTCTCACAACTAGCCGACCATTTAAAAGTTACATTACATAAAACAAACTTGATAAACCTCCCATAATAATTTATCATGCCCACATAAGCTTTTACTTCTGAAACATTTTGAGGTCTAGGGCATTAATAATATGATCTAAATACTTGATTTCAGATTCAAAAAAATTACATTTTTTTAGATTTTGTTTGAAACCTGAAATACCACTTCCAGATTTTGTAAATGTTCCTCCCTGTTCTTTCCCGTTACCACAATATCATCCAAGATGTTAATAACATTTGGGATGCTTATAAGAACCTTCTCAACAATTTTTTTAAATATGCTACAAGCTGGTTTGGTACCATACGGTAACCGATTTAACTGGTCAATACCCCTATGAGAGCTCCAACACAATAATTTATTTGTGTCTTTTGAAAGCTCCAGCTGGTTGTAAGCATTTTTGAAAACTAATTTAGTAAAACATTCACCACCATGGAGAGCTTGTCCGAGCATGCTCTTGTGTTTAAACATTCTTGCGCTAATGAAACGCTGTCCAAAACATTCATACAATAAGTTACTATTATAAGTTCCTGAAGCTTGAGTGGTATCATATAATTTTATATAGAAACCTACTGTCTTGATTTTGTATTTAATTTTCATTTTGCTACAGGTGGTATTGATATTAGTACATATGGAGTAGGTTTTCGTACTGGTACTTTTTATTATGAATGCAATTCCTTGAAATGTTCTAATTTAGAAGAAACAGATACAGATGATGTGCTTTTGGTAGAAAGAAGTACACATACAATAAGAGCAATAGAACCAAGAACTGGTAATGAAAGGTATGATCGTTTTATATTCTAAGTATAAATTGTCTTTACATATTCATTTTTTAGGTGGAACTTTAGTGTTGGTCTTCACAATATAAAACTCTCTAAAATTGGTTGCATTAACCTCAATTCAGACTTATTTGATTGGAATGTTTCTGCTATTGTGCCAGAAGGAAAATTGAAAGTGGTCGTTACTCATAAAAATGTGGAACATTTATGGAATTATGTCTTTCCTTCTCCAATAGTAAGGATCTGGAAATTTTCTGGCAAAGATGTGTCAGAAATTGATTTGTTTTCTCTGAAAAATGCTCCCCAATTTGTTCCAGATGGATCTATTTCCCCATCCATATATTTGGGTATGCATAAGAAACAAGTAAGCATAAATTATATTTTCTTCTTAATTCCATAGAAGCTATTCAGTAGTTTTATGAGACAAAATGTTGGAAAAGCTAACACGAAGTTCATAGTTAGCTTCGATCCTTTTAAGAAGTTCTGTTTACTAAACAGTAATTGATGTATTTTTTAATAATATGATTGTAACCAAAAATAAAAACTTAACCTGAATTATATTATATATATATATATATATATATATATATATATATATATGTTATATACGAAAAAACGCTTATGTTTAAGTAATATTACGCAATGTCAAACATCAGATTACGATTTCCGTATTTTCATGAGAACGATGCTACGTTGCGTTTTTATAAAATAAACACATTAAGTAACACAAATATTATGTTACAGAAAAATAATGATTTCTGCACTTTCATGGGAGCGACGCTACATCGAATTCTCCATGAAAATAAACGCTGACGTTGATTTAACAAATTCTATAAATTCTTTGACTTTATGTAAAATAGTTAGTTACAATTATAATTTCAACCTATTACTTCTTTTTTATATAACATAAAACTGTGTAACTCAATAAAAATTGTTTTTAAAAAGTTCAACGTGAATTTGTGAATATAACAGTGGCGCAGTCAGTAGGATTCCTAAACACATTTAGAACAAGGATTGCCTAACTAAGTGTGGTGGTTCCTAAACCTTTAAGGAATTTTCAAGTACCAGCTCCAGATCTTCAAGAAGCAGACGGTCTCTCCGGCACCAGGAACACGCAAACTGCTAACCAGGTGTAGCAAAGCTCACGGATAAGGATTTCAGCTGCCAAGGAAGGAATGAAAATAATTACGTAAGAATCATCTCGTTTTATTTTTATTTAATATTTTGCAATTTATTTTTTATTTTTACCAAGTTCTATTGTCATAATTTACTTTTATTTTGAATACAATCATTTTAATATAAAGCAAAATGCCTGAAACACGTAGTGCAACAAACGCTAATGCCAATGCTAATACTCCAGTTGCTCAAACCGATCAAGCGTCGAATCTAGAACCTTACAGATTATCCGAAATATTTTCAATAATTCCGGAATATGACGGTAACCAAATTTTCTTAAATACTTTTATAAATGCTTGTAAAACAGCTTACAGAATGGCCGGCAACGACCAAAAAGTACTTTTAACTCTTCATATTAAAAACAAACTCAAAGGAAGAGCCGCTGAATTAGTTAATTCACGCGACCCTTCAAATTGGGAAGAAATTAAAACATTATTAAACACTCACTTTGGAGATTCCCGCGACTTAAATTCGTTGATTCAAGACCTTCAAAGAATGAAACAACTACCAAACGAATCGCCTTTAATTTTTGTTTCGAGATTACAAACTCTGGAAGCAAAAATGTATTCAGCTATAAGTAAACAACAGCATTTAACAATTGATCAAAAAGTAGCACAAACACGTCTTATAGAATCATTAACTTTAAATACTTTATTAACCGGTCTAGATCCAAAAATCGGTCAAATTGTTAGAGCTAGTAATCCAATAAGTGTTTTATCAGCTATTTCACGAATCAGAAGAGAACTTCAATTAACTTACTATGAAAACCACAAACCTCAGACTAATCGTAATACAAATAATATACCTACTCGTAGATTTAGCCAAAATTCACCAAAACAATGTAATTTTTGTCACAGAATAGGACATACTATAAATGAGTGTCTCACACGTCAAAGACAATCTCAAAATTTAGCTCAGGGTTCCTTTAGACCAAATCAAACTCCTAATTCACATAACCAAACAGGCCAAAATTTTCAACAAAGGCCACAATTTCAAAATAACCATCAAAATCAAAATCGCCCATCTGTAATTAGACCAAATCCAAGTTTTAGACCTCAAGGACCACCGGGAAATCGACCCAACACAAATTTTAATCAACAAAGAACTTTTCATTTCAATCGAAATCGTGATTTTAACAAACACTCTCATAACAGTTATGACTATTATACAGATGATAGTCAAAATTATTATGAAAATCAAGAACAATACTCCGATAATTCACTTGATTATCAAGAATATTACCAAGAAATTAACCCCAGTGCTCCTGACTATTATACTGTTAATAGTGAAATAGAGGAAAACTATTATACTGCTGATAGTGATCCTAACTCTGATAATGGTGTACCAGTTTGCAATACGAATGAAGACGAAACTTTCGATTATAGCCATATCGAACAAGACAATTTTAATTATAATAATGAAAATGTTTATAACTTTGATTCTGACAACCTCCTAAATCCAAATTATGATTATTATCAGGATTTTCGACAAGGCCCTTTACAAACGAAACCCCCAGATCCGCGAAGCGACCAAACTTCAAATTTGTCGATCCCAGACCTCAGTTCACAAATACAAACCATGAGTTTGAACAGTCCAGAATCGGACTGCCTCGAACAGATGTTCATGTAAAAAATACCTTACCGGTAAATTCTAAAAACTTATACTATATTAAAGACAGAACAAACACTTATAAAATTCTAATTGATACAGGTGCTGGATTATCAATTTTCAAACCCAAAACTTGCGAAAATTATAGAAATCGATCCCCTGAAAATGTAATTATTCAAGGTATAACGAACCAAAAAATAAGAGTTAACGAATCAACCCTTATTCCATTTAAACCTAACGATCCACACAGAGTATTCATTTGTAATTTAGATATTGATTTTGATGGATTATTAGGCATGGATTTTTTAGAACATTATAATTGTATAGTTGATCTAAAAAATAAACAACTTATTACTGATTTCAAAATTGTACCATTATTTAAAGTAACAGATAATGAAACTACCAATATTTCAATCGAAAACCAATTTCCACAAATTTACAAAAATACAATTTCCATTGAACCTAGGACTGAACAAATATTTAAACTAAAATGCGATTTAGTTAATACTGATGCTATACTGGTAGGTCAAGAAGTAGAGAAAGTTAAACTACCAAACGCATTAGTTAAAATAAATGAAAAAGGAGAATTTTTTGTTTCAGTATTAAATGTTAATTGTATACCTAAAACTGTAACATTTTCAAAACTTAACTTAGAACCATATGAAATAAATACTGTAAATAATATTCAACTAACTACCCAAGAAATGTGCACCGATAGAACATCGGAATTAAAAAATCAACTAAGACTTGATCATCTTAATGAAGAAGAACGAGACTTAATTTCCCAACTTTGTCATGATTTTTCTGACATTTTTTATTTAGAAGGAGACATACTTACTTTCACCAACGAAATAAAACATTCCATAGATACGCAAAATTCTAAGCCCACTTATGTAAAATCATATCGCTATCCCCAAATTCATAAACAAGAGGTGAAAGATCAGATCAATAAAATGCTTTCACAAAACATTATACAACCCAGCAATTCTCCATGGTCGTCGCCCGTGTGGATTGTGCCCAAGAAGCTCGACGCATCAGGTAAACAAAAATGGCGTGTTGTCGTAGACTACAGAAAACTGAATGAGGTTACTGTAGACGACAAATACCCGTTACCAAACATTGGAGATTTATTGGACCAGCTTGGTAAGTGTCAATATTTCACGACACTAGATCTTGCATCAGGCTTTCATCAAATTAAAATAATGCCTGAAGATATACCAAAGACCGCCTTCACAGTTGAAAACGGACATTTCGAATTCCTCAGAATGCCGTACGGTCTAAAAAATGCACCTTCAACATTCCAGAGGGTCATGGACAATGTCCTTGCTGGAATTCAAAACGAGCGATGTCTTGTCTATATGGACGACATCAACGTCTATTCACCGACAATTCAAGAACATATTACCCGCTTAACGGAAGTATTCAAGAGACTTCAAAAAGCTAACTTAAAACTTCAGCCAGACAAGTGTGAATTCTTGAGAAAAGAAGTCGCCTACCTTGGACATTTAATCACGGAAGATGGCGTTAAGCCGTTTCCGGCAAAAATTGAATGCGTCCAAAAATTCCCTCAACCTACGAACCAAAAGGATATAAAATCCTTTTTGGGACTCGCTGGTTACTACAGAAGATTTATACCGAACTTCGCTAAAATTTCCAAACCAATGACAAAACTTTTACAAAAGGATGTCCCATTTAATTTTGACTCCGAATGTCAAAAGTCATTCCAAGAATTAAAAAATGCTCTTACTTCTACTCCGATATTGATATACCCAAACTTTGAAGAACGATTTCTTTTAACTACCGATGCTAGCGCATTGCAATCGGTGCAGTTTTGTCACAAGGCCCAATAGGTAAGGATTTACCGATAGCCTATGCGCCCAGGACATTGTGCAAAGCAGAAACCAAATACTCTACGATAGAGAGAGAACTTTTGGCAATTGTGAGGGCAGTTAAACACTTTAGACCCTATTTATATGGCCGAAAATTTACCCTTATAACTGACCACCGTCCACTTACTTGGTTATTCTCTATAAAAGACCCCGGTAGTCGTCTAGCACGATGGCGCCTCAAATTAGAGGAATACGACTATCAAGTTGAATTCAAATCTGGCAAATCCAATAAAAATGCCGATGCCCTTTCTCGAATAAAAATTAACCACATAAATGACTTTGATTCATTTCGCTCAAAATTAGGAAACTTTAAATATTTACCTTACCCAATTTATCCCGCTCTTGAAGATGCAGGGCCATCCCAACAAACTGAAAATAAACCTGAAATTGACTGGGATGCCGCCGCAGAAGAATTTTTGTCTTTTGAGGAACTTTATAAAACAAAATCACTGATTGACTATTCTAAAATAGAATATTCCAATAATCATCTACTAGACAAACAATATAAAAACATTTTAACCTTCTTTCAACAAAACAATTTACAAGATTTTCATGAAAAAATAATTGACGATATATTTGAGGAAAACCCCGACTTTTCTTATGCAAAAATTAATGTACTTAGCAGTAAAACTGTCAAAAATAGAAAATACCTTATTATTGCTATACCATGGGATCCAGACAGTATTAGTGAATACTTATTTGCTGCAATTTACAGAAATCGAGATTTATTTAAACCTTCAGAAAACTATTTTATCGAAAATAATCCTGACCTACCAATACTAGAAACACTATCATTTCTACTTTCGGAAGTTGACGTAAAATTCACTATTTGTCAAAATATTACTAAAGAGCCAGAACAAAATCAAATACCTATTATCTTAGATCAATTCCATAATGGCAAAAGCCACCTTCACCGCGGAATTAATGAAACTATTAGGCGAATACGACAAAAATATAATTGGGCCGGGCTCAATCGAGATGTCGAAAATTATATTAAGTCATGCCGGGCATGCCAAGAGACAAAAATATGTCGCAAAAATTTGGACAGTCCCCTCGTTATAACTGAAACGCCTAAAACACCTTTTGAACGTATTAATATTGATATTTTAGAGGTACCTCAAAAGAATTACGCTCTTACAATAAGAGACGAACTAACAAAATTTTCTCAAGCATATCCGCTTGAAGATAAAAGTGCCAAATCCGTTGTCACTTCATTATTAGCTTATTTTCAGCATTTTGGTGCACCACTTCGCATTCATTGCGATGCCGGTCGCGAATTCAATAATGCGTTAATGAAAGACCTTTGTAATATGTTCGATATTAAGTTAACATATTCAAGTGTCGGTCATCCGCAAAGTAACGGATCTCTAGAAAGATTACATGCTACTCTGTTAGAAATGATTCGATTACATTTAGCAGACCACCCCAATGAACACCCCTTCAGTATTTTACCATTTGCTATTATCGCTTATAATAACTCTATAAACAAAACACACGGATTCACACCATACGAACTTGTATTTGGACACACGTCCAGTAGACCTCCCGAAAAATTATACAATGAACAAGAATTAATTACTAAATATATTAGAGATCTAAATAACCGCATATCCTATTATTATAAAATAGCGAGAGAAAAAACCATAAAGCAAAAAGAAAAAGCTAAAGACCGATTTGACAAACATGTCTCCGAAAACAAACCAAATTATGAAGTAGGTGACAAAGTTTACGTAAAAGAAACTCAAATAAAAAACAAGTTAGGAAATAAGTTTAATGGCCCTTTTGAAATACTAGAGATACACAGAAATTCCGCAACAGTATTAAATTTAGAAACAAATAACAAATCAAAAATAAATTTCGATCTTATGAAACCCTATGTTGAAAATTAACTTATTTTCAGGTTTCTGCTGCTGATCGGAACAGCAACATGTCAATATAAAATCGAACCAATAAACAATACAGTTGGAATCTACTACCACGACGAAACCAAAATAATGGTTTCGAACGACGAATGGACTTTATTAGTGCATAAAAATATATCAGCTTTTAAACAAACTTTTGAAAGAAATAATAGAATTCTTGACACAATTCAAAATACCTTTACTTCAAACTACTCCAGTATGAAGTCCTTCCGATCCGAAGTAAAATCACATTTGGCATTATTGCAACAAATTATAAAATCTATTGGCGATAAATTCAGTGAAATATCTTTCGATGTTAAAAGACAAAAACGAGGGTTAATTAATGGTATTGGCACCATATTTAAATCAATAACCGGAAATCTCGATGCGTCTGACGGTGAATATTATATGGACTGCATTAATAAATTAAAAACTGATCAAAACCAGATAGAAAACTTATTAAAAAATCAAATGTCAATCACAAGCTCAGTCATAACAAATCTCAACAGTACTATAGGACAATTAAAATTAAATGAGAAAATATTTAACTCAGATATAGAAAAAATTGAAACCACCATTCGACAATCAACAAACGAAATTGCGCTTATCGAAGCCAAATTAAATTTCTTTGAAATTTGCGAACAATTAATGGAGAGTTATTCGTATCTTGAAAATACTATTAATGATATTCTAAACTCTATCACTTTTGCACAGCTTCAAATAATTCATACTTCTATTATTGAACCAGAAAATTTGATCACTGCTCTTAAGAAAATATCAGAAAATACAGTAAGAAAAGGTTTACCGCTACCAATAAAATATTCTGAAATTTCACAGTATTTGGAAATAATCGATCTCGAAGCATATCAAACAAATTCAGATCTTGTTTTCGTTCTTAAAATACCTTTGATTGAACCACAAGTATTTACTTTATTCCACCTATACCCAATACCAATTTATGATAATAGAACTGGATTTCACCACATTTTATCATTTTCACAAAAATATTTAGCGCGAGATGATGATTCTTTATCCTACATTCCAATCCACGATTTACAAAAGTGTAAACAGTTATCTACGCATCAAAAGTTGTGTCGCGATATTTACGCGTACCCTATAGACGATAACGCGATATGTGAAGCCCGTTTGTTAAGACAATATAAAACATTTCCTGCGAATTGTAAAAGTGCGGTAGTCAACGGACAAGGTTATAATGTGCAAAAACTCGAAGAAAACGTGTGGCTAGTGTCGATTGCCGAACCGGTACACGTGACCATAAGTCTTCCAGACACAAAAACGAAAACATTAACCGTAAATGAAAATTCTATTTTACAGCTATACTCAGGATGTTCCGCTTTTGTTGGCATTACTAAAATACAAGCTAGTACCAGAAAAACTATAAACATTCCTCATGTACTTCATCCCGTAATGGTTGATTACAACTGTTGTCTAGACATTCCAAACAAAGTAGAAGTACCCAAAATAGAACCACTAGATCTTAATAACATTAACTTGAATGATCTGCAAGTGACAAAACACAAACTGGACCAATACTCAAAAAGTTTGGATGAACTCATAAACAAACCGTTTGTTGAGAAAAATATTTCGTGGTTCACATATACTACGATCTCACTCATCGTTGCTTTGATCGTCCTCTACACCTGTCATAAGTGTAGAAATATTAAATTCAACAAATCGCCAGGAAAGCCTGTCCCGGACCAACCAAATGATGTTTTTATCAAAATCCATAACATTCTGCCAAAAAGAAGACCCAAACTTGACACCGAAGCCTCTGAGGAAGTGGAAATCGAAAATTGACAATTTCATGGTTTGATGTATACCTTTATATTTTTATTTTTTGTATTTTGCGTATTTTCCTTTTAATCTTGAAATCTCTGTATATATTGTATTGTCTATTTTATGTATTTTGGTTTTTATTCTCAAAAATTGTTGTTTATTAAACAACAATTTTAATTAAGGGGGGAGTTGTTATATACGAAAAAACGCTTATGTTTAAGTAATATTACGCAATGTCAAACATCAGATTACGATTTCCGTATTTTCATGAGAACGATGCTACGTTGCGTTTTTATAAAATAAACACATTAAGTAACACAAATATTATGTTACAGAAAAATAATGATTTCTGCACTTTCATGGGAGCGACGCTACATCGAATTCTCCATGAAAATAAACGCTGACGTTGATTTAACAAATTCTATAAATTCTTTGACTTTATGTAAAATAGTTAGTTACAATTATAATTTCAACCTATTACTTCTTTTTTATATAACATAAAACTGTGTAACTCAATAAAAATTGTTTTTAAAAAGTGAATTTGTGAATATAACATATATATATATATATATATATATATATATATATATATATATATATATAGGTTTTATTTTTGGTTAGATTCATATTATTAAAAATTATATCAATTACTTTTTAGTAAACAGAATATATATATATATATAAAACTAGTGAATATTGGGGATTGCAGCAAAAAATTGGAAAAGATATACTCTTAGCGGAAAATGTCCAAGCTTTCGAGGATGTTTGTCCTCATCATCAGGGAAACTAGAATGAAAAAACAACAGTTAAATACTGTGGTCAAAGAGAATAATTAAAAATGAAATTCACAACCACGTGTGTACTTACCTCCGAAGTGAGGTTAGATTCCATAAAGATGTAAAATCGTAAACTACAAGTCGTAAATTGTGGAATATTTAAGTAGGAATTGAACCAACGGCCTAATCAATCGTGTCATAGCAACAATTGTGAATGTCGCAGCATTTTATAAAATAAAACCATTGATTTCATCTTCATGTGTCACCATACTAAACGCCGGCGAGGAAATGATATATTTTGCCTCCAAAAGGGAAGTGGCAAGAGACAAACAGTGTTACCAACGTCAACAATGAGCTGTGGGACAATGCCACTATTTTCGTAATGGCAGCTGTAGGGCAAACAAATGGTGTAACGAGAAGATGTAATATTGTTGAAAAGAGGAAGAGAGAAAGAAAATGTGAGACAGAGCTAGGAGAACGCTCTCATTTTTATTATGTTTTGAGTGCGTAGAGAACATCACTTCGTTTGGACTAACACAAGGGAAGAAAAGAGAAGACAACAGAAAAGAACATTAATATGTAATAATAAATATAGTAATTAAGTAATATAATAGTTCTCCAATCTGAATGTATCTACCAACACCAATACACTCAAAATTAGGTTTAATTAATTATTTGTTTACTTGAATGTATCTACCAACACCAATACATTCAAGGTAAGTTTATTATTATTATTATTGAATTAAAGTAATAAGGGTGGTGTTGTCAGGAGCAACATAGTTATTTCCCACCACTTGATGTGCAAAATTAGTATCTAAGGACAACAAAAATGAGTAGATCTCACTTAAGTGATCAATATCAGTTTTCCTGTTAATTACATTATTGTTTTGCGAAATAAAAGCCATTTCCAAGAATGATCTTTTCGTTTTGTTAGACTCAGTCGCTAACACCTTCACAGCCTCATAATTCATCTGATGATCAAGAGAATTTACATGAAAAGCTAACGCGCACCTCTCTGGGTGTAATCTAGCATCTCTCTTATGTGAAACTATACGGCTAGATAGAGATCTTAAAGTCTGTCCGATATATTGTTTATCACAATCTCTGCAAGGAATACTGTACACCACGTTAGTAAGTGAAGTCAAGGGGTCTTTATCTTTAACTCTAGAGTAAATCGATCTGATTGAAAGAACAGTTTTATTAGCAATTTTAAAATCACCACATGAACGGAGCAATTTGGCAAGTCTCGGAGTTATGTCACTTATATATGGCAAAGTAGCGAAAACCGGTCGAGAAGGGGACACATCAGTTCCAACATCCGTCTGGGCTAAGTTAGGATGGCTATCTTCATGCAACAAATCCACAGCATTAGATGTGCTGAATAATATCTTATTCAATAAAGGTCTTGGATAAGAGTTATCCAAGAAAAGGTTAAGTAAAATATTAAGATTTTTATTATGAAAAACATTATTAGAAATTCTGAGTACTCTCTGCTTCATTTGTTTAACCAAATTCACTTTCATGGAATGTTTGTGGTATGAGTGATAATTAAGATATCTACCAGAGCTGCATGGCTTCCTGTACCAATCTATAATAATTATATTGTTGTTACGAATAAATTTTGTATCTAAGAAAGGTACGGAATTCTCGAAGTCTTCCATTTCGATTGTGAATTGGATATTAGGATCAAAGCTATTAAATGTATCCAGAAGTTCATCAAGGCCTTCTCGAGGAAGTGCCAAAATAATGTCATCAACATACTTTTTTATAAAAAAAGGAGTAAAAGAAAGAACAGGTATGACTGTATCCAGAACATCGTCCATGACATATGCTGCTAAGATAGGAGAAATAGCAGCATATGTCATGGACGATGTTCTGGATACAGTCATACCTGTTCTTTCTTTTACTCCTTTTTTTATAAAAAAGTATGTTGATGACATTATTTTGGCACTTCCTCGAGAAGGCCTTGATGAACTTCTGGATACATTTAATAGCTTTGATCCTAATATCCAATTCACAATCGAAATGGAAGACTTCGAGAATTCCGTACCTTTCTTAGATACAAAATTTATTCGTAACAACAATATAATTATTATAGATTGGTACAGGAAGCCATGCAGCTCTGGTAGATATCTTAATTATCACTCATACCACAAACATTCCATGAAAGTGAATTTGGTTAAACAAATGAAGCAGAGAGTACTCAGAATTTCTAATAATGTTTTTCATAATAAAAATCTTAATATTTTACTTAACCTTTTCTTGGATAACTCTTATCCAAGACCTTTATTGAATAAGATATTATTCAGCACATCTAATGCTGTGGATTTGTTGCATGAAGATAGCCATCCTAACTTAGCCCAGACGGATGTTGGAACTGATGTGTCCCCTTCTCGACCGGTTTTCGCTACTTTGCCATATATAAGTGACATAACTCCGAGACTTGCCAAATTGCTCCGTTCATGTGGTGATTTTAAAATTGCTAATAAAACTGTTCTTTCAATCAGATCGATTTACTCTAGAGTTAAAGATAAAGACCCCTTGACTTCACTTACTAACGTGGTGTACAGTATTCCTTGCAGAGATTGTGATAAACAATATATCGGACAGACTTTAAGATCTCTATCTAGCCGTATAGTTTCACATAAGAGTGATGCTAGATTACACCCAGAGAGGTGCGCGTTAGCTTTTCATGTAAATTCTCTTGATCATCAGATGAATTATGAGGCTGTGAAGGTGTTAGCGACTGAGTCTAACAAAACGAAAAGATCATTCTTGGAAATGGCTTTTATTTCGCAAAACAATAATGTAATTAACAGGAAAACTGATATTGATCACTTAAGTGAGATCTACTCATTTTTGTTGTCCTTAGATACTAATTTTGCACATCAAGTGGTGGGAAATAACTATGTTGCTCCTGACAACACCACCCTTATTACTTTAATTCAATAATAATAATAATAAACTTACCTTGAATGTATTGGTGTTGGTAGATACATTCAAGTAAACAAATAATTAATTAAACCTAATTTTGAGTGTATTGGTGTTGGTAGATACATTCAGATTGGAGAACTATTATATTACTTAATTACTATATTTATTATTACATATTAATGTTCTTTTCTGTTGTCTTCTCTTTTCTTCCCTTGTGTTAGTCCAAACGAAGTGATGTTCTCTACGCACTCAAAACATAATAAAAATGAGAGCGTTCTCCTAGCTCTGTCTCACATTTTCTTTCTCTCTTCCTCTTTTCAACAATATTACATCTTCTCGTTACACCATTTGTTTGCCCTACAGCTGCCATTACGAAAATAGTGGCATTGTCCCACAGCTCATTGTTGACGTTGGTAACACTGTTTGTCTCTTGCCACTTCCCTTTTGGAGGCAAAATATATCATTTCCTCGCCGGCGTTTAGTATGGTGACACATGAAGATGAAATCAATGGTTTTATTTTATAAAATGCTGCGACATTCACAATTGTTGCTATGACACGATTGATTAGGCCGTTGGTTCAATTCCTACTTAAATATTCCACAATTTACGACTTGTAGTTTACGATTTTACATCTTTATGGAATCTAACCTCACTTCGGAGGTAAGTACACACGTGGTTGTGAATTTCATTTTTAATTATTCTCTTTGACCACAGTATTTAACTGTTGTTTTTTCATTCTAGTTTCCCTGATGATGAGGACAAACATCCTCGAAAGCTTGGACATTTTCCGCTAAGAGTATATCTTTTCCAATTTTTTGCTGCAATCCCCAATATTCACTAGTTTTATTCCTAACTAGTCAGCAAAGACTATCTTTCTTCTATATATATATATATATATATATATATATATATATATATATATATTATATATATATATTATATATTATATATATATTATATATATGTGTATAGAACAAGCAACAAAGTGATGTGTGGGTATTGCAAAAAGAAAAAGGGGGCTACTGAAAAGAGTGGTAACCGCTGATATGCATGTTTCTGGCTATATGTATATATATATTTTCTCCTTTAGCTTTATATTCGTGAATCGCCGTTGATGGTAAATGCTATTCGCAGTCAATTAAGTACAAGAGTGACTGTGACAGAAGGTACCAGTATTGCTAAGATACCTTGGAAACCAATTTCGGCTTCTCCGGCAGATACTGAAGAAGATTCAACTGCTCTTTCCGTTTTAAATGCATCAGAATATGTAAATGGTAACTTTTTTTTATTCTTACTAAAAATCTCAAATAATTTAGGAAAATATTTTCATGCAAACTGAGTTTTGGTTGGGTTCAAGATATGAACTGGCTTTTTTTATTATTAAATGGGAAAATAAGAGTTACAAAAAGAAAAGTCTTCACTTTAAAAGTTTTACAGAACAAAATAATTGAAGAGATGTTGAGCTCTTAATATAGAGAAGTACATGTTTATTCATTATAAATTATCTGCCTGTTATCATTGGTATTATTTCCTGTAGAAAAAAGTTTTGTGTTTAGGCATTTCTGGGGATAAAATTGTTTTAAATGGGATGTCCTGTATATTATTACAACTTTGGAATGGAATTTTTCTCCTTTCAAAATTCCATATTTTATAATGTTCTTGCGATTGACAAATATCGTGTATGATTGATATTTATTTGATGAAATTGTCAAAATGAGGAAGACAATGGCCAAATATTTATACAAAATTGATAAAAAGATTTATTTAGGAAATTTACATAGGATATGACATCACATGATAACATCCGATATTTAGCACCTAAAATGGCTTTAATATTAACAATCAGATTGCTCATTTCAACTCAAATCCTGTCTTTAATGACTTGAATATTATTATTCCCAGAAGCATATGCTGTTAATCATCAATTGGGATTAGGATCAATAGTTGATGTTCTGAACTTAACATCTTCTACAATGCAATTTTGTTGTTTTTATGAAGGCCCAGCTTCTGAAGGCAGATTTTTGGGTACAAGACCAGTAGAAGATACAATAATAGTCCACTATTCCCAGTTCTTTGATATTTTCTCCCTGTACTTATATAAAATATTATTACTTTTCTGCCCAACCTATCTAATATGCGAGAAAAGTATTGGTTTACCCCAACAAAAGTTGGAAATTTGAAAATTTTTTTTGAGTTATTTTTACGTTTTCCATCAACAACAACCCAATAAACGGTTTTTAGAAAAAAAATCCTGTGTGTATGTCGTCGTCGTTGTCGTCGGCCACTTTTCGTTACATGTCTTGTTAGCATGATACAGCCTCCAGAGTGCAACAAGTCACCAATTTTATGATTGAGTATTGTTAAGGACATGTCACAGATGAACCCTATTAATTTTCAGCTCACCAGAACCAGCACAACGGGTGCTATGGTACTAGAAGTACGGCATTTTAGTAATTTTTTGAGAAATTTCAGTTTGTTAGCACGATACAGCCTCCAGAGTGTATACAAGTGACCAATTTCATGATTGAATATTGTTCAAGGTGTCTCACAGATGTACCCTATTGATTTTCAGCTCACTGAAGCCAGTACAACGGGTGCTATGGTACTTGAAGTACCAAATTTTTGTCATTTTTGGACAATTTTCAGTTTGTTAGCAAGATACAGCCTCCAGTGTGTATACAAGTGACCAATATTATTATTGAATATTGTTCAAGGTGTCTCACAGATGTACCCTATTGATTTTCAGCTGACTAGAGCGTGTACAGCGGGTCCTATAAATCCAGATATATTACATTTTTGGTTATTTTTGGACAAATTTCGGTTTGTAAGTATGATACATCCCCGAAGTGACAATTTTATGATAGAATATTATTCAGGGCCACAGATGCAGAAAAGGTAGTTTTAATCTTTAAAACCGTTTATTGTTATTTGAAACAGCGAAATCTAGGGGGAGGACAGAATTGGGCTTTTCATCCACAACCATGATATCAGACTAGTTATTCATCACCTGTCTATTGATGATATAATAGTATAGTTTTGGCATGTTCACCATTTTTCATGGCGTGTATGATTTCACAATTTCACAGAAATACATCTCAGTTGAAGACTTCTCCTTTAACAATATATTACACAAATTTCATATTTTGATGATATTGAGTAGATACTGAATTCGTTGCTGATTTGATGATTTCATGTTATCGACTTATTGAAAGTGAAAAACTGTACAACCAGTGTTTCTGTTGTCTTTGAGTTTAAAGTTGGATTTCGTGTTGTTGTGTATATTATAAAGGAGATCGAAAGTGGACTAAAGAAGTTGCCCTGGGAGATTCTCTCACGAATATGGATTTTAACAAAGTCCAGTTATTTACTATTTACATGTAAATGGAGAGTTTCTTTGTCAATGCTCCATTGACACTCATTAGAGGATCGGGTACTTGATATATCTGCCAACTTTAATAATCCAGAAATGAGGAACAATATCAAAGGTTTTCTATAATCAACGAAAGATTTCTTTAAAGTAATTTTTAATTGTTAAATAATTTTGTTGTTTCCTTAGCGTGTATTTGAAGTTACGTTGCAAACGTTTGGATTTGGCCTTCAATATTTGCCTCAACAAAGCCACATATTGTAAAGATGCTTTTGAGGATTAAATTTTTTTAGTCGTTAAAAACAAGTATAAAGCTCAAGAGTCAACAATTGGTGAGATATGAAGAAAATTAGAGGTCCCTATCATTCTGGATAATTTTATGTGTCTTTAAAAAGTTGTTCTAGGAGAAACCAGTTTTCGTTAAAATATTTCCACCAAAGACATGCACAGTAGCCATTGTTTTATATTTAAATATTTTTAGGGCAAGGATTTTACTTGTATTCAGAATCAGATTTAAATAGTAAGGAATGTTCCAACAACAACACCAAAATTACGAAAAATAACACAGTAGAGTCCACAGTACAAGCCAAAATGAAGTCTTTGTATTACCTTCTGGCCTCTTGGTATTGGAGAGAATTAATTCTCATGGTAGTAACACTTTGCATATGCTTGTTTTTATTTAGTCTTCAGATGAAAAATGATAAAGAAGTTATTATAATTGAAAAACCGATAGAACTTCAGCCTGTTACTATTCAGCGAAGAATTTCAGAAAGAGAAGGAGAGTTCAGTTCAAGATATGTCAATGAATATGACACCCTCAGATGCTTGGGTAAAGGAGGTTTTGGGGTAGTGTTTGAAGTTAAACATAAATTTGATGAATGCTCCTATGCTATCAAAAGGATTACTTTACCTAAGAAGTGAGCTATTTTTTTTTAAATAGTCCAAAATATTTTCTCATTTACAAAGCTATATCCAGAGGTAATATCCCGAGAATATGACAAATAGCCGACTATTAATTCTATTGAGAGTACCTTGTATTTGATGAGACCATATGAACATTAATAATCTGAATAAATCCCGAGAACTTTTCGCTCGAGGGAGCTATTCTTTGATTATTAATGTTCATATGGTCAAAATGAATTTTGTTTAAATACAAGTTGCTCGAGATAAATTAAAGAAAATAATAGTCTGTGTTTGTTATAGTCGAGTGATATTCAGGAAGATTATTTCATGAACACTGCAAAATCATTTGCTAAGGTTCCGGTCATATTTGCCACTTTCGTTAAAGTGAGAGCAAGCCAAGTAATCATAAACATTTATTATTATTTAATTCCATTTACTTTTTACATCCACGAGATTACTCATAAACAACTAGAACTCAAATATTATATAATAATTGATTATTTGAAATTGAAAACGTATTATTGTAAGTTATATTTGCACCAGCACCATAGATAAGTTCTGTTGGTGTCGCATTTTCTATCTTTTCTCGTATAACCGGTTATTTACGCCTATTTAGTTTTCCTGAAACGGTTTATTTAATTTGGCAACAACGCTTTCGTTTTCTGTCCGAATATTGTTGAAATGATTTAAAAGTAGTAGTAATTAGTACAATCGTGGTACGAACATTAAAAATTCAGTTGAGAATTTTTAGTTGCCAGCGGGGCGATTTTTATATAGTTGTGACACAAAACCGATCAACCGATATCTTTACGATTTCTTACGTGTGATAAAGAACTTAAAGTGCTCTATTTTCCTTTTTCCCCTTTATCCCCATTTCCTAATGAGCAAGAAATGGAATCTTAGAGGAACAGTTTATTGGTAAGTTAATTATTAAAACCAATCATTTATATTCATATTCTACAGTCCGTTTTTTAAAATATTTTATTGAGCTATCGAACACCTGTGCTGCTGAAATTGAAGCCTGTGTTTCTTCTAATTGTCGCATCCTATTCATAATTTTGTTGTGGTGCTCCTCATCGAGCTGGAGGTAAGGTTTGATAGATGATGCATTGCTGTGACCCATTATTTTCATTAGTTCCTGCACGCCGTATTTTGCTAGTTGTGAAACAGCTGTAGAACGACTTGAATGTTTCGCGATTTTTCTTTTCTTTACGTCCAAAGAATACGTTCGGCACCAATTTTCATCCATTTCGACTATAAGTTTTTCCGATCGGACAATTTTTGTACCATGCAGGTGCCTGTTTCTCCCGTATGGATTTGGAGTCAAGAAAAATAAAAAACGGTCGGTGGATATGTTGGCAGCTCGATGGCTAAGAAATTTCAAGAAAATACGTACAGGACAACGATTTATATTTTGAACGTTAGCTGTGAACCATTTACTCTCTGCACATTTATGGTTTCCACCTGGGCAAGTTTTTGTGAATAGGTTCCGTCGTTTTTCATTTATCTCTTAAAATAATCAATTTTGCTTCTCCTTCTCGCCAGGCCAACTCTACAGATACTATTTGAAAATTTGTCTTCTGAAGGCCATCTGGGGTATTCTGGTCATAGCATTCAATTCATCTAATGTAACTGCTTCTGAACTTTTCTTCCTCTTTTGAGGACAATTTTGCAGGTTTCGCCTTTTTGCATTACGTACATTGTCACTTTCCTAAGTTTACCCGGCCTTGGGACTCTCCTCAGGTGGTGAATTCGGCCTTAGTTACACTATTTTTTATTACCACAATTGGGATAAGGTGTATCAACAAACAAAATTTCGGGACAAATGGATTTATTTGACACAAAAATAAATGTACATAAGTCGTATATTCTCAATACAATACGAACAAGGATCAGTTATTACAATAAAAATGTCCAACTCAATTTTTTATATCTACCAAAAATAAGTTAGGGACTTATCTTGGGAAGACTCGGGACGTACAGCTCGCAGCAGTATTCACGGTTTCTTGAGCCGTTGTTGTCTGGACTCTGGAGCGATATGGTCCGGTGAGTGGATCGTTGGAGGGTCCGTAAAGGTTCTTAAAGGTCCGTATAGGTAAAGGCTGCAGAGCCGTAGGGAAAGAAATAAAAAAAACAGGAGAAACAGTAGAAAAGTGAAAATTTGAAAAGGAAGAATAAAATGAACAGGTGAGGAGCTTATACTCCAATACATATAAAAATTGAATTTAATTTTCAAAATAAAACCACAGAAATCTGTTCATTCTTATCCGTCCTGTTCCCAAAATAATCAGAATAAGCAAATTTAAATCGATGGAAAATCACCATATAGAGAATCTGTTATAAATTCGCTTCATAAAATAACTTTGGACGCCACCAGATTTTTTTAAAGGGAATGGCGAAGAAAAACTGGAAACGCCATAACAAAAACATTGTTTTTTTAAAAACGAAATATTTCAACTAAATAGAAAAGTCGAAATAGAATGATTTGTAAGCACACAATTACAATTTGAAAAGATATAGATAACTTACCAGCAAGAAGAATTAATATCACCCACAAAATTATTTGGAAACTGAGTGCTGAAGTTGATTATCAGCGAAGAATGAACAAAAGAGAGCCAATTCGATTTGAATCGTAGTTTAAGTAGATATTTAACGCTGGTAAAAACGATCACCGATATGTTCCTAATATTTGAAATAAAAGGATTTGGAATTAGAGGTGGGAGTAACCGACGAATAAGTAACGCTCCAAAATAACTGATGAAAATAGGAACATGTCTCAGCGATATGTTGCAACATGCCTGGCACTTTGGAATTCGATATCTTCAAATGGATTTACCTTTCGATTATATCCAGCAAAGTATAATTCCTGGAGAGTTTTCGCTGTTGAATTCCACATCAATTTGATTGTATACGCTTCTTCGCCATTTTTTTACGCATATTCCATGTCCAATTTTTGAGTATTTCGGCGATCCCGAAAGTTGGAGTAGTCGCACAAAATTCATAATTTTTCTATAAATTGTCTCCAGACAGACTCCTTACTCTTTTTGGTATTGTCTGGGATGGATTTGCTTATATTTTCACTAATTTCCGAAGTGGAACATGAACCAAAACCAGACATTTTCAATTTCGAGTAAATGTTACGTCAAATTTTGACACTTAAATAGTCGTTCATATTTCTTTATTTACCTGAATAGTCGATTATATTGCGTATCATGTGACTAATATCACGACTTTTTATTGGTGGAGCCATGTGTGAATGAAATAATCATATATATTTGACTAATAAGTAAATTTTATACTTAGTTCAGTTGCTTGGATCAGGTTCTTTGGGGTTTATCTCACATATCTTCGGGCCAGATTCTTTTTCTTGTTGTTGCTATCTATTTGAACTGGCTGTGATGACATCATGGGTGTAGGGAAGTTTCAGACCCAACATGAAGCATATGGCATCTTTCAAAAAAATTTGGACTAACAGGACTGGAGAAATGTTGTGATTAATGATTTACTGCACCCCCATAATTTTATTGCACCTGACCGAACAAATGTAATGTTTTATAAATTAATATTTCATATTCTAGAGTTAACTGTGAGTGACTTTTTGTTCCTTTGGCTTTGACACATGAATTCCATGTTCATTTTTCATCCAAATGAAGTTCAAGATGTTTGTCAACATAATTTTTTTTATAATAGGACTATTATTCATAAAGACTGATGAACATAATTTGGCATAATTGATTGGTATTCATTAGGATTTTCTATTTCTAAAGCCATTTCTCTAGAAGGGTTAGGTGAATTTCTAGAAATTTTGCTTTTCTATCATAGTTTATTTTCATCACATGCAGAGTGGTAAATACCAGATCAAGAAATTTAGCAAATGTGCCTGCTTTATCAATTTATGAACTAGCCAGCCACCATACAATTTCTACGTGGCTTAACCATCTAAAACTATGAATATTTTTCTGTATAAATTTAATTTTTAGTTTTTTTAGTGAGATTTCTATATTTTATGTATTTTTTTTTAGAGAAAAAGATAGAGATCGAGTAATGCGTGAAGTTAAAGCTTTGGCAAAATTGGAGCATCAAAATATTGTTAGATATTTTTGTTCATGGGTTGAGAGCCCTCCATTAATTTGGCAGCAAGAATACGATAGAAAATGGCTCGGGTATTTTTTTTTTCAATAAAGAACACAAGTTACACAATCACTACGTCCATGTGAGGATGGCTGACCATCATAGTCAAAACGTCTAGTAAATAGTGTAACTTATGTTCTGTATAAGTAAATATTCATACTTTTTTGGAATCTGGAGTTTATAAATTTAATATTTCATTGTATTGTAGTGATAAGTATAACGAATCTACTATGACTACTACAACCGAATCAAAAGTTAGACGTTGTAAATCAATTTCAATAAGCATAGATGAACTCTCTCCAAGTAATTTTACCACTGATTTGCGCAATGTAGTCACAGTCAATAATGATGATGATTCTTTTATTGTGTTTGAAAACGAAAATGACAATTCCAATTCCATAAAAGATATTTCACGTCAAAAGGAAGTTTCAAAGCAAGGGACGAAAGAACTTTCTTACGCAAACCATCTTAGAAAGAAAATTGATTGGAAGGTACTTGAGAGGAAACATCATTCTTGGGATGCTTCTCAAAATAACTTGATAACTTTAAATAATGAACCACCAGTATTTTTATACATTCAGATGCAGCTATGTAAAAAAGAGAGCTTAAAAGAATGGCTAACCAGTCATCATGAGAGAGATTACAATTTCGTTATTGATATATTTTCTCAAATATTAGATGCTGTTGAGTATGTTCATTTAAGAGGGCTCATACACAGAGATTTAAAGGTACGGCCATAAAAAATTTTTGTTAATAATTTCGTATAGAATAATAGTAAAATATCCAGGTAACAATTGGCTAAGTATTGTCTATCCAAGTTAACACATTTTGAAAACTACATAATAAAACTCCATATTCCTCCTGACAGAATCTTGAAAGTGTACATTTGTCTTTTGAATCATTATATCTAGATATAGCATTATTGAATTAATTATATATATATATATATATATATATATATATATATATATATATATATATATATATATAATTAGGAATTTTCAGTGGGCACATATGTTTAAACAACAATTACATATAAATTCAGTGTATTATTCTTTTTCTCTAACAGGATGATATCATAAAGTGGAAAACGTGCAATCCATGTCCATAATCGACGACAATGTGTTACAGGTTAGCAAAAATAGCTGAAAGTTTGAAAATGGAAACGACCACGATGCGCAGTGGTCACAATACGGAGAGTAGGAGATAAGACAGTTTATGATTAAGCTTTAACGATTACAGAACTAGGTAGAGTCCGTTGCAGTCATATGCGCCAACTTGTCAAAACCACCGCCGTATTGTAAAATTAAAAATCAGTAACGTAACGATTTTACATTTTGTAGGTTAACACAAAATTAGAATATTAATAATAATAATTTATTTATCATGTTATATGACAGTTCATTTGAAGATTGGTGGTGTATTTAAATTTGTATCGCTATGTTGCTTATATGTTATGGTTACGGAAAACAAACAATACTGAAGTCGTAAGTAGGTACATCATTTTGGTATCAAATAAGATAACAAAAACACAAAATAGGAAGTTATAAAATTGTTTATTTTAATTTATGAAAAATAGAAGAAAAATTCCAATTTAACATAAAGCAAACACAAATTTTAATTATAAACCAAATACACAAGGATTTAAAGACACATTCTGTAACTTGTTGTACCCCAAAAAAGTTGGTATTTGAATTATTTTTACGTTTTCAGTGAGAAAAACACGAAAAACTGGTTTTTAGAAAAATATCCTGTGTGTATGCCGTCGGCCAATTTTTGAACCATATCTTCTTAGCATGATACAGCCTCCATAGTGCATAAAGTCACCAAATTTATGATTGGAGATTGTTCAGGGGATTTCAGATGAATCCTAATGATTTTCAGCTTACCAGAGCTAGTACAGCGGGTGCTATGAAACCTGAAGTCCCACATTTTTGGTAATTTTTGGAAAAATTTCGGTTTGTTAGCACGATACAACCTCCGGAGTGTATACAAGTGACCAATTTTATGATTGAATATTGTTCAGGGGATCTCAGATTAACCCTATTGATTTTCAGCTCATCAGAGCCAGTACAACGAGTGATATGGTAACTGAAGTCCCACATTTTTGGTGATTTTTGAACAAATTTCTCTTTGTTAGCACGATTCAACCTCCGGAGTGTACAACTTTGACCAATTTTATGATTGAATATAGTTCAGGACGTCTCACAGATCCATCCTAATGATTTTCAGCTTACCATAGCCGGTACAGTGGATCCTATAAATGCAGATATACCAAATTTTTTGCAGAAATTTCCTGTTAGCACGATACAGCATACGGAGTGCGGAAAAGTTGGTTTTAATGTTTAAAACTGTTTTTTAAATGGAATCCTATTGGATTGAAGTATTTTTTGAAAAATATTTATGAAATTTCAATTATAATTACTGTTCTTATTTCTTCTAAGCTAAGTGAAGCTTGTGTGTTGGGATTTATTCAATAAAATAGGTTATTTCTCTTTGATAATTCAATTTAGTTACAGATGTCTCATCTATATAAAAATGATTTTCTGATGTAGTGCTGGCACTATCTGAAACAAACTCCTGTCAGTTGTAACACCTGCTGTTAACTTACTATATTATTTTGAGTTGTTCCTTCAGTCTTTTGGCACTTATTTCATCTTTGTGTCCCACATGTGTTCCATGATTTGTACCATTATATTTCCTTTAAATTATAATAACAAGTAATTTAAAATATAATATTCAAATTATAGTTGTCTGATAATTAGATACCATCATTTTCAATGTAAAGTTTAATTCATATAGATGCCTCCACAGATCTTTATATTGCAATTTTCACACGAAGAAAAAAATCCTAAAATTGTACATACATTAAAACTAAAGAATTATAATATATACAAAATGGATTCTTTCCTATTTGTAAGTTTTTTTCTGTGCTTGTAACAATAAACTTCTCTGTTTTGTAATATTCTTCAAGCTGTAATAAACTCTTGCATATTCCTAAAATATAAAACATATTTATTGATATTAATTTCATGACATCTTCTTATAGACTTGTGTTATTAATCGCTTTCACAGTCACTAATAAATTCTTTAGCACTACTACTGCTGTAGCTGTAGGCATCCTCTGAAGTAGATTCATCAGTCGATCCTATATTTACAATAAACTTAAGATAATATACAGCATCATCAAAAATGTGTTCTTTTTAAATCCATTCTAATTCACATTTCTTCACATGCTCAAAAGTAGAACACCATTCTTGAACTGATACTTCAGAAAATTTCTTCTGGACTAATTTCTCCACATCATCCAGTTTAAATGTGGTATTGTGCACTGCAATCCAGTTCTTAACCAGTGCCCAGATTTTTTCTATTGGGTTGAATTCCAGATGGTAAGGAGGCAGCCGTAATACTTTATGCCCTTGTTCCTCCAATAAACGGTACAATTTATAGGAAAGAGGAATACCTAACTGAAATGTTTTTATTGCTTCATAAATATAAAGTGGACAACTTTATCGACTCTAAGCCATTCTAACGTTTCTGTTTTGCTGATGTAATATTCTTTCCAGTGTTTACATTATGGTAAGAAGCATTATCTACAACCAGAACTGATTTCTGAGGCATATTGGGTAATAGTTGCTTCTGAACCCATTGCACGAAGTTGTAACGATGTAACCCCACATGCCATTTTATACATATAATACCATAAACTATCATTGGATAATGTAGTAAAGGGTTCCACCAGAAACCATTTTTCATCTAAAATATTGGTAATTAAGTTTAATGGGATGTTGGTAAATAAAGATACTACATCCAAAGAAATAACTATGTAATCCTTTGGTAATATACAGCCCCTGATAGCATTGACAAAAGAAAAAGTGTCGTTAATATTATAATTTGTGTGAACCTGAAACGCATTGTGTAGAATATCGGATAAAAATTTTGATAGTTTGTAATGAAAGAATGAATTTATACTTCTAACACATTATTGTTGCTAATGGACATGTACTTTGGCACGTTTTCCACTTTATGATATCATGTCAGAGAAAAAGAGTAATAAACTGAATTTATATTTGTTTCTTTCTAACACAGTGTAGCCTAAGCGTATCTGACCACAGAATATTCCTAGTACTTTATATCTAATTCCCTCATCCACAGTGCCCATAATCCCAATTTTCTTTCAATGCAGTTTATAAAAGTCTACAGCAGTTTGCTCTTTTTTAGAGGGTAGAATAAAATATGTTCTTTGTTAATAACAATATTGTAAAATTAGTAACATTTTGTAGCCGAGCAATATTTTTTTTTCTTTGGATGGACAAATCAAAGTTGGTGATTTTGGTTTGGTCAAAGATATGGAGGACGCATTTGATTTAGAGTTGATTAAAAAAGGGACACCTCCATCATATAGAGGTCATACTGTGGAAGTAGGTATGTAATATCAATCAAGAATGCTTAAGCAATATTCGAGACATTTTTCGTCAATATTTGGTCACACCTTGTATTTTGGAAAATTTGTATTACCAATGCAATTACAATAAATCCGGCCCTGTTTTAGTTTTTTGTCTTACCGTCATACTATAACACTGACAGATGATTGTTATATTTAATTTTTATTAAATGTACTGATGATTTATCTCAAATTTATTAAGTGGTCGTTCCGGCTGTACTGTTTTGATATGATCTCTCGGGAATTGTGGTACAAAGAAAATCATTCATGGAGCATATTGGTGCATTAGGAGTGCACTACGATCATATGTTTTTGTTGAAAAGTTCGATTGGGGGGGGGGGGGCAACTTCACTGAGCTCGATTTTCTGGTAATAATATATCAATTTCATCAAATTAATATCACTGTTTCTTTTTTTATAGGAACCCAGTTATATATGAGTCCAGAACAGTTCAGAAGTCGAATTTACGATTATAAAGTAGATATTTATTCATTAGGACTGATATTCTTTGAACTCTTAGTTCCATTTTCCACCGAAATGGAAAGAATAAAGCTGTTGAGCGATGTTAAGGAAAACATTTATCCCAAAAGATTTGTGGAAAAATTTCCAGACGAGGTACATGTGCTTAAGTTACAGGTTTTTTTTTTTTTTTTTTTTTTTTTTTTTTTTTTTTTTTTTTTTTCTTGGCTTTGACACTCGTCATTCGGCCAGTCACAACAGGAACAAACTATTAATATATAAAAAAATATAAAATATATTCACCTTACTAAGTTACAGTTATATTGCATTAGTTTGTCTCGATTTAAAATAATTATACATATTTCTTTTAGCATGTACTTTTGCAAAATATGTTGTGCAAAGATCCACATAAAAGGCTTACCACGATTGGTATTAGAGTAAGGCGACCGTTTAATAGAGAAGACTCAGGATATTCTGAAGATTCCCATTATAGATTATAGTTTCCAAAAAAGTTGATTTTTTAAACATATTATTAAATAGGTCTATTATTTTTGTGTATGACTTACATTCCTTTGTATATATCATTTTAACTGTGATATATAAACTTTTTAGTTTTATTTAAGAAACATGTACTAATTAATCAATATACATTATTTTGTAACATTTTAGTTCATTCATGTGACTATCTATGTCAGTTTTACTGAATAATAGAAATAGTTATTATTGGAAGTGCATTTTTAGCGACCCTATACTGCTCCACTTTTTTTGTCTTTCAAGAAAAAAACCATAAAATTTTAATTCACGAAAAATTTGGGAATGGTTAGCTAATTATTCATTTTGAGCAGGGTTGTATAGAAAAACCCCCTGGATTTTATGGGTCTTTGTTATAAGAAAAATCCAGATGAGTTTTTGTAATAAAATTTGCTATAACAACTAAGAGTTAAGAAACACGAAACACCGATGCATATCAATTCCAATTTATTTTTAAAAAAATCTTGCTTTTTTTTACATTTAATTTTAATTTTGTTAGGAGAAACAAAAAATCAAGATTCCAGATTCTAAAAATCTAAAAGCAAACAAAAAAATACAAAATGGAGATGTAATACAACTACAAAATGAAAACCGTGTTCCTCTAAGTACATATTAAGTAATACTAATATAAGTGATAACAATAACATTATACCTATTATAAAATTATTTGGATTTGGTTTGGTTGGATGGTTTGTTTAAAAATCTGTAAATTTTCACCATCTTCGATACTTTTTCAACACCTAGCTGATTTCGGAGCTTTGACCAAACATGACCAAAAGTTGAAAATATGCGTTCTATTGATGCACTTGAGGCTGGACAGCTATGCAAGTTTGAAAAGAAAGAGCACATGTCAACTAGGTTTTCATACTTCTTGATTGAAGTTTCATTGTTTTCATTTTGTTTCTTTAAATCCTTTTGCTTTTGCATAAACTTATCTTCATTCAAAAGCCACCATTTGTACCCATTGAAATTTTTTAGGATTTCTTTTTCAAACATGGTCTTTGAAAATATGTCACAGTCAGACATACAATAACTTGAAAAACCAGGCACAAATTGCGGATACTTATTGTGCAGCCACTCTTCAGCTCTGACGCGATTATCATGATCTAAATCCGAGTTATTTGGTCCTAAAAAAAGTAAATTTAATTTACATTACATTGGCTCATGGGCACACAAAAAAAATACCTTGGATATCACCAGAATCCAGTTTTCGTTTTGGGTCTGTCAAATAGGCTAGAAAGTGAAAGGGTTCCATTGCCTGATTAAATCTTTTTTTTAGCGCTTCATTATAAAATTCCAATTTTTTCTCAGAAATTAAATTTAACCAGGTTTCAACTGCATCCGATAGTCCTACGTTATCTCCTTGAAGAAAATCTAGGGATTTTCCAACAATTTCCAGCTGGTCCTGCAAATCAATAGCGTTTTTGTATAGATTCATGTCATCTATTTTTTTTTAATCTGATTATCCATATCGTCATAGTTTTGGGCAATGTCTCTGTATAAATGAAAATTTTGACAAAAAGTTTTTAGGCATGCCAACTGAGAGTTCCATCTGGTATCATTCGGTAACTGTGGCATTGCACCATCTCGATCTTTTAGAAGGCTGAGTGGAATATGATGGTTTCTAAAATATTTATGAATTTCCACTATATGTTTTATGATAGTATGTGGCGTGACAGTTTGCTCAACCAAGTTTAAGTAATGAGAATTACAACCGTAGGTTAGTATATTTGGATTTTCCTCTTCGATTATTGTTCTTAAACTTTTCATTTTATTCTCGTTGTCTGTCACGACAGCAAATATATCTTTGTTATAGTCTTGATTTACTTTTGTTATGTTATTATGAATAATCTCATAACAATATTCAGCAGTTTTTTTTTCTGGTCCACATTCTATTGTACTCAGTAAACTGGATGACTTTCCTGTGTGAATGCTTACTGCTATAATCGGATCGTTTTTTATACTAGACCAACCATCTGTAACTAGTGTTATTGGCCTATTTTCTTCGGCCATGTCTTTTTGAATTTGAGCATTGTCTTCTCCAAATACTTCATTTAAAAGACTTTCTGACAGATCCTTTCTTGTAGGAGGTTTATAACCTGGGCGTAACAATTGTAAAAGTTCTTTAAACTGTGTAGATTCCGCCTGTCGAAAGGCAGTATTTGAGGCATAAAAATACCTAGCTACAGCCAAGTCAATTTTACGTTTGGTTTCTTTTCCTGTTTCTATTACTTCAAGATCAAGTTTTGCCTGTTTCAGTTTCTGTTTTGGTTTTTGATAAGGTTCTAAGACATATCTTTTACGCTTTAAAATTGAAATGCCAGAAGCAGAAGCAATGGTCGAACTCAAACAAGACATTGATGATGTTGATAATTGCGTATTTTCATTGTCATTTATATTTAATTCCATTTCATCATTATTATCTTTATCGTAGTTTGCAAAAGGGCCGCATTTATTTTTAACTAAAAGAAAAGAAACACATACTGAAATAGTTAATCAGGAAAATCCCTGTTGAAAATGAGTAAAATAAAATTACCATGCTATTTTTTATTCTACATTTTATGGCAAAAAAATATATTAAAGGTGTATCAACTATTAACTAATTGTAATTAGTAATTAGCTAAATTAACACATACCAGGTTCAGCAGGGTTCACTGTGGGATTTTCTGAAGAGTTGGCTGCGTTTGGTGTGAATATAATATCTTCATTTTCACTTTCTGTGTCTGACAGTTCGGACACAGACACCAAATATTTTTTACACTTTCTTAAGTGATTTTTGAGTCTTTCTACTTTTACACTAACTTGCAATTTGCAATATTTGCATCTACAAATATCCCCATCCTTGAAAAACCCGTCCCATACATTGGATTGCCGTCTACCTCCTCCTCTATTTGAACCTCTCACAGATCCTCTTTTTTTAGTCTCAAATTTTGACAATTTTTTATCCATTACAAAAACGTTTTACACTTCAAGTCATTTATTGAATTTTACTGTACTATAATAAATAAATATGAAATTAATTATTGTTTGAATAATAATACAATAGTGATAAAGACTTGCTTACCTTAATTTAAACTTAGTAGCAAGTAAAAACCAAAACACAAATAATCACCTGCACTGGCTGCAGGCTAAACCCAAGTGAAAAACAATAACAATGCGAATCACTGCTGATGGTCTCTACCATGACGACCACAGACAAATAAATAAAAGGGTGACGACTGCCAACAACTGCACCTGCACACACAACTATTCACCCCCTCTCATAACAGCTGTGAGCTGTGAATCCCCGAACTCCGCCTTGGTGCGTTGTAAAACATAAACTAATTTATTAACAGAGTTGCCAAAGCCAATACACATTACATGAGGAAAAGTCAGATTAACCCTTAATTTATAATTTAAACCAAGATATACATTAATTAAGTGAAATTAATAAAACTAAAATCATGCGAAAATGTTATTAATTATATTTGAATAAACATAAAGCCATCCATACTTCATATTTTATTTATTTTCTTAACAAACAATGGCAGTTGCGTCTTTAATATTGCATGTTTTGGCATCAATGCATTCAGGCAACTGACAACTTCCAGTATTTACCACTAATAAAAGCGCGGCATTTTTAAATTTGCAAAAACCCAGGAAAAACCCAGTGGGTCGTCTTTTTCTAAAAAAAGTGGGCTTTTGCACAAGCCTGATTTTGACTGACTCAGCCACGCGTTGCTGTGGCTCAGTTGTTATAATAGATTGAATTAATTTTTTACACTTCTGACTGATTATGACGCTATTAATGGAATACTTGGCAATGTCAGTTTGTTATTAATAAAACAATGATTTATTTAATAAACACTTTTATTTTTAAGTAGAGCCTAAGTCCGTGTATGGTTGACACACTAACCTATACACTTCAACCCTGTCAAAAATGAGAGGTGCGTTCATGAACGCTATTCTATGCACCCTACATCCTGACATCCCCCTTATTTTAATTTTAAAGCATATTCACCTATTCTAAAATATAATCAGACAAATATTTTGGCTTCTTAACATTTCTGCCAGAACGAGATACCATTGGTTTATTTTCCGACAAAACTTGTAGAGTATTAAGACTAAGTACTTTCTCGTTTTGGTACAAACTCTATTGCTGAACATTTGGAACTCTTTACTAGAATCATCTGGTAATCCAAATGACTCTTCCTTAAATTTTTGCTGTAACCATTTTACGTACCGGGTCTTTGACATGTACAACTTCACCATTCTCAAACTCCTCCGGCTTAGTACGATATTTTTTATCATGATAATTTTTATATTCTTGTAGTTTTTGCAAATAAGATTTGAGAGAATCTTCAACATCTTGATATTTAGGCGTAATACCAAAATTTTTAGGTATTGGCAAGAATGCATTTACCTGACGACCAAAAACTAACTATGAAGGAGATTTATTTATTTTAGAATCTATTTTTTTAAGCATAGTCTATATATCGCACTTCCGTAACTTCCGATTTTGTCATATACTGACCTTAAAAAGCATACATTAAAACCCTGTGGAGACAACGGGACCTAAGTTTAAGTAAAACAGGGACAGCGCATTTCAATTGTCTCGCTATTCACTTACGCATGCTGTGTTAAAGAGACAGAACTAGTATTACGTCAGATGCGCTTGTGAGTGGACCTGTAAAACATTGTCGTATCTCAAATTGTGTCTATTGAACAAAAGGTAAAGGTAAGAACATATTATTTTTTGTAATAAAGTGACCCTTTTTGAAATAAGTCTGTTTATAACAAAATATCTAATAGATTTAATTGACCATTTATGGATTAGGTTTCTAGTAAAAAAAATTAATGAACAACAAACGACACTCATAAGAATAAAGGCGGGTTTATACAACATTTACATAGTCATAGTCACAATCATAAGAGTTAAACTAATGATTTCTTATAGCATCGTTTATACAATTGTCACAATCATAATCATAAGCATAATTTTACTGACCTTGAAGTTCCTAACTTTTAACTTTATGATTATGATTAAGACGAGAATTGAAATGCGCATGTGTCGTAACCAACACGCGATGAGCAATGATGACAAAAAGGCGACTTGGTTGAAGAATTAATTTTATTGGCCGTTTTTTGTAGGTATTTCTGTGCTCCGTCAATCATTGTTTATATTAACTTCATTGATTTGACTTTTTGGCAAATTTCATTTATATGAATTTTATGCTTATGACTGTGACTATTAAAATTGTATAAACGCCTTTCAGAGTTATGATTAAGTTTATGATTCTGACTGTGATTATGATTATGACTATGTAAATGTTGTATAAACCCGCCTTAAGTCTATATATGACTAGAACCATACAATTTCTTTTTGTTATTTTCAATATTCAGTCTGTTTAGTAGTAAAAATGACGAGGATTAGTTGACCATTTTTTAAGTTTCTCTTTTAAATAAAAGTGTAAAATATTCATAGATTTAGGTACTGTCTTGAAGTCCAAACGATAAATTATGGTGTTAATAATAAATAATAATAATACTTTATTCATCCTTTTTGATCATAGTAAATGATATAGGACAGGTCAAACAGAGAAGAGAATATTACATTAAATACGACTTACTTATTAAACGCTTAAATTAAAATCGTTTGTTTAAAAACTCTGACACATCATAGAAATATTCGACAATTAAAAATTTTTGTTTGAACACATTGAAATCGCTCTCACATCTTATACAGCTGGGCAAATGATTCAGGAATTGAATTCCTTTATAGACAGAACTTTTTTCAAACAATGAGGTTTCATGTTTTGGTGGCCATATAAGTTTTCCAGATCTGGTTGTATAATCATGGAAATCAGAATTAAGACTAAATTCACTGAAATTACTTTTTGCATATAATATGCACAAAAAGTTAGTACACTGAAATCTTTAAAATTATTTCTGCATGTTTCTCTATAATCTAGATTAAAAATTAGACGGACAATCCTTTTTTGAGAAATAAAAATCCTTGAGGCATTACCCCCCCCCCCCCACAGAATGACATAGGAAATATGGAAGTATACTATTGCATAATAAACATTGATCAGTTTACTAGTTGTAAATATATTTTTTAGCTGGATATTGCAAAGTAACAACTATTTAATTTTTTACAAATGTGGTTGATATGGGTATTCCAACTCATATCCTTATCGAGGAAGGTTCCCTGATATTTCATAGAACTCGAAATATAAATATCAGTCCCCCCAACTGAGATACAGCTATTTTCAGAAATATATGTTCTTGTAGAAAAATGCATGAGGATGGTTTTTGTCGAATTTACTATCAACGAATTTCTTTCACACCAACTGATAAATTCTCTTGATAAAATATTCATCTTTAATAGCAGAATCAATTGCTAATGTGGTGTCATGTGCATATAGTATTAAATGATTAGTGCTAACATATTTAGAAAGATCATTTATGTATAATAAAAATAAAAGAGGCCCTAATATTGACTCTTGAGGTACGCCAATATCCACAGGTTGGGGGAGGGACTTCTGATCTTCAATTCTGACAATAAGTTTTCGGGCTTCTAAGTATGATTTCAGCCACGATAGAAAGCACTAATCGAGTCAAAAGCTTTTAAAAGATCAAAGAAGAGCGCCCCCACATACCTCTTTCTATCCAATGAGGTGTGGATAAAATTAAGCAGAGCCACGGATGCACTCTCCGTCGATCTGCCAGGTAAGAAACCATGCTGATGGTCCAATATAACTATACTTTTTGAGGAAAGAAAACATTTGTTTATAAATACACTTTTCTATCACTTAACATATCACAGTTTGGACAGTTACTGGCCGATAATTGTCAAGGCTGTCTTTTTTATGTATTGGCGATACAACTCCTATCTTTAGACTTCATGAAAACGTTTCTGAGTAGTTGATAATGTCTGCTAGAGTGCATGCAATTTGTGGATCTATACTTTTAATTATCTTTGTCGAAAGACAGTCAACACCCCAGGCATTAACATTTTTTAGGCAGTTAATTACATCCAATACATCTTCAGGGATAACAGGTTGAAATAAAAAGTATTAGCAACATACATTGTTGTATAACTTTCAAAACCACAGTTAGCAAAGTGGGTATTTATTGCTTTTTTAGTATTCGTTGCAAAAAAAGTGGCAAACAAATTAGCAATTTCGTATTTATTTTGAGTTATTTTCCCATTTATATCAATGGTATCAATAGTAGAATGTCTCTTTTTTCCAATTTTGTATTGTACTGTTCACCATATATATTTTTGTTTTTCTTTTACATTTTTATTTTCAAGACTTTTTGGTAGAACAATTTTCTTGATTTGTTAATTTCAGTGACATAATCCTGCTTTAACCTCTTATAATTTAAATGATCATCGGGATTTGCGGAAAATTTTGTTAACCAAAACAAATTCCTAAGATCACTACCCATCCGCACAAGATCGCGATCAACCCATGATTTTCTAGTTACATTAGATACGTTTTTTGTTAAAATAGGGCAAATAAAATCAATATGGTAACATAGTATCTAAAAATTCATTATATACAAGATCAACATTTGAGATGTTTGTATCATTTAGATATTCATAGACCGACAGAAAACTTTCATTGTCTAGATGAGTTTGTGAACTCAGTAAATTGGATACCGATACATTCCTAAAACTTGTCTTTCTGTTATTAAGCTTAATCTCGCAAAATGTACATAATATACCCGTACGATATGTTGTAGATTGTAGGGGGGTCGTACAGGCTGTACAGCCTCACAAGCACTTCGACCTATAAGTTCTTTTGTGCGTGACCCTTGATCTATTCGAGGCCCGGGATTCCGATACTTCTTGTGAAGTTTATCAGTTTCCTGGGAGCTAAGTTCCTGATGTCGGAGGGCGTTAAAAAGGCCCCTTCCAGGAACTTAAGCCTCTTGCAGAAAAGCGCTGGGCATTCGCAAAGCAAATGTTCTGCCGTTTCCGCGAAGTTCTCGCAGTAGCGGCAACTGTCACTCTCTGATTTGCCCATCTTTTTGAGGTGATACCCCAGAGGGCAGTGTCCAGTGAGGAGTCCCGTTACCATCTTCAAGTCTTTCTTGTCCAACTCGAGAAGCTGTTTAGCTTTCTTAGGCGATAGGCACACTAGTCTTTTCGCTTGTCTTTGTCCTGGCGATATGTTAGATGAATGTTTAGTCTCAAATGATCACCAAGCTGCATAGAAATCCCGCGCTTTCATTGTATTCAAACGTCATATTAGTTAAAAAGTAGTCAACTTTAGTTTTTATCGTTTTCATGTTTTTATTTGTGAAAATCCGTGTTGGCTAACAATTTTTTAAGTTAAAGTTAAAACTCTCCATCAAGTCAATTAATAATGTTCTTTTACATGATATATTCAAATAATCAATGTTAATGTCTCCACAAAGAATAGTACAGTCATAATTATTGAAACAAAAATTTAGGACCCTAAAAAGTCGGTCCATGAACATCTCAATGTTTCCTGATGGGGATCTATATATATTCACAAGACAACAGCTCCTCTCTTGCAAAAAAAGGATTAACTACATACTTCAAAGTCAATATCAATTGATAAATTATTTACAAAGTCTAGATTTTTAAATTTAATCATCTTTTTTACAAGTATCAAAACCCCACCATGAATTCTGTTGATACGATTGAAGTAGTTCCGAAAGGTACACGTGCCGATGACATTAAGGCGTGCATTAAAATATCATTTTTATGGCCTTCAATTAAAACCTTAAAATGAACTAAAAACATGAGAATTTATCTAAAAGGGGAAGAGTCTGCGGGACAATTTTCAGAACTTCTACTTAAATTTGGAAATGGCGAGTACCCAGAATTAGATGGCATGTTAGTTATACCTGATGAGTTATGCACAGTAGTTCCTACAGTGAAAGCGCTCATAGAAAAAATGTATCCCGATATATCACTGATCAGGGACAAGTCTTTACAATGGTTTTGTGAAAGAGCTATTTCAACTCCAACAAATGACCAAGCAGCATTAATCAATGACCTTTTGCTAAAATCATTTGAAGGTCAAGAAATTGTGATCTATTCAACAGATACTGTGGTAAACTTAGACGAAGCAGCCCACTATCCTGTTGAGTTTTTGAACACCATCAATCCAGCGGGCCTCTCATATTACAAGCTTTCGCTGCGTGTCGTTACACCTGTAATGTTACTTCGTAATTTGAAACCATCGAAACTATGTAAATGGTATAAGACTCCAAGTTAAGGCTTTGCATCGGAATTTAATAGAAGCCACTATATTGACGGGGTTTGCCCAGGGACAAACAGTATTTGTGCCACGTATACCGTTGATTCCCAATAACCTGCCTTTTGAATTTAAGCGAATTCAATTCCCTTAGAAAGTATGCTTTTTGCCATGATCATAAATAAGTCACAAGACACTCTGAAATTTGCGGGAATCGACTTGCGGAAGGATTGTTTTTCACATGGACAGTTTTACGTTGCATACTCTCGTGTGAGTTCACCTCGCAGTTTGGTTATTTTGGCTCCATCCACTAAAATGGTTAAGAATGTTGCTTATAAAGAAATAATAATAATAATAATATGTTTATTTCCAAATTTCAAATATTACAAAAGGTAAATTTTCATAATGATAACAATAGAATATTGATTAGGATTGTAAACATTGAGAAGACCCATTAGAACCCGTAGGTTGCGCATGGCCTATTACTTCTTGTCTAGTAAACCAACATACAGTTTCATCATCATCATGAAACAATATTACAAGCATACTGTGCATAGACAATTGAAATTGAAAAGACTTATTTTTTATTTTTTTTTTACTTTGTGAAACAACCAGTGGAATATAAATATCACGATTTGATTTCGATGAATTGTATAACAATATCTATCTCCAAATTCAGAAGATACTCTTTGAATATATTTTTTATGATTGAAACTGAATTTATGTGCAGTATATAATTCTTGTACGTTTCGTCTAGAAAATTGAAAAATTTGCTTGCTAAGTAGGTAAAACAGCGTTGACCTACTCTTTTTCTCGATGTAGCAACCTGTACATATAAATTTGTTTTATTTCTTGTAAGATAATCATGTGATAATTCTAGAAGAGATGTTCTGTTTTTATAAATGAAGATGGCAACACTGTGCAAGTACAACTTTCTCAGACTGAGGACACGTGCGTCCACGAATATTTTTTTAGAGGAGTAAACATATTCCTTTCTGTAAATTATTTTCAAAATTTTTTTCTGGAGAATATCCAATTTCCTGAGATGGGTGTATAATGCATCACCCCAACTAAGGATACCGTACCTTAGTCTGGACTCCACAAGAGCGCTGTACAAAACTTTGAGGTGTGCGGTATCTAATATTTTGTTCAGGCATTTCAATTTGTATGTCAATAATCGGAGGCTTTTGGTAATTTCATTAATTTGTTGGTCCCACCTGAGATGAGAGTCAATAATAACACCCAAATATCTTATTTTGTCAGTGTGTCTTATTGTTTTCCTTAAATCTTCATCATCCAAAGTTAGTTCTCGAAATGGGGGAAGGTTTACATTGTAACTCGAAAAAGGTACGTAAAATGTCTTTTCAAAATTCATTGTAAGTAATTTGTGATTGAGCCAGTTTACGATACGTTTCAAATCAGTTTCCATTCTCCTTTTTAGCTCATCCCAATTTTCGGCACTATACAGAATGGCAGTGTCATCTGCGAAACTGATAATCTGTCCCGTACTTTTATGAGAAGTAAGTAGATTATTAATATATAGGGAGAATAATAGTGGTCCAAGTACTGTCCCCTGTGGTACTGTGATATTTTTTTCTTCACTAAGCACTCTGCCTATTTTCACACGTTGTTTACGACAATTTAGATAACTTGCCATAAGCCCCAATGCTACACCTCGTATACCTGCGTCCCGCAAGGCATCCAACAACTGCGCATGACTGACAGTGTCAAACGCCTTTGCAAGATCCAGAAACACACAAGCTGTTGGTTTACTCTCATCCAATAATTTGTAAATACCTCCGACTAGATTCGAAATAGCATCATTAGTAGACAAATTTTCTCTAAAACCAAATTGAAAGGGCGAAATTATACTATTTTTAATAAAGAAGTTGCTTAATCTACTTTTGAATGTCTTTTCAAACACTTTAGCAATTGATGTAATCAAAGAAATTGGGCGGTAGTTGGATGTTATACATTTATCCCTTTTTTTGAATACTGGAGTTACTATCGACATTTTGAACTCTGCAGGACATATACCAGTTCTATATATTTGATTTATTAAATGTTCTAGTTGTTTAGATATTTCTACTGATACTGCTTGCAAAGTCTCTGCAGTGATATTGTCTATGCCTGGAGATTTATTTATTTTCAATGAATTTATTATGTTTAGTATTTCTTTTTCTGTTATGGGCTCTAGAAACAAACTATTTCCTATGGAGGTTCTTTTTGGTAGGGGTCAGATGGTTTCTCTATTTTACCAGCATATGTTTCACCAACATCGACAAAATATTAATTGAAAACTGTTGCGATTGATTTTTCATCAGATATTAATTTATTGTCTTTTGTAATTATTTGTTTTACAGTCTTAGACTTTTTTGTTTTGGTTGAGTTTACAATCTTCCACAAGTTTTTAGAATAATTTTGATTTTTATATATTTCACTCTTGTAAAAATTGACCTTATTTATTTTTATGAGTCTATTAACATAATTCCGGTAGTAATGATATTGATCATAAACACGATACATTTTTACACCACCCTAAAAGGCTTAAAGTTCTTGAAGGTTACACACACACAAACCCACTCATGCTAATATGATTATATTGTGTAGATTGTACCCTGATGTTGGTCACCACTCTGACAAAGTTGTGAGCAAAAGCTTTAGCGTTTCCTTTTTTTGTTAATTTTGTTGTTGAAACTCATTATGTTCAGTGTAGTATTTTTACTCAAAATTTCGTTTTCATATGTTTTACTGAATCTTTGCTGAAATTTATTGTGTTTAATATAGTTCTTTAACTTAAACTTAGTTTTCGTTTATTTCTTTTATCAAAGCTTATTTAAGTGTAGATTTTAACTCAAGATTTTTACTGTTTCGTGTGTAGTAAATTTAACAGAATATATATATATATATATATATATATATATATATATATATATATATATATATATATATATATAACTTAACTTTTAATTAACTGAAACCCTGTTTTTAAAAACTAATTTTATTTCTTACTCAAAACTAACACAACAATTTCAAATACAAGACTAACATTTATAACAAACACAAACTAAGCAATTCTACAATAATATAAATACTTGATCAGCGCAATATACTGTCCACCTAAAGGCAATGGCGTAGGTGACACCTCCCCCTTTACAAGGAAGCTTCTCCTGGAAGCTGGATCCCATTTTCCGTTGACTGCTGATGACTCTTACTTGTCCTTCCAGAATGTTTCCTCTTAAACATGATCCACAGGAAGGCCACTATCAATGCTATATAAAGAAGAATAGTCCAAATACTGGGAATGTGAAAATTATGGTTTTCCGTAAATATTGGCGTTACCAATTGATTTGGAATATCCTTTATTTTTAAACTTTTTAAATCAATCTTCATTGGAGAAACGTGTAATTGATTTAATTTTATATTTAGTTCATTTATTACAAAAGGTTATCCAAAAGTTTTTTGTTGAAATATTAACTCTTGATTTCTAAATATAATTTTACATGCTGAATTTTCAATTAAATAAATGCCTTTAAGAGTTTTCACTTCAGTTTCTTGCTTACATTTTATGATTAATTTTTCTTCTACTGAAAATATTGCCAAAAATTGATTTATCTCCGGAATAATTTCAATCTGATTCTTAATTATTTCAATTTTTGTATATTGACAAAATGTAGAATTTCCTGCTAGCAATATGTTTTCTTCGCACCCATAATTATTATTGTCTCGCAAATGGTTAGGACATTGAAAAATATTGCCGCGAGTGCAAATGTCATTTAGAGGTTGAATGACATTATTTGATTTTAGTAAAAATTTTGAATTAGGTATTAATGTTACGTATTCTGATTCAATTTCTGTAGGTATAGTTAACATATAAAAAAGATTGAATAAAATATCATAATTAATAGGTATAGATAAAAAATATTGTGTTTGATTATTTTCTACTTTACAAACTACGTCTATGACGGCTTCAAATTCTAAAATGTTTTTATGTTTTAATTCGAAAGGTAATTCCGTTTGATAGTAATAATAATGTACTTTTTGCAACTCTGCAAATAAGTCGTCAGATTTTATAATACTTGGATGTAATGTTTTAAGTTTACAGAAGGTTAATAAATTTTCTACCGTTTCTAAAACGTCTAAAATTACATTGAATGTGATAAGAAGTTCGTTGAATAGCTGTTTCAAATAAATAATATTTTCTGCATTTGCTTGAAAATCTAAAATATCTCTTATCTCAAATATTTTCGTTTTTAATATTTTTTCATTATACTGGATGTCCTGAATTGTCTTATTAAAATTATCAATTATTTGGTGACTAACAGAATATTGCATTTTAATTTGAGTTTGCAAGTTTTCTTGATTTTGTTTTAAATGTTCCATAATTGAATTAATTCTTTCTCCGTCTTCAGAGTCCAAATTTCCCGTAATTGTTTTTACTATTGATCCAAGACCGTTAATTAACCCTCTCTTTGGTCTATCTAAGGTTGAATGAATATTAATGTTATCAAATTTATCATTTATACTATTCTTAGTGTACTCTATTATATTTACAATATTTTCTGTTTCAGTTAGAAAAAATGTATTAGTAGACATATTATATTTAAGGTGATTATATTGTATACTTAACTTATTAAATTCTACTAATAGTGGACTTAAATTATAAAAATGAACGAAAGTATGACTGGATTTCTGCAGCATGGCGTATCCAAGATTTATGGGAAGTATCCCTAAGTTATGGGTAACATCTTTTATTTTGACTGTTGCGTCTCCGACGGTGACGAACCTGAAATGAATTTATATCGAGTCTTTTTAGGACGTTTTATGTTTGAAAGATTAATATTTTCTGAAGTATTTTTGTGTCTAGCAGCGATTTTTGCTGTTTTTAGTCGGATATTTTTGCTTTTAATTTCTTAATTTATTTTTGGTTTTACCTTGTGACTGTTTATTGCGTACATACACTTTAGTGGGTATTGTATGTGGCAATTCTTCACGGCTTTTATTGACTTTTGATTTGTTTTCCTGTAATTTCTGATTTAAATTCGAGTATAAAATTTTCATTTTATCTTTATGATTTTGTATATAATTATTAACTACTTGTCGATCTAATTCTATATTGAAGGGTGTATTACCATCTATGTTTCCGGTAATTATTTCGTTAGGTTTCAATTTTGTTGCAGAATGAACACTATTATTATAGGCTAATAATGCATAGAGTATTTTATTTTCAATAGTCTCATTTTTAAAATCTTTTTGATTATTCAAAAGTCTGATGTGTTCAATAATCGTAGAGTGGAATCTTTCGGCAATTCCATTCGATTCAGGATGTTGAGAACTTATAAAATGAATTTTAATTTTATGTGTTTCTAATAATTCCTTTACAACAGAATTTTTTAACTCAGTTCCATTATCCGAAATTATTTGTTCTGGTATACAATGGTGTGTAAAGTATTTAATTAGACTATGAGCTACTTCTATTCCTTGTCTAGATTTTAATTCATACATTTGACCATATTTAGAAAATGAATCTATTATCGTAATAAATTTACTATTTTCCAAGGTTATCGTGTCTAAATGCAAAATTTGAAAAGGTTTAGTAGCTGTGGGAGTAACATTTAAAAATGGTTTTATTGGTTTTCTATCATATTTGCTCAACTGGCAAACTTCGCATTCGTTTATATAAGTTTGATTAGGCCAATAATACAAAGCTTTTAATTGATTTTCAGTTTCATCTAGACCTCTATGATTAGTTTTACCCTCGTGGTAATTTTGAATTACTTCTTTAACTTCATTTAAAGGAACGTCTATTAATTTTTTATTACATTTAACAAAGTCAATTTGAGAATCTTGAAAGTGATTTTGTAGAATAACACTGAATTTTTCATAAATTGGGTCCTCGAAATAAATATAATATTTAGTTTTAGGTACTATGTATTCTTTCACGAAATTGATCACATCTTGCTCAAAATTATTTTTAGATAATTGTACAATAATTCTTTGTTTATTTTCATAGAGTTTTATAATAGTGGGTATGGCTGGTTCGAAATTTACTTCTGAAAATATTAATTGATTTTTACCAATATTTATGGCTGAATCTGAAATTGGTATGCCGATTACAGGATTTTCCTCATTTGTATGAACTGTGATGTCTTCGTCATCATCCTCATTATTTTTACTTTCATTATCTGTTTCAACGATTAGAGATACATTATCATCGGGAGATGATGAGAGTTTTTTTATTAAATTTGTCCATATAAACTAATAAATTTTCAGAACATTGGGGCTCTTGTAATTCAGTTTCATTAATATTTATTTGAATTCGGGACAAACAATCGCTATTGGTATTTAAAGCACCTTTTTTGTGTACGATATCATAATAATATTCTTCAAGTTTCAAGCGCCATCTGACAAGCTTTGAACTTGGATCTTTAAGTGAGAATAACCATTGAAGTGGTTTATGGTCGGTTACTATTGTAAATTTCCTGCCAAAAAGATACGGGCGGAAGTATTTCGCTGCCCAAACTATGGCAAGAAGTTCTTTCTCGATTACAGAATAGTTGCATTCTGAATCATTTAAGGTTCTGCTGGCGTAAGCCACAGGTAAATCAGAGCCTATTTTGCCTTGACTTAAAACAGCGCCTAAAGCATAATTGCTGGGGTCTGTAGTAAGGTTAAAGGGTTTTGTAAAATCTGGATATTGAAGTATTGGTTCATTTATCAACAGATTTTTACACATTTCAAAACATTCGACATAATCTGAATCATTTACATTGATAATTGCATCTTTTTTCAATCTAATAGTTAATGGTTTTGTCAATTTTGAAAAATCTTTTATAAATTTTCGGTAATAACCTAGGAGTCCTAAAAATCCTTTTAATTGTTTTGAATTTTTTGGTATCGGAAATTTTTGAATTGCTAAAATTTTATCTGGGTTCGGTTTTACACCTTCTGGCGTGACAATATGTTCCAGATATGCAACTTCTTTTCGCAAGAATTCGCATTTATCAATTTGTAATTTGAAATTAGAATCTCTTAATCTATTGAATACTTCTTTTAAATTTGTGATGTGTTCTTGTAAGCTGGTACTGAACACAATTCTATCATGAAGGTACACCAAACATTTCTCGTTCTGTATACCTCTTAGGATATTGTCCATGACCCTTTGAAAGGTTGCAGGAGCCCCTTTCAGACCCATGGGCATGCGCACATATTCATAGTGCCCGTTTTCAATATTAAAGGCTGTTTTCGGAATATCCTCCTCAGCCATCTCGATCTGATGGAAACCCGAAGCGAGATCTAATGTTGTAAAATATTGACAACGTCCAAGCTTATCTAGTAACGTTGTAATATCTAGCAATGGATATCCATCTCCAATTGTGATCTCATTCAGTTTTCGATAATCAACAACGAGTCGATACTTTGGCTTTTGAGAAGCATCTAGCTTCTTTGGAACTATCCAAATATTGTTCGACACGGAGAGCTGGACGGCCTAATAATATTATCATTCAACATTTTTTGAATTTGTTTTTGAGTTTCCGTTCGGTGAATCTCAGGATATCTGTATGATTTTGAATAAATAGGTATTTCGTTAGACGTTTTAATATGATGTTTTATTTTACTTGTGAAGGTAAGCGGATTTCCTTCAACACGAAAATTATCAATATACTCTTGAACTAATTTTAATACAGGAATTCATATGTTCAGTTCTAACTTTCAGAAACATCAAATTTAACATTTTCAGAATAAATATTATTATATTTGGGTTAAAGGTTTGTTCGTATTCGTCGAATGTCTCAACACTAATAGAAGGGCTTAAGCCTACTCGAAAGTTGGATTCTGAAGGATTTAAAATTGTACATAAAGCTATATTATTTTTAACTTTTGTTAAACATTCCGGGATTTCTAGTTTCCCAATTCGTGTATATGGTATAATTACATTACCATTTTTTACATTTTCAATATTTAATTTAATTACTTGGTCACAACGTGGATGCACTACTATACAATTCGTGGATCCAGTTTTAATGTCAAAGTAATTCATTTTAATTTGACTATAAGGAGTCATAAGCAAATTATTATTTAAGTCAATAATTGCATTAAGTATTTTTAAATTATCTAATCCTAACAAACAATCAAAGTTATCGTGAAATTTGAAAACGCAATATTCTAAATTAATCGGTTTCCTATAATTAAACATTTTTGGAACTGGAATAAAAGTGCAGAAATTTTGTTGACTGCTACCAAAGGCAGATTTTACATGGAATGGGTTTTTGACATAAGATTTTTTTAAATATTTTTCAGCTACAGCTGGTGTCACAAAGGATCTTGTGCTACCAGTATCAATTAAAACTTTTAGATTTTGTTTTGGGAAAATTATATAGGGTAACACACTTTCTGAATTATTTAAGTTTAATAATTCGATAATGTTTGATTTGGTTCCGAGGCTGGTGTCCCTAAAAAATTTTCGGATTCATCATTAAAACAATCGGAATCGTCTATATTATGGAGTTCTTCCGAGATAAAATTTCTAGATTGATTAGGATTGTGTTGGAACCTATTTTGATAATTTTGGGGTTGGGGTCTAGGTGTGTTTCTGGTAGACATACTCATTGGAGTTGGATTTGAAAATCTTTGATTTGGATTAGGTTTAAAAACGTTATGACCATTATTAGAAAAACTTGTATTATTCCTATTAGAAGAATTATAAGAAGTTGATGGACGATTTTGGGAGTTTGATGCTGGATTTCGATTAGTGTGTTGATAATTTTGCATAGAATTTGGCTTAGGAGGTGGCTGCCTATGTGCCACATTATTTTGGAAATTGGTTTTATTTTTATGCGAACAATTTTGCGTATTTAAATTTGAAAAAATATTTTTTGATGATTATTCTGGGTCATATAAACTTGAAAATAATTTGTAAGAACATTTAAAGCAATATTTAAATTTTCTGGATTTTTCGTACGCATTAATGTACCTAAAGGTTCTTTTAAACCGCGTAGCAATACTCTGAGTGCCAAATTTTTAAAGTAATTTCCTAAAATTAAATGTTCATTCACATTAGAATGTGTGATGAGATAAGAAATTTGAAGATTTAATAAATCTTGAATTCTATTATAAAATTCGAAAGGCGTTTCATTACCTTGTTTCATTTTTGAAAGTTCTATATTTAATGTGTAAATGTCTCTTTTATCAGCATAAGTATTAAGAAGTGCATCTTTTAGGTTTTCCCAAGTTCTTATAGTACAAGAAGAAATGTTTAAAGCTGCTTCACCTTTTATTTTTGCTAAGATGCTGGATATCAAATATTCATTTTGAAAACCCCCTACATCTAGAGTATTATAAAACTTACTCACTACTTTCTCTGAAATTTCAGGAAACCTAGGAAGTAATGCATTGTTTCCATCAAATTCTGGTATCATATCCAGATATTCCTTTTTTAGAATAGGTAATTGTGGAGTAGCCATTTTATTAAAATTATTTATGGGAAAAAGTTTTGGTGATGCTAAAGTTAATTTTATTTTAGTGTTAAAAGAGTTTGAGCCTGAATTTGAATTATTTGAATCAGAATTTGAGTCTGAATCGTCAGATGTGTCAGAAAAATAATCAACATTCTCTCTATATGACATAAAAACACTCACAGTAATAGAACGAAGATCCTTTCCATTGGCCCGGACTGCACAGGAACAACCAATCTCCTCTTAATTCTTCCGGTTTCTCGCACAACACAGATCTTCTAGTTGAGTTACTCAGTTCGCCCAACTAAGAGTTCTAATAATTAAACTTCACTTGTTCGAATAGTCAATAAATCGTAGAAACGAACCGAATGTTATATGCTTTAACTTTCGATTGACTATCCTACTGACTGCGCCACTTAACTTTTAATTAACTGAAACCGTGTTTTTAAAAACTAACTTTATTTCTTACTCAAAACTAACACAACAATTTCAAATACAAGACTAACATTTTTATTATAAACATGAATTTAAATAACCTCGTAACAAACACAAACTAAGCAATTCTACAATAATATAAATACTTGATCAGCACAATATACTGTCCACCTAAGGGCAATGGCGTAGGTGACACACACACACACACATATATATATATATATATATATATATATATATATATATATATCTAGAGTTTTTCTTGGTTTTAGGTCGTTTTTATAAAATATAAACACAAAAGACGGTTATATGTATATATATATATATATATATATATATATATATATATAGAAAAGGTATATTCTAGGAACTATTTGATTGACCCTCTAAGATATCTGATGTTGGTCACCACGCGGACGAAGTCGCGGGCAAAAGCTAGTATATATATTTATAAACCCACGAGAGCAGAGTTCAATTTGTATCAGGTGATGTAAGTAAATCTAACTCAACATTGTACATTAAAAAAAATCTAGGTAACCAACTTTGACTGGTCTATTGAACTAGACCTGCGACCGAGTTAACGTTTTCGGGTTGAATTTTAATAATGTTGTCTTTGTTGTCATGAAGTTCAGAGCAGATATTTTAGAGGCCGTAGCCCTGAGAAAATTCACTAACCTTACCTATGAAGAGGCAATGAAACAATGGAATTGGATAAGGAAAAAATATATTTTATATAGTACAGAAGTGTATGGCTATCAGAAAACCTAAATAATAAAATTAAAGATATTGGAAAAAATAAAACATTATCACAATTTTTTTCTTTACTAGATGTTTTTGTATATCAGACTTTTTCAATCAGTAGGAAACAATGTGATCTGCTATTTTTTTCTATATCTTTTACATGTTATTGGTTAATTTAACTAACTGTTCTAAATTTTTCTAAAACTTAACAACATATCAAATTGTTAACTATTAAGCTATATACATAATTGTCGAAAAGTATTTGACAACTTTTTTATTTTTTTACACTAAATAACACCAAACATTATATTCAGAATATATTAATTCAATTTTCACACATATTAACACCTAATTTCTTGTGGAGGGTTCAGCATTAATTCGTTTGACTAGTTCACTCAAAACACATGAAAATGTGAGCAAAATCTATAAGGCCATACGTTGAGGTTGAAAGTGTATTTGAATATTTTTATTTTATTTATTGATACTATCAAGTTTCTGTAGAATTGTTAAAGTTTAATAATTTTTGCAAATTAAGTATTATTATGTCTTGAGTGAACAATGACGATCGCTTATGAAGTAATTAAAATGTTTTACAATTTTTAATGAGCGACTTAATCTTTGTCACTGATTATTTTGATATAAAGTTTCATTATCACAATATTAAAGAATATAGTAACAAATATTATTTAATGTAGTTATAAAATAAATTGACATCGTTAATTTAGTATTTAATTAATTTTAGTACTACTAATGTACGCTGTCGATACATAAAAGTTAAAAATATGTGATATGATGTAATAATACTTTTCTATAATGCGAAAACCATTCGCATATTTCTTAAGAATTGCGGTGTATTTACTGACGTTCTTGCAAAAATAACAAATTTCTGCACTTATATCTGCATTTATTTTAAGCCGCCTTTACAATATTTATGAAATTCTGTTTTGTTATTTGCTCGTTTTCTAAAAAAAAGATCATTTTATTACGTCAAATTAACTGCCCTGCATATTTATTGCTTCGAATCATTTGTTACTCAAAGGCCTTAAGGTTGATAATATTAATAATTGCTTGAGCTGGAGTAATCACTTCTCAACACTGTAATCATATTATGCATTCCAACAAAGATTTTCAAAAATCTGTTTTGGATTTAAACCAATAAATGCACAAGATAACTTTAAATTGCATTATGGCGTGTGTATTTGGATATTATCCAGCCCATTTTCGGAATATGTTTTATTCATGTAATACTCGGGACTCACTACACCGAAATGTGAGTTCATTAGCAACTTTTAAATATTCTAATCATGTTAGAATAAAATTCAACCAAGAATAATGGACGAACAATGATAAGACTTCATATATTAAAAAATTAGTGAGACAAAATTTCGTTTTTTGGATGTGTAAAATTAAATTCCAATTCTTTCACGAATATTTTCTGACCAAAGTATAATTTGGACTTTCCTTGTATAATGTATACCAAAATCAATCCCAACAAGGTAAAATTAAGAAAGTTCTGATATTTTTTTTCAGGATTGTTTTTCTCTCATAGCGGCCCAGCATGTGGGGTACAATGAGACGATTAAATCGATTTTCAAATGGTAAAACTTTATTTTTTCAAAAATATGAAAAGCATCAGGCATTGTTTTGGAATGTGAGTTATAGAAGAAAACAAATTCGCATTTATGTGAATTCAAAATTAATGATACGCTTGATAAGACCTTGATTGCCTTTTTCTAGTTCCAATCAGAACTGTATCTAGTAAAACAAATCTGATATCTTTTAGTTCAACTATTGCTTCATTGGGAATGACAGAAAAAACGAAACTAAGATAACTAACAGATAGATCTTCACCGGATCCCATACCTTTAGCAACGTAGTAAATTTTCTTTTTTCGGAAAATTCTACTAGAACATATTCTCCATTATTCGGCTTTCTTTCTACTGACTCAAAGCTAAACTCTTCTAGATAAACCTCATCATCCAGTTTATCGTCCGTTTCATGGGCACTGAATTCTTTCTCTTCTAATTCAGCTCTTTTATTTTCCCTTTCTTAAAAATCTTCTTCGACTTTCACACGGATTTCTTCTTAATTTGTCCTCTATTCTCGACTCTATAGCTGTCTACTCCGGAGTGTCAGTTATTATGTCACTCTTTCTCTTGACCCGACCGTTCCTAGTACTATTCTTCAGTGCTTTCGCTGTGGGAATTCCAATCAATTTGTGTGGAGAAACAAATGAGTGTGTTCTTACTACTGTTTCTTCTTTTGGTATATTTTCATCTGGACTTAAACTGACACGCGAATAACATGGTTGTTCATTTGATAGAGACTGTTGATTTTGTGATTCCTAAATTTGGGGGTTATTAAGCACAATGATGTTGTGAAAGTGGATGAGGTGAAAATGTGCTTGTCGAATTGATAAATCCCTGAGAGACAGTACTACCAGTTTAGGAGAATAAACGGATGGTATATTTAGTTGACCAGGTGAATGATGAAAGAAAACTAGTACAATTTAATGTGAATAACAATGAACATAACCTCACTCATAATCGTGGTTAACTAAAGCTTACTTTCATATATGATCATCATCGAATATCACAGATATGTTTAAATAGTAGAAATTTCATGTCAAAAAGTGTACAATAAATACACAGTAATATACCTCGAAACAATGGCTTTCTTGAAAAAATTAAATAATTAATAAAAGTGCGCTGATGATGAATACCACCTACATTTAGTACTGACGTGAATGGGATTGAGATAGTCACTCGGAAAATTCAGTTTCTCTCATTGTGGCCCTCCCACCCCATCTTTGATAGCTACTTGATTACCACACATAAATGCACAAAAGCTTGACGTTTCAATTCTATTTATTCTTTATTCCTGAGTTGGGTCGATTATTTCGCAATTTTTATTGTTGAATTTAGGCACTTCTAATAGTTTAGATCAGATGGGCAAGAAAACGTAGTTGTATGGGATGACTCTCACTTAAAACCCTTTGGATTAGTTCATATATTATTCAAAACATCATTCTTGCCAACACTCACTATTGGTAGAACTTATCTAAATATCACGAAGATAAGTCGACAATCATCATAAATAATTTCGTTATATAAGTGGGTTGCAAAAGAGACTTTACTTTGAATCTTGACTGAAATGCCATATGCCATTTACGACTAATAGAGAATAAGAGTAGCTGGACCTAGAACCTGGCGAAAAAAGAAAATGCATCCAGTTCAATATGAATTGAGACTATAACAGACAAGAGATTATTTCTTGGCTGAAAGAAAATTGTGAAATTTCTGAACTTTTTGATGACAATAGATGGTGGAATAATAGTGCTGGGGAATTGAGACACCCTTAATTACTCACATCGTCTTTAGTTTAAATCACTCAGCTCCGGTTGCTGTAGACTATATTTTCCCAGTTATATAATAAATATTGGATGAAATTTATTTTACTAACAACAAGCAAAGTACAAACTTGCAAACCATCCAGTTTAATTAAGTAGAAAACCTCATTTTCAATATATTATATATTTCACTACTGATACTGGTACCAATATGTTTTATTTATCTACCCAGAAGGTTATTAGCGGTGACAATACTCGAAGTTACAAAAAAAAAGGGTTTTACAATTATATTTTCAAATTGAATCAAAGTCTTCCAAAAGTTAAAGTGTTTTTTCGATAATAACCGAGTTCAGTAACAGACGGAATAATGTTTCTTCCCATATTTTTTCCAGATATCGCGAAATTATCAGCAGTTTGGAATCATTCATGGATTTAAAAAAATAGTGTAGTCCTTTGTTTTCTATAGAATGATGTGCGATATCATGATTTTTTAATGAAATGTCAAATTGAGAGAGCATCAACAAAAACTGAACTTTAATTTGTAGTGCTTGAAGTCTATAAAATTATTTATTAATATCTGGAATTAATGAGTGTTTTGCAAACAGTAGCTTCTTAGAGAGCACACCATTTTTAAAACGTTTTTTGAGTGTTTTGGTTAGTTTGCTAAAGTAGAGTTGATTACAGATATTTTTCTTTTCCGATGAGTTTTATTACATTGTACCAAAGTTTAATTGATATTATTTTTGCATATAAATAGGCAGAAGTCGTCAGTGAAAACACTAAATGTTATAAGATTCAATTACACAATTACTTACAGATAAAAACGAAGAACAAATATAAAAATTATTTATTTGTATATAATGTCTTAAATGTTACTAAGGTAGAAACTCTTATTATATTTTCTTTCAGATTGACCCTGCGATATTACAAAATTTCAATTGATTGTTTATAATCAGTAGACAATGTTTTAGAAGAAAATTATTCTAAAATATTAATGAACAAATTTCGTATTTCATTTCTGTTTGGATGGTTCCAACAGCAATCTCCTAACAAACGAATCGTAGATATTAAATTTTGTAGTTTTTTTCCTTAAAACAGAGACAGACTTACTAAAAATGTTGATTAGGGTGAAAGTGAAAACTGCTGTCAATGTTATATTAACTATGAAAAAGGCCCATTGTTTACACCAATTAGCTACTTCTGTATAAACTACCAATAAATATAATTAAAAGATCGAAGGTATATTATTGCAGAAAGTACTGGTTCCTCTTCCATATACTTTCTTGGAAGTCTTACAATCACTGTTGTCACTATCTGTTAAAAATATTATTCATGAACCTAATAAAACACATTATACTTTATAAATAGAATAATTTTCTTACATAAAACTATTTAGAGGATAAAACATTACAGGGTAGTAGTAGAAGAATATATATATATCACGTTAAATTTGGATATGACACATTTAAAGAGATATATTTTGTAATTGTGTTACATAATTCAGTTTTTTACTGAAAAGTATGGCACTATAACATAAAAAATACTATCAAAAGTGTAAATAATTAATAGAAGGACTAGGTATAAACAGCATGTACTGAACATTAATTTTTTATAAATATACTCATGTCAAAAGAATGAATTCATATTTCGTGTAACCACTCAAGAGCCTTACTTAAATAATCTCAAATATGTTGATGTTCCAAAGAAGAAATGATAATAGAAAATTGAACGGAATGAATCCGTTTAGAAGAATAGTGTAATGTACCTAGCATACGTTTGAAAATACTAACATTCAATAAAATACATTACATAACGTAATCCAAGTACAAATTTTTTAAATTAAATTAAATTCAATTCATTCTTGATGTATGTTTCGATGTCAAACCCAAGTATTTTTCTTACATTTAATGTTCCAACGATTAATTGATATTATTTTAGCAAATACATTTGTCAAAGCCATCGCAAAATCGAATTTCCAAACTGGCAGATGTATAAGTAGAAGTTTGACCTTCTGGAGTTGAAGTTGAAACTAGAAAAGGCGTGGTTAGCAGCTTTTTAATACTATAGTAACAATACTATCTAAGAACGAGCTTTATCCTAGGCGTCTTCTGTTTAGATTCGAGAACGAGGAAGTATTATGCTGTACAGACGAGGCCAATAAAGGCCGATGATGTAGACTACAACTTATGCAGTTCTCCTTTTTACTGTAAGCCCAAATGGTGCTGTGTGAATCGAAACCTCCGATCTTTATTGTACTGTTTTGATATTTTTCACCAAAAATCGTTATTTTTGTTTTATCTGCATTTATTTCTAGACCCATCCTACTTCCTTCACTTGTGATTTCCCTTAATGTATTATCCAGAATCTCTCTTGTCTTTGATACGATTACTATATCGTCCGCACATGCAATTATTTCAGTCTTCTACTCGTCCTGAGATTACTTTTGTGTTCGTCTCCATTGTATTTAAGGTTAAATAATGTTGCAGATAGCGAATCTCCTTGTTTTACACACTATCGTCTGGTTCACAGATGGTTGATGTTGATGCTCTATCGATGCGGCTGGAATTTACTCCGGCAACCCAAAGACACAAGTTTATGTTCCTTTGGGAAAGGAGATATCTGCATAATATCCTGAGGTATACGCTATATTGGAATGTGCGCAGATAAACCTAGACAGAGGTTATGGTACCAAAACATTTTGGTTCAAATATTAAACATCAATATGGTCCTTTGACATGTACTAAGCGGTATGAACGATAAAAATGATGACACGTTGGTAAAGGAAATCATAGAGAAACACATTATTTGCCTTATTATGAACTATAACGCACATAATAAAAGCGCGATGGCATAATGTTATCAAGAAAATATTGGAAGAGAGGTATATTTAAACTACTAGTTGTATTGACAAAGAAGTAACTGAAAATTACTGACAATAAATGGAGAATCAGCATCTCGTTATAAGAACTGTCACTGGAAATGGTTTACTGAGAAATAGCCATGATTGACTTATTTCATAATAAAATCAAGAAACAACTTATTTGTCCTGCCCTTTACTACCTCCAAACACGAGTAACTACAACTTAATAAAAACATGATTTTTTCGAGAAGAAATATGATGACAGAGAGTAGGCTTGCTAGCCAACGATTGAAATGCCCTAACACAGAAGTTGCTGAAAAATTAGTGGCAAAAATCACTCATTATGAGAAGTGTGAATAGGAACTGTCGAACAATGAAACATCCTCGCAGAATGGAAATAATTAACCCACTATTTAATAAAGTATGAGAATAGGGAGATAAACCATGAACTATCTGAAACAGTGGTAGGAGGAAAGCCCCTTGAATCTTTCAGGAAATCGTTAATATACAAGATATATATTTGAAAAGAAAATATTACTTTAGTTTTGAATATCCATTTCACTTATTGATCTGTAACAAGATGTAACGATATCAACAATTGTTTACAAAGGTATAATATCCCCATCAAGGCGCTGTGAGACCTCGAACGTGGTGAGTAGGCCGAGTAACTGTGCCTCCTCGAGCCTGACGGGACGGGTAGGGATAGTGAAACAAAGGACAGCTCAAAGGATTTATCACATTATGTGGAGATGCGCCCAGTTCAACATTAACAAGAAATATAGATGGCCAGAAGAGATCAGAAGAATGCACTAACCAGAGCAAGTCGGCACTAAGAGTATTAACAGGAGTTCTATCAGACATTGTCGCCTGATTGGACACCTCAAAAAACTCAAGCTGGTAGAGAAAGACGACTGTATATTTTGTGAGATAGAGGAAGAACCATCCATCCACACACTGATTGCAAGGCATTACAGAATCTCAGGGCTAGACACCTAAAAGCATACTGGATGGAACATGAAGATTTACCCAAACTGAAGCCGACGGATATCCTAAAATCCATCAAAGGATTAGGAATAAAAGAACTACTAGTTTCAGAGACAGTCCTCGGAAACTGAGAAGAGAAAGAGGCACAATAGACCTTTTAAGTCTCAGTGAATCGTCACCCATCAAGCATACATATATACATACAAACAAGGTATAATATTAACCAGCAGCCTAACATTCTTTAATACTACAGCCAAAGCCAAATCATAAACAGAGAGGAAACGTTCAGATATAGTGGGAAAATCAATAACCATTAGATATAAAATACGAAGAAGGCCTGAGAGAATAATTAAGAAAATAATAATAGAATTCCTATTTAGTGTTTTATTATAAGTAAAGCTCTTTTTGTAGTATATGCTTAAGATGAATTTTATAAATACAAACGTACATTTTCAAACATATTCTATAACCTTTACACAATTATTCAACGAAAAATAAAACACATGTACGTACATCAGTCCCGGAAAAACAAAGGAATACTCAGTTATGAAATTTTTTAAGCTGTATATTTAAGAATTTTATCGCAATGGAATAGTGGAACTGACATATTCATACTCTATTCTATGTTTTTAAATATATACAACGTAAGCACTTATTTTACAGTGTGTTTATATAAAATGAGTTAATAGAACTTGATTTAATGAAAAATATATGTTCGTTATACGTAGTACCATCAAACTGAGTAAAAAATATAAATATGTAACATTATTAGAAACTTATTTCTACTGATTGGTTCTATTAACACATCTAGCATAGAACTTCTTCCACAGTGCTTCTAAATTATCTTTATAAAAGAAACGCCATTTTATGTTACGTCCACATAAACTGCATCTACAAAGCGGTTATTAAATAAAATAAACCCACCAAATAAAACAATCCGTTCCAATTCCAGAATACAGTTCAATATCTTGATGTCACTAACATTAGGCATACAAGATATACAAAAATAAAATATCTATAACTCTCAGATTCAGATAAATGGGCAGAAATACTTATTGGAATAAGAAGTCCAGAATCCTAAGAAAAAATACCAACTCCATTCCTTTACATTTTCAAAAATAAATTGAGGATTAATGTAGTCAGCGCCGAAATCTTATAATAAAGCGTTCTCACGACGTTAGTTTCGAAAATAAATTACAAAAAGGGGAAGATGTCAAATGAAACCTGGAAAGTAGAATGACCCAAGTGCCACAAACAACTTTTCTCTAAAACCAAAAAAAACTTCCACAACTTAAACAATTTTTAATGAAACATAAAATTCAAACCAAAATCTTAACAATTTAACTATATAATTTAACTAATATTATTTTAAGAAGCACAAAAAATGCTTTCAGGATTGGCAGATTATATTTCTTGCTATGAGCCTATGGAACTATGTCTATGTCGACGTTTTCAATTCTGTGTGAAATTAACAAAGTACTTTTTAATTACACAACTATACAATAGGATAGTTATTGACACTTGGATCAACTAGCATCACCTATTTTGCAGGAAAAACACACTGCTGGAACAATTGAAATCACTTGGAGCCGTATTAGTCCTTAACTTTAATACCAGCGTGATGGCAAGTGAACTTAGAGCAAATAAGAAACCATTTCCCAATTCTAGCACTTGGTCTCTCAATCAAACAAAACATTGGCATCAATATATCATTAAATAAACAGACTAAATCTAGCCTAGAAGGGGGGCATATCAATAAGCCAAAAGAACAGAACAATTGTTATGAAAAGTTGCAGGAAAAACTAGCATGGGTAAATTTAGAAATGAAAACATAAAATCGACAATCCATACTTAGAGAATACAAAAATGGAAGACGTGGCTTTGTATACGTGTTGAGGATGATATCTAATAAAACAAATGACAGAATCAGAGAAATTTGAAAAAAGAAAAGACCTCTAAAGAATAGAGAAAAATCGTTCGAGAATTAAGGTGAAATTTATAAGAGAGGACCAGATTCAAAACCGTCGATAACATAGTAGTAGAAAGGGAAATGATGCAGAAGGTATCTCCAGGATTAAAAAATGGGTAAAATAATATTAACGAAGAAAATAACGTTGGAGTATCACAATCTAAAAGTGGTACGATAAACAAATGGATTGCAATTAGTTATTCCTTCATATGAAAATGAACTGATTAGTTCATATGGACACTCGCATGATTGAAAATACATAAAATAAAATTATTTTGGATCTCTGTTAATTAAGCTCATAAATAATAGTTCGTTGACTATTGGTAAAATATACAAAAATATACGGGCTACTGGGAAGATTTTCAACGCTTTTCTGTATATTTTACTTTTGCATACCATTCTTCGGTGAGTCGAAGTTAATGTTTCAGAAATAAGAGTAAAATATCAGTCTCATAGTTTGAAATCTTTAGTTATACAAAGACTTTGTAAAAAGATGTTTAAAATTTATTTCTTATATTTATATTTCATTTTCATGGCAAAAACTATTTTTACTTATATCATTATTTGCTAATAAGTCTAGGGGTTTGCCGTGAATTAGAACTTTTTGGATGCAGCCGTCGAATCCTTTGTAATATGAACTTGGGAGACCAGGTGGTAGAACTGATGAGCCACCTAAAATTATAAATAATAATTATGTTAATCACAAACAATACTTACTAATCATATTCTAGTATTTTGTTACTATAGCGTGTCAATCTAGACGATTTACTAAAATTTGTTATAAAACAAATTTAAATTTCAAATTATTAGACTGCAATTTTGAGAACTAAAGGGTAAATCGAAATTTAGAATAAATACATATAAATGATAGTCTTCTACATAAATAATAATATTTTTATATATACATATACGGCCTTATTCTGTATCGCAAAGTTGCTACTGAGCAAGTGGTTTAGAACAAGGTCAGTGGTTAGGTTACCACTTGTCTTCAATTGGTATTCTGTAGAGGCCACCAGTGGTTACGAAAGTTGATTTATAGTTGTTTCTGAGCAACCACAACGCCTGTGGTTGTTAACGTTAGCAACTGTTAGAGAAGGTAGAAGTGTGGTGGTAGGTAGATGGATCTGAGGATTATGAACATTTTGTTAGATCATGAAATTAATGAAATACACAATGAGTATGTATAAAAATTTATTAAAAATTGTGAATATAGTATAAAATCTTATATTTCTTTCCAGATGCTCCTATAAGTCTCAATTCCATATCTGTTAGCTCTGGAAGCCCTCCTGGACCCTCTCCAGTTTTGGTATGCGAAATGGAAATGTCTCTTGCCTTTTTTTTTGTTTTTTTATTTCCATTCTATGAACAACTGCAAAAGAAAATTACTTCTAACGTGACTACCCATGAATACACCTCATTAAAAATGTTCAGTAACTAAATTTCAAATCTACACAAAATTACTACTTACTCTTCTCCATTGTTCAGCAGTTTTTATAGCTCCATGCATCTCATTCAATATATTGAACAATGTTTGCCACGCTGTTAAATTATCTCCTCTAATCTGCATTTTTTTTATTTTTGCTAACAAAGTAAACCATGACATTTTGTTGTCATAAGGTAATTTTTTAACTTCTTTTGTCCCCTACCCCTACCCCTACGGTTTCTACTTCCAGGGTCTCCATGTTATGTAATCAGTAATAAAATGTTTACATATAAAACAAATAACACCCTCCGGTTACCGATAGCCCGATTAACAACACAAAACACCCCCACTAATAACAAAATATTCTTCTAACAACCTCACTTGTCAGACTTGTTAGTGGAAAAGTAAGGTCGATTTACATTATAAAAGTACTACTATACTAGTAGTCACCAGAATAGCAATTTTATTGAAAGTGGTTAAAAAGTTACTATCTAGAGTTGCTTGTCAGTCAGTTGCTATAGAGTTGCTTGACTGCCACTTAGATACAGAATAGGCCTGATAATAATATATAGCTATACTGACCTAACCATAGTTTAGAATTAGTTCTTAGAGCAATGGCTCCAGTTTTAGCTACTCCTTTGTTGATATCTTGTCCATCAACAGAAATAAAGCCCATTCGTTTTCTTCTTCTTACTTGTATTGAATGCCACTGGCCATCATCCACCTTAGTTCTGGACCTGGAAATATTTTTTCTGTGACTATCTATCTACAACTGAGTTCGTAAATTTTACTGAATATTTATTGTCATTTTTCCTTTGCCCAGAAAATAATAATAAAACTCTGTTTAAATTTATTGTTGATGATTCGTTTGGAAGCATTTCCTGAATAAAATTTTCTTATTAGAATTTCCTTTAGAACAAACCACACAGTGAGTCGATATAAGTATTAATCTCTAAACTATATTTTTGACTGAAATAATCAAAAATATAAGGCAGAAATATTAAAGTGGGCCATAGGAATCTCTAGATAGTAGATTTGATTGAATGTTTGTTTGCGTGGAATGGCAGTTAACAATAAAAAAATAGATTCAAAACTAGAAAACAAAAGAATTAAACAAGAGAAGGAAATTAAATATTTGAGGGAAGGATAAAAAGACAAGTGAATATAAGACAGTGACACAAATACTATGAACGTTTGTTATGTAACTTTTTCGCATGCTAAGCGAGACATGTGGTTTAAACAAGTAGAGGCCCAGTTTTTCGTTAATAAAATTAAGGGTAACGACAACAAATATCATTTGACTCTTGCAAATTTACCTAGTGATTTTTTGTGTGTAATAGTTGATATAATAGACACGCCTACTTTGTTAGCACACCCCAAGGAAGGTGTTGAACTATGTTTAACCACTGATGCAAGTAGAACAGCCATCGATGCCGTCCTTGAACACATAGTCGACGGACACAGACAACCATAGGCGTTTTATTCTAAAAAATTGTCGAAAACGGAAGCTAATTACTCAACTTTTGATGGAGAACTCTTTACGATTTTTTCAGCAACAAAACATTTTCTGCATAAGCTGGAAGGAACATATTTTATCGTATTAATAGACCACGTACCTCTCGAAACAGCAATTTTTCCAAAAACTGAAAAATCACCTAGGCAATTTTGACGTTCCTAAAGGACGTTTTCAACAAATTCACACGGATATGGTTGGAACTCTTAAAATATTCCAAAGGTGTAATTATCTTTTAACAATCGACAATAGAGCTTCTAGATAATCAGAAGCGTATCCATTACGCGATATTTCAGCCGAAAATATCGCAAACACTTTTTAAAATCAATATGTACCGCGTTTTGGCGTAGGACAATTTGAGTCACACTTATTCAAAAGTTTAAGCAAAAGGCTTAGTTTTCAGTCGGTTCGGACAACTCCTTATCACTCCTAAGCTAATGGTATGGTTGAACTTCCATAGAAAACTTACGGCTAAAATAAGTGAAAATGGGAGTTAGAAAGAACATCTTCCTTGTGTGTTCTTGAGTCTTATATCCAAGGAGGATTTGCATTGCTCTGCAGCAGAGTTGGTATATGGTGAATCTTTGAGGTTACCATGTGAATTTTTAGTCGAAACATAATAACCAAAAACCACTTCTTCAGAAGTTAGTTCAATTATCAGTCAACAATCTAACAGAAAAATTGTGGCTAAATAAAAATTCTCCAATATTAGGTATTGCATATCTAAATATATCACACCTTTTGTTGATTAGCGGACTGTATAGTTGAGTGTGCCAATTATGATTGATTAATTTTTTTCGATTAATAAAATTAGCGAGTGCCAATAAATGATTTATTTTATATCTTTACTGTTAGACTCTCAGTCTATGACTGACTGCGGTCGTGCTCTGACTAACAACTAAATGAAAAACAGTACAAAAAATTGGTTAGACGGAGACCGGCCACCTGACATTCACCATAGGTGAGTATGTAGCGGGTGCTGCTTAAGCAAATGATGTAAAATTAACTTAACACCTTTCAATTAATAGAGATGAGCAAAGTGTTTTTTCAGACCCTTATGACATATATCGACTCAGTTTGACGAGTCCATCGATACCACTTTTACCGCCCGCAGACGACTTTTTCGAAAACAGTATTAAACCTATGGGGAATATCTTTTATTACTTAACAAAAATGTAGTTGTTCATTTACAGTTATCAACATTGATGATCTAATCTTGACGGTTTGAAAAAGTTGAAGGGTTACGAACGGGCTTAAAGAACGTGGTTTTATTGATCGTCAAGTCAATGACTCCGATTGAATCCGTTTTGTTGATCGTAAGTTTCTTCTTTAGTTAACGTTCCGTTTTTAATTCTTTTATGATTACAGCTGAAACTGGCGTACCTACATATCCAGCGTATTGAGGCTACTGGGCGTCCAGCAAAGAATTGGTTCCGTGTGCACCACGCGCCGAAGAATCAGTTGGCTGATTATCTTTGTGAATACTTCTGGCGCCGCCGTCATTGCGACAAAAATAAAAATGATCTTTTCGCCCGCATTCTTGAGGCGTTAAGTTTAAAAAATAAAGGCAATTAAAAAAGAAAAAAAAAGATAGAAAAGAACCGGGATTTGAACCACAGGACTGACTATGCAGTCCTCCCCTCCCCCGGTTCCCTCAGACGAAGTGTTCAGAGGTTTTATCCACTGAGCGACTCTCCGCTGCCGGTAAAAGTATATGTTATTTGCATTATATAAGCTTTTAACAGTTATTTTTTTATTTTTCCTCACACCCCTCTCCGTTAGGTACTAGGAAACAGATTTTTACCCTCTTTTTAATGCCATATTATTTGTTTTTTCGTGGTTGAATGGGATCCACCTCCCATAGACAAAAAAAGAGTTGTTGTTCTACCTTATTTTTAGTTTGCACTATTTTGGTATCAAATAATTATGGCAGTGAAGAAAAAATATATTTCGGCTTTATTTTCAGCAAGTAGTAAATAATTTTGCGAACTGTATATTGACTGCTAATTTACCTTATTGCCCAAAATGGTTCATGATGATCCAAATTAAAACTAAGCTCGGGATATCCATCTACTACAGCAATTGATAGATAGTTTTGAAGCTGGTTTCTATTTTTACTTCTCCATAAGATTAAACCTTCAGACATAAATGTGCGTATTTTTATTTCATATCTGTTGCCCCGTTCTGGTTTCCTTCTAAAAGAATAAAAATATTTGTTACAATTATATTAAATCAAATATTAATTGAATATTTTATTTCTCATAAAAAATAAGCACAATTTGTACTAGCTTATTTATACTAAAGTAGCCAGACCCGAACTTTGATCTTGATCATTTAAAAATACTGAAGTCCACTTTAGAACTGCCAGGGTAGGGATGTATTATTTGTACATCAGCAGAATCCATTCACGGAACACTATGAGTAGCTAGTTCAACTGATGAACCTTTAGTTTCCATAGCGATTGTGACTTCTATTTTTGACACAATCAATTATCAGTAATATGACCTAATAGTCAGTGTAGTTTGACTGTCAGTTTTGTTCTATGTTCTTTGTTTATCTATATTATAAAGTCACTAAAGATGTCAAGTAGAGGAATGAGGTAAGATTGCGTGATTATGCAATAGACTCGCGTTAAGTTAATTTACTGTATTAAAATTTGTAATATGTTAATTATTAATAAAGTTAATATAATACAGTATCTGGTTTCATTAATAATAAAACATTGACTTAATTTTATAGTAGCATTTGTTGAGTGATGAAAAATCGAATAATACAGAGAATCCTGGATCCTTGACGGCACTAGATAATTTTACAATTTGCGAGATTTTGATGGGGATTCATTCGTCAAATACAATAAGTCGTAACACCCTTTCTTATGTGGATAAAAACTATGGGAAATCAGTATAAAGAGTAACTCAAAAAATGGGCCATTTCAGTGTTTTATTTTCATTATCAGTTGTTAATACTTATTGTAATGTTTTTCTTATTTATATAAAAGTTTTTATGAGACGGGTGGGATAAATTTATACACACGGTATGTCTACTCACTTAATTTATTTATCCACTAAACTATTCACTAATTTATATTATATACACAGTATATTCACTTACACTAATTTATATAAACACTTCACTACTGTTTATTTACTTAGAATATGTATTTGTTTACTGTTTATCTCACATGATCAAATTATAAACTAAACTCCGTTGGTAGGTAGTATCTCTTATATATTAAGTGCCTTTTATTCTGGATCCTTCTAGATTGCGGCTCACAAAAACAATGGACCTCACTGGAAATGTCTAGATCATTATAGTCACAAAAAATAATGGTAAACAGTTCGTGCACATCGTCCATTCTTCTTCTCAATTGGATCACGTAATCTTCTCCTACTAGATCTTCGCCAAACTCCAGGTCACAAGGGAGCCTCATTTCATGTCCAAATAGAATTTTCGCAGGTGTTTCACCGTTGACTCATTTATGGCAGATTGATAAGCCAACGCAAATAGGGAAAGATACTGGTCCAATCTCTCTGGTCCTGTTCATTCTTGCGACCAATCCATCTGACTGTGGATGCAACGCTGTTGTCCTGGTCTTCTTCACTCCCAGCTTGTCATAAATTTCCTGGAATACCTGGCTCTCGAAATTTATTCCTTGATCGCTGTGGACTTCCATATCGGCTGATAAATTCTTTCACCAATCCGCGACTGTTGTGGCCTCTTGATTCGGGATCGCGTATATTTCCACCCACTTTGTGAAATAATCCATTACTACCAGGATGTATTTACCACCATTTTCTGTCGTCGGAAATGGTCCAGCGATGTCTAAAGCAATCCTTTCGAAAGGGCTTCCAACATTATATTGTTTCATGCGATGTGGTCCATTATTCGTAGCACAAGTCGTACGTTTCTTATACCAGTCCTTCACATCGTCGGAGCTGTTCATCCAATAAAACCTTTCACTGACTCGCTGAAGGGGTTTCTTTACTCCCAGATAACCTCCCAATGGACTGTCGTGTAACTTTCTCAGTACCTCTGCTATTCACGTTCTTGAGATAACTATCTGTCTTCTCTTCTCGGAACCATAATCGTTTTCAAGGACTCTTTTCACCAGTCCTTCTTCCAGGACAAGGGAGTTCCACTGAGGCTTATATGCTTTGAGTGTCGGTGAAAATCTTGAAACTTCTTGCCAGGTAGGTCACCGATTTTCCTCCTTCCATTGCCGAATCTTCTTTAGGTGAGAATCATTCTCCTAGTCTTCTCTGATCCTGGTAGGTGATCATTCTTCGTTGACTACTGTAGTTCTTAAAACTACAGCTTCCATAAATTCCGCCTTGTTGCAGTGGGAACAGTCTGTTGGGCATGGGCGTCTGGACATGGAGTCGGCATTTCGGTGACTCACACCAGCTCGATGTTGAAATCGTACTCTTTAAGTCGTTCAATCTATCTAGCGACGATTTTCTTCCTTCGTTTCGATGATTCACATCAGCTCGATGTTCACCCCTGTCCAGTTTCCCCTGCGATTGGAGTTCTTGGGTTGCAGGAGTCCTGGGGCGCTTAGACGGGCTGCGTACGTGCTCTAGCTTGCTGCACTTCCGCCATTTGCTCTTCTTCGGCTTCTTGTCTACCATACACTCTTTACCAAGTTAACGATCTGATCCAATCTGTCTTCGTTATCTTCTTCTTGCATGATCCTAACTCTGTTGTACCGCGAATCCTTCGTGGCTGATTTATATTTAAGAGGTTCTTGGTTTGCAGGAGTCGTAGGACGCTTACACGAACTGCGTACATGCTCTAGCTCGCCACAATTACAGCACCTGATTCTCTTCGGCTTCTTGTCTACCATACCTTTCAACAAATTAACGATCTGGTGAAGTCTGTCATCGTCATCTTCTTCCTACATGGTCCTACCTTTGCTGTATCCCGAAGCCATTGTGGCTGCTTCATATTCAAGAGCAGCAGTCAATGCATCGACCAATGTTTTGGGATGGGCTAATCGAAGCGTCTTCTCCATATCGTGGTGACATAAGCCGTCAATGCTCAAATATTCCATCATGTTCTCTGGTGCTGATGGATAAGCAAATCGAACTAGTCGGGCAATATCCAGTTCAAACTCTTGAAGGGTTTCTTCACGTTTCCGCCTTCGCTTCTTCAGCTGGGATTGGTATACATATTCTAGATGTTCGTGGCCATATCGGATGTCCAACATCTTCTTCATTTGCTCGAAGTCATTCGTTTCTTCCAAAGGTATCGTTTGTAGTACATCTAAGGTATCTCCCCGAAGCGCGATAGCTAAGTTCACTGCTTTCTACTTATCGGACCAATTATTCACTCCAGGGACTGCTTCAAACTATTTTTCATAATTGTTCCACGACGTTTTCCGTCAAACGTTGGGTCCTTAACTCTGGTGAAACTGCCAATGTCTTCCAGCCTAGGGTGTGTTTCTGTCTTGCAAGGTTTCGTTTGCTCGGTCTTCTTTTCTTCTGCTAGAGTGTCTTGTGTTCTTAAATCGGCAATCTTTCTCTCTAACACCTTGACTTTCTCGTCCATCTGGTTTTCTATCATAGACATCTTATTCTCGATTTTATCGTCTATTGATGTCATCTTATTCTCAATATCAAATTTTAGAGACGAAATTTTATTTTCTACGTCAGCGGCAATGTCATTTTTCATCGATAAGATATCAGCAGAAATATCGTTCTTCATATTAGAAATTGACGAGATTAAGGTGGAAGCCTCGTCATTGAATAAAAATGTTTATGGATCCAAGCCGTCACTTTCCAGTGTCATTTTTAGTCTTTTTATTAATTCACTTTTCTTACCGGACGTTTCCAACTCACGATTTTCCAATTCTGCCTTTAGCTGTGTCACTTTCAGGTTTTAAGTAGCTATTCATTTATATTATCCCACACCTGACACCAATGAAATGTTTTTCTTATTTATATAAAAGTTTTTATTACGACAGGTGGGGTACATTTATACACACGGTATGTCTACTCACTTAATTTATTTATTCACTAAACAATTTACTAATTCATATTATATTCACAGTATATTCACTTACACTAATTTATTTAAACACTTCACTACTGTTTATTTACTTAGACTATTTATTTGTTCACTGAGTATCTCACGAGATCAAATTATAAACTAAACTCCGTTGGTAGGTAGTATCTCTTATATATTAAGTGCCATTTATTATAGATCCTTCTAGATTGCAGCTCACAAAAACAAAGGACCTCACTGGAAATATCTAGATAAGAATAGTCACAAAAAATAATGGTAAACAGTTCGTAGAAAAACCTGCGCATTCGCTAAAATTTTAACTTTCATACATAGCTTAGACAGAGTCGGATTCAGGGACTAGACCAGTGTGCGATTTCGTAACATTATCCTTATTTTAAATATAATGAAGTATCTCTCTCTATAATGTTAACTATTTTAATGGTAGGTACATCATAAAAGTAATTGTTTATTACATAACTATTATATAATTCACTCTTCTACTAAATTAGGAGTAAGTTAGTTAATTATGTTATTTGCTACTTACAGAACTTCTAAATCCTCTGCATTATAATCATAATTTTCTTCATAAAAAAAATCGTTGTCATTATCGAAATCATCGTCTTCCATAGTTTTGTTGTGGGATTCATCATCGTTGTCAGTGAAGTTCGTTACATTTTCGCTATTAGTAAGATGTATGTTAGTTATATTAGTAATGACTACACTACTACTACCATGTACCACAAATTTTCACTATACATAAGGAATTTAAAAATTGATCGTTAAACACAACCTACCTTTTATAACCTCTATTTCTGTATTGTAGATAAGTAGCACCATTGAATTTTAAAGACAAGGTTTCTTCATCAACTAAAAAAAGCAGACAACATTTGATTCATTGAAAACATTAAAAAAAAAACAAAGAAGTTATTTATTTATTTGGTAACGCCAACAAATAGTTGGGATAAAATCTATACAAGTCTTTCCGTTAATTTCAAGAAACCGTGCTTAAAATAAACAATATAATACATATAAAACTCACTCTTATTCAAATTTTAACATCAACATAATGAAATTTCTGTCAAAATAAGATGTTGAAAATTTCATATAAAATGCGTTTCAATGAAGATGTTTAAGTATTTATTGTATATTATAAGGTCTCTATCTAAACATCATATGAGTTTAAGTAAGAGAAATTTAAATCTGTCAAATCAGGCACAAAAGAAATAAAACATTCAAAAACAAGGAAGTGTCATTAAAAGTCCGAAAGGAATTTAATTAAATTAGATTAGTGTGACTGCAACCTTCATCAGTAATTAGCAGTTCGACAAGAGTAAGGTACTGGTTAACATAGAAAAATTGAGTTTTGGTATTCAAATTTCTTTTGTTTTACTCAACAGTTAGATCCAAGAATCCATCCTCAACTTCTCATTAAATTGTGGATTTGGTTACCAAATGTGTTTTCTTTCAATAGTGCTCTTGTATATTTCAACTTCGTGAATATGTTGCTTGCTTTCTTTTTGGGGTTAAGGATAGTTTTTCTAACTTTACAGTCTGTTGTGAGTTTTTTTCCTATCTTATGTATCCTTTTAAGTGGCATTATGCTCAACAGAGTAGTGCAGCATGTGCTGAAGTTTCTTCCAAAGCTTTGCAGAATCTGCTCTACTCTATTTACAAATATATCTAGTTTATTCACGTGTCTTTCTAATCACTAGTGTGTTGGGAGTTTTCCTGTAGTTACTCACGGTTTGTCTTCACTAAAGTTCAGACATTATTTTGATCTCTTTTGTTATCATTTCTTTGCAAGATTTTTCTGCTGAAAATGCTAGTAAATCCGTTTACAATAAGCATTGACTATTGTATTTATTCTTCATTAATGAGTGTCCGAAAACCTATTAGGGTTCATGTGGTTCCCATGTAGTTCGTTTACCTTGATACATATTCTCAAATCATTTTAAAATTAATGTCATTAAGCCCATTGTTTTGATGGTTATTTTAACTAGTAGACATATTGACTATATTCTGTCTACAATAACTTCTTCCAAGCTTGAACTTCATACATTTTCCAATAATGTCTATTTCTGTTTACAAAATGTTTGTATATCTAGCTAGACTTGCAGAGTGCCTGATTTTAGGTGTATTTATCCCAGCTTCCGTACCTTCATCCATTTTGGAGTCCCACATTTTCAGAGATTCAGAAAGTGAAATTACTTAGTTAGGCATATTCCATATCAAGGTAGGAAAATTGATGTAGAACATTTATAAGTGCTTTTTACTCTAGTTTATATATATGTCTTCTTAAGATGTATTCCAGGTTTGAAAGGTTCAATTTTATCAATATACCTCAACTTTAATCGTTTGGAATAAAATGTAGTTATCTGTTCTCTATTGACTAGGAAATTTAAGTGGATATGGAAATGAAAAAACCAGAATTTTGGGACATAGAGAGAGAAGAAACCAATATATGTATCTTTACCAGACAGAAGATGCACTAAATCATTTCTAAACTGGACTATACGTCGTCGCTATTTTTTCTTGTACTTGAACTGTTTGATCTCAATTTTTTGATGTGATTAGAAAAGTAGCTTTCAATTTTGCTAGTTTCTCAAATTAGAGAAAAGAGTTTTAAGACCATTACATCAATTAAGAATTAAAACAGGGAAGCAGTCAATATCAATATATGTGTAAACTTGTCAGGCAACCACTAGTTTTTCTTTATAACTATATAAACACAATATCTTTTATATATGTGTTACAGATAATACTCACTTGTTTCACAATATTTTCCCTTGTAATTTCCAGTACATCTGCAGGTATAGTTATCCATATTGGGTATACAAACACCGTTGTTAAGACATGGATTATTAACCATTGGACAAGGCGCTCCATCGTAAAACCCAATATTGGAAGTACAGCCTGAATTGTTATGAGAAATTACTGCTATGCAATCTGGCAAAGGGCTGGATATTGGCAAAGGAAGGTCATTAAACGTAATTCTTTGAATAGCACCTTTGAAGCCTTTTGAAGCTCCAGACAGTCGATGTAGTTGTTTCCAATTGCTAAAAATAAGAATAGTGATATTGGAATAAATATCCAAAACGTCGTTCTATATACTTACGGCAATGACCCTATATATAACGGTGTCTCCAAATTTAGTTCTGTTAATGGTGTACCAGAATACCCACGAATCACTGTTGAATTGTCTATTTGTAACACACCTTCACGACCTTCTCGAGATATTCTAACTTTATACCACTTATTCAACGAAAGAACGGACGAACTTCTACAACAGTATAACATTACTGACTTTTGCATTTAATTTGTAGTATAGTAGTAAATAGTATTACCATACTATTTTTCAAATCTAAGCGAACTAAGACAAAAAAATAATTATTAGTATTAAATGCTGTACAAAAACACTTGTGTAAAAAGTCGTGAAAATGAAAAGATATTATAGATTAACCTTAAATAACATTATTCGAATTATTCGATTGCTATCGAATACTCGATCTGGAGCAATTATTGAAATTTTACTATTGCGCTGGACACTAGCAGTGTCATTTATTCTAATCGAGAACTTACATTCATAATCTGAGGTAAAAGAAATTCAAAACATTAAGTAAAATATATTGATGTCATACGAGTATATAGATGCTTAGTGATTTTTCTTCATAATCCTTTCTCTCTCTGTGTCAATCAGAAAGTACTCACTATGTATTCACTATGATGATAATTAAACTGTATTATACACTTTTATCACCTATGTTTGGTTTTACCACTAAAATTGTCAGGTTTTACGGAGCCGAAATTAACAACTGTTATCTGTTTATCGGTCAGAGCCGGAATCTACAATTCTTTTTATATCCGCCCAAACAAGTTCAATTGGATTAAACTCCCAATGATAGATTCGTAGCCTAAGTATATATGTCAATGTTTCTACTTCGAGCCATCTCATGAACACAATATTGCTTGTCTTTTGGAAAATGTCGCTTTGCCAACATAAATAATTCTGCTTTAAGGAAGAAAGCGTCGAACTGGATATTTCTTTCGTGAAGCCAACTTTGGATGTAATCTTTTCTCTAGGCACTTGTTTGAAGAAGGCAGACACCGCTGAATTCATTTCTTCATAACAATCTTCCGTTTTTTTTTCGATTCAAATACCAGAAGGCCATTTCCAACAAATTCTTGTGAGCGTCCAATATGCAAACAACCGCCGACCTTTCCCAGGAGAAACTTTTTAGCCTGAAGACAAACTTTCCAGAAAAGCTTGATGACAACTTTTTATGTTTTTGTCTTGCCAAAGGTTGGAGACGTTATGGCCTTTATTCACCCAAGTTTCGTCCAAGAAATATACAGATTTTCTTTCCTATTTGTCGAAATTTTACCACTGATCAAATGTATTTTCTCCGCAAATACTTTCGTCTCTTTCAACTTTTTTACCATAAAATATTTAAACTTAAAATTCTCCAAATTGTTGTTTGGCTAATTTTTGGAATATCAAGGTCTACTTGTATATCTTGTTGCAATTTTTTTAAAGTAGGATGTTTATTTTTGAAAAAGATTGTTTTAATTTTTCTACGAATACAATTTTTCAAAAAATTCTTCACCACAATTTGTGCTGATTTTCCAGTATTTTCCTCAGGTTCTTCAATTTCTCCTTGAACTTTTTCTCTGTTAAAATTTTTTATATTCATCTATCAATACCAGTATATCTGGAACACATCTCAACCAAATAATTTTTTAGCCTTGTAGACAAAGTTTAAAAAAATTTTTTTCTCTTCGATACTTGAAGTTTTTCTAGCAATACTACAATACTTTGCGGGACACTAATTTATTATAACTAGAGACCTACTAGTATTCGATAAAATCAGTTCAAAAACAATCAAATGTCCCAAATTCAGTTTAAAATCAATAATCTTAACGGGCAACAGAAGTAAAAAAACATATGTAAATATACTCGTACTACACATTTAGTTTCATAGAAATTATTATAATTAATTATTTTTATTTCCGTATTCGCATAATCCTGAAGTACGCCAATGGACCTCACTGATTGCTGCCTTTATATGGTTTGCATAGATTTGAAAAATAGTATAGTTTCTATATTTTTAGATCATCTAAAACAATTTCCAGCTCTGAAAAAACTTACGTTAAATTAGCTATGCCACTTCCCAAGTTAAATCTGAACTGCAAATATCCACGGGCAATATTTAAGGAAATAAAATCGCCTCTTCCGTTCTTCATCTGGCCATTGTAGAGAATGAGACCATTAGAGGCAGTGGTCATAAACGTCACTTCAATAGAAAATCTTTTTTTTATACCCTCGAGTCTTGGAAGCCGAATAAAACTGTTTCCATTGAATTCTGGCGTAAGCCCATGAAGACTCTTAAACTCTACAAATAAATAACTATTAGGTTGCCCTATATATGTAAAATTCAAATCATTTTAGTAACGCCGGTGGGCAACACTATCTATAACTAGTTCAAATGTCAATGTACAAATTACTATGCAACACTGTTACATGTTTTCAAAATTATCAATATGTAAATTGTACTATGAAACTTGAATTTAAGACATTACCTTCTTGGCATGATGTTCCATATTTTCCACGATGACATTCTGTCTCGAACTGGCATTTACTTCCTAAACACGAGTTTTCAAATATCTCACAAAATTGACCACTGTAGGATGTTCGACATTCACATTTAAACAACTGATCGGATTTTATACATTTTCCATTATTTTTGCAGGGTGAAATTTTACAAGCATGTTCACTGCAATCATAAACCCCGTTTACTTCTAAAATCCAGTCTTCTTGTCTTACGTGTATTTCTACATCCTGTCTACCAATCTTCAGCTTTTTAATACACCCCTGAAATCCTTTAGACGTGCCTATATTCTCGTAAACCCTAAAAAAATAGGTACAAAATATAAAACTAATATATTTGAATTTAAATATTCCAATACTACCGGTTGTTTACCACATCACTTTTTTGAACAATCGTATGAACTCAATTTATATAAGTTTTACTTAGATAAATACGTTCTTTGGTCTCTATAATGTAGCAAGTGACTGTCATTAATGACACGTGGAATGTAATTAGACGAATGTTAATTATTCTGATATAATAACAATTGTGTTCCGAAGCAAGATACATTATTAATTTTGGGAGATTTCAACGCTCAAATAGGATAGGAGGAATATCTAAACCAAATAGCAGGAAAATAAACAATACATGAAACGACAAATGATAATAGACAGCGATTATATAATCTAGCAGCACAAACGAATATGATTATCAGCAGTACCAAATTTCGACACCATAAAAATCATGAAATGACCTGGGTATCACCAGATCAGAACGCATGCTCACAAATAGATCACGTGATGGTAAATAGAAGAAAACGCACATCAGTAAGAGATGTCAGATCATACAAAGGAGCATGTGCGGACTCGGATCACTTCATGGTTATGGTGAAAAAAGAAAATAAGAAGGATAAATGACACAAAACGTAAATGTCATGAATGGAATTTAAATAAATTCCATAATGAAAACACGCGGAAGGAGTATGCTGCATATATAGAGAATTTTCTAACAGAAAATAAAGATGAAGGGGAAACTATCGAGGAGGAATGAAATGATATAAAGAAGAGCTTGCCAGCAATCATCTGGGTAGAACAAAGACCTGCAAGAAAAAAGAATGGTTTATTGAAAGCTGTAGAAGAGTAATAGAAATGAAAGTCCGAGCAAGACTAAGATGGATGAAAACGAACAGAATTGAAGACAGAATACAATACGAAATGATTAGAAGGGAGAGTAATAAGCTGATAAGGAAAAGTATACGGGAGTTGATGGATAATACTGTTAGAGAAATAGAAAGGGAAAGTTCATATAGAAATACAAAGAGTTTCTACAAAAAAGTAAACGAAGCTAATAAAACATACAAAGGAAATTTTAAGGGAATAAAGGGCAAAGAAGGCCAGAAGAGGATAGAAGAAGACCACCAATACAAACAAATATGGGCAGATTACTTTAAGGACTTGCTAGCTGAACCAAACACAGAAGAGGACGAAGAACAGGAGGAGCATGATCAACGAGCGAGGAGGAATCAAACTTCATGAAGGAATATACCAATTAATCAGGAAAATATGGTATGAGGAAAGGATGCCAAAATAATGGGAAATCGGACAAATTATTACTATACACCAATGCAGTAATTATAGGGGTATTACTCTATTAAACGTTGCATATAAGATTCTATCAACAGCAATACAAAAACGATTAGCTAGTAGCACTCGAGAAATATAAGGACAATATCAATGTGGCTTCACACAGGGTAGATCGACAACAGACGCAATACATACAATAAAACAAATACTGGAAAAAGCACATAAACACCAGATAGACATAGAAATGCTTTTCATAGATTTTCAACAGGCCTTTGACTCAATCAAAAGAAACCACCTATTGACAGCAATAGAAGAACAAGGAGTAGATGCAAAAATGCGAAGAATAATCAGGATGACTATGAGCGAAACATGGGTCAGCATACTAACACCTAAAGGAGAATCTGATGAGTTTGTGGTTAACAAAGAAGTGAGGAAGGGCGACTCGCTATCGGCAACTTTACATAAGAATACATAATGAGGAACATTCATAAAGGGAATTTAAGGTCAATTGGTGGACAAATAATCGCCTACGCTGATGATATAGTACTTGTAACCAAGAGAAGATCTATAATGGAGACAATGTTAAGCGAGATAGATACAGAGGGAAAGCGGATGGGTTTAAAAATCAACGAAAACAAAACAAAAATAATGAGATTTGGAAAGGTTAAGGTCAAGGTGGAAAGGTTAAAGTTGGCGAGTATGAATTTATGGAAGTACAAAATTTCAAGTATCTCGGCGTTATGATCAATAATAAAGGAAACAGGAGTACTGAGTACTGAGTTTGAAGAAAAAATAATTAATAAATAGAGCCTTCCATGATAACAAGAAATTATTGAAAAGTAAACTACTCACAAAACAAACGAAGATCAATATATATATATATATATATATATATATATATATATATATATATATATATATATTTGTGTAATTCCCCAATATTCACTAGTTTTGTATATATATATATATATATAGATATATACATCTTACTATCATTTCTGCATCCGATAGAATGACTTTTGCATTTAATCCTGCATCCTTTGTAAAGTTACGTCCGTATATCGGACGCAAGACTACATCTTTCGTTTTTGGCAATTTCTGATGAATATTTGTCCCATAGAACATATGAAAAAGATAGACCACCTAAAGTACTATGGTTAGCCACGGGTGTCAAACTGCCATCTTTTGCAGATACTTCTATATTTAAGTATTAACCAAGGTCAAATGGACGCAAAGTTGATAGGAAATGTACGAAAAAGGTATAGTTTTAGTTCAGCGAATTTCTGCTGGTGGCGCACCAGAATATATTTTAATATACATAAAATTACAATTTCGTAACATTCTGACGTCCAGTAGATTTGGCAACGTAGTGTCTGGTATTGATAACAATACATTTTAAACTAAAGGCTTTTCTTTAGTTTGCGGGAGTATAGTATAGTTACAACTTTGGCGAACGTTACGTCCGTATTAGTAGTGGTGATTTGTAAAAAGTTTGAATATCAGCCTGAACCCGTAAGACTGGTAAGTATATGTATGAACTTTATTTACGATTTATGGTTAGTTAGCTGATGTGTTATATAAAAGGCAGGAAGCGTATGCACGAAAAACTAAACCGCAAATTACCAATACTTCTATAATAGCATGGGTAGTTTAGTGTCAAATAAACATTAATGAACGTCTTAACCGTGCAGTATGAAAAAAAAGGAAAACTTTGTAAGTAATTTTTGGGTCGCGTCCTATTATTTGTACAGGTTGGCCCATTTTCGATGGATACTATAATCTCGGGCCAATTTTTTTTGAGACAAATTCAACGGTGGATACGCAATAAACTTAACTTATATACAGTTGGCTTTAATTCCATTAAGTTGCTCAAGCTTTTCAAGAATATATAGTTATTTCTTTTCAAAAACAAATGAATAAAAGGCATTTTGTATAATTATATGGAATAAATAAATAAACAAAGGCGGAAAACATTTGATCAGTGGGCTTTGAAATAGTTTAATAGTATCTGAAAATGATTCAGTTCGTATGGACTGCGATAATCGGACATCGGACGAACACATATGATCTCTCGTAAAAAGCTGACATCTCCAGCAATACTTTTTTTGCCGGCACGACCTTCACTCCACCATTCACAATCGTTTCTCGGCCGTGCAGTGGAAAATGGTACTGAGTTTTATAGTATATTAAGTACAAAGTGTCAAAAAGGTTACTTTAGTCACGAGTTTTACTAGGCACGAGTGGAGCGAAGCGGAACGAGTTCTTTGTGAAACGACGTTTTTAACACGAGGTGGTTACTATACTTTTTCTTCGCCCGCGGGAAGGAAAAAATTATATTATATTTAAATTATATTCATTACATGACGGACGATGGCTGACAGTTGACTGACAAATCAAATGCCGCAGAATAACAAAATTATCACAGAATATGGAATTTAACATACAAAAGATAAACTTGATTTGACGTTTAAAAAAACGGAAGATAAACGAGATGTGACTTTACGCATTTTAAACACTAGTGTTTAAAGAGTCGTTTTGTGCATGTCAAACCCGTGTTCAAAGTGCGGTTTTAGTAGCGGAAGTAGAAAAAATATTTTATTTTATTTTGAATATATACACAGGAGGCTGGCGGCTACAGTATCAAATATATGAATTTACCATTTTGTTAAAACACATAACACTCAATATAACTTTATTTTGCAATAAATATTCAAACGTTTTTAAATGTTTCCGAATCTTGTGAAAATAGTTGGATTAGGTTGAAAACTATGGGAGTACCTTTGCAAATATAATTCAGATGCAACGTCTAAATTTTGTCGGCTTCATTCGATGAATGCGTACATTATATCCCACTTCATAAAACTTTCAAATCTTGGCATTTGTAAAATAATGAATTTTTTTTAAGACCGAAAGTAGAAATCAACTTCTCTGATATCAAAATCGTGACAGAAGTGGCAAATTAATGTCTAGATAAATATTATTCCAAAAATGTTTATTATGCATCCAGCTGTTTCTTAGAACTTTTTCTAATTTTCTTGTAGTAAATCGACCACCGCAGCATTTTATACTTTAATAATCAAGCAATTGTAATTCTTCAACACCCATATTTTAACACATAACAACTCAATCAAGCTCGTTCATTTATGCATTTTCACGATGATCAAAATTTGTTTCCTAATTTATTGCCAAAGACTACCAGTAGGTATTTTTAAAATTAGTAAATGTCAATAAAATTGGATTTTTGGAAACGTTTCTTTCACTATATCTTGTATGAGTCGTGAAAAGAGTAGTATATATGCAACTCAGAGAGAATGCTGTTTACGCTCAATGTCCCCCTGGTTATAAAATACATGTTTCTCCCTCATTGCATAATCTACTATTATATGTAATCCTATCAATAATAAAATTTTCTGCAAACACGTTATGGTAGATAGTTCTACTATTATGTTTACTACTAGCTTTTGGTTTAATAATTGTGCACAAGACAGCAAACTTTATTAATAATGATGATTTGTAGAAAAATACAGTAAAATTTATATTATTATACCTAATAATTTCTCACCATAAGTGCTTCCATCCTTAAGTAAACATTTCTGAAATATTTAAACAGAATAATAAGTCTTTAATATAAATTATATAACCATGTTGTTAAAGCATACTTTAAATTTTATTCTTAAAGCCTACTTGTCACAGGTTACCCGCCGTGGTTTAATTGTTTATACCGTAATGATACAAAATTCCTATTATTCACTTGTTTTTGAAGAGAAGTATATTAAACTATTTTTGAAAAGCATAAAAAATAAGCAATTTAATGAATTTGAAAATTTCGTACAAACGCTTCCCGCCTTTTATATAACACATCAGCTAACTAACCATAAATCGTAAATGTTGTTCCTAAAGACAACCCTTTCTTATTTGCTCTTCCACATAAAGAAAAAAAATCGGCAATTTGCGGTTACAAAGTAATGCATCAATATGCCAAAGCGTGTGGGGCAAAAAATCCTGATGCTCTTACTTTAACCCGCCTTAGAAAACATCTGGCAACTTTAACTAACTCAAATTTTTAGTATGAATGACGGGGATATTGAACAGTTGGCATCATTTATGGGGCATACTGTAAATGTCCATAAAAATTCGTACAGGTTGTCCGATGATGTGTTTCAAACGGCTAAAATTTCTAAGCTGCTTCTTTTAATGGAAAGCGGACAGGCTGGTAATTTTAAGGGACAAGTTCTGGATGATATTGAAATTAATTTGGAAGAGGATTTACTTGAAGATTCTAATTCTAAAGGAGTAGACTCTGAACCCATTGATTCAGATGACAATATAAATTATTCATACAACCTCGTTGCTCCTGCCATTTTTGCATCTGCCCCAGCTATAGATAATTCATTCTATGAAACAAAAATGTCTACCAATATTTTCTCCGCGAAAAAGAAGAGACAAAAAATTCCTTGGACTGCAGAAAAAAAAAATCTCGTCAAAAAATTTTTTGCAAAACATGTACACCAAAAAATGTAAAATTTAAAAATATTATATTTTGGGTACGAATTGTGTCAGACTCTTAAATGTTTTTCTACAAGCTATAACACAAGATTGTTGCCAGGCAATAAGCCGTCATAAAATAGTTATTAAACTATTTTAAAGGTATCCCGTGTGTAAGTATCCTTTTAATAATCAGCCTACGAAAAATCTAATTACATATACTTCGGAAATGATCTTGTTCTTCCGGCTGAATGATTTCGACGAAACCGTTACACATATCGTATTTGACTATTATAACAAGTTCTGCATCTTCCTTGTAAGAACGCTATATGGTTTCTCAGCACAACCAAGAAGATGTTTAATAATAACTAATAAATCGACGTTGAAGATGGGATTTATTTACTATTATAAACTCCTCCCCATAAAGAAAAAGATACCTCAGAAAAAATTATCATTAGACACGATATTATGCTATGAGTAACGCTTAATAAAAGCACTCACTGTTTTCATGAGCGATTCGAAAGCTACATCATTTCCTGAAAAGAACATAATATCATACATATAGACATACTTCGCGTTTTCAAGTGAAATTTATTGTAATAGCTAACTTTTTAAGTCAATAAAAAAGTAAAACAAAAAATGCATAACATATTAAAATAGCCAGTGAATAAAACTTAAATATATTAATGAAGTAATAGAAATTTTTAGAACGAGATACCTGAGAAAATAACTTAAAAAATATCTAAAAGCATTCTAGAATTATTCCGCAGTAAAAGTAGGTATCCAAAAAAGAATCATTATCTGTAAAAAGTATGATGTTATTTACATCTCACTTTTTCGACAAAGTTCACCGTTATTCTGTCTTTGTCAGTTATACAGTAAATATGGCAACACTGCAGGACGTCATATTGATAGAAAAATTAACAGCAGTTTGAAAGTAAACTATACAAGGGATGCAACATTAACTCACATTTAAAAGGTCGTAAAAATGATAGTAAAATGTAAAAATAACGTATATAGTTATTTAAAAGATAATTGAAAATTGAGACCATTGCCGGAATCGGGGTGACGTGAGCAACAATATATTCGTACTTCCAGCTCTCTATTTGGCTTCTTTCTCGTGGACGCTAAAATGTATGAGTTTTGAAAGGATGCAGAAATGATAGTAAGATGTATATATATATATATATATATATATATATATATATATATATAAAACGATTATTAGACCAGTAATGATGTACTCAGCTGAAACAATGACACTGGCGAAAAATTATGAGGAGAAATTGAGAAGAACGGAAAGAAAGATAATCAGAACAATAATGGGCCCAGTAAAAAATAGTGAAGGGGAATATAGGATAAGAACGAACCGAGAAATAACTGATGAACTCAATGGCGAAGATGAGTAGGAGTTAGAAACTGGCAGAAAAAGACAGGAAACAGGAAGTTGTGGCGGGAACTAAGCGAGAAAGTGTAGACATGGAATATGGGGACTGATCCACCCCTACAAAAGGATCTAAAGAGCATTTTTGCATCACAACCCCACTAGGGGTGTTAGGCCATTATTATTATGTTTCTAATATGAAAGATCGTGAGTTTTGGAAGGAATTTTTGAATTTATAAAAATGATTTTTTGAAATCATTTTCTTCGGCGACCTTTAATTCTTGTAGTAAATTAACCACTGCATATTGGTTTTTCTCACGTAACCATTTACTTGCCCACATACTTTGTTTTTTTAGTCTTTGAAACGGCTGATGATGTAACTGCCACGGCTACAAGCAAGGGCATAACAGGTGGCTCCATTTTTGTTTCAAATTTGAATTGAACTGAACCGGTGACTAAACTGATGTTTCATCTTTGTTACTTAGACACTTATACTCTCATTTTAATTTTTTGGATTTTAAGTATGTACCCTTATTTATATTTTTTGTCTAATTCACACATTATTGTTGAATTTCTATTCTCTTATCATTATTGTTTCATTTTATTTGTGATCTTTTGTTTTCAGATAATTCTAAAGAATTTTGTTTTCGTCTTGTTCATTTCTAGTCCTATTTTTCTTACTGCCTTATTAATTTTGTTCTCCGGTTCTCAGGGTCTCTTGCTAGCGCTATGTCATTGTAGCATTTTCTGTGTAATATACCCCTTAGTTTCACATGATATCAAATAGTCGTTATTTTATTGATATAATTATTCTGAAGAATAATTTCACAAGATATTTTTTCACGCTGAAAGGTATGATCTACTTTTTCATATTTCTCAATTTGCAAGCTAAATACGATATTTTAATTTGCCTTCAAAAATTATTTAATTAGTTAATACCGTGAAATTGTATGAATGAATAAGAGTTAGTTACATATGAATATAATGTTTTATTATATATCGTAGTATATTTGCTCAACATAAAATTACAAGACTGTTTAAAATGCAGCAAAGTCGTACAATTTTATGCATTCAATGTGAACAGCTGGAGAAAATTATAGTTAAAAACAAAAATTGGAATATGAAGGAGAAAATAAACTCTCATTATAAAGATTATGTTCAATCCAAACTTGATATAATCCTAAGAGAAACAACGGTAGTATGAAATATAAATATTTTTCTTATTTATTTAATACCTTCCTAACAGAAATCACCAGTTCATCTATTTCCATTTTTTCACTGAAAAAATATACTGTATTACCTTGTATAATTTGTTGGTACATATCCAATGAAAGCGTCTTCTAGTAAATCCAACGCTTTAAGATAACCAGTGGATTGACCAGCAATTTCTTCGGAATCATCCAGTTTCAACAATCCGTCTCTATGGTATCTTTTTATAATAACCCTGTGGGTTTTCCCTATCTGTATTTTATCAACGGATCTTATCACTACAGCACCATTTCCCAAATTGTACTTAAATTCTAGAAAACCATTTATAATTGCCAGCGAGACAAAATCTCCCATGCCATCTGCTTTTTGCTGGTTGTACAGTAAAATACTATTATCTGTATAGGATTGAAATTCTACTTCTATACTGAGTTTATGGTAAGCTTTAAGAGGTCTTAGTCTTGCATAAGATTTACCGTAGAAAGCTAGAAGTTACATATTTGTAATAACAGTAAAATTTATTGTAGTATATACAATACCTGGTACTTCGTATTGGGTTTGCGAAATTTCTGTTTCACACATCAAGCCTGTATAGTTAGCTGTGCAAACACATGCGTAAGTAGATGCTGGTAAATCAATGCAGGTACCGCCATTATTACAAGGTAAGCTACTACAAGCTGGAAATTCATCTAGGTCGTCGGAATTAGCTATAAATAAATATAAAAATTGGTCACGTTATGCAAATGGTTAGGTTAGTTTGATTTATGTCAATATTTTTGTGAGCTGGTACTTACCCAGACATTCTTGGCGGTCTGTAGATTCCACATAACTGGGAAGGCAGATGCAAGCACCTTTAACACAGTGACTGTTTGAAATGATACAATCCGTATTGTCTGAACATAAGTCACCTAATAAGGCATTGAGTACCCGAACTGTAGCTGGGGTTGGACGGTAGGCAGGAGCAAATTCATTACCTTCCGAAATAAAATTAAAAACTTTGTTAATATTTTTTGAATTGTAATAAATATTTTCAAAGAAATTGGCATAAGCATGGGGAAAACATTATTAGAAGAAATTCTAACCCAATAAGTAATCATTCACATGTTTTTTAAACAAATACTTGAAAGATGATCTTTTACGGCTGTAGAAATCGTCAAGACTCCAGCCTCTTAATCACGTTTTCCACCTTTTGAAGTAAAAAGTGTTCCTATGAATTGCTAAACGTACATCTACTAATAGATCTTATTTATTGAAGTTTTTCATTATGAAGAGCAAGTGAAAGTATTTTTGAAAAATTTGTTTATTAATTAATACCATGGTTGGATATTTTTTAATTTTTCAAAGTTATCTAAGAACATGTTTTGCTCAGTATTAAGCGGTTCTGGTTAACAATTTGTAACACTGTTAACATTGAGGGACACCCTATATATAAATATTTCTAATAAAGCAATATGTACAACTATAGTATACTGCGGCGTGTTATTCATAGTATTTAATCACAACAGAGGAATGTTGAAATACTCTTTTGATACGAAACTGAAAAGGCAGATTTGTTGTTAATTTTCGTTTCATTAATTATTGATAAATTACAAATTATCCCTATTACTTCTTCTAAATTTTATAATCATTATATTGTACTTTGTTGAAATCGGCTAATTACAAATCATCCCAAAAAATGTGAATGTGTTCACTAAAAATAGAAAGCAATGGTAACTGTAAGCAAACCTACATAGGGTAAATGCACCAGTGAATGAACATCACCAGTGAATGAACCAATTGAAATATATCTGAAATTATTAAGAATATGGTGTCTTTCTCGTAAACACTGCAATATCCCTCATGACTTGCAACATGTTCCTCTTAACGTGATACTTCGTTAGTTCAAGTCAGCTCTTATGAATGAACGTACCGCTGTGTTTTTGTTGACAAAATTTGAGAAACGTATCTGTTATTGGAACGATACTAAGCAATAACCAGGTGAGCAATAGTACAGAATAAGATATTAACAAATGAGATGTGTGGTGTGTCGTCATTATCACATCAAATAATTGATTTCAACTGATTTTATCGAAAACTTAACCTCAAAATACAACGAAATCGTTATTAAATTAAATAATTTGAGTGTTCATTCATTGGTGCATGTGCTGAACTCAGTAAAGGAACAAAATGTTCATTCATTGGAATTTTACGTGTTAATCTAGATTTCATCGATCTGAACCTTATATACTCGTTTAGAAAGGCTGTTTCACGGATTCCGTCAGGAAATGTCTACTAAGCTTGCTATCCAGTAAATGAACGAATTTGTTCATTCATTGAATCATAACATAGATCAATGGTGCTCCAGTGAATGAACAATTTATTCTTTCTCTGTTTTTTCTGATTTCATATTTTTTTCAATCATTTGACAGAAATATGGAAGGTGGAAAGTCCAATTCAGATCAGAAAAAGTATGTAAGATCCAGAAGGCCGTGGAAGCAATAAGAAAAAAGGAAATCACCATCAATGCGAACAGCAGACATTATGGGATTCCGATAAGTACACTATTCAACAACACCACTGGAAAAGTTCCCATGATTCGAAAAATGGGACCTGCCACCATTTTGACCTCCGAAGAAGAAACTAATCTAGAAACTTGGATTGTATCCAAAGCTCTATTAGGATTTCCCATGCATCCCGATGAGGTGAAGGACTCAGTGTAACGTGTCCTCAAAGCTGTTGATAGGCCCAATAAATTCGTGGATGATAGACCGGGTAGGAAATGGTTACATCTTTTTTTTAGTCTTTTTTTTAGAAAGACATCCAAAAATATCCACAAGGAATACAGAATTAATATCCAAGGCGAGAGCATATCTGTAACAGAGGAAAATATTCGAAAATGATTTCAGGAGATGAAGGAATATTTGAATGGAGAAGGCGTTGAAGATGTCCTTTCTGAGCCTGATAGAATTTTTAATGGGGATGAAACCGGTTTGCAGACTTGTCCCAAAACTGTAAAGCTTCTGGGTCCCAAAAATTACAAGAATTTTTATGAAATTGCTAGTGTCCCAGAAAAAGAATGCATAACAGTCCTCTGTACATTTTCTGCCTCAGGAGAATCTGTTCCACCTATGATTGTATACCCGTACAAGCGTATTCCAAGAGATATTGCACAAACTATACCTGAGGAATGGGGTATTGGCCGATCAGATAGTGGATGGATGACGAGTGCAACATTCTACGAATTTATTGCGAATATTTTCTGCCCTTAGCTTCAAGAAAACGACATTAAATTTCCTGTTTTACTATTGATTGACGGTCATAAATCGCATATCAATATGGATTTGTATAATTTCTGTGTACAGAAAAGAATAATACTATACTGCCTTCTTCCCAATGCAACACATATCTTGCAACCTTGTGACGTATCAGTATTCAAGTCTTTCAAACGACACTGGAAAAAGACAATTTTGAAACATAAACAGAACACCAATACATCAGTTACAAAAAATACCTTTGCCCCCCCTTTCCAAAAAGCTTTTGAAGAATCGATCAAACCGGAAATCATCAAAAACTGTTTCAAGAAAATGTGGATTGTTTCCATTTAGTGCAGACGCTGTGAATTATTCCCAATGCATTTCAACAAGGAGACAGCAGCTTGACCTAAATTGTGACAAGGAAGTTTCTGTGACCAGACACGAATATGAAACTGTTCTGAAAGTCATTAAACATCATGTAGATTCAAAAACTGATAGAATTCAATAGTGCATATGAAGGTGAAAAAGCAGTCGACATTCAGTTCTTTTGGAAAATATGTAAAAAAGCAACCGATACCCATGGAACGAATAATTTGAGAAATGCTGATGGAATGAACCAAGAATGTGAAGAAGCCTTCGAAGAAAACTCGCAGAATATTGCTAATTTTGACATACCGGATATACAAGAATACACAACAGACTTAACTTATGACCTGTTGAACCTACCATTGGAAATTGATGGTATTCTCTATCCAGCTAACATATCTGATAATTTAACAATGATATTGAATGTGGATAGAACGAAATATATAGAAAACGTTATCATAGAAGTAATTGAAAATCCTGAAGATATATTGGACGGTACCAAGCAAGAGATTATAACTAATAACTAGACCGTGAGTTTCATTTAAAAACACTAATAGTAGAAACTATTGACACTGATGAATATGAAGTCTGCGCTATGGCACCAGCTGGTCTTAATACATTTAGATGGCCAGATTGTGTTGACCAGATATGGTACAAGAAGTCTTCAATTGCAGAAGTGATCGAAGCACCTAAGCTTATTAGACGTGGTTCCTACGAGTGTCCTGAAATTCGTAAATATTCTGAAAATATAAAGCAACATAAGGAATATAATATCTTCCCCAGAGGATAATATCAACAGGGATAAAAATGGAGCAAAAATCAATGATTCACAAGAAATTACTATTGGAGCTTATGTCATAATAATGTATAACCAAAAATATTTTCCTGGAGTAGTGGAAAATGCAGAAGGTGGTGAATATGAAGTTCGCGCTATGATACCAACCGGTCCTAATACCTTCAAATGGCCAGAACGTGTTGACCAAATATGGTACGAGAAAACTTCAATTGTGGAAATGATTGAAGCAGCCAAGCTTATAAGACGTAGTTTTTTCGAGTGTCCAGAAATGCTGAAATTTTTCTGAAATAATATTGTATCACCATATGTTGTGTTGTCGTTGATAATCATTGATTAAAAATTGTTCAACGTCTATTTTCTTCATAAGTTCATTCATTGGATCAGCCATGTTCAATCAATGGTAGCATTCGTTCATTTATTGAGGTATTATGCAACATTTTACATTTTATTTTTTTACTAATTCTTAAACTGCCTACTTCTGTAACCATCGTATGCAACGTGTTCACTATTTCATTGAACACGAAGTGTTATTTTTCTGGAGCTGAAAATCAGTACGGATGGTTTATAAAAATACAGTGAAGTTCAAAAATGTCTTGAGTGTTCACTCACTGGTGCATTTACCCTAGTATTTTTTTATAACTTTTATAGGACACTAGTCAATTTATTATTTCTCTATGAAATACAACATACAAAACAAATTTATTTAGTCTCACCACGATAACGGTATAACATATTGGATCCGGGTTTATTTCCACTAAAATCTGCATCTGGAAATGAAACAGGCCAAATGTTACTACTTCTTTCATAGTAGTACCGAGGATCTGGTACAAGTAGATGACGTGTCGATTTCGATAGAGGGGAGCTTATTTCGTCAGGTTGCGTAAATTGCTGGGGATTTACCCCGCTGTACGGCCAGTCAGTACTTTGTATGTCATCTACAAAAAAAGTGAGTATTAGTACATAATTTTACTTTCGGTATTAGGTTAATAAAATACAATAGTAAGGTTAAATTACACTTCTGAATATTTATTTGATTCGTAAAAACGGTCATTCGACGCGTTATTAACATATCGCTGGTTTGCGAGAACACCGACTCAACTAAAAATGAATCAAAATTGACATAAGTACACATGACGATCAGAAATCACTGATATTTTATTGTGAATAATGACCCAACGCCAATTTCGGACAAACATGGACTAGACAGAGATAGCGTAATTATTCCTTGGAGACAAACCACCCGAACGTGTATCACGAATAAGGGCTCATTTCAGTTGCACCGTCGACGTCAAGGTGAACCCACGCTCGATTTACGCAAACACAGACGCTTTTAGTGTTCGGACACAATAGTGTATACAAGTTTTTCAAGAATATTGACTTATTTCGTGATTTGTCTTTGTTTTCGATAAAAGGTGTTTTTGTGTCTGATTTTTTAATGTGCCTGTATTCTTGATTAACTAAGGATGATTTATTATTATATTGATTGTTTTATACTGACCAATCTTAAAGTCAATATTCACGAAGAAAAACTGATTTTATATTGTCGTAATGAAGAAACGTTGTTATTCTTGAAAAATGAAAATGTTTTTCTTCCTTATTACGAAATGTGTCCGTGCTCATGACATTTCGGGATGAGATTGTTGAATTAAAAATGTTTTACGTCATTATTCTTGATCATTGTCGAGTCATTGTTTTAGGAAATTATACTCATTGGTGTATTAAACGATTTCTCAAAATGGCAGAATGACTTTTTTGCAAAAGTTAAAAGAAGCGGCATGCAAGAAACCTGAAAATGGTGATGGTCATAATCTTTCCACTAATAGTGGACAAGAGGGTACACACTTTTTATCATTTTTATTGGCAGTAATGCTTATAATTGGTGATATAACTGCTCATATTATTTTATATTTTTAGGTAACATTGTAGAGAATGATTAAATTATATTAATTATATTAATACATCACACACTTCAACGGGTAACTTACTTACTTTTTTCAGAGTTTTTGAAACAGATTTTTTCATCGTTACTTAGAACACAACTACTGTAAATTAAACGTTTCCATTATTTTCCTATGTTGGTCAATAAATACATGTTTATATTCATTTTTAGGTAACAATATCGATGAAAATCGATCGACTGAACGTCAAAGATCACTATGTACATCGTACTCATCGTTTTGTTCTTCAAGCTCATCTTCCAGTTCATCAAATTTGGATTCATCTAGTTGTTCAAGCGATTCCAACAATAGCGAAGTAGTTGCAGAAGGAGAAAGTGACAGCAAAGAATCCGACAATACTACTTATCTAAATGAAAAAGGAACTAAAGATTTACAAAAAGATTTCAATTACAACAGCGCAGAAAAAGAAACCAAAGAAAATAGTGAACATACATCAGAATCTAATATTAATAAAACATTAGAAAACGCCCTTCCAGAAGGTGTTTCAAAATATCCCAAGGAGTGTACAAAAAGCCAAAGATCAATAAATGTTAAAACTAAGTCTAAAACTGAAAATGATAAAATAGAAATTGTAAGTGAAGCAAGGCAAGTTGAATTGATAGATATATACCCTGAAAATGAATAAGATAAAGAAGATTATCACGTTGAAAATGATGATTTATCATCAGATTCGGATGAAATCAAAGAAGAACGTCCTTTACTTGAAGCAGAACACAAATTAACACGAAAGAGGAGAGCAAAGCCAGAGCTATAGAAAAATAATGTAGCAAAACGTTAAAGAAATGCAGGGAAATAGTATATCGGCAAAAATAAAAAACTTATACGAGAAAGACGTATAGTACCACCCTGTTCTGAAAAGTGCAAATTGAAATGCAATACAAAATTTGATAATGCCACTCGACAGCATATTTTCGATACTTATTATAAGTTACCTGATTTGCAGAGTAAAAGACAATTTGTAGCATTTAATATGTCCGATACTGTTCCGACTTACCAATACAAAAGAGGAACACGGCGAAACAATAATGCGTTCTATTTACTGATAAAGAAGGAGCAAAAATTCGTGTTTGTAAAAGTTTTTCATGTCCACGTTAGATACATCTGACAGATGTATCAGAACAGTTACAGAAAAATCAAAAAACAATATAGGAAGCATTATCACGGCCGATTTGCGTGGCGAACATGGCAATCATAGTAGTGAACAATAATTTGAAAGATGGGGTCAGAAATGTTATTAAATCTATAACAAAAGTAGAAAGTCATTATTGTCGAGCCGACACACAGAAAGAATACATAGACGGTAGTAAACTTATAGTAGAAATCCATAGAGACTACGTAAAGAAATGCGAGGAAAAAAGAGAAGAGAGCGTTAATTCTATCATGTTTAATACAATTTTTAATGCCGAATTTAATATAGCATTTTATCAACCCAAGAAAGATCAGTGCGAGGATTGTGTTGTTTATAGTAATACGACAGAGGAAGCTAAAAATCAACTCAGGGCTAAATATGACGACCACCTAAAAGAAAAAGAGCTATCAAGAACAGAAAAGGCAAAGGATAAAAGGGAAGCAGAAAATGAAGACTCGACCACTGTAGCGGTTTATGACTTACAGGCTGTGATGCCATGTCCTAGGAGAGACGTTTCTAATTTTTATTATGTTTCCAAATTGAATACGTTAAACATTACAATTTATGAAATGAATACTAAAAATGTGCACTGCTACGTGTATACACAGGAGCAACAGAAATCGGTACCTGATGCGTTTTTAAATATTTAGAAAATCTTGGCCAAGGTCTAGCAGCAGGAGCCAAGAAAATTGATGTAATTTTATATTCTGACAACTATTCTGAACGTTTGATCATATTAATACTATCACTCATAAATTCCTCATTAAAGGGCATACGCAAAATGAGGGTGACTAAATTCCTCATTAAAGGGCATACGCAAAATGAGGGTGACAGTGTACACTCTGTCAATGAAAGAAGTATTCACAAAACCTTCAAGTCTGGCCCAATTAACAAACCGAATCAGTACATTTCAATTATTCGTACCGCCAAAAAGAAAGGCTTCCCTTACAAACTACATGAAATGGACCACAAAAGTTCAATAAAAATACTAATAATGACACTGTTAAAATGACGGACATAAAAAGTGGATTCTGAGCATAAAGGGTCTTTATAAAACCAGCTACAGTCAAAATGATTTTGAAAGTGTGAAAGTTGTCAGTCGAACCTCGAAGTCTTTGAATCAGAATTATTACAAAAAATTACAAAATGCTTATAAGAAAAGTAACGGAATCTCGGAGAAGAAAGGGCTGCTAGCTTTAGTAGATAAAAATATAATTCCGAACTATTATCGTCAATTTTATCAAGGACTGTAATTTGTTTCATCTATATTGGAGAATCCATGTTTAAAATTTTGTATACTTGGGATTATATTTTGTTTTGAAGCTACATTGTTTTTATTTCATACATTTTCGAGGATAGATTTTACTATTTTGTAATTAATAGTTTATATAAGGTCTGTTCCAACCAACACAAAAACCGTACAATTACCATACAAACCCAGTTGACCTGCTGATTAGTGAATATAATAAGTCCGTGTAATTTACATCAAATTTGCTGCGTTACTGAGATTGTACGGTAATAAAACGGTATTTACTTCGGTTGGAACAAACCTATAGTGTTACATTACTTCTGTTTTCTAATTTTGGCAAAGGCTTGTGAAAAAAGGTTAATTTTTATGGTTTAATCCTGTTTTCGAAGACTTCTTTAGTGTGTTTTGTTTTTGAAATATTATTTGGTATTGTTATTTGATTGAAATACGCCTGTAGATTATAAAAAAAAACAATATTTTATGTTTTTTATTTGTTTTTCAATCATTTTAAAGTTAGATAAAGATGACGTAAACAGATTATTTACAATTTATAATCTCGGGAATAATGAACGAAGTCTGAAAGGGTCCTTAGTGAAAAGATTATTTATATATTTTCATTAAAAGCTTCAAAATATTTTTTTGTGTTTTAATACTATTCTATATTATATTTTAATCAGTAAAATTAGTTTTACATAAAATTAATTACTTTTTGAGATATGCAACAAAGTATTTACAACTAAATTTTAAAACGCCGTACTGTAGAATCAATGATTTTTAATTGCGCCGTTCTTCCCGCAAACCAGCAATATCGAAGTAAATAATTTTGAATTAGAGGTGGGAGGTGGGAATAAGTAACGCTCCTAAATAACTAATGAAAAATTGAAACTTGTCGCGATAACCTGTTACATCTTATTTGGGAATTTTTTTCAAGAGTTACCATAGTAATGCACCTACATACATACATACACTTTTAAAAAAGTTCTAGCTCAAAGTCGTTTATTTGAAGTAAAAAAATAGAAATGTGGACATTGGATCAATGTGAAAGAGAATATTGAAGTGCTACAATGATATATTTTCAGAAGAATTACTACCAGGAATATAAGAGTTTGTGTGTCTCACAAGAGAAATGAATAACACTGTAATAGAAGTGACTTTTTTTTTAAAAATTATATCCTTTTTCAAACTTCATATATAAACTGATCTAATAGTACTCTGAAACTAAGTATTTATTGATAGGCCGTCATTATAGTATACATAGAAGGTGAAAGGAGTTTCTATTAAATCCTTACATAGGTACAAACATCAGCAATCATATTAAAAAATTGAATACAGAATCACATACCAAATGTTCTATTGGATCTTCGAGCTCTTCTACTATTTTCACAAATTTACAAGCAGTTAGCGTTTACCTAGCACTTTACTCACCCTTAAATAATTCTATTTCACAGCATCCCTGATCGTAATTTCAGGCGTTAAAAATATTATTCATCATTATACATTGCACTGATAAATTTTAACGTTAAAAATGTAACGCCTTCGATGACTTTGATTTCAAATAAATCACGCAATATATTGACAATAATTATTTTATCGACATTTACATAAGAGTGCCAGGTTTACCATATTGCACATTTGACTGTAAAAGAGCGGGAATTAAAACTTTAGTAGTCTGGAACATCTGTTAACGCGAGCGTCTCACACGTCTTTGTACAGTGTTCATATTTATACAAAATTTTGCATTGTAAGCTAAAAATACAGGTCTTCCAGATACAGAAGGAATATTAAGTCTTTGAAGTTCGTCCGACAAAAATATTATATAATCGGTTTATTGATTTAAATATAGGAATAAATATAAAAACACATTATACATTTATTATGATAACGGAGAAACTTACCTTTACAAGATCCAAATGCTTGTAGAACTATGTCTTTTTGAAGGCGGCAAGCTGCTAGGCGTAATTCACAAGCAGAACTGTAAGTTTTGACATCACTGCCGCACACACTCTGAAAAATATGAAAACGATTACAAAATTTGGAGCCTGGTCATGGATGAAACATTAGGGTTGATTCATATTGACGTTTAGTATGCAGCAGAGACCCGACCTGAGACCTCTAAAACGAAACGGATATTGGAGACTACAGAAATGAAAATAGTTCGAAGAATAGCGGGAAGAACACTAATGGATAGAGAAAGAAGTGAAAACATAAGACGAACATGCGGGATAGATAACATCAATGACTGGGTACTGGATAGAAAGATAAAATGGAATGAGCACATTGACCGCATGATGGAAGAACGAATTGTGAAAATATCAAGGGACAAATCACCAGCAGGACAAAGAAGCCTTGGAAGACCTAGGAAAAGATGGAGTGACAACCTCCCAGGTGACTGAGCAGAGGCAATGATGTGAAGAAAAACAAGCAATGATGCCTACACACAGCAGGAAGAAGAAGAAGTTTAGTATTTATTCAGTTGGTATTGCTATTGTCATGAAGAAGAAAATGAAAAATCTGAACAATTAAGATAGGAATATATAAGGGAAGGGAATATATAAGAAGAAATTAAAATTCAACAATAATTTCAAATATCTTAGAGTCAGTTTAATGTTGTCAAAAGTATGACTCTACGGTACGTCAAAACATACTTATTTCCAATACTATCTATGGATATCTCAGATACATGAATCCTGAAACCAGCGATACAAAATCAACAGCCACGTCTACCTAGTTCAACTCGAACTTCTGCAACCAATCGACATAAAAATACCGCGCAAAAAAATACTATTGTTTTCCACCACGATAATACATATACGCTTTTTAAGCGTTGTGTCGACAAGCCAATAGAGTTTGAGATTTGCTCCCATATTCCCCATCCTCATCGATCGAAGCTCCAACAGATTGCTTCCTCAAAAGCTCGCTAAACAATTCGCTGGTGAACAAAATTTAAGACGATTTGGATGGCTTAATGATGTTAAAGTAGCCTTCAAGAACAACTTATTCGCCCCTAGAATTGACTGAGAAGCAGTAATTGAAGTATATGGGGAATACGCTTCAAAATAGAAGATGATTCGGTTTCTGTTCCATATTAAATAAAAAAAAAATCAGCGGATCGGAATTCTAGTATTTCAACTATGCTATCTGCAACCATCAAGATACTTATCATAAATTAGTGAGCAAACATTATTTGTGATTATTTAGTTTTATATATAGATCCTTTATTAAGTCCATTTGGCTAATTTACATTTTCAAGTAATTGCAACAATTACACTGAAAACGATATAGTTAATATAAATAAACTAAGTTTGAAAAATAAGGAATCGAATACATATCTTCGTATACCATACCCATTTGCAGACACACACATACCCTCGCACACAGATACACAGAGGTAGTTAAACTCTTAAAAGACCATATCCCAGACATGAAGGACCTCACCACCGATGCGGTGAAATCCCTGAAGAAAAGCTGGGCCTCAACGCAGAACGGGGTGGTTTGCCTGCCGGCTGTTCACGTGTGGAAAGCGGCAAAGCTTGATAAGATCAGAGTAGGCTGGCACACAGTGCGCATCCAGGAGAAAGTATTACCAAACAGATGTTTCAAGTGCTGGCCACAAAACTCTTGATTGCAGAAAGAGAGTGGACCGCAGCAAGACCTGTTTTAGATGCGGAGAAGAAGGGCCTAACGCTCCAGCGTGCAAGGAGCCTCCCAGCTGCATTCTGTGCAGGTAGAAAGATCTAAAGAGTGACTGTAACCATACAGCCGGGGGATGAAAATGTCCCATCTTCCAAAATGCCAGGAGAGCTGTCAAGGGTGCGGAAAATAAGAGTGCTACAGCTTGCTGACACAACGAGTCAGAGAACTGGACGTTGACGTGGCTTTACTGTGCGAGCAGTATGGCGACCTCGACACCCAATCATGGGTTTCAGATAGCACAAAAAAGCAGCAATATGGGCTTGCAGTAGACTGTCTTTCGAACAGCTACCAACTAACCCCACCTCATGGTTTGTCAGTATAGTTGCTATGCTCCACGTGTTCGAGAACTTCCTGGAAACTCTCGCAGAGGACGTGAGGAGACATGACCCGGTCGTAATCGTCGGAGACTTCAATGCTTGATCCATTGAATGGGGCAGCCGTTAGACGGACAGAAGAGGTGAAGCCCTACAAGAGGCTTTCTCGACACTAAGCCTCATTCTCAAGTTCAAATTAAAAATTTTGTTTTCAGTTTTTTCATCAAATTTATCAAAGGGTGTGGAGACCATTACAATATTTTTTTTGCAGAGGCTCGTTTTAGCAGTTATTCTTTCTACGTTAGGTACTCTATTACATTGAAATCATTGATGCCTGCTATAACAACCACAAAAATCATTTTCACTGAAATCTTCACATAAACTATCAATATGTTCGATAACTGATTCAAAATGGGCGCCTCCTTACGTAAAAACAAAAATATATGCTGAAACAATACACATATTTTCTGATCATTAAAGCTAACAAGGGTGGCTGTACAGTTACCATGAACAGGAATGATTATAAACTTAAAACTAAGGAGCTTTTAAGACAACTGAACTTACCAACGATTTAGTAAAGACCCTACGTATGATTTTCAACGCCGCTATAATCAATTAATTAAGCACTTAAAATCTAATAACGAAATCACTGATCAAGCTGCTAAACATCTTATTAATTATAATTCTGTTCCCGTCAAGCTATATTGCTTACCAATACAAAAATAGAACATACCACTAAGACCTGTTGTTAGTTCAGTTAAATCATTTACTTTATAACCTTTCAAAGTTTCTCTCTGATATGATGTTCTCACCGTGGCCAATATCACTCCTTAAAATGTTAATGACACCTTCAATTTTGTTAATTCTGTTCGAGGTTTGACATTGCCATGAATTTCGTCAAATACAGTCTCTCTTTACACTAACATACCTATGTACTTGATATTTTACATTTTGGACAGGAAGGGGTCGATTTTAGAGCCACATCCATGATTGCTAAGGATACTTTTTTAAAACTACTTGAAATTGTATGCAGTAAAATACTTTTATTAATACTTTCTACTTGCAGGTGTGTGGTACATCTAGGGGGGCTCCTATCAGTCCTATTTTTGCCCTTTTTTCTCTGTTTGATTATGGCATCCCTAAATTTCTTTCCATTAACATCTCACTTCTACAAATATGTCAGTGAGATTATTTGCGGCTTAATTCTGTTGATATAACACTTAACATCTTCAATTCCTTTGATCATCATGTACAATTCACCTTTGGGAATGAGAATGATAATAAATTGCCTTTTTTGGACACTGAAATGATAGGAAGTAAGAATAATACTATTACCCTTACATGGTACAAGAAACCAACATCATCAGGTAGATGCATCAACTATTTTCTAACCACCCTATCAGTCAGAAATGTAACTCTGTCATCGCTAAGAAAAATCGCGTTACACATATTAGTGCTAAGAGTTTTTGTAATATAATTTAAAGAAGCTAGTCATTTTGTTTTCTAACAACGGCTTCCCTAGACACATGCTTAGGAAATTAATTTTTTACTCTAATTTGATAATGCGGTGGTTTATCCTTTTATGTATAAAAAGAGCTTTTGACAAAGGTCTTACTGACAATATTGTTTCTCATTTTAAGAATTGTAAAAATTTGGATATCGCCAAATATAATACTGTAGGTGGCATTCTTTCACATATCACAAACAGGACGCAAACTATGGACCAAAGTTACGTTGTTTATTCCGTATCTTGCCAGGATTGTTACATTGGTCAAACTTTATAATTATAAAAAATAGGATCACTCAACATAAAAGCAATAATCACATTGGTAAGAATTCATGTGCCTTATCCTTCCATTTTCAAAATTTAGACCATAATCTTGATTTCAATATCGTGAGAATTTTTGAACAAGGAAGTAATTACAAAACGCGGTTGTCCTTAGAGATGAGTCACATTTTTAATAACTAACAATCGATCAATTTTAAAGCAGATACGAATCAACTTGGTAACATTTATTATAATATTTCGAATTTCTTTCATATTTTTCTCTTCATATCATTCTGTGTATTTTCTTTCATTTATTTCAAATCGTCATTGTTAACCATATAACCATATTCTTTTGCATTTCTATTAAAAGTTTTAGTATTGCATTGTTCTCTTCCTCTTTATTCGCTTTATTCTTTTGTTTTGGTTCGCATTCTCTTCCGTATCATTGTTGTCCCTTTCTAATACATTTTGCTGTGAATTTTCCATTTTCACTGGTCCTACTTCTATTACCTCTGTATCTTCCTCTTCTAATATATATATATATATATATATATATATATATATATGTTGTCGTATATACATAAGACGTGAGATGTGGGTATTCAACAAACATCTGGAATGCGAGGATATTCGATAAGATTGGAATATCTCATGAGCCGTCATCTTTATAAGCCGTCCGATAAAACTTTAATCAAATTAGCGGCGTCACTGAAAATAAAATGTAAAATGAAGAAATTTAAGATACTTACTTGTGCTTCTTTAACATTACTGCAATTTAAGTGACATTCACATAATGAAATTCCATCTTTTTCTATACAGGTGGCACCAAAGTAACACGTTCTTTCGGCACATGTAGTAGGATTAGAAGAAGATGATAAATCGGATGCTGGAACAAATATGGCTGTTTTATAATATTTCGAAGAAAATATCCAATACTAATGTAATGGTTTATTACATACCTGGTACACATCCATTCGGACCTAAATATTTATTGTGATTTGAGCAAATTGTACATTTTTGTCCCTGTACACCTGGTTTACAAACACAACGACCTGTCATTTGTTCGCAGTCATCTCTCACTGACCCAAAATTTGAACAGCCACAAGCTGTAAAAAATCAAAAATGATATTTAATAGTGTGCGTTCTAAAGATGGATCAGATATTAACAAAGTAAAAGAATTGTATGAAAATATCCAGCAAATTATGTACATATCTCACGAAAATAAGAAGGGATATAATTATTAAGGTGACTAGCTTAGAATTAATAGATTGATAGTTATCAGCAGTGGAATAGGATGAATGGGTATCAACGGAATAGTGGAAGTGATCAATACAAATGGAGACAAAGCACTAACATTTACAATAGACAACGATAGATTAAAAGGAAATATGTTCTTCAATCATGGACCAGAACCATAATATAGTTTAGTAATAAACCTTGGAGTGAATGAATAAGTATAATTAAGTTCCGGCAATAAAATAATAATAATAATTAATATTAATAATAATACTAATAAGAATAATAATAATAATAATTAATAATAATAATACCCCGAACGGGGGTATGTTGATTTCAGGATGGAGTATGCCCAGCCTGTGACCAATATACTAAGGGTCTGACGAACCCACGGAACCCCAGTCCAGCTGTCCGCTGTCCTCTCCCATTCCTTTATCCTTTCCTGATCTAGAGGAGTGAAGCTCAATAACAAATCCTGAACCGCAGATGGAAGCAATCGTGTCTATCGGTGAATAGCCCCACGACAGAGAGGCTGCGAACGATACCATTGGAATACCAGGCGACCTCTCAATGTATTTAGCCTTAGTAGTGTGTGGGAGGCTGCCCTGCCGGACTTATTCTTTCTGCCCTACCCGTGGGATCTACAAAAAACCTATTTTCAATACGCCAGAACCAGCTGAAGTTAGGGGGGCTATAACTGCCGCTGCCTTTACACAGCACCATAAAAATATGAACGTGGAGACGGGAACAACACTACGTTTCTTGGTCGTAAAGAGGAAGGAAAGAGGCTTTTCAAAAGTCAGCCCCTTTCAAATAAACAGAGCAATGTATTCAATAGTAGGACAGGTTAAACATTTACGGAAAATTAAAGATGGATTTCTGGTTGGAACAGCGACTGCAAGCCAATCGAAAAAAATTAGAGAAATGAAAAAGTTACTAGATTATGACATAGAGATGAAACCACATCATCATTTAAATTTTTGCAAGGGAGTAATACATTGTGAAGATCTAATGAACTGTACAGAAGCAGAGATTTTAGCAGAGTTGAAGGATCAAGGTATATTAGAAGTTCGAAGAATAAAAACAAAACGAAATGGAGAACTGATTGGAACCTCGAACCACATTCTAACTTTTGACACCCCGAAACTTCCAAAACACATCAAAGTTGCCTTTTACCTGCTAAAAGTACGCCAATATATACCATCTCCACTTCGATGCTTTAAGTGCCAGAAATTTGGTCACACATCCCTGTCTTGCAACAAAGAACCAGTACATACAGGAATTCCGTGCGAACCACCTGTAACATGTGTTAATTGTGAAGAATCGACGTCTAAAGATTGCCCAATTTTTAAACAGGAGAAGGTAATTCAGGAAATAAAAGTTAAAGAAAATATTTCGGACATTGAAGCAAGAAGTAGAACACAAATGACTGTACCTCGACCAAATACTTCTTATGCCCAGGTAGCCTCTTCTGTAGCAATTACTTCTATAAAAGACTTGGTTAATGACCTAATTTCGTCCCTTATGAATGCTCTCAAAGAGAACCAAGTGAGATTCATCCAAAAGCTTTGGAAGTAAAGAAAACGTATGTAGTAACCGGAATACACCTCAGCATCACCGTAAACCTGTAAGAAACTATAGTTTTTCCTTTTTTTACCTACGTGTCAGATATATCTCAAATAAACAATCCTCATACCTCTCAATCAATACTACGTACATCAATCCTGAATTTAAACGTACCTAGACTCATAATTACCCCACCTCAAATCAACATCATACTTGAATTTAGTCCAAAACACCTAGACATCCTATCCCCATACGATGGAAATCCCAACGAGCTATACAACTTCATTAATACTGCTACCCTACCCAAAGTTTTCAAAATCACCTCCAATTCCAACGAATCCTAAGTAAACTGACAGGAAGAGCTAAGGAAGTCATCTAAGTCTACTGAAGTACAGAATAACATACCAAAGAAACTTTGATCAAAAACTTTGCCGATCAGTGTAATGAGAATTCTCCCACAACAAATTTAGTAAATCTAGGCCAAGGACCCAATGAATCTCCACAGCAGTACTACGAGAACGTAATGGGTCTGCTAAATACAATATCCAACTACATAAGAACTTCACAACGGTGCTATTAACATAAAGGTAAGTAAGAAGAGCTTTTTCCAGAAACAAGCCTTAACTACTTTCGTAGCAGGACTTCGGGAATCCTTAGGATCCACTATCAATGAGACCGAGCGATCTATCTACGGCAATGCAGTACATCCAGGAAAAAACACTATAAGGTATTTCCAGAAAACAGTAAACCCGCAACCAACAACCAGCAGGCACATGAGCGCTAACCAGCAACATAAGTCACCAGTACCTCTTATGTCTTCACAATGGCAACCATCAACTTTCAGACCACAATGGCATTCACCACCTCTCCGAACACAATGGCAGCCACAGCCTCAACAATGTGGATTTAGACCACTGGCGTACCCAAATAATTTCATTTCACAAGGCCAGAAAGTATTCCCTGGACCGTTAAGGTTTCAACATTTCAGTAAGCCTCATCAACAAATCACCTGGAATAGTAAACCTGTAATATCTTAGCCACTATAACATGTCGCTGAGACATGTTTCTATTTTCATCAATTATTTTGGAGCGTTACTTATTCGTCGGCGACTCCCACCTCTAATTCCAAATCCTTTTATTTCAAATATTAGGAACATATCGGTGATCGTTTTTACCATTGTTAAATATCTACTTAAACTACGATTCCAGTCGAATTCGCTCTCTTTTGTTCATTTTCGCTGATAATCAACTTCAGCATTCATTTTCCAAATAATTTTGTGGGTGATATTAATTCTTCTTGCTGCTCTGCAGCCTGTACGGACCTCTACAATTGTCTCTTTCCTAAGTTACCCGACCTTGGGACTCTGCTCAGGTGGTGAATTGGGCCTTAGTTACACTATTTTTTATTAGATCAATCGGGATAGCACTAACAGATCCAGTTAGAAGTTTGGAAATCCATTTACCTGATTACCATCTTTACACAGCCGACATTAACCTTAGGAATACCAGAAGACAGATGTCGAACATCTACTGAGAACCGATCATCTCAACCCAGAAGAAGAATAGGACATTAAACGACTGTGCAAAAAGTTTCAGATGTCTTCCATCATCCAGAGTCACCCCTCGCCTTCACCAACCAAATCAAGCATAACATCAGAACAACAGATGAAGTTCCCACTTATACCAAGTCATACCGATATCCACACATTCATAAAGAAGAGGTCCAAAAACAAATAGCATCAATGTTAGACCAAGGAATCGTTAGACCAAGTCAATCACTATATGGTCGTCTCCAAGAATTTCGAAACCCCAGGAAAAATTAAATGACGAATAGTGGTAGACTACCGTAAACTTAATGAGAAGACAATAGATGATAGATATCTAATCCCAAACATCACAGATATCCTGGACAAACTAGGAAGATATCAGTATTTTTCTTGCCTCCACCTAGCCAGCGGATTCCACCAGATTGAAGTGGCAGAAGAAGACATCCCTAAAACTACATTAAACGTCCAGAACTGTCACTACGAATACCCAAGAAAGCCATTTCGACTTGAGAACGCCCCTGCAACATTCCAGAAAGTAATGGACAATGTTCTTGAAGGATTGTAAGGAGAAATATGTCTTGTATACATGGACGACTCCATCGTTTCCAGACAAAATCAAAGCTATTGTCCACTACCCAATTCCTAAAACAGCCAAAGAAATTAGAGGATTTTTAGGATTAATGGGCTACTGTAGAAAATTCATCAAATATTTTGCCCGGATAACGAAACCTTTAACTTCATGCTTGAAGAAAGATGCGAAAATAGTACACACACCGGAATTCCTAGAATGTATCAAGCCTTCTAATCAATGAACCTCACCACCAACTTCGCCATTGGAGCCGTACTTTCTCAAGGCCCCATTGGCAACGACAAGCCAATTGCATATGCGTCCAGAAGTCTGAACGAAACAGAAATTAAATACTCAACTATAGAAAAGGAAATGCTGTAATATGAGCTACTAAATACTTCCGCCCGTGTCTTCTTTGAAGAAAATTCAATTCAATGGAAACAATATAAATTCTGCTAATTTTGCGTCGCATCCTCCTGGATTTGTTTCTTTCTTGATTAGTTTCAGGAAGTCTTGATAAAATTATTCTCAGTAACTCTTTTCCTACTCTAAATCATCCATAATCTCTTCATTAATAATTTCTAATTTTATTCTCCTACTATATACCACTAAAGGTTAAATTACTTCCGAAATTTTTTTGAAAATTATCCCGAGTCGCTGAGCGAGGAAACATTTCCGGATTTAATTTAACCTCGTGGGGTATTCGGTAAGAAAATTACACACCAAATTGTGATTGAAAATTAAATAATTATAGATCATTGTATTTTGACAAATGTATCAATTTGAAAATCATCATGTATCTAAAATATGCATAAAATTATCTAATTTAATGATCAATCATCATATCATGCCTTATTTACCTGCATTAATAGACGATTTTGGTTTCTATTTAAAGGAAGCAAAAATTTGTTTCGAATTTTTCAGGAATATTTGCTTCTAAACTACTATATATATGTATATTTTATTAGACATAGATATTTAATTCAATCAATACAAAATCCACTTAATTATGTAATTGGAGTGTATCAAAATTGAATAAAAAATAAAAACCAGTATTGTAAAAATATATTATTATGCCATTAAAACGTCAAAAGATTTCCGATTTAATTCGCTGTTGGATACCCAAGTGAAAATAATTTCCACTAAAATACATGCGTTACCATGGTGATCAGTCAGAAAAACCGATTTTGATTGGTTAGAAATGAAAGGTGTGGAATTTTCCACAGAATTTTGTTTCAGCAATATTTTGCGAGGAAGGTTATCCAGAGGGATTGAAATTCCTAAAGAAAACTAATGTTCATTGTTGCTATTTAAATTCGAATTAAAATATAATTGAATGTTACGCAATCTATATTCCAATAACAGATGGTATATTAAAATATGGGGTAAGTCTTATGCAGCGGATACGATAAGTAGATTTACATGTGGAGAAAAATGGGCAATTTCAAGATAACGGAATGGGGAATGGCATAAAGTAGAAAATAGTATATCGTTAAATTTTTTCATTAACTCCGGTAATGAAAACATTATATATCAGTTGGTGTTCACTAAGTTAGTTTAAGATAAAATAAATACAGCTCAATGGAACTTGATTAAGACAGTATACAAAGTTGATAGCAACAGTTTTATCTTATTAGACTAAGTTTACTCACATTATTTAGAAACGTAAAAATCCCGCGGCATTGTATAGACATCGCTTCTATATTGCTAGCAGTAATATGTGAAGGGAAAGTAAATATTCTGAATAAGTAGTCATAAATTGAAAATAGATTCAAATAGAATTCAAAAACACGACAATACTTCTTGTATTCTCAAAACTCGCATCATCATTAGCGAAAAAACGTTTACATAAGCATGCCTTAATTCAATTACTCGTGAGGATAAATATCCTCTACCCCGTATTGATGATATAATTCACAGTACAAAACAACTCGAGTATATATATATATATATATATATATATATATATATATATGTATATATATATATATAACTACGCTGAATTTAAAAGCTGGTTATCATTAAATCCTTGTAAAAATTTCTGATTGAGATTAAACCGTCCCACTCTAGAAGAAAAGTATTACTTTACTCACTTGTTGCATAAATAACTATTATTCAATTGTTAAATAAACTAACTATTGAAATTAGAACAATGATCTACAGGGTGTTTACATATGGATATAGGCCAAAAAGTTCCGTACGTATATGTAATTGAACTGGTGTTTGATTTAACCAATAAATTCAAGTTTTTTCATGAAAACACTCGTGTATGTCATGAAATGTTGTAATGCTAAAGTGTTATTTATTATTATTGTAAAAGATGATCATCAGAACAACCAGATTCATGTAAGGTAAATAGCAAAAATACTTGTAAAATACTGTATTAATATGCACGGTATTAAAAGCAGAAAAGCATTGAGTTGAAAATATATCCAACAACTATCCAAATGCCCAGTGATATTATCATTTCAGTTCAGTAAGAACTGAACAGTATTTGAATGAAAAAATATCCATTTGCAGTCGAAGACTTCGTATATTGTTGATCACGCTTTTTGTATTTCTTTCGAAGATGGCGTCCTCACTTCCGAGACTTTTATTCTACAGTGGCTTAAAATTAACAATCATTAACTATTTAAAAATGCAGCATTTTCTCGTGATATATGTTAAATTTATGAGAAGCTAATTTCAAAAGATGAACTTAAAAATATATTAAACTTTTCTTACGTATGCATCCATGGTATCCTGCAGATATCTTTGGTAGTCCCCAAAATCCTGGTTCGCATCTATCACATTTTACTCCACCAACACCAGGACGACATCTGCATTGCTGAGTTTCTGCATCACAAACATCTGAATACGATCCTAATTTGTTACAGTCACAAATGGATGGACAGCCTCCAAAATTCGGTCCTTGTGCGGCAGTTTTTCCATCTGGACAGCAACTAAACCAACTTTCCTCACAACCTTTTTTCTCCACTACTCCTTCAGCTATTAATATATTTTCAAATGAAATTTTCGATTAATATCTATAGTAAACTTTTGGGATAATGAAGATGGTAGAGATTTCTATTTTTTAATGGAAAATTTGCTTATTTGGATTTAAGTACCATAGATTATTGTTATAATTATTTTCATCAAAATGTAGAATGGACTTTGAATTAAATATTAATGATTCTAACATGAAAGACAAAACAACATCATGTTCATGAATAATAAATAGAGATTCAACGTTTGCATAAACGTATGTAAGCTGAAACAGGAATAGGTAAATAGTCACCTTAATTATAACTTAGTGACTTATGACTAATATATATTTGGCAAATATGAAAAAGTAACGGAAAAATAACTCATATAAGAGATATTACCAATAGTATTCAAAATATTTCTTTTTAAAATAACAGCAAAAGAAAATATGAACTTCCAAATAAAGATACTTTTATAATAAGAAAATTGCAGGAATATCAAACACACATGAATAGTAAAATGATTCAAGTTGTAAAAAAGTAACAAAATGAATTCAATATCTGTTATCCCTGGCAGAAAATAATACAACAATACCCTGAATGTCCAGAGCAGCTTTCACATATAATTTATCTTTCTATACGTTTTTTCTATTCATCTGAGTTTATTTTACATATTTGTTATTTATAGGTCTTCCTTAATTTTGTTCTAAGAGCAGGGCCAAAAGTTTTTTTAAGCAACTAACCTGTACTCATAAGATGAAAACATATCAGTAATGTATGTTTGTTTTGTGTGTTCTTTTTCATGCACGTAGTAGGACTACATTTTTCTCTTGACCGTTTCATATCAAAATGTTGAACCCACTAGATGCGAACAAAACCTTCAAAAACTTCAAATCTTGACCACATGTAATTTTTTTACTGATGAAATTCACTGTTTCAATCTTTACTCTGCATCAAAAATACCTTCAATCGAATTCTTATTGACTTAAACACATATGCAAAACACACTTATGACTGAAAGTGGCACCCATACACATTTACTGATGCTTATAAATGATACTCTTATCCAAACTGTTAAAAATCATTTAAAAGTTTATTATCATTAACTTGAATAACTCACTTTTTCGGCAGCACTTAGCAAATTTGGCTGTTTGATGGCAGTAACTTCCTGCAGGACAGTCTTGCCTAAATGGACCATTTCCGCAGTCTAATTCTCTTTCTGTAATGGTGTCGGTTAGTGGTTTTTCTCCTTTGCATGGTTTCACTTCCATTCCTAGATAAAAATTTGAGACAAAAATTAAAATATTCCATATAATTGAAAATTGCAGTATACTCTTTCTCTCCTTCTCTCTCTCTCTCTACAATATGTGCCCCTAAGTTGGAATCATATGGAAAACTTTTTTATTATTAATTTGAAATAAAGTTATTCTTCATAAAAAGTTCTGCATTATCTAAAACCTAAAATACAGTCAGCAAATATAAAATTTTTTAGTCGTATACGAGGTTTGTCAAAAAATATGAGTTTTACTCAAGTGTAAAGTACCTTTAAATTTGACAATATCGAAAAATGTTAGAAAAAAAGTTGATAACTGTATTTTTGGTTTTAGATAATGCAGAATTTTTAAATATTTATTTTCTGACAATGAATACATGAATATTCGAAAGCTTGGAAAATAAATATTTAAAAGAGTACATATTGGAATTTATTTCCACATACCCAAAAAAATAATCTTATATATATATATATATATATATATATATATATATATATATCGACCGTACTTGATTAAATATAGAGAGGAAATTATAGGGTATGCGGTCAGTGAAATGAAATGAAACTATTATTGGTAGCTTCATCAGGAGATACTACAAAATTTATTCAATAAACACAATAACAAATAGTGGACTTACAGATTGTTAGAGTCTGGAATTCAGTGACGTCTAGAAACTAAAAGGCTTAGGACAAGACTAATTAAAATAATTGTAAAAAACCAGTCAGGTATAGATATAAAAATGTTTACAAAAAACTGACAAGAAAACACACTAAAACAAATTACAGGGTGATAAGACAAATTTATTTCTAAAATGATTTTAAAAGTTGACAATTAATATTACTGAGTCCATTAGTGTCTGATTTTAAGTTTATCGCGTTAGGGTTCCTAACAACATAATACATCTCAAAAAACAATCGATGTTTGTATCGGTCCGCTTGTTGCAGTATCTTAGTACTATTGTAGTCGAACGTATGTCCTGTTTTTAAAAAATGGTTCACAACTGCACAATTATTTTTGCCTGTACGACAATCACTATTGTGCTGGGTAATGCGCTGCTCAAGCCATTGTAAGGTTTGACCAACGTAACATCCCTGTATAAAGTAGGTGTTGGGTCTTTTACTTTAGAAAACAGGTTAAAATTGGTAATTAAATTATATTTAACAATCTTAATATTAGTTAAATTTTTAAACAGAGGTAAAATTAAATGAGTTAGATTATTAATGAACATAGTGAGCAAGCCATAAAATATTATAAACTTCTGTACATAACTAATCTAACGCATTTAATTTTACCTCTGTTTAAAAATTTAACCAATATTAAGATTGTTAAATATAATTTAATTACCAATTGTAACCTTTTTTCGAAAGTAAAAGACCCAACACCTACTTTATATAACACAAATGTTATTTACAAAATGGATTGCTCACAGTGTCAGGGATGTTACGTTGGTCAAACCTCACAATGGCTTAAGCAGCGCATTACCCAGCACAATAGTGATTGTCGTACAGGAAAAAATAATTGTGCAGTTGTGAACCATTTTTTAAAAACAGGACATACGTTCGACTACAATAGTACTAAGATACTGCAACATGCGGACCGATACAAACATCGATTGTTTTTTGAGATGTATCATGTTGCTAGGAACCCTAACGCGATAAACTTAAAATCAGACATTAATGGACTCAGTAATATTAATTGTCAACTTTTAAAATTATTTTAGAAATAAATTTGTCTTATCACCCTTTAATTTGTTTTAGTGTGTTTTCTTGTCAGTTTTTGGTAAACATTTTTATATCTATACCTGACTGGTTTTTAAAATGATTTTAATTAGTCTTGTCCTAAGCCTTTTAGTTTCTAGACGTCACTGAATTCCAGACTCTAACAATCTGTAAGTTCACCATTTGTTATTGTGTGCAATTGTTTATTGAATAAATTTTGTAGTATCTCCTGATAGGATAATAGTTTCATTTCATTTCACTGACCGCATACTCTATAATTCCCTCTCTCTTATAAAACGGGAAATTGTTTAAGCTCTCTATCATTTATTACAATGATAATATTGAATAGAATCACCATACAGACAAATATCCACATAGTAGATACTCTAAATATGATATGGATACACATACTAAAAAGGCCATTGGGATGACATGGACATGTAGATTAATAAGAAAAATAATGAAAGAACGATTTATAAATAAAAGATGAAAGGAGGAGGAGTAGAAACAAGAAAAGAGAACAATAAAAGATTCAAAACGATTACGTACAAGTAGAATATGTTTTTTTGTGAAGATTTTTGAGTTATAATTGTTGATTCGTCTACTTAAAACTTAAATTTCAATCTGTAGGAAATACGAATTAGCGGTTTCAAGATTTTTTCAGGCATTAGATCATAGTTATTAATAATTTTACTGTCACGGGTGGAATCCTGTATCGAAATGGCAAAAACTTTAATAACTACTGCGCCTTAAATCAGAGTAGTACATACAGTGTGGAAAAGTCAAATGGAATAAAATATTGTTTCTGTTACTGTACATAATATTATACCATTAATTGACATTTTTCAACGTGAAAATGTGATCCCTACCTTGAGTCCCCTTCGAATGACAGGTACAACCGCCATTTTTTAAATGGGAAGTATGGGCTTGTTATATTTCGTTTGAAAGGTCTCTTCTTTCTCTATTAGAAAATGTTATTGTTTTCTAGTTTATTGCAAACATTAACAAGTATCATCTGATTACCAAAATTTGCTATAATATACTCAAAGCTTTTTTCCCGTTCAGGCCTTGATAATAAGAAAGAAAGCAATAACCCTAACAGACTCCATGGAAATACTAATACGTCAAAACGTTCATTTTGCATTTTGATTGTCATTTGACTCGATTAAAAATTCCTTTTACAAATAACGAAGAAGTTGATTTGTTAGCTGTTTATTTTGAATGTTTCAAAATGTAGCAATAGCTGAAAGAGGGTAAACGAAATCGCAGACGCGTTTTTCCGCGGTTAGTGAAACGCTTATTACGTGCCACAGGGAACATTAATCGACCTGTGTATCGGAGAATATTATGAATGTTCGAGCACAGCCATTGTCTAAATGTGTTCCTAGGAGCTCTAGGATTCCGCGATACCCCCGTAGGGGTTCTACAAGAATTCAGAAACAAAATCAAAACACCTCTCTCTGGTCGAACGTTTTGACGCGGGCGTATTACGAGGCGCAGCCAAACTTAGTCGCCACCCACAAAAGTACAATTTTACTATGCCGTCGCCACCGATATCTAGTTGTGCGCGCTCACAAAGTCGAAATTGTTTACAGTGTATTTTTTGTATTTCTATTTTTATTTCCGCTTTCTATTTATCAAAGGCGTTGTGAGCCCGCAGTCCCTTTGATAAAAGCCGCCTCTGAGATAAGATACTATAGTTGTGAACAAGCGACTTCAAAACATAAGGTAGACATTGCTTACACCGCATTTTTTGTACTTCTAGTTTTATTTCGGCTTTTTATTTATCAAAGGCGTCGACTCAAGTACAACTTGAGAATGTTCGAGATCGAGGTTAGGACTATAAAAGTGACGATCGCACCTCAACACTCATCAGTAGCGCCAGTCCATCGCCAGAAGAAGGTGATACAAGCTCGAATTGGTCACTGATTCAAAACAACTCAGCGCGACTTCGCAGGCACCGTGGACGCCCCCACAGAAGAATCCCAACCAACCAGCATGTTCTGCCGAACTTCTCTTTTCGACAGTTCATAACACACTAGGAAGTGTAGCCAATTGTTTCTCTCGAAACAATCTTCTATTTATGAAAATAAATTCATGTAGTCTAATTGTGTTTATTTTTAGATCCCTAAACAATCAAGTCACACCAACCAAAAGAACAAAGGAAGGACATTTTGCATCTAGGTAAATATAAAACTCCTGAAAGCAAATTAAGTCAGGAAACCTTTAACTAGGAAGGCAACTCCCTCTCCGGCAGTGAGTCCGCTGTCGGTGTTAGCTTTCACCCACAATCCACACCACATTCATAACCAAAATGTCCTCCAGACACCGCCGCAACAGAAAATCCAAACTCCCCCCCTCTCACAATACGAAATAGACTTCTTTGATTCATTAAACTTTGACCACCCCAGATTCAATGCAGAAGAATACCAACAAAATATGACACTCCTTAAAACCCCCTTATTCAAAGAACTCCATGACCGCTACCTAAAGGAATTCCCAAAACTCTCACCCAAACACGACACACCCCCATCACACACATCCAAAACAACCCACTCTCAATCAACTTCATCACCTCCAACTTCATCCAAACCAATCTCCTCTAAACAAACACCTGAACGACAACGCACACACACTTCCTACACATCACCCACCAGGTCTTACGCTTCCTCCGTAAGATTCCAATCCCCTACACCCTCAGCCATCCGAGAACCCCCCGTCCTGGACGAGGATGGATTCACCCACCAAATCCCGGTCTACAACACCAAACCCTACCAACAATCCCACAACAACCGCCAACAACAACAACACTACACAAACCCTTAACCTCCGAAACCTCTCAACCCAATATTCTACACAAAAATCCCTATTCACACTTCTCAACACTGTAGAGCTCCTAAATGGCCACATCCTAAATTTGAAAGTTAATTTCAATCGTACCGCTCTACTCAAAATGTCCTCCCCAAAGTCAGTCTCAACTATTCTGAGGCAAATCCACAAGACCACTGGCGATTCTAACATCACCACCAACGTCCTCAACTCCACCGAACGTCCACCCCGTCAAGCAAACAAAACCCTCATACCCACCTACTCTTTCGTCTGCAGGAAAGTAGACGCCTCGATTAGTCTCGAAGAAGTTGAAGAAATTCTTCACGATCTACAAATTCCATTCCTCAAAACTTGGCGAATCATCGCCAAGTCCACTAGCAAGCCCACCTCCGAAGCCCATTACCACCAGGCCCTCACCTGCAGCCTCTCATTTCATGGTCTCCCACATCAGTGCGAGACTAAACCGACATGCCCTTCTTGCTGCCAAACAGGCCACCGCCCCGAAAATTGCCCCAAGTCCAGATCCCCCACATGTACAAATTGCGGTGGTTCTCACCCCGCCTTCCACCCTCGCTGCCCCCACAGGCTATCGACATCCAAAACTCCTCAAGAAACTGCTCCAGTCACTCTTGAAAAGCCACCAGTTCCTTACGACCTGTCAACTGACACCAAAATCTTAATAGAAATTCTCACTGTCACTCTAATGAACGTCATCCCCAACTCAAGGGACGTCATAGCCGACACTCTTCGTCATTTAATTCCATGCATATATCGACACCACTGCTCTATTACAAACATAGGCAGGCGTGCTCACTTTGCTTATACTCCCATCAGGAGCGGAAGCGATTCAACTTGTTCCGCGAGCCTCACCCACCCCGTCGGTGCTGCAGGTTTTTCACGTTTTTTCCTGTAGCATAGTGAATTTATTCAATAACCAAATGGGCCGACGTACGACAAGATTTTTGGATTTACTTGATGATGATACCAGCCATTCACTCAATTCAACATTTTAACTAGTTATTCACAACATTTTAACCACCTCACTTGGACAACAAACACCTAACTAACTAAATTCCTCTCCTCGAACTTGAAGAAAGCCAGTCGCCACCACCAGACATCTTCCACTCATCTTCCTTTATCTCCTAGTCACTTTTCAAACAATTTCGAAATAAAAATCAAAATCCTCAAAATAAAACCTAAATTTTCTTATTAACTCTCAAGACATCGGAGACACCCAATTCCAAAACTTTTTCAATAATTTCAAATTTCCAATAATTTCAAACACCCACCTTTTCTACTCTTAATTATCCGCAACGCAACGTGGTTCGTCTTATTCATATCCGACCTTTACTAGTCACTTTTAAATTTCCCATCCTATACACTTCTAAAACCACGTTTCTCACAAAAACACCCAATTTCGCTGCTGATTGTTCCTGCCTCTTTCTCCGATTGATTTCTAGCAAAAAAAACACCAATCAAACAATCAAAACAAAACTTCAAATTTTCTAGACACTTTTTTCCCAAGTATACCATACACAAAACTTAATTTTCAGTAACACTCTTAATTCAAGCCAAAGTCAACTCTCGCACACAAACCACCAACAAAACACCCCCAACCAGCCCTGCAGAGGAAATATATCGTATATCAGGGCCAATTCTGAAGACGAAAACCACCTCAAATTAAAATATACGGGGTGTTCCATTTAAAAAAACTGAGAGGCTGACTGTGGGGCCGAGGGGGTGAATGTTACAAAGAGTATAGGTACGTAACCAGACGACCCCCTTCAAATAATTTTTGACCTATTTTTACATAAAAGTCTCTTGTTTGAAATTATTCAAGGTGGATAGTTTTCATTGAAATGAACTGTATAGTAATTTACTAAGTAAAGTAAGTAGTAACTGCTACATTGTACTTTTATTATGCTTATTAATAAATAATACATTTTTAAAAACAACTGTTTGATCGTAGGGTTCCGTAAAGAATTTCGCTTTACAAAATAGTTCCGTTACCAAAAAAGTTTGAGAGCCGCTGTTCTGCCATATCTACAGTTTGATCTCCTCGTTAGCACTAGAACTTCATTGGAATTGGGAATAACGCGAACTACCATTCAAAATATTTTACAAGAATATATGTTTATATTACTTTAATAAATCCTTTAATATCCTAGAAGTTAATCGGATTTCATATTGATGCGAATTAGTTTTACTTTTATATTACATCCTTATCATTTTGTTTTGCAGCAAACCTTGACATATATTTAAATAAGAGAATTGACTATAGCCATTGGCTTCTGGGCAGGGTTTTATGGTTTTATCTACAATTCCTTGGACGAACGAAGCTACTTTTATTAGCAGTGGTTGGGTAAATTACCATAACGTGTATATTGGTATGCCAAAAATCCCCATTGGATGCAAGATGATCTGCATCAAGGATGCTTCTAGCACGTATGATAAAACAAAAGAACTCTTTTACGCCCCCTAACGGATATTTTACAAACCTGAAAATAATTTCCAGCAATTGCTCTTGGCCATTTTCATAACAATAATTTTTACCTAAAGATCGTAAGTTAAGCGGTTTCTAAGATACAGTCGATTACCTCGCTTATTTGGCCAATAATGAATTTATTCCATTTGGTTTTTCCACAATGCATAATATAATTCGTATAAACTTGGTCGTCAAAATGTGAATATTTATTAAGCAATTTATGAATGTGTAATTATTTTGCTTTACATTCTGAAAACAAACGTGTATCAGCTTGCATGCTCAACTACTAAAAAATTACAAAAATCAAGATTATTATATACTTATAAAAGCTGGGTATTTACTGTTTAATAATACCATTTTAGCGATCATTTCAGTAGGAAACAATAACAATTCCAAAATAATTAGAGGGTTTAGTTTCATGTGTTGGTTTTCAATAAAATTATATTGCTAGTTGTTAAGCTCGATGATCATTGATAATAAACTAATTACAATATTGATTCACAAAGAGTAGAGAATCGAAAACAAAATAAGAACTGAATCAAAAATTTTAGGTATAGAATTGGTATGGGAGCAAGCAAAACGGTTTGTAATAAGTTATAACGATACTTCTAGAATTAGAGGCGTTAAAAACTTCTTGCAAGAGATAATGTAGTCAGTGGATTGTAAAAAATGAGTAGGTGTATCGAACATGTGATTCGAATGAAAGAAAAAATATGGGAAGCAGATAACCTACTTGAAAACACCGTAGAGTCCCGTATTATTTCTATAGACCACACCGACAATAGTTCATTGGTCTACTTGATACATGATGACTAAAATTTAAACATTAAGTTGTATTGTAAATAGTAGTTTCTTCATAAATATTAATACGAGTATTTATATCTATTTCCAATATTCTTAGTTGTATATAGGTTTTCATCTATATAATATCACATTAATTATTGTGCCAATTATCTCTCTGATTATCATCACGTCTAATAATTATTGAACTTACATACTACTATACTGATTTCATTAATCAAACTCGTTATTGTATGCAAATCAAGGTGACTCTACTTTAGGATTGACTGGGTGTATGCGGATTTTAAATAACTGAATGTATAAGTTTTAGACAGTATCATTAAAAGTACAAATTACAACCTTTAAGTTGTTCAACCTTTTTATTGGGTAAATATAGTATACTCCATAAAATAATGCAACATACTTTTTGATCGAATAGAGTTGGTATTAGAGGCCAATAAACAATCAATTAAATGTGACAGAAAAAATAATTCAGGTTTATTAAATTTATTTTAAACCAACATTCTGAGTAATTAATAAGAAAACCAACATTACCCTCTTGTACCATAGGCATATTTTTCAATTCGGTGTCGAGACGGCATTTAAAGAATATTTGCCCTTAAGGCATTAATTAAAGCACGAATAATATTTCTGAAATTATTAAATTATTTAAAGAGCTTAATAGCGAACAAAAGAGCAAGTGTCCTCGAGAGATTCTTAACGATTTCAGTTTTGTTTGGTTTAATTTAAAATTTCTTTTCAATAAACCTTATTAGTTAAGTAAACTTAGTTGAAGCTACATTTAAATTTACTTTGTATTCCAAACACGAGGTCTATTGGAACATTCAGTGCCCGTATCCACTGTAATAAAAATTTATATTTGAATCTTTTATTACTAATTTTGTTATATTTTCGAGAATTTTCATCTAAATCACTTAGCTCAAATAAATAGTACAATATTATTTGCCACAATGCAGAAGAAAGTAGAAATAAGAAGAAGAAAGAAGAAATTTGTCGAAGCACCAAACAATATAATTAAATTTGGGAATATAATTTTCTCAATATCTTCATGAAATCCAGTTTTAAATATTTCAACATAAACACAGCGTTTTATCATTGACCAATTTGATCAAATTGGTCTCAAACAAGAAATTCATAAAAACATTCCATTATTGATCTTCTTTCTTTTTCTGTCAATACCGCGAGATATTTTAGCATTATAGCTCTTTGTTCCCTATTTGTTGTCTTCTGTTTTGTGTTAATTCCTTTCTTCAATTATAATTTTTCTATAATCCATTGATTTTTCAAATTTTCCTACGAAATAGCTTCTTGATACACCAATATAATGTATTGGCAAATATGTTGATTCATTTATTCATTGATTCATTTATTCATAATCAACACCACATGCCTAATAGGTCCATGGCTTGGATCGTTTCCTTTCTCCATTCTTTTCTGCCTGTTGTTAATTTTCAATTAATTTAGGTATGTCTTTCATTACCTCGTCCATCTTCGGACTATACTATTCATCGTAATCTTTATTTTTAAATTTTTAACTTCGAAAAGCAGATAGTAGTTTGTTATTGAGCATATTCCTCACTTGGTACAACCTAACCTAACCTCTATTATTTGTCTGTGGTTGGTACGTAGAGGAATGTCGCATAATATCGCATAGTAAGATATTTCTACAGTGGCTTTATACAAGACAGTGGCGACAATACGTTGTCAGTGTTTTGATTGGTCAGGCTGAAATCTGCCATTAATCATCAAATTTTATTTGTTTACATATATGTGTTTTAGTTGTGTACAGCTAAAGTAAAGTGTTTTTTTTTAATTTGTTGACTTAATTTCATTAGTTCGTTTGCGAATTTTTCTCCCTGATCAGAATTTTCAGCCATACCTATTATAGTTTGCAACTGTTGAAAACAGAGTAATACCTACCTGCGTTGCGGTTTTGGGGATGGTTTTGGTGTGTCTGCACAAATTATACAGCTAAAATTTGTGTGTCTCTGTTCACAAATCATCATATTTGTCGATAGCAAGGTATGTACAAAAAACTACAATTTCAAGTGAATGTATAATATAATATAACTACTGTTACTTGTTTTAGAAGCAGCCTGTTTGGAAGTATGACGGTTTATTCAGCATTGAGCTGCAAGTATTGTTCTACAAAGTGATTTGTAATGAAGTATTTTCCCAAAGATCCTACTCCTGGAAAGGAGCTATTAAAATTAGAAGGGACAATTGGAAACCAATGTATGTTTCAGCACTGTGTGAGGTAAAAAGTGTATTGATTTATTATTATTAACATGTAACTTCCATATACATACTATTTATGATAAAAATTTAAATCAGTTACCCAATGAACTACTCAATAGTTATTGAAATTTTTGGCATTTTCTTAGATGTTCTCTAAAATAATTATTGTCAGGTATTATTACATTCTGTAATGAATTACATCTGTATTTATGTTTAAGGTACACTTTGCTCCAGAAATGGGGAAAAAACTAGGCACGATGGTAATAGGAAATTAAAATTAACAGCAGTCCCTACAATGTTTACTTTTATCAAGGAAAAACAGAAAGAAAGCTTCCTACCAAACGACAAATAGAATCCCAGCTGCCTAGAGAAACAATTCCAGAAATTATCTCACTTCTAATATAAGTTTATTGACTTTGTAAATTCCACGATAATTATGATCACTATTTTTTAAAACATTCACCGACTTAAATTCTGTCTTCCCTAAAATTGTAATTATAAGAAGTATTGTTGTACACATCTAAACGTATGCTTTATCTTGTGTTTATTTATTATTTTCCCTTTTTTCCCAGTAATAAAACATAATAATATGTTACTGTTTTAAATGACAATTGTTTCGATGATATTTTCAGTATCGAAACAGTTGTCAAATTTCTTAGAATTTTTAACATTTTATCAATATATTGTGGAACTATCTAGAAACAGTTAGTTTCATTTAAAACAATAATATGAGTAGATTCCATGAAGTAAGGGTCGAGACAGTAAATTTCATAATAGCATGTATTAGTATTTTGTATTAAAACCCAACCAATAGCAAACATTATAATATATGTGTTACCTATTTCCTCTTCAAAAATTAAAATTTCAATTACAGATTTAAAGAATACAAAATTTGTTTTTTTTTGTTAAATCAAATTATTTACTCCAGCTATTTTTATCATGGGTCATTTGTAAATATACCTAGGTATTGAAATCGTCTATCTACTTATAACACGAATTTACAAATAATTTCAAAATGAGTGATTTTAATTACCAAAGAAAAATATTTTTTAATAGTTCAATTAATAGTCATGGCATAGTATGCATTATAATTACATTTTATAACTGATTTACAGCCATAAAATAAAATTGAATATTGATATCAATGTAAAATGCCTATTCCGGCGTTCAAATTTTGATGATTAATGGCGGATGGGCGACGCTTAGGCTCTATTGTCTTGTATAAAGGCACTGTAGATATTTCTTAAAGTAAGTTGCCCCATCTACCTGCAAGTATCTGTACTAATCCTACCCCAAGCTACTTAGATTCTACAAGAATTACAGATTTCTGCAACAAGTTTTTGTTCGATATTTCATTTGTTTACATAATTGATGGTGCATGAAAATATTACCGCTGCAAATTAGGGGACAAATATTATTAAAATGTAAGTTTTATTAATATTCTGATATACACCAGTCGCTTAAGCAAATTGTAAGGATTTATTTGATATATAATTTATTAGGTTTGGTTCATTTTGTCTTTGCTTGGAGGTTAATAACCTCACACATTGATATATGCCCTAATATCGGACACAATCCGTTGCCCAATACCGCATATTCGATATTACAAACCAATACTTACTATCGAGCTTAATATTACAACCTTTTTTTTCTTTTCTTTATAGATGACTGGAAAAGCAAATAAAACGAATTCCCGTAAAAGCTGGGATGCAAACGCTATGGAGCAAGCAGTAGAAGCTGTCAAAAACAAGGAAATGGGCTACCTAAAGGCCTCCAATACATTTAATGTCCCAAGAAGTACACTGGTGGATAACATAAGATCAAACAAATCAATTGATGTCCTAACAAGTACTAAGCTTGGACGAAAACCTGCCTTAACAGTTGAATAGGAAACATTATTAGCTACGTATTGCCTAGATATGGAGAAGCGTGTTTATGGGCTTACAGCGTTCGATATAAGACGCTTAGCTTTTCAATTAGCTATCTGAAATGGTTTATGACAACCTTTTTTTTGACTTGCTCGAGCCAGCCTTGGACAAAATAAATTTCAATCCATCAAGGTTGTTTAATGTAGATGAGACTGGCGTGACCACAGTCCAACATAAACATTCAAAGGTTCTTAGTTTGCGAGGTAAGAGAAAAGTTGGGGCCTTGGCGGCTTCTGAAAGGGGAGCTCTTGTTACAGTAGTTACTTGCACGAGCGCAACAGGAGTGTATGTGCCGCCTATGTTGGTCTTCCCGCGAAAAAATATGAAACCGGAACTCTTAAATGGAGCTCCGCCTGGAACAATTGCTAAATGTCACCCTTCTGGTTGGATCCAACACCACTTTTTCACAGCTCGGATACGACATTTCATAAAACATGTGAAGTCAACGAAGGATGATCCAGCGGTACTGATTTTAGATGGGCGGCATTCAGATACCCGCAATATTGACCTGATCGACTTAGCTGGCGAAAACTATATTCAAATTGTATGCATCCCCCCCCACTCTACGCACAAGTTGCAGCCTATAGATGTGGCTTTTATGTCCCCATTCAAAACTTATTATGCCATAGAAATTGTATCGTGGCTTAACAATAATCCTGGAAGGGTAGTAACTCACTGCCAAATAGCAGAATTATTAGGGAGGGCATACTTGCGGGTTGCAAGTGTTGAAGTAGCCGTAAAAGATTTCCGAAAATGCGTAATTTTTCCGCTAAATAGAAACGTGTTTAGACACGATGACTTTGCTATTCGTATTCAACGCGAAAGAACGCCTCCACCACTGCAAATAACTCCAGAAAAGGTTCAGCTAGCACCATCTGATCAAAGTGAAGAGGGTTTGCCCTCAGCTTGATTGGAAAAAATGTTCTTAATCTTAAAACAACAGGATCCTTGGCAAAAAACCTAAATTCACCCTCATATGCGACTACCAGCGAAGCAGCTACAAGACCTTTGGGAAACACCACTAATATTATTTCTTCTATAAAAAACTAGATAAAACCCGCAGATAATCGGCCAACACCAACTTGTTCTTCTGTATCTTCCATTAAAAAAAAGGAAGACGGGGTTCCACTGCATTAATAACGGGATCACCATACAAATTGGAACTTGAAGAGTCTCTAGCTAAAAAGAATAAATTAAAACTTGTTCCTAAATCCGTTTTTACCGACCCTAGCCAATTAAAGAAAACAGGAACCAAAGAAATCTCCAAACCAAAAAAATATCGAGATTGCTTCAAGTTCACCCAGCGAAGATAATGAAGATGTGGAGCTGATAAACACCGATGATAACGCGAAGTGTCTGTACTGCACCAATCTCTATTCGCAAGATACCAGAGGGGAGTTATGGATTAGATACAACATGTGTTTTCGTTGGTGACATGAGGAGTGTGCAGGCACTGACAAAAAGGACGCTTATATTTTTGATCTTTGCTTAGACGGGTAACTCTTTTTGTGACTTATTAATGCAAAAATATTATGCTAGTATATGTTTTTTATTTGACGAAAAAGTATTTAAAAAAAGCTTTAACGTTACTATCATTGGTTCCAAATATCGGACATATGCGATATTGGAATCACCTCATATCCGATATTAAGAAACCATTCTTGAAATTGTGATTTTTGCATTCCAAAATATTTTTTAAATCTGATAAATAAATTAAGTTTGACGCTTGAATGTTCATAATATTAAAAAATTTAAGTTTTGCAATGGTATACGAAAACATACTCGTTATAGGTAGCTGAAAACTATTTTTCATAGGTTAAAACAAAAAAGTATCCAATAGTAGGCACCTTTCCTCTGCATTTATTTCTTGTGAATAACCCGTTTCATATTTTCTTCCTTTTGTTTCGCGTTCTAGTGAATAGATAATGTGTACTTTTCTGTTTTTATTGCTAATACTCGTTAACTGCAGTCTTCGCTCCTATATCAGATCATGTATTTTTTATTTATTTCAAGTGCCATTGCCATTGCAGTTTGTCCAAGTTATGTAATACTTTTAGATGAGAGCCACCGATGTATTGTAGTGTGTGATTTCATTTTTCATACTCCTTAGATTAGAATATAATGTCTGAATATTTGCATCGAAATGTTGTTAATGTTCACACATATGCTTATGACACCATAAATGCAGGATTTACTGTAATTTTCTTGTTTATGAGTAATAAAATAAAAGTCAATATTTTCAGAGCTTATATTTTGTCTCCCAAAATTTTTCACAATCACTTTTTAGTATTAAACAATAATTCTAGCGTACGTTTTTATTATCATAAATTCCTGGACTATCATATTTTCTTCTGTTGGTGTGCCAATGTGGGTGTCATGGCCTCTCCCAAATATCGTAATTCGTATAATTATTTTTTCCGATAGGTGCGTGTAAATTTTTTTACAATGTTCCTTTAATGTCAATAATAACTAGCTGCATATATAATAATATTAAATCATTTTTGGGAATAAGAGACGTAATAAGTGAAAAAATGAGTTACTCTAAAGGAGAACATACGAGCTCAGAGGCATTTGAATTTGTCCAAATCAATTTATGATCTATTTAAATATTATAAATATAATGTGGTATTATAAGAGTGACGAAATAAAAGCTCATGTATTATTCTGAAATTAATAGAAAAACAACATTTAAAACTAATATTTCATAAAACTAAATGATACGATCTTTCAAAATATTTTACAATGAAATAATATATCTAAAAACGAAATCAACCTAAATACAAAATAAAACTTAATAGGTTTATTTACATCTCCCCCACAAAAAAAATTAATCCCTCTTAAGAAATTATTAAAAATCTCGAATATATGGGACTAGTTTTCTAATATGATAAAGATTGGATTCAACTTTTTTATGTCCGGTATCTATTCTATAAATTGAATCTGAAATTTTTTCCAATATTTCAAATGGACCGATTTTTAATTCATTTAATTTTTTTTTGTTCAATCGATTACCATTTTCTACATAAACATAATCTCCTACATTTAGTTTACATTCTTTCCAATTTTTATCAAAATTTGTCTTACTATAGTTATGTGATTTAATAGTATTTTCCAAGGCAATTTTTCTATCCTGTGACAAATTATTCTGAACAATTTTATGTTTTAATTCATTTGGTAAAATAATGGTATCTTTCCCTTCTAACAAATATTTAGGCGAAAAACCGGGCACGGTGGTATGTGTTACGAATCTGTCAACAATTTATTTATTTTATTTTAATTCTTCTTGTTATTGCCTATTGCTTGTTGCTTTTACGCGCCACTGTATATCGCCGGAGTCAATTATTCGTGGAAAGTAAGTTAGTTCCGATACAACTCCGAGTTGGCTTAGACCGCATGTGTTCCTATGTGTTCCCAGTACTGGTTATCACGAAGAATCGCACCTTATTACAGGTTAGTGGGCAAAGTTTAAGGCAATAAATAATTACAGTTCATTTGTTCTTGCAATTTATATATTTTTTTAACTATTCGTAACATTTGATCCTTCGACCCATATGAACTAGTGTGTTTTAGAATTTAATTTTCTCTTAAAGGTCCTTCTATCTAATAACTACTTTAAGCTTTGTTATATCTTCATTTCACATGATAATAATCCTTTTAACATAGATATTGCAAATAAATTTTACTTTTAAAAGTAATCCAAACAAACTAAAGAAGTGGACATATCTTATCGCTTGGTTTTTGTGGAACACTATGGGTTTTTAGCTATAAACACGTTTATTTCACATTGTAGATACACAAATTCAAATTTATTAATTATTTCGCAAGCAAATTAATAGTAACGCAAAATTTTTAATTTTAGATTCGATATCCTGTTAATCAGATAGCTTTTTTTTTGCTTCTTTCGCTATAAAATATCTGAACAGGCCGCAGTTAATTTGAAGTCAGTTTTTTGGATATAAAATTAACACAGTCACTTTAATCGCATTATTTGGAAACAAAATGGATAAACTCACTAAATACAAATATTACCGCAATAGTTGCATCAATGACGTGCACATATTATGGGAATTAGCTAATCGCGCCACAGTTGATAGGTCTTTACGAAATTTGCTGAAATGTAGAGCTCGCGAACTAGATGAACATAAAACAGAATTTATTAAACAGCATAACAACACAACATCACACTGTATTACTAAGTCAACCGGAGGAAAATGTGGACGACGAAGAAGTCATTAGAAAAGGTTTTCTTGATGAATATTATCATATCAAATCCACTGTCGAAGAATTGTGTAATGATCATAACACAACGCGTCAATCGTTCGGTGAGGTGCCTGTAACCTCTCGGTGTGTGTAATACCCCCAACCCTCGCTTACCCAAAATTATTATTTCGAAATTTTCTGGGGATTATAAAGAATTTTCCGCTTTTATTGATTTGTATGATGCTGCTTTACTACATAACAATTCGACCATTACCAATGTTGAAAAGTTTAATTATCTCAAAACTTCTTTAGACGGTGCCGCCCTCTCGCTTATTCGACATGTTAAAATGAACAATGATAATTACGTCACCGCGTATGATACAATTGTAAAGAGATACTCAAACAAGCGCCTCATGGCAAAGGCTCATTGGGATGCAATAATGAATACGCCAAAAATTACCGATTCAAACGGAAGTTCGCTTAGAAAATTGTTAGATATATTTACAGAGAATCTAGCTTGTTTAGAGGCTATGAATTTGCCTGTAGAACAATGGGATTTTATATTAGTAATGCTTTTAATGCAACGCCTTAACCAGGATACCATTACCTTATTTGAGCAGGTAGAACATAAATCAAACGAAATCCCTTCGTATGAAAAATTGTATAATTTCTTGGAACATCAGTGTATCGCTCTCAGCAATGCTAATACGCCTGATTTTAATTCTGTCTCAAAAACCGTTAAATCTGTCACCTCTTTGACTTTGAATGCCAAATCTAGTCCTGCTAAACCATCCTGTTCACAAATATCTCGCACTTCCTCATTCTTTACTTCTAAATCATCTCCCTCGATGACTTGCACACTTTGCAAAGCAAATCATTCTTTATACTCGTGTGCATCTTTTACAAGTAAAACGCCTAGTGAGCGTTACAATTTGTGTAAAAATATGCATCTATGTTTTAATTGTCTGAGCTCGGCTCATAATCTCAATACATGTCGATCTACTTCTGCATGTAAAAAATGCTTTTCACGTAAACACCACACCTTATTGTGTTTTAAAGGCCGGGCGTCACTGCTGTTATTGCTAATCCTACCGCTCATGTTTCACCGCCTATTTCAGATGGCTCCATTCCTAATCCGCAACCTAGTTCATCTAATGCTCCGGTCAACAATAATTCCACCGTATGTCATTCGGTAACTACCAACCCTCAACAATCTGTGCTATTATCAACCGCGGTTATTGATGTTTTAAATGTGAAAGGCTTTTTTTCACCTCTCAGATGTCTACTTGACTCGGGAAGTCAGTCTTCTTTCATTACTCGCAAAGCCTTTCGTACCCTAGGTTTAAATACAACCGACTTTTCAATCGAAGTTACGGGAATTAATTCCACCCGCTCATGTGTAAGCAGTGGTAAAGTTGCTTTGTCTATAAAACCCCGGAATAAACTATCGCCTATATTATATCTTGACGCGATAATAATTGACTCAATCTCTAACAAATTACCTACTGTACCGATTGATGTTCAATCTTGGATTCATATTCGACACTTACCGCTTGCGGATGAACGTTTTTATGATCCTGGACCTATTGATATTTTATTAGGAGCCGATGTTTTCACCAAAATCATATTACCCGAGCGCCTTTTAAACAACGCCGGTGAACCTGACGCTTTAAATACGATTTTTGGATATGTGTTAATGGGACAATTAAATTTCGCTTCGCCAAAAATCTCCGCATTTTTTTGCAGTTCCGAGTCTCTTAGCGATTCTTTGCGTAAATTTTGGGAACTTGAAAATGTCCCTGAAGTATGCTGTTCAAATCCCGATGATATCTCCTGCGAAAACTACTATAAAGAAACTGTCGCTCGGACTCCTGAAGGCAATTATATAGTGTCAATGCCTTTTCGTATTGAATCCCCCGTATTTTTGGGAATTAGGGAACTCACCTTAAATCGTTTTCTCTCACTAGAACGCCGCCTACTTAAGCAACCTTCTGTTTATTCCCAATATTGTGACTTTATGCAGGATTATCTTGATCTAGGTCATATGTCCCTTGTTAATCCTGATCTCTCCGGTGAAGGTAGATATTATATTCCCCACCATTGCGTCTTAAAACCTGGAAATGTTTCTACTCGCGTACGTGTTGTTTTCAACGCCTCAGCTAAATTATCGAATGAAAAATCATCAAATGATTGTTTATATGTCGGCTCAAAATTACAACAAGACATTGTGTCTATTTTACTTAATTTTCGCCTTCATGAATACGTTATGTGCGCCGATATAAAACAAATGTATCGAATGGTTTTTATTTCCGAGGATCAACGAGATTTTCAAAGAATCTTTTGGAGGTTTTCTGTCAATGATGAACTTCGAGAGTATCGCCTCAATACGGTAACGTATGGAGTAAGCTGTAGCCCGTTTCTAGCTCTTCGTAGTCTACAGCAGTTGACTGAAGACGCAGGCCATCGCTTTCCTCGTGCTGCTAAAGTTCTTCAGCGGTTTTCATATATCGATGACTTTGTTTTGGGAGCTCCATCCCTTCAAGAAGCTCAAACTCTTCGGGATGATTTAATATCTCTATTAAAACTGGCAGGGTTCGAACTGCGTAAGTGGTGCTCTAATCACCCCTCTCTTTTGGACCCATTTCCAGCTAGTTTTATTAATCCAAATTCTCTCTCTTTTTTCTCCGATGATTGTTCTTCACCTCTAAAAATCCTAGGTTTGCAGTGGAATCCAGTTATCGACTCATTCACATTTTCTGTTCAGCCCCAAAGAAATGAAGTCTGCACTAAACGTTCGTTACTATCTGAGCTAGCTCGAGTATACGATCCTTTAGGATTTTTAACGCCTCTCACCTTTCTCACCAAATATTTAATTCAAAAACTTTGGATGTTGGGTTTAAATTGGGATGAAAATGTCCCTTCTGAAATTGCTCATGTTTGGTCGCAATATCGAGAGGATCTACCTCTACTTGAACACCTACACATCCCTCGGAAAGCTCTTGCGGCAGATGCCGTTCAATATGAATTATATGGATTGTGTGATTCCAGTGAAAGGGGCTTCGCTGCTGTAATTTATCTTCGTAGTGTTAGTAGTAATAATAAAATTAACGTCAGTTTGTTGTGTGCCAAATCACGGGTTGCCCCTACTAAAAAAATTACAATTCCTCGTTTGGAACTATGCGCTGCAGTTTTGCTGTCAAAATTAATTGCTTATGTGATAAGGACACTTCCTCAAATTGCATTACATAACATTTACGCTTGGTCCGATTCCCAAGTAACTTTACACTGGGTTCAGAGTTCGCCGCATAAATATAAAACTTTTGTCGCTAATCGGATCGCTTATATTCAATACAAACTTTCTGCAAATTCCTGGCATTATGTTAGTACGAAATATAATCCAGCTGATATTGCCTCGCGGGGCGCCCTTCCTTCAGAGCTAGTTAAATTAAATTCTTGGTTTCAGGGCCCTTCCTTTCTTTATGAGTTTAACTCTTCTTATCCCGGCACCTACGCCGTAAAATCCAACAGATCTTAGGGTATATTTTAAGATTTACATACAACATCTCCAATCCTGGTGATAAACGCTTTGGAATGTTAAGCTCTTCAGAGCGCTCGAATGTTATATCTATTCTTGTTAAGAGGACACAGCTGATCGCTTTCGAGGACGAACATTCTCGGAAAAGGTTTTCGAAACCAATACGAAAATTGCATGCTTTCCCGGATGAGAAAGGTACGATCCGTGTAGGTGGAAGATTAAAATATTCATCTTTGTCTTATGATCAGAAGCATCATTATTTATTACCATGTCGCAGTCGCTTCACCTCATTAGTAATTGATTTTTTTCACAAAAGATATTTACACGCTGGTTTTCGTACCACGCAATTTTTAATATCACAACACTTTTGGATACTGTCTCCAAAACGAGCTATTAATGCTGTCCTGAGTAAATGTGTCGTTTGCTGGAAAACGTCTCCCGCCCCGTTTCAACCTGTTATGGGAAATCTGCCAAAAATTCGATTATCTACCCTTAAACCCTTTTCCCATGTTGGAGTTGATTATGGAGGTCCTTTTTTCATAACCTCTATTCGACATCGTGGTGTTCGCTCACATAAAGCTTACCTGTGCCTGTTTATATGCTTTGCCACAAAGGCATTACACTTGGAATTGGCAAATCGTTTATCAACAGAATCATTTCTCGCGGCCTTACAAAGATTTATTGCCCGTCGAGGTCGTGTGTCCGATTTATATTGCGACAACGGCACAAATTTTGTTTCTGCCAATAAGGAACTATTGAAATATTCACAAGAAGCCGCACGCTCTGAAAATATCCGTTTCCATTTTAATCCTCCCGCTGGAGCCCATTTCGGTGGACTCTGGGAAGCAAGAATAAAATCCGTCAAAGACCACCTTACTCGCGTCGTTGGGGAACAAGTTTTGACGTATGAAGAATTTTATACCGTGTTGACATTAATTGAGTCTATTTTGAACTCGCGTCCTATCACTCAATTAAGTACCGATATAGAAGACATTAATGCTTTAACCCCCGGCCACTTTCTTACTCTCGAACCGTTGCAGACTATACCTGTTCCAAGTCTTGAATCAATTCCCCTGAATCGACTCTCGCGTTGGCAATTGTTGCAGAGAATGCAGCAAGATTTTTGGGCTCGTTGGAAGCGAGAGTACTTGCATTCGCTTCAACAGCGTTCCAAATGGCTAGACCCACAGGGAGTCGCTCCACAAGAAGGTATGCTTGTATTGATAAAAGATGACAACGTTCCTCCTTGTCACTGGACATTAGGACGCATAAAGGAATTAGTTTATGGACGTGATAAGGTTGCCCGCGTCGCGGTAATCCGTACTAGCCGTGGTTCCTTAAAAAGACCTCTGGTTAAGTTATGTCCACTCCCTCTTGCTGATGATTAAGCGTCAATTTCATAGGATTTATTATCTAGTTTTTAGTGTATTTGGGGTAAATTTGTGTTGCCCTGTCCTAAAAATTATCGCTGTTATTTTAGGTGTAAGTTATTAGTTCGCAACATACATTTTTTTATGTTTCATTTTTATTAAATACTTGAGAATTATCGCTTTGTGTTTATGTTTATTTATTTTTCAAGTGCATTACTATGCATTTTAGGGGGGAGAATGTTACGAATCTGTCAACAATTTATTTATTTTATTTTAATTCTTCTTGTTATTGCCTATTGTTTGTTGCTTTTACGCGCCACTGTATATCGCCGGAATGAATTATTCGTGGAAAGTAAGTTAGTTCCCATACAACTCCGAGTTGGCTTAGACCGCATGTGTTCCGATGTGTTCCCAGTACTGGTTATCGAGAAGAATCGCACCTTATTACAGGTTAGTGGGCAAAGTTTAAGGCAATAAATAATTACAGTTCATTTGTTCTTGCAGTTTATATATTTTTTTGGGCTATTCGTAACAGTATGTTCTGTTTCATATCTTTTTGTACAATCCTGCGCAATAGTAGTCCATGCTAGTTTGTTTTTCCCTTCATTTATCTTGCATCTAATTTTATTAACTAAGGTCTGGTTTAATCTTTCATTCAAACCGTTAGAAAACGGTGCATTTACCGCTGTAAAAATAATGGATATATTTTTTCATTTAGAAAAGTTTTAAAGCCGTTTGAATTGATATCCGGATATTGGTCGGTTAAAATCATGCCAATTTTATGCTAATTTGTTACTTTTCCAATAAGGTTTATAAAATCTTTAGAATTTTGTGTCTTTGAGGTTAAGATATAGGCATATCTAGTAAAATGGTCCACTAGAAGGTGTAAATATGTTTTTGTAGACCGTCTGCCACCAAGTCCACCAACTGTGTCTGTGCCGGACCTAAATGAGACATTAATCCAAATTTAAATTTTCCTCTTGTTTTATTTTTAATACAAATTTTACAATAATCACATATTTTTCTGATACGTTTTGTTAAATTTTTTGCTACGTAAAATGGTTTTCTTTTCTTTTCCATCTGCTGTATTCCTATATGACAGTAAAGGTAATGTATATTTTCAATAATTCTTTTACTAAATTCCTCTGTAAGTACAATTTTTTCATTTTTCCCTATTTTATTATAGTATATTATTATCATTAAAAATTAATTTATTTATATCTTTTTCAAATACATCGTTTTTCTCGTAGTCATCTTTAATATCTTTTAATTTAATATAATTCACGACTTTTAAACATTCTACATGGTCAACCTTTGGTTCTAATACTGGATTTCGACTTAAACTATCAGCCTCTATGTTAAATTTTCCAGGAGAATATTTGACTTCGAAATTGGGATAGATAATATGTGAGATCTCCTAATACATCATCTGTTCTAGCTTTAATATTCATTTTGTCTAGTGGTTTATGGTCCGAGAAGACTATACATTTTTTTCCCAAAAGCCAATGTTGCCAATATTTTACCGCTTCTTTAATGGCATACCTGACTGGTGACCAACCTTTATCAGCATATGTTTCACAATAACTGTTTTTCCAAATTGGCCATTCGGAATTTATGGTATGTTTCATGAGCGTGGAACTATACCAGTCTTGACATGAAGTATCTAGAAACATTATAAGAGCTTCAACCTTTTCAATATCTTCATTTATATCTAGGCGAACACACCCCTCTTCAAATATATTCAGCCATTGTAACGCATTTGTAGTTTTATTATTGAATTTTTCTAACACAAAATTTTCATTTTCATATTTTTCTGTTTTGATTCGTTCTTCTTCTCAGCAAAGTTTTCTAGAATCTTGGTTAAAGCATCTTCTGAAATTCCTGCTGTATGAATCTCTTTTTTTGTTTCTAGTGAAATCTCTTCCAGTAAATACTCCTTGAACAGCATATTACCGTCTTCATCCATATATACTTACTTATTTCCGGTGTAATTTTCATCCATACTTCTCTTTTCTCATGTCTTCGCCCTAATGTATCTTTCACTTTCTGATAAGTTTGAGTTGCCTGAATCACATAATGTAGTTTAATAGGTTGATACTGTTCTGATATCAAAAATATATGTCCATCAATATCTGTGATAGAGGTTATGCAGATTATATTACTTTTTGGCTCCTCAGGATTTGCTTTTACCATAAAGTGGAATCGTAAATTCTCCATTATGCTTATTTTATTAGATATAGTAATGTTGTTTTATAATGTGGTATTATAAGGGTGACGAAATAAAAGCTTATGTGTTGTTCTGACATAATATATCTGAATGACGTTCAAGCCATCTAAAAACGAAATCAACCTAAATACAAAATCAAACTTAATAGGTTTATTTACATAAATTTAACGAATTTGAAAAAAATTTATTAATTGAAATAATTAAGGAATAGATGAAAAAGGAAAAGAATTTGATTGCATCGTTACCCATTCATTTATGATGCATATTTATTCATGTCTATTGCATAGTTCGTTTTATCAAATGGACAACAGAATCGCGTCCTTCCATTCAGTTACATATCAAAATGATTTCTGAGAAGTCTAACATTATATGAAATTCCATCAGAAGATATGTTAAAACTTATCATTCTTCAAAGTTTATCGAAAAAGAGAAAAGTGGTCTCCAGGAATTACCTGTGAAATAACAATCTTAGGAGACACTTATTTCAGTTAGGTGAAAAGTTGGATAACCTTTTCTCATACAGAAATAAAAGAAAATCCGCCTTCAATGAGGAAAAGTGCACCGAAGCTGGTTTCAACGTCAATGGTACTGAATATTCCAAAATTTTGATAGTTGAGGTCAGTGTTAACGATACACAGAGTAGAGAGTTTTTTTTTCACTGGCAGCTAAACACCTTTATTATAAATGCAAATCTGCAAAAAGTTGTATACGTCGGCTCAAATAAATTTCAAGGTAACAAACATGTTTTGATAGAACTGTTTTCGCCTTTACTTTTCTACTCCACTCTGCTTTATCCCCCACAACAATAGAAGGATGGAATTACAAAGCATCGATGGTAAAGGTGCTGGTCAGTGACGTGCGTTCGGTAAACCATGTTTTAATATTTATTTATTTATAAAACTTTTCAAAAAACCATACATGATACGAATGATAAATTTTTGTTGAATATATTGCTAGAAGATTATTATATCGTGTGAGTACATTCGCTTACAAGGAAATGAAGTTAAAAAGAGTTATAGGGACTAGGTATGAAGATTAAATTATCAACAAAGAATACTTACTACAGAAGTATAGCGAGATTTATCTGAAATTTATAAATTAGTTCTAAACAACAGAGAAATTAGCCACCATATAAACTGTAACAACGTTACATAGTTACTTCTAAACTTGGATTCGTGAAAGTAGTGTGTTTTTTTAGTAAATATATAAGTATTGGAATTGTTATAGGTTTTAAATTTGGTTTGCGTTGTATGTTATTCAAATTAGAATGGATAAAACATAAACTGAACTCGTTAAAAAACGCACTCTCTCTTGTATAAGATGTAATCATTCGGAGCGAGATTTGAATTACCTTTCCTTAGAATTTAGCGGTAATAAAATAATCCACCGTACTTTATTTTATAGTTACTTTAGATCATTTTGGTAATTGAAGGCCTGATTTTTCAGTAAAATGGTATTATTAAATCGAAGAAAATAAAGCTAAAACGTGTGAAAATAGTACCTAGTCCATTTTCTAAAGCTTAAGGTGTATAGTGTGCCATAGTGTTAGTGCTAAAGTTCCTACTTCCAAACATAATCCAAACCTTGACAGAGATCTAAAGGTCTAAGCCTTAACTCCTCTTGTCTTTGGCACGCTTCCATCTTCATGGCGCACAGAGATGGATAAATTCTGAGATCAGATGCGCAGACTGGACTCGTAAATACATTTATGCAGTTAAATTGGCACGTACAGCGTGGAAAGTTATCGGGACCTAATTCGCAAGTGGCTTCGAAGTCACATAATATGTCCTTGCAAGCTTCCTTTTCTGTGTTAGTACTATCTACGATTGAGTTGTCCGGAAGTTGGGGCAATGCCGTATCAAGTTCATTACCTGTCATTTGATTAGTTTGTACCGTGATGTTAGGGAAGGTTGCTAGAAAGTTAGTACGTTACTAAACAAGAGTTATTTCGATGAAATACATACTACAGTTATATTAAGATTAACAACTATATATTTATAAATGACTGTTATATAAGTCGGCCTAGCCTACTGATTTATTTTTAAATTCTATTGATTACTGAGCAATAGTAGTAGCCAACTTTAACTGAAGTCTATTCACATAGCACCTTTACTACCAAGGATGAAATCAAATTGAGCTTCAGCTCGGTAAACATTAAAGTTTGTTTAAATGTTTGTCTTTAAAATTGATCCAGCTATACTTGTTGAATGCATTTTGTATAAGGTATACTCATCTCCGTTTGAACAATATTACACACATCCCACAGTTTCTTTTTATTGTGGCACCAAGCTGTATAATCTGCATCTAGTATAAGCTTTCATTATGTAATATGATAATAGTTCAATCGTAAATATTAACAAACGATGTAATTACCACTTTTTGATATATAAAATGTATTTTTGAATAATTAATAGAAATACTTACTACTCAAAGAATTGGCAGCAGAAGGGAATCTTTCTCTGCAGTCACCGTAGAAAATAACAGCTAAAGGCGTGGCATTAGGTCCTCTGGAACATCTTATTTTTTTGAGTTCACATTCGCTGCGGTAAGTTATCATATCCGATGCACAAACTGGTTCTTCTCCTGCGTCTTCACAATCTGTTGGACAAACACATTCACCTGCTTCACATTTTCCACCATACTTACATTCTACACCTTGGCATAAATCTGTGAAAATATGTATCATTTGTCATCAATGCGAATAAGATAATTCATTGAAATTGTTTAGAAAATGATACAAATTTTTGAAATGTCTTGTATATTCTGGCCAATAAGTTTGTTAACGTGACACATCAGGCAGAATTGCTCTACTTTCATTATTGTTTAATTAAAAAACCAAACAAATTTTTGAAACCCCTACAGATCTCTATATTGTCATATTTTCATGGAATCTTTTGAGCAAGTGTTGAACTATTTTATTTAAAGTCTGAGGTATGGCTTGGATATGTTAACGACAGATTCATAATTTGGGTATATGGCCATCATACTCTTCATTCTCTTTCAGAAAACTAGAATCCTATATCACTTTACCATAATTGCTTGGCTTTCGGTTTATTGGAGAATCCGATGACACTTTAGGTCACTTTTTAGGAAGGTGCCAATTCCTCGTCAATTAGATCATATTTGTTTCTAAACCATGTTTTATACCCGCAAAGGAAAATTAGTAAAAATTGTCCGTGGCTAAAGATTCTTAATCCTCTCTTCTCCCGTAGAAACCGCGAAATTTCTTTCTCTTATTAAACTGACGCTGCCCACGGAAACTTTAGCTTTTCTACAATATTACAATTTATCCAAAAACGGTATACCTAATGGGCAAGTTTTTCCCAGAACACAAAAAGTTGCAACTGCTTTCATCTTAATTTGTTAGTTGAAGATGGAACTGCGACATTATCCTTAAGGAAATCAATGAACTTGGCTGTAAAATATAGCTAAGAAACTTTTCATCATCTGGGTCTGTATTTTAATGTTGAAAAGCGAAAAGATGGATGCGGAAATAGCAAATAGAGAAAACAAAGCAACTAAAATATAGCAGCAGAAGAGAAAAAGAGAAGTCAAAATACTATAACGATACCAATAATAACACAAGCTATCGCAAATTGGATAATAAACAAGAAACAGGAAGAATATGGAAGGGAAAGAGTAAAACTCATAGAGGAGATGAAAGAAATAGCAGGTAATGGAAGAGAGTGGAAAAAGTAGATGGAGCGGTGAAGTCCCTCCTCAATATTTTTCGCTCAAAAATAGTTGTTCATAAATGCCAGTATAACGTTGTGAAGTAAATATGATACAATTCTAATCCGGAAACCATATAAGGTTGTAATATTTTTAGAATAGAATAACATTTAGTCTTGTGATATTTCAGGTGCAACGCATGAATAACTTACCACAATTTCCTTTGTAGGCCAATATTACGAATTGCTTTGTTCTACACGAAGCTAGTCGAAGTTCACATTCACTCGTGTAAGTTACACCATCTGTTCCACAAACTGTTTCATTGTTTAACTGGAACAAACAAGTCCAAAAATTCATAAAGGGTTAAAAAGAACAGTGATAACTACATTCAAAATATTACAGACCAAACTCAGTCGAGCATTCTTATAATTAAATTGAATACGAAACATATTTTCCTAGATTTTGATTTTTAAAAAAGAATAAAGCCCATTAACTGATAACAGTAATTCCAATAATTCTATGAAATTTTATGATTATTTCCATTGTTCTTTAATTACTGCAGATATCAATGTCAATTCTATATTATAAATAATAAGGAAGTGGAAACTTTTAATGCTTCATTTATCTGTACTAGGTATACTAAAACAGAGATAGATTCGAGCTAGTCAGTATAACAAACCCTTTAAATACGATTAGAATGTGCACTACAGAGTAATATTTTTCAAACCGGAATCATTGGTATGAAAATTATATTAAATCTTGCTCTTCATGAGACCAAATATCTAGTACCATTCTGGACCCAAGGCTATGAAACATCATCAGTTAATTTTGATGACTCTTTCATCAGAATTCATTCAGTAGATAGACTAGGCCGGTTGTCGACCATGTTGATTACATAACCAAAGTTGCGCGTAGACGGGAAGTGACATCACGCATAATCTGTCATCCATGTTGTGTTCTGTGATGTGCGTCTTCTCTCATGTGTTCCTCGTCATTCATCTTGTGTTCTGTGACGTGTGTCGTCCATCGTGTATCTTTTGCCATCTGTAATATGAGTGTGTGTGTGTGTGTGTGTGTGTGTGTGTGTGTGTGTGTGTGTGTGTGTGTGTCGTCCATCTTGTGTTCAGGGCCCGGATTCTCATTCACTCGATACGACTCGTATCGAGCGACTACGACTATATAGCGATTCTCATCTCAAATTGTCGACGATTCTTATCGAGTTCATTTGTAATTTCCACTCAATAAGGTGAAAGCTGTCGTGTACTTAAATTTATAACCTATATTACTTGTTTTTTTATTTTGGCGGGAAAATGTAAGTATACCCCATGGGGTGCTCACTCTCGATGTTTGACAGTTTTTTATTTGTAGTTATTCCTCATGTCGCGAGTGTCGTGAGCGTCGTTCTCATGGACAAAGAGTAGCTCTGACAAAGACCAGAGATCACGGAAAAGAAGATTTAATTAATTCTTAATTCAGAAGAAGAAACATATACCTACTGTTATATTTTTTCCAAACTGTGGACAGTTAATATATTGTTTAATTTATATTTGAGATTTTACAGTTACTGCTGTGGAATAATTTTTCTTTATTATAATTATTATCAAAATGGTTTTTATGTGTTCCATTCCTGATTGCAGTAATACAAAAATATTGCATTGTTTACCAAAAGATCCAGAGGTAAGCTATTCTGAATTAATTAAGTAATTACGAATTTATACATATTTTGATTTATAGATTAGACGATAATGGTGCCTGGCTATAGGAAGAAACGATATTGTTGACGTAAATACTAAACAAAGGCACGCATTTAGAATTTGTGATCGACATTTCTTTGAAGATATGAAATTTATTATCAATAACAATCGAACCAATTTAAAATTCAATGCTGTACCATCATTAAATATTCCAAGTATGTATATATACTAATAACTAAAATATTAAAACTTTAACTTAAATATTATTTTTGTTACTTAAAATACTCATTTTTAGCAAATATGGTGACCATAACTCCTATTCACCTAGATTGTCTTGGTTCAAACACAAAATGTCAATTAACAATGACAGATATACCTACTTATTTATTAATTTTTCATCCTCATATTAGATTTAATGCAGGTATCGATAAAATTTTGTAAATATATCTATTTTGTTTATTTACATACTAAATATTATTGTGTATAATAAATTTTGTTTACTTTTTAAATTTTATTCGGAATCCTATTAATCATGGCCCCAATGAAACATGCAAAATATTTTTTTCAATATCAGATATAATGTGCGAAGATTTGGATCTTCAAATATTATTATTAGCATTATATTCATATGAAGTAATTTTTTCAAGCATTTAATTTCTATTTATAACTGCTTGCTCAAATTAACTTTATTGGCGCCATATATTATTTGAGGCAATAAGTGTAAAATTGTGTAACTCGTTTTTTGTATAATGGTTTTAATTTACCAAAGCGTCAAAGTATAACAAACATTATATGTTGGCGCTTTGGACGATTAAAACTGAGTTACACTATTTTGCGCTCATGGCATCATTTAACAGTGAACTTACTAATTTCAAAATTGGCGCCTTTCCCCTAGTTCATCCTCATGTCGCGAGTGTCACTAGTAAAACGTGTTTTGGAGGGAAGGCGAGAGTGGGCTATCTAAGGGAGTATATATAATCTGTGGTATACCCATGGTGTTTTATATTTTATTTAAATTTTTTATATCAATGAAGTTATATATAATTTAAACACATTTTAGGGCAACATTTAAAGTTCGAGTTGAGCAATGGAGTGTATTCATTTCTTATATGAAAGAAAATCCAGACGTGGCTACTGGACGATGCAACGGCATCACCAGTAGGGATGACTACAAAAAAAATGGGCAACGTTATGTAGCCAACTGAATGCTCTTGGTTTTGGGGCCAGAACCGTGGACAAATGGCAGAAAACGTAGACAGATTATAAATGTAACCTAAAAAAAGGTAGCAGCTCTAAAAATTAGCCATAATGCCACTGGTGGTGGACCACAATTGGATAATAAATTAACTGATATAGAAGAGCGAGTTCTCAGCCTTGTAGGCAAAACAGCTTGGGAAGGAAGAAGTGGCTTTGGCACTTCTGGTACAAACAGAAAAGACTCTGATGAAACACCAAGCTGTTCATTTACCCATTTACAAATGGAACCAGAACGACATGCAGTTAAGAGGCCTGTATGTTTTGAGGAGGACCTACTAGCCGACCACTCGTATTCGGTTCAATACACCCCCAAAAAAAAGAAACCGAAAACTCAGGAGGAAAAATTTGCTGAAAAGTATGACGAAACTATAAAGTGTATGGAAGAAATAAAAAAAAAACTATTTCCGATGGATTCAATAAATTAAATAATACAGTGGCAGCTGGATTTGCAAGTATATGTGAAGTTTTAAAAGAAAAAAATACTTAATTGAATATTGAAATAAATTTTACCTCATATTTCTGCGTTTTTATATCTACTAACATATGGTTAATATTGGATAATTTTGAGAGGTTCTCAAATTATGTAGGCATCTTTTGTATTTAGCTGGTTGGACAGGGCTTTGTCTTGGTAAGTATTCTGAGAGGTATAGCCTCTGTGGATCAAATTTGTTCTGAACATCTGTCTGATCTGATAAGTTTGGAGGGTGGGGGAAATACCCCACAGCACCCAGGCCTCATTAGGCCCTTTGTGCATCCGCCTATTGTTCTGAACATATATCTAATGCTTTAAAGCAGGTCAAGAGCTTCAAATACGTGGGTAAGTAGACTTGTAAGCATTAGATGTTTAAAATATTGATTGTTTAGCACAGAGAGGGTTGTATAAGTGTACTAGCTCTCCCAAAACATTTTAAACAGATGCAACTCTTTTTATTAATGTTAGGCATTAACACACAATTTCAGATCTATTTTGGTGCATTCTAGATAAATAAATCAATACTACATATGCATTTAGATTACCACAATAAATAATAAACAGTTTCATTACTTTATGTATTAATTATTTGCAAAGTATCTATTCGCTAAATTGTTTCTAACTTGTCTTCCTTCATTTAAGACATTCTCCTGAAAATGTTCATGACGGTTTATATTTATATCATCATTTGGTACAATAGGCTCAACAAAATCTATGCCATTAGATATGCATAAATTGTGTAGCACAGCACAACTATTAATAAGTTTGCCCACAAACAGTGGATTGTACCTTGCAACTCTCTTTCTTAGAAGGCAACGGAAACGTGCTTTAAGGAGGCCGATACACCTTTCTACACAATTCCGGGCTCTTACATGGGCTGTATTATACCTAGATTCAGGTGAATCCTCAGCAGGATTCAAAAAAGGAGTCATTAGGACAGGTTCTAATGGGTAACCAGAATCACCAATGAGCCAAGTACCTCGAACGCTATTATTATATAAATCCCACATAAACGTTTTCATATATGAATTACGCCATATAAATGCATCATGGGACGCTCCAGGATAATTAGCATTTAGAGAAAGGATCCTCAAATCAGCAGAAGCAACTATTTGTGTATTAATGTAATGGAATCCTTTCCGATTTATGAAGTTATGTTCTTCATGTGTTGGTTTTAGAATGGCAATTTGGGTTCCATCAATTGCACCTATAACACCAGGAAAATTGTAAGCATCCATAAATCTCCGCTTTTGCTCGTTTATCTCATTTGGTGTTTGTGGAAAACGAATATAAATTTCGCTTAAATTATTATCTATTGCTTCTGTTTTACTTCGTGAACGTATCTGCAAAACAATATAGTACATAGAAATTTGTAGTCAGCAAGTACGTTTTTAACATACCTATGAAGAGATGTCTGACTAACCTCTTAATTTAAGTCTTCTCCAACTGCTCGCTGATAACAACCAGTCGCATAGAAACGAAGAGCTACTAATAATTTTTGACGAACAGAAACACGATTATTGTACTTGGGTTCAGTTATAAACGGTTGCAGGTCATTTTCTAATCGATAGAATATTGCTTTATATAAACGAAATAGTTCAATAAATCGTTCTTCCAATAAAGTTTCCAAACTAAATGAACTAATGAATTAATTGATTATTCATCGTTTCGATGCATTCTACGTAATATTTCATTAGCAATAGGTAACATGTTACAATTTAAAAAGAAAATAATATATTAAAATAGGGTTAGAATGCAATTATTTGACAGCGATTTTAAGATTTTCTACGACGAGACTACGATACTGTGACGTCACAAAGTCGATATTAAATGAGAATCGCCAAAACTCGACATGTCGAGTTTCCTATCGTGTCGACTTGTCGAGTCGATACGTGTCGAATCGAGGAATGAGAATCCATGGCCTGTATCATCGTGTATTTTGTGCCATCTATCTCCTGTGGATGTATGTGTGACGTAAGCAGCGCTTTCGTACAATTTATTAAATTGAAAAAAATTCTGATGTGACTGTAATTCAAACTTACGATCTCTCAGTCCCAAGGTGCGCACGGAAACTATTACACCAACAAGCCCATGTGCTTAGTGTGTATAATTTGGCTTAATAGCATCCATCTTTGCTGATTATTTTCGAAAAGATACCATAATAGCATTACGATATAACTAATCGTTATAATGTATAACACTTTATTATCCATGTTGACAAATTGTATGTATTTGTTTACCATATGTTCAAAAAATAAATGAGTCATAAACTGTGGTCATCCTTGCCTCTTCATCTTTATCAAATTGTGGAATACTATTGTATATCAGACAAACGAGATCTGTTTTTGCTGGTTTACTGGATACAACTAAAATGGGAATTTGTTCCAAAGTTTAACTATTTACTATCATGGTCTCTGAAATCATTTGGCCTAGTCTGTCGGCGATTGGATTGAAAGTGGAAAAAAACGTTGTATTGCGACAAAAGTGCCATTTTCTTAGTGAATCATAAAGTTGAATTGAATTAGCGTAGTACTGAACTGTTTTACAGTTCTGAATTCGTATGTGTATTATATTAGAAGGTCTGAAGGATGCATCCTATAACAACGATAAAGAAGGCTAAAGTGACTTGATATAGTTTGGATTTGCATCAGAAACTGCAGTATTCATTAATGCTACTCAAAAGCGTTATCCAACCTTCCTCAATAGTAAGAAGGAAAAATGTGACACTATATGATTTGAAATTGGAAAAACAATCACAAATAAAATGAAGTCTGTATAGCAGATTTTCATTGTTTATCAAGTAAACGTTTTAAACGTAAATAAAAGTAGAAATGAATTTGAAAACAAATGGGTTTTTGTTATTATGTTGATAATTCGTCCAGATTGAAACTTTTTGAAGAACTAAATTAGTAGACAAAAACAAAATCAATCAACATTTGAATATAGATATTAAAACATTTCCAAATTGTAATATACGTACACAGTGCAACTTTTATTCACGTGTACCAGCATGTATTGCATCAATTTTGATAAATTGAAAAAAGCGAAACAAACAACAGGATTAGTGAACAGAAATTGATTTAATCACACAAATATATTGTATTTCATTGTTATTGTCAATAAATATAATATTAGTGGTAAGGTTTTATTCAATTTGGAGGATGTCAAGTTGAACAGGATAAATTAAAAACATTATTTAATAATCTGCTTGCAGCACATTCAATAAAAGTTTGTTTGATAGCTAGCTGCGATTCAGAAAAATGTAAATATGGGGTGTCCCAGGACTTATACGAGCGTATAGAATGAGCTAAAATAATGTTAGTACTTCATATAAACTTCTTCAATACAGGCCCCCGTTTTCAAATTATAGGCCTCCTAAGTTTGAATTTTGAATTAGTTTTTAGGCTTATTTCAGAATGAAATAGGGCTATTGTAGAGAGTAGCATGACGCGACTTCGGAAAAATTTCAATGCAGTTTTACGTTTTGGTTTTCCTAGATGCCAAAATCACCCCCCGTTCCAAATGTTATATATATATATATATATATGTGTATACATATATATATATATATATATATATATATATATATATATGTATACATATATATATTTATATATATATATATATATATATATATATATATATATATATATGTGTTATAACGGAATTTGTAAGCACGATAGAGGGCGTATTTTTTGACGGATCGAAACCGAACTCGCTACAAAAATCGGTTAGGCCAAAATCTTGGACGAGTTCGTTAATGAGCCAGATTGGCCCAGTAAAAACAAAATGGCGGCCTGTCAAAGTTGAAAAAAATCGTATTTGCTTTGTTTTTCATTTGGCGCAAAAAAGTTACTGAGCTTTTTCACCTCAACACGTTCTACAACTTTTGTATTTAACATGTTTCTCTAAATCTTACATTAAAACTCACAAATTAACCAGATTTTTTTCAATTTTCTTGTTTTTGATTTGATGCCAAAATGTTACTTTGGTTTTTTGTACATCTCAAAACATTCTATTACTTTTGTATCTAATTTTTTATTTTGGGTTTTATGCAAAAATGTTACTGAAATAAGCCTGTCCAATTGGTCCTGTGCCATTGGGATTTTTTATTTTTAATTTTCGTACTGTTTATTTAATCTTTATAAAATTTTCAGATATTTACTATTTTATTAATGCAACTGAAATTGTAAGGGGCTGTGTAAAAACTGACATCTCTCTATCAATTCTTTTAAAGTCGCCAAATCTATTTTCGAATTCTTCTGCAATGGTGTCAATGTACTTTAAAATAACGAAAAGAATGTGTCCTAAATCCGACGTTACCTGTAGTAACGTGAATTTTGCGTAAGTCCGCACATTCTACACTGTGAACGTGTTTTAATAGTTCTTGTCCACATTTATTGCTTTTATACATTTAAAAATAATTTTTTAGTAAAACAATTTTAGTAATTAGCTGTTAGGCACTTAGGCATTTTTTCATATTAGGCTTATTTCAGAATGAAATAGGGGCTATTGTAGAGAGTAGCATGACGCGACTTCGGAAAAAATTCAATGCAGTTTTTCGTTTTGGTGTCTGGTGTATATATATATATATATATATATACACCAGGTGTGTATATATATATATATATATATATATATATATATATATATATATAACAACAAAGAGATTCATGGGTAATTCACGCAAAATAAAGGGCTACTGAAATAGAGTGGTAACCGTGGACATGCATGTTTCTGGCTCATTTTGCCTCTTCAGCACGGCATAACCAAATAAGGATGTAGCCCTTTATTTTGCGTGAATTACCCATGAATCTCTTTGTTGTTGTTGTTAACATATCACGCGATATTCCTACATCTTCTTTATATATATTAATACATACTCTATCTAAATTCTAAAGAAAACATTGAAATAAAGAAAAATGTACATATTTGGATGTAATACTAGTGATATACAATGTATTATAAATAATTTAAAAGATTCAATATGCAAATAAAATTTGACATTACAATTTCGAATGACAATAATGCAGAAGATACTTAATGATACATAGATTTTATAAAGATTTTAAAAAAAGAATACAGATGTCGCTGGTAAAAAAATTACAATTAGAATAAAAGAATGAAAATCTCTCTTTATTATATGAAAACATAAATTTGTATTTTTTTAAAAAAAAGGAATTCTTTGGTAACCAAAGGAGAAGAGAATTATTTATGGAAAAAGTTTAGTTAGTTGATTTTGAACCCCTCTCGAGAGAACATCTAATATGAGTTCTCTCAAATTTGCTGAATAATATAATAGTAATTGATATATTAAAATAGCATCAGATTATAATAATTAGCATGATAAGATCAGTGCGTGAATAATTCCTTAAATAATTATATTGAAATAGTGTTAGTGATTTTTTCCGGGTTCTAAATTATAAATTTAGAAAAGTGGTTCCGGCGATTCTAAAAGACGTGCTTAGAATCAGAACGAGTGATCCTGATACCTAGTTGGTGAGTCCAGTCCAGATTTTATAAATTATTTTTCAAGAATTAACAGGCCTTTAAATAAAATTAAGATAGATGCATCTATATCACATTTTTGAATACTGACAAAATTAACGTTAAAGATATATAAAATTTCACCTGAAGAGAAGAGAAAATTTTTTTGAATAGACAATTTTATCGCATATAGTTATTTGACATTTATACACGTCAAGTGTAATTTTCGACGATTTGAACGTTTAGAATAAGTAGTTAATTAGGTTGTTCTTCTAGTATATAGGTTGTTTTTTTAATTTTAAGGTTCGTAGAAAGTACGATTATTGTTCTTTATTATATTTTGGGAATAATAATTCATTTTCACTTGTTATCTGATGGTATATAATATATAATTTTGATTCCAACTCACTTTGGTATTAATTCAACTCCTATTTCATTAAATTTGAAAAATTTTGGATCCTATAAAACTTTTGATATAATCAGTGACATTTAGTTAATTTTCAGTGACAGAAAAATTGTAGATGTCATTAGATAATTTAATGGTCTTAGAATATATTGAACAAGCAGTCACTATAGATTTGCAATAGTATAATTGACAATTTTGGAATATTCTTTGGAAATTTAAAATTTTAAATTATTAATTTTTTTCAATCTTTGAACCCTCCCTGAGGTAAGAGCGAGTAAGTCGATTTTGTAGTAATTTATCTTTCAGAATATAAAATTTCATATTCATCTGAGCCGGGCATAATAATTTGACAATTCCTGTCAAAATTTCAAATAGGTTATATTCAGTGATAAAGGTGTTTTCACATTAGTGTAGTTACTACCACGATTGTAACAACAGCATCTAATAATCAAATTTCAAATAAAATCATATAATACATAATTATAAAAACAGTAGAACATTAAAAATATTATAATATATATATATATATATATATATATATATATATATATATATATATATATATAAAGAAGATGTAGGAATATCGCGTGATATGTTAACAATAACAACAAAGAGATTCATGGGTAATTCACGCAAGATAAAGGGCTACTGAAACAGAGTGGTAACCGCGGACATGCATGTTTCTGGCTCATTTGCCTCTTCAGCACGGTATAACCAAACAAGGATGTGAAATTTGGGAGCAAAGGTGTTAATCGAAACATGGGAAAACACAAAACGACGGATTTCAGCAGGGAAACCAAACGCTCATTTGTGTCTTCAATTGGAAGATCCCGAGTTTTCAGGACAACAACCAACATCGACACAAATGAGCGTTTGGTTTCCCTGCTGAAATCCGTTGTTTTGTGTTTTCCCATGTTTCGATTAACACCTTTGCTCCCAAATTTCACATCCTTGTTTGGTTATACCGTGCTGAAGAGGCAAATGAGCCAGAAACATGCATGTCCGCGGTTACCACTCTGTTTCAGTAGCCCTTTATCTTGCGTGAATTACCCATGAATCTCTTTGTTTATATATATATATATATATATATATATATATATATATATATATTTTTTTTTTTCTGCGAAGATTTCAGGTTTGCTGTCATAAGAAATAAAAACTGTTTTTCTTATCTGCTCAATATTTCGCCATTATTTAATGGCTTCATCAGGAGCGGACTACAAGATTTATTTAATGAAAACAATACAATGATAAAACATTTTAAAATTACTACTTACAGAAAATTGGTGTCAGTTAATTAAAATATAAAACAGCACAACACGTTCAATACATTTTTAGACAGTAGGTACATTTTACAATTAAACATGCTGATAAAATTAACAACCAGTTTTTTTGTTATAGAAAGTGTAGAACCAAAACTAATTACAGGGAGATACAACTGACGTACTTTTTAATTGTACAGGGTGATACTTAAATGTTATTTAGAATGTTACAATAGATATTACTTAATTGGTTGACGTTAGATTTATAATTTATGGTGTTTTTTGTGTTATTAATGTAGCATGAATGTAATTGCCATGAAAAATAGAATCTCACACATCTGCGATGACAATTTCAAGAAGCTTTTTGATATTTTTGCAAATAACGGGTATCCAAAGAACATTAAAAAAGTTAATATACAACACAGACTTTTACGATGGTCCCACAAATGAAGACAAACCTACAACCATAATTTATAAAAGGATTCCTCGAATACAGTATTTGACTAATCGTATTACACCACTGTTTAAAAATAGTATTCCTAATTTGAAAATTGCCCCTTACAATCCGATAACAATCAGAAACATTTTCTCGAAAACAAAAGATAAAACACCCACGTTATTTAATAGCAATGTTGTTTACAGCTTGCCCTGTTCTGGGTGCAATGGATGTTACATAGGACAGACGGGCCAATGGTTGAGACAAAGAGTCACTCAACACAAAAGCGATTGTCGCAACAAAAAAAACACTTGTGCGGCAGTGGAACACCATATAAATACGGGACATGAGTTTGACTATATGAATATAAAAATTTTAGACAGAGGGAACAGATATAAGAACAGGTTATTTCTGGAAATGTGCTACATTAATAAAACAAAAAACACCATAAATTATAAATCTGACGTCAACCAATTAAGTAATATCTATTGTAACATTCTAAATAACATTTAAGTATCACCCTGTACAATTAAAAAGTACGTCAGTTGTATCTCCCTGTAATTAGTTTTGGTTCTACACTTTCTATAACAAAAAAACTGGTTGTTAATTTTATCAGCATGTTTAATTGTAAAATGTACCTACTGTCTAAAAATGTGTTGAACGTGTTGTGCTGTTTTATATTTTAATTAACTGACACCAATTTTCTGTAAGTAGTAATTTTAAAATGTTTTATAATTGTATTGTTTTCATTCCATAAATGTTGTAGTCCGCTCCTGATGAAGCCATTAAATAATGGCGAAATATTGATCAGATGAGAAAAACAGTTTTTATTTCTTATGACCGCAAACCTGAAATCTTCGCTGAAAAAATAAATATTTCCCGGTCGAAAAAAGAAAAACTACTTCCTTTATATATATATATATATATTTATATATATATATATATATATATATATATATATATATATAAATGAATATAATTTCATAAAATACGAGGTGCTATATGAAATATAAATTTCGATTTTCTACTACACCTGTTTTAGTCGAAATTTCAATAATTTCGACTTATTGGCCTGACCGTTCTTCGAAGGGCAAAACAACTACATTCCTGGCTAATACCACGCAGAATATTGAATTACATCCCCTTCGAAAACCGTGACGTCGATCGGTCATTTTGCCGATACGGACATCTGTGGTGATTCGCAACTGATAGCGGAAGAGCATAGTACACTTACGCGTTTCGACCTTCTTGGGTCTCTTCAAGAGTGCCGTAATGCCTTCCAGTTCAGAATCTCTAATCCGAACTGAAGATTACACCCTCCGACAACCTCTCTTGGTTCGTGTAGTTACACAAGCGAGAAGTAGTCAGTTGGCGCCATCTTCACTTTCAGTTGCGAACCAACACCTCAGATAAATGCGACCGTATTAGTCGTATTAAATAAAAATGAATATAATTTCATAAAAGAAGAACGGTCAGGCCAATAAGTCGAAATTATTGAAATTTCGACTAAAACAGGTGTAGTAGAAAATCGAAATTTATATTTCATATAGCACCTCGTATTTTATGAAATTATATTCATTTTTATTTAATACGACTAATACGGTCGCATTTATCTGAGGTGTTGGTTCGCAACTGAAAGTGAAGATGGCGCCAACTGACTACTTCTCGCTTGTGTAACTACACGAACCAAGAGAGGTTGTCGGAGGGTGTAATCTTCAGTTCGGATTAGAGATTCTGAACTGGAAGGCATTACGGCACTCTTGAAGAGACCCAAGAAGGTCGAAACGCGTAAGTGTACTATGCTCTTCCGCTATCAGTTGCGAATCACCACAGATGTCCGTATCGGCAAAATGGCCGATCGACGTCACGGTTTTCGAAGGGGATGTAATTCAATATTCTGCGTGGTATTAGCCAGGAATGTAGTTGTTTTGCCCTTCGAAGAACGGTCAGGCCAATAAGTCGAAATTATTGAAATTTCGACTAAAACAGGTGTAGTAGAAAATCGAAATTTATATTTCATATAGCACCTCGTATTTTATGAAATTATATTCATTTTTATTTAATACGACTAATACGGTCGCATTTATCTGAGGTGTTGGTTCGCAACTGAAAGTGAAGATGGCGCCAACTGACTACTTCTCGCTTGTGTAACTACACGAACCAAGAGAGGTTGTCGGAGGGTGTAATCTTCAGTTCGGATTAGAGATTCTGAACTGGAAGGCATTACGGCACTCTTGAAGAGACCCAAGAAGGTCGAAACGCGTAAGTGTACTATGCTCTTCCGCTATCAGTTGCGAATCACCACAGATGTCCGTATCGGCAAAATGGCCGATCGACGTCACGGTTTTCGAAGGGGATGTAATTCAATATTCTGCGTGGTATTAGCCAGGAATGTAGTTGTTTTGCCCTTCGAAGAACGGTCAGGCCAATAAGTCGAAATTATTGAAATTTCGACTAAAACAGGTGTAGTAGAAAATCGAAATTTATATATATATATATATATATATATATATATATATATATATATATATATACAGGGTGTCCCGGGACTAATGGGAAAAAAGTCAGGAGCGTATAATCTGAGTCAAAATAATGTTAGTACTTCATATAAACTTTTTCTATTCAGGCCCTCGTTTTCGAGTTATAGGCCTCCAAAGTTTTAATTTTGAATTTAGTTTTTATTTTTATTTTTTGTACTAGTTATTTGATCTTTATAAAATTCACGGCAAAGCTCTAATGTACGTGTATGTTTATTTTGGTAAGGTAAACAGATTTAGAGTAGTGTCTTGAAGCCAGGGACGGACTACTCGCAATGGTTAGTGATCCAAATAATTTGCAGGGATGGCACACCCTGTATGAAATTATCGAAATTCACTTCCCCACACATTAAGCTAACGAAAAGGTACTCTTGTTAGAATTCGATAAAATAAGCCGTTCGGCTAATGTTGACAGTTTTATTAATGCACTACGTACATTCACCATTTTTATAAGTACACAACGAGGTAAAACTAACTTATTAATACGATGTCCAAGATTTACCTTCAGTACTACAAAAAAATAATTTAATGATAGCAGAAGATAAAAAACAATAACGACTCATTAATTGGAAAGTTGGTAAAAACTTTTTAAAAGTGTTTTTACCGTTTATCAAGTAACCATAGGATTAGTTGTCAAACATTGTGTAGAATAGTTCGTAGTCAGTTCTTGTCAATAATTCATAAGTCCTTAATTTAACAGTTACAATGGCAGAATTCACTTTTATTGAGTACGCAGATATGAATTTAATGTATGGACTGGTTTCTCGAAACTGTTTAGAGGCCAGAAGGCTTTATGCAGAACATTTTGCAAACAGAGCATTGCCAGAGAGACGAATGTTTGAGCGTATTGATCTCAGGTTACGAGAAACAGGTATGAATAAGTAAATGTAATTTTCCATGTATACAAAACAAAGTTTTAAATTTTAGGACGTTTTTTGCCAAAAAAAGTGGAGAAGGTCCAGTACGAAGCGTACGTACTGTGGCAGTTGAACAAGACTTGTTAAATGCAGTTGATAATGAACCATCAACGAGTTTACGAAAATTATCAAGAGAACATAACGTCTCGAAATCAGTTGTGCATCGCGTTCTAAAAGAACAGCTGTTATATCCTTTTCACATGAAAAAAGTACACAGTATGACAGTGGCTGATCATCCTTCACGACTTGAGTATAGCCAGTGGTTTCTGCGACAACAACAAGCAGACAATACATTTATTAGTAACGTTCTCTTTACGAACGAATCCGGTTTCAACAGAGATGTAGTCATAAATTCTCATAATATGCATTTATGGGATGATGTGAATCCACATGGCATTAGTCAAACTAGGAGCCAACATAGATTCATGGTTAATGTTTGGGCAGGAATAGTTGGCAATCATTTGATAGGGCCATACTTTATTGACGATACTTTGACCGGTCAGAGATATTTGGAGTTTTTGCAAAATGAGTTATGGAACCTGTTTGATGATGTGCTACTACAAACTCGTAGGAATTTATGGTTCATGCATGATGGGGCCCCTCCTCATTTCAGTTTAGATGTACGATAGCATTTACACACAAGGTTTCCTAATAGATGGATTGGTCGTGGAGGCCCTTTTCAATGACCACCGCGATCAGGAGATGTTAATCCTATGGATTTCTTCCTCTAGGGTTATCTCAAAAGTAAGGTATACGCAACACCTGTGCAAACAAGGCAATATTTAATAGACAGAAATGTGTTACACTGCAATGTTATTAGAAGTGCAAAGAAACAACCGTCGTAGACTTAGAATGTGCGTGGAAGTGGGAGGAGCTCATATTGAACATTTATTAGAAAAACGTTAGTTTTTGTTGTTTAGGAATTAGTTTCAGTCGATTGTTTTATAACTTGTGTTTTATGAGGTTTTCGTAATGGTTTAATAATGTTGTGTTCGTAATTTTGATTAAAAGCAACTAATTACGTTGTCTGCGTACCTTTTTAATTCCCATTAAATAAGTTCTTAATGTTTTTATCATCTGCTATCTTCAAATTATTTTTTTGTAGTACATCGTATTAATAAGTTAGTTAGGTAAATTTGTACGTAGTGCATTAATAAAACTGTAAATATTAGCCAAACGGCTGATTTTATCGAATTCCAGCAAGAGTACCTTTTCGATAGCTTAATGTGTGGGGAAGTCAATTTCGATAATTTCATACAAGGTGTGCCATCCCTGCAAATTTATGGATCACTAACCATTGCGAGTAGTCCGTCCCTGGCTTCAAGGCACTACTGTAAATCTGTTTACCTTTCCAAAATAAACATACATGTACATTATAGCTTTACCGTAAATTTTACAAAGATCAAATAACTATTAAAAAAAATAAAAATAAAAACCAAATTGAAAATTAAAACTTTGGAGGCCTATAACTCGAAAACGAGGGCCTACATAGAAAAAGTTTATATGAAGTACTAACATTATTTTGGCGTAGATTATACGCTCCTGACTTTTCTACCATTAGTCCCGGGACACCCTGTATATGTGTGTGTTATAACCGAATTTGTAAGCACGATAGAGGGCGTATTTTTTGACGGATCGAAACCAAACTGGCAACAAAAATCGATTAGGCCAAAATCTTCGACGAGTTCGTTCATGAGCCAAATCGGCCCAGAAAAAACAAAATGGCGGCCTGTCAAAGTTGAAAAAAATCGTACTTCCTTTGTTTTTTATTTGACAAAAAAGTTACTGAGCTTTTTCGTAGACTTTAACACGTTCTACAACTTTTGTATTTAACATTTTTCTCTAAATCTAACATTAAAACATTTATTTAAGAAAATTAACAAATTTACCAGAATTTTTTAATCTGAAATGGAGTTACGCCACTATTATATTAAAATTTACATTGTTGGTTTTGCACAGGCATGTAGTGGCCCCTTCTAAATAATTTTTCGTACTAGTCCAGCACACCCCACGAAATAGTGTTTACATTGAGGCTTGCGTGCTAGTAAGATTGCCTCCAGCTACTGGATATGTATAAATCAGCCTTATTTTTTTCAGAATGAATAAGAATTCAAGAAGTTATAAAATTCTAAACAACGTGAAGTTTAAAAGTGAAGATGCAGATGGTGCTTCCAAGATGCGACCTAATAACAAGCCAGCGATTACTGATGTCAATCAACAACTTCGAAAATCCGATCCAAAACGTTACAATTTCTTCAAACTCGAAGTCTTTATCAGATGCACTAAGAAATTTAAAAGAAGAATGTTTTAGAATTGTTCATGTTACCATCTTCCATCATACGTATTAATAATTTTAACATAACATAATTTTAACAAGTATATAATCTGAAAATAATTATTACAATATTTAGAAGTCATTCATACTATGAAATTTGTATTTTTTTTCAATTTTTTATCGCTGGTATGTATATAGGTATATGCAATTTAATTGTAGGTATTTATTAAATTACTAATAAATAACATTATTTGAAACAACAACGTATAATGGATTGCGGTTAAAAAACTTTAATACATTTTTCGAGTAGATTTTCATTTGTATTAAAGACTACTATGTCAAATAGTATTAAATACGTTTCATTCACCCAAAGAGATCTTTGTTGATATCTTTATTGCGTGGTAAATAGCTTTCGCCTTTCTTATTGTGTTTGTTATTTTCCGTCTGAGATAAACATTGTTCCTATAGGTATTCGTAAGCTGTAACTCTCGCTATGTCCCTTCACCTGTATAAAAATAAATAATTATTTTAGTTTTTTCCATTTATTATTATCGTTTCTCATTTTTCTGGATTGATGAACATTTATAATTTCTCAATTACCTCTCTCCATATCTTGAATAATTTTTCCATTTTTCTGTGACACTCAGCTACCACGAAAAAATCATCTGCGTACAACAATCCTCAAATTTCCACTGACACTATGTTGAAGTGCCCAACGTTTGTTTGTAATTCAGTAGTTTCTCCTTTATTCGAAATTTAAATCCATTGAACCTTTATTAACATTTTGTGTACATTTTTCAATTCACAAAGAGTCGATTGACAATTATTTGTATTGTTCTTTTTCACTGTCCTCTAAAATTGCGAAACCGCTTTTATTATCGAGAATTATATGTTAACTATTTTCTCTGGACTGAACAGTTTTTTATTTAATTATTGTGTGTCAAAATAGTAATAAATTAACAATTGATAACAGTTTATCGCCAGTTCAAAGTTTGAGCTATATCCAAATTTACATGTTTGTACATATGAGTTGATTTAGTAGAACAATTTATATTTTCGAATATTTCTATAATTTTCTTATGTATTTTAAAAAGAAATCCTACAAATATCCAAGAATTATCGTTGGAATGCATTTATACATTAAGGTGTCAGTATTTGCCATTTTAAAGCAGCGAGAATTGATCCACATTTATACCAAAGAAGGAATATCGTACCAGTTTGCGGCGTTTCGAACTCATCAATCCTCATCATTAGAAGATAGACAGTGACTGAAATCTAAACTTCCACATCGTGACACAATACCAAGGGAATAGATCAGTGAAGTGTAAGGAATACCAGTTTCCAATAAAATCTGCGAATATTTACTCTCCTAGCTATTTTACTCAGATACTCTGAGGTTAGCTATTAAACAGACAAATCTTTTTGATATACGACCCTATTATAGCACTTATTTTTCAATGTTACTTTTTCAGAAACAAATTTTTATTTAAAACCAAATGTGTGATCGAGTAAAACTTATCTATTTTATAAGCACTTCCAAGATGCTATTAGATATTTTTTACATATACGAGGGAGCTTCTAAAATTATTATTTGAGATAAAAAAAATTATGCTCCATTATGGGGAGGATCACAACTAAAAATTATTTTTTAACTCATTAAAGTTCAAACACTGAGAGATATGAGCTAGCATGAAATTAGACAGTTAGTTCAAATTAATTGATTTTCAATGGTCTAAAAAATAATTGTTGGCCGATTTGTCACCTAAACATTGAATGTTTTTTCAATTGTCCATGAAGAACACTTTGTTGATATATGATTTACACCTAGTTTTTCATTACAAGCGTAGCACTACAGTTGTTCTTTAGAACTCTCCAGATAGCTACGCGTTAGTCGCTCATGACCAATCCTCAATTTTGATAGTGTAATTCAAATGTCTTCCCCAGTACTAAGATGTCTTCCAAATAGACCAGGCATGTCTTCCAAGACAACCATCTCAAGACATTTTCCATGAGTCTTTCAAATGTCGCGAGCACATTGCAGAGACCGAATGACACGACGTTGAATTGCCATAATCCAGATCCAGTGTTAAAAGCAGTCTTCTCTTTGTCTTCTGGATCCATTTCTACTTGGCAATAACCAGACTTCAGGTGCAAGGTGGAAAATAGTTTGCTGCCGGCCAACGTGTCTACCGTGTCGTCGATTCGAGGCAAATGATAGCTGTCTTTCTTTGTTACGTTGTTTAGCTGACGATAGTCCACGGAGAATCTCGTAGTTCCATCCTTTTTCTTGACAATCACTACTGGATACCCCCATGAACTAGTAGATGGTTCTATTACTTTCAATTCTGCAATTTCTCGAATTATTCTCTCAGCTTCCACTCTCTTCGCCCGTGGTAGTCTTCGAGCTGATTGTCTAATTGTCTTGGCATTACCAGTATTCATTACGTCTATTCCCAGAATCACGTTTTCTTCAATGTCAGCTACAATTACCGAATGCGTGAATTTTTCTGCGCGAATTCCAAATTGGATTTGTGTCTCCTAGTGAACATTGGTACTCTCACCTGTGGCAGTCCGCAGTCTAGTTGGTAACATCTTCTTCTTGGAGTTTATTATCTCTGGTCGTATAATGGCTCTAGTTGCTCCAGTGTATGCCAGCAGAGTATATTTCTTGCCATCCACATATACACTGTCGTTATGACATCTGAGAGGAGCTATCAGTATAATAAGGTCTTTGGAACGATCATGGGTCGGTGCTGCCCTCTCGTAGCCGACCCGTTCTAGTTCTTCCGTGACTGGGGTTCTTGGTTTGCACGTGTCCTGTGGCGTTTACAAGAACTGCGTACATGCCCTAGCTCGCCACAATTCCAGCATCTGAGCTTTCTTGGCTTCTTGTGCATCATAATTTTTATCAAACTGACTATCTGGTTAAATCTCTCCTCCTTCTCGGATGGGTCTTAACTTTTTTATAACCCGAAGCCTTCGTTGCTGCTTCATACCCAAGAGCATCTGTCAATGCGTCAACTAGTGTTTTGGGATGGGCTAAACGAAGCGTCCTCTGCATAACGGAGTCACATAAGCCACCAATAAAGGTCTGAATGCCCAGACATTCCATCATGTTCTCTGGTGCTGATGGATAAGCAAATCGAACTAGTCGGGCAATATCGACTTCATACTCTTGAAGGGATTCATCACGTTTCCGCCTTCGGTTCTTCAGCTGGGATTAGTACCAATGTTTTAGATGTTCGTGACCAAATCGCATGTCCAACCTCTTCTTCAGCTGCTCGAAGTCATCCGTTTCTTTCAAAGGTATCGTCTGAAGTACATCTAACACATCTCCCCGAAGCGCTATAGTTAGGTTCACTGCTTTCTCTTTACCGGACCAATTATTCACTCTAGCTTCACGACATCTCTCCATCGAACGTTGGGGCCTTGACTCGAGTAAAACTGTCAATATCATATGTCTAGGGTTGTGTTTCTAGCTTGCGGATCTCGATCTTCTTTTCTTGTTCTTAAATCTGCCAGATTTCTCTCCAACTCATTGATTTCCTCGTCTATCGTTGTCATCTTATCCTCATTATCCGATTTTAGAGACGAAATTTTATTTTCGGCAATGTCATTTTTCATAGCAGAAATATCGTTCTTCATAGTTTAAATTTCCTCTTCCATAGCAGAAATTGACGAGATTTATAATAGGTTATAATAGGTGGAAGTCTCGCCATTGAATAAAAATGTTTCTGGATCAAAGCCGTCATTTTCCAGTGTCACTTTAAGACTTTCTACTAATTAACTTTTCTTACCGGACGTTTCAAACTCACGATTTTCCAATTCTGCCTTCAGTTCTGTCACTTTCAGGTCACTTAGTCTCTTGGCCATGTTTACGTAGCTATTTATTTATATTACCACACACCTGATACCAATGTAAGTTTTTCTTATTTATTTAAAAGTTTTTATTACGACGGGTGGGATTAATTCATACACACGGTAAGTCTACTCACTTAATTTATTTATTCACTAAACTATTCACTAATTTATATTAACTACAAAGTATAGTCACTCACACTAATTTATATAAACACTTCACTACTGTTTATTTACTTAATTTATATAAATACTTTACTTGTGCACTGTTTATCTCACAAGATAAAATTATAAACTAACTTCTCCCGCTGGTCGGTAGCCTTTATATATCAAGTGCCTTTTATTCCGGAACCTTCCAGATTGCGGCTCACAAAAAAATAATCGCCTCCCTGCAATGTCTAGGTAAGACTGGTCACAAAGACAGACACAAACAGAGCCGGATTCAGGGTCTACACTAGTGTGTGATTTCGTAATAATCGTATGATTTCGGTTCTTCGTTGCTAGAAAATTTGTCGGACCTACCGAAATTCTACATCACCTGTTAAACATTTGGAGAACGGTATTTTTAGTTGAAGAAGAACATCAAGTATTGTATTGGCATGTTTACCACTGTTATAATTCCTCTTTCAAAATTAAGTAAGACAGAAAAATATTAATTTTTGTTTAAATGTAGTTACATTTCAAAGTTTTTCGATAGCTTTCTGTTAGAAGTATTCTTAAAGAAGTAACGATGAAGTTAAACTTTTTAAGATTTACTTGAAGATAATCTGAGACAGTCACTGACTGATTTATTTTCGAATTTGCGGTAAATAGAAAAAGCTTTTTTAATTCAGTGAAAAATTCTTTTATTTTCCATTTGCGGTCTTTAATATAATTTAAATTATTAGTATTTAAGGATCTGTTAATCTAAAATTATTTATTTTGTGGATTCCATTTTGACATAATCAACTCAAATTCCCAATTTTTAATTGTTTGGTAATTGTTGATTCCAATGTATTTTGCGTCTATGAAAGTATTTCAGTCCCAGTTTCTTCTATTCAGCGCAAGTTTGTTTACAGGAACAATTTAAAAGAACAATGTTCTAAGTATCACAGTAGGGAGAAGTGTGTTTCGAATCTTAAAAATTTGGACTATTCTGAAATTTCTGGACTCATATATGAGGTGACTCTATTTTTCACGAAAAACATTTATCAATACCTACTTATGTTGTACCCCTTAAAGTAATCGCCCTTAAATTTAATACACTTGTGCCAGCGCTTTCTCCACGTCCCAAAGCCCTACTGATATACGTTTCTTTTGGTATGGCGTTGACATTTTTCAGCGATGCGGTCTGTATATCCTCAATCATAATCATACAATAAGTTCAGGTAATGTCAGATTGTTAAAAAGTTTATCCAACAATAGATTGGTGAATGCACTCCACTGTATTGAAATAGATCTAAGAATACTTTGAATAGAGACAAAGGACCAATTCCTTAAAGTCCATTTTATAGTATATTAGATGAAAAGTGAATGTGAAATTTTTCTAGCTAAATTAGGTTTTCTCGCTGTATTCCGCGAGAATAGTTGCTTAGCCAATCTCCACTTATAAAGTTGGACAGTCAGATGAATTCAGATATATACCAAGTGAATAATATCTCTGGAATGGTTGAAGATAGCTAAATGTAATATGGTATGCATATATTACGCAAAAAGGTGCACCTTTGAAAAATATTTTGACAACCGTTCCACTTCCGGTTATACCGGAAATGGACAACTACATCGTTATTTTAAATGGAACACCCTATATATTAATGGATTTTTGAAATTTATGTAAAATTTTAGGGCACTTTTGTATGAAATACATTTTTCCAAAAATGGGTACTTTTTGAAATATTAATTTTTTCAGAGAAAAATGACCTATGTAGACCCTTTACAAATTATATTTATACGAGCAAACACTTAAAAAGAGTCGTAAACTCTTTCTCTAGGGTGACTACTAGGTAAGTCAAAGGTATTTGATTATGTGTTGAAAAACTCTTCATTGTATACAGGGTGCGCATAAAAAGTTTAAATACTTGAACTTTGAAAATTTATGTTTTCAAACCTAATAGTTTTGAAGATATTGCAAACTTTTACATTTCTGCCATACCTCATTTTTTACCACTGATTTCAATGAAATTGAAAAAAATGGGGGTTCCTTTTAATGAAATGAAGAACTTTGATATTTTCGAAGTTCAACTATTGAAACTTTTTATGCGCCCCCTGTATACAATGAAGAGTTTTGCAACACGCATTCAAATACCTTTGAACTTCCTAGTAGTCACCCTACAGAAAATTTTTACGATTCTCTAAGCGTTTGCTCGTACAAATATAATTTGTAATAGTCTACAAAGGTCAATTTTTCCTAAAAAAATTAATAACTCAAAAAGTATACATTTTTGGAAAAAAGTATTTCATACAAAAGTGCCCTAAAATTTTACATAGATTTAAAAAATCCATTAATATATAGAGTGTTCCATTTAAAATAACGATGTAGTTGTCCTTTTCCGCTATAACCGGAAGTGGAACGGTTGTCAAGAGATTTTTCAAAGGTGCACCTTTTTGCGTAATATATGCATACCAAACATCATTTTGCTGTCTTTAACCATTCCAGAAATATTCACTTGGTTCCACACTTATGCCCATCACTGTATATATATATATATATATATATATATATATATATATATACAGAGTGGAAAGTCTAACTGGAACAAATTCTGTAACTTGATAAATAAAGGTTTATCGCAAAATTCCTGAAACACGTCAATTTTTATTTTCAGTGGGGCTTATTACAAAGAGATTTGTTTATCTTTTTAATTATCTGGGGGGGTTGCAGACAACCCCAAATTTTTTTCAAATGGAAGGGTAGGTTGATTAATTTTTTATTTTTGAAAGTTTTTTCAATTGTAAATACAATTCCACTTTTTTTGTTACTTTTTATAAGCAATGTGTCGGAAAAAAATGAAATAAGGAAATATTTACTAAAATTACTTCAATGTATAGGTATATTTTTTCTTACTTGATAAGCCCAATAAAAAACCTGCTCGATAGTTTTTTGGTCAATTTGAACTGACTGTGATTGATTTGTTACTACTTGTTTGCATTTCAACGTGTAAATAACAAACGAAAAATAAGAAAATGCCCTATTTAACCGAGACGCATCGTATTGAAATTTTAAGGATGATCGGATATGGGGACAGAAGTCGCTCGTTTGTTTACTGAAGTTCATCCAGAAGTACCTTCAATTAATCGAAGTACGATTAGCAAAATTGAAACTCGATATCGGGAGTTGGGCCACGTAAGAAGCTCAGTTGAACATATTGTTGGAAGTTGAAGAAAATCCTGTTATTCCAGCTAGGCAAATAGCTCGCATTCATGATGTCAGTCACACAAGCGTTTTAAAAATTCTTAAAGAAGCCAAAAAGCACCCATATAAGATGCAAAACCTGCAGGAGCTTAACGAAGATGATCCTGATCGTAGACTCGAATTTTGCGAACAAATTATGGCTTCTATCGATGGTGGACAAATTGTTTTGGAATGGGTGCTGTTTTCTGATGAGGCTACGTTCACATTACATGGGCACGTCAATCTACAGAACTGTTATTGGGCTGATGAAAATTCCCGTTGGATGCGTGAATCCCATACCGAAAGGCCTCAAAAAACAAACGTTTGGGCTGGAATTATTGGGGATCGCATAGTAGGTCCTTTTTTTCAATGGAAACGTAACGGGAGAAACATACCTTAATATGCTCCAAGAAGAACTGATTACTACTTTAGTAAAATTACTCTCCAATAATCTGGAACCCAACTTATTTGACCAACGGATGTGGTTTCAACAAGATGGGGCACCACCACATTTTGCTCAAAATGTACGGACCTGTCTTAACGAAGTGTTTCCAAATAGGTGGATTGGAAGAAGGGGCCCAATTGAGTGGCCAGCAAGATCACCCGATCTTAGTCCATTAGATTTTTTTATGGGGATATCTAAAGAGCAAAGTTAATGCCACTGTTTGGAATACTATTTATAATCGATTAGGATATTGGCAGCAACAAGGTGGAGAGCACTTTGAACATTTATCGCATTAAAGTAATTTGAGTAAATATTTCCTTATTTCATTTTTTTCCGACACATTGCTTATAAAAAGTAACAAAAAAAGTGGAATTATATTTACAATTGAAAAGCTTTCAGATAAAAAATTAATCAACCTACCCTTCCATTTAAAAAAAAAGTTGGGGTTGTCTGCAACCCCCCCAGATAATTAAAAAGATTAACAAATCTTTTTGTAATATGCCCCATTGAGAATAAAAATTGACGTGTTTCAGGAATTTTGCGATAAACCTTTATTTATCAAGTTACAGAATTTGTTCCAGCTAGACTTTCCACTCTGTATATATATATATATAGTATAAAGAAAATATCTTCTTAAGGTTGCTTTCTAAATAATCCTTATGAGCCTCAAAGATAAAGTTCCTCTCACCATCCACTGATAACGGAAACTTTTCACGGGATTACAAGATATTCTAGTTTTGCGAGAAATCCATATAGGTAACATTCACTGGCATTCCGGATCAAGATTAAGAGTCCAGTCGTTGAAACAAGTGAAAAGATTAGTCAGTGTAGATTCCTCAGGCAAAAATCCATGTTGATTATCTGATATTTTATTATCAAAATGACATTTTCTAATGTTGCGTGTTACAATTTTTTCCATGATCTTACAACAGACACTTGCTAAACTAATTATTGGTCGATAGTCATTTAAATCTGCCTTCTCGCCCATTTTTAAAGTTGGTATTACAGCCAATGTATAGGAATTTGACATAATTACAATGATATCATAATGTCGAAGATTTTTCATATTTTGATTGTTAATATTCTATATAAGAGTTTAGTGATTCGTAGGAAATTCAATAGGTTATTTGGTAACAAAATTTAAAATGTTAGTGTTAGTAAAATAGATGTTTTTTTTTTAAATATTGCATATAATAAATCCAATTCATGTCTTTTCATCCCAACAAGTGGCACTTAAATACTCGAAGTCATCAGGCAATGTTTATACTTTCCATCAGGCTTTTATTTACATTATTTCTATTTATGTTAAAGCAAGTTGCAGTGAGACGGATACGGTAAAAATTACTCTTTTTGTTGCTTACTCGTTGTAGTAGAAAAAGCAAACGAGATTATAAACCGCTAGCGTGCATTTTTTTATGTCGGATTTTTTTCAGTGTAAGTGTATGGTTAAAAATTGCCTTCTTTGTAATATTTTGTAGCTTTCTTATTCGGAATATAAAAACAAGTATTTTTATGGAAGGTTGTAAAGCGCTCGTGAGTTGTTCGTTCCCTTCAACGAAAATAAAAGGCAATAAGGGCTTTTTGCACCCGCCACCGGGGTAAAATTAGTTTTTGCTGGCAAGTTCACATCGTTATAGTAGAGTTAATAGGAACTGTAACGGAATATTGATGGATTGGAGACTTCACCACATATTATTGACTTCTATTGTTTTGTTTTTAATTTCTTTGTCCAGTTGAGTAGTTTTTTGACAGGTAGCAAAGGGTAGCTTCTACCGTATTTGTGGGGCTAAGGTCAAAGTTTGATATTATAGAGGACGTGTTATGAACGTTTCAAGCTATGTTATTCTAGGCGTTTTCATACATAACTTGACTCAGTTCTACTGCGTATTCGTAAGGTTATCCACTAAACTAATACCTAACTTAGAAATTGAATTATGAGTGGAACTCTTTCTGAGATTCAGGCATTTTAGATTCCAAATATACGTTATCCCATATATAAGTTAAATTTTTAAATGAGAATGGTTAATATAACTGCTAAAGAATGCTTCAACATTTATTACATTTGTATATTATCGACAATTTCTTGGTACGAAGTACAATTTCTTCCATTATAAATGAATATGCATCAAATGACATCAGATCCGAAAGTAACGAAATAATTTCGAAATATGTTAGTCGTGAATTGATCATGTTATTCGAATACTCACGAAGAATGGACAGGGCAGATATATTTAGCTTGCTGAAGCTGAAGCCTGCCACAATAGGTGCAATAAAACTCGTCGATAGTAATGGGATTCGGATTACGGTTCATTATTGATGTAAAGAGTGGACAGTGTACAAATTAAAAGTATCGAGTTGTTTGATGGTGTATTTAGATTTATTTAGTAGCTGAGATAAACACATCACTCTAATGCAAATCAAGTTTATCAAATAATTTGGGATCTAAGTAAAAAACACCGACAGTAATATCTTTTTTTCAAATTTTTAGTTAATATCTAACTTGAATACGTCATAGATAATATTAACTAAATTTGTAAATTAGACGTTTTTCTACTTTTTTCATGACCCATGTCTGAGAGAAAAAAACTATTATCTCACTTAAAAAAACTTCTTTTTAAAATTTTCAATGAGGTAATAAATTATTGACTTTGGCAACAAATACACGAAGTATCAACATTGAGGCAATAATTTATTTCAGAAAGTACATTTTCATTTTAATATTACTAAGAGCAAAGTTAGTTTATAAAAGAGAAAAGGAGCAAAATATTGTCTCGTTCAAATTTACCGTTGAAAACCTCTTTTCAAGCTGTAATTTTTTGAAAATATTCTAATGTTTTTCTTATTTTTTTATTCTTCCTTTCCTTCATAGTGATAGCACATTATGTAAGCATATCCCAGTTTAACTGTACTGGGTGGTTCTAACAAGTTTGGGAATTTCTAATAAGTTTTGTAGGGTCATTTAATAAACAAGTCTTACGATTACTAGAGCTGCCTGGCATACAGTAGAATACTATTGTTCTCGAGGTCCGTTGCTTATTATCCTGAAAATTATAAATCCGAAATATCACTGTCATGGACGGAGTATTGGGTTTTTACGGAAGAACCGATTCAAGTGATGATTTCTATCATATAAATTTCAAAATGCTTCTAACGGGAAGCGGTCAATGAGTGTAGTAGGTACTGGTACGTTGTTTATTAATTTATTATTATTCATTATTTATTCAGTTGTAACCCTGAATAGGGCTGATTTGCTCAAAACTGGTAGATGGTGTGATTAAAGTTCCAATTCACATTCACTTGTTATATCCGAATCTGATGAATCTTCAACTCCAATGTTATTATGGGTTCCACAACTTTATCAAATAATATGCCACAACCTAAGTTCTTCTTTGTGAGTGTGACTAACAGTTTTTTCCCCATTGTCTGGAGTTACCTTTGATAGGGAATTATGTAGTCATTGTTGAGCGGCTTTTAATTTATAAGTTTTGTATGCCATGCTACGTCACCCTTAACTTGCGCCCATATGAGTTCAATTGGGTGGTTAAGCTCGCATTGGTATGGTGGTAATCGTAGCACACTTACTCCACGTTCTAATGCCTTATACATTATGTTATGTGTATCCAACCAGGTGATTATTTCTGCTTTTCTCCACGCATCTGTTGGCAATTTATCTACCAGCCCTGCATTATATAGAACAATTAGAGTAAGTTTAATCCTTGAACATCCGACAACCTCTATAACGACCAAACCAATGGAATCTCTTCAGTATGCCATTATGGCCGCTGTGCAGTTCTAGAACTGCACTTTCCGGTCTGGATGGCTACAGGTCACCTGTGTAGATCAGGAGAGTGTTTCGTGATTGGCTGGCGTAGTCAATACACTTCAACCATTGGATGGTGCCTCCCTGAAATGCGTCTCAGGCGACCTACTCCCAAAGCCACACATCTGTGTGGCTTATATACCTGACGAAGGCAGTCGTAGACTAACTTCTGAACAGGTCCTCACTAGACTGAGCAAAATGAACCACGGTCTGTTAACCTTGGAGTGGACTGTTCTATACATGGTAATTACTGGCCCTGGTCAAACATGGACCTTCGGCATTGACGATCGATCTATGGCCGCGTTGGAAAGGGTAGGTTTTATGACATACTTGGGTTTTGGACAGGTTGTTTTCCGCCCTAAAGCTCTGTCCTCCCAACAGGCATCAAAACTGGGTCCCTCGAAGAGATCCGAGAAAATCTATGGCCCGGGGCTGAGTGGAAAATCTCCTGCGGCAGTGAGGAGAACTGACTCTCCGCACAAGAACAGGGGCAGTGTACTGCCGGTACGTAGCCGGGGTACCAGTTATACAAAAGAGAAAGCTGATGGTTTCCCTAAAAAGAAGACGAGTAACGTCTCTTCAAGGGACTGGACCTGCTGTCCTAAAATCGAAGACCAGTATGGCCTCGACCAAAGGATTAAAACAACCAGCTGGGTCAGCCATGACGAAAGGTGATTAAACCTCGTCAATGGCACCAACCTCATCCCTAGGACGATCAGATGGTGGCGTTTAATTTGACCCACCGTCTGATCTCTCTTTAGGATCTGAGGAGACACATGTTTGTCTGCTGCTCCACATTCGCCACATTTAACTGTTTATCAGCAAACTTACAGCATGCCAAGGCCGCTTCTTACATCCTTGGTAAATGGTTCAAGCACGAATTAATCGACCTTGCCTTCCTGCAAGAACCATGGACAGGAAACATAGACCGAGTAACTGGTCTCAGCAATGTTCCTTGTGAGGTAATAGTCTGTCCTGGGGTGAAACTCAGAGCATGTCCTTAGGAAAAATATTAATTATTTTTTGCTTACAGGCTTTTGCACTCCTAACGTAGTAATCATCCAAATGTCCCTAACGGAGAAGAATAGTATGGCAAAGCTCTCTGGTATACAGAGACATGTTTATATGGCTATTACTGGTGCCATCAGCACTACACCGTCAGCAGCCATGGAAATCCTCCTGGACCTACCTCCTCTCCATATATTTCTGGAAAAGGAGGCCAAATGGACAGCATATAGAATTGTGCATAATGCTAAATGCACAATACAGGCTTATACAGAGCAAAGCAGAATGCTAGCGGACACTGAAAGTCATAGTGTTCTGGGAATGACTTCTGATATAATGCCTCCAACAGTAAACTACAATCTGCTTTATACCGTCCTATTTCCAAATAGAGATGAATGGGTCCTCCGTAAGGATGTAAGAGAAGACACCAATGGTTCAAAGATAGCCTCAGGCTCTGGTGTGGGCGTATATGGGCGCAGACCTAGGACAGAAATTTCAACCTTTCTAGGATCCTATGCAACCGTATTTTAGCCGGAAATTTACGCCATTGCTTCATGTGTGGAGAGTTTGGGGCAATCCAACCACACACATAGATCAATAAAACATTTTATGGACAGCCAAGCGGCTTTGAAAGTACTTAGCTCCTACCGTGTAATGTCGAAATTGATTTTAGACTGCCAAAAAAGACTCGCCTCAATAGGAGAACGCAATAGGGTATCACTGGTCTGGATCCCTGACCACTCTGGTACGGATGGAAATGAGAAGGCAAACTCTCTTGCAAGAGAGGGTGCCGCTCGTGTCTTCATCGAACCAGAACCTACAATTGGCATCGCAAGAAGTATTGCCAAACAAACACTAAATACCTGGACAGCAAGAAGAGCTTTAGATATAATATACCCGGATTGGTTCTTTCAAAGGCTTCCATATATCCTCCGAAAAATGTATCCAAACAAATTTTAGGCTATATCACGCATGACCTAACAGGGCTTTTAACAGGCCACTGTCATTTGAAAAATCATATGCTGAGACTTCAACTGTCAGAGGATCCCACTTGCCGTCTTTGTTTGGAAGATGATGGAACAGAAGAGCATATAATTTGTACCTGCCCCGGCGCAGCTCGAATTAGGTATCTGATATTTGGTAGGATCTCTCTCTCGCCCTTGGATCTGAAATATCAATCACCGAACAAATGAACCGGCTTCGTTAAGAAGCTGAATTTGTTTGGAGAAATCTGAATAGGTATGAGCCACAATAGACTCTTACGAGTCGCAGTGGAGGGCCTTACATACCCACTCACTACAAACCTAACCTAACCTACCTACAGAATATTCTGAAATTAAATCTAGCATCTGCTAAAAATATTCCTCAAAAACGTCGGCGATCATTTCTTCGTGGTAATGTTTAGTTGACTTAGATTCAAAACTCAATAACCCACCACTGACAAAACCATTTTTATTGCCAATATGGGTTATAATAAGTCTGCGTCATTTTCCAACACGGGAATATTATTCAGACCAGTACACACTCATTCAACGAACGCCTGGTGTGAACTTTTTACTGTCGTATTTACTCATACTTTTGGTAGCGCCTTCGTTTAGCCAAGTCTCGTCTAAATAATAAATATTCCTTACTTTTTCTCGTTACCTACCTTTTAATTGTTCTAAGATAATCCCGTCTCCAATATACAATGTCGACTCTATCAATTAGTAGTGACTTCCAATTATACTACTCCCAGTGAAATCTAATATCGTAATAGTTTCCATAACTTTTTTCTCCTTATTGATGGAACTTTATCATTTTTGTTAATTAATGTGATAATTTTGTCAAAAGTTGGAATTTATTTATCAAAGTATAATGAGTGAACCTTTCCTCTAATAATTTTTTACGAAGTTCATCAATTTCCAAAGGCTTACTACCCCCACTCTTCTTGGGAGAACTAACAATTCCACTCATTCCTTCTCGTAAAATGAACGTGAGGTCGATCGACCCTTTTGTCGATACAGACATCTGTGGCGATTCGCAACCGTAAGGAGAAGGGCATAGTACACTGACCGGTTTCGACCTTCTTGGGTCTCTTCAAGAGTGCCGGAATACCTTCTAATTCGGAGTCTCTAATCCAAACTGAAGATTTCGCCTTCCGATAACCTTTGGCTCGTGTAGTTACACACTTTCGAGAAGTATTCAGTTGGCGCCATCTTCACTTTCAATTGCGAGCCTGAGATAATTATTCGACCGTGAAAGTGGTATGAAATAAAATAAATTAAAATTCCATAAAATAGGTATTTCATGTGACAGTGTTGAAGGTATTTTTAGTAAAAATATCTTTGCATAATGTGTAACTAGAAGTAAGTAAACTTAACGAAAACGGATCAAATGTCACAATGACGTTACACGAGTATTTGATTATTATTTCAAAGCCCGCTTAGTTAATTTAAAATTTTGTGACAAATGGGCTCTAGGATGATGAAATCTATGGAACTAGGAATCACTGTGGAATATATGCAGATATTTTAAAGATACTGAATTATATTGTATTAATATTAGCGAATTAGATATTTTGTCAATAATGTTTCAAAAAGGAATAATTACGTTTATTGCATAATAATAATTTAATAATTATTATCAATGTAAATGGTCAATGTTCTAAAACGGTAATGAAATATTTCATAAAAAATATTAATAATGGCTCCTTTCAATTGTAATATCAAAAACCGTCAAACCGACAAGATACAGAAAAGTTACATGTACTTAACGAATATTTTCATTTTATTCTCTAGGAATGACCTCAATCAATTTTTATGAATTGTTTTACCCTCACAAATTAAACATTGTGTCACTCGAACTACTTCATCAATGACATGGTGTAAATATCATTCTGATCACATTTTCCAAATAACTTTTTTCGATATTTTGCCATCCAACCCCTGTTCAAGATTATAAAATATTGAATTTTATTGTTTACGATACTTTTAAAATATGTAAGATATTTGTATGTTACTTCATTTTGTCATTGTATATATTTAAAGCGTAAATTCATTTTAGTTGCTACGGTTGTAAAAATATATTACAGAATTGATAAGATCTTTTGTATTGTTGTAAATTCAAAGCGTAGTTTCACTTTATTTCCAGCTTTTATTAAATACCTTTAAGATATCACGTTTTGCAACAATAATTGTAAATAGTTTTGTTTGAGCATTGAAATAGCAAATTTTTGAAAGTCAACATATTGTCGCATTGTGTTTGAAATCCTATAGTTAAGAAGTTAGGAAAATGTCACGTTTCACACTATTATCTATTGTATTGTAAAAACACTAAATTTAGTGTCACTTCTGCGTGAATTTTATGGTCGACGATCGGAAGATTTGTAAGACATTTTTGAATAACCTTTCTGAGTAAAATGGTTACAATTGCTATTGGAGTATTCAATAGAAATTGAAATATCTATTGAAGGCACCTATTGTTGATTCTTATCGATGGACCCGACGAGTCAAATGATACTGGCCAATAGGAAAGAAGTCTTTCAAACACGCGCGATTTTTCGAGCACGACGGCGCAGCCGGAGTGATCGAAATAGAGCAAGTGTTTGAAAGACCACGTGTAAACACCCCCTTGCAGATTTCTATTTAACACGTCTTACAACGTGAAGAAATCAGTTTTTTACATTCATCGACGCGAGTTTTAGACTCATCGAATCGAGCTCAATGCTCAATAACAAAGTTAGTTTCACATTCATCGAATCGAGTTCAATACTCAAAACCAAAGTTAGTTTTTACACTCATAGAATCGAGTTCAATACTCAAAAACCAAGTTTTTCACTCATCAGTTCTATTACTCATCGACGCGAGTTTTTAAACTCATCGAATCGAGCTCAACGCTCGATAACAAAGTTAGTTTTACACACTCATAGAATCGAGCTCAACGCTCAATAACAAAGTTTTTTACACTCATCAGTTCTACTACTCATCGACGCGAGTTTTACACTTATCGAATCGAGCTCAACGCTCAATAACAAAGTTAGTTCTTATACTCATCGAAGCGAGCTCACAACTCTAAAACGAAATCAGTACAACATTCAATCGAGTTCATCGAGTCGTCGTTACATATCGAAGTAACTTCACTTCCAGTCAAACAATCAGAGATACTAAGTCTAACACCGCGTTACTTAGTTTCAATACGAGCCAAGTGAATATTCATCAAATCGAAACATAAAGTGTCTTCCGATCTGAAACCACCGAAGCTCAACATTCATAACTTTGTACCATTCTTGTAAATTTGTACATAATAAATCATTAATTTTGTCAAATTAAGATTATTTATCTAGTAGAATGTCTACGCCAGTCGACGAAGTTCAGCTAGAAATATAATCAAAAACAACCAAACTTTTTGCATTTTTACATCGAATTTTTCGAATTTGTCGTCGTGACAGTGACCACGTGACTAATGTCAAAATGTATTTTTAGGTTATTTACCAACCGCATATATTCAATTTTCAAATATACTAAAACTAATTTTTTTCCCATATGTAGTGAACATTATGGAGGGCCGCATATATGAATGTGAATTACTAAAGAAATCGTACATTTAGCATATACCGACTGGAAATTTCCTTAGTGGTTCAAAAGTAGACCTTCCTTATTAATTTAATTACTGTCGTCTCCAGCTACTAAATTGTTGATAAGTACTGCTAGCCAAAAAAAAAACTTGTTTTCACTCCCAATATAATATAAATAAATACTGTCTACCTCTCGAAAAAATCAAAATCACGGGAAACATATATATTGGTGTTTTTATCCAAACAAATATAAACAAAAAGAAGAATAGATAAAAATGCATTTAAAACTGTTTCACAGAAATACAAATATTATCAAATCAACCACATTGAAAATATCGACGCATATCTGTTACGGCTAATATTAAAAGAGTTTAAAAGTATAACCTTTTTATGGACCGTCTAGTAACTTCAGGTATTCTTCAAATGATTAGTGTATGTTTCTTGTATTTTCAGAGGAACTTTTCCCTATTTGTATAATGTGAAACCTTAAGAAGAGATCATTTTTGACAAAAACGTAAAAATGGACTTACCTTAGGATCCGAACAAGATTGTGGACACACGCAACGTCCTTCTGATGTTCCGTCACTTTCACATTCTGAGTAGAAATCACATTTTTTATTCTCGCAACCGTCTGAAAAATGAAAAAAATAAATGAAATGTTTATAGAGACGTTTCCTAGATGTCCGATAAATAAGTATATAAAAGTTTTCTTAATGTTAGCTACATACACTAACTTCAAATTTAATTTGGCGTGACAACGCTTTCTTTAACAGGCTTCTTTCAGCTAGGTATGTGTAAATGCGTTTATGCAACGGAATCTTTCGAATTCATTTCCACCCATCGTTGAATAGTCTCAAAGTTGTATATATAGTAAAGAGGAATAACAGCAAATAATGTTGTTGATTTTACAAATATAATATTACCTTCGTAGCTACATTGAGAAATAATTCAATTTTGATATCATTGAAGCCGTCATTTCAAGTTCCTTAACACGCTTTTTCTTATTGAAGAGGAAAAACTCTATGTAATGGTTACGAGAATATCTACGAATGAAGTGTCAAATTCAATTTCGCTCAGTGATTAGAAAATAAAATTATAGGCTAAAATTTTTTAAATCGAACGCTTTTATTAGGAACAAAAACTAAGAAATAATAAATTATTTATCAATATGAAGCGTTGGGAGCATAATATTGGATGATCTGAATTTTCCATCGCTTCATATTTGTAACTAAATACTATATTCCAATAATCATTAGAAACAATAGTCTCTCGCAAAAATATACTTTAAAAGCCCAATTGTGAATATAGCTTAGGAAATGAAGCACTTTGGCTTGCAATTTTTCAAACTGCATCGATTTACTTGAAATTTTGACAGTAGGTGGGGAATAGAACAAGGATCGACATCTACATCATGCCGATGGGCGTTTTTACCGTGGAGGTGGTTACCACCCCATTTTCGAGTTATTCGCGATTGAAATTCAAAGTTTCTCGACGAAAAAATCAACGTTTTTATCGGTTTTTCGTAAATAACTCCAAAAATATGCCAGATTTTTTTTATATCTTCTGTACGACCAATACGATCCGAGCTATGACTTGTTAATGGTTAGCTCTTGTTTGTCAAACGCTAAATTGGGGAGATTCAGGAAAAACTTATAGAATCTTTTAGTGTTTAAAAAACCTTTTCTTTGAATAAAGAAGTGTGTAGCAAGAAAATTGAGCGGGGTATGATAAAAAATAAGGCCAGTCTCTACTTTTTCTAGGAAAAAATCATTGAAAACAACCCCCTAATAACCACCCTAATTAAAATTTATCGTGGCCCGTATGCTCTTCTCTTTATTCAGATATTATCAATTAGATCCTAGAAGTTTGACCAATTTAAAATTATTAATTTTGAAAAAATTGGAGTAAAAATTGAAATGATTTTCTGCAATTTCGTAAAAATGCACTTTTTTCAAATTAATTCCAAAAATATTGGAGATTCAAAAAAAAATGCTGAAGTATCGACTTATAGTTTCTTATTTCCAAAGATTTTGCTTTATGTAATTTTTCTGTACGATAATTATTTGGTGAGATATGGCCGTTTAAAGCCTCTATTTACGAGCGATCGCCACCTTTAAGCCCTTTAAATTCACCCCATTTCAAATCTAAGAGATTTAACGGAATTTAATTCACGTAGCCTCGTAGCTCTAAAAAACCTCTAAAAAACTTTGTATCATCAAAAACAAAGGAGCCATGTTTAAAAAAACTAGTCACTGGTGAAGCTGACTGACTAGTTGTAGAATTAGCTATTCAGGATAGGTCAGATTTACAGAAAATCATAGGAGCGGAATATGTCGATATACTTGTAATTTAACTGCCAGATATAAAGTAGAGAAAGAAATTTATTTTCTAAAACTTTGAAAACAAAATTCTGTATCCACACAGTATATTCTTTCAAAACTTTGGAAATAGGCTATCCAGACAGTGCAAAATTAATAGCTTTTTCTCATGCATTCACTGGATGTGATATACCGTTTTAAGTTTTTATAGTAAACGTAAAACAATATTTTTTATAATTCGCGTGCAAAAGAGACTTCATTATAACATTGTTTACAGTGAACACTTTTTTAGTAATTTTTAGTGCCATACAGTTGGTTATTGTATGTAGTAGGTATTTTTATTTGACATTTGACTTTAACTTTGAAACAAATTATAGAATGATCAAGCGTTGTTCTAGCTAGCAAATTATTATATTAAATGGGCTTAAAGGTAAATTTGAATAAATTATATATTAAAAATATTAATAAATATAGTACGCTAATGTTGATTCATCAACGAATAAAGTACGCTAACGTTTATTTATCAATGATTTGTCAATTGTTTATTTTTTTATTGTATAGGATCAATATATAGGTATACATAATGTTCGATTTGGGATAAATTACCAGATATCTATGTGAAGATGTATTATAGAAATGATTCTGTTCTTGATATAATATAAATAGATCGCAAGCATATACGAAGAAGCTCTTTTTTAAACGAATAATCATCCCCTGATTGCTTAAATGAAAGTTTGTTTACAATTTACGCAAATATTCGGCCATATGTACAAAAGTACTGAATAAAACCATCTAAGATCTGACCAAACAGGAATCTACAGAATTGCCAATTCCTCCTAGTTTAAAAACAGGGATTATATGTAATTCTATTTTATTTAAAAAATTTACTAAATGCGAATTATAAAAAATACTGTGTAAAACTTGTGTCACAATGACTTTCTGTAGTACTCGTGATTTGCAAACTTCACTCGTACTACAAAACGGGTCATTGTGATACTAGTTTTACAAATAACTATTTTTTTTTTCTTGGCTTTGACACTCGTCATTCGGCCAGTCACAACAGGAACAAACTATTAATATATAAAAAAAATATATTCACCTCACTCACACCTATCCACACCTAAGAGAAGACAAAATTACCTACCTAAAAAAATAAATACAATAAGGATATGGGTCACTCGCTTCTTGTCTAGGGGCCCATCAAGACATTATAATTTATCACAAACAAAACTAGGCCACGGAAAGATAGGAATAACTACAATTGGGATAAACAGAGGTAAACAAATCTAGTTCAAACATTCACAAGCATACCTTTGATTCGTATATGAATTTCATCAGAACATTATATACTTCCATTTTGTTTAAGGCTAAAAGATGGCAGATATTGAAGGGTGGGAAAAATCCGATTCTTATTAAATCATTAATAAGGTTTTGAGTTTCTTGGGAATATATGCAGTTAAAGAAAATATGATTCAGATCACTTTTGATATGACAGTGTTGACACAGGTCTGTGTCAAGAATTTTTATTTTATATAAGTGTGCCGGATAACATGCATGTCCAAAGCGTAGTCTAACAATAGCTGTAATGTATTTACGTGGACAGGAGTAAGAATTGAACCAACAACAATTCGGAATTTCTTGTTGAATTGATGAATATTGGGTATTAGATATTTTACAATAATCGTTCCAGGACTTTTTCCATAAACAACTTTGTTTTTGCCTAGAATTAGCAAATACGTCTGGTACAGTTAGTGGATAGAGAGATATAGTACCATTTTCTGCTGCATTTTTAGCTAAACGATCTACACGTTCATTATGTTTAAGCTCTATATGTGCTTTGATCCATATCAGCTGTACATGTTTATTATCTTTTTTTAATTGAAATAACATTTTTTTTATATAGAATATATAAAGATTATCTGATAAAGCAGGTATAGTTGGATTTTGTATAGCTGTTAAGACAGACAGAGAATCAGCTAATATAATAGCAGAACTTTTTCTGGACGAAGAAAAAATTTTTAACGATTCATAGATGCCCACAGCTTCAGCGCTGAAAACTGAGAAGTCTGAGGGGAGCTTAAACAATTTTTCGACATTATCACCTGGAATGTAGAACGCACAACCAGTTCCATATAAACTTTTGGAAGCGTCAGTATATATCTGTATGGAATCAGAATAATTTTCTAATATGGAGTTTAAAATTGTAAGACTTATCATAGGATTTACATGATACCTAGGTTGAATGACATTAAAATGAAAAAAGTATTCAAAATCATCTAAAGTCATATTTTTTTCTGATCTAATTACACATAGATTGTTGTAGTTTCGGAAAGCATCACAGAGAGGCGGTGAATTTTTGCGGATCCAGTAGTTGTTAGTTAAATCAAATTCGTTTAGTTTACATATATTGTGATATAAAGATTCGTTGGAAGACATAATGTTTATGAGGAATTTATGGCTAAGATGATTTCTTCTATATTTTAAGGGAGGTTCTAAAGCTTCCACGTGAAGTGGTTCAATAGGAGTAGACCTCATAGCACCCATACAAATACGTAAGGCTTTGTTTTGAAATACGTCAATTTTTTGAAAATTATTTTTACTTGCGGATCCATAAAGTGTACATCCATAATCTATTATGGATCTAATATATGATCTATAAAAAAGTAGCGAGGTCGACACATCAGCTCCCCACCAAGTTTTAGAAATGGATTTTAAAAAATTCATACCTCTGTTGCATCTATTCAATATATGTTCGATATGGGGTTTCCAGGTTAACTTCCTATCAACTATCATTCCCAAATATTTTATTGATTTACAAAAAGGAAACGCTTGTGTATTTAACTGAATCGTATCGATATTCGGGATGTTATGTCTAGAAAAAATGCAAACTGATGATTTCGTGGGAGATACTTCAAAACCATTTTTAATGAACCATTTATAAGCCAATCCGTATATTTTATCTAACGTCTCTACAGCATCATTATATTTTTTGGCCTCTGAATATAAGCAAAAATTATCCGCATACTGAATTATTTTTGGGGTGATATTTTCAACGTAAATACTATGAAAGTCAGCCGTATACAAATTAAAAAGCAGAGGACTCAATACTGAACCCTGAGGTAGTCCTGAAATATTATAACGAGGTCCTATGAGGTAATTATTATGAGTTCTTATATACAATTTTCTATAAGAATAAAAGTTAATGATTGCATCAGTTAATCGAATCGGTATTAGGAAGTTATTAATCATTTTTTCTCTCAGAATGGGTAAGCAGACGCTATCATAAGCACCTTCGATATCTAGGCAAAGTGTAGGTAAATATCTATTGGTGGAATAAGTATTTTGAATATCGATAACAAGAGTTGTTAGAGCGTCAATTGTACCACAACCTTTTCTGTAGCCAAACTGGGTTCTTGGAAGGAGGTTTTTCTGAAATAACCACCATTCAAGTCTGTGCTTAATGATACGTTCTAAAGTTTTCAACATACAAGACATAAGTGATATAGGGCGATAGGATTCAGCATGATTGGGATCTTTACCTGGCTTGAGAATAGGAATAATGATGACATCCTTCAACTCATTAACTATGGATAGATTATTCAGTATATCATTAAATATACAGCTCGACAAATAAAAAAAATAAAAGACTTTTCTCCAGCAGATGCGCTTTTTTTTCTATATATATATACCTATTGAAGTAGTTTATAAACATTGCAATGTTATACGGGGTGGTTTTTAAGGGTTTAAAATTTACAAAACCATGAAATTGGTAATATTTTAGGCAGCAACATTTTTAATTAATAAACTTTGATAAGCTACGCATTTTTTTTGAGGGTAAATTTTTTTTTAATTAAGCTTCAATGGGGGTGGATTTGTGAGGGTTGAATAGTTGCAAGATGAAATAAGTACATATTTTTACCTACGACCACCCCTGTAAGTAGTCAAAAACACACAGTCGGCAATCAATGTAAGACGTCTATTACGCACGGTAAAACAAAACGCACGGGTGTAAAGTAAATCGCACGGCTCCCACAGCAACTGTCAATAGTTGAGCCATTTTCTCCAAAATGTATTACTTAGATATTTGACGTTGAATTTTATTCTATATATAAATGGTAGATAACATTTATTAGATATGAGATTGCATTTAATACTAAGAGTTATTTGGAATTATATGATAATCGGTTCCGTTTCATTCAATCCGCATCTTTTAGCTGTCTGAATGTATCTCATATTAGTAAACAATAGTATATTATACACCAAGCGACTGAAGTAGCCCATTTAATCCCGTGGGCATCGAGGGTGAACTTCTAAGATGCTTGGCTGGGCATCGAGGAGCGACTTTTATAAAACTTGGCTGGGCATCGAGGATGTACGTTTTTACTTGTACTTTAAATACCTTAATAAGATTATAAATATAACTACAAGTGGGTCGTAGGTAAAGTATAGTACGTAACTCGTGTTGTAACGCATTTTAACGCTTCTTACAACACACGTTACGTAATATACTATAAATAACAAAATTCTTAAATTGAAACACAGGATAAATAATTTTTTTACATTAACCTTTAATAAAGGTTGAATTATTATGAAATTATGTTCATCAAAATGTAGTTTTATAAGTTTTGGCATTTAGTGGTAATTCGATTCAGTTTGAAAAAATTGTATCCGAAAAGGTTATTTTCTAATGATCTGAAACTGTGTGGACTCGGTATGAGTATTTGGTGTTATTTTCAAACATGTAGAGGTGTAGATGAAATATCTTCTCTGTACATATGTTTACTTACACCTCGGAGTAAATATAGTTATTGCTGAGATTTAATGTTTATTTTTTAACTAAAAAATGGTTTGTTGATATGAACTTCTAGAATACACAAGGTATTAATTCACAAGTTGCCATCAGGAGTATCAGGCATGCTGATTAATTTCTTTTCGTATTACAAATTACGGCATGTTTCGAACAGGTTTTAGTCTTATTTCAGAATGAAATAGGGCTATTGTAGAGAGTAGCATGACGCGACTTCGGAAAAATTTCGATGCAGTTTTTCGTTTTGGTGTTCCTAGATGCCAAAATCACCCTCCGTTCCAAAGGTTATATATATATGTATATGTATATATATATACATATATATATATATATATATATATATATATATATATATATATATATATATATATATATATATATATGTATGTGTTATAACGGAATTTGCAAGCACGATAGAGAGCGTATTTTTTGACGGATCGAAACCAAACTCACTACAAAAATCGGTTAGGCCAAAAGCTTGGACGAGTTCGTTAATGAGCCAAATCGGCCCAGTAAAAACAAAATGGCGGCCTGTCAAAGTTGAAAAAAAATCGTATTTCCTTTGTTTTTCATTTGACGCAAAAAAGTTACTTAGCTTTTTTTTAGACCTTAGCACGTTCTACAACTTTTGTATTTAACATTTTTCTCAAAATCGTACATTAAAACATTTATTTAAGAAAATTCACAAATTATAACTGAATTTGTAAGCACGATAGAGGGCGTATTTTTTGACGGATCGAAACCAAACTCGCTACAAAATCGGTTAGGCAAAAATCTTGGACGAGTTCGTTAATGAGCCAAATCGGCCCAGTAAAAACAAAATGGCGGCCTGTCAAAGCTGAAAAAAAAATCGTATTTCCTTTGTTTTTCATTTGACGCAAAAAAGTTACTGAACTTTTTTATAGACCTTAACACGTTCTACAATTTTTGTATTCAACATTTTTCTCTTAATCGTACATTAAAACATTTATTTAAGAAAATTCACAAACTTACCAGAATTTTTTTTAATTTTTTTGTTTTTGATTTGATGCCAGAATGTTACTTTGGTTTTTTGTACATCTTTATTACTTTTGTATCTAATTTTTTATTTTCGGTTTTATGCAAACATGTTACTGAAATAAGACTGTCCAATTGGTCCTGTGCCATTGGGATTTTTTTTAGTATATTTGATTTGCATATATACGTATGTGTAATAGGGGTAAATCTGTATATCTAAATAGAGTACTGAATTACAAAAATATCAAAGTTTTAAGCTCTAAAAAATATGGGCAATATTTCCTTCAGCCAACGACGCTTTGCCTTCTCTATATTTTAGCGTTGTCTACAAGATTTCATAATTATGTAGCCAATCATACGTTGGAGAGACTGGACGCTCATTTCAAATAAGAGTTTCATCAAAACGGGTCTCTGGTCAAAATATCATGGAAGTAATCTTGGAGGAAGAAGATATCGACATTTTCGTGCTCCAAAAAACAAAACTACAGGGTGATCACCACAGATTCACCTGGCCACATTATAACGTCTATAGAAACAACATAAACGGACACTTCGGGGCACAGCGATCACAGCGAAGAGAGAGCTACGCCAATACCAAATCAACACATTGGACGATTTACTAACTATAGAAGCGAAGATAGTAGTAATCAAAACTATAGACGGAGATATTAGAATAATATCCACATACGTAAGTCCTGAAACCAATATACACGAGGAAGACGTGTTGGCGGTAGTCCCTGATGGAAAAAAAGGCATAATAATAGGAGACCTAAATGCTAAGTTCCCTGCGTGGTACAGCACTAGAAGAAACAGACAAGGAAGAAACTTGGAACAAATATTAGAAAAATGTCCGTCATACCGAGCGATAGGACCACATAGACCGATGCACTACCCACCACAAGGAGGTCTACCCGATGTCTTAGATATCGCTGTGTTGAAAGACATAGCCGTACCAACAGACACCGAGACCTTTGAAGAAGGCGACGCACATGAGCCAATCGTCCTCACGGTAGGTGATGGACCAAGACCACCAGAAAGGATGAAGAAGAAAATGAATTGGACAAAATTCAAAAGAATCGCAGGACAAGTCATTGGACCGATAGTGGAAATAAACAATGCAGAAACAGTGGAAGAGCAAGTCTGTTTCTTCGAAGAAACACTAGCAAAAATACCACAACATCTGTAGCAGACAAATATGGCAAATTCAAAAACATAGATGACGACCTAAAAAAATTGATTAGGGAAAAGAACCGAATCACGCGGAGCGCATGCAGGACCCAAAATCCCGACGAACTAAGGGAAACCAAAGAAGAAATAGAAGGAAAACTAAAATAAAATAACACAGGAGCGAAGAATGGAATAAAATAATCAACGAACTAGTCCCGCAAAAACCGGGGATATGGAATATCGCAAAAGTTCTACGAGAGGATAAAAAACCGATGCCACCGATACACGGAGCCAACGGGATGGTCTACACCGAAAAAGAAAAAGCGGAAGTGTTGAAAAGCATGCTAGAAACTCAGATTACACTGAATGAACACCAAGACGAAGACATGGATTTCTCAAACATGGTAGAAAAAAGTATCGCTCAGTACCTACAGGAGGAGGAGCACGAACCACAAGATTCGCAACTCCTCTAGAAGTAGAACAACTGCTAAGGTTAGCTTCCAAGAAAAAGGCACTCGGAAAAGACGCAATATCGAACAGAGCGTTGAAAAACATGCCTAACAAAGGTATCACATACCTAACTAACATCATCAACGGCATATTAAGGATTAAACACTTTCCGACAAGATGGAAACATGCAGAAATAATTATACTGAGAAAATCCGGAAAAATCCAACGTTTCCGCAAAAATTACAGACCTATCAGTTTGCTACCAGTAATGAGCAAAATAGCAGAAAGAACTATAATGAGGATATTAAACGAACAAACAAGACTATTAAACGTAATACCAGACGAACAGTCCGGATTCAGAAGAGAACACAGCACCGAACAACAAATCTTGAGACTTGTAGAATACACAACTCAAGCTTTCAATCAGAAGGAATCAACGGGAGCAATATTCATCGATATAAGTAAAGCCTTCGACCGAGTATGGTACGAAGAACTACTTTACAAAATGAAAGAGGCAGGATACACAAAACCTCTGATAATACTCATGAACAGCTATCTCAAGGAGAGAAAATTCCAAGTAGAGGTAGCAAACGATAGATCGGAAGTAGGACATCAAGAAGCGGGAGTACTGCAAGGAGCAGTACTTCCCCCACGCTATATAACATATGCACTGGAGACATCCCAGCATTAGAGAACACCATGAACGCACTCTACGCCGATGATACTACCATAGACACGAGATGCGTGAAAGTGAAAAATATCACAAACAGACTACAAACAGCAGTACACGAAGTCGATGAATGGTGCAAAACATGGAAAATAAAAATAAACAGTGAAAATACCCAAGCGGTTCCGAACTCAAAAAACCGTACAGACGAGCAATCGTCTGTACACCAAAAAAACAAACAAAAAAGCTGTGCAGGCAAGCAATCGTCTGCACACCAAAAAACAACAAGACCTAAAAAATCCCGGGGAAAAGAAGTATGAGAAATGCCCCCGACATGATAATTCCGCGCTTCTACATAAGGTAATCGCCGATTTACACATCGGGACAGCTATAAAGGAGGCGATGGACCACTCAGCTTCGGGCCTTCCTCGCCGAAGCAGACAAGGAAAGTTTCGGCTGAGGCAGCGATCACACACACACTTCGACGACGATACAAACAACTGCGAAAGGGCAATGGAGTGTAGCCACCAGAGCTACCCTTTCGAAAGAATATGGAGACCCCACGGAGTCTTTCACAGAATTAGAGAAACATTAGGAAGAATACGCGACGCGAGACGCGAACTACGATAAGGTTCTGTCGGAATGACAGGGGGTGGATGGCAGGTCCTACTTCGCACCCACTCGCGGACCTGGTCCGGGGGCGGGTTTTCTAACGCGCGCCTGTGTGTGTGTGTTTCTAGTCAAGATCAGTAGTGGCAGAACTCCAAATGGAAAAATTATACCGCAACTCTGCAATGCGGCAAACCATATAAAAACGTGTCTTCATACTGTGAGTATTCAGTTGAAGTCTTGTCTAATTATTGCCTTGGTTGAGAGTGATTATTGTCAAGACTATGGAAGTGTTTGTGCTTGCTGGAGTGTTTACGTTACGAGTGTCTTAGTAGACTGACTATATCTCAATTAGTTTCCTGAATAAATAACAACTGAAATCATTTTTTTCTTCTAGAATTAACACTGTTTGCGGGAGCCTTCGTTTCATTTTCAAACGCTTTTTATGTGAGTTATAAATGACACATTTTTAGTCGTCTGGAGTGACAAATACGTACACATTTTCTTCGTATGAATAATTCAGAGATTGAAATACCCACCAATACTGTTTTCATTACAATATTTCAACTGTGCCAATAAACTAATCAAACATCATGTAATTTTGAAGTCAAATTACATTATTGAACTGCCTATGATTTGTTTGTGTGAAAGGGACTATTTCGGATACGGTGAAACCGAACCCACAAACACATCCTACGCTGTAATCGCAAGATTCACAAGGATAAAAATTTATAAAATAATTACAGACCATGCACTGTAAGGCATACGGGAATTATAATACAGATTTTACTTTCCAAAAGTAGTTTTCAAAATAAGTTTAACACAAAAACATTCAACTAAAGAATTTAGTTGAATGTTTATGGTTTTATACTAAAACAGCTTTTAGTTTCGCTATTTTATTTAATGGCATAAATTAATATAAAACTTACGCTTTGCAAATCAGAGTTTAATAACGTCATGTTGTTAAACAGTGTAATAATAAATTGGCGACATACCTACATAATATAAAATATTTTTCTATTCTTAGCTGCAACATAACAAATTTTGTACATATGGCACTGCTTGTAATGTTATAAATAAAAAATTCAGATCCAGTTATGCCGAATACTATATCAAGAATACTAAAAAATCAAATTGATAATTGAATAGTTTCTATATCAAAATATTGATGAAACTGATATTTTCTTCAATAGAATACATGAAATATGAGATGATTAACAAAACTGAATTGAAAACTTACTGCAAGGACCATTATAAAGGACACTAATATTCCTCCTGTGCTTACACGCCTCCAATCTAAGCTTGCATTCATTGCCGTAGGAAATTCCATCGGAACCGCAAATTGGTTCGAATTCTGCGGGACAATCTGGACATTCACAGTGTGCCGTTCCGGCCCTTTCCACACAAGTACCTCCAAATTGACATTCGTGCTCGCTGCAAGGACCATTCTCGCCGCATATTCCTGTGAGATGAATGTACAATGAAATTTAGTGCGTTGTAATTATTACTTATAATAGTTTAATTATGATCCTGAGAAATACGGTAATGTTAAGCCTCCTAATAATTAAATTATAAGCATCGTCGTAAACAAATGCTTTGAAAAATTGCAATTGATTATTTTACTTATTGAATAATATTTACTAATAAATCTACAAAAATGAAGTGCTTAAGCCTGAACGAATTCAGTCAATGTGCACTTTCTCCATATGGAAATTCTACACTGGACAAGATTATCAAAATATTTTGTGTTATCACTGGTAATAATCATGCTACACTAGTATATAAGATAGTAGTATTCATTTAGTGATCTTATGTTCATATAAAAAGATATTGTATAGCACACGGTCTGCTATTCCAGCGCGACTAGCTGTGCGATATTTCTATTGAATAGAAAGGTCAGTATTTTGCTTTTACAAACCAAACATTCGTATTATTTATACATTATATTACAATTTTTTATTGAAATTAATGTGTCTCAGCTTCAGAGGCCATTGACACAGTTACAGTATAAGTATTACATAGTTAATGCATAAAATAAATAGTTACATTGTTGATTTATTACATTTTGGTAATGAAATTAAGAACATTATGTATTTGGTCCGCAGAATTCATAATTTCTGGTAGGGTGTTCAAAAGTCCTAATTGTCTTCTTTTTTCTGAGTGTTGCTGGCAATTAGTGATGATATGTTTTACGGAAAGAATGGTGTTGTTGCAAAGATCACATAAAGGAGGATGTTCCGAAGTCATTAGATGGCTATGTGTGACATTGATGTGTCCAATTCGTAGTCTTCTGATAATTATTTCATATCTTCTTGGTAATGAGGGGAGGTAGAATGGTTTTACGTATTGACGGATCTCATGCAATTTGGAAGGGATTCTGTTCCAGTGCTCTTGCCATAATGAGTAGGTGCTATTTTTAAAGAAGTCTTTTAAATCTTGATACAGCTGAACTTTTTCTACCGGAATATTGGATATTGCTGCTTCTTTTGCAGTGCGGTCTGCCAATTCGTTGCCAATTCCGACATGAGAGGGAACCTAAATTAGTGTGACGATTACATCTTTATGATATAGTTGTTGGTATCGTTCGTGTATTGATTGCACGAGGTGGTGAGAACTGTAGATGTCCTGGATAGATTTAATTCAGGAAAGGGAATCGGTGCATATAGCTACCTTTTCTGTAGCTTGGGTTATAGAATGGAAGGCTTGAAGTAAAGTAAGTAGTTCTTCAGTGTGAACACTGGATTTTGGTGAAAGCAAATTTGTAGAGACATTTGTTTGAGGGAGAGTAACTGAGCACACTATGCCACTATTGATTTTAGAGGCATCAGTGTACAGTACTTTATCGAATTTGTAGTTTTAAAAAAGATTCAGAAAGATTTCTGTTATAAGTTTGTTGTGAGTCTCATTTTTTGAGTGGTAGTTTAAACTTATGTTAATTTTGGGTAAAGTTTTGTTTCAGGTAGGAGTGAAGGAATGAGTAAAGGATGTGGTTTGTTTAAGGTCTACATCTGAAAGTAGTGATGGCAAGATATGGTTGATTGGTGTGTTACGGTTCATATTCCTTTTGTGTATAACTACATAGGCTGGATTTACTGGACGGGCTGATACCCTGGAGCAGTGTGACAGGAGAAGTTGTCTTCTTAGTCGAGAGGAGGTTCGTTAGCTTCACTGCAAATACTTTGAATTGGAATTGATCGGAAAGCACTGAAACAGGTTCGTAGAGCTGAATTTTGTATACTGTTTGGAGGTCTGTTTTAGTAGCCGACATGTAGAAAATGCTGTCGTAGTCCAGTCTAGAGCGAATGAGTGATCTATAGATCCTTAATCATATCTCGTCCTCAGCTCCGCAATGATGGTGCAATAGACTTCTTAGAATGTTGAGTCTACCTAGACAATTGACTTTGAGTTGTTTGATGTGTCCTTTCCAGCTAAGCCTCTTATCAAATAGCATTCCTAGAATCACAATTTAGTCAAAAGTGGGAATTACGCTATTATTTAATGTGATATTTGGTGTGTTCTGATTATTTATTCTTCTGGAGAACTTGATAGATTTAGACTTTGCAGCCGAAAACTGGAGACCTTTTCAGTTTTTTGCAGTATATTGGTTGTAGTAACTGTATTGCTCCCGTAGCAGAAGATAAATAGGGCATCACCGTATAAAGCAGAAACTGCCGGTGGGTGAATCCTTTTATATATATCATTGATGGAAAGGATGAACAGTGTTGGGCTGAGCACTGAGCCTTGAGGTACACCATTCTTCTGCAAAAATGTGTTAGATATCTTTCCGTTAGCAATGACTCTGAAATGTCGATCTGTTGAAAAGTTTTTGATGAAAGAGAACATGTTTCCTTTAATGTGAAGACCATCTAAGGTTTGAAATATATGTGAGCGAGGAAGGGAATCGAATGCACTTTCTATGTCAAATACTGCTGCAATGACTTCTTGATTCTCATTGAAAACATTTATGATGTGAGTCTAAAGCATTAGTAAATTGTCTACTGTGCTTCGCTGAGGTCTAAATCCAGATTAAGAAGAAGAGAGAATATTATGTTTTTCAAGATACCACATAAATCTTTTGTTAACCATTTTCTCCATTAGATTGCACATGGTGCATGTTAATGCGATATACTTATAGGAATTTGGACTGCTAGGGTTTCTATCAGGTTTTTTTATGGGGAAGATAGTTGATAATTGTGACATTTCAGAAAAGTCTCTTTTGGTCCAGATCAAATTATATAGTTCTAATAGTTCATAGAGGCTATTACTAGATAGTTTTTTGAGGAATATGGAAAGTATATCGTCAGGTCTTGCTCATGAGGTTTTAGTAAATGAAAGAGCTACAGAGAGTTCTTGAAACGAAAAAAAAAGTTTAAGAGATTACTTTCGTTGCTGATGTTAGGAGATAGTGGATGACTGGGAATGTTTGGTGTGTGAGGATTAACTTGAAGTGTATTTTTAGATTTATATTGAAAGAAAGAGGCCAAAATATCAGTTATTTCTTGGCGTTCTGTAATAATTCGATCTTGTTCAGTGATTGCTGAAAATTTTGTGAAGGTCCTTTAACCTTGCATTTACCGAATCATTGTCCAGACCTGGTTAGGAGTAGAGTCAGAAGTTATGGAGGAAACATATTTACATATTTATTCCAACTGTCTTTTTACATTGTTTTATTGTTCATTTGGTTCTGGCTCTTATTTTTTTGAACTCAGTGTAGTCATATTCATTCCTCGGTCTTCTATATCTGTTTATGGCTTTTGTAGTTCTCATTCCACCAGGGACAAATTTTTCGGGAGGGACATATCACAGTCTTCCCAATATGTTGTTCAGCAGCAAAAATAATTCAGGAACTGAAAGCGGAGATGGCAGCTTCGATGTTATCTGGAAGATTTAATTGATCAGTTGGATTTTCTACACTGCATCTGAAGGCTTCCCAGTTGGAATGAGCTATTTTCCACTTTGTTATTTTTCAGATGGTTTGGGAATATTGTCAGTGATCAAAATGGGGAAGTGATTACTGTGATAGAGGTCGTCTAATGGGTTCCATGTGAGCAAGGGAGAAATATGTGGGTCACAAAGACACAGAAAAGATTTGGGATGAAAGATTGAAGTGAGAGCTTGTGCCATTATTTAGAATACAAAGGTCAAAGTTTTTATAAACGTTTTCAATGATTTTACCTCTACCGAACATTTTATTTGAACCCCACAAGAGGTTGTGGGCATTGCAGTCACTACAAATTAGGAAAGAGTGTGATAGCTGGAAAATTAAATTTGACAGTTCTGCTTCTGAAACTGAAGCATTAGGTGCAATGTAAATACTACAAATAGTAATTTTGGATGGACACCAAAAGGTGTCTGCTACAGCTTCTAAAGATGTATTTAAGGGTCGAGCTAATGAGTAGAGGTCTTTTGAAACAAAGACAGAAGCTCCGCCACTAGTTCCCTTACATTCAGCTCTGATATGGTGATAGCCTTCAAACCCTTTGAGGTGGCATTTGTGAGATTCAGTAAAGTTAATTTCTTGCAAACATAAATTATCTACATTTAAGGTCGAGGTTGATTGTCGAATACGTTCGAGACGGGGATAAAAGCCGTCACTATTCCACTGGATAAGAGTGAATGTCGATATGAAGATTTTTGTGAAAGTTGTGAGGTGTCTGAGAGGTCGTCATCTTCAAGAGGGTGTAGGGATGACTGAGATGCTAGGCTTTCAGCTTCTGAATCCTCTATATTTAGCTCATTTTTTAACTTTTTACTGAGTCTGGTTAGTCTGTTCTTGATGGATCTTTCAGTTAGGAGAGGATATGTAGTGTGTGAATCTGAAAGCAGGGATTTAACATATGTAGTAAATCTTTCAGTTTCTAATAGGAGATTGGAGCTGCCTAAAGAGTTTTCGAGAAAAGCTATAAAATTTTCTACTGTAAGAGTAACTACTTTACTATAGACATCTAAAATAACTTTATTTGTGCATTCTGACAGCTTAGATTTATCAGTGGAGATGTCCCTCTTAAATATTTTTCTGCTAGGTTTGGAGATTGCTTGTGTTGGTTGGTTTGGAGGGGACATAGGATTATTTAAAGGCTCCTCTGCTATAGAAATACTCTCATTTGAATCTGCTGAACTAGGATGAGTTCTTTTTTCAGGGGGTGTTGGGTGGCAGAGGTTTCAGATGTAGTTGGTGTAACAGAGTTTGGAGAAGTGGTTGCGGATGTAACTTGAGTGGGAGTATTTGATGCATCTGGTTTAGTTGGAGGTGAAGGGAGAGGTGTGTCGGCGGAAGGAACTGATGATTAGGTAGTAGGGGTTGACTGATTATTTGGACAAAGACTTGCAATATGGTCGGACTGCTTACAAATTAATCATTCCATTTTATCAGTGGATAGAAATATTCTGTAAGAATAATTATCAAAAGGAATAACTAGTGAAGTTTGCAGTTCGTAGTTGTCAGAAGGGGGAACAATGTAGACTTGTCTCTTTACAAAAGATATTTGCGAAGTAAGTTGTAATCCATAGTCTTCTAGAGCTGTTCGAATTAAGTCGTGGGGGATGGAAGGGCACACCTTAGAGACCAAAACCCTTTTTGTTTGTGTCACTAGTTGTCTTATAGGTAGGTCCAGGTTTCCAATATGAATAACAGAGTTATTTTTAATCAGCTGGTCCACAAGCTGAATTATACTTAAATATATACAAATCCTGTCGTTGGATATACTAGAGGCGAAAATGATATTGTTTGGACCTACTATGTCTCCAAAAGATGGTTTTGGAGTTGATTTAGCAGCAACGTATGAACTAGGAGAAGCAACATTATTGCTTGAAGTTGTGTTGTCGTTGTAGTCAAAAGCTACAGATCTATTAACGATGCTTGCAGTTTTCTACTTTTAAATGGAGTAAACTAGTTATACACCATAATGTAAGCGAAAATAAAAAACGAATAACGTAGCCCCAGGTGATAACTGAATACTCGTTATTGTTATCAGATTATAAAAACTTCCAAACAGCATGTTGTTGTTTGGATTCTTGGATTTAACGTAGTTTTTGCACGCTCACGGTGCACTTATCACAAAAAGCACGTTACGAATGAGACTTACAAAGTTCAATGTATTCAGTTGTTCGAAAGTTTGATTTTAACACGAAAATTTCACTTATCAATACAGAGCGAACTTCACTCGTTCAGGTCACAGTCTTATTACAAATTATATGCACGACATTTATGAGTTGTGATTGTTATGAAGTTATTACAATTTTACGAGTAAAATAAAAGACTTTCGAAAGTTTTTGTGGATTTATAGATACGCATTCTTACGAAAAGGAGCAGAAAGGGTTGCAACAATTATTGCAAGAAGTACTGGAAAAGTAACTTTTACTAAAAAATTATCAAGTTCCAAATATTGCTGACTATCAATCCGATCAAGATGAGACAGACTATGAAGTGCATGAGGAACAGGAACAGGATGTGAGTAATTCAGAAGAATCTTATGAGCTCAGTACAGAGTTATCTTTCATTGTTGTGTAAATATTATATTATCTACAAATTCATTATTTTCAATTGATTGTTTTATCAGGCAAAGATAAAAAGAACATATTGGCGAAAACGTAACTTCGAATATACAAGTTGGAAAACTCGACAGGAAAATATCATAAAAAGTCTTCCTGGATGTACGGCTGAAACACGATCTTATCTCCTATCGAAATATGGAACTATTTTATAAATGATGACATTATTTGTAAGTATTATCGTTGACTCTACAAATGCATACATAGAAACAGCCAAAAAAGCATTTTAAGCGCAAGGGATGCAAATCCAACATCAACGACGGAAATAAACGCATTAATACGATTGCTTTATTTATTTAGTTTATGAACAAATCGAATGAATTCTGAAGACTTGTAGCAAACAGATAAATCAGGAATAGAAATATTCCGTTTGGCAATGTCTTTACAGAAATTTAGATTTTTATTACGTTGCTTAAGATTCGATGATAAGAGGACAAGACGGGAACGAAGATTGACTGACAAGTTGGCTCCAGTTCCCAACGTTCTTGAACAGCTTACGAAAAAATATCAGCTTTTGCAACCATAGACGAAATTCTTACAGGGTTTAGAGGAAAGTGACTTTTTCGAATATATATTTCTTCTAAGCCTAATAAATATGGCATCAGAATATTTGCCATATGCGATGAAAAATTATATTATGTCTCAAAAATTGAAGTCTATGCCGGTAAGCAGCCAGATGGCCCTTAAAAAGTATCAAATTTGCCAATAGATGTAGTATTACGTCTTTGTGAGCATATAAAGGGCACTTCCAGAAATATCACGATAGACAACTGGTTCACTTCTGTCCCACTGGCGAAAACACTATTAGAGGAATATAAACTAACAGTTATCGGCACAATAAGAAAGAATAAAAAAAAAGTTAGCATTTGAATCTTCAAAACGAATACCAAGACCGGATTACTCTTCAATGTTTGTATTCAATAGTATATGTACGCCAGTCTCGTACATTCCCAAGCCGAAGAAGAATGTACTATTGGTATCGAGTTTGGACAAATCGGATGAAATACATTCTGAGACGGGGCACTTCACAAAGCCCTGTATAATTACCGAATACAATTCAACCAAAGGGGATTTTGATACATGTGATCCGTTAAATGCAGATTATGACTGTTCCAGAAATATTGGAAGGTGGCAAATGGTCATCTTCTATTTTATTTTAAACGTATCGGGCATAATTTAACAGATTGTTTATAATATTAATACCCCAAAAAAGACAATATTTGGAAGATCTTTTTTCATACAACTGGCAAATGAGCCCGTTATCCCTAATTCAAAAGTCCGTTCCACTATTCTATCGTTGCCGACTAATTTCCGATCTAGATTGCGGGATTTGTGCCAAAATGGAACTAACGAGGGAGAGCCTCCGTAAAAGAGACTTCCTGGCGGTTGTGCCTATTGTGACTGTAGAAGAAACAGGTAATTTGGATTTTCATGCTTCCACTGTAATACCTACATGTGCTTGGAGCATATTATTGGCATTTGCAGATTATGCCAGGAAAATGTTTTACATGCCCAGGTTTAATTATTGGGGCCCATATTTGTTTTAAATACACATTAGTCGTATTGTTCTATGTACGCTTGCAGTTATTTTCAGTTAGTTTTTCTTTATAACAGTTTTAATTTTGTGTTTATTAGAATAACTACTTTATTTTTCTCCGTTTTACATATATCTTCTGGCAATAAATATTATTTTTCATGAATGTACCAACTTTTTTCCTTGTTCACGACATTTTGAGCGTTGAAAATTGTTTGTCTTGTCAAAATGGTCCAGCGCGACCAACCGAGGTAGTAAATTAGTCGCAATCAGTCTGGGGTTAACAAATAATTTTAACGAATTAAGTCGCAATGTACAATTGTTTCACACAACCCAAGTAAATACTGTTAATTTAAGTTGGTGAAATTTTTGTAAAAATATTGAAAATGATCGATAAAACATTTGTACCAATCTTCTAGCGCATTATCACTGCTATTTGTTAAGAATGATTATGGACAAACCTGCATAAGCTATTTCAATATTTGCTCGAGTCACGCAAGCTGCTTTCCTCAGTTCGCATTCCGAGGTATAAGTCCTTCCATCTTTGGAGCAGACGGGCCTCATAATTGGCTCGCAGCTGTCAGGACATTGACAGTGTGCTATTCCAAATTTGTTGATGATGCACTCTTCGCCCTGATTACAGCGAACACTCATACATGGATTTATACCTGAAAAAAAAATGATTGAAAGTTGTCAGAAATTGATCATTTGAAAAACCCGCTTGAAGTAATTTTCTAAATTCTTTCTTGCCCTTGGCACAACTGTATGAAGCGCAGTTTGAACATCATCTTGCATTTAGTTTGTGTGAAGTTCATATCCAGTATATGTCGCTATTTCAATAATGAATAAATATATCGCAAAAATCTGTCTTCAATGTTGTATGAGAATAAAATTTTGTGAACGGAAGTGCTGAATGTTAGATAAAATTTGCAGTGAATCGACTTTTTCAATGAGTGCTATAGTCGGCGTAAACGATATAGTGTAAGTTTTCGGCTTTTCGTTTGACTTGAATACCGTTATAATCCAGTCAATATTATAATTTAAAATGCTCATTTGACGATATATTCATTTAATATTACAATGTCAACTAATAATAGGTAGAATGTATTTAATAATTTTATGATTATTAAATACATTTGTCGACTGTCTAACGATTATTTTTAACCCGCAATTATGGAGCGCCATCTTACTTTTTAAGATACTTAGCGTTCATGTATAGAACAAAATACGTTCCTTTAAACAATATTAACCTATTTATATTTAAAACATCTTAAACATAACACCAGACAATTAACACTACCTTATGTCTCGTTTTATTAAGAAGAATTAGGAATATAAATTTCAAATAACTCATTATTTTTCCTATCTTTTACTGAACTAATACAATTTCACTATATGTTTTGCGCCAACTATACAGTACAGTGTAGTTCAGCAGCTGTCAGTGTGACGTAAAATTTGCCTCGCTCTGGCCGGTTATCAGTCTTCAACTCAATTAAATATCGCTAAAATGAAAATGTAGACTGTCGTTTAAGTCTGAGAGAGCTACTGAAGTTTTTATATCTCACTAATAAATTAGGACTAATTTAAACGATTGTTTCAGCACCACAATAACGCTCTTATTCTTATAAAGTTTTGTGGTAGTTGGTGAACACAATAATTGAAAGGGATATGAGACTACCGAAACAAACAAACAATACCTGCAAACAAACAAGCAAACAGAAACGAATAAAAATAAAACTTGGTTAACCCAAATTGATTTCTTTCGGATAAATAATATTCGGCAGCTTTCAAACTTCCTTCTTTTAAAAATATGTTCATTTCGTGGGAAATATCAAGGTGAACAGTTTGCTCGGATAACAGAAATTGGAAATTTCTCCTTCTCTCTGTGTCTGTCTCTATCTCTCTCTCCACATACAGTGACTACAGAGAGAATTAAATGGAACTAGATAAGTAAGTGTCAAATAGAAAATATTTTAGTTGAATACTTTTTGAAGAATCTACTGCTACGAGGATTGTTTTATACAGTGATGGGCATAAGTGTGGAACCAAATAAATATCTTTGGAATGGTTGAAGATAGCAAAATGAAATATGGTATGCATATATTACGCAAAAAGGTGCACATTTGAAACATATTTTGACAACTGTTCCACTTCCGGTTATAACGGAAATGGACAACTACATCATTATTTTAAATGGAGCACCCTATATATTAATGGATTCCTGAAATCTATGTAAAATTTTAGGGCACTTTTGTATAAAATACTTTTTTCCAAAAATGGATACTTTTTGAATTATTAATTTTTTCAGAAAAAAATTGACCTATGTAGACCCTTTACAAATTATATTTGTACGAGCAAACGCTTAAATAGTCGTAAACTGTTTCTGTAGGTAGGTCAAAGGTATTTGAATATGTTTTGAAAAACTCTTCATTGTATAGAGGGTGCGCATAAAAAGCTTAAATATTTGAACTTTGAAAATTTATGTTTTCAAACCGTTATATCTAAACCTAATAATTTTGAAGATATTGCAAACTTTTACATTTCTGCCATATCTCATTTTTTACCACTAATTTCAATGAAATTGAGAAAATTTGGGGGTTCCTTTAAAAAAATGATGAACTTTGATATTTTCGAAGTTCAACTTTTGAAACTTTTTATGCGCCCCCTGTATACAATGAAAAGTTTTTCAACACGTATTCAAATACCTTTGACCTTCCTAGTAATTACCCTACAGAAAAATTTTACGATTCTTTAAGCGATTGCTCGTACAAATATAATTTGTAATAGTCTACAAAGGTCAATTTTTTCATAAAAAAATTAATAACTCAAAAAGTATACATTTTTGGAACAAAGTATTTTATAAAAAAGTGCCCTAAAATTTTACATAGATTTCAAAAAACCATTAATATATAGAGTGTTCCATTTAAAATAACGATGTAGTTGTTCATTTCCGGTATAACCGGAAGTGGAACGGTTGTCAAAAGATTTTTCAAAGGTGCACCTTTTTGCGTAATATATGCATACCAAACTTCATTTTGGTGTCTTTAACCATTCCAGAAATATTCACTTGGTTCCACATTTATGCCCATCACTGTATATGTAAGCAGTGGTTTTTATACGTCTAACAAAAAAGATATACCAACTAAGACTTTGGAGGATAAATCAAAATATGAATGAATTAAGAATTTAGTCAAAGTATCCGTTGAAATAACAACTAAAATTGAATAATGAACCGAAATGAATTAAAATCAATAAAAGAGAGAATACAATAATAAAAGAATGATAGGGTATAATGAAAACAAATGCTATAGAAATAGTGGAGATATGGTCTAATTTCAAAGAAAAGAAAATTGGAAGATAGGAGTGGGAGAAATAATGTTTTGAAAGAAATTAGTATGAAACAGATCACTACAGAAGGAGTGTGGAACAAACATTACAAAAGGTGAATATAGCCAATGCAAATGGAAATGATAGAATTGATCCAAAAACGACAAACTGTCTGAGAAGCAGACGAAACAATTCCCACTGGATATATTGAAAATATTTGGTTTCCTAAATATTCCCAAAACAATGTAAGGAAAACAAAGCGAAATTCGTCTCATCAACACCTTCAAATTGCATATATTTATATATTAAGGAATATTATAGAACGAATTCTGAAACAGAACACGAGCTGAGTTAGTGGGGAATGGAGAATTTTTATGCCAACATTCCCTTACACTCACACATAGACACATAAATACAGGAAAAGAGTTATTTGTAATCATTATAGATCTTAGGGCTCATTTTTCCGTCAATTCCGATGATTGTTGGAACGTTAGCGTGTTATACTTGTAGACCCATGTCTCGTCACCAATTATGATTCGTTCTATGAATGTGGGATCACAATTCGCACGATACGGCATGTCTGTAGCAAAGATATTATTTTTGAAAAAAAATCAACCCAATCGGAAGTCGAGCGGTGACATTCCGCATCACCAAATGGTGGACTAATATCAAACGAGCGGTCTCACGTGAGATATAACACTCCTATGACGATTTTCGAGTACAATTCCCTGATTCTATCGACGTTATCTTCGGTTAAAGAGGTAGAAGGTCCCGACGATCTTTAAAGGCTTTGTACCACTCGTAAACTTTCGGTAAAACAGAGTCTTCATAAATTTTGACGTAGTACTTTGTTAGTCACTTTTCATTTAGGTATTGAATTGATTACTTTTTATGTGAAGTTCTCTGTATATCATGTCTGCGTTTCAGCATAATATATTCTTACCTGTATACCAGTTTGTCTAGTGATATTTACTTCCAACAAACGAAACAAATGTACAGAAACAAAACTATAAAACTTGATTACCTGAACTGCACTTTCCTCGGTAAATAATATTCAATGGCTTTCGAGCGCGGCAAGCCTCCTGTCGCAAGATACATTCATTGGAATACGTTTTTCCATCTGACCCGCACACTGGAGTAAATTCCAAGGCACAGGGATCTCCACATCGACATAGCGGGTTGCGGTGTTCATCCAACTGGCACACTTCAGGCTCGGTGCATTGGACGCCTGCACATGGATCTGGAATTTAACAGAAATAATATATTACTAACATGTTTTACTATTATCAGTAGCGGTGTTCAAAAGTTGTTGAAGTTATCTGAATATTTCGAACATTAAACAAAGGTGATTCCTTAGAATTGGATTTTGATTATAGCAAAAGCTGAATTAAAATATAAAATTGATACGGCAGGAATCAGTTATCACGCCAATACAGAAGACATTGTTTCTGCTACAAAATAAGTTTTTCTTTGTAATAGTTTTCAGTTTATTAGAAGATGTTATACAATATATTTGTTTATTTTATTTAGATCGTCAATTTTATCATTTCGTTATTCTACTAAAGTATCACACCTCTCTTTATATTTAAAATAAACGGTTTTAAAGATTAAAACTAACTTTTCCGCATCTGTGGCCCTGAACAATATTCTATCATAAAATTGTTACTTGTATACACTTCGTGGGATGTATCGTGCTAACAAACCGAAATTTCTCCAAAAATAACCAAAATTTAGTATAATTGGATTTATCGGACCCGCTGTACTCGCTCTAGTCAATTGAAAATCAATAGGGTACATCTGTGAGGTACCTTGAACAATATTCAATCATAAAATTGATCAATCGTACACTCTCTGGAGGCTGTATCGGGCTAACAAACTGAAAATTCTCAAAAAATGACAAAAATTTGGTACTTCAAGTACCATAGCACCCGTTGTACTGGCTTTAGTGAGCTGAATATCAATAGGGTTCATCTTTGAGAAGCTCTGAATAATATCCAATCATAAAATTGGTCACTTGTATATACGCCGTAGGCTGTATCGTGCTAACAATCTGAAATTTTCCCAAAAATAGCAGAAATATCGTACTTAAAATTCTATAGCACCTGTTGTATTGGCTCTGGTGAGCCGAAAATGGATAGGGTTTATCAGTGAGATGTCCTGAGTAATAATCAATCATAAAATTGGTGACTTATTGAACTCCGGAGGCTGTATCGTGCTAACAAACTGAAAATTCTCCAAAAATGACAAAAATTTGCTTCTTCAAGTACCATAGCACCCGTTGTACTAGCTCTGGTGAGCTAAAAATCAATAGGATTCATCTGTGACATGTCCTAAACAATATTCCACCATAAAATTGTTGACTTATTGCACTCTGGAGGCTGTATCGTGCTAACAAGACATGTAAGGAAAAGTGGCCGACGGTAACGACGACATACACACAGGATTTTTTTTCTAAAAACCGTTTTTTCGTGATGTTGTTGATGGAAAATGTAAAAATAACTCAAAAAAAATTTGAAAATTCCAACTTTTTTTGGGGTAAACCAATACTTTTCTCGCATATTAGATAGGTTGGGCGGAAAAGTAGAAATTGAAGGATGGTAGAGGGTGAATTGAGAGGCAAATTAAAATATCTCACATGGCATATATCCATTCAAACATCGAATTCGTTTTTCTTGGCAGGCATCAGTAACGACTTACTGTTCCGCCAATTATGAACCTCTTGGTGAGTGAACGTAATTCCATCAATCAATCGTCATATCCATCACACAGTAATTGCCAAACTATTTTATAATTTTCACCAGTTGTCTTACGTTTTTGAACTACCTTTTGTTTATCACCCCGTATAAAGCCTTCTCCAAAAAATGAAATGTTTCTACATTGCGTATTTGATCGTAACTGTTAATAAGAGAATCAGAAGTTTCTTTAAATTCAAACCAATTTTCTACCTCTCCTTTGAAGGTAGGAATTGGTATTGAAGGTAGCTTAACAGATCTCTGTGTGGGAAACTCTCACACCTTAGAAACTTTATCGCTTTGTATACTGGTAGTATCATCTTTATCATTCGATTCTACTTTACTTTCAGACAAAATCTCTTTAGCTTCAGCTATAAAATTGAATAATGAGTCTTCAAAGGTTTCTCTTTGGTCACCTTCCTCGCGATCGCTTCCCCTCTACCCTTCCCCCAACTATATGAGCACTTATAGTGAATCTGTTCTTCTTGCAATGTGACCGATATATCTTAAGAAATATCGGTTTATCTTTTTGGATTCATGTGAATTAGTATTCAATTCTCGAAGAACAGATTCATTTGTTCAATTTCAAGTACCATAGCATCCGTTGTACTCGCTCTAGTAAGCTGAGAATCAATAGGACTCATTAATTATAAGCTCTGAACAATATCCAATTATAAAATTGGTCACTTGTATACACTCCGAAGGCTGTATCGTGCCAACAACCCGAAATTTCTGCAAAAATTTCTAAAAATGTGGAATTTAAAGTACCATAGCGTCCGCTGTACTCGCTCTAGTAAGCTGAAAATCGATAGGATTCATTAATTATAATTGAGTAAATGAAAACGACGAGTACTCAGTGTGTATGTGTTTATTAATCTCCAGCTAAGCGTTTTCGGCTATAAAGCCATTATCAAAGCTGTCGTCATTAAAAAAGAGATCCAAACAGGTGTCAAAACCATCCAGTTGATAAAAAAGAACAATGCACAAAGTTAAAACATTGTTATGATGAAGTCAATTAGATTAAAAACATTAAAAATACCCTGTTGAAAGGGTGTACAATTATAATTTACATGATGGAAATTACCATTCTGAAATGTAAACTGAGTAAACTGAGATACAGTTTACATTTCAGAATGGGAATTTCCATCATGTAAATTATAATTGTACACCCTTTCAACAGGGTATTTTTAATGTTTTTAATCTAATGACTTCATCATAACAATGTTTTAACTTTGTGCATTGTTCTTTTTTATCAACTGGATGGTTTTGACACCTGTTTGGATCTCTTTTTAATGACGACAGCTTTGATAATGGCTTTATAGCCGAAAGCGCTTAGCTGGAGATTAATAAACACATACACACTGAGTACTCGTCGTTTTCATTCACTCAATTTACATCTAGTGTGTACACCATATCCACAGACAGTTCTCATTAATTATAAGCCTTGAACAATATCCAATTATAAAATTGGTCACTTGTATACATTTGTATACACTCCGAAGGCTGTATAATTTCTGCAAAAATGACTAAAAATATACCATAGTACCCGTTGAACTAACTGGCTCTGGTGAGCTGAAAATCATTATGGTTCATCTGTGAGATGTCCTGAACAATATTCAATCATAAAATTTGTAACTTGTTCCAGTTTGGAAGCTGTGTCGTGCTAACTAGATATGTTACGAGTATCATTTCTAGACTTTATTTCTAACAATCAGGAAATGCAGAATTCATTGGGAAAAATGTTTAGGTGTGCAATACGAGTACCTAAGCGAATTTAGACATAAGAAACGTATAAATGCTATTTATTTTATCATACTCCAAAGTAGTACACCTTAAATTCGAATTTATTGCTAAAATAAATTTTCTTATTATTAGTATTGCATAGTTAATTCTATTTAATTCTTCTTAAAATCGTTTATGTTTAAAACTTGAGCGTTCATATTATCCAAATTAGTTTAAAATTGAAATCTTCTTATCGCACTGTCTTATTTATAACACAATAATCTTAAACTCAGTTAATTATATCGTCAATTTCCTACACGTGACTAGTAATCACTAATTAGTTCGTTTAGTACGCAATGGGCGTCTCTTGGTTGTTCGATGGTTACAGTCATGTTTTGGGAGTATCACTAACTATGAAAGACTTAATCATCCTGAATTAGGATTAGCACGTTCGCAAGTTATTGAATGACGAGAATCGTGGTTAATGCTGTTGGATTAAACAACAATGATTGAATAGTTTCGAAATTGGTTGTATAACTTACTCCGAATAGTTGTTTATGTAATATTCTATAGAAAGTTTGGATCAGATTCTAGGAGGAAAAAAATGTTGGTTTCGTCGATATCAATGGAGTTATTGAAAATATAGGAAAAAATAAAATAAGGGGCAATAAATAAAAACATATTTAATTTCCTTCAATGTGATAAAAATGGGAACCTGATTTTCCATTCAACTCAACAAATGATAGTATACAAAAGAATTACAACATATACAAATATTATGAATCTTTTCCTACATTCATTTATGTATATTATCAGTGTATCACTTGATAATTTGTAGTTTATGATTGAGCAGATACTTTTTATGATATTCCTTATTTTGACAACATCTAACCAAAATGTTGGGCATGAATTACATCTGAAGGCATCACGTTGTCAAAACTAAACAATTCTATTCGAAATATCTCTTTCTCTTATATTCCTTCTACTATCTGTATAAGCTACTTGTCATCGAATACTGGTAACACAGCTGTTTGAAATTGCTGATATAATAAGTTGGTCATAAGTTTAACATTTTGGACATTCAGATAATCAAATTCTTATTACTTTTCCGCCCAACCCTATCTAATACGCGAGAAAAGTATTGTTTGCCAAAAAAAGGAGGAATTTTTTTCGTTTTGAATTAAACTAAATGTTTCTAGATAATTCCACAATATATTGATAAAATGTTCGAAATTCTAAGAAATTTGACAATTGTTTCGATACTGAATATCATCGACAGAAGTTACATTTCATTTGATGCCTACCTGATGTTTATTAATTATTTTTGGTTAGACCAAGAAGTGACCTACCTTGTGATGGACTTATACATTAATAGAAAAAAAGATATGATATTACAAATATCAATGATTAGATATTATTAACCCTAGGGAGATATCTGGATATCTTTTTCCCATTTAAGATCAGTGTAACTGTGCAATGATATAGAAAACCAGGAAAACTATATCTGCTGATTTTTACACTTATTACTTGAGAAGACAGTTTAATAGTGGAGAACTCCCTAGATTTATCTGTTCATTGACGACTTCATATTGTGGGTTTCTAAAGTGTCTTCTAATTTCCAATTCTTCAAGGAAATCCAGTTCTTGTTTCATATTACAAATATGTAGTACTTCTAGTTCTGCGTTAGGTGTCAATGAATGTTTAGTGTTAAGTAGATGTTTTTCGTAGTGGACTTTATCTGGTTGTTTTAATCTGTATGATCGTAAGTGTTCACTGGATCGGATTTCAAAGTATCTAAGGGTTTGACATTCTGGACTTTTAAGTTTATATATAACAGACTTCTTTAATTTTGTACTCACATTACTTTCTGTTTCAAAAGAAATTATTGTATTTGTAGTTAAAGATATTATCTTTGAAATATTATCTCCATATGTGATGGTTTTATAATTTTTTATTTCTTTAGTTTGTTTAGGAAATATTAGTTGTAATGCCAATTTTCCCTTTCTTAGTAATTAATTTATTTATTATATGTAATGGATAACCGTTGAATGTTGCTATTTGTTTAATTGTATTGACTTCTCTATCAAAATTACATTTGTTAATACGAACTGAATAAGCTCTATGTATCATTGAATTATATGCTGCTAATTTATGTGACATGGGATGATTGGAACTATATGGAACAGTCACATCAGTGTGTGTTGGTTTTCTGTAAATTGAATAATCAAGTAAATTATTAACTCTTTGAATTTTTAAAACAAGAAAATCGATTAAGTTATTTTCCTCAACTTCTAATGTAAATTTAATTTTTGGGTGTAAATTATTAACATAGTTGTTAAATATATCTAATTGTCGTTCACTACCTATAAGATATTTTTTGAAATATCACTTTCAAAAGATTTTCCTTTCTAAACTGTCCATAAAAATGTTTGCCAAAATTGGTGATATAGGGGTTCCCATTGGTCAACTTTCATTTTGAATATATAACTTTTGTCAAAAGTGAAATAATATAATACATACATCAAATACATTAAGTATATCTGATATTATTCCTGGATTAATATTTTTATCTTCTAGTAATTTTCTTACAAGTGTTAGACATTCTTTAGGAGGAAATTTAGTGAACATATTGGTAACATCCAATGAAATGAGTTTAGAGCTAACTTATAAGTTGAAGGTTTTTGATTTTTTGATTAGTTCTATTGAATTTCTCATTTAGTATTTAGATATATATCCGTAATTATTATATTAGGAGTATTAACATAAGAAACTACAGGTCTAATTGGTTTCGATATTTTATGTAATTTAACGGTTCCCTATAATTGTGGAGATTGAGGATTTTTATTAACGATGTATATCTTTTTAATAATTACTTAAAAGATAATTTGGATTATTAAGAATATATCATACATTATTAGAAAATTTTTTTGTTGGGTCTACTCTAAGAATTTGTACATCGCTAGATTCTATAAATTTATATATTTTTGAATTATAATCTTCCCTTTTCAATATGACAGTGACGTTTACCTGGTCAGATATTGTGATTGTTAGGTTATTATTTTCTACTTTCTTTTTAATTGAATTTGAAACTGTAATGTCATTTTTTGTTTGACGTTTAACCTTATACGGTTCAATATTTTTAATTAAATTGGCAATTTTTAATTTCTCATGAAGAAAATTATTTGAATTATTTTTTAAAGCTATTTGTGATTCGGTAGCTAATATTTCTTTAATATTATTCGTATGCTAAACTTTAAACCTTTATTTAAAAATTCTATATCACTATTTATAGAATCAGTGTCTGAAAGGTTTTCAAATCGTGGTGCAAAGTGTGTTGGTATGTAAGTACTTACAGTTTCATGATGTTTAGAGTCTTGAATTCTGTGTTATGGTTCAATTTTTTGTAGTTTATGTTCTCGTTTCTTAAATTTCTTGTGTTTCATCGTGCTGACACTTTCCCTGATTTTGTAATCTAAACAGTCAAATTCTACTGGATGTAGTTGGAACATGAGTTCAGAATGTACAACTTTCATCTAGTTGTCTAAGGAGTCTCTTATTTTAAACCATTTTTTACAATCTTCTTCAAACCATACTCGTTGAGCACATTTTATAGCTTTTTGTGGTTTTGATGTGTTTTAGTATGGCATTTTATATTAAAATAATTTGGTATTACTCCTTTTCTAAGGTATTCTTGGTTAAACCAATGGTTTTGTGATGCTTTACAATGTTTTTGTAGAAACTTTTGGTACAGCCGGGTCAAATCTTCTCTCAAATATGTTTTATTGGAATTTACTGTCTCGACGGGTTCTATAAATCCGGATATATTACATTTTTCGTCATTTCTGGAGACATTTCGGTTTGTTAGCACGATTCGGCCTTAGTTTTAATCTTTAAAAACGTTTATTTTTTACTTGAGCCTAATTGGGGAATATAAATAATCTTATCAGCTTATGTTCGTACAGTCAATTAAATTCACAAATTAAAATTTATGCTAACAGCTATAGTAGGTAGTACTTGTTCTATTGCTGTACTGATAATGTGTATAATGGGTGCGATCCGAAAACACAACTGCTGCACAACCGTTGAATGAAAGTTCTATGAATTCACTTTGATCAGTGATCGAATCTCAATATGTTTGATGAGCGGACCCCGTTTTACTTTTCCGCCCAACCTATCTAATATGCGAAAAAAGTATTGGTTTACCCACAGAAAAGTTAGTTATTTTGACATTTTTCATCAAGAACAACACGAAAAAATGGTTTTTAGAAAAAAATTCTATGTGTATGTCGTCGTCGTCGTCGTCGTCGGTCACTTTTCATTACATGTCTTGTTAGCACGATACTGCCTCCGGAATGTAACAAATCACAAATTTTATGATTGAATCTTGTTCAGGACATCTCACAGATAAATCCTATTGATTTTAAGCTCACAGTAGCCAGTACAACGGGTGCTATGGTACTTGAAGTACGACATTTTGTAATTTTTTGAGAAATTTCAGTTTGTTATCACGATACAGCCCCAGGAGTGCAAAAAGTTAGCAATTTCATGATTTAATATCATTCAGAACATATCGCAGATGAACCTTATTGATTTTCAGCTCACCACAGACAGTACAACAGGTGCTATAGTACTTTAAGTACAACATTTTTGTCGTTTTTGGAGAAATTTCTGTTTGTTAGCACGATACAGCTTCCGGAGTATATACAAGTGACCAATTTCATGATTGGATATTATTCAGGGTGCCTCAAAGATAAATCCTTTAATTCAGCTCACTAAAGCCAGTACTATGGCACTTGAGGTATCAAATGTTTGTAATTTTTGGAGAATTTTCAGTTTGTTAGCACGATACAGCCTCCAGCCTGTATACAAGTGACCCATTTTTTGATTGATTATTGTTCAGTGCGTCTTATAGATGAACCTTATTGATTTTTACACATTTTTTGTCCTTTTTGAACAAATTTCGGGTTGTTAATACGATACAGCCTCCGGAGGGTATACAAGTGGCCATTCAAGGTGTCTCACAGATGTACCCTATTGATTTTCACCTGACTATAGCGAGTACAGCGGGTCCTATAAATTCAGATATACTGCATTTTTGTTCACTTTTGAAGAAATTTTGTTTTGTTAACACGATACATCCCCCAAAGTTTATACAAGTGACGATTTTATTATAGAATATTATTCAGGGCATCTCACAGATGCGGAAGAGTTAGTTTTAATCTTTAAAACCGTTTATTTCTAAGAGGTTTTCAAGTTACAAATTGTGATGTTATAATTTATAACCTCTGTAACGGTATTTATAACAAATATTAAAATGCATTATAATTAATTTAATCTCTTTATTCTAACAATATTTTAACATACAAATTTTTAGTGGTAGCTACAACTTCTAAAATATTCCTTAAAAACGTAATAAGTATACCCTGGAATAATTTCTTCATAATTATTCCTGTTTTTTTTCACCAATCCCACGTCTTCTCACTTTATAATCATGTCATAATGGGTCCTGCAAATCTTATATTGCCTGGGCTATGATATATCTGTTTATATCAATTATATCATCATCATATAATAAAGCAGGAATTAGATTGGATCACCAATTATTTTAATTGTTCAATATTTATACTTTCCAAAAAATGATCGTTCAGAAGACATACGTCAACGGTTGAGTTATCTGAACGCACCTGTTATCAATTTTATCCACATGTCTTACTAAAAAGTGAGTGAAGCCAGATTTTAATATTCATTAGAAATGTTAGTTTGTTCTGAAGTGACTCCATATCTAGCTTTCCCGGTACCTCCATACGCGCCCATAAATTCATCGAAGGTAGGGTCAGACACATCTCGAATATGGTTTACTCCTTTCTCTAGGTCATGGTCTCCTCCGAATGGCGCTAGTCATCCTTGATCCTTTTCTTGATTAAGTATGGACCTTTCCAGGATTTTTGTAATTTTGGCGAAAATCCTTTTCTCCTCGTCGGGTTGTGTAACCATACTTTGCCCCCTTCTTTAAAACCCCCTACTGTGGCCTGCGTGTCGTACCGACTTTTCATTCTGTCGCTGGCAGCATGAAAATTTGTTCGAAATAATTCATGAATATCGTCCAGCCTTCTTCTCAATTGGGTTACGTAGTCTTCGCCTGCTAGATCTTCTCCAGGCCGGCAGCCAAATTCCAAGTGCACTCCATATCGGCTGATAAATTCTTTCACCAATATATCCGCGACAGTTGTGGCCTCTTGGTTCGGGATAGCGTAAGTTTCCACCCACTTTGTGAAATAATCCATTACAACCAGTATGTATTTGCTACCATTTTCTGTCGTCGGAAATGGTCCAGCGATGTCTAAAGCTATCCTTTCGAAAGGGCTTCCAACATTATACTGTTTCATAGGTGCCTTTCTCTTGCGATGTGGTCGATTACTCGTAGCACAAGTCGTACATTTCTTACACCAGTCCTTCACATCGTCGGAGCTGTTCATCCAATAAAACCTTTCACGGACTCGCTGAAGGGTTTTCTTTACTCCCAGATGACCTCCCGATGGACTGTCGTGTAACTTCTTCAGTACCTCAGCTACTCTCGTTTTAGGGATAACTAGCTGTCTCCTCATCTCGGAACCATCATCGTTTTCAAGGACTCTTTTCAACAGCCCTTCTTTCAGGACAAGGGAGTCCCACTGAGCCCAATATGCCTTGAGTGTCGGTGAAAACCTTGATACTTCTTGCGATGTAGGTCGCCGATTTTCTTCCTTCCATTGCCGAATCTTCTTCTCGATTTTCTCGTCCAACGTTGACATCTTATTCTCGATTTTAGAGACGAAACTTCATTTTCAACGTCGGCGGCAATGTCTTTTTTCATTAATAAGATATCGGCGGATATACCCTTCTTCATAGCAGAAAACTTCTCGTCCATATTAGCAGAAATGTCTTTCTTCAAAGCAATAATATCGTTCATTATAGCAGAAATATCGCTTTTCAAATTCGTTGAAATATTCTCTTCCATAGCAGAAATATCGGTCTTCATTGTTAAAATCTTGTCGTCCATATTAGTAGAAATCTTCTCTTCCATGGCAGAAATTGACGAGATTAAGGTGGAAGCCTCGTCATTGAATAAAAATATTTCTGGATCAACGCCGTCATTTCCCAGTGCCACTTTAAGTCTTTCTACTAATTCACTTTTCTTACCGGTCGTTTCCAACTCAAGATCTTCCAATTCTATTCTTAGTTCCGTCACTTTCAGGTCACATAGTCTCTTGGCCTTTTTTACGTAGCAATTTATTTGTATTATCCCACTTCTTACACCAATGTAATGTTTTTCTTATTTATTTAAACAGTAAACGTATGGGATAAACTTTAAACACACGGTATGGCTACTTACGAATTTATTTAAATACTAAACTACTCACTAACACTTAATTTATATACACTTAACTATTCACTTAAATTTAATTTATATACACACAAACTTAATTATTAATTTATATCAACACTTTACTGTTCGCTATTTCGGTGTATTCTTGTTTATTTGTCGAGATCACTTTTTAAACTGAACTAACTCTCCTGGTCGGTCCTTTATATATTAGTGCCTTTTTAAATAGATAATTCTAGATTGCGGCTTATACAAAAACAATTGGCTCTCTAGAATTTTCTAGATAAGACTGGCCACAAAAACAATGTCTAGATAAGATAGTCACAATCGTAAACAGTTCTAAGAAATCCCTGCGCATCCGCCATAATTTTAACTTTCATACATGGCTTAGACGGAGTTGGATTCAGGGACTATACCAGTGTGTGTTTCGTAACAATATATATACCACAAATGCTCACCTGTAGGAAAAAGCTAAATAATTGTAACAACTTTTTTCCACTCCTGTCTCATAATACACTTATCAACAGAATCTGTATCATTATGATTACGATGCAGATTTTTATACCAATAGAACGATACCGATTTTTGAGCCTATAGAATAAAGTTACTTTTTATTAAACTGCCACTTAATTTGACATTTGTCAAATAATTTTCATTGTAAAAACTACCTATATCTAAAATTAATTAAATTGAATTAAATTTTATTATGATATTGATCGATAACGAAGAATTATCTCTGACGTCTCCAGAAATTAGACAAAGAGACAAAAATGCAGTTGATAATATATTACTGGAGAAATTCATGAAAACGTATGAAAAATGTTGTTATAACCAATTCATGGATTGTAGAACACATAAAATCTATCATCGTTTTCTGAGAATGTTTTAATAGTTTATTTTCAAGAAAATGAAACCATCATCGGTATGGACACATTATTCAACTATCGAATCATTTTTAAACATAAAGCATAATTTTTACATATCACAATATCCCAAGTTGAATGCGTTAATAAAACGTAAATCAGCCCCCCAAATAAATTTTACAATAAATAAGTTATACATAAACAATGAAGATTGAAGAATTACTATGTTCAAAAGTAAATTCATTAGTTGAAGTTCCATTAATTCTCTTGTTTTTTATAATAGATGATAATTATTAATTAAATAATACTTATTAATGGAGATAGAAAAAATAATGTATGCCACTTCCATGTATTGGCCATTATTACACTCGCACGTTATACACGAAACTCACCTGCAGCTCGTTTCGTATCCTACAACATGCTCGTGTATTAATGGCTATCATTACATGCTCATTGCATAATAGTATATTATGCAACGATCATGTAATGAAGGTTATTAATACACGAGCATTAACCGGTATACGAAACGAGCCGGAGGCGAGTTTCGTATGGTTTATGCGAGTGTATTAATAACCATTACATGAGAGTTGCATACACTATTTTTTCTACGACCGATAAATAATAAAATGAAAACAAGAATTAATTTCAAACAAGCTCCCATAATTCCCATAATTAAGGCAACCTGTGAAAAAATAGCATTATTTAATTGCAATGATTCCACTTTGATAAAGAGAAATATACAAAGAATGCAATTAGTTTTTCTTTCAAGAAAATACATTATATTCTAAAAAAAAATTTCAACTCGCCCAGGATCTGAAAAAGTACGCACATTATGCATATACAAATTAAATCATTGTATCAAGCGGAAATAAACAGAAAGGTTTTTCAAAAGAATTTCAAAATAAAGATTTGCTTACCTTTATCATTAAATAATCATAATCAGGGGCTTTTTCGATGAATTTCCTGAGCTCGTTTGGCTGGAATGTTTTGGATTTATTTCCAACGTATCCTTCAGATTTCCGCTTCAAAAATGCATGTAGCCGTGCGTATTTTGAAATGTCAGTTTGATAGTTGATATTCAACATCAATTTTAATATGGAATAATGTGTCCATAAAGTTGAAGATTTGAGTTTATTTGAAAATTCTTCAAAATAAACCAACAACACATTTTCCGAAATAGATGAAATATTTCCCCAGTCCATGAATTGCCTGTATAATTTGTCATAGATTTTTTTTGATTTAGTTGGAACTAAATTTTCACAGACACTTTTAGCTTTATCAGAAATTTCTGGTGGTGTACAAGATAATTCTTCACTACTCGACATGTTTATAGTTATCTACTTTTGACGCGTTGTGAAATGTCAAATTGGTAAGTAGGTATGTAGAAACATAGACCACTTGATTATCCCCAAGTACTTGTTTCTATTGGCCGAAAATTCGTTTCATAATGAAAAGTACGTATTTTCATTGGCCAAAATCTGTATCGAAATGAAAATCCGTGTTAAAATGAACAATATTAATGAATCGGAAGCAGATATTTAATTCGCGTATTATAATACGGGAGTAGAAAAAATACTATTGTGTGACCTATTTTTATACTTGCCGTTTGCAATAAAAATGCAAAAACTTAATTTTTTTGAGGTAGGTATTTTCGATATTTCATTTGAATTTAAGACATGTAGGTACCACATTTTTACATAACTACCTGTTGGATTAAGATCAAGAGACATTGTTTATATTTCTCAAATATATTATATTTATAATTGATTTTATTGGAAAAAGTTATGTTTTACCGCATTTTCCGTGAAACTTGATGGTTATGTTGGTTTGAGTTGAGCAAGCAGCTCGTTGTAATTCACATTGATTCCCGTAGTTAATACCGTCAGAACCGCAAACAGGTCGCGATGTGGTATGATCACCATAATTTGGACACTTCTCTGGACAGACGCAGGTAACATTTCGTCCATCAGGATTTACGATGCAGCGCGAACCGAAACTACATTCCTTGTCTCTACAGGGATCACTTTGCCCTGTAACAAAGAAAATGTGACAAGTAAATAACAATTGAGGCAAACTGACAAATATTGTTGTAATCATTATAATTATTCTGTATTTCTTTCAAAACCATAGTTTTGTGCCTAAGGACAATATAATTTGCAAGTCTATATCAACGGCGCAAACTTATTTTATTTCCCAAATTTCGAGATAATTGGAACTAATCCTAATTCTGTATGGTTTCTAAATTCTTCAATAAGAAAAATGACGAAATTCCTATATAAAAAGAAAAACTTTAATAATATAATAATAATAAACTTTATTGCCTATAGAATATACATTCACAGCAAGGGTTCGGTTGCCAGTGCATGAATAATTAAATATTTGTAGTTACATCTTTGGTCTAAGGCTAATACTACACTAATACACATAAAGAAAAAATAACAAACAAAAAATCAAGATTTACATTCAAAGCATTAAAAAATAGCACATATAATGGACGCATTGAACTAACTAAATAATTTTTTTGTCTATTGGACTAATCCGAAACCAACGAAAGAGCTCAAAAATCATCATTCGTTAATCACGAATGCTCGGAGCTTTAGAATATTCCATAAGTAAGCAGCAATACGTTTTGCATCATCAACATTGAGGTTATTTAGAGTTTCTATGAGAGATTCAATATTTCTGAGAGGTTCATAATTCGGTGATCTCATAGAGGTGTATATGGGACACTCAAAAAGCATATGGAAGATAGTTTCCGGATCTTCTATGTTACACACAGTGCAGCGTTCTGATGGGTCAATTATATACGAGCAGCCATTCAAGGTAAATTTTATACGCAGCTGGTTGGTGAAACGTAACTGGGAAATAGTGCGTGTAACCTGCATAGGCATTTTCTGGATTAAATAAGAACTGGGCAACGAACAGCTAGAAAGTGATTTATATAATGTAAGGAATGAGCTGTTTTCTTTTCGTGTAACGTCTAATAAATGTAGCTTTTGATAATACCGCGAGAGCAACGACTTACTATTAATTTTTAGTTTAACAGCGCTAATATTATCCCAAATTTCTCATCACATACAGGCAACAATTTCAACTGCCGTTTGAAACATAACTTAGGGTATCTGCAATCATCCATTAGAAGTATCTTAATAATCCAATTTAATGTTATCTTGAACAAATTATACGACAATTTTACCCGACCTGCACCAAGTCGTAGAGCATAGTCAGGAGTATTTAAGGGCACCATCAAAACTCTTTTTAGAAAATATACCTGAACACGCTCTTTAATATCTGGATACTTTAATCTCCAAACAGGCAATGCATTGTACATAATACTAGCAATAAGAGATTCAAATAGTTTTATCCGCGGGGACAAATTATCTATTTTCATTTTTGCCATTGAAGATAACACTGGTCCTATAGCTTGCTTTGCCTTATTTGCTATTGTTTTTGACATCTCGCAAAATACGCCAGGTGATGTATATAGTACTCCTAGATAATTATAATTGTTTGTCATAGAGATTAAACATTAAAATAAAATTTATAAGACTTTTGTTGAAACCCACCTCTAGAAAAAGACATGATCTTAGTTTTTGTAGTGTTAACCGTTAAATTAATTAATAGCATTGGGTTATGAGTTAAGGGAAAATAAACAAAAGCAATTGTAGGATTCGAAAGTGGAGTAAAACGTTACTAACATTTCTTATGGGGATCATTGTTGGTTCGATGGTAATATGTTGTGTAATTGTAATGTTTGACATCTGCAGCAAATACTCATATAATTGGTTACATAAGTTATCGGCAATTATCGCCATGATTGCAATGCACTAAGGAATTATAACAAATTGAATGTTATGGCTGAATTGAAGAAATCCCATCCACTTTTATTATAATAAAAAATAAAAGGGCACCCTTTTATCTCAATATCATTGAAATGACCACTAAATTACCATCGAAAAATAATAAAACAACAGATGGTAATCAGTATGAAGATAGTAGGAGACCTTCAAATTCCAATGAATCTGACAGTTCCGGCAAGGTGGAGCACAATCAAAATACAAAATCAATAAGTCAATAGATCGGCTCATAAAATACTTCCACCTAGAATTGTAACTGGCATTGGAGAGAAGGTTTTAAGTTACGATGCTGCCAAACTTCAGAGGGCGCTGATCATCAACAACTGTAACGTCTTTGTTTTGATTGGTCTTGTGGCCGTTGGCCATTTTCTTTCAATATATTTCGGCCATTCTGATAGTATAATAGTATCATAAAGATAACGTTTTCGTTTTTTTTGTGAAACTATGTTGTGTTCCGCTTTGCTCAGACAAAATGAGTGCCCAACATTGGTTTCCAAAACGTGAACCTGAAGTATTTCAATCCTGGCTGAGACATATTAATAATGTGAAGTTACACGGCATACCTTTTGAACAAATATACTAAAACTTCCGTGTTTGTGATAGACATTTTGGTGATAACTGTAAAGTACCAGGAAAAAGAGGTTTAAAAAGAAAAGCTTTTCTCCCTTTATTCATTCCAGGTAATTACGTACATTTAATATTAGATTTGCGTCTATCTAAACGTTAACTAATAAATAAACATTCATGATTTTACTTGAAACACCTAATTGAGAGTGTATAAATTTTGATAATTTTGTTATAGTTTGAAATAACTTAGTAGGTTATCTTATCTCCAGACAAATATTAATTTACTAATATTGGTGTTGTCTATGCACTATTTCTTGATAGTGCCCAAGTTTTTTGAAACATGCCTGATTTCACCAACCATTTGCTAAAGCAAGGTAATACCTAAATCGTATTTAGAAATTCTTAAATGCAATTTTCGTTTCACCACACACCAAGTAATACCTAAGAGTGATAATGTTAGATATTTCCTTACATTATCTAACTTTAGGAAATGACTGGAGAAATGGGGTACTAATGCTGAATTTACAGACATAAACAAAGCTTTCTTTTGTTTGTAGCCAATGAAGACATTTTGGAATCAGTTGAAACTGATGAAATAATCCACACTGAAGCTGATGCAGCAAAGAAGTGTAAAATCGTAGACATTAAAGCTGTTTTCGGAGAAAGTTGCAAATCTCAGAGTGTTCCGGTTGTTGCTGAAGGTATTAGTGAAGATGTTAGCTATGAAGCAGTTCACGAAAGGACACCTGAGTTGTCAAATTGCCCAAAAGTAACTGAATTCAATACCAAACTTTGACTAGTTTCTAGTAATTACTTGAGTGAAGTAAATTCCTCATTAAGATAAAAATATTGTAAACTTTAAACAAGTTGGGTGCCATTATATACCTAATCATTAAATAGTCCTTTTATAAATATTTGGTTAGGAAGATCCACATAAACATTGACAGTAAAGGAGATATGCGGGTTCTGGCTCATTCCTTATGTGAAATTACATGGGAAATCGCTAAGGTCCATCGTGGTAATTTTTGACTCAATTCGATCTGCGCATGCGTCAAACATGAGGCGACCGTCTTGTGCGCATCCATATTGTTGATAACGTACCTCACGTTAATGAAAGCAAGTGGAAAAGGATATCGATTACTAAGAAAACTGTTTGCACTTCCTTCTAGAAGAACTCTTACTATCTTGTTAAATAAAATACCATTTGGAACTGGAATAAATAAAGGTTTATTTAACAGTTTGCAGAAATCAGTCAAAACAATGAAAAACATGTGCATAATTCTCTTCGATGAAATGTATATTTCCAGCTATGTCCACTACAATGCAAGACAAGACATTATTGAAGGCCTTGAAGATTTTGGTAGTGAGCGGTCACCCCAACTAGCTGATCGCGTAAATGTATTTATGTTGAAAGGAGTGTATAGACAGTGAAAGTAACCAATTTTATTTACATTCAGCAGTGGTCCTATCAAAAGTTTAAGATTAACAAATCTTACAAAAGACTGCATATTGGAATGTGAAAAAATTGGTTTGGAGATTATAGCTACAGTATGTGACCAAGGCACTAATAATTGTGCAGCAATAAATATGTTGCAGAAGGAAACCAAAGAAGAATGTCTAAGAAATAGTACTAATAAAAAGTTTGGATTCAGCATCAATGGACATGGAATAATACCTCTATATGATGTTCCCCATTTATTCAAAGGCATAAGGAATAAGCGTCTGACCAAGAATTTACATTTCTCTTAGGATGGAAAAAAGAAAATATCAAAATGGGAGCATATTGAAAAATTTTATTTTCTTGATTCAATGGAACAATTCAAAATTTGTCCAAAATTGACTGACGAATATGTAGTACGTGTAAAAATAAAGAAAATTAAGGTGAAGATGTGTACCCCAGTTTTCAGTTACCAGCTGGGTAGATTAATGAAAAGGATTATTGATTGGAGTAAGCATTTTATTTTTAATTTTATATAATTTTTATAACAATCCAAGCGGATTGGTTGCTTGATGGCAGCATTATAAATAAATATGTCAGCTACAATAATGATAATGATAAGTAGTTTATCATTCATAATTTAACAGATGCCAAAAACAATATTCAAATGAGGTTATATTATTGACTCTTCCATAAACGTCGTGATGGCAATTAGCCTTAGGAGGAACTGAAAAATTATATAATTTTTACAATATTGGAGCGACTCGTTCTCCAGCACTGCTTTTTCCTACTTTTTTCTCGTTTCATCCTTATATATTCTCCCTTTCAGGTCTAATGCAATTGAAATATAAAGTATGTTGTCTCCTATGTGCTAGAGATTTGACTCATTGATTTTATATTCCACTTTGTTCTTGAAATAGTAGTATTTTCTGTAATTTCATGGATAGTTTGGCAATCAAAATAAAGCAATCAAGATGAAAAAAGCTAGTATTATGGTTTATTACTTCTCAAAATTAATTCTGCCAAGACGTCTGACGCGAATATTCTACATTAAGATTAATGTGTTTCCAATTTATTTTAACAATAAAGACAACTGGAAACAATTTATTTAATACATTTTTCGTTTTCATCAATTAGATAGACTTCTTACTGTTAACCACAACAATCTTAAATGAATAATGATGAGACCTTTTAGATTATTTATCACAAGCCCCTGTCAACAAGTAAACTAGTGTCTGTGTTTGGGATAATCCAGGGCGAACGAAAAATGACTTGTTTGCATATCAAATTGTCTTATTTAAATTTCTTGAGTAAGACGGAATGTCTACATTTAGTGGTGGTCTCAATTGGAATCAAGCAAATTACCTAATTATTAATACGAAAAATACAATGTTCTAACTAAAGTATTACTTTTGTCGGCAATATTTCAACTGTATAATAATAATATTTTATTCACATCAGCATAATACAAATACAGAGTAAAAAATATAAAGTTCCGCTGTGAATAAATACTCGATAAGCGTAAAACACTTGTTTCGAGAACTAATCAAATTAAACAATGTATCACAATGAATATTAAAAAGTTTCAATCAATGATCGACCTATCTCATGTAAAATGTAAAACACAGTCTTATACAAATAGACGAGCAAAAATACACATTTACATACATAGATACACATGCACACAAACGAAAAGCTAAAAACTAAAAGTTACTAGTAACACGAGAAAACAACAATAAATTCAGATGCACCTCGTTATCAAACAGATAAACATTAAAATAGAAAAACCAGCACAATTCGACATAGAAATCTCAAAACACCAAGCCGACGATATAGCAAAGGTACGTAATGTTTGTATTATCTTGAGTTTCTATATTATCTAATGGAATATTCGCTGAAGTTCAATTCTCTTACTTTGAAGTAGGTGCTTTTTCAGTTCTTTTTTTAAAGTGGTTATTGTTTTTTATTGATTTTATTGTTTCAGGAATAATATTATACAGTTTTGGAGCAAAGAAAGAGTTATGATCTCTGAGCAGCGACCTTAACCATCTAGGGAGTAACGTAATGATATTTTTGGCGAGTGTTGTATTGATGGAAGGGAAGTATAGCTGTATGCTTATTTGCATGATATTTGATACTTGTGCATAGAAAATACAACTGTCTTACATCTAGAATTTGCGTTTCAGTGTACAGAATATCAGAAGAACATCTGCTGCTTATAGAAAATAATAATTTAAGGAAGTGCCTTTGCATAACTTCGATAGAATGTATGTGAGTATTCAAAGTTCCCCCACACACCGCTATTCCGTGACGAATATGACTTTCTACTAGTGAATAATATAAAGTTTTCAAGTGCTTCAGTAGCAGGATTTCTTTGAGTTTCCTGAATTTATATAAAATAGTTCTCAACTTGTTGACAGTATACTTTATATGTAAATCCCATTTCATATGCATATCAATTATTATTCCTAAATATTTTTTTTTTCGGGGAGGATGTGGAAGGATGTTTCATTCCTGACTACCAAGTGATCAAATGGAGGCATTCCAGCTGAGTTACAACAAAATGGTATATAATGTGTTTTATCTATATTAACCGTTAATAATCTTTTATCCAACCAACATTTTATCGTAGAAAACTCCCTTTCAACCGTATCCTTCAATGAGTCCCAGTCATCAGCTTTATATAAGATGGCTGTATCATCTGCAAACCCAATTATATTTCCGTTGTTACTCAATGAGAAAAGTCCGCTCACATATATATTAAACAATGTTGGTCCCAGCACGGAACCTTGAGGTACTCCACAGTCCACCACCCTCTCACTGCCGAGTACATCACCGATTCTCACCGCCTGGCATCTTCCTGTTAAATAACTTTCGAATAGCTTCAATATGTTACCTCGCATTCCAATATCTTCCAGCGACTCAAGAAGAAGGCGATGACCGATAGTGTCGAAGGCTTTGGATAGGTCTATGAACACACATAAGGACGGTCTACCCTCATTCAAAGCTTGGGCAACTTTTGAATTCAATGACAGAACAGCATCCTGAGTTGAAATTTTCTCTCTGAATCCAAATTGATAATCTGAAATTAGTTTGTACTTATTGAGGAAATTAACAACCCTCCCCTTAATGATCTTTTCGAATACTTTCGATATATGGGTAACTAGAGAGATCGGACGATAGTTGGTGATTATGGATGTATCCCTTTTTTGAAACAGTGGTGTAATAATTGATTTCTTAAACTTAGCAGGGTTAACACCTTCCACCACACATCTATTCAACAAATAAGTCAAGGGTTCTAGAATATAGACTGATATTTGTTTTATGGTTTCTGCCTTCAAGTCATCATAACCCACTGCCTTGTTATTTTTTAATTCTAAAATTATGTTTCTCGTCTCCGTGGTGTTAATTGGTTCGAACACAAATGAATTAAGAATAGGTGATCTTTTATTTTGTAATTTCTGTTGTTTTTTATCCGACCAGCAAGATTTCTACCTATTTAAACAAAGGTTCCTTTAAATGCATTCGCAATTTCTGTTTTGTCAGTCAAAATTTTGTTTTCTGTATGATGTTTAATTTTATCTATGACGTATTTTTGTTTTTTGTCCTTGATATTTGTTGAACAGCATCCCACAGAGTTTTTGAATGGTTTTGATTTTTTTCTATTAATTGGTTATAGAAGTTGGATTTAGTTTTGTGGATCAGTGAAGTTAACTTGTTTCGATAGCTTTTGTATTCTTTTTTCAGATCATCATTGTGTGGCTGCTTATGCATAAGACGAAACATCTTATTTTTTTTATTAATAGAATTTAGTAATCCATTCGTAACCCGGGAGCGATTTTGTTGTTTTTCCTACGAATCTGACGTACCTCTGTGCATACTTCCAACGTATTTGTGGTTATATTTATAAATTTTTCGGTTGCAGAGTCTGGAGTGGGTGCAGTGTAGACGTCGCTCCAGGAGATATTGCTGAACATATTGTGCATTTTGTTGACATTTTTACATTTTATTATTGTGTTCTTGTACCTTATTTTTTTCCGGAATTACAACTTGGAGGAGAGTAGTGTAGTGGTCAGTAACTGTGGTTTTCAATATAATGGGTAGGATATTTTCGTTCAAATTAGGATCTTTGGATTTAATAAAAATATGGTCTAGGCAGGTTTCACTCCTGCCTTGTACTCTTGTAGGTGCGTTTATTGTCTATACGTACTCAAACTCATTTAGCGTGTCCAGATATTCAATTGTATCCCTGTCATCCGAATTACACAGGTTAATATTGATATCTCCCAAAAACAGAGATATATCAGTGTTATCATGAACGTTCTCAAAAAATTTTAAGAGGTTTTTATTAAACTCTTGAAGGCTGGAGTTTGGTGATCGGTATAAGGCTGTAATGAGAAGTGTGTTCCCCATGTTTACATCAAGGTTGATTTGAAGCGCCTTCAGCTATTAGAAATCTGTTTTGTTTCGTAACTAAATTTAAAACACGATTTAATATATGCAACTATCCCATCATTCTGAATATAACGGCTTTCGTTATATATCATATTGTATCCGTTTATGCAAAAAATGCTCTGATCGATAACCTCTCTTGTTTCGCTTAGAATTATACAGTCAATATCAGTATTAAAAGTTTGTAACATCACTAAAAATTCATCTAAGTTTTTATAAATGATACGGATATTCATTTGCAGAACCTTAAAATTAGTGGAGCTCGTATTGATATCAAGGATTTGATTACATTCTTCGGTGGTATCTATGCTATACGTTTCGACACAATCAATTTTGAAATCCCTTACATAGTGATCCATCATATATACATATATATATATATATATATATATATATATATATATATATATATATATGTAGGTGGGGATAACGGGGATTTCAGTCCAAGGAATCAACGCCAAGATCTTTTATTTACAAAATGCGGCATTTTGTAAATAAAAGATCTTGGCGTTGATTCCTTGGACTGAAATCCCCGTTATCCCCACCTATATAGCATTTTTCAGTCGTTATATAAAAAAAATTTTTTTTATATATATATGTATATATATATATGTATATATATATATATGTATATATATATATATATATATATATATAAAGATATAAAGATATAAAACATTGAAAAGAGGTTTAGAAAAAAGTTTTCACCACATACGCGTGCTGTAGATATGAACCTAAATAATTCAGAATTTACAAAGAAAAAAACGTAAATGTTGAACATCCAAAACAAAATGTTAATAAATATGAACAATTACTGACTAATATATATAAAAACAACTAAAATAATATGGAACCAAAAGAGTCTCATTATTGTGGTGTTAACTGAGCGGGTTCTTGGTTTCCCCTCCAGAGCCTTAACCGGTTTATTAGAAGCAGGAATCCGCGAAGTAACAGTAACTTTTTGCGACTCCGATGGGAACTTCTCTTTATTCTCGACTGTTGGGGTAGATGGTGCACTGTACGGTTGGTCTACAGAAGTAGCATCTTTTTCCAAGTCATCAACTCCAAAAGATACTCCATCCACAATAAGTTTATTTCTCCTTATATAATATTCTTTATAGGTACCTTCTTGTTTGGCTAGGTAGAGATGTTTACTAAGAATTTTGTTCTCACTCCTTTCTGTCGGTGTGAGATCATGAACAATAGAAATATTTGTTCTCTTCAACCGGCTACAATTCTTCAGAACTTCCCTTTTTTGATGTTTGAAACAAACTCAATTTTAATGGGGCAATTGTCCGTCTTACCTAGTGGATAAACGTCAGCAAAATCATTTGTAGCCAGATCCACACCAAGCAAGCCTCTGAAATCCTTGCACAATATTTCTGCGACAACCTCCTCTCTCTTTTTTTTTAGTCAAAATACTATAATATTCTTCCTGTTCTGGGCTCTTTTCAGATATTCTAATTCTTCTTTGAGTTCACTATTTTCCTTTTCCAAATTTGCTACACTAATTTTCAAATCTTCAATTTTTAGTAGAAGTCTTGCTTCGCTGACTACAATGCAGTTTTTTATTTCAGTACGGTTGGTCAAGATCTCTTCACGAATAATTTTAATCGCTTTGTCCAATTCTGTCATTTTTAGTAGTCACAAGCGTAGTGGATGGTACCCTTTAGAACAATTTGGGACCTGTTTACGTTTTTTATTGTCGTTATCACTGACAGCAAAATTTAAATTTTAATATAAAAAACGGACTTACGTGGAAATCAATAAATGATACATTTTTTTCTTTAAACATAAAAAATATTTTGTTAGGGATATAACAAGCATCAGTATTATATTTATGTTATGGCAATCGACGATGTATAGTGAATCAAAAAGAGTGTGAGGATTTTATTGGTATAAAGTATTATTTATGTTGGATTAATCATGAATTTGGATTAGCATCGGATTGGTTATGGAAATAACGATGTGTACATTTTTTAAATTTCCAATACAAACAATTCGATGTTTAAAAAGAAATATTTATTGTCTAAATTTAGAAATGAAGAGATAATGCTAAAACATTGTACGATTCTATTTTTTGGCATAGACAGTGTTATTTATGTCTCAATATAGTTTAAATAAATAAATGGGGTTAGGAAAAAACAATAGGTGAGATAATTAAACATTCTTTATGTCTTGAAGATACCTACGCCACGATATTTGTGATATTTTCCTCGATGGAAAAGAAAATATTACAGAAAAGTAGCAAGTATTATTTAATTACGTATATCAATCTTTTCGAATGAAAGGTCAATTGGAAGGTTGGAAAAGGAGATTTAACAAATTACGAAATTTCTACATTCATTTAGAATGTAAGTTAGAATCCACTGACCTGACGTTATTGGAAAACAGCATATTCAATGAAAAATGTTATAAACAAATATAGAATTGCAAAAATTCCGAAAGACAGCAAATCTACCGTTTGATGCCACAGTTAATTTATACGTTAAGGACACAAGTTGGAAAGGCGATTTGAATTATGTTTTGATATACAAGGAAACTTTAAAGATAACTCATTTGTGTTAGGACATATTCTTTTTCCGGATTTATTATCCAATAAAACAGAGTCATATTAAAAGAATAAACCACATATAATATTTAAACGATAAAATAAAGCTACTTTACTTTTGATCAAAACCTAATTAGTAGGATAAAATTCGATATCAGATGGTTGTATTTAGTTTTTATATAATACACATACAGAAGAATAAAATTCATACATAAAATTTGATAACGATCCGTATTTGTTTCAAATTAACCGCTTCAACCTGAAGTATATTAGTGGTATTACAATAATAGAAATATTGACATGTAATATTTTGTAAATAAAATTCATAGCTTTTATGAAGCGTACTATTTTTTTACATGAAACATTTGAATTAAACAAATTACATAAACTATTGGGTCTACTTACGCTCACTGTCGTATAGAGTGCATTCAATGTTTCTTATTTTTTCGTTTAATTTTGAGAAAACTTTATATTTGATCTTTGGCAGCATCAATAAATAACATTAACCAAAGACTACAGTTTTACACGACTATGCTTTCATCGGTATTTGCGAAATTTAAAAAAAAAACTGTATTATTGTAGTAGAAGTTATCACACTAATTTTATGTTATAATAAATTTTCATCGTTGTAGTGAAAATTTGTATATATTTGAGCTATTTCTCACATATAATAACAGTAATGCAAAATGTATATATTTCAAAGATAATATCTTTAGCAACAAATAGAACAATTTCGTTTAAAACATAAAGTAATGTGAATACAAAATTGTTAAATGTAAAAACAAAAATGGTCTGGTATATATAAACTTAAATGTCCAGAATGTAATGCTGTCTATTTGGGCCATATTAATTAATGCATATTGGGCATTGTCTATGGTTATAATGTATTTGTTTCTTTCTGATTGTAATGCACAGTTTCAATATATACTTTATTATCAACTATATTTATTTTCATTTATGCTATTAGATCACGTTTACTAAAAATATATAAAAACTAACACCCCATAATATTGATGAGCAAATACCCAGATCAAGTAATTTTTAATTAATCCTGTCTTTGTCATCATCGATGACAGTTGAATGACCTTTACGCAAGTTCTCTCATTACAAAGATACCATTTCAAAGCAGAGAGTTCAATACTTTAATCCTGAAATCCTACTCATAATGTTTAATCAAATTAGAAATTGAAAATGTTTTCTCCCTGCACTATTTTTGTTTTCACCGCATTTGATGGCTATTCAGACGTACCAAATATTCGATTAGCTCCAGACTTTATACTGTAGTGTAACCTGAAAATCTGACAGAATAGAGATTATTAGTACTAAGTTACTGATCGAAATAGTCCATTATTAGTACTGAATTTCGATGCAATGCTGGTAATGTAATAAACTAATAATGTGCATTTTAACTCGCTTTAACATACTGGATAATGTTACAAATTAAGTCAAATTGATTAGATTGGCCATGATGTACACCTTATATTAGGGACACGTAGAGAAAAATTACTGTTAAAAAACGAGGCAAATGTTTAAGGATATATCACCGTTACAAGGAAAATGGATTATACTGTGCGTTTTATAGGAAACGCCATAACATTATGTTAGTATCCAAATTGTTCAAAGCTCCTTTCTATCTAATTCTGGAATCAATCTGAAAATATTGCCTATATTGCTGATAATACATCTAAAGTTTGGATCATAAATTGTGACCTGGGTTGTGAGACAGCTAAATCATTCAGTTAATACTATTTTCGTCTAAGAATCTCTCATTACGTGTGCATTTTGTTGATGTTTAAAATCCTGCTGTTTTCAGTAGGGTTCAGGATATCTTTTTACACTAGAGTTTTGGATAATTGTTTCAATTCCTATTGCAACTTACATTTTATCTATATATAACAATGTTTTCCGTGTAGCATGCCAATCGGTTGTTACAATTTCCATTGGACTATTATATTTTCAATTGTATTCGATAATGGTTCGAAGTTAAAAAACTAGTTCCCATTCAAAATTTTTTGTATAAATCGGCTTAACGATACGAAGCCTGTATCTCTCCCGTTTGAATCAACAAGATTTTATAGTTAACTTTGTTATTCGAAAATCTATTGTGGTGGTTTTACATATTTGCTGGTGAGTTAAAATTCTTCAAATATATTTTTCAGCGATTTACATGTGATTACAAGGTTTTATTCCAATTATTATATATTATGATCTGGTCTTTATTTAGCTTGGTGCATGCTTAGTTTTTTGTACTTAACAAAAAAGACACTTTCTTTTGAAGCAAGCTTCAGTAAATTATTTTCTTTCCTTTTTTGTAGTTACATACTTTTACATTTTCTGCTTATTTTGGGAATAAACCGAATAGGATAGAACAGATTTCTGTTAGTTCTATTTAAAAAAAACTAAATTCAGTTTTTAATGTGTTGGAGCATAAGCTAATTTTAATATAATTTTCCAAATTATAATATATTTCCCAGCAAAGCTGGAAAAAAGGAAACAACGTGATTAACAATAAAACAAAAGAAAGTATATAGTAGTGCTTAAATCTAGAAAACATTAACAAAGTAAGTGTGTTAAGACATATTAACCTTCTGAGCTAATACAGTACGAGCGAACTATTGATTATCAACCAAGGGTCTAATTATAAATTTGTGCAAATGTGTTGGAATTCTCCGCCAAACAAATGTTGTCGAAACTCACGCTTGCGCGAGCTGCTAGTGATGTGGCAGCATGGCGTGTGTTGTATGGTTTTTGAATTGTTCTATGTTTATACCACTTTCTTTCAGAATTGTCCTAATCCATCTACTTGAAGTCTGTGAAGATACCTTGTGATGTGGCTTCTTATATGTTATTGTTCTTATTATGTTCATGCATATGGTAATCGTAGCTGACATTGAAGAAGACGTGATTCTGGAAATGAACGTAATGAATCTACATGGTTTCCAACTAGACTTTAGAAACAGAACCATTAAAGTGGGCTCCGAGGAGATATTCCTTCATCCATATGAAGGCAGCACGGTGTTGGCAGCTGTGCAGGAAGATACCGTTCTACCTGCACGAAGCGAAACCATGATAGTAGCGCGGCTACAGGGAATCATGTAGCGCCAGTCCGTCGCCTGAGAAAGGTGATACAAGCAAGAATTGGTCACTGATACAAACCAATTTACCGCAAGTTCACCGGTACCGTGGACGCCTGCACCAGAGGACCAACGAACCCCATGCTCTGCCGAACTTTTCAGTTCGACAGATCACACAATACACCAGGAAGTGTATATCCAATTGTTTCCTTAGAAACAAAATCTTATTTATGAAAATAAATCAATTATATTTTTTTCAAACAATCAAGCTACATCAACCCGAAGATGGAAAGACATTTAGCACCTAGGTAAATATAAAACTCCTGAATGTTAATAAGTCAGGATACCTTTAACTAGGGAGGCAACTCCCTCCGGCAGTGAGTCCGCTGTCGGTACTAGCTTTCACCCCCACATCCTACACCACACTTTCAACCAACAATGTCCTCCAGACGCAGCAGCAAAACTGACAAATTTTCTACACGCCCTTTGTTACCAAGTCAAATAAACTTTCTGCACACTGTGCCCTCTATTCGATTTAGATGCATATCAAGACAATCTAGCCTACCTTACCTCCCCCCACGGCGAAGAAACGATTGCCCGCTACGAGAAAGAATTCCCCAAAGTCAAATCTCAACACAATACACCTTCATCACACACATCAAACAAAACCCACTCTAACTCAACACCATCTCCTCAAACCTCTTCTAAACAATCCATCCTCCTCAAAACGAAACACCCGAACAACAGCAGAAACGCACTTCATACACATTCGCAGCCAGGACTTACGCTTCCTCCATAAGATCCAAATTGTCCACACCATCAATCACCTGACAACCATCCATCCCCGACGAGGACGATTTCACCCTTATCGGGAAGACCAAACCCCGTCCTACAACTTCCAACCCTATTAGTAATCCTACAACAACCGCCAACAACAACACTACACAAACCCTCTTAACCTCAGAAACCTCCCACCCCAAAACTCAACTCAAAAATCCCTCTTCACCTTTTTAAACACCCTAGAGCTCTGCAACGGCCATATCATTTATTTGAAAGTTAATTTCAACATAACAGCCCTTCTCAAAACGTCCTCCCCAATGTTGGTCTTAGCAATTCTGAGAAGAATCCACAATTCTACTGGTGATCACCATTAACATCCTCAATTCCACCCAACGTCCACCTCGACTAGCAACCAAAACTCTCATACCCACCTTCTCTTTCGTCTGCAGGAATGTAGACGCCACGATCACCCTCGAAAAATTTGAAGAAATTCTTCATAATCATCAAAACTGGGCGAATCATCGCCAAGTCCACCAACAAAACCACATCGATGTTTCGAATCTTTACAACTTCCGAACTCAACCCAAGTTCGGAACTCCTACATGTTCAAATTGTGGTGGTACTCACCTCGCCTTCTACCCTCGCTGCCTCCACAGGATAACAACACCTAAAATCCCTCAAGAGACCGCCCCAGTCTCACCAGAAAAGCCACAAGTTCCCTTCGAACTCTCAACCGACCCAAAATTCATCATAGAAGTCCTCACAGTTACCCTCATGAATGCCATTCCCAACTCAAGGGACATCATAGCCGGAACACTTTGCCATTTAATACATTCCATATATCGACACAACTGTTCTATTACAAACATAGGCAGGCGTGCTCACTTTGCTTTCACTCCCATCAGGAGCGAAAGCAATTCAACTTGAATCCGCGAGCCCCAACCCCCTGTCGGTGCTGCAGGTTATTCACGTTTTTCCTGTGACAAAGTAAATTCATTCACTAGCCAAATGGACCGACGTATCGACGAGATTTTTGGATTTACTTGATGATGATACCAGCCATCCACTTAAATTCAATTACAACATTTTAACCACCTCACCTAGACAATAAACACTAAACTCCTCTCCTCGAACTCGAAAAAAGCCAGTCGCCACCACCAGACATCTTCTACATACCTTCTATGTCTCCTAATCACTTTTCAAACAATTTCTAAATAAAAATAAAAAATCCTCAAAATCACTCTTAATCCTTCTATTAACTCTCAAGACATCGGAGACACCCAAATTTCAAATTTTTTTCAATACCTACTTTTAACTATCCGCAACGTAACGTGGTTCGTTTTATACATATCCGATCTTTACTAGACACTTCTTAATCCCCCATACCAGCACCCTTAAAACCATGATTCACTCAAAACTCTCAATTTCGTTGCTACTTGGACCTGCCTCTCCTTTCGGTTGATTTATAGCACAAACCACCAATCACCCACAATTAAAACAAAAATTTCCATTCTAGACACTTTTCTTCTCAAGTATCCTATACATTTTTTTCCGTAACTGAATATTCAGTCACCGCTTTCAATGCAAGCCAAATTCAATACTCGCACACAAACCACCAATAAACCCCAAATTAAAACAATTATAAACCCCAACAAAAACATACATCGAACTTCTCTCTCTCTCTCTCTCTCTCTCTCTCTCTCTCTCTCTCTCTCTCTCTCTCTCTCTCTCTCCTCAACTTAATGTCTGAATTCGATGACCCGTTGCTAAAGCTAGTAAAACTACAAGTTTTTTTGTAATAGTCCGAATAACCTAAAACAATACTAGGATCCCAAGTATTTTCGTATCTTGGTTTTGGAGGTCTTTTTCCAAATATGCCATTAAAAAATCTTTTGATTCGAAAATCGGAAGCTAGTTCAAGTGCCGAACGGTAGAAGTTGAGAGTACCATACGAGGACCCGTTGTTAAACTCACAAGTAAGAAATTCCGAGATATCTGGCAGCGTAATCTTATTTGTTATGCAAAATTGCCACCATAGTTTTAATCCTACTGAATATTGTCTTAGGGTTGACAAAGATATTGATTGTTTTGGATCTTCCCATCGTAATAGCAGTTCCCTGATAACCGTCCTGCTACCAGGAAAAGGGTCTCCGATAATGGGTGATTTGTTCCGTTAAAAGAAAGAAGGGTGTTCTTAGGGTCAAAAATTAATGGTTTGGTCACTAAGACTGAGTTAAAAAGAGGAAACCATGGTTGAGAGGTTCAAAGAGGTCCTACAAGGATTTCTTCTGCCTGATCCCTGATAATCTTTTGAAGCACTCTTAAAACCATTGAAAAGGGTTGAAAAGCATAAAAATTGAATTTTTGGCAATTAAAAGTAAATGCCTCGACCTTATAAGTCTCTGGATCTCACCGAGGAAAAAAATTTGTTACACCGGAAAACCAAATTCGTCTGTAATATCTTTAAACGCATTATCTGCCAGGCTCCATTGGGTTTCTTGATGTATTTTTCTTGATGCCCGGTCAGCGTGATTGTTGTCTTTTGAGGCAATATAAGAGGCAAAAATATACATTTTATGTTCCTGACACCAGGTCCCAATTTTTCTTGCTAAGTGGTTTAAATTCTCATATTCAACACTCCCTATCCGGTTAATTGTACACGCAGCTGTGGTATTATCGATAATAATACAATAAGTGTGTTACTGATTATCGAAATACAAATTTCTTCGATTTTGAGAAACAAATTGTTGTTTGGAAACCGCACGAGCGCGTAAGCGCGAGTGTGGTTTCCTAAAACAAAAATTTGTTTCGAAAAAGAGAAGAAATTTTCGATAATCATTTATTACACGAGTTGTATTTGTCAAGATTATTTCACGAAAACAATTAAAATTGTGTTCAAACTATTAGGATAATTATTTATTGGAAATATTAATATTAAATGTACCGTTTGTACAATTATTTATTTTTACATTTTCTAAGTCTAATTGATTTTTCTTAAACTCATTGGATGTTGACGTCATGGATATATTTACATCTTCGTTTCTTATGTTTGATATTATTTCAGCATGACGCTTTTTGTTTAGTTGAAGATAAGGTTTTATAGAAGTTGAACCACTATGACCGGTTACTTTAATAATTTGTTGTTCACCAATTCCAGAATTTGCCAACCGGCTTACTGCTATAGATCTGTTGGAATGGTTTGATATTTTAACGTTTTTTGTATCCAAACCAATAATCTTTGCAGCAGATTTAGTCCATTTGTTCATTTATGCCAACTGGCATATTTTTAAACCAAGGACTGTTCAAAGTTTTATCCCAATTATTGTTAACTGTTAAAAATAATCGGTTGCTTTTAATGTTCTATCCTCTTTTTGATAAGAGTTTTTTAAACAACCGAACTGGACAATTTTCCGGATTTTCTTTATTTGTTGTAAGCCACTTACTTTCTGAAATATTATTGGAGCCTCCCTGTGCCGTCTTGGTAAAAATAGGATTATATTCAAGTCTTCCAGATGGTGTTCCGTCATTATTAATTTCTTCCTTGAAATATTAGGTTAAACATCGGCAAGCTTCACCACCACGCCAAGCTAGTTCCACTGTGATAATATGATATGATTTTCTTTGTAGTCCATTGGGTGTATTTTCATTCCAAGACTGAATAATTTTCGTTAATTCTTCACAATTCAAAGATGCACTAGATATTTTTCTCTTCTCCGGGATACCTTGTAGTTGCCTTCTCTTCGGGTTTTTCGCATTTCTAGCAGCTTGAAAAATGATATCTTTGAACGGATCAAAACGTCGATTATAATCGTTATAATATTTTTCTTGGAGTAATTTGGCTGTATTGTTCCAAATAATCTTTATTACCATTTCCTTATACTCGTTTCCATCAGATTTTCGTATATTGAACGCCCATTCTGTAAGGATATCTGCAAGTTTTTCATCCGATGTGTGTTCTTCCAGGCTATGATGACGTTCGTTGCAAAGTTCCATGAATTGTTTCCACACGTACTTTTTAGATCGCACGGTATTTTGCGGCATTTGTTCTTTTACTTTCTTTTGAATCTCTTTTAGATCAAACAGACCAAAACGGTTTTTAGAATTCATTCTTGATATAATAATTCTGACGTTCTTTATTAATTTGACATTTTCTGTCAGTCACTAGATTTTTAATATCGAATAAAACAACTAATGACAACGCGAAACACACAGATATGAAAATTGCATGTATCCAATCAGGTGCCGAAATACAAAATCGAGAACATGGTGTTTTCAGATATCAATCCTCATATTTAAACGAATCGAAGGCGCGTATTTTGTATTAAGTGAAATAATCAATGCGACATAGGATGTTACAAAAAATTATTTACAAAACTCTTTAGGTCAAAATATACAGCTAAAAGTTCAAGTTCAATTATATGATAATCCTTCTTTACTTGACCAAAAGCCATGAGTTGTATGACCTCCCAACCAGATCTAGAATCATCAGTATAGATTTTGGCCTGGAAATTATCAAAGCGTATTGTGTTATTTGAATACTGAACCTTGTTTGACCACCAAGAGAAATCCATGGCTAAAGATGGTGGTATGTACATTTTTGCCTAATAATTACCCCTGTAATTTTTTGAGGCTAAAATTTTTTCTCTTTCGAACAACTTAGTATATGAAAAAGCATATTTAATAGCTGGAGCAGATGAAATTAATGACCCAATTAATTTTGATAAATCTCGTATTTTACAATAGTTCATGTTGGTAAATTTTTGTGATAAATCTATTAATTTTCACCGTTTTTCATTTGGCAGAGAAATAAGCATATTTCGTGAATTGTACACGAAACCTAAATATTTGTATGTTTGATTTGGTGATAGGCTACTTGTTTCTTTAATGAACCCAATGTTTTTTTAACAATTTTTTACAAGACTTTATAGAGTTTTCAAAAAGAAGAATATCGTCTACATATAAAACTGACAAAAAACCTTGTTCTCTAAGAAGTGCCATTACGGGTTTTAATATCTTCGAAAGAAACCCACGGCGCACAACTTAAACCGAATGGCAAACAGTTATACTCATAGAGATAGTTGTTAAAATCTTAAATATTTTTTATGGCTATCTTTTATATGAACGAGGTAGTAGGCATTTTTAAAGTCTATTTTTGCCATAAAACAATTATTTGTAACTAATTACGCCACTGTCTTGTGATCTTCGATTTTTACAAATTCATGAAATTTTTTAAGGTTAAGGATCAATCGGTAAGACACATCTGGTTTGAAACCGTAAAAATATTGGAAATAATCTGATCACCCGTAGGAGTAGCCGAAGAAATGCTACCTTCTTGCAATATTTCTTTAATCATTACTCTAATAATTTGCTTTATATTAAGCTTCCAAGTTAGCTCTATGAGTATAACTGTCTGCTTGGGTTTCTTATTCAAAGGAATACTGTTATGTAAGAATGAATTTTAAGTTGAGTACCTGATTTTTTCAGTTCTTTGGCAGATTTAATGGTGTCCAACTCGTCTCCAAATAGGAAATTAGAGAGTGGAGTAGATCTAAAGGTATCTTGAAGATTTATTAGGAGAAGCTCCCTTCTAGACACTGATTCTGAATGACGCACATCACTGAGGAACCGACCAATATCATTTAGGCATTCAATGTGACCTTTATTTTTCTCCGCCCCCTCTCTCTAATCATGTTTGTTATTAAGAAAGCAACAGCTGATGTTGCGGCACCTATCTGTCTCTGTAACAGCATTAGTCGTTCATCCCGTTTTATGGTGTTCTCAGGTAAGGCCACCTTAACTTCTGCATTCATATTAGAAGGGTATAACTGTTGGTAGTTTTCAGGTACCAAATATTTTTGAGCAATTTCTTTTTTAATGTCGTCTGTCAAGCCTGAGATTAGTGTTCTAGTCCAAGAAGTGGCTAAATCCTGTTGGATTGGTTCAGAAAAAAACTTCTGTTTATGTTTAACTTCTCCTAAGATAGACGATATATCGAAAGCTGGTGGAGCTATCGCTGCATGTTCTTGGACCTCGCTTAATTGACGTTCTATTCTTTCTAATATTGCACTAATCTCGTTATGAGATGCAGATTTACTACGACTCCTACGTCTTTTTCTTGAAGACTTCGGCATTATCAAAAATCAAATTGCACTGTTAATCGGAAATAAAACCACACGTAAACAAATTGGGAATTTGACACGAAACGTGCTGATCGGTCCGCACTAAAAAGAAAACTGAATAATGAAGCATTAGTGTATGACGGGGCGGAAGGGAGGGGTTGATTTCTTTCCAGCTTCAAAATAGTGATCGGTTCGGGCTAACCCAAAGGTACTACATAGTGTTCTTCATGAGACGAGGCCGAAATATTATTACTAGTTTCAACTGAATCCGCAATATTTATTACTCATTCGAATTTTTGAAAATGTTATCTTATTATTAAATGTCTCAGATATTTTAGATTTAAAATTTAAAACAAAACCAGTCGAGACATTTTATTTTGAATATCAGTAGAATATCTTATAACGTAGCTCTTGTTCAGAAAAGCACGTTCCTTGGTGAAATGACAACCTGTCAAACCTCAGATAAGAGGCCCGTCTGCTCTTTAATAGAGCCAAACGTGACGGTAATTGGCAAGGGGTACACTGAGAAGCTTACTCAGAACAATACAGAGATTGGGAAGGCCAAAAGGCTTAATTTTCAAACCTTTAGCGAAAAGATTACTTCCACTCACACAGCGGCAGACTACAAAAGGTCATGGCAAATGGGGGAACTAACCCCACAATGTCGCTGAAAAAGCCAGACGGATCATACACGGAAGGAGAAGAGGAACGATCGATTTATCTTCTTAGAACCCACTTTCCAGGTAGTGAACCAGCAACAAATACTGAAATAGCAATGAATTACACCAAAAAATCCCGCAAGGAAGATTGGGACATTGCTAAGAAAATATTTCCCAGACAACGGTTGGAATGGGCGATAAGTACCTTTCAACCATATAAATCACCAGGAGTGGATGGAATATTTCCATCACTCTTGCAGCAAGGGATAGAGGAAATTCTTCCTCACCTGCTGAAGATTACAAGAAGCAGTCTAGAAGTGGGTCTAATACCTAGAAAATGGAGAAGAGCAAGGGTAACCTTCATACCAAAAATAGGGGAAAAAGATGGGACTGAATCCCGATCTTTTAGACCCATCTGTCTAACATCGTTCCTACTCAAAACGATGGAGAAAGTAGTGGATAACTACATAAGAACAGAGAATCTGGAGAATATACCACTTCATAAATATCAGCATGCTAACAGAGCTGGTCGATCAACTGAGACGGCTCTGTATCAGCTGACCGAAGTCATCCAGAGAACTCTGAACAACAAAGAAATCGCAATGTGCGCATTCCTGGATATATCTGGGGCCTTTGACAACACAACTCATGTGTATATCAAAGAAGCACTAAAAAGGCGAGGAGTAAATGAAACCATTGTAAAATGGATGTATGAGCTGTTGACGACAAGGATAGCTGAGACACAGGTGGGGAATCAAACCATCTCAGTTAAAGCCACTCGGGGGACACCTCAAGGGGGAGTGATATCTCCCCTTCTATGGAGCCTCGTAGTAGATGAGTTGCTCTACAGGCTAACGGAGTTTGGCTTCGAATGTACGGGCTATGCTGATGACATAGTTCTAATAGTCAGAGGCAAGTTCGAGAGCACCTTGTGTGATTTATTACAAAAGGGCCTCAGAATCATTGAGCAATGGTGCTTGTCAGTGGGGCTAAACATTAACCCAAGCAAGACCATAGTAATTCCATTTACCCGGAAAAGAACACTTCCAGCCATGAAACCCATATCCTTAAACGGGGAAATCATAGAATGGAAATCAGAAGTTGAATATCTAAGGATAAACCTAGACAGTAAGCTTCTGTGGAATAAGCATGTTAAAATAATTGCTAGTAAAGCAATAAGAGCTTTGATGGCGTGCAGAAATCTAGCTGGTAAGAGGTGGGGCTGTTACCCAAAAATACTGTGATGGATGTACACCATGATTGTGAGACCAGCAATTATGTATGGGGCAATAGTTTCGTATACAAAAGCAAGTCAGTACAGCACGAGGAAGATCCTCGACAAAGTTCAAAGGCTTGCCTGTGTGTGCATCACTGGAGCTATGAGAACATGTCCAACTAGGGCACTTGAGATCATTACAGATCTCACACCTCTACATCTGGTGATAGAAAGATCTGCCCAAGAGGCAATTCTTAGAATATCTAAGGAAAGTTCAGGCAATGAGAGTATTAAAAATCAGGAAGCCTGGTCCTCTCTAACAAAATACATCTCATCAGCGAATCTTCCCAGTGACAAAATGATCAAGAAAGTAAGTATCGAAAAGAATTTCACTACGATGCTAAATACGAGGAGAGACTGGGAGAGGGAATACACCACCCAAACTCTCAAAGAAAATACCATTAGATGGTATACGGATGGTTCAAAAACCACCACTGGAGCAGGCGCTGGAGTATTTGGGCCTGGTACTAGATACTCATTATCGTTAGGCTCCTTCCAGAGCGTCTTTCAGGCAGAAATACTTGCGATCGAAAGATGCGTGGAAATGAAGCTAGAAAGAAGCTATCAGAAATGTGACATATTGATCCATTCTGATAGTCAAGCAGCTATCAAAGCATTGAGATCCCATGTGGTTGACTCAAAGTAGGCATGGGAGTGCCGAAGAAAACTTGATGAATTAGGCAAGAATAACAGGGTCTCTTTAGTCTGGGTTCCTGGCTACTGGGGAATCACAGGAAAGGAGCACAAATGCCCTTTATTGGCCCGGAGCCTTTCTGTGGTGTAGGAAAATGCTCCTATAAGAAAGAGCTTCGGAAGAAGGAGGAAACCGAAAGAGAAGCACTTTGGCGGATTCTTCCCGGGTTAGAACATTCCAAAAAGTTCCTGCGGAACTTTGGCACTGCTATATCCAAAAAATATTTGGACCTCAGTAAAAATAAGCTACGTCTCTTCACGGGTGCCTTAGGAAGCACCTGATGACAATAGGTCTAGCAGAAACTGACGAGTGTAGATTCTGTGGGGAGGAGGATGAAACTACGGATCACCTAGTTCTGGAATGCTTCGCCATTGCAAGCCAACGCAAGAAATGCTTCGGACAAGAAATCTGTAAGAGTGAGGATATAACTTCAAATACTAGAGTTCATTAGAATCCTGGAACTAGAAGGCGAGCTGTAGTAGTAGCGAGAACAGCTCTGATAGGGGAGGCACAATAAACCTTAGGTTTCAGTGCATTGTAACTCCGTTAAAATCTAAATTTAAAATCTATAACATAGCTGATAGAGGTCATTTTTAGTGAAGAAATAATTGTAAAATAGAGAAGCCACCAAATATTCACTCAACTCCTTAGCAGCTAAGAAGATAGCTTTTGCCTAAAATATAGTTCCTTTCTTGTACATTACGCTCTCGCAAACTCATCATAAAAGCTATTTTATGGGAATTCCTCAAACGCAAGAAACGAAAAATGTAATATTGTAATATTTTTACCTTTTATGTCTTAACAAAGTCGCTAAGGCGGGCACCTTAGCATCAAGAGAGTGTCAATGTTTACCCTTTCATTTTCTCCAAAATTTTGCAAGTTTAGGGGTGCGTGCACCATAGTAAAATAATTATAATATTATAATAAACTTTCGCCGATAAATGGCCAGTCATTGTAAATCAGTTTTTCTTTAAAATATGCCCAATTATACAAAAACGGAAGCTTCCGCAGCAAAAGGCAATTGAGAAAAGAAACTATGTGTATTTGTAGGATAATGTCGTGAAAACTTTTATGACACCAGTAAAATAAATTGAGAAACAACCATCTTTTTTGCAGAAAAAATTGAATATTAATTAAAAATTGCTAGAAAATCTGGTTCATATTCACAAATATATTCTTTATATAAACTTACCTTTGGGAAATCCATAACAAGCTATGCTCAATGTTACGGTGTGTCTGCTGGATAATGTCACTAAAATTAAATAGTGCACCGCGATATGTTTTTTCATAGTGTTTTGTAACAGGCACTAACTGCGATAAGATGACGATAACGGTTGAAAGCAATTAACTTCATTAAAAAACTTTTTTCCACTACTAGCTATAAAGTTGACAATTATTGCGTCTTCTAGCCAACTGTGAAGTTGAATTTCTCTATTAGTAGTCAATAATTTTTTCTATTGTTAACCTAGGTCAATAAAGGACAAATTAAAATGTTTTGAGAATCCAGGGATAGGTTTTTTTTGTTATTTCCGTCTTTAACTGCTTTCGACAAAATGTATCCCTACTAGGTAGTTTTTTGTTTTTATATGTGATATTTACTAGAGAAAATGAATTCAGTGTTTTATCTGGTCCTGTAGTAGTTTGAAATAATCATCAATAACAGTGAAAAAGTCAAGTTAAGCAGAAAACAGGTTAGTTTTATGTGGGTAACCACACTTAATTTAAAACTATATTGTTCGATGTCCTAGCGTGTAAAATTTATAGTATATGCATCGGACCCTACGCTTTCATGTATACGGATTTAACCTAAAAATGTAAACTGTCAGCCATATATAACGCACACTAACTGGATATATTGGAAAACAAGATGTAAACGTTCGAGGTGTAGTACACTCTAAAAAATGAACAAAAAAAAGTATAAACTGAATACACCGAATTCATCACTGATTCATACTTGTCATCAGCATAACTATAGATACTCTGTATTTTTCATTTTACGATTTAGAAGATAAGTTTAGGACCAATTTATTTTGTAATACCTATCTCAATAATGTATTGTTTTCAAGTTATCTAATGTCAATTCAGTTCAAATTTGTATTCTTGTAAAGTGTTAACTGTTGTCTATACTAAAATCAAAAAGTTTGAGAAGTGCAATGACCTGGTAACGTACACATAAAGATGAAAGCGTTGTTGCCATATTTAATTCTGAAATTACTTTATGTCTGTGGATACTTAAAAATACTTAAAAAAATTCTAGAACTAATAATTTTAACATATATTCTTGAATATTAAAAAATTCAGTTATGTATGTATTACTACGATTTATGAGTCACATAGGAAAAGGTAATTTTTATGAAATAAACTTTGTACTTCTTCTTCTAATGTTTAAGAACTTTCTTCAAATAGTGGCAAGGTCTGCCTGAATTGCGACACGAAAGACTCCTGTCTCGCTTTTGCTCATTCCTTAAACAAAGAAAGATGAATGGATGAGGTTCGGACCAAACAGCTTCAACAGTCACACCAGTGGTGGAACAATAATGTGAAAAGAAATAAATTAGGATGGAAATAAAAGTACAAGGAACTTTCAAATATTTTATTCGTTGGAGTTCCGATTGTATTATCTAAAATCTATTATCAAAACTTTCTAATGGTAAGGGTACGGAATGAAAATAATCAGTGTACCAAAAATATAATTTTTTTATTCTATTACAAGCAACCAGAAAATGGACGAGACCTCGAGGATAATAGTCAATAACAGTATAATATTCAAGATCAATATAAAGAATAAACAAAATTAGAAATTGTTTCCAATAAAAGAAAGTGTGGAACATACATGTGTTTTCAAAATTTTGTAAGTTTTTAGCATATTTTTGTGAAAGGTACAACTAAAGTATCGGTCTAATGTAATAGAAAAAATCACTTAAAAAGGAACGGAACGCTCCAGCATACATATGCAGAATATTTAAATTTTCGAACAGATTTCGCTTATGTGCTGAGATATTTGAAATGCTGATACACTCTTTAGAACCTGGAAATAGGGCTTCATTGGATTCGTATCGAAATTTCTCACGCTATATTGACGATCTAAAATATGAAATATCTTATTTTACACGAATATAGTCCAGAAATATCGTAATGTGTTGCTATAAGCAGAACGTAGCGCGAATTCGATTTTAAAATTTAATCTAGTTTATTTCAGTTAATTTAGGACTATTAAGCTCTCGGTCAAAGCTATGTGACTTTGTGTAATTTTTTCTCACACTAAAAATCACACTTCCTTATAATAAGAAAGCAAGTGGTCCGATTTATTTGACTTAATCGCTGAGGATGATGATAATAATTTAAAAGAAAGCGTTTTTTGGAATTCAAAGATTATTAACAGACTTTTCGATATTTGGATATAGAGACGACTGTTAGGGGCCTAGGTTTGGGTAGTAGTTTACTAGAATTAAGTTTTGTTAGTACTACTTTGTCAACGGAACACAATATATTAAGTATTATTCATCCAAATTTATTGTATTGCCTCCAAAGTACTACATATTTTGAGTAATTCATTTTAGTACTCGCCTTTTATGTCTCCCGTCGATAAAAAGGGCTGCTTGAAGTGATAATTTGAGATTTCGAAAGAGAAAAAAGTTGACCGATGCCATTTTAACGGGATACAGTAACTGTAGGATAAGGTTTCTACAGTTTTTGTCCAGTTAACGGCTTGCAGTTGTAGCCTCGTGAGATAGTGCCTTATCGGGGTACTTTTGTACTTCTTTGAACTTTTTGTTTCTTATTTTTATTTCTTTATTTAGTCCTGCTTTCCCAAATTTCATTATTTTAAATTTCTTCTCATTAATTTTTAATCCCATCTTCATCCCTTCTTCTTCAATCTCTTTCAACATTTCTTCCATAATTTTCCTTCTTTTTGTCACTAGTACTATATCATCTGCATATGCAATTATTTGCCCTCCTGTTGCTCTCAGATTTCCTTTTTGTATCTTTCTTAAAACTAATTGTAGAGCCAGATTGAAGAGCGTAGATGATAGTGAATTTTCTTGTCTTACACCTTTGTTTATTTCGAATTCTTCCGTTTCTCCTTTTTGTGTCATAATTCTAACTTTTGAGTATTTCATTGTCATCTCTATTAAGTTTCTCATTTTTAACTTACTCCTTGTTCTTTTAAAACTTCCTTCATTTCGTTCCTCCTTCGCGAATCAAAGGCTTGCTCGAAGTCTAAAAATAACATTTCTATTTCATATTGATGTTCGTATACTTTTTCCATAATTTGCTTATTATTATGTATTGCATCTACTGTTGTTCTGCCTCTTACGAATCCGCATTGATATTCTCCTATGATATTATGAGTTTCAGCTATTAGTCGTCTTTGTATTATCGATGATAATATTTTATAGGCTACACTTGATAGTGTGATTCCTCTATAATTCTTGAATTCTTGCTGGTCTCCTTTTTTGTGTATTGTTATAATTTGTCCAATTTTTCACTCGTTAGGCATTTTTTCCTCTTTTTATATGTATACCAGGTGTAAATGAAATAGGGGCCACCCCTGTAACTTTTAAACGGTTCGTTAGATTTCATTCAAATTTTGTAGGGTTATATTACAGCCAAATGGGATTTTTTAACGCGAAGAAACATAATGGCTGACTTCCGGTTTCACCGGAACACACTGTATATTTTTACATTTTTGGATTCTACGACCTCAAATACATACAGTCCTATTATCAATTGTCAATTCTAAGGCCATTTTAATTTTATTTTTTTAAATACTTTTTAGACTCTATCTATGACACCATCTAATTTATAGACAGTTGGCTTAGAATTACCCTCTCAATATTATTTTTCCTAATAATTAATTTTCGCGAAGTTTGTTAATGATTGAATTTATAAATTTCAGTTTTTCCACCGAAACTCACTTTTCTCAATGGAATCATACAGGGTCCACCTTGTATATTAAATAGTATAGGTAAAAATATACAGGGTGTTCTATTTAAATTTTCAGTTTTTGAGTAATTTCCGGTGAAACCGGAAGTCGGCCATTTTGTTTTTTCACGTAAAAAATTCTAATTTGGTTGTAATATAACCCTACAAAATTTGAATGAAATTTAACTACCCGTTTAAAAGTTACAGGGGTGGCCCCTATTTCATTTACACCCGGTATGTATTCTTTCGTGTAGCATGCCTTCTCCATATTTAATTAATAACAAATTTATTTCAACCTTTCCGGGTGCCTTTCCGTTCCTCCAGTGTTTGTTCTTGTGTTTTCTTCTTCTTCTCTTTCATTTTCTGTCATTTGTTCATTCAGTAATTCTTTAGAGTATGTCGTCCATATTTCCTTGTATTGTTCTTCCTCTTCCATAATTTTTCCTTGTTTGTCCTTTATCCCTTTTAGTTTGTTTTCAAAAACCCTAATTTTTTCAGTTTCCATTCCAATTCTCGTTCTCTATTTCCTGTATTTTTAAGTCCCATCCATTGCCTTTTTATCTCTCTGATTATTTTATTACTCTCCTTCCTTATTGTTGTATATTTTTCTCTATCTTCTGGTTTGCTTGTTCTGATCCATTTCAATCTAGCTTCCGTTTTTCTTTCCACTATTTCTTGACATTCATTATTATACCATTCTTTTTTCTTCTCTATTTTCTTTTTACCTATTATTTCTTTTGCTGCCTCTTGTATGCCTTTTTTATATTGCTCCATTCTTCCTTCGATTCATCATGTTCTTTGTTCTGATTTGCTGTTAGGTAATTTTTCAGTTGTTCTACATATTTCATTTTTATTTGATCATCTGCTAATTTTTCAATCACCCATTTTATTTGTTTGTTTCTGTTTTGGTGACATCTTGTTTTTTGTTTTGTTTTTGACATATGTCTCTGCGCAAACTGCTCTATAAGCGCTTATATCTCTTATTGATGATCGTCTTCTTTTATTTATGAGTATGTGATCTATTTGAAAGCGACAATATAGATTGAACAAAAACATTTAAGATAATATTTAATAGGCAGTTTCCAATCTTTAGATGTAAAATCGATGTCTCAAAATTAATTCTGTACTGGGGTATATAAACAAATTATTTTGTTTCAAACAACAACAAATTAGTTGTCTTTGTTTTGGTTATATAATATACTTAATAATTATTTTAAAAAAACTGCCCTCAATTTTCCCGCGGGTAAGTGTCTCGGCCACGTCCAAATGTCCTAAACCGAAAAGCTATTGTTCAACTATTTGTGAAATTGGATTGCTTTATTTGTCTTCTCTGATCAACTTTCCCTAATGTTTCATTCTAAAATGAATAATTCCAATTGTTGTACTTCCCATAATAAATTAGTTGCGTGTTTAACACATATACTCATGTTATTGGTTTCTTACGTGCACAAAGAAAATGATCCCCACGTTTAAAATTCCATTGTACGACACGCTTCACAATAGTTCAGCAATTTCGTTCAAAACTTCCGTCAATTTTGAGCTTACACATAAATGTGAAAGGAAAATCTGCATTATGAATTAATTTATGAGGAAATTGATGAGTGTCATGCAATAACTTCGACACTCAGTAATTTAATGAATTTATTTATGAACGTTCCCGCTATATATCCTTTCAATTTATTGACATATTTAACTGTTCATCAGTTTTCTGTTATCGGTAAAGTGAAAGTTAACTTCGAAAAACTGATATTAGAAAGGTTGTATGGAAAAGAATATAGACAAGAATAATGTGGGGAAAAATCAACAGTATCATTGATTTAAAATTAGATATTAATGATAGAGTCAACAACTTTTTTCAACATGAAAACAGTTTTTAATTCTCCTAAATTACCTTTTCTATTGTGAATATCATCATTTTTTTTGTATTCGTTTTCATTTATTGTGGCAAAGGAAAATTTGGTCCCTTTTGAAAGGATATTGTTCAGATTTTCCTATTCATATTATTCACATGTTAAACTATTTAAAATGCAAAGACGAATAATAAGTAAAATCATGTGAAATTTAGAATTCTAGAGGAAGTAGATGCATCAATTTTTACTAATTATAAAGTAATAAAATTGTTCAACATAAAGAGAATATTAAGTGGGTGAAAAAAGTACACAAAATAAGCAAGTTATGAAAATTAATGCAATTCACATTATGAGACAATTGATAGAAAAAAATTACAAACACAAAAGAAAAAAGAAAGCGTGAGTTATAGGACGAGAAAACTCTAGAAATTAATAAGAATATCATATTACTTACTGTAAACAAGATAAGAAGAAACAGTGTTTTTCAGATCGAAGAGATCTGGACTGCATCGTGCAAGAATTAACACGAACAATGCCATTAAAAAAGAAAAATTCAATTCACTTCGGAGCTAGGCTTCAATGATTGAAAGTAAGATTATACAGAGAATTAGTAACGACTTTAGTCTTACTGAAAATGATAAAAGATGCTATGTAAATCATTGTGATAAGACGGCATTGAACATCTTTATTGCAGGATGCACCGGTGTCCTCAAAAATACCATGCATTTGATAAAGCCCAACTCTTTAGATGGCCTACGTTGAATAATTGAGAATTTTCAAAAGTTATACGAACATTTAAATGAGCCGAGATCCTTAAAAAATTCCAGTAGCTATAGATCACCAAATAATAATTCGTATAACTATAATAATAATAATAATAAAAATCATAGCTTCAATTATCCAAATTATCTTAAAAATAATTATAACCAATATAACAATAATTTTCAACAACGACAAAACTTTCCAAGCCAACCAATTGTAATAAACACGAAATAGGGCAAGGATACTTAGGGACACCCTATATAGATATAATTTTCTTTAAATCAAATAAGTCGAATTCAATTAATATAAAAATAAAAAACGACCTAGAGCAGAAAAAATTAAACAAACAATTTACACAATCCACAAGGTCACCGTACATAAACAAATGAATAGTAGGTTCACTCTAAGCTCCTCCTAGCGCGATGTCTATCTCACTCGGTCTCCGATGCTACTCTTTTTCGGTATCCTGAAACTCCGAATCGATCGATATACAGTTACCGTGTGTCCTCTGTAGTTGAAGGTACTAGCGGAGTTGATAGTATACCGGGTGGACTGTCTTTTCAGTTAATTATTTGATTATTATTACGGGATATTTATTAAAAAGAAAATGCCACGAATGTGTTGTGTGGACGGTTGTAGAAGTAGAGATTGGGCAATAACATCTTCCTTCAGATTCCAAGGATGACACAAGATAAATTTTACAATATTATTTAGCAACGGATATTAGTAATTTTGTTATAGGAAGCAGTGTAGTAGATGTTATTGTGTTTCAAAATAAAATATTACCAATATATCTTTTCAGATGTCAACGCTGGAAACAGGCCTTAGGCTTTGTTGATTGTCACAGGTATGCCAATTTGGACGCAGAACAATGCAACAAAACATTAAGAGTGTGCGATTAACACTTTTCCCAAGAATATTATATGTGCAGTAATAGCAGAACAAATCTGCAATATAATGCAGTTCCGTCCTTGAATTTGCAAAAAAAATAGTAAGTTCCCAAAATTTTTAGTACCTAAACAATACTTCTGACAATAGGATTTTGTCCTGTATATTTTTACTAGGTGTTTCAAATAATTTGCAAATTTTTTAGATGGCGGTACAACTTTGAAGGAAGTCGCAGTTCAAACTGATTTTAAGACAATGCTGCACAGTGAAGGTATGTTATTATACTTATCGATGGCGTGTTTTGGATATAATAAATATATGTAGGTTAAGTATTTTATAGCAATTTTATTTTTCAGACGATATGAAATATCAAGATGTTTATGTTCAAACAGAAGACGAATTTTTTTCAGAAAATGTTGAAAGTGGTAACGATGTTTCTACTCTAGCTTTTGTGGTTACCCGAGGTATTTAATGTTTTTTTATAGCTAAATATATTTCTAAAAGCTACGTTATGAATGATTTAAATTGAACATTTTTTATTTTTACGTCTATTATGATTTCGTGGATAATAAGTAATACTCATTTAAAAGTTTTAAAAGTGGTGGCGAAAGTTTAATCCTTTATAGAACTTTTGATTTGTTTTAGATCAACATTCACAGACCTCAATGACGCTTACGGCCAATACTCCTCGAAGAAAAGTGTTGAGAGAGGAGATAAAGTGTTTGAAAAAATCAACTGTGCCTGCTCATTGTTCAAGAAACTTGGGAATCGGAATATCGTTTGAAGATATTTCCAAATATTTGGAAACTAACTACTCAGAAGATGCCTGCAAACTTCTAACGTCTCAGATAAGTTTATTAAATAAATCATCTAAAGGTTGTAGGTACACAGACGATTTTAAAAAGTTTGCTTTTTAGGACCTAAAGCATACAAGAAATTTTCTACTTTGTATCGGTTACCCTCCAAAAGCACGCTCAACCGGTTTACCCGCCGTTGGGCAGTAAACCCAGGCTTTAACGAATTTATTTTTCGCCTTATTGATCTTAGATCTCGACTATTAAGTGATAAAGAAAAAGATTGCATTATATGCCTTGATGAGATGTCATTGAAAACTCATTTATTTTATGATTTATCAAAGGATAAAATAGTAGGCTTCCAAGAATCATTTTCAGCAGAAAATGAATCCGAACCAGCAACTAGTGCATTAATTGTTATGGCACGGGGTGTATCAAGCAGCTGGAAACAACCGCTTGCCTACTTCTTTTATAAATCAACGGCGCCTTCAAATGAAATAAAAGACATTTTGTTGGAAACAGTTAGAAAGTTACGTGATATCGGTCTAAATGTGCTAGGTGTGGTGTCTGATCAGGGTTCTAACTTCCAAACATTAGTTAAAAGCTACCTTAAATTGAGCACAGACAATGTTTTTTTTACGTAGATAATATCAAGCTTGTTTACTTTTTTGACGTGCCACACTTACTTAAATCTACTAGGAACATTTTTTTTTCTTACTGGTTTGAGTTACCAGAAGGAACTACCAATAAAATGTATTTGGATACATTTTACAATTATGAAAAAAAAGGAATTTAGACTCTGTCCAAAATTAACTGACGAACATATGTTTCCAAATAATTTTCAGAAATTGAAAGTAAAATATGATTATCAGATTTTTAGTCATTCTGTTGCAGTTGCTCTTAATACGTACATTGATTTTAAAGTTTTGCCTGCAGATGCCAAAGTAACTGCTAAATTCATTAAAACAATGAATGATGTTTTCGATTTATTAAATTGGTGCCACTTAAATAATTTCAATGCATTCATGGGTATCCAACAACAGTTTCAGCTAATGGAAGAATTTGAAACTTTACTGAAAAATGTCCGTGTGGTTAACAGTGAAGGAAAAAATTTAACAAATAAAATGAAATTTATATTTGGGTGGAGGCTCACAATAAAATCAGTTAAAGCCCTTTGGGGTATATTAATATCAGAGGGTTACACCTTTTTACTGACAAGAAATTCAAACCAAGAATGCTTTGAAAACTTTTTTGGGCAAGTTAGAAACTGTTGTGGTAATTCAAGAAACCCTACGCCTACACAGTTTTCTAGAGCATTCAAAAAGTTGTTTACTCTGAAGTATTTAGACCATGTTGACGGCGCCAACTGCACTAATGACATTAATGATTTGTTGTTAAATATTACTCCAGACTTGGCAGAAAACTGTAAATATCTCATTTTACCGTCAATAGAACCATCAAATCCTTTGAAAGTCTTTACAACTGATTACAGGAATCTAAACAGTACCGATGGCAACGCGTTAGTTTACGTTACTGGTTATTTATTAAAAAAATATATGCAGCAACATTCCTGCGACATATTTATTGCTTTTGATGAAAGAAATACCTTAAGAAAAGAAACAACCATTTTTTCTCAGACAAAAGCCTATGTCAGCAATACAAATTTTCCATTTGGTGGGGTCAATGTACCTAGCCAGAATTTTGTTGGATATGTTACCCAGCTTAAAAATATATTTGTAGTTAACTTCAATAAATTAGCATGTAAAAATTCTATCGGAGCGAGGTTAAAAGATCTTTTTAAAAATGTATCATTTACGCATCCTTGTAAACATTTTCTTTTAAGTTATTTCTTATCTCTTTATACAAGAGTGCGTTTATATTACACAATTAAATTTGCAAATCGTGAAATAAAACTTAAAAAATCTTATAAACCCAATACAAAATTACAAATATTACAAAATTTGTAATTATTCCTTTTTGCTTTGCTTCATAAGTTTGGTTTAGGATTACATTCTTAACTATATGTTATTATTCAATATTGTTCTTATATGCAAAACAAATTCTAAAGAATGTTATAGAATCTGGTATAATTTTGAACTATTTTAAATATATAGTTGTTCATGCTTCCTATTTTTATATTGTAATGTATACATGAGGATTTGATTTATTCTAAGTATTTATATACGTAGAACCTTGATAACTTAAACCTCGATAACATAATAACCTCTATAAATTCATAAAATTTTGTGCTCCCTTCCCCTCCGAGTCCAAAACCTCCTTTACTTAAAATACAAACCCTCTATAACTTAAACGAATAATTTGGGCATCGCACGTCAGTAACTCAAAGTTGTAACGACGACGACCTTTGTAAGTTGAATCATCTATCAATGAGTCGTCATTTGAAATGAATTAACACGTGTTTACCAAATGGCTCAGTACAGTAACTTATTTGTATCATTAGCTTGCAGCCGTCTATCTCTATAATTCCTGAACAAAGCTCATAAACGCCGTAAGTAAAAATATATAGAAACCTCAATAACTCAAATTATTTAACGTCTTCTTTGGTCTTTATCTTATCGAGGTTCTACTGTATATATTTGTACATTTTTGATGAATTATTTTATTTATATAATGTAATAAAAGCTATTTTAATCGATGATTCTAGTTTATTTCTTATGAGTAATTTTATATTCCCTATTAAATACTAAAACTTACCCTGCATAACAAAATAATACCTATCGTTTTTTGAAATAGTTTTCTAACAATGTATATTTTTTTTAGCCCCCGTACCAAACACTCAATTTATAAATCAACAAGCTATGACGGTAGTAATTCGCGCGACCCCTGTATACTCGAGACACGTGCGGTTTTACGATCATTTTTCGGAAAACCTTTAACAGCGTTACATCAAAGAGCCGACGTCGAGTGAACTTACTATTCATTTGTTCATGTACGGTGACAAGGTCGACAACAATAATTGAATCAAAAACACACCGATGTTTTGATTACAAAAAAAATACAGACAAATATTGCAGCTTAGCATAGAAAAATTAATTGAAATCAAACTTCAATTACGAAAATAATAAAATATAAAGCAAGGGCAAGTGAGTGTAATTAAATAAACACAGCTACAAATGATGTTTTGAATAACAAACCTCGTCCCAAATCTTTAGAAATAAATAGAAGAAAATTTGGACGAGAGGGCAGTGAGAGAAAAAAACTCAGTGAGTTAACTGGCAACGTGTGGCCTGGAACTCCCCTTTTATGACGGCCCGTGTGTAAACAGTGATTTGTTTTTTGTGATTGTGTTATTTCAAACCGTAAGTTTTTGAACCTGTAATTTTTTTTAACCAAAAAGCACATTGATATTGATTTAATTTTTGATGCCCGACGATCCATCCTGATCATATTCGTGCACTTCTGAGACTTGGGCCCATACTACCAGATTTAGTAAAGAGTACGATTTATAACTTGTTTATTTTTTTTGTGAGCATAAGATTTTATTCAAGGGAGCTATCTGGGTTATTTTCTAATATATTATACAGAGATATTTATTTTCGAAAACCATCTAGTTATGTCATAATCAGGGAAAACTATTTTCAGACCATGGAATACGTTTTATTCTAAACCTGTTATTTTCTAATATATTATATGGAGATATTTATTTGAGGAAACCGTCTATTCGTGTCATAATCAGGGTTAAGTTATAGTATTGTTTAGTTAGTTGGATTGTAATATATATGTACATGCTATCCACCCCGACTGTTTCCTTTACCAACAAACCCCTCCCCTGGAACTAGCTGGATTGAACTGGTCGATACGACCTCCCTTCGGACTCAGGCTTTGCACATCGTATAAGCCCAAGAGGCCCCACGAGATACCCTTCCGCTCGTGCCAAGTAACCACCTCACCCGATCTTACCCACAGTGGATTCCGGGCTCTATTGTGCCCTATGGGACTGGTGACAGCACGCTGCAAAAAATCCAAATAATCCAAAAGAAATAAAGGTATTGAGGACTTTAAAAATTATTACACAATTGACATAAAGCCACAACCACAACAACCTCGACATTATCCGACTAATGCACAAGTATTTGGTCCAAAACGAAATGTTTCTAGTCCTCACCAAATACCTAGGCCGGAACCCATGTCGACAACGTCGAGAAATTTTACAGATAATCCAAAAAGAAAAATTTTATTAATGGGAATAATAACAATACTAATAATAATAGATTCCGAAATGCTGATAATCATCACTTCCAAAATAATAATCTGAAGAACTATATAATAATAATTAAGATGAAATGGAAGAAATAGAAGAAACAGTTGAATTGGCAAATGATTTTGAAAATTTCGCTACCGAAGAAAATAATGATAAAGAACAAAATCAAAATTTTTGAAAAAACTAATCAGAAAAGAAATTCGATGTAGTAAAAATAAATATTGCTTCAAATAACCTGCTACCATACATTGAAATGAAAAACTCAAAATTAAAATCTTTACCAAACAATAAAGCAAATAGAAAAAATTCAATTAATAAAGCACTTTTAGGTAAATCTAATCCTGCGATTAATTCTTTATCAGGTATAAAACCAATTTGCGATTTTAATGCAAATGGAATAAATTCAGTACCTGATTTGTCATATTTATTTGATATTGAGAATGTTATAGAAAATTTCGAAATTCACAATAATAAAAATAAAATAAAAATCAAAACAAATAAAAATATATAGGTACTTATAGAAAAAGTGAATCAAGTGAATGGAAATTATACGGAAAATGAAAACTTCAAGAAGGAGATAGAAGAAAACAATCAAATTATAAATAATGAAATTGATGAAAGACACAAAAATATAAATGAAACTATAAATAAGAAAATAGAAGAAGGTAACTAGAAAATGAGTGGAAACATAAAAAGGAATAAAAATAAGAAAATAGTTGACAGAAATGAAAACAAGAAGATTCAAAATCATAAAGATAAAATAAGAGAACTATCCAACATTCAAGAATTGCAAGATTTGATTAGAAAAAATTGGGAACGCTTTGCATTAAGGTGGTTCTCAATACAAGAAGTAATTAAACGGTCTGAAATATATGGAAAATTTATGTAAATATGTAATTAGAATAGATAATAGCAATTAATATCATAATAACAATAACGAAAATTTAAATAATTATTATTTAGTTATAACAGTAGAACTAGTTATTAATAACAATACAACACCCTTACTTCGTGGAATCTACTCATATTAGTTGTTTTATTTTGGTATAGATATGTAGATGACATATTATCTTGTTTTATAGGTAGTGAACGACAATTATATATATTTTTCAACCAGATTAATAATTTACACCAAAAATAGAATTTACATTGAAAGGTGAAGGAAATAGCTCAATTAATTCTCTTGATTTAAAAATTCAAAGAGTTAATAATGTACTTGATTATTCAATTTACAGAAAACCAACACACACTGATGTGACTATTCCATATAGTTCCAATCACCCCTGGTCACACAAATTAGCAGCATATAATTCAATGATACATAGAGCTTTTTCAGTTCGTATTAACAAATGTAATTTTGATAGAGAGATTAATACAATTAAACAATTAGCAACATCCAACGGTTATCCATTAAATATGAAATAATAAACCGATTAATAAAAAAGAGGAAAAAGTGGCTTTACAACTAATATTTCCTAAACAATCTAAAGAAATAAAAAGTTATAAAGCCATCACTTATGCAGGAAATATTTCTAATAATATCTGAAAGATAATACCTTTAGCAACAAACGCAACAATTCCTTTTAGAACAGAAAGTAACGTAAGTAGAAAATTGTTAAATGTGAAAACGAGAATATCAGCATTAAAGAAATCTGTTACATATAAACTCAAATGTCCAGAATGTAATGCTGTCTATTCGGGTCAGACCCTTAGAAATTTTGAAATCCGATACAGTGAACACTTACGCGCATACAGATTAAAAGGACCAGATAAATTCCACTACGCAAAACATCTACTTGACACCAATCATTCATTGATACCTAACACAGAACTAGAAGTAGTACATATTTGTGATAAGAAACAAGAACTGGATTTCCTTGAAGAATTGGAAATTAGAAGGCACTTAAGAAACCTACAATATGAAGTCGTCAATGAACAGAAAATATCATATAAATATAATTAGAAAACCTAAAATTAATTCTAACAAATTGTTACTGCAAAATGAAACTGATGATAATAGTAGTACTGTTCCTGGTTCTTCATGCCAAATGTAGAAACGAACACATACAAGTTACTAAATTAAATAACTCAACATTACCGATTAATCTAGGATTATGTATGCTTATTTATACTAAACGTACTTTCATATATTATATAAATTTAAAAGAAGTTAATAAGGAAATAGAAATTGTTAAACAATATTTTAATAAGTTAAGAAATAGTTTAGTAGAGGCTAATGCAACAAACCCTATTTCATACCATAATTTGGCCGAGCAAATGATGGAAGGAACGAAAAGTTTAATCAATACATTGGATAGAAAATCAGAGAACATTTATCCTCATATTAAATCAAAGAGAGGATTAATAAACGCTGTTGGAAAAATTGATAAATGGCTTTTTGATACTCTTGACTCCGATGATGATGAGAGTTATGATAACGCGATAAATATATTACAATAAAACCAAAAACAATTATTTCAAGAGGTTAATATGCAAATATTCTTAAATCATTTTAATAAATCATTAACTAACTTATGGCATAATCAATAGAAATTACAAGATAATGTGGAAAAATTTCATATATCGATAGAAAATGGAATAATAACTTTAAATAATTTAATCATCTTTTATAGCACGATTTCACAGACTAATCTGGATTGTCAAAATTAAATTAAATTCTATTCATATGGCTCAGTGATTTCAAATGAAGAAATTGTAGAAATGATAAAGTATTTGCCTACAATGTATGAAGAAGAAAAAATTCCAAAATTTAATAATATTTTAACATATTATCTCTCTTTTTGAATTCTCAAGTAGCCTTTTCCAAATACAAAATAACTTTTGCTGTACATGTACCCATCCTAAAATCCAAAACTGCAGAATTTTACCACTTATACTCCATTATCCAAAACCACATAATATTTATCCCATAAGCAAAAACTCCAGAAGAAGTCACTGCAATAAAAGAAGAGTGTCCGATGCTAGAAGACAAATATTACTGTCAGCAAGTGATGAAGTCGAGAGACAACTCTACTGAGGAATTATTGAACGGCCATTCTCCTACGAACTGCTATGCTAACGATGCTCACTTTCAAGAAACTATAATAGAACAAGTCACTAATACCGAGGTTTTAATTATTCTACATTCAGCGATAAAAATATTATTGAAATGCAATATTTAGAAATTAATTATCTATCAATCATCCGAATCCCAGAAGATTGCAAGATTCAATTTGGGATAGAGATATTTTCAACCAATATCCAAATTAGAAAAGGAAAATCAATAATATTGCCGAAATTAGATTCAAACTTTTTAGAAGTTCAAACATATAATTCGCCAAACTCAATTAAAATAGATTTTGAAGGAATATATGAAATCAATCAAATTGCGAAAATAAAACCTATTCAAGAAATAAAAATTCCACGACAGCACACAACAATTGGATTATTCTCAATAATTATAATTATTTGCATAAGTGTTATAATATTTTGGTTCGTACGAATATTCCGAAGAAGCAAAAGGAGAACAAGAAGAAAGAAAATCATCGAAAAACAGCTCCACTATTTTTCGTATTATCCTATCTTAGGGATGGAGAAGTTACAGGACAAGAAAACTCTAGAAATAAATAAGAATATTATGTTACTGTAAACAAGAACAAGAAATTCAGACTTAGCATATATTTTAATACATATAGGAATGTTGTTCAAAATATCATTATTACTAAAATTTTAAATTAATAAAGTAGTCAGTAGATACGTTTTCAAGTAATTATTTCAAAAGAATTGTAATTTTGATTATATTGTAAAAATGAGGTTTTTTAAAAATAGTTTTCGGTTTTAAAAAATTATAATTCTTGTTTCATTGTCGTAAGATAGCTTACGACACATCAAACAGAAAAGCAATAATACAATGAAGATGTTCATCCACAGATCTTAATAATAAATATTTTTGAATGCATCTAGAAATACGGTTTTAGTAACTCTTTCTTTTAAAGTACCTTTACAAAATTGAGATTTCGAAGAAACTTTTTACTTTTGACAATTTCCCAAATATACGGGACTTACCCAACCCTTGAATTTACGAGTATTAGGTTTCCTTGAATTTATGGTCAATTTAATTTACGAAGAATTGATCTTGAGTCAAGAAATTTATACCTTCGCGAAGTTAACAATATATAATGTAACTTACTTCTCCTCGCTTCACGTATCTCGAAAGTGGGAATTATTACTACCATTACGTGAAGGATAAGATTATGTGATATGTTCATTTTGAAAACCAATTTTTAAACGTAATTTTGAGAAAAATAATTTTCATAGCTGGCCGAAGAGCTCTAGAATAATATATTTGTTTCAAAAGTTTCCTGTATTATATGTTTACACATCTTCGTTTAATATTCGATCTTAGTTAGTTTAATTTATAAATTGCTCATTTGTCTTTATACCAAAATACTATTCGTAGTAAAAACAGCATTTCATTTTGCTTAAAAACATATTTTAAATCGTTATTTATTTAATACACTCATGAAAATTACCTCAACAAATTGTTCTTTAAGAATACCTGTAGCATACGTGAACGTGTCATTGATTGATTAATTATCTAGATCAATTACTAACAATGGCATAACAGAGATGAATTTTTTCATACCCCCTTTATTGTTAATATTCCAGTTACGTCAGGATTTTTATTTGATTAATTCTCCCCACATTTTTATCGCGTTTTTGACACAATTTGCCTCATATTCGTTTTGAATGACGCTTTAATGGACGATGGTTCAGAAAAAAATTAAATTGGATTGTTATACATCACTCATGTTCATTGCGGCTTCTACTTTCAATCAGAATGTAATTAGATCCCTAAAATTGTTATTTCTTCTTGATTTTATCCACAATCAATTAGCTATCATGGTTTTAAAATGGAAATATAGAGAAATGTGAACAGAGTAACAAATTATTGAATGAGCGCTAAAATAAAAAAAATGGTTAATGTCTGATGGCAACTAGTTGTCCGATATTTTCCGAAAAGACGGAAATATTCTAACAACTTTTAAGTTTCTTCTGCTCTTCATTAAGTAATAATTCAACTGATCTCGTATGACCAGTATCTTTTCTGATAATTCTATGTCATACATATTTTTAGTTGTATTTATTACGCATACAATATTACCAGAAAAAACAAATTAGTTAGACGACAAGAATAGAAGAAGAATCAAAATTTAAAAAAAAAAGATACGTAAAGAAGAAGTGAAGCTTATATCGTAACATAACTTTGGACTTTACTGGTGTGTTTTGCCAAAATGAAAGAAATATCAGAAATGAAAACAATGCAAATTTTATCATCCAAATCGCACTGAGCATAGTGAAAACGACAAGAAACATCTAATAGTGTACCTCCTTTGAACTCCAAGGATTAACCATTTTGTAGAAAATATTTCGTTTGTAGAGCCAATTGTTGTTGGAGCTGCATGTAAGTAGGAGTTCGAGAACAAACTTCTCAAGAAAACCAACTAAATATCTTAAAACTTATTTTTTTTCTCAACGCACGCTGGATGGGGGAATCAGGGCAAGAAGAAGCACGGGTCACATAAAATGAAACAACTAAACTGTAAAGTACATTGTCGTACTAAAAAGGGATTTGTAATGATTAAAATTGAACTTTTGAAATGAAGGAAAATTACAGGCACTCAATGGAAATATGGATGATAATAATTTAGAAGTTTTTTTTAAACAAATTGTGCTCATTCAAGCCTAACAGACTCGTTGAGTCGTTATATTATAGGATATACTTCTGTTCAAAATTATGGCACCACTGACATTTTTTAATTATTCACAGTATCAAGGATTTGTCAAGACATTATTACTGGGTTATATCAAATACGTATTCTTGTTGTTTCGAGTTGTTCCGACTATACTTTGGCTAAGAAACACTAGATATTTTGTTTATGGAATTCCAGTTTGTTGCGCGCATAATTTATAATTGCTCTTTAAATGATCACCTTCTTTATAATTTACTTATTCGTTGAAAAATCAACCTCGTCTTTTGAGCGATGTCAAATGTGTCGGAGAAGCAACAGAAGAGGGAAAAAGTGTGCGTTATGTAGCCATTTTTTTTCAATCATACATGCATATAAAATGAATAGGTATTAACAGATTTCACAATAATTCTGAATTATGTGTTATTGCTATTTTTGAGGAATTTTAGAATATGGATGAGGATAATCAATAATATTGAATCAAGGACGATTTATTTCGATTTAAAAGAAGTAATCGAAATTCAAGATAAGCTATGAGAAACGGAAAGTAAAACAATACAGAATAAAAAAAATAAAAATATAGCCAAAAAGATGAGGAGCCCAATAACATGCATAATACGTTTTCGTGCTCTTTAACCGATTCTATTCTATTACTTAAACCTGTTATCAAGTTCAAATTGGTTGTTTAACAGAACAGCTTTCTTCAATTTTTTGAGAACCACTCAAGGTGATTGCATTGGGATTACGTAAGATCACCGGAGGCAGGAGAAAATAACCAAAATGCTTAGAAGAGAAAAAGAACTAGAAGAAGAGGCTTAAATGGAAGAGGAAGGCGGAGATGAAAGAGGCAATGAAACGGAACAGGAATATAAAGAACAGAGGGAAGGTAGGATTTGTTTTAGAATAACAAATAATTTTAAGATTGGCAATAGTAAATTAATGAAAAGAATTGTAGTAAAGGGATAAATGTATATAATAGGAGTAGGATAGATAAAGGAAACAACAATAATAATAATTGTAATTATATGTTTGAAAAAAGGGTATAATACAAAGGTAAGGAAAACAGTAATGATAAATCAGTCGATAAAAAAGTAAATAACAATCAAAAAGGAGAAAAAAGGTACGTAGGACTGAAGAAATTAAAATTAGTACTTGGAACGTGAGGACACTGCTTGAACCAGGAAATATGGAGGATGTTGCATGGCAATTGAAAAATATGATATTGATGTAGCAGCGCTGCAGGAAATAAGATAGAGGGGAAGGGGAAGTATTGAAATAAAGAAATATCGATTATTGTATTCAGGCAGAGAACAGCAAGGACAATATGGAGTAGCATTTGTAGTGAGAGAAAAACTAGAAGGAAATGTAATGGAGTTTAGACCAATCGATAAGAATTGAGGTGGGACCCTTCAATCTGTCAATAATAAATGCTTATGCACCCACGGAGGTGGCAGAAGATGACGAAAAGGTAGTCTTCTATGGAAAGGTAGAAGAAGAAATATTGAAAATACGAAAACAAGACACAATAGTATTATTGCGTGACTTGAACGTGCAAATTGGAAAAGAAGAAGAACAGATAAGCGGCATACACACATTACATGAAACAACAAGTTCCAATGGAGACAGAATTTGTAATCTAGCAGTAAAAATTAAGAGGATTATTTGCAGTACGATGTTCCGACACACCAAATGGCATAAAGTTACGTGGAGATCATCTGATTGCACAACATATTCACAAATTGATCACATATTGATAACAAAAAGAAAACGGTCGACAATGAAAGATGTTAGAGCATATAAAGGAGCGTGTGCTGATGGTTGCAGCCACTATCCTACAAAGGATAAAGATAAAAAATAAAACTAAAATATGTAACAAAGAATGGGACATAAGAAAACTTGAAAAAACAGGAACACTAAAGGAATGCAGAGATAGTATAGAAGAACAATTCATTAATGAGGCAGAAGAAATTAGGGGAATTCAAGCAGAAGCGGTGGTAAACTGAAAACAGAAGGAATGGCTCGATGAAAAATGCAAAGAGATGATAGAAAAGAAAGAAGATGCATGGTTAAAATGGATACGGACGAACAGAAATGAAAAAAGAGAAGCTTATGAAAAATTAAGAGAAGAAACAAAGAAAATAATCAATCAAAATAAGAGAACAATAATTGAAAAAAGAATTAGTGATATAGAAAGGGCAAGTTATGCGAGGAACACAAAAGCTTTTTATCAAAAAATAAATGAACCGAACATATAAAACCAAAACAAAAGGAATAAAAAACAAAGAGTGAATAATAGTAAAAGAAGATACGGAATATAAAGAGGCATGGCTGGAATACTTTAGGGAATTACTAACAGAAACAGTAGAAAGAGAAGAGGTTGATATAGGAGAAAAGAACAAATACGATGTAATTAAGAGCCCAACAAAGGAAGAAATAAGAGAGATAATTAACAGGAGTAAGAACGGAGAGGCGCCAGGAAGCGACGGGATCAACATGGAACTTATCAAATACGGAGGAACTGAACTGTGAAAAAAATTATACTAATTGATATATAAAATAGAATAAGAAGAGAGGCCAGAAGAATGGAACGTGGGGCAAATAGTAACAATACACAAAAAATAAGACCAACAAGCTTCTGAAAACTTCAGAGGAACTACGCTACTGAATGCAGCATATAAAATAACAACAACAATTATAAAAAGAAGACTGAATAACTCAAGTTACAGAGGGGGAGAATATCAGTACGGATTTACAAAGAGAAAGTCAACTACAGATGCGATACACATGCTGACACAAATTTTGGAAAAGTCCATCGAATATAACATAGACATTGAAATACTATTAATTGATTTCCAAAGAGCATTTGACTCAAAAAAAGCAATCATTTTCTGAAAGCGCTGAATGAAATGGGAATAAATAATAAACTAATAAGATCAATAAAAATAACACTAAACCAGAGCGTAGCAGAAGTAACAACACATAGAGGGAAAACGGAAAAGTTTACATATAATAAAGGAGTCAAGCAAGGAGACTCTTTGTCGGTAACACTATTCAATTTGGCACTAGAATATACGTTGAAGTAAATATGTAAAAGAGATTTAAGAACTAGGGGAGGACAAATAATGGCGTATGCCAACGACGTAGCACTAGTGACTAAAAACAGAATGGTAATGGAAGAAATGATGGAAGAGATGATAAGGGACGGAAAGAAAATAGGACTGGTGATAAATACACATAAAACCAATTTATTAAGACTCAAAAAGAATTGTGAACACAAACATGTGAAAATTGGAAAATATGAATTTGAAGAAGTGGACAGAGTTAATTATCTGGAAATAACAGTAAGTAGTGATGAAGACAGAGAAACTGAGATAAGGGAAAGAGTCTTAGCAACAAACAAAGAATTCCAGGCTAACAAAAAATTATTAAAAAATAAAATAATTAGCAAGCGCACGAAAATAAGAATATGGAACACAATTAGACCGGTGATGATGTATGGGGTAGAAACATTAACTATGACTAAAAAATAACAACAGGATCTGAGAATACAGGAACGAAAAATACTAAGAACTATATTAGGACCAAAAAAATAGGTGACGAATATAGAAGAAGAACAAATATGGAACTATATCAAGAGACACAAAAAGACATAGTAAGAAAAATTAAGGAGCAAAGATTAAAATTGTTGGGACATATATGGAGAGCCGGTAAGAGAGCAGTAATATACTCAATGGTACAGTGGAAGCCCTATAGTAAGGGAAGAAGAGAAAGACCAAGGATAACTTGGTTGCAGGAGGTAGTAGGTGATCTCAAGACTATCGGAATTAGACACTGGGAAGATAAAACTCAGGACAGGAAGTAATTGCTACACTTTTTTATTCTTTATTTACTGCATTCTTCAATCACTGAATAGTCCTCGACTCCTGGAACTTTTTTTTCATAATTGCGTCTTAGCTTTCTAGTTTCTTTATATAAATGGACCTGGCCGCTTTTGAAACATCAAACATGCCTGTTAAGTGTGGATAACAATTTTTAATTTTTTTATTCAGCTTCTGTTAAAATTCAGAAACAAGGGAAAGAGATAGAAAAATCACCATCTTGTTTTAAAATTGTCTCTTTTCAAAAAACTTATATAATGTTTCCATCCAACGGTACATTCCACAAACGAATTCTTAAGTACACATCAAAAGTTATAAAGCACATGTTTCTTGTTGTTTTCACTATACGAAATTCTCTAGTCTATTTTTATTGTAAATTGACAATTCGTGAGTAATACAAAAACGTGTACTTCGTATCCTCTGTCCTTTTCTGTCAGTCCGTTTGTACATAGTTCAGTGGACTTATTTTTGACTTTAAAATATTTTGAATTTTTGCCTACCGTTTGTTACCCTTAGAATAAGTAATTATCTATTTTTCTGAAACGCAACTTGAATATTACTAAGATGATTAAAACAAAACATCGAGAACGTAACCTATTAGGGATAAAAATTAATCTATCTGCCAAAGAAATAGTATTGGCTGCTCCCTGATGTTACCGGTAAAATATATGACAGTATGTTTATCTTTGTAATTCTTCATAGTTTAATTAAAAAAAAATAGGAGGAAAACACTTTTGTATTCGGTGAAGGTCAAAAGTGTAATAAAGTTCAATCATCCTGAACGTATATTATATACAGTGTGACCCATTTTGTTTGGAAGCACCCCTGTAAAATCCGCGTTTTCAACCGATTTTAATTTAATTTTTTTTGTTAGATTCAGTATCAAAAACAGTATATAGGCACACATTTTCAAAGCTTAATTTCTATTTTCAAGGCCCTCTATGTTAATTTTTCTTTGCCAAATAAGACGAAAGTAAATTAGAAGTAGAAGAAGGTTGATGGGTGTATTTTCTCAAAAGATGAAAGTGTGTAAATAAATTTTATTAAAAAATTAAGCTAAGCGCTTTCGGCAAATAAACATGCCATCATCGGTGCTTTCGTCAATGGTAAAAAATACCTCTAAAAAAGGGAAACATTGAAAGGGGACCGGCATCACAGGCACAATAGTTAGGTGTACCTTTTCACAAAATTAACAAATAAAATGAAACTAAAAACCCCCTCTTTTATGGGGTGAAATTATTCACTCAGATCATTTTTATATTTTAAAGATGGAGCTACGAAGTATGCAAAAATACATTGTTAGATTTGTGTAAATAATAATTTCAAATATTGATAGCTGCCAGTGAACTAATAAGGACAAGTGAAATAGATAACAAAACACGTCCGTTTTGTAAATATCGTATTCGCACGACCTACAAGGTCAAGAATACGGGGCACTGATTGTGTTAGCTCTAATACTTCCTATAAATAGATAAGTTCAATACTTTGAGGAATGATTCATTATTATTATTTTTAATAGTACAAACGTATGTATTGTGTGTCAATAATCTGTGTTGGTAGTTTATAAATATATGTTTTCCCAGTGAGTTTTAAAAATATGTTATTTTTCTAACCCTAAAGAATGGTTCACTAGGTAAGTGTTTCTCAAAGATAAATGGTTGTATGGTTAGAGGAGTCTATACGAGGGGCGCTTGCTAAGTAACCACCACACAGGCGATGTAGAAAAAGCATGGAATATTGCTTGTGTGCTCAAGGTGAGTACCTTAATTCAAGAAAATTCTTAACCAGTATTATGTTTGTGATGCAGCCACGTTTACCACCAACAGCGTAGTTTCATCACAAAATGCAAGATTTTTGGTATCTGAAAATCCTAACTGGGTAATAAATTGCAAAAGCCAATATTCTGAAAAGGTGAATGTTTGGTGCGAAATTTTAAAGACAGGATAATAGGTCCATTCTTTTTTGAGGGTAATATGCATGCCAATAACGTCATGGAATTCCTGGAAGGTGAATTATCCATAGTGATTGATGAACTGCCACTAGCCGAAAGAAGAAATTTGATATTTCAGTTAGATGGTTGTCCTCTACACTATTCTAGGATTGTCAGGCAATGGCTTAACGATAAAATTTCAAATGGTTGGATACGTCGCGGCAGCGAGTTGATCGAATGGCCTCCTAGATCGACTAATTTAGCTATATTGGATTTTTATCTGTGGGATCCTTTGACAAAAAAAGTGTAGAAGACACATCCAAGGAATAGAGCAGAACTGTGCGACAGAATACGACAAGCTTGTACTGAATTAACGTCACATGAAATAAAAAAGCACTAAAACAGAGTCGCAAAAAATACGATAAATGTATGGAAATTAACGGAGGTCTAGTCGAGACTACAAAAATTTAGAATTAAATTATTATCAAGTACTTTAATTAAAATGTATTATTAGTTGTGGCATAATAATTACGTGAACATTAGAGAACGAGTTATAATAAAACAAAATATTCCCAGTTTTGAGATATTTTAGTAATAGATAAAAATCTGTAAGAACATACCTACCTCCCTCACAAGTAATTGAAAAAATATCGAAATAACCAGTCATTGAATAAAAAAAATATGTTCTCGTTGACACGTCCATATTTTTCTCTTAAAGTACGCAGTGTGAGCGGCCAAGAAAGAAGTTTGGAAACGATTAGGTAAGCGGCAGATATATCAAAAACCTCTGAAAACTTCTACCGCCGACTTATATTAAAATACTGCCGTTTCGCAAAAGCGGGGCGAGTTATAAATTAAGGGAATAAGGATATTTTGTTCTTTTTGTTTCAACAAATCTAACAGGAATATTTCATATTTTGAAGTTATTATTTTTTTATAATAAAACTTTTGGCCATTGACTCTATTTCACTGATTCAATTTACTAAAGAAACTGAAATATATTTCCAATCTCGAATATATAGGGGCGTATTTAACCAATTGGAGGCTCTGGACACATTAGGATGATGATGGGCGTCTATGAGAATGATAAAGCACAATCTTTTATAAAATAGAAAGGAAGGAAGTAAGCGAGGTTCATGCTGTTTGATGTCCGTCACTGAATTTGTTCGGTTTTCGTGGTGGCTTCTTTTATATTTCAAAAACCATTTTTTTATTTTCAATATTCCAATGCTGATTCTGGTAACAATTGAAAAGCAAGTCGGTATTGTCGAAAAAATGGTCTTTTATTTTATTTTTTTGCAATAAATATGGATTTTATATTTTGGGTGACAAATATCGGTTATCGTTTATTGATCCGACAATAATTACGGGGCTCTATCGATCGCGGGGCCCTGGGCACGAGCCCTTAGTGACCAGTGGAAAAGAGAGATCTACGAATAAACTTACTTGAAGTGATATTCGAATATATGTAGCCTTATTGTGACAAATAAACACCCAATAGCATCATAATTTTGTGAACATAAGAGAACGCGTTATAATAAAACTAAAGATTCCCAGTTTTTGGATTTTCTACGTCTTGTTTAGTTAGGTACGAGCAACATATTGCAAAACAGACAATTATGTAACTACCTTATTAGATAAAATATTGAATTGTTTGGGAACTAGATAGTATAAGGTGTCATAGAAGCAAAAGTGACGTCACATGCCCCAACAAACGTCACATCAAATGACGTATTCTATTCACACCATCATACACTTAAAATTATTGACCTTTACCCTGACGTCATGAATATCTGATAACATAACCGACATAGTTATTAAGTGACATCTCTTTCTATTAATAGTAAGTGTATCTTGCATCAAATATCAGAGTCAGGTGTGACGGATAATTTGACATAATATGAGGTGTAATGTGAACGTGATATTGAGTGACAAAACACATGACATGTGACATTTGATGTTACTTTCGCTTTAGTAGACTTGTAGATTTTCTATCGAGACTACCAAATCCATTTGTACACTGCGCGTCATATAAGACTGGTACAACTATGATAATCGAAAATAGTGCTTTTGTAGTTGTGTAAATTGATCTTTTAAATGTGGCAATGCTGAACCAGCTGTTATGGTATAATTTTTGGGGCAGTTATGCCAGCTCAACAAAAATGTAGATGTAATGATAAAATTAAATTTTGTAAAGCAATAAAACGATATGGAAAAAATAAAAATTTATTAGATCATTTATACACAAACAGTAACTAGCCTAAATTTAGAAATAGTGTGATATTGTAATAAATACAAAAGTATTACATTGTTACTGGTTCGAATATTTTTTAAAATAGAAGTTGGTTGGTTTATTAGATGACTGACTTAAAAAAAGGTAAGACAAGGATCAAACTGTTATATGAAAAATACGAAATGGAAGATCAGTTTCAATAGAATAGAGCTACACAAAGCTTTAACTGATTATTTATAGGAAAATCTCTTTAATACGACAAGACACGCAATAGATGCAGAAAACTTTAATGCTTCAGTAACAACAGCTTAAAGAAAAATTAGAAAATCTGATTTAAAGAATTGTACAGTTTACAGATTTGGACACGAGATCCTCATAATTCAAAATTAAAACATTTCAAAGAAATGAACTAACAAATGGATTAGAGACCACGGTAGCATAGTAGCCATGAAAGTTTACATTCAATAATTAATAACTTGTCATAGCTCCATTATTATTGATACGTTCTTGTAATCTTGTAGGCATTGAGTCAATTAAATTTAATGTTAAATTTTCATCTTATGTTAAGCTTTCTTAGGTTTTTTCTATTATGGTCCATAAGTGTTCTTTGTTTCGTGGAATTGTATTTAAATTTTTTTACCTTAAGCCATTCTCTATTGGATTAGGGTCTGGACTTTTAGCGACCTATGGAAGCGTTTCAATGTTATTTTCAGCAATATAAGTACGTACACAGCGAGCAGTGCGAACTGAGCAATTGTCATCCTGAAAAATAAAATTATCGTGGGGGAAGATTTCCATAACCGATGGTAACATTATCCCATCTAAAATATTCATATAGTTCCTCACATATAATCTTTCTTCGATTCTCCGGCACATAATTAAACCTCTTCTATACATCCAAGCCCAAACATTTACAGAAAATCGTCCAGACTTATCATTAGAAGAAATATAATTTTTCATGTTTTCATAGATTTCGCCGCCCTCGCCAGATGGACATCAAGTTTGTCTCCAAATTTATTATTTTTTGTAGATGGTAGTTGCCTGTCTGTTGAGGGGCACGAAATCTCTTCACTTAACAATACCACCACCATATACATATAAATAAGATATACTGCGCCTAGCGGTCAGGGAAGCGTGGCGATCATCAGAGTGCCGACATATATATGTCTGCACCGTCGGTGGCCAAGATCAATACGCGCATGCGAGTCACGAGACGTTGCATTGTTTAATATCATTAGCTGTATCATTCCCACTTTGACGCTTTTAGACCTTCAGGGGAGTGGCAAAAGTTGTTAGCATAGACAAATAATATATTTTATTTTCTCTATGGTTGTTTGTTTGGTCACAGCGTAGTAAAATTAGGATGTGGTTTGGATGTTTAGTGATTTTGTTATTTGTTTCACCATTGTGTTGTGATTTTTACGTGTTTCTTTTATTTAGATTTTTATTATAAACTATGTCTCCACAACGCTGCTTTTTATGTAATGAGATTGGTCCTAATTTAAATTTTCATAGGTCTACAGGTATATAAAAATAAATTCCGTTTGAAAACAAATCATCCCATGAGTTACTCCATCGTCATTTAATTTGTCAATATGTATGGCTATATTAGTGTGTAGATATCGAAGAAATGATTTATAAAAATAATAACTCTAATTGGTTATGTGCTCACTATATATTTCATGTTTATCTACTTCATTTCTATTCCTCTTGAAGTAACCTAGACAACTATCATAGACGTTATTTGAGATTTATGTTAGAAGTGAAAAAAAATGTAATTACATAATTTCACTTTATTTGTTCAAATTAAAAATCAGACACGAAGTTTTTGTTGACTCAAATATCTTCGTTTAAAAATATTACAGGCGGCAAATACAGCACTTGCGCATAACTAACATGGCCACACAGAGTGTAGTCGGACCTCTCACTCTTAATAGAACGCATCTCGCTTATTGGAGATATAGGTAGTTAGCAGTATATTTTATTTATTACGTATATGACCACCACGATGTTTGTCTATGTTCCGAAGATTCGGCACCCACTTGATGGAATGTCAATTAGGGTTTTTGCAGTTTCTTGTGAATAAGTTTTTCTAATGACAACTTGGCAAAATGGTCGATCATAAAGATGTATAGTACAGATTTTAGTGAATTTTAATCTTTTAATCATACTGTTAACACTGTTCAAAAACCCACAATGTGAACCACGAAATAAATAAATGTACAGACGTACAAATTTGGAAGCACCTGTCTTGGGATTTTGACAAGTATGTACGAATTTTATCAAATTTTACGAATTGTAATTTACAAATTTATAGTGACTGCACTGATGATGGCATAATGCCGGAAGCGCTCTGCGAAATTTTAATAAAAGAAAATTGCACAACAGTACTTTGTTTCTTTTGAAGAAATCTTGGGGATAATATAATTTTCATTAAACCTACTTCGAGGCAGTTTGTTTGTTTTAAAATGCCTTTATTTCAATAGTTTTTAGCAATTGTAATCAGAAATATTGTGACCGATGTTCTGGCATTCCTGGTACGATTGTTGTAGATCGTGAGTGTATGATGTATATGGCTTGCTTAAGTGCATTATCCATTTATTTTCGTTTGGAAATTTACTTTGTACCGTATTCATAAATATGACTCCACAGCTATTTCGACTTGTATATTCCTGAAAAGCTGCTGAAAAACAGGGTTTCAAAACGATTCGAGGCAGTCTATAAACTCTAATATGGCTGTTATTATGTGATTGGAATACTTTTTCATCGGAAAAAATTACCCTGCCCTAAAAATGTGATGTATCGTTTAAAACATAATTCAAGGCAAATATTAATCTACCTTGTTTATGTTCTTCATTTAGTTTGTATTTCCGGGCGGCTGCACAATTATTTAAATCCGTCTTGCCTTATGAAACGGATTTTCCCTTAAGTAATCAGTTAATGCTCCACTGTAGTTATAAATGGTCTTCTATTTCCTCTTTTTCTGCTAACAGTTTGATAGTTATCTCACCTTTTTTTAAATGTTTTGAATCGTGGTTTTGCTTCTATTAAACTCTTGGACAAGTCGTCTAATAGACCAAACATGCTCTAATTCGCATTTTATTAAATTCATTTAAATGGGCTGGCATCGTGGATAATGCTCTTTGACAAATTTGACACATGTGACTGATTGTAATTTTGATTAGTTAAGTTTGCTTTACATAGGGAAAATAAAGGTGTACCAGTTTTATATGACGCGGGGTGTACTAATCACCGAGCTTATGCTTTCTCAGTAATATGCTTGCAACTTGGCCTTTCGTTAACCTTTTCCTTTCATTGTATTTGGATATTTGTCTATTCATCTTAGTATTGATCCTTTTTTTAATATTTTAAGACTTTTTAAGGCGTTGTACGTAGCCCGCTCATCTTAATTTTTGAATCCAAGTAGTTACCTATGTCTTAGTTCTTGGTATTTATGGATCTTATTGATCTTATTAAGCTTCTATCGATTTTCAGCTTTGTTTTTATCTCGAGTATGTAGACATTGCCAAAACTTGAGATCGTCTCCTTGATGATAGTACTTGGTTTCGCTTCCCTATTTTATTATTTTTTCAAGACATTTGACATTAAACAATTGACGTGATGACTACCTATTTAAATTATTTATTATGACAAAGCTTTATACCCACAAGAAACAAGTTCACTTCAAGCGAGTTCTTCGATTTAGTTTAGACATATTCTTTTGATCGTAGTACTTTGGAGTGCTCTTTTCCTTAGTAATATGGCATTGGCAACGCCAGCCAATTAGCTATCAATTTAATAACGTAGCTGTTGGCTTGTTCTCTTTTAATAAATAGTTCATTATCTAATTTTGTTTAAGTAATATATGATGATTGTGAGAAATGATTACACTGTATGAACAACTTCTCTAGAAAAGTATACGAACCTAGGAAGACTCTGGATTAAATTATGGTACTATGTAATAGTGTAAGATGTGATTATGATATTGGCAAACAATAGTAAATAAAGCAATATTATACAAACGAGGACCGGTCGTTGAAATCAGCACAGGAGGGGAGAATCAGTAATTCAGTCAGTCAGTTAAGTAGTATTTTTGATTATTAAAGCTAATATCGGTTCAATTTGTACACGCTTTAAAAATTAATTATTCTTTATTATCTTCAAAATCGTAGTTTAATTTCAATTTACAGCTCACTGACTTTCACTACTCTGCGTCGATTTGAAATTTTTGATTGTCTGTAATCAATTAACTGTTACGAAATTTATGGGATAAGGGGAACGTTTGAAGGTTTAGGACGATCGTTAACAGACATTAGGTGTTTCTATTACTTGCTAGTTGTAGTAACATCACATCACAGTGCGATGTTATAACTCCTGAAATCGATATATATATATATATATATATATATATATATATATATATATATATATATATATATATATATATACCCCGAATAGTGAAATCGTTTAATGCACAAAATCCACAGTCTGTAGCGTAGCGACTAAAATATAATGTAGGTACATGCATTTTTTATTTACTGCGAGAGTTCATTGAAGGATTGCTTCATACTTGTATAATGAATAATAAATAATTTCTATTAACAAACGGGATTGCTTGGTCACGTACTTCTTTTTTTCTGTTTCGACAGGTTTAGATGCCACTATCTTAAGACCAACGCACAAAATATGAATGAACCAATTATATTACTTTGACAAATTGGTAATAAGTTGTCTAAAACAAAAGAATAATGAACTATATTATGAACGAAAAAACTATTAGCTTTATATTAGTTCCTAACAACTCTAACGTCTTTCTAGTAACCTTATTGAATATTCCTAGCCTCTTTACGTCTTCTAGTATGCTAGTAAAACTAGTATGAGAGGCAAAAATATAAATTGTTCCGGAATCGACGAGAAGTGAGAGACTACAGCTATTTGTTTATGGGAGGTTTCAAATTTTGTACTTTGCACCGTCAAGCGCTTGTACTGCTCCATAATGCTCCACCGAAATAATACTTTACACTCCTCCCCTCAGTTAGTAGTATCGCATTATTCAGAGTGAAGTTGCCCCCCCCCAATGACAATTCGCAAAAAAGATATACTGCAGCCGAATCTACTTCTAATGCACTCATATGCACCACCAAGATAAACAAAATGCCCCCTCCCCTTACTTAGTTAAACCTCAATATATAGACTGAAGTTGCCCCCCTCCAATGATAATTTTCAAAAAAAATAAGTGGCATCGGAATACACTTCTAATGCCCTCATATGCACCACCTAGAAAAATAAAATCCCCCCTCTCCTTACTTAGTTAAACCTCAATATATAGAGTGAAGTTGCCCCCCCCCAATGATAATTTTCATAAAAAACATGTGGCATTGGAATCCACTTCTAATGCACGCATATACACCACCAATATAAACAAAATCCCCCCTCTACTTACTTAGTTAAACTTAAATATATAAAGTGAAGTTGGCACCCCCCAATGATAATTTTCAAAAGAAATAAGTGACATCGTAATCCACTTCTAATGCAATCATATGCACCACTAACAAAAACAAAATGCCCCCTATCCCTAGTTAGTTAAACCTCATTATTTAAAGTGAAGTTGCCCCTCTCCAAAGATAAATTCCGAATAAATTTTAGGGTAGTGGACTCTATTTCTAATACACGCTTATGCACCACCAAAAAAAAAACAAAATCTTCCGTTTCTCCTAATATAAAAGTATATGCCTTCTCCTAAACCAAAAAAACTGGAAAGTTATGGAGAGGGTAGGAAGTGTCTGTTCATCGGTGGTTTCAAAAAAATCCTTTTTTTGTGAAGTGAGTAATTTTCGTGTGATAGCAGGAAAAATGTTGTAAACCTAATATGCGCGTAAGGTGCCCGTTTGCACTGCCTTGATGAAGTACTATAAAGTGACAGAAGTCACAATTTCGACTAACAACGTCTATGTATATCTAGCAAACAATGCTGGTGCTTAGGGTTTATCCAATTGAACTCTCTACAAAATATCAATTTTAAATCGTTTGCTGGCGAGGATCCCATGTTGTATGTTCTTGTTTATTGTTGCAGTTTTCAATGACGCCATACCGAAAGTTGCCAATGAGAGGAATAAATAAACCACTAGCTATATAAAAATAGTTATAGCCTTTTTATTGAAATACATTCAACAAAAATAAGTAACATTTTGAAAAAATATCATGTAATTACATTTAAAGTATTTACTACAGGTTATATATAAATCTACATCTAGACATATATCCATATATACATATAAATATATATATATATATATATATATATATATATATATATATATATATATATATATATAGGTGGGGATAACGGGGATTTCAGTCCAAAGAATCAACGCCAAGATCTTTTATTTACAAAATGCCTCCAAGCTTTCGTGTCCTTTTGACACTTCTTCAGGGCACTATAATACATATACAAATATAAATATGATTCAAAAATAGAGAAATAAATATAAGTACTTACATGTAAAATATTTTAAGTAAATTCAATATAAATAATCATTAAAAAATTTGTAAATGTAAAAATAAATATAATTATAATATACTTGATGTCATATTTCACATAAGACAAATCGATACATAATTTGTTTGTTCGTTACTTAGTTATTTTAATTTTTTTAGGTTACTTTATAATTATTTAATGAAGTTTGAATTTGAGGTTAGATTAACTGTAAATTGTAAATTTTCATTATAACTATTTGAATTTGAAAAAAAAATAATAGCATTCCATTTTTAGACACTAAAATAATCCGTAAAAGCGATAACACTTTGATTACCGATTGGTATATAAAACCAACAAATTCAGGAAGGTATATAAACTATCATTCTTTTCATACAAAGAAAATGAAAATTAATCTCATTATTTGTTTAAAAAATAGAATTGAAAAACTAGTTCACCCTTCTTTAAAACAAAAAAATTTAAGAATTTTACGTGATATCTTATTAGAAAATTCTTATCCTAAATCACTTCTAAATAGAATCCTTTTCAACACTATTTCTGATAGAACTATTCATGATAATATCTCTAGCAATGGAACAGATAGGAATACAAATGTAGAAAATATTAATTACCTATCAATTCCAAATATTGAAAATTTATCAAAGAACATAATAAAACTTTTCAAAAATGAAACTAATATAAAGATAACACAGAAAAATATAAAAACGATTGGAAATTTGAATAGTAAATTGAAAGATTCTACACCTGACTTAAAAAAATCAAATGTAGTCTATGAAATAAAATGCAATAACTGTGATCTTAACTACATCGGTACCAGCTCTAGAAATTTGACTAATCGCATCACATCTCATAAAAGTGATATAAAACTTAACAAAAAATCATGTGCATTAACACAGCATTCCATCGAAACAGGTCATAAAATGTTATTTAATGAAGCTAAAGTTCTACATACTGAACAAAATATGTCTAAAAGATATTTTCTTGAAATGGTTGAAATCAACAAGGCAAATAATAGTATGAATAAGAAAAGTGACATTGAAAATCTTAGTAATATTTATAGCTACCTTTTGAATATTGAACAAAATAGATAATTTTTCATTATTTATATGATTATTTCATAAAAATTAAATTCACTTCTATTAAGGTCAAAATATAAGAAATTATTTGTCAAAGTCATTTTCACAGGTTATAATCTAACCTTATCTCCTTTTCTATTAACGTCAAAAACAAATTATCTGTCAAAGTCATTTTATAAGGTTATAATCTAACCTCAAATTCAAACTTCATTAAATAATTATAAACTAACCTAAAAAAATTAAAATAACTAAGTAACGAACAAACAAATTATGTATCGATTTGTCTTATGTGAAATATGACATCAAGTATATTATAATTATATTTATTTTTACATTTACAAATTTTTTAATGATTATTTATATTGAATTTACTTAAAATATTTTACATGTAAGTACTTATATTTATTTCTCTATTTTTAAATCATATTTATATTTGTATATGTATTATAGTGCCCTGAAGAAGTGTCAAAAGGACACGAAAGCTTGGCGGCATTTTGTAAATAAAAGATCTTGGCGTTGATTCTTTGGACTGAAATCCCCGTTATCCCCACCTATATAGCATTTTTCAGTCGTTATATAAAATTTTTATATATATATATATATATATATATATATATAAAAATATATATATATATATATATATATATATATATATATATATATATATATATATATTATGCCCCACGTTTCAGGAGACAGATTTTATTATAATTATAAATATTGTATGTATACAATTTATTTTTTTAAATTCAATTTAGATAAATAAGGTGTATAGTATTTACGTAAAAGTTATAGGACGCCAACTTACCATTAATAGGCAAGTAAAATTTAATAAAATTAATCAGACCTTATTGAAATTACCATAAAAAAATATGAAAATATATTTGCTGCGGCTCTATACAAAATCTCTTATTTACAGGGAGTCAGTTCTTGAAAAAAAGGCAATGGTGTCTTTAGTTTTTTTTTTTTTAATTAAATTCAAATTTGTTACAATTTTACAATTATATATATTTATGTTTTAAATTCTAATTAAATAAACACCCTGTATTGTAATTTCTTTAGTTTAACCGAAATTTATTATATTCAATCTTTTCACTACTTCAATTTCAATTTATTAATCAAATCTCTTACCTTTTATATATACAGGAACTGTTTCTTTTTTGTATTCCTCAAACAAAGATCTTTGTTTTGGACTCTTTTTTCAATACTAAAATTACCTTATAAATTAAATATGTTAAAATTACAATTACCAAAAAAAATTGAATGTCATATGATCTAAAAAAAATAAAAAAATTTACTCAACTACGAAACTTCTATAAAATTAACCAGACCTTTCTCAAATTACTCTCCCCTTTCCTCAAAATCTTCTGAATCTTGTTTATTTGTATATATTAGATGTGTTACGTTACTCTCATGTATTTCTTCACCAACCTTCCATTGTTCCAAAATATTTTATCTCACTTTTCAATATGATGTTTTATTTTCAAATTATCTATTATATTCTCAAATTATTCTCCTATTGCTCAAAATCTTCTAAATATGTTTTATTTATTTATAATAACTGTCTTACATCAATCTCCTGTATTTCTTCATCAACCTTCCATCATTAAAAAAATATTTCATATCTTTTAAATATACTGTTTTATTTTTGAACTATATTCGTTATATTATTCGTATTGACTTTAATGTGGTTAATTTTCAATATTTTAATCGTATCCAATCTATTTTATATTTTTCTCATTTGGATAATTTTTCTAGTCAAAAAAGATTCTGTCAAGTACCTAGCTTTCCCATCCTAACTTAGCTACCTAAATTTTAAAGGATTGTTTGCATACATTTCTATTTTAATAAATGTCATTTACTGTCAAACCCCAAAACATAAACGTTCTCACATAATTCTATAAATTATGCTTTCAGCCCTCTGCAAAACTAACAGCTAAACAAAACTATGTGACGGTAAAAATCCTGGAGGTTCACTCAACATCTGCATAGCTTTGTACATATCACATGGAGAATATAATTGGATAAATACAGAAGTCATCATCTACATTCGACAAGCAGCGACACAGTTCGTCCTCCATTCTCACACGTTAGATCCATCTATCGACAAATAATACGCTGTACACCACATTCTCTACTGACATTCATAATAAAACATACCACAAAATTTTACGATACAATGAAATTATAAAAATATGGAAAGTATATTGTGACAAATCTTTCAGAAGTAGTTTGTGCACGTAATATAAACTATAAATTGGTAGACAATAGCTGACAGAGCAAATGCGACATATACAAGAAGTATGAATGAACTTGTTGATAACAATGTAGAAAATTTTATTCAATGGAAATTAACTGATGAAATATTAATAACGCAATTGTATATAGACTTCATATACATTTATCCAATACAGATTCTCGTTTGATACAGGCATCCAAAGTTTGAATTTCGAATCCTTTTTTTATTTTTAATTCCTGTACTGTTAATTTGATGTTTATAAAATTTTCAGCGTATTTATAATGCATGTGTATAGTACAGCTGACGATCTATTTTAAATTACAAACTTTCTCATTTCCTCGTAGTTGAGATTTTTCTTCTTTTTAATGAAATTTTGCAGGGATGACACACCCTGTATGAGAATATCGAAAATAATTTCCCATTTTCAAAATGTTACTTATTTTTGTTGAATGTATTTTAATAAAAAGGCTTTAACTACTTTTATATAGCTAGTGGTTTGTTTATTCTTCTCATTGGCAACTTCAGGTACGGCGTCATTGAAAACTGCGAGAACAATATACAAGAAAATACAACATGAGATCTTCCCTAGCAAACGATTTAAAATGGATATTTTGTAGATAGTTCAATTGAATAAACCTTAAGCACCAGCATTGTTTGCAAGATATACACCGATATGCACCGTACAAACGTACAATTTTCAAACAAGGGGATAAAAACTAACTAGTAATTATAGACCAGTAGCGATATGGAATTGTACAGCAAAAATTATATATTAATCTTAAAAATTGTATAACTATAGAATAACATGGCTTTTGTCGTAGCAGACCGGTAGAGACTAATTTATTGATATTTACAGATAAAGTTATGGAAAATATTGAAAACAAGGTTCATGTCGATTGAATCTACACTGACTTTGTTAAAGCCTTCGATAAGGAGAATCATGACTTATTATTAGCTAAATTAAATACTATAGACTGAGTGATCATTTAATAAATTTTTCATATCTTATTTCAAATTACGAACCCAAGTTGTATCTTATAAAGGAAGAAACCTCGCACATGATGTTCGTAGGGTCACAAGTTCCACAGGGATCCAATTTGGGGCCTCTTCTATTTTTGATTTTTATTAATGATCTGCCTTTTCAAATTTCATCTGAATGCGTATTATATGCGGACGAATTTAAGATATTTCATAAAATTCACGATTTGAATGATTATTTGGAACTTCAGGATGATCTGGACAAAGTTAGTGAATGGGCGTTACGAAACAAATTACTATTCAATTTATCAAAGTGCAAAATCACAACGTACAACAGGAACAATATGATATTGTAAGTGCTAATGACCCTTAGCGGTCGAAGCACATCTTCACAAAAAAAAACAGGAACAATAAAATTCAAAATTTTACTTATAGAATGTAAAATATGCAGCTAGAGAGAGTTACAACTATAAGTAATCTTGGAATATGGTTTCAGAATGACTTAAAATTTGCACACAGAAATGTCATTAAGCAAGTCAACAAGATGATGGGTTTTTTGAAATGAAACTCTTATGAGTTTAATAGTGAAGAAGTTATTGAAACATTGTATTTTTCAGTAATTCGTAGTAAGCTTGAGTGTGTAAGTGTAGTATGGGATCCAACGCAACTTGACTTAAAACAAAGCCTAGAGACAGTACAATATATATATATATATATATATATATATATATATATATATATATATATATATAAAAGTATAAAGTTCCTCCCATTTTTATCTCATATGAACCATTTAGATAAAAATTATAAAAAAGAAAAACTGGATTTGTGTAGATCAGTAGTTTCTGTCAGTTGTTCAAATTAACAAATAATGTAACCGAAAGCATTGTCTAAGATCAATTATTATGCACCTACACCTGGATTACGTCCACGGCAAACATCGTTCCTGATACAAGACAAGGGGTCAATTGGAAAAATATGTAATTTGTTCAGTCATCTGATTGTAGCTACCCCTCTCAACCCTTTTAACATTTTCGACAGTATCAAAATCTCAATTTAAATAGGTTCACAAATAAAGTGAGGAAATGCCTCACCCAATGATTTATTCTTTTTTTTATTGTTTCCCTATTTTGTTTTATTTTTGGCAACATAATATGTAACTGTGCTGCTAGGTACTTATTCACATAAGAATTATTTTAATTTGAAATATGTAACTAGGTTAGTAAACCTGTATGTTTCTTTCTAAATAAATAATATAAAACACTCTTGGCATTGTGTCTCTTATGAAAAAAAAACAATACATTAAAAATTTGCTATCGAACAATACGGAGAAAGGCCAGAAACTTGGAAAAGCACCAGGATTTTATGGGTTTATCAGAAAGCTATAATACTCCTAAACTAACATCAAATTTGCTGAGAGGTATTTGATAAGCTATAGAAATATGATTAAGCGTGAACAAAGTTTATACTAAGCTCTGTACGCTACGCAAATAATGTTTCTTTTCTAACAATAAGAATTTTAAATTATTTTGAACAGAGCTTTGCTGAAAATTGTGCTAAACATTTAATCCAGCTCCTCATGTAATAATTTCTTTGGGCCATGTTGTAAGTTATCTATTTCAACATGTAACTATGATCACCCTGAATATTGAATGATTCATCGATTAAACTCAATTATGTACATATAATAAAAATATAAATTTATAGTTTTCCTAATATTCTTCTGAATATGAACTTTGTCATATGAACCAATAAACTTTAAGTTCTATAACTTGAGGTTGAGATAAAAAAAATAACGTTGTAAGAGAAGTCACAAAGAGAAACTTTGTCTCCGAATCATAACATCAATAAAACCAACTAATAGCTATATCGTATTTAAGTTCTGAAATGAGTTCAAAAATGTGAAATTTGAATGAAATTTATAAAACTAAATAGCTAGCATAGAACAAGAGACTAGAACAGGCGTGTATGAAAGCGCCCTAAGCTATTAACTTATATTTCCATACACTCACTCCACCACGTACGATACTCGCCGAGAATTATCGAAATTTTCCGAACACGGACTCTATAGAACCACGATACCGGATTGAAAGTAGAGTATTTTCTCCAACAACACACGAAGTTACACTACAGGTAGTTAGCGTGACTGGCACGCGGTAGCAAAGCAGAGCAAGCGCCATATTGATTTTAACTTGTCGCAGAAAGTGTCTGCCTCCATTCTGGTATATCACACCGTAATACAAATTGTTCTTGAGTCATAGACCAGGCAAACAACAAACATAAAAATTTCACCCTTACATGAAAGGAACGGCATATCTTTATGGAAATTCCATGGCGTCATCAGTTTTTGAAGGGGTGGACTAAAAAGTATAAAAAAATGTTGAATTTAAATACTAAATAGTAACCTCCAAACAAACTAACCAGTGTATCGGTTGTAAATATACGGGAAGGTCTTGTTCGGGGGACTATTATCCTTTGATTTTCTGTATCTGATTCAATGAGTATTTAAGTGGCTCTCTAGTTGTGGGAATATCTAGCCTGAAAGCAGTTGAGGAACAGGGTTTTTAAGTAACATTAATTATATGTAGCTTCTAAGCGAGGGACCTCAATAGCCTGTGCACGGATTAATGTTTGCTTTAACGTTCTATAAGTCTTCTCTTAGGTATTCCAAATATTGGAAGAAATATAGTTTTTTTACCTCTCCTTCTGTAGAAAATTTTAGTCATATTGGCACTAATACAGTATGTGTTGTCTTATCCTCTTGTAGAACCTACATACAAATGTGTTTAATAGTCTGGTGTTATCCACTGCTTTATCAAAATATCAGCTTTATTTTGGATTGATTGAAAATTTTGGTTTAATGTATAGCTTGTCTGATTTCTGAGCAAAATAATCTTCAAGATTCCCTCTAGCGTTTTTTTATAACTTTTTTCGTTATAGCCTTCATTCTTTTCAAATGAATGTAATTTTCCAAATTTGATATTTGTATAAAACGCAAAAGTGCTCCTTTTTGATTTTTTAATGAAATATCACATTCTTGATTTCAGCTATGTTTATTAAATTTTCGGTTGACCACTTTTTTATTTTTGGGTATGGAATATTCTGCTGCTTGATTTAGTTCATTTATAAATTCATTGTAATATGTAATATTTTTTATAGAGGTGCCATAGTCCATACGTTCAGAGAAAAGTGGCCAATTGGCTTTGTTGAGGTTCCATCTTTTTGAATCTGTAATTTTATTAGGTAGTTCCAACTGTACTTCTATAAGTATAGGGAAGTGGTCTGAGCCTAATGTCATTTGTTGAAAATACCAATTGTATAACGTAGCAATATCTGGTGTTACGATGGTAAGATCAACAATCGATTTATTTATTTGGTTAGGTGTTGGAATTAAAGTTTGATCACCGCTGTTAAGAAATACTAAATTTGCATTTTCTATTGCTGCAAGTAGGTTTACTCCTGCTCTATCAGTAATATCACAACCCCGCCCATTATGGTGGCAATTTAAGTCACCTGCTACTACAAATGGTTTTTCCAAACTATCAAAATTTGTGTCCATTCTCTCTCAGATATATTCAATCTCGGTTTTGCTTATACCGAATAAAATTTTATTTTCATTGATCTATTTATTTTTACACTTTCAGATGTACACATCACCTACAATTATAAGGTAGTTTAGTCTTATAAAATGGAAAACTTTTTCTAAGAAGTATACCTACCCCTCCATATCCGTCTATCTAGCCTAAATACATGGTACTCACTAAAAGATATTTTTTGATTTGTCTTTAACCAGGTTTCACTGCCTAAGCTCATATGAATATTGTTGTCAAAGAGAAATTTTTCAGATGCCTCTTTATTATGTGTAATTGATCTTATATTGCACTGTAAAATGTTAAAATCAAAGTGATTATTCATCAAAGAATTCATTTAATTTTTTTAATAATTCCTCCCTCAATTATTTTAATATTTTAATGACTCTGTATGATTATCTAACAATTCTTTTATAGCATTTACTATGGTATCGCATAATTTTATTGCCTCTCTTGCTGGTTGCGTATTAGAGATATCGGATAATTGATAATTTGAAGAATTTGAAAATTTCCCATAAACTGGATGAGATCGCACCTTAGATATTTCTAGTACAGCCCTATGTTCTTCCGAATATACGTATGAATGTTTCTTAATATACGCTGTATAATAATTACTTGTGTTTGAATTATTTTTAATTACATTGGCATAACTTTTTTCTTATTTAATTTTTGCTTCGATATATGATATGTTTTCAGTTACCATAATTTTTTTAATAGTTTTTTGTTTATCAAACTCCGTGCATTTCTATCTATCCGTGGCTGCATGATCACCCCAGCACAGAATACAAAAAGGCTCACTAGTTTTCTGACAATTTTCTGTGTCATGCTCATCCCCACAATATCTACAACGTGTTTTCCCTCTACATTTAGTACTTAAATGTCCATATCTCATACATTTTAAACAATGCACTACTTTTGGTATATATAATTCGACCTCGTAAACAAGTTTTTCTATGACTACTTGGTTAGGTTCATTTTAGAAAAATTCCAAGAATAGATGGTTAGATATGCAGACGTGGAACTGAAAAAAACAAACAGATATGGCATGCTGACGAGGTTGAAGTTTTGCCTGTAATTCTAGCAACCACGGGCCTAGTTCCTGGAAGTCAAACAAAGAGCCTCGCCAAAATTGGAATTCACGCAAACACCAATGTGCAACTTCAATGAGCGGTAATCCTTAACACGTGTCATAGTGTACGTAAGTTTTTAAATAAATGACGACCGAGTCTCATCCCCTGATACCTCATATCTGGGATAGGTGAATTTCCAGCACTTTGCTGAGAAATGTAAAATTCTATTTCATAACAATAATAATATCTATTTTAGAAAAAATGCATTAACAAAAAAATTATAATTGTTTTTTGATAACTTCTTTACGAGTTACGATCTGTTAGTAGCGTTAACAGAAAAAGGTATCCGAGCTACTGGAACTATAAGAGACGATAGGACAAAACATTGCCCCCTCACTAACAAAAAGTTACTGCAAAGAAGAGAAAGAGGGTACTTCGAGCACCAGTACGAACAAACACGTGGCCTTTTATTTGTAGAATGGAAATATAGCAACATTGTAACTATGGCGATCAATTTTGACACCATAGAACCCACTGTACAGGTAAAACGCTGGTCGACCTGCATTATTTAAAATTTACAATAAGTCGATGGGCGGAGTAGATCTACATGATCAACAACTGAACTGTTACAGAATTAGTGTACGAGGAAAAAAGTGGTGGTGAGTCCTGTTCACCAAATTTATAAACGTTGCAGTTGTTAACGCTTGGAGGTTATACCAACTGTTCAATGTGGATCAGCAGATTCCTTTGTTTAAATTTCAAAGAACTCTGGTCAGACATTGCTTGACCTGTTATGCTAAATCTACTGTAGCCAGAGACAAACCAGCCGGCGCAACTTTACCAAGTGTTAGAAGACATGAAGGAGGACACTTTCCAAAAAAACTGAGATGTGTCAAATGCCATCAACGAATCCGCTGGTGCTGTGAGAAATGTAATGTCACTATTTGTATTGATAGGGATTGTTTTAAATTGTTTCATTTGGAATAATTATTTTTTATTATGAAGTTACGCTGTAGTGCCCATTGTACTCATATGAGTACATATACATATATTGCTAATTTGACACATGTCAAATATTTGAAAGTTTATTTAAAATGCCATTTTCGATAAATATCTGAAAAGTTGGCAAATAACGAATCAGCAGCTTCTGAAAACGCCTGTTTTATCATTTCCCCGTCTTCATAAGGTTTCTTTTTTTGTGCAATTATCTGGAACACACGGTACGATGCTTCAGTTGCAGCTTTATTTTTGTCGACTGTTCTTAAAAATATTGATTGTTGTCCAATTAACTGCTTTTTTAACTGTTTCAGTTTCTCCTTTCTGGCGGCAGAATGTAGTGGGAATGATTTTTCAAAATTAGAATGTACAGTTTTATGATGTCTCTCAATATTTCCTTTTTTAGCAACGGAGACCGAAGTATTACATAACAAACACGCATTTTTATCTTTAACTTCTGTAAAAAAGTATTGTTCTTCCCATTCCGAATGAAAGTGGTATGTCTTTACCTTCTTACAACTGCTTGCCATAATATTATTTTTTGTTGTTCTCTACTAACCCAACCGCTGGACGTTGGTTACGCGTTCAGTTTTAAACTAAGCTAAACTAAGGAAAAATTTCAATGCAGTTTTTCGTTTTAGTGTTCCTAGATCTCAAAATCACCCTCCGTTCCAAAGGTTATATATATATATATATATATATATATATATACATATATATATATATATATATATATATATATATATATATATATATATATATATATATATATATATATATATATATATATATATATATATACAGGGTGTCCCGGGACTAATGGGAAAAAAGTCAGGAGCGTATAATCTGAGCCAAAATAATGTTACTACTTCATATAAACTTTTTCTATGGAGGCCCTCGTTTTCGAGTTATAGGCCTCCAAAGTATCAATTTTGAATTTGGTTTTTATTTTTATTTTTTGTACTAGTTATTTGATCTTAATCAAATTTACGGCAAAGCTATAATGTACGTGTATGTTTATTTTGGAAAGGTAAACATATTTACAGTACTGCCTTGAAGCCAGGGACGGACTACTCGCAATGGTTAGTGATCCAAAAAATATGCAGGGATGGCACACCCTGTATGAAATCATCGAAATTGACTTCCCCACACATTAAGCTAACGAAAAGGTACTCTTGTTATAATTCGATAAAATAAGCCGTTTGGATAATATTTACAGTTTTATTAATGCACTACGTACAAATCTACCTGACTAACTTATTAATACGATGTCCAGGATTTACTTCCTTTTAATCAAAATTACGAACATAACATTATTAAACCATTAAGAAAACCTCAAAAAACACAAGTTATAAAACATTAGACTAATACTAATTCCTAAACAACAACAAAAACTAACGTTATTCTAATAAATGTTCAATATGAGCTCCTCCCACTTCCACGCACATTCTAAGTCTACGAAGGTTGTTTCTTTGCACTTGAATGAGCAATCCCACATTATTTCTAATAACATTGCAGTGTAACACAATTCTGTCTATTAAATCTTGTCTTGTTTGCACAGGTGTTGCGTATACCTTACTTTTGAGGTAACCCTAGAGAAAGAAATCCATAGGATTAACGTCTCCTGATCGCGGTGGCCATTGAAAAGGGCCTCCACGACCAATCCATCTATTAGGAAACCTTGTGTGTAAATGCTGTCGTACATCTAAACTGAAATGAGGAGGGGCCCCATCATGCATGAACCATAAATTCCTACGAGTTTGTAGTAGCACATCATCAAACAGGTTCCATAACTAATTTTGCAAAAACTCCAAATATCTCTGACCAGTCAAAGTACCGTCAATAAAGTATATGGCTCTATCAAATGATTGCCAACTATTCCTGCCCAAATATTAACCATGAATCGATGCTGGCTCCTAGTTTGGATAATGCCATGTGGATTCACATCATCCCATAAATGCATATTATGAGAATTTATGATTCCATCTCTGGTGAAACCGGATTAGTTCGTAAAGAGAACGTTACTAATAAATGTATTGTCTGCTTGTTGTTGTCGCAGAAACCACTGGCTATACTCAAGTCGTGCAGGATAATCAGCCACTGTCATACTGTGTACTTTTTTCATGTGAAAGGGATATAACAGCTGTTCTTTTAGGACGCGATGAACAACTAATTTCGAGACGTTATGTTCTCTTGATACTTTTAGAAAACTCGTTGATGGTTCATTATCAACTGCATTTAACAAGTCTTGTTCAACTGCCACAGTACGTATGCTTCGTACTGGACCTTCTCCACCTTTTTTTGGCAAAAATCTTCCTAAAATTAAAAATTTTGTTTTGTATACATTGAAAATCACATTTATTTATACCTGTTTCTCGTAACCTGAGATCAATACACTCAAACATTTGTCTGTCTGGCAATGCTCTGTTCGCAAAATGTTCTTCATAAAGCCTTCTGGCCTCTAAACAGTTTCGAGAAGCCAGTCCATACATTAGATGCATATCTGCGTACTCAATAAAAGCGAATTTTTCCATTGTAACTGTTAAATTAAGGACTTATGAATTATTGACAAGTACTGACTACGAACTATTCTACACAACGTTTGACAACTAATCCTATGGTAACTTGATAAACGGTAAAAAGTTTTAGTGTTTTTATATGAAACTCAAGGTCTCTAGTTAATTCCACAATATAATACAAGTTATTGAAAATTCTAAGAAATTGACAATTGTTTCGATAAATCAATATCATCGTCAGAATGACAGAAGTTACATTTCATTTTATGCCTACCTGATGTTTAGTAGTTATATTTTTTGGCTAGACCAAGAAGTAACCTAACTTGTGATTGGCTTAATATATGTTTATAGAAAAAAGAAGAAGATGTGATATTACAAATATTGAAGCTTAGATATTATTAGCCCTATGGTGATATCCTGGATATCATTTTTCCAATTAAGATCAGTATAACTGTGCAATGATATAGAAAACCAGGAAAACTATATCTGCTGATCTTTACAATTATCACTTAAGAAGACAGTTTATTAGTGGAGAATTCCCTAGATTTAACTGTTCATTGACAACTTCATATTGTGGGTTTCTTAAATGTCTTCTAATTTCCAGTTCTTCAAGGAAATCCAGTTCTTGTTTCTTTTCACAAATATGCAGCACTTCTAGTTCTGTGTTAGGTGTCAATGAATGATTGGTGTCAAGTAAATGTTTTGCGTAGTGAGATTTATCTGGTTGTTTTAATCTGTAAGCTCGTAAGTGCTCACTGTATCGTATTTCAAAATTCCTAAGGGTCTGACCCAAATAGACAGCATTACATTCTGGACATTTGAGTTTATATATACCTGACTTCTTTAATAGTGGTATTTTTGTTTTTACATTTAACAATTTTGTACTAACGTTACTTTCTGTTTTAAAAGAAATTGTTGCATTCGTTGCTGAAGATATTATCTTTGAAATATTATTAGAAATATTTCCTGCATATGTGATGGTTTTATAAGTTTTAATTTCATCAGCTTGTTTAGGATATATTAGTTGTAATGCCACTTTTTTCTCTTTTTTACTAATTAGTTTATTTATCATATCTAATGGATAACCGTTAGATGTTGCTATTTGTCTAATTGTATTAATCTCTCTATCAAAATTACATTTGTTCATAGGAACTGAAAAAGCTCTATGTATCATCCTATGAACAAATGTAATTTTGATAGAGAGATTAATACAATTAGACAAATAGCAACATCTAACGGTTATCCATTAGATATGATAAATAAACTAATTAGTAAAAAAGAGAAAAAAGTGGCATTACAACTAATATATCCTAAACAAGCTGATGAAATTAAAACTTATAAAACCATCACATATGCAGGAAATATTTCTAATAATATTTCAAAGATAATATCTTCAGCAACGAATGCAACAATTTCTTTTAAAACAGAAAGTAACGTTAGTACAAAATTGTTAAATGTAAAAACAAAAATACCACTATTAAAGAAGTCAGGTATATATAAACTCAAATGTCCAGAATGTAATGCTGTCTATTTGGGTCAGACCCTTAGGAATTTTGAAATACGATACAGTGAGCACTTACGAGCTTACAGATTAAAACAACCAGATAAATCTCACTACGCAAAACATTTACTTGACACCAATCATTCATTGACACCTAACACAGAACTAGAAGTGCTGCATATTTGTGAAAAGAAACAAGAACTGGATTTCCTTGAAGAACTGGAAATTAGAAGACATTTAAGAAACCCACAATATGAAGTTGTCAATGAACAGTTAAATCTAGGGAATTCTCCACTAATAAACTGTCTTCTTAAGTGATAATTGTAAAGATCAGCAGATATAGTTTTCCTGGTTTTCTATATCATTGCACAGTTATACTGATCTTAATTGGAAAAATGATATCCAGGATATCACCATAGGGCTAATAATATCTAAGCTTCAATATTTGTAATATCACATCTTCTTCTTTTTTCTATAAACATATATTAAGCCAATCACAAGTTAGGTTACTTCTTGGTCTAGCCAAAAAATATAACTACTAAACATCAGGTAGGCATAAAATGAAATGTAACTTCTGTCATTCTGACGATGATATTGATTTATCGAAACAATTGTCAATTTCTTAGAATTTTCAATAACTTGTATTATATTGTGGAATTAACTAGAGACCTTGAGTTTCATATAAAAACACTAATATGAGCATATTCCACGAAGTAAGGGTCGAGACAGTCAATTTCAGTAAAAAGTTTTTACCAACTTTCGAATTAATAAGTCGTTAATGTTTTTCATCTTCTGCTATCGTTAAATTATTTTTTGTAGTACTGTAGGTAAATCTTGGACATCTATTAATAGGTTAGTTTTACCTCGTTGTGTACTTATAAAAATGGTGAATGCGTAAATTGGTATGTAGTGCATGAATAAAACTGTAAATATTAGCCAAACCGCTTATTTTATCGAATTCCAACAAGAGTACCTTTTCGTTAGCTTAATGTGTGGGGAAGTCAACTTCGATAATTTCATACAGGGTGTGCCATCCCTGCAAAATTTTTGGATCACTAACCATTGCGAGTAGTTCGTCCCTGGCTTCAATGCACTACTGTAAATCTGTTTACCTTACCAAAATAAACATACACATACATTATAGCTTTTCCGTAAATTTTATAAAGATCAAATAACTAGTACAAAAATTAAAAATAAAAACCGAATTCAAAATTAAAACTTTGGAGGCCTATAACTCGAAAACGAGGGCCTGCATAGAAAAAGTTTATATATATGAAGTACTAACATTATTTTAGCTTATATTATACGCTCCCGACTTTTTTCCCATTAGTCCCGGGACACCCTGTATATATACGAGTATATATGTATATATGTATATATATATGTGTGTGGTATAACGGAATTTGTAAGCACGATAGAGGGCGTATTTTTTGACGGATCACACCCAAACTCGCTACAAAAATCGTTTAGGCCAAAATATTGGACGAGTTCGTTAATGAGCCAAATCGGCAAAGTAAAAAGAAAATGGCTGCCTGTCAAAGTTGAAAAAAAATCGTATTTCCTTTGTTTTTCATTTGACGCAAAAAAGTTGCTAAGCTTTTTTATAGACCTTAACACGTTCTACAACTTTTGTATTCAATATTTTTCTCTAAATCGTACATTAAAACATTTATTTAAGAAAATTCACAAATTTACCAGAAATTTTTTTCATTTTTTTGTTTTTGATTTAATGCCAGAATGTTACTTTGGTTTTTTGTACATCTCAAAACATTCTATTACTTTCGTATCTAATTTTTTATTTTGGGTTTTATGCAAACATGTTGCTGAAATAAGCCTGTCCAATTGGTCCTGTGCCATTGGAATTTTTTAAATTAAAATCGTAATATGTAATGAAGTAAGTAAATTGTTAGCAGGCATTAAACAAGCATGAAGCTTCCGTATTACACAAGTATAAAATCAGTCGGTGAGACATTCAAATTTACATGCACCACCACTTGCCGCCACTAAGATCATGAAGACAATCAAGAGTATACTTACCACAACTGCCTGCATATTTAACTCGGGTATTAAGGCGGGCTTTACACGAAGCCAAGCGTAGCTCGCAGTGATTAGTGTAAGTCTTGCCGTCGGTACCGCAGACTGGATCCACCTTCGGTTTACAATACGAAGGGCATTGACATAGTGCCTTGCCATCAGGGCCGTTTATGCAATGGGCTCCCCAAGCACAGAAAGTTTTCTCGCAAGGTTCTGTAACAAAATATGATAATCTAAATACATAATTGCTATCATTTGTATTTTTAACTAGGTACTAAATGTAGCATAGTGTTTATTAGTTTATTTTAATATCACTTTGAAATTTGTTAAATTCTTATACAAAAAATTGACTCGCTTAACCGACAATCATGAATTAAGATTGTATTCGAAATAGTTGATTGCCACATTATTTACAATTAGAACAAACTTAGAATTGGATTTAGAATCCTTTGAATTGTTGAGAAGGCTTCGAATTATGTACTTTTTTATATTACTTCCCAAAAAAGTTCAAGTTGATCTTGCTATAGTCTTGCTTGAGCAACATTCTTACGCTCATCGTAAATACTTCGCGCCAAATATATACGTGAATAGTATCATTTCCGCTTGTGCCTTTAGGTCAACTGAGGAAAAACAAATTCTCCACAATGGTTAGCTGGATAATTATCGATCTGACCTATTTACATAGATATCCGAATAGAACCTGAATATTTTAAATATATACAGTACAGCAATAATAACTCAGAAATAAGCAGAGATAGATGCTTGTATGTAGTACACAATAAATTCAACATTAAACGTCAGAACAAACTGCGACAATAAGATTTTGAGTGCCTTATTAAAAAAATATGAAAAAATTGTTAATGTAGGCTATTGCAGCCAAAATTTTAAAACGATATATCCCAACCAGACAGTTTGATGTGAATATTCTGTTAATTTAGAACACACAATGTTTCCATTCCCATAACAGATTATAATATTCGTTTTGTACTTTGTATACAGTAGAAACGGTGAAGCTTTTCCATCACGTGATTTAGTTGCCGATATTATTCAACACATACTATGTCTTCTTTTAATAACAGAAAAAGAGCGAAACTCAATACAAGCATTTATCGTATTGTTTCGATTAAGATGCATATGGTTGATGTAGTATCAGTCACAAGATGGAAAAGATTCAGCGTTTCTACTGTATCTTCTTCTCAGCAACATTTGTTGTGAATAGTTTCCCGATAAAGTCAAAAAAATGTATGCGCCAGTCGGAAAATAACAATTTAGGAAGTGAAACTTTTTATGTTACCCAAAATTGCCAATGAGTGTAAAATACAAATTATTAAAGTAGTTGGAAGCGCTGCGACATCGCGGCTTTTCATTGAGTATATAGAAAATGAGTATAAATAATTGGGGTGTCAATTTAAAATTATTTTACTTTTTAAGGAATAGTGTTTCGTACCTCGCTTCTCTCGGTAGTTAGTAATTTGGTTATAAGTATTATTAATATTGTGAAATATATATATATATATATATATGTATATATATATATATATATATATATATATATATATATATATATATACAATGTGTCCAATTAAGTCGGAACCATATGGGAAACTTTTTTATTTTTAGTTTTACGAAAAAAAGTCATTGTTCATAAAAAGTTTTGCATGATCTATAACGTAAAATTCAACCATCAGATCACAACTTTTATCAGTCATATACGAGGTTCGTCAAAAAACATGATTTTAACCCAAGAGTAAAGTACTTTTATTTTTTACAAAATCGAAAATTGTTATTAAAAAAAGTTGATCACGATTGAAAACTATTGTCAGATATCCAATATTGCCCTTCAGCCATGAAAAAATATTTTTTGGTATAAATAAATGTTGTAATCAGCTATTTTATTGAAAGACATGATTTCCTTTCGGTTCATTATTAAGTTATGCAACAATGTACATTGCAATTGAATAGTTAATGCATACATATCGTGATATTTTATTTTGCAAATGAAAAGTTAACTAATAAGTAGTAAATAACATTCATAACAATATAATGAATCCTTCAAATAGTTATTTTTCAATATTTGAACGAAAGATAATAAAAAAATGGAAGTAAAATAATTTATTTTCTGTTTCAATTGCCCAAAGCTTCAACATATTCACCATCTCTTTCTAAACATTTAGTGGTACGTCTATTAAATTCCCTTAATACATGCTTGATTATGTCTGTAGTAATTTCCTGACATGCCTTTGTAATTGTCCTTTACAAATGATCAATATTTTGAAAAGATCTTCTCTGGTAAACCCTATGTTTTAAGTAGCCCCATAAGAAATAATCCAGTGGGGTTAAGTCTGGAGATCTAGTCGGCCAAAAAATGGGCGAATGTCTGTGTATTACTTTGTAATTGAAAGTCGATTCAAGGTATTCCCTCACAGCTACTGTGGTATAGCATGTAGCACCGTCTTGTTGGAACCATGCACGTTGACGATTTATTAGGGATAGTTCGCTAATATAATCATTGTATAATTCATTTTGTAAAAAACTTAGATAACGTTCATCATTCATTGATTGTCGAAAAAAATATGGTCCTATGATTTTATTTTTGTAAATACCACACCATACGTTTGTCTTGAATGGATATTGGTCTCGTGTTTTGATGGTAAAGTGAGGATTACTGTCACACCAACAGCGACAATTTTGTGAACTGATAGTTCCATTTGATGTGGTAAAAATTATATTTCTCAATAAAAAGGGATACTCTTCTAACTCTCCTTGTATCAACGAGCAGAATTCAAACCGTCTGTCATAATCTCTATCTTTCAATGTATGCACAAACTGGGGTTTGTATGGATGTTAACTGTTATTTTTTATAATATTTGCCATTGTACCTCTACTTACTTCATTTCGGATCAAAGACATTCTTTTTCTCAATGACATTTTAGGGTGTTCTACTACAGATAACATCACTTGTAATTGCGTGTCCTCACTGGCAACCCTCTTCTGGCGTTTTTTATTAAAATTATTGTGAACACTTCCAGATGCCTTAAATTTATTTATAATTTTTGAAACTGTCGAATGCCGAATATTTCTATTCTGATGTCTGTTGTTAAATATAGCTGCTGCTTCTCGATGAGTCTTATAATTATCACTTATAATTGCACAAGTGGTTTGTATTTTATCGGGTAAATTTAAGTTGTTTCCTAGCAATTTGACGAGAATAACTGTCAACTATTAAAAACACGACACCGAAGGTGGAGTGTTTTTAGGTTGACAGTTATTCGAGTCAAATTGCTAAAGGAAACAGTTTAGAATTTGAACAACACAAATTTACCCCATATCAATACAATCCTCGAGTGTAATTCGGCAGGACAATTTATTGAATGAAAAATTTGGAAACATATCAATGCAAACTTTATTTATGAAACATTAAAAATAAACACAATTTTATTTTAATGTACAATTTGACTAATTTCGGCGTTCGTAGACACACCGAATCGACTCATTGTTAGTTCTTGAAAATTCAATAAGTTGTTGACAAACATGCCAAACTATTTATTCTGGTAACCAACACCGCGATAATTGATGAACAAATGAATAAGTGAAAAAACCACTAGTGTATTTGTCGCTGTAAAAAATAAAGCTAACTTTTGCCGCTGTCAAAATGACAATTGCACTGTGGCATATGCGATTTTTTATACATAAGTTAAATTGTCTCCCACAATCAACACTATTTCAATTTTTTCCTCATTACTTAACCGCACCGCCATTTCTTGTATTTTATAAAATCTAACTAGCGATTTGACGTTTGCTGTCAGTGCATCCTAGATAACAAATTGCCAATCTCCTGAATTTACCAGGGCAATGCTGATACAGAGAAGTGAATAAACACACAAAAATAATTTTTTCATGGCAGATGGATAATATTGGATATCTGACAATAATTTTCAATAATGATCAACTTTTTTTGATAACAATTGTCAATATTCTCAAAAATGAAGGTACTTTACTCTTGAGCAAAAATTCATATTTGTTACATACCTCGTATACGACTAACAAATTTTGATATCTGATGAGTGCATTCCAGGTTTTGAACCATGCACAACTTTTTATGAAGAATAACTTTTCTTCATAAAACTAAGAATAAAAACGTTTTCCATATGGTTCCGACTTAATTGGACACACTGTATATAAATATATATATATATAAATATATATATATATATATATATATATAAATATATAAATATATAAATATATAAATATATAAATATATAAATATATAAATATATAAATATATAAATATATAAATATATAAATATATATATATATATATATATATATATATATATATATATATATATATAAGATGTAGGAATATCGCATGATATGTTAACAACAACAAAGAGATTCATGGGTAATTCACGCAAAAAAGGGCTACTGAAACAGAGTGGTAACCGCGGACATGCATGTTTCTGGCTCATTATATTATTGTAGTTAGAATGGGTGTTTATATTGTACTCAGGTGATATATTAAAAAAAATTATATATTTTTTATAATCGCAAAATTTCAATATAGGTTCTGTTTTTGTGTTGGAAATTAAGTTGAATTAATAACACTTTATTTTATGAAATATTTTATATCAAGTTTGCTAAGTTTGCGATGCAAATATCCTAAACACACAAAACTTTCGGAATACTTCTTCTTTCTGATGGCTCGGGAAACAGAACGCTCTTATTTTTATTAATATCATGGAAATTTTGAAACATGAGCCTGTTTAGATGCTGTAACTTTATTTCAAATAATTTCAATATGGAAACAGGGAACTGAATATATTATAAGTATCGCTAACTAATAATAGTTCTTTTTCTGCCGCCTCTCAATGCTTTTATCATATAGTGAACATACATAAATATAAAATATTTGAATAATACTACTGAGACTGTCCCAGTGTCCAGTTTTATAATTTATTTGAATATATCGAACTCATTATTCACTTTATTTGATAAAAATACCATAAATAAAAGCCATGGGCAGAATATATTCTAGCCAAACTTATCCTTGATGTGTATGTTGGACAACATTTTTTTTTTCGGTAAAACTTTTTATGGGACACTGTCTGAGTTTGGCATGGAAGTAAACTCGAAAAACTAACAATACTGTTAAACTCTTTGACCTTTTTCAATAATTATTTACTTAAGCTGAGTGAGAGAGAAGCAATGTTCTTCTCCCCTCCACTCGATGTCGTTAATAAGCCAAAATAGTTCTACTACTACTATAATCTATTTTTATCTAAGACAGAGTAATAAAACCTTATTTCTGTATTAGCTCAGGCACATTTATAAAAAAATTTGCATTATAAACAAGGTTTTATTACTCTCTGGTACATAAAAATAGACTATAAACTACTACTAAACACTATACTAATGGGAAAAATCGAAAGGAAAAGGGAACCAGGATGGAAACAACACTCTTAGCTGCGCAATATCCGAAACTGGTGTAACATCGCAGATGCCGCCACGATATTCAGAAGAGCCGAGGAAGAAACCAACGCCAACGCACTAAGAAGCATACGGCACCAAAAGAAGAAGACGTTAAGTTGGGAGGTCGTTAGACTGAAGATCTAAAGGTGCGTGGTTCGATTCCGGCTTTCGGCAGTCAACTTATTCATTTTTTTGTAATCTATAAATCAATTCGGCTAATGTATTAAAGTTGAGCTAAAAATTTCAATCAAAATTCCCCCTAAAAAAATTCGTAGTAGCTACGTTTATGAATTGGAAACACCGAAATTAGTAAAAATCGAAAAGAGGGAAAAATTACGGCAATTTTCCACCGACATTACAAACCGAGTTATTAAACATCAAATTTGGAATTTTTATACCAAAAATATCTATCCTCAAGTTCCTATGGATTGAAAATCGAAAAAAACTTTGTTTCTGATTTCCATGAAATTTTGCACACGGGGAATCCAAAAAATTTGTCAGCTGTTCGAAGAAAGAAATTTTCGAGTGGAAAATTCAGAAAAATTATTGAGAATGGTATTTTCCGGAAAACTATACATGAAAATCGAAAACTGACATATTTTTTGGAGTGGGGATGTGGCAATAAGACACCAGAGTAAACTCTTTCAGATATTTATTCCTGAGCTTTCGAATAACTTTTATTCATTTTCAAGGAGTAAAAATGATTGGTCAATGTTATCATTATTAACAATAGAATAAAACGATAAACACTTCAATAAAATCTATCGAGAATTATGGTGTAAAGTTGTAAATTTTTATCGATAGATTTTAGGTAAGTATGTATTATTTTATTTTATTGTCAATGATGATAACATTGACCAATCATTTTTAGCCCTTGAAAATGAATATAAGTTATTCGAAAGCTCGGGAATAAATATCTGAAAGAGTTTACTCTGGTGTCTTATTGCCATATCCCTACCAAAATATCCGTTATATATATATATACAGGGTGTCCCACGAGGTTTTGGCCAGTAGATATCTCGAAAACTATTTGAACTACAATATTGAAATTTGGCAGTTATAAACCGTAGGTAGTATTACACATTTTGAGCAATCAGCTACTTTGCTGCAATGTCACGTTTCGGGTCACGTGGTATCATGTTTGGAAAAGTTAATGACACACCCTGTATATTGTTCCACTGCTGTACAGGTCTCTCTCTTATGCGATACCTATTTTTTTGTGTTAGGTACTTAGAAACTGCAAAACATGTTTTTTATTTGAAAAACAAAGAGAGCTGAGAAAAAAAACCATATTCTAGTAACAGCTATTTTGGTTGTTAAAACTGTCAGTGTCGGTGAACAACCATTCACTGCATTATTGTTGTTATAGTTTTGTGATTTGAAACTTATCATGCCTTTACGTTTCACTTATGACGAGTATGTCGATATGCTGATCATCTCTGGAGAATGTGGAAAAAAATACCAGACGTGCTAGAGATTTATATAGAAATCGTTTCCCCCACTGAACAACTCCAAGTAAAAACACATTCACTTATGTAGAACAAAAGTTAAGACATGGTTCTTTTCCAACCGCAAAATTCTCGACGTAAGCCTATTGTAACGGAAGATAATATTATTAACATTCTTGCTTACATCCAAGTCAATCCCCTGATTACAACTCGATGTTTGCAACAAGAATTAGGAATAAGTAAATCTACTATTCAGAGGGTGTTGAAGCAATACAAATATCATCCTTTCAAAATACATTTAACGCAAGGTCTAACTCCTGCAGATCCAGAAAGGATACTCTATTTCATTGCTGAAGTTACAATTAAAATCGTAGAGGACCCTTTTCTCTTTAATAAAATATTGTGGAGCGACGAAAGCCGTTTTCACAACAACGGTATAGCTAATAGATATAATTGTCGCTACTGATCGGCTGAAAATTCCAGGTGGACGCGAGAAACGCATTTCCAAATTATTTGGGGGATAAATGTTTGGCGCGGTTTGTTTAATGGCCACTTCATTGGGCAGTATTTTTATGAAGAGGCTTTGACAGGCGAAAGGTATTTAGAGGTATATTCTCCAGAATATTCTTCCCCATTTGAGGACATTCCACTAAATGAGAGAACGACTACGTGGTGGCAATAGGATAGTGCAACTCCTTATTTTTCTTAGCGAGTAACGTCACATCTGAATGTGTATTTCCAAGACAGACGGATTGGTAGAAATGGTACAATGCATTGGCCGGCTCGTTCACCAGATATAACCCCGCTACATTTTTTTCTTTGGGGATATTTGAAAGGATTAGGTTATATTACAGCTCCTATCGATGTAGATGATTTAAAAAACAGAATCAGTGCAGCCTGCCAATCTGTGACACCAGAAACTATTGAAGCAGCATGCACAAGAAATTTACTCAGAAGTTTTGAATGTTGCATTATTGATGGTGGACATCAATTTGAGCATCAACTGTAGTAGAAGTGTTATTGTATTCCAATTCTTTCTGTTCTTCAGCTCTCTTTGTTTTTCAAATAAAAAACTTTATAAACATTTGTTTGTCGTTTCTAAGTACCTAACACAAAAAATAGGTATCGCCGAATTAGTATAAGAGAGACCTTTACAGCAGTGGAACAATATGCAGGGTGTGTCAATAACTTTTATAAAAATGATACCACGTCACTCGAAACATGATACTGTAGCAAAGTAGCTTAAAATGTGTAATACTACCTACGGTTTATAACTACCTAATTTCAATATTGTAGTTCAAATAGTTTTTGAGATATTTACTGGCCAAAACCTCGTGGGACACCCTGTATATTGTTATAATAATATATTTTACTACAGATGTGAGTATTAAATTTTAATTATTTTTAATTTTTTTTGTACAATTTTATTGCCTGGGCATGAAATACTCCCTTTCTCATTGGGCTCTGGCGCCTATGTTTATTTTTCTTAAACCAAAGAAATATCTGTTTTTATTGTTGTTTAAAATGTTTGAATAAAACTAATTATAAAGTTTCAACACCTACAATGAACATATACAGTTGAATTATTGGATCTTTACCCATGCGTCATTAAAATCTGATAGCATAACCGACAAATGTCAAATTATTTTGTTCTGTTCTTCACTATTGATAGAAAGAGATGCCACTTAATAATTATGTCGGTTATGTTATCAGATATTAATGACGCACGGGTAAAGATCCAATAATTCATTCATTTTGGTGGGGATGTGGCAATAAGACACCAGAGTAAACTCTTTCAGATATTTATTCCCGAGCTTTCGAGTAACTTTTATTCATTTTCAAGGGCTAAAAATGATTGGTCAATGTTATCATCATTGACAATAAAATAAAATGATAAATAGTTACCTAAAATCTATCGAGAATTTTGGTGTAAAGTTGTAAATTTTTATAATAAATTCTTTTAAACATAAATCAACGAAAAACTCCTAAAACACTATGACAATAAACAAACTATTCGATCTTGAACTGTAATTTTTATTTATTTTTCATAAAATTGAAGATTGTTATGAATGTTGTGTTCCTTTTTCAAAATCTAAAAGATAGGCATAGATAACACTAAGGTTATTTAAGTCTGTTTTTTATTTATGCAATAATACTTAGATAACCTTAGTGTTATCTGTGCCTAGCTTTTAGATTTTGAAAAAAGAACACAACATTCATAACAATCTTTAATTTTATGAAAAATAAATCAAAATTATAGTAGTTCAAGATCTAACAGTTTATTTATTGTCATATTGTTTTTTGAGTTTTTGATATATGTTTAAAAGAATTTATTATAAAAATTTACAACTTTACACCAAAATTCTCGATAGATTTTATTGAAGTATTTATCGTTTTAATTTATTGTTAATAATGATAACATTGACCAATCATTTTTACTCCTTGAAAACGAATAAAAGTTATTCGAAAGCTCGGGAATAAATATCTGAAAGAGTTTACTCTGGTGTCTTATTGCCACATCCCCACTCCATAAAATAATGTCAGCTTTCGATTTTGATGTATAGTTTTCCGGAAAATACCATTCTCAATAATTTTTCTGAATATTCCACTCGAAAAAATTCTTTCTTCGAACAACTGACAAATTCTTTGGATTCCCTGTGTGCAAAATTTCATGGAAATCAGAAACAAAGTTTTTTCGATTTTCAATCCATAGGGACTTTAGGATAGATATTTTTGGTATAAGAATTCCAACTTTGATGTTTAATAACTCGGTTTGTAATGTCGGTGGAAAATTGCCGTATTTTTTCCCTTCATTCGATTTTCACTAATTTCGGTCTTTCCAATTCATAAACGTAGCTACTACGAATTTTTTTAGGGGGGATTTTGATTGACATCTTTAGCTCAACTTTAATACATTAGCCGAAGTGATTTAAAGATTACAAAAAAATGTAAACTGAACGTCTTCTTCTTTTGGTGCCGTTTGCTTCTTAGTGCGTTGGCGTTGGTTTCAATGGACAATATAAAGTGTTCCTTCCTCGGCTCTTCTGAATATCGTGGTGGCATCTGCGATGTTACACCAGTTCCGGATATTGCGCAGCTAAGAGTGTTGTTTCCATCCTGGTTCCCTTTTCCTCTCGATTTTTCCCATTAGGATAGTGTTTAGTAGTAGTTATAGTCTATTTTTATGTACCAGAGAGTAATAAAACCTTGTTTATAATGCAAATTTTTTTATAAATGTGCCTGAGCTAATACAGAAATAAGGTTTTATTACTCTGTCTTAGATAAAAATAGACTATAGTAGTAGTAGAACTATTTCGGCTTATTAACGACATCGAGTGGAGGGGAGAAGAACATTGCTTCTCTCTCACTCAGCTTAAGTAAATAATTATTAAAAAAGGTCAAAGAGTTTAACAGTATTGTTAGTTTTTCGAGTTTACTTCCATGCCAAAACTCAGACAGTGTCCCATAAAAAGTTTTACCGAACAAAAAAAAATGTTGTCCAACATACACATCAAGGATAAGTTTGGCTCGAATATATTCTGCCCATGGCTTTTATTTATGGTATTTTTATCAAATAAAGTGAATAATGAGTTCGATATATTCAAATAAAATATAAAACTGGACACTGGGACAGTCTCAGTAGTATTATTCAAATATTTTATATTTATGTATGTTCACTATATGATAAAAGCATTGAGAGGCGGCAGAAAAAGAACTATTATTAGTTAGCGATACTTATAATATATTCAGTTCCCTGTTTCTATATTGAAATTATTTGAAATAAAGTTACAGCATGTAAACAGGCTCATTTTTCAAAATTTCCATGATATTAATAAAAATAAGAGCGTTCTGTTTCCCGAGCCATCAGAAAGAAGAAGTATTCCGAAAGTTTTGTGTGTTTAGGATATTTGCATCGCAAACTTAGCAAACTTGATATAAAATATTTTATAAAGTAAAGTGTTATTAATTCAAATTAATTTCCGAAACAACAACAGAACCTTTATTGAAATTTTGAATAATTGCAGTCAACGATTCTATCCGTTATCGACAATAAATATACTGAGTGAGAAGGAGACAAACTTTACTTCAAAGATAATCATTTTACAAGTGTTAGGCATAAAGTAAATTGTATAATCATGAGTGATAAACTTTCTAGTTCTATATATACACATAGATACGCATGAATGTCCTGGAAATCATTACCACAAGATACAAGCTGAAAAGCATAATCTATCACTTTTATTTGTAACTAAAACTTCCTGTCGACCGATTGCTACTTGCAACTCTCCAGTATATGAGCAATTCAATATATTATATCTATACCTACCAACAGAAGAAGCATGTACAGAAGAAAAAGTAACGCCTAAAGATATGGGAATTACTCTATGAAAATTGTGAAGAGGAATAGGAGAAACAACAGATCCCGAAAGAATGAGAAACGAGTTCAATAGTTCACATAATATATTATGCAAAAGGTGAGCAATCAGGGTGAGATAACTATTGATCAATATGTATACCTTCAACATATCTTAAAGCTCACAAGATCACTACAGGAATATGTGTATCATAAATTGGAATAAGACCAAATGGCATAGATTTGAAGGCAGCTTCTGACAGTGAAAATAATGCAAGGTCCCAAAACATTCACTAATGTAATAAAAAACATATACCAGACAGTAAGATTCCCATATACAAGGCATTAAGAATTATGCAGAATATTAGGTAAAACGAAGTAGACCGTAATTATAAAAGAATATTTAATTTAAATAATAAAATAAATACTAATATTGGATATGTTTAACCAAACAAAAGGTTTGGTATGTTCATGTAACGAGAATGATGCAAGAAATAATAGTTAGAAAAATGATGACGGAAAACTTTGGAAAGAAATGGATGGACACTTGAACCGAGCTATGAAAAGGCGCGAAGAGGCTGACCACATGTCTGACGTTTATAAATGCATCTTCTTCTTGAAGTGCCTTCTCCATTCAATGAAGATCGGCAACAATTCTGGCAAATTCGTCTATGTCTTGGGTTCTTCTTAGCAGGAAGTTTGAATCCAAGCCTGTCCAATCCTTCATGTTTTTCAGCCAAGAGCACTATCTACGTCCAGGACTACGTTTTCTCTCAATCTTACCCTCCACGATCAGTTGTAGGAATCTGTACTTGTCCTGTCTCATGATATGGCCAAGGTAACAGTCTTTCATTTTTTTATGGTTTCAAAAATTGTTCGATCCTTGTTCACTATATGTAAGACCTACTGATTGGTGATATGGTTGGTCCATGGAATGCGCAGTATCCAGCGATATACCCACATCTCAAATGCTTCTAGCTTGTTGATATTGCTGACTTTTAGCATCCAGTATGGAGTCGAGCCATACAGTAACGTGGAATACACATAACTTCTAACGAAGTTAAATCTTATGTCTAAATTGAGTGTTCTGTCTGTTAACAGGTTCCGCATTTTAATAAAATTGGTTCTAGCTTGCTCCATGCGGGATCTGATTTCTATCTCAGGATTCAAATCCCAACTGATCCAACTTCCCAGGTATTTAAATTTTGTGACTTGCTCTATTGGTAAACCGTATATATTTATGTTAAAGTAGTTAAAGTAGATTGCGACTTATTTGCATGATCTTTGTTCTTGATATATTAATCCTCAGTCCCATTTCGTCACCGGAAGTCGATTAGGCGTTGCAGTCCTTCAGGACTGTCCGCGATTATCACCGTGTCATCGGCATATCTTAAGTTGTTTATGAGTTTCTCATTGATCTTCAGACCGTCTTCTGCCTCGTCCAGATCGTTTTGGAAAATAACTTCTGAATACATATTAAGGAGCATGGGGCTAAGATCACACCCTTGTTTGACTCCACACCTTATGGGTGCGGTATTTGCTTCGTTGTTTTCCAGTTTGATAGATGCCACTTGCTGTTCATAAAGATTCTGTACGATTTTTAAATCTTGGACATCGACGCCTTTTCTTTCCAGCAGTTCTAATAGTGAGGTGTGATTGATACAGTCGAAAGCCCTTGTATAATCTATGAAACGCATATATACTTCCTTACGTTGATCTCTCCATTTTTGTAACAGGATAGAGAGTGTGAATAAGGCGTCCCTGGTACCCACTCCTTCACGGAAACCCATCTGTACTTCGCTTATATCTTGTTCGCATTTTCTACGTATGCGCCTATGAATAATTTTCAAGAACACCTTTAACACCTGGCTCATTAGACTGATCAATCGGAATTCTCCGCACTTCCGTGCTCCGGACTTCTTTGGTATGGGTATGAAGGTTGATTTCAGCCAATCACGAGGGATGTACCCTGAATTATAAATATCACTAAATAGTTTCACCAAAATGTGTATGTTTTCCTCCTCTATAAGTTTTAGAATATTTGGACAGGTGTCATCTGTCCTGGCTGCTTTTCTAGTTTTTATCTCTCTTAGTGCTTTTTGAACCTCAGAGTGAAGTATTCCCGATACCTCCCTAAGTTCGCCATCGTCTGTAATTTGTTTATTAACCGAAGTAGTTAACCGAAATTATTTTTTTAGAATAGTATACTGACTTTCTCTATAAGGCAGTTTTTGAGAGTATAGCACAAATAAACTGTATGGAGGAAGGTTGCGTAAGTGTAGTGCAGTTTAACCCTTAAAACGCAATTTGGGTTCGTGCGGAACCTCACAGGTGTTAATTCTCTAATATCTAAGTTATTTGGACATATTCGCAACGTAGCAGTCACAGCAGTCACGTACGCTATCCGACGGCCATTGTTCTGCGATATTTCGAGACTGCAGGTTCTGAGCGTTTAGGTGATTGGGGTATCTCATGGATCCTTTATGGGGTTCTACGATACCATTTTTTTACCTTACTTAACTCGTACATTGACGATGAATCTAGTTCTGAAATTGATTATGATAGTGGTCATGCTTCGAGCGATAATGATGGATTGTTGGGAAAACACGTCTGACATAGAGGATCATGTAGAGGTCAACAGTAAGTAGAAGGAAGAAGCTGAGCCTACAGTTGTGGAAATTCAGGATAGAGGTTTGTGTCCCAAATAATTTACAGAATTTGCTAAAGCCAGTCACTTTGTCCGATGTCCAAGAGAAGAAGTCGGAACATAGTAAGTGTTCGCTCAGGAATCACAAGATATAGTGAAAGAGTTAGTTCAATCTTGGACTTCCTCAACTTATTTATCACTGTACAAATGAAGCATATTATTTGTCTCCATACCAATGAGGAAGCTTCAAGATTTATGAGAGCTGCAACAAGAATAATCGCAATGAGAAAAAAAATGGATAATTGTAATCGCTCTATTTCTTCGAAGTAATAAATATCATTACAATTAGACATTTTTGTTTTGAATGCTAGGTTCCGTGAAAATTTACAAAAGAAATTAATTTTCAACTGGGGTCCCCAGAGGAGCCCCCATGGCTAATAAAGGAAATTCTTTCCTTATGGGATTTAAAGGATTAAATAATTTCGAGAAATAATTGGCATAATCTAAGAACCGCAGTTTAGAAACATAGAAATTTGTAAACAATTGCTTATATTTCAGGTTTTTGAGCTAATTGCCACAAATAACTCAATTTTTCATAAAGTAACCACTTCATATTTGTTATTACATTTATAATAACTGCAACGAGCTCTAGACATGGGAAAGACAACTGAGCTAACTAGCAAAAAAAATATATATTAAATAACAAATTCATAAAAAATCAATAACGTGATTTAGAAGTTTTATCATATTTTTAAAAGAGCACATTAAGCTACAGTTTAATGAAAATTGCCATGGATAAGATACGGAAACAATTTATATAATGGTTCTAAATATGCCCAAGGAAAATTCTGCGCTGTTCTAAATATATTAGTATACTTTACAAATTACTTGAATGTATATCCATATTCAACGATAAAAATAGCAATTAATCTATGCAACTCTCAAGAAGAGCATACTTAATGATTTTTACGAACTCCAAAAACTGCATCTAAAAACTTGAAACTATAACATATAACTCAAACCTAAAGCATGCATTTCTTGACGCTGAACAACTTTATAATACTAATTTAACCCTATAGTGTATTCAAGACTCAAGTATATAGTTATAAGATTTTACTTGGAGGGAATAATAGGATTTCACTTGGGGAAATTTAAAGAATTTTACTTGGGTGGATATATAGGATTTTAATCGAGGGATTTATAGGATTTTAAAGTACCATTAGGTACTTGTCAGTAGAGCCTGACAATAACTCCTTAGTACAAATTGTGGTACTCAGGAATTGAGTTACTACTGGGAGGGTTACATTGGCTTTGAAAGGTACGGGATACACTTTCCTTGGGATATTTGTATATAATTTTGTTTTTATCATTCAATCAAGGGGGAATTCAATTATCTTTGACGAATTGTGGTTAGGATTTATGGGTTTTTAGGACATTTGGGGATTTCTTGTAATTTTGTGAATCACTTGTACTCAGTAGCTTGTATAGAAGAACAAAAATGAAGAGACAAATTCAAGCACAAAGAACCACATAATACGAATGCCAGTCCTTACATTAACGAGGAAGGTTCCGTTCACTGTAGAAAGTATCAAAAGGGAAAGAGGAAGACCCAGGAAAAATGGTCCGAGAAATGCAAAACGATTTAAAACAGATAAATGAAGTGGATTGGAAGAATGGTGCCACAAACAGGAAATACTGGAAACTGATAGTTGAGGAGATAGAAGCCAAGGGCCTAAAAGGCCAGTAGCGCTGATTTATTTTGTTATTATAGATTCGGTAACGACATATTTGTAAAGGGGAGTATTTCTTTATACAATCATAAGGTAGTATTAGAATGATCTCATTATTAAAAAATATTGTGATCTTGTTGGAGGTTAAATTTTACATTATGATGAAACATGTGTCATACATAGATTAGTGCATATACAAACTTACCTGGGTAATCCAAAAGACCTGAAACCAAAATATGAATGAATAATTTTGAAAAATGATTCCTTACTTTTTACTAATAAAATTCGTTTATATCATCAATATCAAAATTTAGAGATAAAATTGGAGCTTATAATATAACCTAATATAGTTTCCTCGTGTTTTACATAACAGTAGTATGTTTCTGCACAATTATATGGAAATATAAATAAAATTTGGAATAACACAAGATATAAGAAGTGACAAATTAGTCAACTTCACGTCAAATACAATATAAAATTGTCTACATTATAGAAATAATGTTTAGGAAGGACACTTTTTTCATATATTAATAAAGTTTGATTTGCTTTTTTTCTGCCACAAATGATCCTCAATGAGATAATTCACAAATAAATTAGGTGTACATTTAAATATCGAGTTTGTCCAGATTAGAACTTTTGATTCTTAAAAAGGAAACAACAATATTTTCCGCACCTGTTTTAAAATAGCTTAGAATCTGTTTTGAAATAGCAATTATTTTTATGAACAGCTTTGTACATTGTAGATGAAGGAAATCGATAAAATTAAGTGCATCCGAAATAACTGTTGATAATGCGCATCATAAGCAACATTATTCACAATGCGTGCAGCAGATATTGGCGAAATGAACATTCTGCTCGCCCTACTGGAATTTCTCCGGAATTTCATATTATATGTTATAAGTGCATGGATCAAAGCGAAGTACGCAGTTCTCTTACTCAACTACTTGCGTTTTTTGACCATTTAACTTCGCAGTAAACCAATTCCTTGCATCAGACGGTCCCTCCGAAATAAGATGGCTGCCCCCGTAACTGACGAGAGTAGTTGGTATATTTATCAAAAGCCGTTCTTCAGAAGAGAAGAAATATCATCGATATATGAAAGACACAATTAAATACTGAAAGGTAGCTACAAAATAACACTTTCAGATACAGACGGATCCAGAACAAATTAAGTATTAATAATATACAGTGCATTTCAATGAAAACTATCCACCTTGAATAATTTCAAAGACGAGACTTATAGCCCCTCAGTTTTTTTAATTGAACACTCTGTATAAATTTTCAAAATTGGATGCGCCTCTGATACTAGATTTCGAAAATGTATAATACTTGAGATGTGAAATGAATCGTTTTGGAGCTATAATTAATTTCAATTCAATAGCAAAAACGATTTAAATCATAGAAAATTAACGGAATTATTTAAATATCAATAATACATTAGTGTATTAGGTGTTCAAACTGACTTCCATTGGTTGCCATGCAATGGTACAATCGAGTTTCAAATGCTTCTCGCACATTATGTAATGTTTCTGGACATATTGCTCGGCATTCGTGAATAATTCGCTGAAGTTAATCACCTAAAGTTTCTAGTTGAGTTGCATAGATCTTGGTTTTGAGATATCCCTATAAAAAAGTCTAGTGGGGTTAAATCTGGTGACCTAGGAAGCCACTCCATCATTAGAAATAGTCCACATACTAGAAAATGATGATAATATGTCTGAAGATCTATTGACATATTACGCTCTAGAAGTACGACAGTTTCTAGAGGAAACAAGGTCCAATGATGGAGTGGCCACCTAGGTCACCAGATATAACCCCACTAGACTTTTCTTCAAAACCAAGATCCATGCAACTCAGCCAGAAACTTTAGGTGATTTACGTCAGCGAGTTATTCTCGAATGTCGAGCAATATGTCCAGAAACATTACATAATGTGAGAGAAGCATTTGAAACTCGATTGTACCATTGCATGACAACCAATGGAAGGCAGTTTGGACACTTAATACACTAATTTGTTATTGATATTCGAATACTTCCGTTAATTTTCTATTATTTAAATAGTTCCTGTTATTAAATTGAAATTAATTGAAGCTCTAAAACGATTAATTTTACACCTCCAGTATCATACATTTTTGAAATCTAGTATCAGAGGCACATCTAATATCTTTTCCCTCTAAAGATATAATTTCCTGGCCGGCTTTCAACAAAAAAGCACTTGTTTTCGTTAGGTCTGCAAAATGGTGGTAGATGTTGGCTTTTTAGTCACTTTTAATGTGAACCATCGTAATTTAACTAGTTCATATTTTAATTATCCGCATTTCATTTCTATATAACATAATGGAATCTAACCTCAACTCGGAGTCTCCGTGATGATGAGGACAATCAACCTCGAAAGCTTGGAAATTTTCTGTTAAGAGTACACTTTATTCTTTTTTTCTTGCTGCAATTCCTCAATATTCACCAGTTTTATTCCTAACAGTTAGCAAAGACTTTTATATATATATATATATATATATATATATATATATATATGTATATATATATATATATATGTATATATATATATATATATATATATAAATAATCAATGAAAAGATGAAAGGATAACGCGTGAAATATAAAACAAAAACAGAATTAGCGGGCATATCACGCAAAAGAGGTTACAGAGAATGAGTGGTAACCGTAGACATGCATGTTTCTGGCTCATTAGCCTTCATCGGTACGGCATAACCAAGAAAAGGTGTTCAACTTGGGAGCAAGGATGTTAATTGAAACATATATATATATATATATATATATATATATATATATATATATATTACAGTACTACAGGCCTCAAAGGCCCAAGCCTAAAAAGGAATTACAATTCATTTAAAAAAAATTTTCTTCCTCTATATGTTTTACTAGTAGTCTCCATTTTTGTCTGTCATCCGCTATCTCCCTCCATCTTTCCACTCCCTTTTTCTTCAGAACCGTCGTGACTGCCTCTAACCATTTCTTCTTCGGTCTGCCCTTTCGCGGTTTACCCCCTCTCGCTACGAAAATAATTCTACTGGGATGTCTTTCTCCTGCCATTCTGCTGACATGCCCCAGACATCTTGTTCTCTGTGCCTTTATATGATGAACTATGTCCGGATATCCATAAGTTTCCGCCACTTCTTTATTTGTTAGTCTTCTCCAAGCTCCATCTTCTAGCTTTTTGCCTTCAAATATTTTTCTGAGTATTCTTCTTTCCCATATTCCAATTTTATTTTCATTCTTTTGTGTAAGTATCCAGGATTCGCAACCGTATAGTACTGTTGGCCTAATTATCGTTCTTTATATTCTTATCTTCGCTTTTTTGGAGAGTACTTTTGATTTCAATATATTACTGAGGGCTCCTACTGTTCTGCTTCCTTTGGAAAGCCTCTTATCTATTTCATCTGTTTCGTCGTTTTTATTATCAATTGTTATCCCTAGGTAATCAAAACTGTCAACTTTCTCGAAGTTATATACCTGGTTGTCTGTTCTGAAGGATACCTCTTTTATCCCATCAATTGTATGATTTTTCATCTCCATATATTTAGTTTTAGCTGTGTTTATTATTAGGCCATACGTCTTCGCTGTATCTACAAATTTATCAGTACTACTTGCAGCTCCCTTTTTGATCTAATTATCAAAGTCACATCATCGGCATATGCAATTATCTGATGTCTACAATGGTATATCATTCCTTTAGTATTCAGGCCAGCTTTCCTCAAAATATCCTCTAGCATCAGGTTGAACAAAACTGTAGATAATGGATCTCCCTGTTTCAGTCCTTGTCTTGAAGTAAAGCTTTTCGATAAACTTCCTTCTACCAAAACTTTCGATGCTGTTTTCTATGCAGAGTTAGTCTTATCAAATTTACCAGTTTTTGTGGAACTCCGAGATTTCCTAAAGATTCATACAATTTTGATCTTATGATGGAGTCATAAGCCTAGTGTGAATATCTGGTCTGCTGTTCCTCTTCCTTGTCTGAAACCTCCTTGGTATTCTCCAATTTCCTTGTTATATATTTCTGTGAGTCTAGTGCGAATAACTCTGGCTAATACCTTATAAGTCACGTCTAATAAAGATATTCCTCTATAATTCTCACAATACGTTTTCTCCCCCTTTTTGAAAATAGGGCAGATAATTCCATTGTTCCAAGCATTCGGTATCTGTTCATTTCTCCAAATTTTACTTTTCCGCCCAACCTATCTAATATGCGAGAAAAGTATTGGTTTACCCCAAAAAAAGTGTACGATTGATCAATTTTATGATTGAATATGGTCTCACAGATGTACCCTATTGATTTTCAGTTGACTAGAGCGAGTACAGCGGGTCCTATAAATCCAGATATACCACATTTTTGGTTATTTTTGGATAAATTTCGGTTTGTTAGCACGATACATTCCCAGAACTGTATACAAGTAACAATTTTATGATAGAATATTGTTCAGGGCCACAGACGCGGAAAAGTTAGTTTTAATCTTTAAAACCGTTTATTTCTTATTAATTCGCATATCCTCTGCTGCAATATAGCTCCACCTGTTTTTATGACTTCAGCTGTTATTCCATTTTCCCCTCCACTTTTATTATTCTTTTGATTGCTTATTTCTTCCAGTATTTCGTCGTCTGATGGTTCTTTTACTTCTCCGGGGTCACCATACTCTACATTAGCATCTTCCAGTTCAGTCTGTACCCTTCCACTATTCAGCAACTCTTCGAAATGTTCAGCCCATCTGTCTAATCGTCCTTGTGGATCTGTTATCATTTGTCCTTGTTTATTTCTACAGAAATCAATAGCTTTATATCCTTCTCCTTGCGTTTTCTTTACCTCCTGATAGAAATTTCTGATTTCTTTATTTTTATAATGCTCCTCTATTATCTCTAACTTTTGTTCCATATTCATCCTCTTTTTATACCGGCACACTTTTTTGGCTTTTCTTCTTGTTTCCTCTTATATTTTTCTGTTAAGTTCCGTATTTACTCTCAATACGTTCAACCGTGCTCTGTTTCTGTGATCTAATATCTTTTTACAATCATCATCAAACCAATCCTTGTTATTTCTATGTGTTGGTTGTCCTACTTTGCAAGGATTTATTGATTGATTTTTCTATCTGTTTCCACTCCATCTCTATATCCTCTGACTCTTGCAATTCTGTTAATTCATTTTCCATCTCAATCTGTAATTTTTTTTGCACATCAATCTTCTTAAGTTCTTTCACATTAAATCTTTTTATCTTCCTATTATCATAGGTTTCAAACGTAGGTACGTGTTGTTCTATTTTTAATATAACTAGGGAATGGTCTGAATCTGAATTTTTTATGGCCCTTTTATGTATTTTTTCAATAAGTACATGATCAATTTGGTTCTTCGTCTTCTTATCAGGCGCTATCCAGGTTATTTTATGGAGATCTTTGTGATCAAAGCTTGTACTCTTTATCACCATATTATTCAATTCTGCGAAGTCAATTAAACACTTTCCATCTTGATTAGGTTTCAGGTGTAAACTTTTTCCTCCTGTGATATGTTTATACTCTCCTTCGCATCCGATTTTCGAGTTCATATCACCTATAACTATTTTTACATCAAACTTTGGTATTTTTCCGACCTGAACGTTCATTTCTTCGTAGAACTCAGTTTTTATAGTTAAGTCCTTATCTTCCGTTGGTGCATGTGCGTTTATTATACTAAGTTTTCTATATTCTCCTTAAAGCCTCAACCTACACAATCTATCTGATATTGCCTCAAAATCTACCATATTGTGTTAGGTCTTTACTAACAATGAACCCTGTTCCAAAATACCTGTTGTCATCTCCGCTATTAAAAAAGGTGTATCCCGCTATTTTTATTTTTTCATTGCCCTTGTGTTTTCTCTCTTGTAATGCTAAGATATCGATATTATATCTTCTCATAATCTCCACCAAGTTTTTCAAAGCTCCTTCATGGTAAGTTCCTCTTACATTCCACGTCCTAATTTTCAAAAGTTTTTTATGAATTTTTCTATTCTGCTGCTTTCTTTTTCTACCATGTTCCTTGCTCCTTGTCCTGCCTATATTTTTATTTTCAAGATGTATTGCAAAATCATAATCCTTTATTTTTGCCGAGTCGTTATCTATCTGACCATCCATCGCCATTCTTACCGTTGTTGGTTTTTTGGGCCTGGTTTTCTTTTTACCAGCAATTCTGTGTTTTTATCCCATACCCACTCCTCGTCATCTATGTTCAATTTGCCGAATCTAATCTTAACAGTTTTCCCCTTGCTCTCTTCCTCTTTTGCAACTGCTCGTATTTTGCTCTGTACTGCCCTATCCTCTTTACTCACGTCGTTATTAATATAGATTCTTGCCTCCCTTACATTCTTCAGCTTCCTTTTATTGGCCATAACCAGTTGCTTATCCGTATTATTATTTAATTCTAGCAGACATGTGTTTTCTGCAAGCTTCCTCGCTCCTTTAATTTTTATATCCACCTCAAGTTTGTTTTTCATCAAGGTCTCCATTTCATGTTTTATGGATTGCTCTTCATGGATCGCTATAGGCATTCCTTGCACAATTATATTATTTCTCCTTTTGTCCCTATCCATTTCTTCCACTTTCTGTTCTAACTGTAACAATCTTTTCTTATTTGCTTCATTTTCAGTATGTAGTAACTTGTTCTCTTCTTTAATTTTCTCTAGTTCCTCTCTATATATCATTTGCTCTTCTCTAATCTCTTTCAAATCTCTTTTAACAACTTTTTGGAAGTCCTGTATCATTTCTATTATTTTGTTAAGTTTCTCATCCGTTTTTTCCCTTTTATCTGGCGTTCTAAGCGTTTTTGACGATCTTCCAAGGAACTCCTCCAGTCTATTTGTATTTTTCTTACTTTTGCCATCATCTGTGGTATGTTCATCGCCACTACTGTCTTCCATACTTTCACCGCGCAAAAAAGCCGGTACAGGTCAACCCTTCGGATACCAAACTTTTTATCGGAGATATATGTGCAACCACAAATCGGACACTAAATTTAGAATTAAAGACACGAGATACAGTTTTTAGATATTTCCCTATTTTTCTTGATTCTAATTTGAATCGGCAAAACGGAAGTACTTGTTGCTAATTACTTGTAATTTAGTTCTTATCGTTTCGTGTTTTTGCCAGATTTTATTTGTTATGAATCGAAATGAATATTTTTATAACTTGATATTTCACTTACTGCTCGTAATGAAGGTTTTTCTTTGTCCAGTTATCTCAACCAACACTTTTCTGAGACACACTAAGTATTTTTAACAATTTTATTTTGATTGCAACTCCCAAAATTTGGGTTATTTTGCAGATCAAATTTCGAATAAAATGCCACGTTGCCAAATATATATATATATATATATATATATTTGATTTCGTGTTCTTGGGTTTAGGTCATAAATAAATAAAACACTAAATATCGTCTACATACTTTGACGTTTCGCTCCTTGTTGGGAGCTTTCTCAAAAATATGTTATGTCTTATTTGGACATGGAACATCTGGAGGAAGGCGTACTAAGGAATGTAGATTTTGATGTATTGTTTTTTAAACGATTTGTTGACGATTGCATAGCGGCTATTCCGTCTGATAAAATTGATAATATGTTAAATTCTTTTAATAGATTCCATCCAAAACTTCAATTTACAATCGAAATAGAGAACAATGCAATAATACATTTTCTAGACCTAACATTAATTCGAACCAATGACAACAAAATAAAAACAAAACTATATCAAAAAGAGATATGGTACGGCCGATATCTTAATTACTATTCTAATCATCCGAAGGCACAAAAAAACAGTGTAATTGTTGAATTGACGGACCGAGCTATAAAACTTACTTCTTCAGAATACCGTCCGGAAGTTTTAAAACATATCAAAAACACCCTAAAAAACAATCACTACCCGATAAAAAACAGAACGAATTTTTAAACAACGTACATACAAAGTCTACAACAATAATAAAAATAATCAAAAACAAACTCAAATAAATAATAACAGATTCATATCAATACCATACACAAACCAACTGTCAGAAAAACTGAAATACGTTTTATCTAAACACAACATTAACGTATGTCACAGAACTCAAAATACCTTATCGCCATTGTTCACTAAACTGAAAAGCCCAATTAAAACCAAAAAAAATCTAACGTAGTGTATTCCATACCATGTTTAAACTGCCCGAAGAAATATGTAAGTATGACAACAAAAACTCTAGAAAATCGCTTAAATGGTCATAAGTACACAAAAAATGCGTCCACCGCCCTACATAAACACGAAACCAGGGAACACCATGAATTTGATTTCAATAGCACAAAAATACTAACCCAGGATTCTAATTACCATAAATTAACAATCAAAGAAATGGTACATATAAAAAAAGAAAAGAATTCATTGAACGATAAACAAGACAGAAAATCTAAGTCAAATTTATCATAATTTAATTGTGTAATGAATTTGGAAACCAAAATATATACATCCAATAACAAAATAAAAATACTACACACTTTTGATTTCACTCGTATATCGTAAATTTGAAATTTGGTTCTGAGGTGAACACCTTTATTATTTTATCAACAGACTTGCTTTTATACGTTTAGTGTCCTTTTTGTACACGTTCCAAAATTGTATATCGATTAATTGTAAATATTTTATTCTGTCCAAATAAGACATAACATCTTTTTGAGAAAGCTCCCAACAAGGAGCGAAACGTCAAAGTATGTAGACGATATTTAGTTTTTTATTTATTTATGACCTAAACCCAAGAACACGAAATCAAAAATATTTTGAATGGTCAAAGAAAATTAAGAATTATTATATATATATATATATATATATATATATATATATATATATATATATATATACGGATAAAATTGAAAACCAAAATACCAATTTGCGCGGGGAGTCAAATTCTTTTTTACTATGCCAATATTTCGAAATTGTTTTTCTTTATCAAGGCTACAAAATTATTACATTTTAGTTATCATATAAAGGATTAAACATCAAAGTAAACTTACTAGTAGTTGAGTTCAATGAAACATTTTTATGTAATTGAAAAACATTAAGAGTTTTGCAAACACTTTCACCAACATTATCCATACCAACTGATATTTTACGCGCGAATTTGAATTTTTGAAAATTATTTTTAATCAATTCTTTTGTGAAGGTAACAATTCTATTCAAGTTAAAACATGAATTGATGTGTTTTTTAAGATTGTGAAGAGCTATTGTACAATTGCCAGTATTATTTTTGTGGGGAACTCTGGGATACGTGCGAGAGCTTCAGCTTGCCACCTCTGTCATCTTCCCCGTCCCCAGAAAACGGCCTTAAGTGTTTTTTTCAAATTTTTTCCCTTAATATTTGGTGGTAACGTTAAGTGCGAATTCAAAAATTATTTTTTTCCGATCTTTTTGAAAATTATCACTAATTGATTTTCTTCCCAATTTTTTTGAGAAGGTCTCTATTTAATTTAGTTGATATTATATATGATGTGTTTTTTAAGGTGGTGAAAATCCATTGAGTGGTTGCCAGTTGCTCAACCCCTATTTGTTTGAGAGTTGTCTTTTTAAGGGAATTCTGGGGTACGTAGGAGTGCACCAAATTGCCACCTTTGTTCTCTCCCCCGTTTTCCAGAAAGCAGCCTTGTCACTGAAGTTTTTTCCCCTCATTCTACTCTTATGATATGATTTATTTGACTCTAAATATTTTTTAATCAAAACCGGCTTTTGTTTTGTGTTAAGTTTTTTAAAAAGAAGTTTTTATATTGTATAATTTTTTAATTCAAAACTGCCTCTTTGCAGTAAATAATTTTCTAACGAAGGAGACTAAAAGTGCGAAACGTTACAAACAACGATGTGAATAAAAACTCACAATTTTTTCTAAATTTCTGACTGAACCTAGTCAACCCAAGAAAAATATTCCCGAAATATATAAATAAAGGGTGGGGCACCACATACGACACGGAATCTGGTGGCCACACCATAACAATTTAAAAAAATATTTTAATATGCGTATATGTAGGTCAATAAGAGAAAGACACAGAGCAGACTTTAAATATGTTTTATATTGATTACGTGAAAAATTCCAAACTTGGCTATAGAAAACCTTAATACCATTTCAAAGAGAATCGTTTACTGTATCGGATAAAAAAATACTGGGAGTTCTAGTTAAGATAATAATGTTTTTCAAGTTAGCAGGAGTCCATAATATTTCGCAATTTTTGAAGCACCCTGTATATTCATACATAATTCTAAATATCGCAGATAGTATCCCAAAGGCTTCAAATCAACTGATCAAAGGCAATTTTTTTTATTCCTACCCGTTTTATCGTTATTCCTTTATTTGTGACATACTGTATTTCGAGAAAAACCGAGATATTTCGAAAACCATAAAAGATCGGTACATGGAAACCTCGAGAAACAGACATTACTTTTTTCGTTAAATATAAGAATATACAGGGTATTCTATTTAAAAAAATATAACTTTGATATGCCAGTTTTTTTAACCACCTTGTATATTTATAAATATTTTTAAAATGTGGCTTTTATGCATATCAAAATATTATTTAAAATTGTTATGGCTTAGGCACCAGATTCCGTGCCGTATGTGCTGCCCCACTCTGTATATATATATATATATATATATATATATATATATATATATATATATATATATATATATATATATATATATATATATATATATATATATATATATATATATATATATATATATATATATATTGATTATAAAGAAAGTTTTTATAATTATATAATTCATCTAATGAGAAGATTCTATAGTTTTTATAATTAAATAATTGAAATTCAGTTATATCACGTAAGCAACGAATTTCATTTTTAAAATTGTTAAAATTGAGACTGCAATAAATAACCTGATTCATTTGTATTAAATTGTTTTTTACAATACCTTGCTATCAAAATTCCACTGGACCGCATCACGAAGATTACCGGAAACCAAAAGATCATTTACCGGCTATACATCTTGAATTTAATTTTATATGTAATCATACAAGAAACAGGAACACATTACTTTTTTTATATAAAGGATCATTTGATAACAGGAACAAATTATTATTTTTTTATGGGTGATAATTTCAATCGTGAATACTATTTAAACTTTTTTTATCTCCTTTTTCTTTATGAGTTTTTTTATCTTACAGCCCCGTGACAAATTTTTCATTCTATCTTTCAACCAACCCTTTTTTCCGCATATAAAATTCAACTGTTTCCTTCCCCTTGACGAAACATTATATCCCAATGATAATTGCTTAACCATCCACATATCCGTGAATACAAGGTGTACCACACTGAACTTTGTAAAAAAAATAAATTAAACTAAAATCTAAATTTCTAAATTTGCATTAAACATTAAAAACATAAGAAAATTTAAATTAAGTTTTTCATTATTTCAAGGTTTTTCCCGTTCACTACACTAATATTCCAGTTTCTTATCTGTCTCTACTTTTCTTTTCCTTCTTCAACTTATATTTTCACTCTTCGGACATTTAGTCCCCAAGTTTTTTTACTCTAGTTTCACTAAGTTCCTAGGTTGTAGTCTTTATAAAGTGTACAATAATTTTTTTAACGTCTTTCACCTATAACCAAGCATTGATTCACAATATTTAAACACATTATGAAATTTGTTATCACATGATTTGGTTGGCAAATAAATGTTGTTTAATCTTTACAAAATTACAAGTTACTGTTACCTAATTTTATCTATTTAGAAACAAGTTGAATGATTTTGAAAAATTAATTTTGACAACCCCTGTCAAACGAGGAGTAATCCCTACAATTGATCTTTTAAATATAATTATCGATTTAGAAACAGTTAATAAGTAAATCACATGTCTATCACATGTATTCTTCTAATGTTTATAAAAATAAATGTTTCATTACAATATATACTATATGTATATATACAGTGCTTCTTAAAAGCCCCCTTACCCCCTTTTTTTGAACGGTGATACTTAGATTGATGAAATTTGGAACGTGAAAATGAACTACTCTACTAGTGGTAACAGGTGATGTAATAGGCATCGGTGACGTCACCAGGCAACTGAAACAAATAATATTAAATGGGATCTTATGACACTAAAATTTTAGTTTCGCTTTCAATTAATACGATTCAAAGTCTGCTTATGGTTAATTATCAAAAAGTTTTGTAATTGACGTTACTACATGCGATAATATCTTGAAGTTTTAGTTTATTTATTGTTTAACGAGACATTTAAGTATCTACATACACACAATGGTACGTGCTCTAGCTGATAAAGAAACAGCTATCTTAGTTATTGGTGAAAGTGGATATGAATTTCATGCAGCGGAACGTATTTTTAATGAGAGACACCCCTATATCGAGGACTTATTTGAAGGAGCTTTGTCATAAGTTTAAACAAACAGGTTGTACGGATTCAAGGCAAGCTTAAATTCTTCCTGTAAATCACACATTAATTACATTTATCTTCCACCCGTATATAATAATTATTACACATTTCTATACACACACTAATAATTCCTGACCATAAATCGCTCATAATATATTTAATACTTCAAAATCCACATATATCAATTTTAACATTATTTTCACATATAAATTTTTTTATCTTCAAAACCTTCTTTTCTCTATAAAAAAACAACCTTTTCATGACAAAAATCAACCCTAGCCTACGCACAACTCCACCGTCGTTTATGACGGTTAGTGTTTAAAATCATGCAATCCATTGGTTAATTCCCTACGTGATCTCCCCTGCTTACACCCACTCTGAGCGCCACATAAATACGGACCCAAACCAACATTACCACACTTACATTCCAATCAGCGTACAACAATGTACTCATCGATCATCTCGACCGGCATAATCTAAATATCAATAAGTATTCAATAATAATTTCAAATAATGTAGTATAATATTGCACGAACAATGGACTAGTGAATAATGAATAATTCTTAAATGTTACGCAAACAACCAACCCTTATAATAAAACTTCAATAAACAACAGTGGAAAGTGCAAACGCATTTAATTTATCATATATATAACTTTGATATGCCAGTTTTTTTAACCACCTTGTATATTTATAAATATTTTTAAAATGTGGCTTTTATGCATATCAAAATATTATTTAAAATTGTTATGGCTTAGGCACCAGATTCCGTGCCGTATGTGCTGCCCCACTCTGTATATATATATATATATATATATATATATATATATATAGATATATATATATATATATATATATATATATATATATATATTGATTATAAAGAAAGTTTTTATAATTATATAATTCATCTAATGAGAAGATTCTATAGTTTTTATAATTAAATAATTGAAATTCAGTTATATCACGTAAGCAACGAATTTCATTTTTAAAATTGTTAAAATTGAGACTGCAATAAATAACCTGATTCATTTGTATTAAATTGTTTTTTACAATACCTTGCTATCAAAATTCCACTGGACCGCATCACGAAGATTACCGGAAACCAAAAGATCATTTACCGGCTATACATCTTGAATTTAATTTTATATGTAATCATACAAGAAACAGGAACACATTACTTTTTTTATATAAAGGATCATTTGATAACAGGAACAAATTATTATTTTTTTATGGGTGATAATTTCAATCGTGAATACTATTTAAACTTTTTTTATCTCCTTTTTCTTTATGAGTTTTTTTATCTTACAGCCCCGTGACAAATTTTTCATTCTATCTTTCAACCAACCCTTTTTTCCGCATATAAAATTCAACTGTTTCCTTCCCCTTGACGAAACATTATATCCCAATGATAATTGCTTAACCATCCACATATCCGTGAATACAAGGTGTACCACACTGAACTTTGTAAAAAAAATAAATTAAACTAAAATCTAAATTTCTAAATTTGCATTAAACATTAAAAACATAAGAAAATTTAAATTAAGTTTTTCATTATTTCAAGGTTTTTCCCGTTCACTACACTAATATTCCAGTTTCTTATCTGTCTCTACTTTTCTTTTCCTTCTTCAACTTATATTTTCACTCTTCGGACATTTAGTCCCCAAGTTTTTTTACTCTAGTTTCACTAAGTTCCTAGGTTGTAGTCTTTATAAAGTGTACAATAATTTTTTTAACGTCTTTCACCTATAACCAAGCATTGATTCACAATATTTAAACACATTATGAAATTTGTTATCACATGATTTGGTTGGCAAATAAATGTTGTTTAATCTTTACAAAATTACAAGTTACTGTTACCTAATTTTATCTATTTAGAAACAAGTTGAATGATTTTGAAAAATTAATTTTGACAACCCCTGTCAAACGAGGAGTAATCCCTACAATTGATCTTTTAAATATAATTATCGATTTAGAAACAGTTAATAAGTAAATCACATGTCTATCACATGTATTCTTCTAATGTTTATAAAAATAAATGTTTCATTACAATATATACTATATGTATATATACAGTGCTTCTTAAAAGCCCCCTTACCCCCTTTTTTTGAACGGTGATACTTAGATTGATGAAATTTGGAACGTGAAAATGAACTACTCTACTAGTGGTAACAGGTGATGTAATAGGCATCGGTGACGTCACCAGGCAACTGAAACAAATAATATTAAATGGGATCTTATGACACTAAAATTTTAGTTTCGCTTTCAATTAATACGATTCAAAGTCTGCTTATGGTTAATTATCAAAAAGTTTTGTAATTGACGTTACTACATGCGATAATATCTTGAAGTTTTAGTTTATTTATTGTTTAACGAGACATTTAAGTATCTACATACACACAATGGTACGTGCTCTAGCTGATAAAGAAACAGCTATCTTAGTTATTGGTGAAAGTGGATATGAATTTCATGCAGCGGAACGTATTTTTAATGAGAGACACCCCTATATCGAGGACTTATTTGAAGGAGCTTTGTCATAAGTTTAAACAAACAGGTTGTACGGATTCAAGGCAAGCTTAAATTCTTCCTGTAAATCACACATTAATTACATTTATCTTCCACCCGTATATAATAATTATTACACATTTCTATACACACACTAATAATTCCTGACCATAAATCGCTCATAATATATTTAATACTTCAAAATCCACATATATCAATTTTAACATTATTTTCACATATAAATTTTTTTATCTTCAAAACCTTCTTTTCTCTATAAAAAAACAACCTTTTCATGACAAAAATCAACCCTAGCCTACGCACAACTCCACCGTCGTTTATGACGGTTAGTGTTTAAAATCATGCAATCCATTGGTTAATTCCCTACGTGATCTCCCCTGCTTACACCCACTCTGAGCGCCACATAAATACGGACCCAAACCAACATTACCACACTTACATTCCAATCAGCGTACAACAATGTACTCATCGATCATCTCGACCGGCATAATCTAAATATCAATAAGTATTCAATAATAATTTCAAATAATGTAGTATAATATTGCACGAACAATGGACTAGTGAATAATGAATAATTCTTAAATGTTACGCAAACAACCAACCCTTATAATAAAACTTCAATAAACAACAGTGGAAAGTGCAAACGCATTTAATTTATCATACCATATAAACTCAACTTAAAAAAGCAACTCTTGTCTCATCACAGTGGCTGGTCCTTCGAGAAAAAATATAAATATTCCTACCGCATTTCACACTATTACTAAAATCTAAATGAATAACCGTGAAACTCCGGTAGTGTTCATGATGCCAAACGATCGGGTCGACCAAATACTGGTATTGATAAAGAAATTGATAAAGTTGAAGGAATTGTACTAAACCCTTCTTCTTCCACAGCCCAAGTAGCGTCTACCTGTGTATTCAGTCATAGTACAGTACGCAGGAAGTTGACCAAAAACAAATTTCATCCGTACAAATTAAAAATAGTGCATCAACTTTCAGATGACCCCGACCGAAGGCTGCAATTCTGTGAAAATATGTCTACTAAAATTCTCCAACAGCCAGACTATGTAAGAGCAATTTGTTTTAGTGACAAAAGTACTTTCTTCCTTAATCGAAATGTTAATACTCAAAATGTGAGGTATTGGAGTGACATAAATCCTCACATGTTTCGTGAAAAACATACACAGTTCCCATTAAAAGTAAATGTCTGGGCAAATTTAATTAAAAAAATGGAGAAGGCGAGCCATTTGATAGAGTTTTGATGCGTAAATATTGCCGTTAAACGTGAAAAAATTGTCACTTTTAGTCTCCCTAGAAATTGAATGATTACTGGAAATTTTTCAAACTTTCCGAATACTGAGGGTCGTGGGAAATTTCACATAGAATAAAAGTATCAATTTGAAAATGATGTTTTGGTGATGCAAAATACGAATAGATAGTTTAATAGGGAAATTTTCACACATAATAAGAAAGATTAGTTGAATATGAAGATTAAGGATCTGTGATGCCACGTTATTTTTTTTTAATCTGTTGAGTAAAAAAAGTGGAACGTTGTGAGGGCATTTATTCATTTACATTGGTTCCCAACGGGGGCGATACCGCCCCCCTGTGGGCGCTGCCGCCTTTTAGGGGGGCGGTAGCGGATTCAGAAGCAAATAATAAGCAGTCAAGAGGAAAGGTGAAATAAAAATAATTTAATAAAGGTTAATAAGCAGTTTTAAATTAGCATTAATAATAATACTAATAATTATAATAATTTCTTTTAGTTCAGAATAGAAGTATATGATTTGTCCTCGCACGTTGATAAGCGAACGCGCGATGTTCATACAAAATAACATGTTTCGACAGGCAAGTTGAATCATGCACGAAATGAAACGTATAAAAGCAACAGCTCTACGAATCATGAATCATCGTGAATCATAGGCTCTGCCGTAGTAGATAATCGTGAGTGGTGTGTCATTTTATAACCATTACTATCTATAAATCTATTGAGAATTTAATTTTTGTATGAAAATGGCTGAATCTACTTCTAAATTAAAAAAGAAATGCCGGCAATACAGAATCTTCTACAAACAAATCATTACCTATGTGTGTAATTTGCCGAAAAGTTTTTTCAAATGAAGCTATGAAACGTTCTAGGCTACAAGAGCATTTACATAAAATGCATCCTGATAAGAAGAACAAAGATATATTCTATTTTCAAGAACTCGAAAAAAAATATTTAAAACAGCCAACTATATCAAACCTTTTTGCATCGTCTTCTAAACGAGACGATGATGGGCTACGAGCCTCATATAACGTTTCATTGTTAATCGCAAAGTCAGGAAAACCACACACCATTGGCGAGGAATTAATTTTGCCGGCAGTCGAAGAGATATTAAAAACTGTTCTCCATCATAAGACACCATTTGATATCATTAAAAAAATTCCTCTCAGTAATAATTCAGTGCAAAGAAGAATAGATGAAATGGCAAATGACGTTGAAATATCATTATGCGATTACCTAAAGACTTGCAAATTTTCCATTCAACTCGATGAATCAACTCTACCAAGTAAGGAAGCTCTACTCTTATTATACGTACGATTTATAAAAGAAGAAAAAATTCATCAAGAGTTATTATTTGCTAAGAATTTGGAATCTGATACAAAGGGACATTCTATATTTAATATCGTGCAAGAATTTTTTCGAGAGAAAAAAATTCCTATTAGCAATATTTTATCTGCTGCTACTGATGGTGCTCCAGCAATGACCGGGCGTCATAAAGGTTTTATAGCACATTTGAGAAAAGCAGTGCCAAATGTACTCCCTGTACATTGTATTATTCACCGTCAGCATTTGGTTGCAAAAAAATTAAATGAACGTCTGCATGCGTCCCTCAATAACGTTATTAGAGCAATCAATATCATTAGAAGCAATTCATTGAATGACCGTTTGTTTCATAAGCTTTGCAATGAAAATTATGAAGACTACAATCGCTTGCTGCTGCTGCACACAGAAGTACGTTGGCTCTCTAAAAGTGTTTGTCTGAATCGTTTTTTCAATCTATTTGACTCAGTGTTGGAATTTCTTGAAGAAAACGAACAATTGCGCGAAAACCTGATTACGTCAAAAAATGATATCGCTTATTTGACGGACCTGTTTAAAGTATTTAATCAAGTTAATCTACAATTGCAAGGTGATGATTTAAATTTAATTAAAACTAAAAACGTCATAGCTGCTTTTGCAGGAAAACTTCTTATATTCAAAAGAAATCTTGGTAGAGGTGAGTACAAACATTTTACCACATTATCAACAGTGTCAGCAAAACCGGAAGATTTACTTACTTACTGTTTTTGTTCTCTTCTAAAGGGGGCGGTGGTCCAGAAAAGGTTGGAAATCACTGATTCATTATAATTATCTACCACTTATAATAATAACTGTGTAAACTCATTCCAAAAATTATTGAGAAATGAGAACCGCAGACCATATTAAATTTTTTCCATGTAATGTTTAACAAAGACTCATGAATGGAAGAGGCTAAATTTTTGACGCCAAATTATTTAAAAGTTGGATGAAGGTCTCGATTATTTTACTGCAATATTCTGGATAAGGAAATATATCAATACATTGGTAATGCAAATAGAAAAAAGCAGCGATAAAGCTGTTAGTGTGTATAGTTTGTACATCCAAGCAACGGAGTGCTTGAAGACATTATCACGCGAGTGCACGTGATCTGCCAAAAGAATTTTACAGTTAAATTTGATGGGCCAGCCTAAGAGGCATGTTTATTTTAGCCAATAGACCCAAGGCCCGTTTTGATCACGCATCAATAGTTGTTTGGTTTACTTTCTTTGTTCGTTGGATATAGTATAGTGTAGAATTCTCAGAAATAAAATTGTTGGTCTCATAGTTTAGATAATCTTCCACTTCGTGTATCTATTTTGAAATACCTATTCCAGAAATAGAAAAAGGTTTTTTACAGAATTTTGCGGAATCTTGATACATGGTAGGACAAATCCGTATGTTGTCATAACTGTTTGACTATTTAAATCATCTAGTGCCAGTATCGATATGGAATAATGGGAGTACACCATATAACCGTACAATATAATAGACCAGATTTGACCCTCATAAATTCATTAAAAAAATTTAATAAAAAGAAATGGACTATTTTTCTGAGTTGTACAAAAGCTCATTTCGAGATCCCATGTGTTATTATGTTGACATAAATGTCTCTCTGAGTATCTTCTAACTAAAAAAATGTGTCTAATTATTTTAAAACGATGGAAAATTCGATACGAAATTTATTATGTGATTTCCGACGTAAATATTTGTACTTTGTGCATCAACTAAAGTACATATTATTTTGCAAATGGAAATGCTTACTTATTTTAGTCGCGGTTCGTCGATTTATTATTTCTGGTGTTACATTTGTTTTTATGGTACCGTTGAAAATTGAGAAAAAGTTTCGTATAGGAAAATGGTATTTATAGTTCAGTCATGCCTCAATGAATAATATTCCAGATTCCCAAATTGGCTGTTTTTGTGCCTCGTGTTCTTTTTCCTCTCACGATGGCGCAGAGAGATTATATCAACATGAAAATTCATAGATTAAATTTAAAATTGATGTTTTCTCCGTGTATGTGGGCTAATAAAAAACTGTACTAAAAGTTTAAGATGTACTACAGTTAACCAAGTATCAGGAATTGACCATTTAAAGCCCACATGAAGAGATTGTTGAAATTAATATTATTTCTAAGATTTTCATAACTGTCCTCTATACCCACGGATAGTTTAAGTGTCAATTGAGGACCCTTTTTTTAAAACTCGATAAATACGTTTTTGTGAAAATTGAGTTATACATGGATTCTATATAAAAATTCAATGCCCGACCAGCTGGTAGTGTCAGATTTATGAAAACGCGACAAATACAGGATCTATAGCGTAGCCAAATTTCTGCGGTTTTTCAAAACTCGATAACTACGCAGACTTTTTAGAAAATCGGTAAATAACGAACGTACATTATTTAAATGAATAATTTCTGTCGATTCTATCGTTAGTGCAGTTTAAGAGGGGCCTCCTCACAGGTATATAAACCTAAAAACCTACACAATACTAGTTACTAATTTAGTAATTATTTGGTTCAAAATATTTACGATAGATGTCGATAGTAGTACTGAATCGGCTTTTACTTATTTAACATATTTTCTCTCTCTGTCTTTCCACTCTTGACAGTTCAAAGAAACGCATCTGTGTTCGAATGTTTTGATTTCAAATATTTCAACTTCTTGTGAGCACAGAAACCTTGAAACTTTATCTCTGTTTTTTATGTTGCATCCAAACCACAGAACACCTGTGCATAGATAAGAGAATATTATATACACGGATCCAAGCAAAATTTGTTGACATAATTTCCATTTGAGTGTAGATTTTTGATTATTTAAGAGTTTCATAAATGTTTTTTAAAGGAATAAATTGTTAAAAGTACGTATTCGTATCGACCCGATATCAAAATTTATAGTTATGATAATGTAAATTATCCTGCAATCCGATTTTTTAATTTTAAAAGCTATGTTTGAGGTTATGTTTACTGGATTATTTGATTAATGTGAAAATGTTAGATAAATAATACTGATGGTTTGTTCTAGTATCATCAACATTCTCTTGAAACCCTGTTTTAATGATAATATGGGTTTGTTAGCGAAAAGCGAAAAATGCTTAATTGAAGTGACCTTTGAAGTATCTGAATGAAGAAAAATTAAAACCGCTCTCAAAAGACAAGAATTGCATAATTCATTTTGATGAATATATAATAATGATAATTGAAAAATATAACTATTATAACCTGATACAAGGTGCATTACATATTGCATGAAAGGACATGTGCTATTTAATAATATGGATACCAAGTGACATCATTGCGGAAATAGCTAGAAATTAAGAATGGAAGAAAAATATACACACTTCAGAAAACACAACCGTTACGTGAATGTTCTGTGAACGTACTCTGATACAGAACATTATACGCTGGAATTGTTTTTTCATAATAATTCCAGTGTTTTTCACGACTACCACGTCTTCTTACATTATAATCATGTGGTAATGGCTCCTGCAAATCTTCTATTACATGGGTTATAATATTTCTGTTTGTATCAATTATATTACCATCATCTAATAACGCAAGAATTAGATTATATCTAGCCAGAATTTCAATATTATTGTTATCTAAAAAAAATATAGTTCAGCAGACACACTTCAACCATTATTATTTGTTGCTCAGTGGGCGCTCATCAACGGAAGAGTTATAAGTTATGTTTTATGAACGCACCTGTTGTTTTATGAACGCACCTGTTGTTTACAAATAAGTTTTACTAGTGGAAATGTCAATCTGGATATGACTACTTGATTATTGTTTTATTAGTGGAAACGCGAATTTACATTCCTGTGCTACTCGATTTTTCAAGAATTTTTTTTATTTTTTGCCTTAAATTTGGCTAGTAGTGGAGGAAATTGTTTATACACCACGGTGGTGAAGATATTTATAGGCCTCATACCTTATTCCGCTCGAGGCAAAGACCCTCGCGAAATAATCTCGGTGCTCGGTCAGTAATAACAGTCTTCACCACCTTGGTGTATAATATACTATTTTCTCTCTTCTTCAAAAAATTCAATCTTGCATCAATGTTTATTTTTCTTAGCAACCAGCTACGATTTCTTTTTCCTACTAGATTAATATTTTATTTCGTTTAGAGATTAAGTAAGGACTGCGCGCACTACTCTTGAATCCTTTTAAGTTTTCTTATCTAATGATTTTTTTTACAAATTAAAGGTAACATTTACACCATTAATTATTGCATTCATAATAATTATATCAGTAAAATTTATATTCTCTCAACCACCTTTATAATTCATTTGAGTAGAGTTTTCATTGAATTTATCATTTCAAACCTATCAATCCTTATTTTAGTCCAATATATATATATATATATATATATATATATATATATATATATATATTGTGACGATATTTATTTCTCTGTAATGTAAATTTGAAAAATTAAAATGAAAGTTTGATTAATGTCACTGTCAAACTATGAATTGTCACACTTGGGCTTTTACAAACAGTTTATTTTAATAAATTTGAATTTCTGGGCTCCGGCTATATAATAATTTCTACTAGATTTAAATTTTAGTTTTATGCATCTTATTTGAGAACTCTTTGCTTCCGCTCTCTGGGCGTACGGATTCAATATTTATACTTTCCAGACTTATGGCCTCCATCTGTGTCAGACTTTCAATATATCAATGCCCAACAAAACTACTCCACGAAAACAAACTAATTAATTCCAAAATATGTTTATTAATTAATTAAGTTTGAAATTTTTAAAGAATGGATTACCAAATTTAGGTCAATATAAATATCGATGAGAAATTTCAAGATAGTTCAATGTTAGACATAGTAGATTGATTGCATTCTCTCTACGAAAATAAAAGAAAAGAAACTTAACCTATAAATCTACAATGATAAATCTTACAATTAAAAAAATGAAGTTATGTCAAATAAAGTCTTTGTACTGTTTCTAATTTCTGTAAACTAGAATGCAAAGCATACAGACTCAACAGCAAGCAAATCGTTAAGGATATTTATCACTATCTATTCAATAATTTTAAAGTTTCCTATCAAGATGATGATTCTCTCCTACAAAATATTTATAAAGATTTGTTACCTTTCAGTCCACTGTCAAACACTCTTTATAAAGGAAATCGTCTTGAAGAAATTATTTAACTCCTCACTAATCCAGTGTATACGGTATGTACGATTTACCCTTTCTTATCTTCTCTTCAAAATTTTGGAAATTATTTCCTTTTACCATTAAATAAAAACATGTCCACTTCAGCTTGCTTTTCTTTTATCGATAGTATATGTTTAAAAGACTTCTATTTTATTAATTATCTCTTTTTTTTTAGAAAACTTTGACTTCTTGACAGCTCTTTCAAAATTTTCTTAATGAAACTATTTTATTTATTTTAAGTTACCTGGATTTGTATCTCTTGGATACCGCAAACAATCAGAGAGTAGTCATTAGACATAGAACAAGTATCATTTCTCCTTACTCATCAGTAACTTTTTTCTATAACCTCCAATTGTTACCATTTGTCACCCGCACTTGACAAATATAAATTTTATAACATACTCTGTATGTTCGGGTAAATTACTCTACCTTCTTATAATTAAAATCCTAGGTAATATATAAAACAATTTACAATCAATAAATAAAGCTTTGATACTCCTAGACTTTGGTCAATGGCTTGTGAAGGTATGTTTCTTTATGACTGTACCCTTTTGATTTCATTTCAATTTCAAAATCTTCACCAAACTTCTGATTAATTACTTAGCTACTTTTCAAATTTCTACAGTGTGTGCCAAATTTATCTAATATTTTATAAATCATTTATTGTTATTTGGTACATTATTCTATCTAAAATTTTCTAAGACAATTTATTTGTCTTAATATATATATATATATATATATATATATATATATATATATATATATATGTGTGTAAATTCACTTATGTTCTTCAACCTTTCGATAATATTTAGAATTATATCTTCTTGGGTTCAAAGGTTGTGGTATAAAATAAATATATTAGTTAAAATATATTTTCGAATAAAGATTTATTAAACTTGACGTTTCGCTCTTATTTTAGGAGCATTTTCAAAAGAATATGTATAAATATTAAAATTAAATTACATAAAATACAGTTGGTGTAAATATTATTTTGAAAAAGTTAATAAAATGTCATGAATGAAGTGTCAATAGTAATAGAATACCTACCTCAGATATTTACGCAACGAAATTATGTTGGGAGTGATAAAAATAAATTAATTAATCAATTTGTAATAAATTTGTTTTTTATGTCTTGTTTGTCATTTACTGATAATTTGTCTTGTTTTATATATATCATTTCTTTGATTTTGAGTTTTTGATAATTTGTGTCTTGTGTTAAAATTTTTGTGTTTATGAAATCGAATTCATGATTTTCGTTATGTTCATGTCTGTGTAACGCTGTGGATGCATTTTTAGTGTATTTATGGCCATTTATTCGGCTTTCTAGATATTGTGTAGTCATTCCTACGTAATTTTTTGAACAGTTTAAGCATGGTATGGAGTATATAACATTTGATTTCTTATTATTTTTAGTTTTGCTCTTTAATTTAGTAAATAGTGATGATAGTGTATTATTTGGTTTATGGCATATTTTGATATCATGTTTAGATAATATATATTTTAGTTTTTCTGATAATTGATTCGTATAAGGTAGAGCTATATATATAGCTCTACGAATATATATATATATATATATATATATATATATATATATATATATATATATATATATTCGTGGTTCAAAGTTGTTAGTGAATTTGGTTTTATATTGTTGTTGTAGTATTTGTATGTACGTTGTTGAATAATTTTATTTATTTGATTTGAAGGATAGTGATTCTTTTCTAAAACAATCTTAAGTTTTTCAATTACTTTAGGACGATATTTAGGTGAAGTTAGTTTTATAGCTCTATCTATCAATCCTATAACACTATTTTTTTGTATTTTTGGATAGCATGAATTATAATTTAGATATCGTCCTGGCCAAGTTTCTTTTGTAAATAATTTAGTTTCAATTTTATTATCATTGGTTTTAATTAGTGTGAAAATTTATATTATTGTTATTTTCAATTGAAAACGATATTAATGATACCGAAATGTTTCAATTATCACAGTACCTGATACAAAAACTCATGTTCAACGTCGATGCACTGTTATTGGTGAAATAACTGACAATAGATTAAACTTGATAAACATTTATAAAAAATATTAAAACCAACTACCCACAAATGTCAAATAGATAATTTCTTTTTGCAGTATAGAAATGGAAAATGCAAAATCCAAGTTGTAGGTATCAATACTTTTTCAAAAATTCCCTCGCTTATCGCAACATATTTGAATTTACCTAATCCAAAAAACTACACTGGGCATACATTTCGACGCTCTTCGGCGTCTCTATTAGTGGATTCCGCTGGTGATATAATTCAACTAAAGAAGCACGGTGGCTGAAAATCCAACACAGTTGCGGAGGGTTACGTAGACGACTCAATAAAGAAGAAAATGGATTCCGCAGTGAAAATTTTAACTGGAACAACTAGTTTGACGTCAAATCATCCTGCTCGTGAAAAAAGTAATACTTCACTCACTTGTTGCATAAAAAACTATTTTATAGAATTTTTGGAAAACAAGTGTTCATATTTTGACTACTTTTTGCGCAGCTCTGCTTTCTCGACGGCAAGGGAGTGTAGGGGCATTCCAGTCGCCCAAACTTCAATCGTACAAATTAGTACAACAAAAAGTCTTAACAACTGGTTTGATCACATGGTCGTACATTAGAATTATTGTATCCAACGTATTGTCCGTATTTCAAACTTAACTCTGATTTCTCCTTCTTGACATGTTTCTTCCATTTATCAAGTATCCAGAAGCATTCCTCAACGTGTTGTATTATCACTTTTCCGCCAACCTATCTAATATGCGAGAAAAGTATTGGTTTACCCCAAAAAATGTTGGAATTTTGAAATTTTTTTTTTGAGTTATTTTTACGTTTTCCAACAACAACACGGAAAAACAGTTTTTAGAAAAAAATCCTGTGTGTATGTCATCGTCGTCGTTGTCGTCGGCCACTTTTCCTTACATGTCTTGTTAGCACTATACAGCCTGCGGAGTGCAATAAGTCACCAATTTTACGATGGAATATTGTTAAAGACATGTCACAGATGAACCCTATTGAGTTTCAGCTCACCAGAGCCAGTACAACGGGTGCTAGGGTACTTAAAGTACGACATTTTGTCATTTTTTGAGAAATTTTAGTTTGTTAGCACGATACAGCCTCCGGAGTTCAACAAGTCACCAATTTTATGATTGAATTTTATTTAGGACATCTCACTGATGAACCTATTGGAGTACCAAAGGTTTGTTTGTAAATTTTGTCATTAAAATTGAAGTAAGTACTGTCAAACAGAAAAACTAATAATTCAAGAAAAGCTTCCTTCGGGATGGAGCAATGGGCACTGATACGATCCCAACTTTTATCGATTGCTCTCAAACAAGCATCAAGATAAACATTACTGAACAACGAGCCACATCCAAACTGGCCAGAACTTAATTTTCTGGAATTACCAAATTATTAAACTTCTCAGAGACTTCAAAAGAATCTTTAATAAAATACAAATTGTCATAATCATACGCTTTTGTTAGTATTCCCGTACAAAACTGTGCAATATTTTCTGTGGGGGCTCCTATCGAAGCCACTATCGGTCTCACAGAGAGAACTGGTTTATGAACTTTCGGAAGAGAATAAAATTTTGGAGCGACACCATGGTAGCTGATGAGATTCTTCTTAACTGTCATATCTATATGATGTTTATTAAATAATGATTCAATTAAGTTGTTAACCTTTCTCTGTATAGAGGAAGTATGATCACATGATAGTTCTACATAAGAACTGTTGTTCAAAACAATATCATTAGACAATTGAACATATTGTTGCTTGTCCAGTGTAACGTCACTGTCATTAGAATTATATAGAAACAGTTAGTTTCATTTAAAACAGTAATATGAGTAGATTACACGAAGTAAGGGTCGAGACAGTTAATTTCTTTAACATATTATTTATTTACCGATCGAATCAGAACTAGATCTGATGTCATATCATCAAAGCCATATGTTACTCCGTACTAATTATTACTATGATTGTATAGACTATTGAAATCAATCATGTATAATAAAACTTCAATAAATCAACTAAAAAGGACATGAATGGAATCACAAATTTTCATTTAACAGACAAATGCCTGGTTGAAAATATTTTTCCTAGAATAGCCGTCGATGTACAAAAAGAGTGAGTATTTCTATATTTTTTATAAGAGGAAAAATAAATTAATGACTATTTTTTTTTAAATAAACATTCAAAGATACGCCCCTGTTCATTCGTATCTAAAATATTTCCGCAAAATTGGTCTCAGACGTAACACCGCGTGTCTTTGACATTCAGTGTTAAATTAGCCAGAAAATTAAAGTTTCTTGACATATATTTGCGATTAATCAGGTTACAGAGACTTCGTCTAATTTAGACTGTAATGAGTTTACTAGTATTTTAAGCACCTTTAACCTTTTACACTGAAAGAACAAAAACCAAGCGTATTGATGACTGTATAGTTCAAATAATAATCAAGAAGAGTAGAGCGATAAAACATAAACAAAAATTGTAGGCGTCAGTCTAAAACTAACAGCGTTAGAAGTGAAACTCTTAAGGCGGGTATCCATTTGTTGCCAAATCACGTATCGTATCAACGTATCGTATCAGCGTATAGTTTCATTTTGGTACGATACGCTGCAACGAGTCAGTTTTTTTTTCAGCCCAGATTCACTGCGTATCTGTGTATCAATTGCGCGAACGGGAGGGATACGTCGTGCGGACGTGTTGCTAGTTTGACTTATTTGGTGGAAGCATCTCAGGTTGATAACTACAAAATAGTTCTCTCAGCATCTCTGCAATGAATGGACCTCAGCAAGCGGCAGCCGCGTATATTTTTATTCACTATGCTCTGCAGCAAGAGAAGAAAAGACGCAAACCACCGCGTTGGTGGATGTCAAAATTGTACGCCAGCAGGGAGCAATATAGTGGAACAAGTTTAATGGCTGACCTGAAGTTCCAAGCTGTTAGCGGCATGTACAAGAACTTCACTAGAATGCATCCTACTGATTTTGAATTTTTGTTGTCATCGATTGAGCCAATAATTGCTAAACAAGATACTACATTTCGAAAAGCAATTCCCGCTCAAGAAAGATTGGCTCTAACTTTACGCTTTTTGGCCACTGGCGATTCCTACTCCAGCCTTCAGTATCTATTTAAAATCGCAAAGCAAACCATCAGTAAGATTGTTCCAGAGGTGTGCGGGGCTATTGTGGAAGTATTGAAAGACTACATTCAGGTAAGTTGAATTTATTTTTATTTACAAGCGACTTTACAACTGTTGTAATGCTTCATCAAGTGGCAATGTATATGAAGGAGTATTAATTAAAAACGCCGATGTTGTTGGGCTTTGAATACCAGATTCTTCGCCATAGTCATTCGAGGCTTGATGTGTGTGGGTGGATTGATTTGATTTTTGCGATTGATCTTGAAATTGGTATTGATTTTGAGACTGCGAATGATTTGATGATTGCCATGGAGACTGAGAGGAGGAGCTGGATAAAGAAGAGTGCGGAGAAGTGTATGTGTGAGAAGTAGGTGGGTTGGTATAGTGTACATGGTCCGGTAAAACGCTTACTCTGTTATTATAATAACCTCTGTTCGCTATGATTTGCACCATTCGATAGCTGCGAAAAAATCATACAAGTCAGCATATTTACTTTTCAATTTAATGTAATAATACAGACGTGAGAGCGCGGTGCCCGTTTAACGTTTCCACCCGGTATAAACTCATTTAATTAAGGTTTGTTTTAAAAAAAATTAAAGTAAATTTTCGGTACCTACCTTTTCCAGTGCCGGTGGTCTTCGTCATTTTCATTTTCTCTCTCCTAAGTGCTGCCAAAAGATATTCCATTTTTTTCTTGCATTCATCAACCGACCTATTCACTTCTTTTGCGATTTCCTCCCAAGCATCTTGTTTTAGAATTTTATTATAATGATCTCGATGTTTCGGGTCCCAAAGTAGTTCATATTTACGGTAAATTTCTATAAAGTTTATTACTTCTTCTTTATTCCACTCCATAATATTATTTTTTAATATTAAAAATAAAACAATAGTACCATCCCCAGTGGAATTCAGACGACTACTGACTAGTGACTGCACACAAAATATATTTTGTTTTATCATTTTTAAAGCGAATATGCAACGACTGGTTGTGTCAAAAAAACGTCCGTCCACACTGTGACTGTCTCGTATCGTATCATTTCTTTGATGTGTCGGCGAAAAACCGAAAATTGAGCGATCAAGTCCGTTGCGTTTCTATTTATCCATTTTGATACGTTACTATGCAACGGTTTCCTGTCTCCACTGATACGCAACGATGACACGATACGTGATTTGGCAACAAATGGATACCCGCCTTTAAGTTACGCAAAAACTATTATTAATATCTCACTCCTAATGATCCTCCATTGCTATTTTTCTGTTTTCATTGCCATATATTCTCTCCTTTTTATGTTTCTACTATTTTTTTATATACTGTGTTATTTGTAAAAAGAATTTTTCAATAAAATAATAAAACATAAATTAAACATCACCGTGATTTGAAAACCAAAACGTACGAAGAGTGCACCTTTAAACTACTAGACCATCAAGGCTCTTACTCACAGTTTCCATAACTTGGTAGTTTAATGGAAGGAGCACGTTTTATAATAAATATTTGTGTTATTTGCCTCAAATCAAAATCTATTTAAAAAAAATTACATGTTTTTCGGTTAATTTTTAATGGTAATTTCAAATACGTTAGGGTTGTAACGCGAAAATTCGCCGAGCTGTCGGGGATTTAATATTGGCAGGCCTGTCGACGGAGAGAATTCAGAGAGCGCTGACTGTGCGAAGTTAAAATTCAGTTCTCCATTTGCCGTCAACGTGTAAACACACATTTCTAATGTAAAAATTTTTGCATGTGCTCTGGGAGCCATAACGTATTTTACGATAAAACCTGAAAATTCCTACGCAGGGGAAGAAAATACGGCTTAAGTCAACAGCTGGCCGCTCTGCCCCGGTAATCTACTGGTCTAGGAAGGGCCGATGACCAAAAATACCAGTAGAATTGGTGGAATTGGGTGACACATGGAAAATTTCCGTAGACGGCGTTAGTTAGTAGGATTCATTATCAAGGTAAGTGGTTGAAAATACTTTCTCGGAATTAACAGTTCTATAGGTATATTAACGTAGGAATTTTAGCTTTGAATCGTAGTTTATTGGAGTATGTAGTCTGGATTTCATGAGATAGTTTCGATACATTTCACAAATTCTTATTAGTTCATTTTCGTTATTGCTTTATATTTTTTTGAAATAAGAATATATGACGGGGGCTGTATAATACTCAGGGGATGTGTCCAACGACATAGTTTTTATATTATGGGTTTTTTGATATCGTAGTTTTTTTGCTAAGCGGGAAAAATCAGTCATATAGTCTTTATTCTCAGTGTAAATGGTTTTTATACAGTTAAAAGTCAGGATGTATGATTATTTGCGAATTTCGGGTGATGTTAATATGGTCAGTATAATAGGATATTGCGGAGGGACGTCGAAAATTTGACCGGGGTAAAATGTAAACCCTATGTAGAGGCTAATTCGTTTCTCTATTTTAGGGTTTTGTTATGTGGATATTAAATTCGCTGATTGAAGCTTGATGAGTCAGTGAGACCAGTTCCAGGAGAGCTGGAATATTCTGGAGCGACTTCAGTTGCTGTTCTGGGTCCGGAAGCAGGATAAGTGAACAGTTTTCCTTTTTCTACTTTTCTTATATTTGTACATTCACCTTTATCCGTCACATTTCATAATTTTTTTTATGTAAAGTTTTTATTTCTCTTTTTGCGGCAATTACTATAACTTCATCTTCTTCTTTGTATTTAAAATTGTAATCATTTGCTTAATAGTTTAAAATATTGGGCTGTTGGCTCTAAACGCTAGGGTACGTACCTGGGTACTGCGTTATTTAGTTAAGTTTTCGAACTCTGACGATTTTATGTATATAATTTTGCGCCGTACATAATTTCGATTTATATTTTCTTTAGCAACGCTAAGCTCGTTTGCTATTTAAATTTTATGCTTATGCATTTATTTATATTTATATTCATATTTGTATAAATTGCGGAAGTGTGAACCCATGTAACTGTGACATTGGTAATTTTGGTATATATTTTCATAGTATTTTGAGAAATTGTACATGAACCATTTGGTCGTTTCTCTATAATTGTAGAATTGAGACATCGGTGTAGTTTGGGGCCCTCAGCTCTTCTGCACTCTGAGTTTGAAGCCTTCAGCTCTGCTCAGAGTTTATAGAACCTGCTTGTCAGTTATTTATTTAAGCTGCGACTTCGTTATAACTGATAATTTAGTTTGCGATTTGAGATTTATGTAGATTCCGGCCTTCAGCCTAACTACATTCTGAGTCTACAGCCTTCAGCTGAGTTCAGACATTATTTGGGACATGGTTGTTGTAAAATTGTAATAAATATTTTGAAAAGAGACCTTTGGTCCAAAGTGATTAATTGAAACTTCAATCAGGGGATACTTGCTGACTTTTATTTTCTTATGATAATTTACCTATCAGTTTAACCTTTGGAGTGTGTAGTGAGTGTTGTTAACCCACTGAGAAGTTGTGGGCTAACTTAAGAAGTCTTGGGTGCTTGCCAAAACTTCTCTGGTGCCCTTTTTGAAAACTTAATAATTTTTTTGAAGAATTCACCCCTTCTTCGACCCGAAGCTAGTCGAATGGCGAGCACGGGTTGTACCACGTGAGACAACCTGCATATCTATAACGAGCACTGAGAGGGTTAGTAGCGTTTTTGTCGTTATAGTGTAAGTCCGGGATAATTGGACCATGTTTTTTAAAAGCCATTTTTCCAAAATTTTTTAGTTCGAATTCAAAAGCTTTTCAATCTGTGACCTACAAAATTATCCACGTTAATCATCCAAAGAAATTATTTTTTACTTTCTAGCGCATTAGAATAAAAACTTGTCTGTAAAAAGTTTCTTTATTATTTTAGTTTGTGCTCTCTAGTCTATTCATCAATCTATGCATTTCTGATACAGCATCATTATTATAAGGTCATTTTTCTGTGAGTTTTCAGCTATTATTATGATTAACTGGTTTGCCATCGTGAAGCCGCGATATTGAATTTCGACAATCTTCGGCTAAATTCGTAACCTCAACCCACAACTGGACCATTATTACACATCTCGTCCTCCATTTTGGAGCCGCCATCTTGAATTTATGAATTTTGACATAATTATTGAGATTTTAGGTATTCAAGCATCTCACTATAATGTACGGTTCAAATGGAAATTAAATGAAGTTCGTTTCTCAAATAGATTAACCTAAATATTTTTCAATATTTGGATTCTTGAAAACTTGAAACATCATACTCTATCCTTAGCTATGACGGTTCCAAAAAATGTCAAATGAGTCGCACATTTTATCAGTTTGAAATAAAACAAACCAATATACCAGAAATCCTAAATATATTGCTTTGTTATGTCGGAGGCCTTGTATGTTCCAGTACATTCCTTCCGATTCGAACGGAAATGCCGTAAAATTTTATATTCAGACGCTGATTATGAAAATAACTTAAGTTCCATATTCAGAAAATTTCAACGTTTTAAATGATTCTCATGCAGACATTAATTCACATTATCATATTAATCAAAACTAATATCTGACTGTAAGATTTAACAGCACCTCTTGTAGTACCGGAAGGAATGTTATTAGTACTTATCATACCTACATACTTATCATACCTCCGAAATGACGTAGAAAAATAATATCGAATTTCTCGCATATACTTTCACTTTTTCTTAAAAATGATAAAATTTGCGGCTCAAAAATCGTAAAAGAAAAGTCAAGGATAAGATAAATGTTTAACATAGTTGTTTTTGGAATCCAAATTTAAAAAAAACATTTATGGAATTCCTTTCGTAATGACGAAGTTTGTTAAGTTCCTGCTTGAACCGGAAATCACAGTCAGATGTTTAAATACCTAAAATGTTCATCCCATGTACCCATACAAATCACCTAAACTTCAAATCGACCGCTCATTTAATAACAAAATAGCGGGCTGGTTAGTAATTTCGTTAGCAAACTATATATAAAGAGAAAATATGTTTATTTGGAATATGTACTATTTATTTTTTGTACGAACAATTGTATGTTTCATTAAATATTTTTTTATGTCTATTCTATCTAAAACGCACAATAGAGAAGAGCTTTAATGATGATACTGATCTGAAAACTTGTATACAGTCATGATAGATTCCTCACTACTTCATTATCTCTTTTGATTCTTTTGATATGATCTTCATTAGCGTTAGTCTAGCAACTCAAGTGAATTCAAGACATTTTTTTAGATTTCGTGTTCACACTTTTCTTTTTGAAATCCCGTTTCAAAGTTTTTCTTCAAAATTCAGTGCCTAAAGTTTCACGGGTTTCGAATTATTCAAGAATATGAAAAAAACCTTCATCATCCTCACACGGGTCAATAGTGTATATAAAGGTAAGTTGATTTCAATCGTTCAATTTTGAGCTCTAGTTCACTCTGTAGGCTTAATTGTATGTTGGTCTGGGACACACTGTATACAGACATCACACCAGTAGAACCATTTGCACATATTTAAGTTTTGCATTTATCAGACACCCTGTATATTGGAACATACCTTTCATTTTTGCACTGCACTGTTTGGAACCGGTGGAGTAGTAATGAACAGATTAGAGTTATGGTGTTGGGGAAAAAATCTAATGTATACATAGCTTTTATTGCTCTCTACATCTTTTATTTAAGACATTTTTTCCCTAGATCAAATAAGAATGGAGCTATCGTTCATCCAGTAATCATTGATACACCCTGTACGTGCCAGAGAGAGTTTCAACGTTTCCGAAATTTATATAAACTTTTGTGAAATTCAATATTCTGTGTCAACTTCTAGCACCCCACCTAGTAATCGGAATTTTCACAAAAAAGTTGCCTTCTGCTATAGTGATGTAGAAAAATATACCTATTCGAAAATTAACCTGAAAATTGAGTAGGAGTTTTACTTCAAGTCGTGTATTACGTTGAAAAATCCAATTAATTATCCCCTTATTTACAGAAAGTCAGAATTCTTGAGTTTGTTTTATCGACAGCATTATTAATTTTTATCGCCAGTAGTATTTTATTTTGCCTCAAAAACAGATTTGATTGAATTATAGAACGAAATTGTAATTTTTCAATTGATAACAGTAGATCCTCTGTAATAACTATCATCCTCCGCACTGTCAGCTATGGTATTAACAAATTAAAACAAATGGAAATCATCACATTCAATGTTCAATGTTCTATAACCTGAAGTGGGGTTGGCAACACTGCCAGGATGCCACTTTGCAAGACAAATACATATACAGACACCAAACTATACCGTTCTTCGATATGTATAATGACGGATGCCAACTTGTGCGTGAGATGTATAATAAATATATATAAGTGTACTACTATAACGCCGAGTACGGAGACCCTGCGAACCTTGGTGTTTAGGTTTATACCAAAAACGATCAAAGTGACGTCCTGTTGATTTCATCAGCAATAGATTCTCAAGAATTCACTGAACCGTTTGCGATATTTTAGAGCTCGATCCACTGTGACGTCCGTATATCGGATGTCATAGTGCCGCGGACGCTACAGCTACCGTGATTGTAACATGAGCGGATGCCACTTCACGCCGTGAATTTATATATATATATATATATATATATATATATATCTATATATATATATATATATATATATACAGTGCGATTTTTTCAACAGTGGCCATAGGGAATTGCATGTTAAAAATTGATCAGCTACAGATTCGATGCTATTTATTGTAATAATAAAACACCAATAAAACTGCATAATGCATACTATTTGATCCCTTGCAAATAGTTATATTTAGGTAATTTTACTCTTGAAAGTTCAAATTAATAAAATGTTTAAATTTGGGTAGAAAACGTAGTGTGCCGACATTCCCCGCAAATTGCAATTTATATTCATAATGCATAATGCACCCCCCTATATATCATTAACAATCCCCAAACTAAATGTTTATTTAACCCATTTTCAGCGAAAATTTGACTGGACTATTGCGATCTAGATCGTGGATAATGTCGTTCAACCTAAGCAATGCTCTACAACTTCTCTAATAACAGTGATTCGACGATAATCCATTACACTTTTTCTCTGGGTCAACGTTTTCATTGATTGTAGAGATGCTTGGAAGGTTATATTCTGGGAAATCAGGGAATCGCTTATACTACCAATTAACACTTTTTTGCTTGAAGAAGATTCGGAAAATGTCATAGTCACCATTTTAAGTGCATTTTCCCTGCACTTTTAGACAATCAGATAAGTACTAGTGAAGAACAAGAACAGGAGTGAAGAAGTATTGCAGTGTATAAAACTACAATAAAATAATAAACAAAGAGTCGCACTTGGTCAAGAACAACAAAAATATATTTTGTTAAGTGAAGTTAACTGAGCTAAGGTCTATGAAGAAATATCGAATCAAAAATATCTGTAAATTAATCTCCTTTAAGGACTTATTTTGTATCCATATCTTTGAACAATACTGTTATCTCTAGTTCCTCAAATATTCGTTCGTGAAAAAGTGAAAGTAATTATATGAACACCGTGTACCGGCTTCTTTAGTGTCTTCTGTTCTGACTTTTCTCTACAAACATAAAAACACGTATTAATCAGTTTTCATCTCACTCAGTCATTTTACAGTGTACGTTTTTGTGAACATGAAAAGGGAATAATTCATATGAAAGTTCGTTCCTTTAAAAAAATATCAAGAAAACATTGCAATAAAGATGAAAGCAACTTCATAAATGTTTAAGATTAATATCCTTTTATGGCTGTTTCCATGAAATTAATATCCTTTTTTACGACTACCATTTCTTTTTCTTCGAAAAATAATAAAACACACACTTCAAAGTAATTCAATTATTCAGATTCTTTGGAAGGGCAATCAGTTTCTCCAAACAATTTATTATAGTTAGTGTAGAATACTTAGCTTTTTGGTTCGAAAAATGGAATGTATATTCAAGTAGAAAAATGTGTCAAAAATAACATTGACTGAAAAAAGAAAGCATACGTACTTACGGTGAAAAATTAAGTGTGAGATTGGAGTTACTTTGGTAAAAGCAAACACTATTACAAGTTTTGCACAGAAGTGCGAGGGAGTTTCTCTCTTTCAAACTTCCATCTGCTGTGATTTGAAGGAAAAACGTTTCAAATAACTCTAAAAGGTTCATACGCTTGAATGAATTTGGCAAGTAATTTAAACACGAATAATTGGATGAAAATTAAATGTAAATGAAAATTTGAAAATTATCAAGAAATTTTCCGGTAGCTACTAAGAATTTTTGGTTTATAAAGTTATAGTTGACAAAAAAGAATATTTCACACATAAAAAGTTTATATTGGCAGTATGACATTAATTAAGATATATAACCATGATATGTGGGTGAATTTATTTAAATGGGAGAGCAATTAGCCATGAATGACATCAATAGAAGAAAAAGGAACCCGCACATATTATATGGGAAAATAGCTTTCCGTCAAATTTCTTGAATTTTTGATATGTTGTGGAATTAACCATTCTGGTGAAATGTTTCAATGAGCGCAACACGATCCTATGACTAGTTTTCGAGATACGGGGTGTTGAGTATGAGAATTATTCACTTTTCATTATTCATTATCATCACATCCTTGTATGACAAATTCATGAGAAATTCATTTCCAAATCTTTTCGTATTACAGGGCGATTTCACTTGATAACAATACTATTTTGAGACTTTCATAATTTTGTTGTTTTATATTTAAAAAGGTTGAATTATTACTTAATATTATAAATTCATTTCATCTTTCATCACAGTTGATACGATTCATATAAGGTGATTCACGAATACAGAAAAATAACGAATTTCTGTTTTTCGGACACCTTGTAGTAATAAACCCACCGAAAATAAGAAAATTCTCGTGAAGGATGTTAAATGATGTGTTTCATCATATACAGGGACGAATGCTGTCAATTTGAGAAATTACGTTTACCTACTTTATTAAATAAAATTCTTGATTTTTTTGATCACCCTATATCCCATAAGGGAGTCCCAAAAGGTAGCGATATTTTTTCATGGGAGAACTCGAAATACTTTCATTCATATCGTACAAAATTTCCAACGGACTCCTATGACGTGATTTTTATATACAAGGCGAACAATTTGTGAAAAAGCTAAGATCTGTACATTTCCCCATTGCTATATTTTCACTCCAGTTTTCGGCGGGCTTGTATAGATCAGTAATAATATCGTACCATAGCGTACCGTATCCCTCGAAAAAAAGCTCCGACTCTAATTAACATTTGCAGCATCATCTAGAAAGCAATTAATTCAATGGAAAAGTTATTTTTCATACTTAGTGTTTCTCAGAAGTCATATTATAGTTGTTACATTCGCAGAAGTTCCTTATTTCGAATTTTCACTGTATAAAACAATAAAATTGTGAAAGTCTCAAAATAGCATTATTGTCAAAGGAAATTGCCCTATAATACGAAAAGATTTGAAAATGAATTTTTTTTTAATTTGTCACCCATATAGGATAAATCAGGATAAAATCATAATTTCTACGTATTTCTATCGGTTTATATTGAGTATATATTATATTAGTTTAAATTCACGGCATATTTCTTCACCAAAGGAACGTTTTCAATTATGTTTTTGTATCTTCGACTCTTATATATGTTTGTGTATTCCCACCTTTTCGAGATCGTTTCTCTTTCTTTTTCTTGTATTTGAAACGTTATCTGAATCATCTTCGAATACATACATATCACCACTTATTCCTTTTACTTCATAGTAGGCATGAAGAACAATTCAAAGAGGGTAAAATCAACAAAACTATAATGTCAATAGTCGTTTTCTTGTTGATGTCATAAAGCTCAAGAACTATTTCTGAATTATTAGACTAATTGAAGTTTTTTTATACTGTTCAAGCTTATGTTATTTTCACTGTTTGTTGAACTTTGCTGAACAATATGGCCTTCGCATATAGAGTGAGTTGTTATGTTTGTGACCGAAATGTTATTCCTAGAGTCTCAATGCGTTTGACTAGAGGAGGTAATATTGATGTTTTGCAAATTGCGGCATATCGAAGACAAGCTGCGGGAAATCCACCTATTGATATTCAGGATGATACAAAAATATTTGTAATAGCACAGTGATTAATGACATTATAGCTATAGAAAATAACCCGAATTGCCTTCGTCTCAATGTATTGTCTCGCGTATCAAGTCGTGCGTGCATTATTTGTAATGCTTGTCAAAATATTTACAAATGTAAGAAACTCTTTCGGAATGAATGGAAAATGGTCTGTACGAAAGCAGCATCAGAATCTAATAATCATTACTTTAAAATACACCAGTCGTTACCTAATAATATATCACATTACACTTTCCCTTATGTCATCAAATCTTATACTTGCATTATATCCCGATTAAAATTGAACCATGACCGATTCCCGGCTAATCTTCATAAAAATGGTGTGATTAGATCACCCTATTGCAGTTATTGTGATAATGATGAGATCGCAAATACAAATCATTTGTTTTTTGATTGTAAAAATAACAAACAGGCATCAGACCTTTTCTCACGAGATCTACATCAATATAATATACAACTACCAACTAGTATCACATTTCTCTTAGATACAGGAAATAAGAATATATTCGATTTAATAATGAAATTTGTCAAAATAACTAATATTGATATATAATTAATGTATTTATCCGTATCAGATAGTATGTGGCAAATAGCGAGAGTTGATGCCATTACTACCAACACACACACAAAATATTCAAAGACTTTCTTTAGAATGTAAAGTGGATATTTTTGTTGCTTCTGATATTTCTGTCCCAGATTTCTTGAGAATTTGTGGTCACCATCTTGATCATCAAGGTTTCCTTTCAAATTACCAAGTAATTGCATGGAGGTTTGAATTTTGTGAATAAACCATACAAAATTTGTAATCTTCAACATTTTCTTCAAAGAATGAGGACAATTGCTAATAGAAACAGGCCACTCCGTAACTGGAAGGATATCAATGGTTTCACTGAAGACGAATTTAAGGAGCTCACATCAATTTCAAAAAATAATTTTCGACAATTTCTAGAATCTTGCGATATTATTGATATTATTGAACAAGGTGGCAAGAGAAGAAATGTCGAAAAAAACATTTGCTCACATTTTTGGTCAAAATGAAACATGGAGTTTCGGATTAGTTTTTGAAAATATTATAGGATTTAACTCGATAACAAGAGAAAATTATATAAACAGTCATGTATACCCTTATACGAATTAACTGTAAAATCCCACTCCAGACATTCCCAAAGCAATATTTTATATAGCTTTGTACCAATAGTTCATATAGCATTGTACCTACAATAAAAAAGAGCAGTAACTTTCGAGTATTGAGGCAATCATACTGTTTCCACAAGAATAAATATTTGGTCAAACCAGAGATCATAGTTGCACCCGATGGATATATCTTAGCAATCAATTGCTAAATGCCACCATTTCTACCGCCGAATCAAAGGCAATTAACGACAAATGAAGCCAATCAGGCAAGTTTAATAATCACTACTAAATGGATTGTAGAAGCTAGAAATGGACATTTTAAGTCAATTTTCAAATGTTTCCGTCAATCCATATCAGCAATACATGCTACGAAGGTACGTGATTATTACCTGATTGCTGGTGGCCTTATAAATGAATTCCATCCTTTGATAAATATGCCTGGAACGTTGGATACGGCCACACAAATGTTAGTTGATTCCGATGATGTCAAGATTGTTCTGGCACGAGTTCAAGCTGAAAACCTGCATACTAGGAATGGTCGATGGATTTGTTTGAATCAACTTCATATACAATCGATATTGAATATTTAAAATCCCTTACTGGAATATATCATTTACACTTGGCTGCGTCATATATCCAAGATACAATCCGTAGAGATGGTGAAGTAGACAACATTTTAGAAGTCGATGAGTTACATGAGGAGAACATATGTACTTTGGGTTGTTTTCACTGAAAGAGGTGACGAAAATACAGAAGATCCTGCTCTCCCCATTTCGGGGTATTATTGTACTTGTAAGTCCGGTGCTAGGACTTTAGGAACTTGTGCGCATGTTGCTAGCGTAATATGGTTTTTGGGGTACACTAGATATCAAATTGTATTTTTGATTTCATAGGAGATGCTGCAAATAGAATGCTTCCAGAGGACATGGATATCGGTCCAAAAAAGTTTAGTTCTGTTGGTTGTTTTCTCATTTATGAATGTTCATAAGAATCTTCTTCTTATTCGCATTTGATATTTTTTATTATGGAAAACTTCAGTTATCCATCAAGTATTTTCCTCGTTGTGTTGTCGTCAGAATATACCATGCGCATTGCTCGTGCCAACCCAATTAATAAATTATATCCTGTGCATATCTATTCAAGTCGCTATATTCGCGGATATGCATATGTATAAATATATACTAACTAATTCCATCTGTAGGTCATTCACCAAAGTCTCATCTCTAAGTATCTATATACGGTATCCTCAATACATTCTCAGGATATCTCACACTGGAAGAAATTAGGAGACATCCCGAATATACATTCATTAGACATTTCTTTATGTCTCATACCTAATTATATTCCCAGGCTCATCTCACAATATCTCTGGTAATTATCAAATTCTTCTAATATGAGCTAGGAATTCCCGCTACCATTCCGTATATCTGAGTAAAAATCCTCTTGGTAGGCAACAATATCCAAATTAGAATGTTGATACCAAAATGAACAATATACAAAGACCGATGAAAAAAACCAGCCATATACGTAGCTTGGTGTGCTACATTTGCGAACCGAAAATAATAATGGATTTCCACTGTTTTGTATAATTATTCGAATGTATTAATGACGGATATGAAACAAGAGTTCCCATTATGCCATCGATAGCAAGTATGCAATGAAGTGGAGAAGTTTGATGATTTTAATTTCCCAACTGATGTGAGTATTTATTTGAATACTGTAGATAAATTAGATAAGAGATCTTTTGAATGGTCTCAAACTTGAACAGATTCATTTTAGTGACATTGCAATAGTATTTTCGTCTCTACGGGAATGAAAACTAATAATGAAAAATCTAGAGGATTTGCTAAAACTCCTTCAATCGAGGAGTTTCCGATTGTGATTCTCACATACACGCAATTATAGATTTTCCATTTGAGTTGTCTTGAGTATTTATAATAATAAAAGTTATGTCAGTCAACAAGAGACAGCGGTGGCTGGATATCTGTAATACATATGATTCATGCGTATTACCTGATAACACTAGTCTACGACATACATCCAAACAGACATGTGCCTAGGATTCATCCACTTGGAATGTTCCTTATATCGTAATATTCACTGGATATTTATTCAATATATTACATCCCCTACCTAGTAGATATCTTGAGACTCCCGCATGGCCATTCAAGTTGTGATTGGTTGATTATCCATACGTATTTCTAGTGGAGTATTCCTCACTATAGAAAAAACCTCTGCGGTGGCGTGGAAATGATTTGAAATAATGTTGATTTCACTTCACTGAATTCCTTACTTTTACGTTTTCAATAAATATCAAACATAAGTATCTTCTCAGTCACATCAGGAGACTTCAAATGGATTGGTTAGTCTACTCATCTAAGATCCACACCTACAATCCAATGAATTCAAGTAGTAATTTATTAGCGCAAAATAGTGAAAATTTATGGACTTTTTCACAAATTGTTCGCCTTGTATATGAAAATCACGTCATAGGATTCCGTTGATGTACGATATGAATGACAGTATTTCGAGTTCTCCCATGAAAAAATATCGCTACCTTCTCGGACTCCCTTATGAGATATAGGGTGATGAAAAAAATCAAGGTTTATCATTCGACTCTATATACGATGGAACACATCATTTAACATCCTTCACGAGAATGTTGTCATTTTCGGTGGGTTTATTATTACAAGGTGTCCGAAAAACCAAAATTCGTTATTTTTCTATATTCGTGAATAACCTTGTATTAATCGCATCAACTGTGACGAAAGATGAAATGAATTTATAGTATTATATGATAATTCAACCTTTTTTTCGCATTTTCTCTTTATAAAACAACAAAGTTATGAAAGTCTCAAAATAGCATTATTATCAAGTGAAATCGCCCTGTAATGCGAAAAGATTTGGAAATGAATTTCTCATGAATCTGTCATACAAGTATGTGATGATAATACCACCAAAGATAAATCAGAACTAAATCATAACTTGAGAGATACGGAGTGATGAAAAGTGATTATTTCTCATATTCAGCACCCTGTATCTCATAAACTAGTCATAGGATCGTGTTGCGCCCATTGAAACATTTCACCAGAATGATCAATTCTACAACATATCAAAAATTCAAGAAATTTGACGGATAGCCATTTTCCCATATAAGATGTGCGGGGTCTTTTGGAAATATAAAATGGTTATACCAAATATTGCAGCAGTCTGAACGTGTCAAACTTGTCACGAGGAAGCTTGTATGACAATAAGATCACAGGATAATATAAATATGAACAAAGGAATTGCAAAGGTTCTCATAAATAACTAAAAGTATGGAATGGAACATTTGGTATATTTGGCTTCTAGAGTATTATAACCGAATACGCAACAACTGGATTTTCCTTTCTTTATGGATTGAATCAACTGTAAAATTGCAGTCTGAAGCGGCTTACTTCAAACAAAAGATTAAGATCTGATCTGATTTTTTCGAAAATTTTGAAACATGCAAAGTAAAAGGTTAGAAAACAATGAAGAAGAATAAAAATGATATTGAATTGAAGGGAGAAAATAGTAACAATAAAAATTACGAGAATTACAAAAAGCAAAAACAAGATTTATAAGCGATTTCTACGAAAATTCAAACTCGTTAACGATTCCTTGCTTTAAATGAGATTAATACGAAATTTTGGTGAAGTTACTCATTCCTTAATGTAATTTGTCGGCTATTTTTCAAATTGTGTGGTATACAATTTCAAAGATTTATCAATTTTCGGTTCTCATATTCAATAGAGTATCAACTTCATTTTAAGTATATTTTCCAGTTAAGGAAATAACGTTCATCTGAATTGTTTAGCAAAAAATCAGACGAAATCCTTGGTCCTTGTAGGACAAAGCGGCTGTCACTTAAAATTGTGATTAATAGGGCTCCACGCTCGATGGAAAACTGCGATTATTATATTTTATAAGCGCTTCGGTAAGGGATAATGATGTTACCATAAAATGTGAAAGAGAGGCTTATAAATATTACTCATTTCCCATCATTATATTGATGTATACAATATATACAGTACATATTGAGCTAAGAATGTATTTAAAAATATTTTCAACATAATTGTGAAGTATCATTAACTAATATGATTTGTTTTATTTTCTTCATCGAAAGAGTAAATGTGTAATTTTAATGAATAATAGTGAAAGGTATTAGTATACGTCCAATGACAATCTTCTAATACCTAGCGACTCCTATAAACGACCAACAAGTTTCTTACTGACACAAATTATCCCTGAATTGTTATCATTTAGTTTATCATTCTCAGTCCCAATTAATAAATTTTGCTGAAACAAATTGCATGAAGATTTTTCCTCTTGAAAAAATATTCAAGTTTATTGTTGTCCTCATTGGGTACAGGTTTAAAATAAACAGCAACCTCTAGTTCAAGATGAACTTTATGAAGAATTTCCAATAGTGTGAGGCGAATAAGGCTTGGATTTATTGCAATTAATCGATGGTTTGTCCACTTTTATCTTCTCCTTTTTCTTCTCCTTTTTCTTCCCCTTCTTCCACTAGTTGTCTTTTCACTCATCAGTTACCCTGCATTCTGGTTATGCCATATGTTCTATCTGGCTTTTTGGGGTTTCATTATATGCGCAGTATTCGGTTTATTATACAGTTGTTCAAGTAGTTCGTTGATTTTTTTCTCTGTGGTCACATTCCTCTTGTTTTATCGACGCTTGTTGTTGACGTTTCTTAGCATTTGTAAATAATTTCTACCTACAAATACTACTGCATTCTTTTGAAAAACCTCCCTAGATAAGAGCAAAACGTCAAGTCAAATTTCTATTTATATGAAAATTCTTTAAATTCATTTTCTATCTGTAAAACAAATCGCATCATTAAACATAAAATATTATTGCAATGGCGGTTCTTTCTTTCTGCTAGTAATAAACTAATATTTCTCTTTCCTAACTTCCACAAAAGGATCGTTTCGCTCTCCATCTCAGAGATACAAGGAACATCAATTATCTAATCATAACAAACTCTATGTAAATGATACAATTGTTTTTCTTCAAGTGCTTTCGAATTTTGGCATTGTGGTTTCCCCTGTCTCCCTAGAGTGAAATTTGAGATTGCCAATTTGAAATTTTTGTATCTTGTTGATAATTACAAAAAAGCAGAATAAAAGAAAAGGTTTCTTTTATTCCAATCAAATAGTGAAAATCAATTTTAATTAAAATTTTATCGAATTACAAGTTTGAATACATAATAATAATTATAACTATGCTCACCAGCTCTTTCCGAGTCCCCTCTCTCACATTTCTTCCTTTTAATCAGTATTTGTTATCCTACATTTTAGCTAAATGTTCCAGCAACCTGTCTTTGTATGATTTTCACATTTGTTCGATATTTTCAATGGCGCTAAAATATTTTCATTAGTTTTTCTTCTATGTTTCAATTATTCTTCGATAAATATATCTCTTCTAAATCTATATTTCCCATATTTGTAATTTGTTAATTTCTTCTTCATTCGTTGTCCAAGTTTCACCGGCGTAAGTACATAACATTAAACAAATTGATACGCTTTACTTAAGTTGAAACAATTAAGTGTGTTTTTTTTGGCCGAAGGACATCGTCCATTTAGCCATGGGATACAGTGAGTTAAATGATTTTACTCACGAAGATATTTTTTAAAAACTTTTTTTTTTTTTTTTTTTTTTTTTTTTTTTTTCTTTAAATTAACGTGCTCGGCGACTATGGCCACTTGCACAAAACGATTACATTGCTATATAAAATACAATAAGACAATAATATCATATGTAGGTTTCGTTAAATTTTGCTGTAAAGCTGCACATCTTTGAGGAACTGCAGTAGGCTGTTAATTTGCTCTGGATTATTCAGCATATATCGTAGGCTTGATGAGAGGTGGTAATGTTGTCTCCTGGCTGAGAACTGGTAACATTCAGTTAAAATGTGTTTTATTGTCAAATGCGATTGACAAATTTGACAATAGGTTCGGTGGATGTCATTAGGTATCCATGTGTTAACTTAGAATGTCCGATGCGTAGTCTCCTTATTATGGCTAGATCTCGCCTTGTAAGTTCTGTAGGAGCAAGAAGAGGGCTATTGATTGACGGCTGTATTTCGTGTAAAAAAGAGCGGTTTGTATCCCAGTGCTGTTGCCATATAATTTCCGTTCGTTTTTTGATGTGTGCCTTCAAGTCATCACATATTTGGATATTGTAAGTAATGTAAGTGAATGTTGAGGCAATTTTCGCGTAATGATCAGCGAGTTCATTGCCTGCTATACCAATGTGGGATGGTAGCCAAATTATAGTAACTGATATATCTTGGGAAGTGATAAGCTGGTGGTAAGTATCTTGGATATTTTGGGCAATTGGATGTTTGGTAAATATATTTTGGATAGTCTGGATAGAGGCTAGTGAGTCTGTGCATATAGCTACATGCTTATATGTTAAAGTGATGTGTTTGAGGGCTTGAAGTATGCTAAATAATTCGCCAGTATGGACGCTGCATAAAAGAGGGATAAGGGAGGAGTTAATATGAGAATGGGACGTTGTAACAGAGCAGCCTACTCCTGTTTCATTTTTTGAGGCATCAGTATATAGAACTAGATCGTATTTATTTGTTAGTATGATGTTATTAAAAGCTTTCATTATGAGTTCCCTTGGTGATATATGTTTGTCGTATCGTGTAAGTGATGTGTTGAGCTGAGGACTGATAATGGCCCAAGGTGGAGTCTGGGGTAGTGGGAGAGGAGTTGTTTGCCGTAGATTTATGTCGTTAAGTAGCTGTGCTAGCACTGATGGAATGGGTTTAATTGATGATATTGGGTATGCGTTGTGTGAGGGAGATGTCGGTGATATAAAAAGGGGGTATACTGGATTATGGGGGTTCGAGGAAACGGAGGCTGCGTAAGAGAGAAGTAGCTGTTGTCGTCTTAACCAAAGGGGTGGTTCATTGGCTTCACAATAAAGGTTTTCAACAGGGGTAGATCGGAAGGCTCCTAGGCAGAGGCGTAGAGCTGTATTGTGTATGGGGTTTAAGAGGTCAGTGTATGTTTTGGAAGCTGACATATATATGTAGCAACCATAATCTAGTTTGGAGCGTATAAGCGATCTATATACTTTAAGGAGGGATTTTTCGTCAGCACCCCAATGAAAATGTGAGAGGGTTTTAATTATGTTCAGCCTCTTACTACACTCACCTTTTAATTCTAGTAGATGTTGTTTCCAGGTAAGTCGTGAGTCATAAGTAACACCGAGTATTTTGCAGTGGCCAACTAGAGGGATACAAATGTTGTTGATCATAATACGAGGGGATGGGGAGGAAGGGCGTCGGCTGAATTTAATGATTTTAGATTTTGTGTAGGATAAAGATACACCTAGGAGGTTAGTTCTGTAACAAAGGGCATCGACAGCAGATTGAATTAGTTTCGATGTGGTAGAGACAGAACGTCCGTGGCAGTATATTATTAGATCATCTGCATAAAGAGCGTGTCTAATTGGTGAAGAAAGATTAGAGCATAAATCGTTTATCGCTAAATTGAATAGTGTCGGACTTAAAACCGAGCCCTGTGGAACCCCATCCGATTGGATGTAAGCTGATGAGAAAATGCCATTAACTGAGACTCTGTACGATCGTGGCGATAGAAAATTTTGGATAAACTGAAATATGTTGCCATTGATGTTATGAAGGGTGAGTTTGTTCAGTATAGAGTGTCTACTAATGGTATCAAAGGCACCTTCAATGTCAAAAACAGCGGCAATGCATTCTTGTTTCTTATTCAATGCCTCGGAAATATGGCTTTGAAGAAGTACTAGGTTGTCATGGACTCAGCGATTTCGTCGGAAGCCTGACTGCTCTTTAGCAATTATATTATGTTTGTCAAAGTACCATAAAAGCCTTTTGTTAATCATTTTTTCAAGGATTTTGCACATGGTACATGTTAATGATATTGGTCTGTAAGCACTGGGTGAGGTAACCGCTTGATTTGGTTTTTTAATGGGAATTATAAGTGAGGTTCGCCATTGGTTGGGGATTGTGTTGGAAGTCCAAATTAAGTTGTACATTTCAAGAAGTTTACGTTGGCCTTCAAAGGATAGTTTTTTTATAAAGATATAGGGGATATCGTCAGGACCAGAAGCATTGTTCTTGGAGGATTGAATGGCCGAAGTTAGTTCTGTGTGAGAGAAAGTAGAATTTAGGTAAGTGATGTCTTGAGTTGTTATGGTAGAAGATATAGGAGGTGTGGCAGTCAATGCTTCATGTGGTGTGGGGTTGATTTTGCTTCTGAATTTCTCAAAAAAATGTTTGGCTAGAGTTTCACCAATTTCTTGATTCTCACTAATTACAGTGTTGTTAGAGATAAGATTGGCTACTTTAAGACTGGTATTGTTTCCTTGAATTTGTCTAATTTTTTTCCATAGAACAGCTGGATTAGTATTTTCGTTGATTGAGGACACATAGGTTCTCCAAGTAGATTTTTATGGTATATCGAGTCTTGGCTCTGGCTTTTTTCAGTTTTAAGAGATTATCTTGGGTCTTGTTTATTCGGTAGTTTTTGAGTGCTAACTTTTGTTCATCTACAGCAATTTGACAAGAGGTATTCCACCAGGGAACTGTTTTTCGTTTGTTTGAAATAATATTTTTGCCAATGTGTGCATTGGCAGCTGAAAGTAAGGCGTTTGTAATTAACGTCATGTTATTGTCTGTATTGTCGGAGAACGAGAGGGTGGATAATGTGGTATCTGTATGAGTTGTGTAACTGGGCCAGTCAGCATTGTTTAGGCGCCAGTAGCTCCTGGTTAAACTTTGTTGAATATTTGGTTCATTGGATGATATGAAGATGGGATAGTGATTGCTGTCGTAAAGGTCATCTGCAATTTGCCAAGTTAGTAGAGTAGCTGATTTAGGGTCACTGAAGCTCAGATCTATAGAGGAGAGAGTTCCGGATGAAAAGTTGAAATGTGTACTGGAGCCTGTATTCAATAGGCAGGATCCTGTGCAATTGATTACTCTTTCAATAGTTTTCCCATTACCGAATGTATAGTTGGATCCCCACATGGTGTTGTGGGCGTTAAAATCACCTACAAGAATATATGGTGTAGGAAGTTGGTAGATAAGGTTTAATAGCTCTGTATCTTTTAGTGGGTGGTTAGGTGGAATATATATGTTGCAAATAGTAAGCTTATTAGGACACCAAGTGGTTATGGCAATGGCCTCAAGATCTGTTGTGAGTGGGAGGTGAGACGAAAACAGTTCGCTTGAAATAAAGATTGATGTGCCGCCACTGGCACGTATACAGTCGGTGCGGATAAAGTGATATCCTTCAAAGTTTTTTAGCTTAGGGAGTTTGGATAATTTGGTGTTGGTTCCTTGAAGGCATATTATTTCAGGCTGTTCATCGACAACTAGTTACTGGATTCTTTCCAATCGAGGAAAGAATCCATCACAGTTCCATTGAATTAATTTGAAAGTGAGTCTTGACTTGGAGGTGATAAGGGTGGCTGTGAGGATTTTTGCAGGCATTCTTCATCAGTTTGATATTCGGAGGAAACGCTTATATTATCAGAGTCTTCAGGATTTATTTGTTGTTTAATTTTTTTCCTAATTCTTGTAAGGCGGTTTTTGAGGGACCTTTCCTTCGTTTCGGTATACAGGAGTGATATATCATTTAGTAATCCTTGAGTGTTTGAGGTGAAGATTCGAGCTTCCTTGAGAGGGTCTATATTCCCATGTGTATTTTCTAAGAAAGCTGTGAATTGGGTTTCTGTAAGAGTGAGATCCGATGGATTTTTTTCATGAATAGCGTGTATTGCTTTTTGAGTGGAGGGTGTTAAATTATGATGATCAGAGGTAATTGTTTTCGATTTTTTCTTTAGATGTTTAGAGGAGGTATTAGGGTCAGTAAATGAAGGGGGGAGCATTTGATTTGTTGTTGGTTCAGGTGTGATTTCCGGTGTGAGTTGGAGAGGGGTATCAACATTGCTATCAGTTGATATGGCCCTTTTTTGTCCGTGAGTTAGGGGAGTTAGTAATTGAGTTATCTCAGTTTCATTCGAGGTATTTGGTAGTGTGAATTGTCTGGGAGCACTATCGAGAGAAATATTAGCCGTAGATTGTGATATAAAGTTGGCGGGGGGTGGGATGTCGTCTTGTGTTTGGGATGTAGTAGTATTTGTGCAGGAGTCAGCAGTATGTCCAGCTTGTTTGCATAGGAAACATTCAAGCTTATCAGATGATACAAAAATTCTATATTGAGTATTATCATGAGTAATTAGAAGAGATGTTTGTACGGAGAAGTTATCATTTTCAGGAATAACGTAAGAAACTCTACGGAAACTCATAATGTGAGCGTATTCATCACCTAGTACGCCACATTTTACAAAAGAAACAGGGGAGGCTAACTGTAGTCCAATATCATTTAGAGCTTTTTCAATTATGGCGTGAGGAATGGTGGGACATACATTGGATATGAGAATACGTTTTGCCGGTGTAATAAGTCTTCGTATAGGGATAGTTGTGGAATTAATGGAGATGCTCTGATGGGCACTGAGAAGATCATTGACAATATTACTCGAGGATAGATAAATACAAATACGGTTATTTGAGATTCGTGACGCAAAGGTAATATTTTTAGGGGTAACAATGTCCCCTACAGCTTTTACATATTCAAAGAGAACGGTGTTGGAAATTGCATGTGAAATAATGGCTTGATCCCTATTTGGAAAAGTCGGAGGAGGGGGTTTAGTTAGGGTTGCTGCAACATAAGATTGTGTGCGGTTAGTTGTGATAGGTTGTGATGACGACATTTGATTTTGGTTGTTAATGGAGCTCATTTTTGTGAGCGGTCTTGGTTACCAAAACCACTTCACAAAAAATTTTATTAATGCGACAGACGTCCCAGAAGGACTCTGTGGGTAATATAAAAGGAATATATCAGTTACCTGTTGATTCTAATGCCACGCCACTGGGGAATTTAATTGTACAACTGACTAATAGTAAGGATTTGTAGTTTGTAAAAACAAAAACACTAATTGACTGTTAATTATCACATGTTGATTATTATTTGCACAGTGTTATCACAAAGAACTATTGATAATATTAAAGAAAAACACGTAAATAACGTAAAAAGTTGTCAGAGTCGAAGTTAACGATGTTCACTCGTTGGCTGACTCCGTTGGAATATTTTTTAAAAACTTTTATTTTTAAAATATACAAAACTTTACTAATTTAAATTTGACGTTTACAATACAAGTTACAGGATTAGAATGACAATTATTAATGTGAGCTACACCAATGAAATATTTATTCATTTAAACAGGATGGCTTCAAATAACTTGCATGTATGCAGGATGTCTTCATATAACTCCTTCCTCATTAGGCGAAAACAATACCGATGAGGGGTTGTTTTCTGATTTCTGGTCTATTTGTGGTGGCTGGCTAACATCTCTTGGCCTCTTCTTCTATACCAAATATAGATAATAATTAAACCTACAAATAGCAATGTTAGACTAGGCATATTCCAAATTGCAGGGTGCACATTTTGCTTTCTCTAAAATTTCATATGAATCTGCTCCCTTTCGAATGTCTTTGACTGATTTGAGATCTACTGATTCTAGTTCCCATTCGCCTTTTCTTCTGTATTCTCATATAAAGAGTTTCCATTTTTTACGCTACACCCTTGTAATATTTTAATGATAGTGTTGCTTTTGATTATAGCTATTCTATTATCGCAGTTAATTTCAGCTTTTATAGGATCTTCAGTTGACAATAACAATAAAAATTTGCTGTTGATTTGTTCGACTACAGGGTGATTCAAAACTGCTGCTTCAAATCTGCAGGTTGGTGTTTCAACTCGGATCAAAGGTTAAGCAAGTATCGTTAATGGCTTCTTCATGTTGTCGGCAAAAGGAGATACTTTAAATAGTGGACACAGTTTTTCCTCATATTGATGTGAGTTTGTACCAAGCACAATGAGAGGGTTGCGTGGAACAATTATTGAATTTTTATATGGTAAAGGAATGATGTGATATGTTAGAAAATCACTATCTATTAGAATGGTTATATGGATAGCAATTATTATTCTAGAATCTTGAACTTTGACTTGAACTCCGGCCAATCGGTAATAATTGTATGGATTTTTAAATTTGACGATTTTCGATTCACCATATATTATTGAAACACGATTGATCAATTTAGATAAATGGTTCAAAGAAATAATGGAGGTATGTAAACTTCCTAAATGAGCAAATATAATTGAATTATCTATGATATTTATCAAATTTCGGCAATTCAGAATTATTTGATTAAATCATTGGGCAATCTAAAATATACAAATACCTGACGGGCTACGTCTTGAGATTTGTTGTAGATTTCATTGACTTGAGACTGGAGTAATAATTGATATTTATATAAACTAGTGATTGTCTTGTTGTAGTGATCAATAAGATGAGTATTGAGGAAAGACTGTAGTTTCAACTCGTGCGAAATTGAATTTTGGTTTTGAATCAATTGTTTTATTCAATTATATCTGATTTCGTCATCATGATCTAAAGTTCCGAAAAGCCATTTACTTATAGTTTTAATACCATTAAACAATTTTCATCTACTTCTGTTATTTATTTATTTAGCATCCTTATATACAAGGTTAGTTAGTTTTATTCTAGTTGCATATAATAGTATATTAAAGTATAAGTGGATAAAGAGGTCTTTCAAACACGCGCGATTTTCGAGCACGACGGCGCAGCCGGAGTGCTCGAAATAGAGCAAGTGTTTGAAAGACCAGTTATCCACGAATACTTTACGCTATTTTTTTATTGGTGCACTTTGAAATCATAAAATATTATTATTATATTATTACTACAAAAAAATGGAAGTTTGTCCTCGATGCCAGCCAAGTTTCATTTCATAAAAGTCCGCCCTCGATGCCCAGCCTAGTTTCGTGAAAGTCCATCCTAAATAGTATTTATTTTTATTTGACATTACGAGGTACTGCTGTCAGATCAATAATCAAAAAGTTTCTTTATTTATATTTAAAAGGATACAATGTATATATAAATAAATTTTGCAGAAAAAAATGAATAAGACATTGGTTCATAATGAAAATATACAATTTAAAAACTAATAAAAAAAGTTGTCATTGATACTTACGTTTCTCGAGTTGTTATTGTTACCATAGGGACTTTAAAAAACGCGCGTGTTTGAAAGTTCGATATAAAGACGCTCAGGCGTGTTTTAAATAGGTAATATGAGGCATCAATAAAAAAATAAATATTTCGTATGTTCGAATAGACTATGTGTAAGATCTATATCTTTGAGTGACTAAGACTTTAAATAACTTTCTAATCTACTATGTAAACGTTCAACATTTTTCAACAGCTCAATTAATAAATATATTTCAATAAAATTTAAAAACGTATGTTTTGTTTCAATTTCTTTTGTTTTGCCTAAACGTAAAGGTAGTAAAGGAGTGTCAAGCACTTGTATTTCGACGTTATTACTTTGAGCTGTAGACACAAGGGTTGTGATCAGGGTTAGGAAGATTGTCCCCCGTGTTTTCGTCATTCTGTAAAGGAAGTAAGTGGATTGCTCATATCTAGTTTTACCGTTCTCTTTAAAAATTTTGGTTTATTTCTTAAAGCTTCCCTATTTCTTATAAATATGTCCTGACCTTCAACATATTGCTTAGGGTCTTCTCGAGTTAAGTTACGTTTACTAATTAACTTTTCTTTTTGTTTCGCGGTATTATCATATATATATTTTTATAAACAGTTTCTAACCTAAGTTTTCTATCATTAACGTAGTCATTAACAGTGCGTTCGTCCGTAAGATCTAAGGGATCTAATGCTTTTGTGTCCCCTAAATTAACATCATATGGTCTGTTTTTGGTTACAGAGCTAACAGATGAATTGTAGCTAATAACGGCGAATTGCATAATTTGTTTTATATTTATTCTGGGATGTTCTAACTTTAAAACTCTACAATTTTCTAAAAGAGATTAATGGAACCTTTCTACCGGACTGTTACTATTTGAGTTTTGAGGTGTATTCTAATTTTGTGTAATTTACACAATTAATTAACCAATTCACTTCTAAATTCCGTTCCACTATCACTAACTATAGAATACGGTATACCAAAATGTGATATGAAGACACTTAAATATTCTATAACGCTAACAGAATTTAAGCTTGATTCTATTATATAAGCTTGTCCGTATTTCGAGAAAGAGTCCAAAATGATTAAAAATTTAGTGTTTAAAATTTGAAATATATCCATGTGGATTATTTCGAATGGTTTTGTTGGGGTGACTGTCAATAAAAATTTCACTTGTGAAGGATGCCGATCATATTTCGCTTGATTACATATCTCACAAAGATTTATATACTTAATTACGTCAGCTTTCATGTCGGGCCAGTAGTATTTATTCCTTAAAGCGTTCTGAGTTTCATTAATACCTCTGTGGCATGTTTTACATTCATGCTGATATTTGATATTCATTTCACGATCTTCTACGTTTTCAACGTCTGTCACAAACATTCTAGATATAACTAAATTATAACTTTGATTTTTGAACGTATTTTGTAATGTAGTTATAATAACAGATAATAAATCTGTTATTGTTGAACTTCTTACATGAGCACAATATAATCTTTCCGGTTCTACATTAGTCTTAAAAATATTATTAATTTGATTTTCAAGATCACCCATATTATCAGTTAGATAGGCTGTTATACGAAATTTATTAATGAAATGTTTGCTATTTTTTATGAAAAAATGTTTACTTTTACCTTGTACTATTATTATTTGCCTATTCTATGAATTTGTCACATTTTCTGTAAATGGGATTTCTAAAGTCAGATTTTCGGCGGTTGTATGGATGGTCTTATCATCTTCTTGTTGTTGCGAAACTTGTGGTTCATCTGTAGTGCCTATAATTAATTTCTAGTATTTCTTCTCGATTCATATCCTTAATACTAATTGTATTATAAGGTTGTCTAGTTGATTTTCTAAGGTGTCTTCGGCGGGTTCAATAAGATTCTGAAGAAAGTCTTCGGTTATCTGGTTCACAAATTAGGGAATCAATTTCGTCATACAATTGTTGATGATCCTCATCTTCAGTTATTGCGTTAATTTCTACTCTACTTAGAGTATCTGCTTTTTTTATTTAATGTACCTGGCTTATAATGAATTTCGTAATCGAATTCAGAAATTAATAAACGCCATCTTACGAATTTAGAGTTTGACTCTTTAATATTAAACAGATATTTGAGAGGTTCCTGATCAGATATTATATTGATTTTTCTTCCAAATAGATAACATCTAAATATTTTTAATGCAAAAATAATAACCCGTAATTATTTTTCAATAGTACTATAGTATATTTCAGCAGCGTTAAGGGTTCTAGAAGCATATGCAACGGGCAGATCATTGTCTATTTTACCTTGACTTAATACGGCTCCTATTGCATAGTTAGAGGCGTCCGTTGTTACATTTAACGCACTCGATAAATCTGGGTATTGCAATATAGGGGAATTAGTCAATACATTCTTACACATTTCAAAGGCGTTCAAGAATTCTGGTGATGTTCGATTTTAACACCCTTGTTCAAACATCTAATCAGAGGTTTTGTTAATTTCGCCAAATCTTTAATACATTTTAGGTAATAACCGACTGGTCCTGAAAATGATTTAATTTCCTTGGGAGACTTCGGAAGTGGAAATTATTTAATAGCTTGATTCTTTTTCGGATTCGGTTTTACACCGTCAGAGGTCACTACATGCCCCAAGAACTCTACCTCTTTTCGAAAAAATTCGCTTTTGTCTAATTTAATTTTTAATTTCATGTCCCGTAAAAGTTTAAAAACTACTTTTAGATTTTGAATGTGTTACTGTAAAGAGGAGCTAAAGATAATTATGTCGTCCATGTACACAAGACAAATTTTACCTTGAATATTTTTCAAAACATTATCCATAACTCTTTGAAACGTTGCCGGTGCATTTTTCAATGCCATTGGCATACGAGTATAATCATAATGACAGTGTTCGATGGAAAATGCTGTCTTTGGTATTGAATTAGGGTCCATTTCGATTTGATGGAATCCTGACGCCAGATCCAAAATAGTGAAAAATTTGCACGTTCCCAGTGCGTCCAGAATAGTATTAATGTTAGGTATAGGGTAGCGATCTTGTATAGTCTTCTCATTCACTTTTCTATAATCTACAACTATTCTAAACTTTTTCCTACCACTAGAATCTTCCTTCTTTTGAACGATCCATTCTGAACAACGCCAAGGACTTGGCTATGTGGGATAATACCATCATCTAACGTCTTGTAAATTTGCTTTTGGACTTCATCCTTGTATACGTAGGGATACCTGTATGATTTAGTATAAACCGGGATGCCGTCAGTTGTTTTTATCTCACGTTTCATTTGATTAGTAAAGCTCAATTTTTCATTATCTTTGTAAAATATGTAGCTGAACTCTTCACATAATTTATAAAGAGCTGTTTTTTCTTCTAAATTTAAATGTTCTACTCTAACTAAATTATGAAAATCATCACCTAAATTTGTATCACTACTATCTGGGATAATATTTTCTAAATGATAAAATTCAAAATTATTTCCCATATTTCCTTTCAGGTATAATTACCTCGCCATTTGAGTGACTAACTGGTACTTGTAATCCGACTACTTCATTTGCATCGACAGAGATAGTGAACTGTTTCCTATCTACTTTATATAAAAGTGGAATTTCTATATTTTTGTTTCTTAATACATTTTTACTAAAATCTACTGAAAATTCCAAAGAACGTAGCTCATTAAACCCTAAGAAACCATCAAAATAATTATGAAATTTATATACTATAAAATTAAATCTAATTTTAGAATTAAATTCGGCGAAGGCAGGACTATTTGCTTTAAATTCGGTGTTTGTTCTACCTACTGCTGAAATTATTAATGTGGGGTCTTTATACTACTATATATGACTGTTAGAACTGTTACCAACGATTGAAATAAATTGACAAATGCCGGCCGTAATGTAAATGTCTGATTATTAGAATTGTTTCTGGAAGGGTATATAGAGGCTTACAGAAGAAGCAAGAGCTTTCCAATAGGACGAAGATTGTCAAACGGCTTTTGATACCTTGAAGAGGCATTTAACCACGGCGCCGATATTAGGATACCCTTTACCAGATGGAGACTTTATGCTTGACACTGACGCAAGCAACGTAGGAATTGGTGGAGTGCTCTCACAGATCCAAGGAGGGCAAGAAAGAGTGCTGGGATATTTTAGTAAAGTCCTCTCCAAACCAGAACGAAACTACTGCGTCACAAGAAGAGAACTTTTGGCGGTAGTGAAGTCCGTGGAACACTTTTATCAGTATCTCTATGGTAGGAAGTTTTTAATCCGGACTGATCATGCAGCACTCAAGTGGTTGATGCAGTTCAAGAATCCCGAGGGCCAGATCGCTAGATGGATTGAACGACTTCAAGAGTATGATTTCAACATCGAACATTGAGCTGGTGTGAGTCACCGAAATACCGACTCCCTGTCCAGACGGCCGTGCCCAACAGACTGCTCCCACTGCAACGAGGTGGAATCTAGGGAAGCTGCAGTTTCAAGAACTACTGTAGTCAACAAGGAATGGTCACCCACCAGGATCAGAGAAGATCAGGAGAATGATCCTCACCTGAAGATGATCCGGCAATGGGAGAAAGAAAACCGGCGACCTACCTGGCAAGAAGTGTCAAGATTTTCACCGAAACTCAAGGCGTATTGGGCTCAGTGGGACTCCCTTGTCCTGGAAGAAGGGCTGTTGAAAAGAGTCCTTGAAAACGATGGTTCTGAGATGAGGAGACAGCTAGTTATCCCGAGAACAAGAGTAGCTGAGGTACCGAAGATGTTACACGACAGTCCATCGGGAGGTCATCTGGGAGTGAAGAAAACCCTTCAGCGAGTTCGTGAAAGGTTTTATTGGATGAACAGCTCCGACGATGTGAAGGACTGGTGTAAGAAATGTACGACTTGTGCTACGAGTAATGGACCACATCGCAAGAGAAAGGCACCTATGAAACAGTACAATGTTGGAAGCCCTTTCGAAAGGGTTGCTTTAGATATCGCTGGGCCATTTCCAACGACAGAAAATGGTGGCAAATACATACTGGTTGTAATGGATTATTTCACAAAGTGGGTGGAAATTTACGCTAACCCAAACCAAGAGGCCACAACTGTTGCGGATGTATTGGTGAAAGAATTTATCAGCCGATATGGAGTGCCCTTGGAAGTCCACAGCGACCAGGGAAAAAATTTCGAAAGTCATCTATTCCAGGAGATTTGCGAGAAGCTGGGAATGAAGAAGACCAGAACAACAGCATTACGTCCACAGTCAGATGGAATGGTTGAGAGAATGAACAGGACTATTGGAAAATACCTGTCCAAAGTAGTATCCAGCCATCAGAGAGATTGGGACCAGTATCTTTCCCTATTGGCATTGGCTTATCGATCTGCCGTCAATGAGTCCACGGATGAAACACCTGCGAAAATCCTGTTTGGACGTGAAATGAGGCTTCCTTGTGACCTGGAATTTGGCCGTCGGCCTGGAGAAGATCTAGCAGGCGAAGACTACGTGATCCAATTGAGAAGAAGGCTGGACGATATTCATGAATTAGTTCGAACAAATCTTCAAGTTGCCAGAGACAGAATGAAAAGTCGGTACGATACGCAGGCCACAGAGGACGGTTTTAAAGAAGGGGACAAAGGGTTACACAACCCGACGAGGAGAACAGGATTTTCTCCAAAATTACAAAAATCCTGGGAAGGTCCATACTTAATCAAGAAAAGGATCAATGATGTTATATATCGCATAAGCAAGATCCCCAACGGGAAACCAAAAGTAGTTCACCAAAACCGACTAGCGCCATTCGAAGGAGACCATGACCTAGAGGAAGGAGTAAACCTTATTCAAGATGTGTCTGACCCTACCTTCGATGAATTTATGGGCGCGTATGGAGGTACCGGAACAACAACAAGATTTGTTCACTCTCCCGGAAAATTATTCACTGGCATACAACATCTCCGCCCGTATCAAGAACGCACGAGGGTTGGCAACCGTCTTTCGAAAGAAGTTCGGGCAATTAGAAAAACTTGAAGACCAGATTCCAGCCCCTGGCAAGACACTGAAACTGAAACATAATTCGCGGTACGTTTTCTATGTGGTAACTAAAAATTACTTTCAAGATCCATCTACCTACCGCGATGTGTGGGAAGCACTTCGAAACTTACGAGACCATGTGTTAGAATCCAGCGTGAAGAAACTGGGTATGGCTAAGATAGCGAGTAACCAGTTGGATTGGCGAGTTATCAGGAACATGGTAGAGGTTATCTTTCGAGATACCGGTGTCCAGATATTAATTTGCAGCTACAACCCCCGTTATCAGTATCCGATGAAGACGGTGCCCTGTTATTTCCATAAGAACGGAAAGTGTAAAAATGGAGTCCGTTGCCGATTCAAACATCCAGTCTCGACTACACAAAAGTTCCAGGAGGAACTTTCATTTAAGGAGGGGGTAATGTTACGAACTCGCACACCGAAGCAGATACTAAGTACGGTCCTGTAACCTTATGTTAACGGAGTTAAAAAAAATGGCGAGCGCGCCGAATTCTGGGAAGGTCTATTGGGATTTATTGTGACAGTTTTTATAGACATGTTCTCGGAAGGTCTTTTAAGGATTGAGCCGGCAATCGAGAAATATCGCGAAAGGCATTTTTTGTGTAAGCCGCAGTCCAGAATCCTCTAGTAAAAAAGGCACTAGTATATAAAAAGGACTGATCAGCGGACCAGTTAGTTGATAAAGTGATCTTGAGAAATAAACAAAAATACACCGAACAGTAAAGTGCTAGTATAAAGTTTGTGTGCATATAAATCAAAATTTAAGTGATTAGTTAAGTATATATAAATTAAGTGTTAGTGAGTTAGTGTTTAAATAAATTAGCAAGTAGCCATACCGTGTGTTTAAAATTTATCCCACCCGTTTATTGTTTAAATAAATTAGAATAACATTACAATACGCTGATAACTGCATTTTAGATGGTATTCCATACCTATATCCTACTAAAATGAATATAAATTTCTATTTTTTTTCGCAAGTTACCTATTTCTTTTCATGCTACAATATAGTCCATTTTTATTTCAATTTAAATCAACAACTTTGAATAACTCTAATCATTCTGGGAAATATGCGATATTCTTTATAATTTTGGTTATTATTCTATTATCGACTCCCATAATTTTTATATAAAAATCAAGATAATTGCTTGGCCAGAAAATCTGTTTCTTAGGTTGTCGATTGAACTGTTTTGATATATACTGAAACGCTTGAGTTGTGGGTCAAGACAATTCTGGACGCCATCATCTTTAAGACAACTGAACGTAAGGAAATAAATCAAAGATAATACAAATGAAACTTTCTTGACACATTGATTCAGATTAATGACACAAAATTCACTTATCTTAGAAGTTAATCTCCACTACCTTTGGATTGTTTCGAATAGACTTCTGAATTTATAAATTAAGAATAGAAATTGATTGGGTAGATTGAAAATTCAGAAACGGATGTGCAAATAAACCAAAAATACCTCTCTAAAATAAAATGAAATGCAATTTTTATTACTGGCTACTACTGATAATTATACTGTAGCTGCCATAAAGTGATGTTGATTTTTAATAACTCGTTATTTATCACTCACATGAGAGCCTATGATGGAAGTTTTAGAATTCTCATTTCTGGACTTCTACGAACAGAGGAAATAAACCTTTTCAATATTTAATTTCGATTCCACTCCGGTCCCAGGTTGGCATTTATTGGTTCATGCTCATTAACAATAAATAAAGGCACCGTCCAGGATATTCCAAATTTTGTTTGCTCTACGTGGCTTACAAAAAAACGTGGTTTCTCAACAATAAAATAGCTGATCGATGTTCATTCGGTTAAACGTAAAAGAAAAGTCTGAATAATCGTCTAAATTCGCAATGACCGGACACAAACAAAATGAAACATTGGGACATAAATAACAACAAGGTAGATTTACGCTTGCATTCACTATTTTAATGTTTTAGAAATAATTATCGATATTAAGAAGAAAATTGAATAAAGTCATAGTCATATATATATATATATATATATATATATATATATATATATATACATATATATAGTCTTTGCTGACTGTTAGGAATAAAACTGATGAATATTGGGGTATGCAGCAAGAGAAACGGAAAAAGTGTACTATAAACGGAAAATTTTCAAGCTTTCGAGGATGGTTGTCCCCATCATCAGGAATACTGAAATGGAAAAACAGCATTAGGATACTGTGGTTAACAAATAAGATGCAAATAGGAAAGAAATCACAACAAGTGTGAACTTACCTCCGAGTTGAGGTTAGATTCCATTATGTTGTATAAAATTAAACTACGGAGATTTAAAATATGAAACAGTTAACTAACAAAGGTTTACAATAGCACAATCACATTGAGATGACTAAAAAAGCCAACATCTAACACCATTTTGCAGACAAACGAACACGAGTGCTTTTTTTGTCAAAAGCCGGCCAGGAAATAATATCGTATTCCTTCTAAATTGGAGGGATTAGTTGACAGTCAATGATGCCAACAAATAGTTAAGTAGATAAATATGACATCAAGTACCCATTCGCGAATGGCCTCCTATGTGAAAGTTAACGTTTAAGATGGGAAAGAAGAATGCAGAGGGGTTGACTATTGCATTCATAAGAAAGAAGAAGGGGAAAAAATATTTCATAAGTAAGAGGTTTGTATAACAATAAAACTTACACTGTGGAAGACATTAGTAACTTACACCAAACAAAAAGACAAACAAAAGCAATTAGCGAATGTAAAAATAATAATATTATTATTGTAATATAGTAATTATTAAAGTAAAATAATAATTATGTAATATATATATATATATATATATATATATATATATATATATATATATATATATATATATATATATATATATATATATGTATAATAATAGAGTGATAGTGGGTGCATCTACCAACACCAATGCACCCACCAGAAGAGGTGGAAATATGCTAGCTATCTGCAAAAAGGGTAGTGTCAATTGGGGGAAACGTGATTGTCATTAGTGGAAGGAAGGTTAGAGTGGTAATCCATGACAACAAAAAGGAATAAATCTCACTCAAGTGGTCTGTGTCAGTTTTCTTGTTAATGACATTGTTAAATTGTGAAATAAAAGCCATTTCCAAAAATGATCTCTTATTTTGTTAGACTCTGTCGTTAACACCTTTACAGCTTCAAAATTCATACGATGGTCAAGAGAATGAAAATGATTTGCTAAAGCGCAACGTTCTGGATGTAATCTACAATCACTCTTATGTGAAATAATACGGCTAGAAAGTGATCTTAAAGTCTGACCAATATATTGCTTATCACAGTCCCCGCATGGAACGCTGTACACAACATTAGTAAGAGAAGCTAACGGACATTTATCTTTAACTCTATGTAAAATTGATCTAATTGTTAGAGCTGTCTTGTTAGCGATTCTAAATTACCATATGCCCGGAACAATCTGGCAAGTCTCGGAGCAATCTTTAATGTATGGAAAGGAAGCGAAAATTGGAGGAGCAGGGGTCGTAACAGCGCCAACATCCATTTTGGCAAAGTTAGGATGGCTATCATCAGCCAGCAGTTCCATGATATTAGATGTGCTGAAAAATAATTTATTAGGTAAAGTTCTTGGATAAGGGTTATCCAAGAAAAGGTTCAATAAAATGTTTTGATTTTTATTGTGGAAGACACTATTTGAAATTCTAAGGACTCTCTGCTTCATTTGTTTCACCAAGTTCACCTTCATAGAATGTTTGTGATAAGAATTGTAATTTAAATATCTACCAGAACTGCAAGGTTTCCTGTACCAATCGATATTAATCGTATTATTTTTACGAATGAACTTAGTGTCTAAGAAAGGTACGGAATTTTCGTTGTCCTCTTTTTCTAATGTGAACTGTATATAAGGATCGTAACTGTTAAAAGTCTCAAGAATATCATCTAGGCCCTCTCTAGGGAGTGCCACGATAATATCGTCCACATATTTCTTAATGAACAAAGGAGTGAAAGAAAGTACTGGTAAGACAGTATCCAGCAAATCGTCCATGACATATGCTGCTGAGATAGGAGAAATAGAGGCTCCCATAGGAGTACCAAAAGTTTGTTTATATATAAACTTTAGCATTCACTGTCAACTAATCCCTCCCATTTAGATGGAAAATGATATCATTTCCTGGCCGGCTTTTGACAAAAAAAGCACTCGTGTTCGTTTGTCTGCAAAATGGTGTTAGATGTTGGCTTTTTTAGTCATCTCAATGTGATTGTGCTATTTTAAACCTTTGTTAGTTAACTGTTTCATATTTTAAATCTCCGTAGTTTAATTTTATACAACATAATGGAATCTAACCTCAACTTGGAGGTAAGTTCACACCTGTTGTGATTTGTTTCCTATTTGCATCTTGTTTGTTAACTACAGTATCTTAATGCTGTTTTTCCATTTCAGTATTCCTGATGATGATGACAACCATCCTCGAAAGTTTGAAAATTTTCCGTTAAGAGTACACTTTTTCCGTTTCTCTTGCTGCATACCCCAATATTCACCAGTTTAAATATATTATATATATAAAATAAAATAAAAGATATATATATATATATATCTTCAGTTCAGATTAGAGACTCTGAACTGGAAGGCATAACGGCACTCTTGAAGAGACCCAAGAAGGTCGAAACGCGTCAGTGTACTCTGCCCTCCCGCTATCAGTTGCGAATCGCTACAGATGTCCGTATCGGCAAAATGGCCGATCGACGTCACGGTTTTCGAATGGGATGTAATTCGATATTCTGCGTGGTATTAGCCAGGAATGTAGTTGTTTTTCCCTTCGAAGAACGATCAGGCCAATACGTTGAAATTACTGAAATTTCGGCTAAAAGCAGGTGTAGTAGAAAATCGAAATTTATGTTTATATAGACACCTCGTATTTTATGAAATTATATTCATTATATATATATATATATAAATATATATATATATATATATATATATATATATATATATATATATATATATGTATATATATATATATCTTCAGTTCAGATTAGAGACTCTGAACTGGAAGGTATTACGGCACTCTTGAAGAGACTCAAGAAGGTCGAAACGCGTCAGTGTACTCTGCCTTTCCGCTATCAGTTGCGAATCGCCACAGATGTCCGTATCGGCAAAATGGCCGATCGACATTACGGTTTTCGAAGGGGATGTAATTCGATAGGTTTTCGAAGGGGGTGTAATACGATATTCTACGTGGTATTAGCCAGGAATGTAGTTGTTTTTCCCTTCGAAGAACGGTCAGGCCAACACGTCGAAATTATTGAAATTTCGACTAAAAGCAGGTGTAGTTGAAAATCGAAATATATGTTTCATATAGACACCCCGTATTTTATGAAATTATATTCATTATATATATATATATTTATATTTATATATATATATATTTATATATATCTATATATATATATATATATATATATATATATATTTGAAACGCAATGTATTCTTGACCATTTAAATATTTTATATGGGAGGAATTTTCTTGAATGAAGGTCCTTACTTTTTAATAATTTGTTTATTGTTGAGACGTGTTTTGACTTGTTAAGTCATCTTCTGTTTCGGCTAGAATGTTACATTATGATTTATACATAATACATAAGTTAAAAAAAGACGTTACAAATTTTTGTATATAAAATAATAAAACAATTACCTTAATAACATTGTCAAAAACATAAAAACATGGAAGGTTAAAAATTAAAACTAAAATGCTGTGTACATTTTGTAGCTGTTGTCAGTAAACTTTTAAAATGTATTATTTAGTTTGAAGTTGTTTTTTCTCTTTCTTTTACTAATACGACGTGGTGTTAGTCTGGGCGCGTTTGCTTGATTTATCAGGTGTATATTATAGTAAGGTGCAATATATATATATATATATATATATATATATATATTGCGTTGTAGTATCAAGCGGCATCCGGTCGAGATTACGCTTCTAATGGCATCCGATATATACATTTTGTTCTAAAATGTCTATATAATCGCTTAATCGGCAACCGTATATTAATATTTTGTCAGAATTTGGATCCGGGCGATGTTGTCAATAACAATAGCGTAAATGTTCCTCGAAAATTTGAATACAAATAACAACGTCATCTTAATAAACAAAAGCATGGGGTTCGAAATCATGGCCTAAAACATTGTCTATAAGTCTGTGACAGGTTGCTGGAGCGTTCGGATACCGGAACTTGTCAATAAGCAGACTTGACATCAAGATTAGAAAAATAGTTGGCCTCAGTTACCAGAGAAAGAGGATAATTATCTCGTACTGTGACAGCATTCGATTTCCTATAAACCACACAAAATCGGTAGGAAATATCCTTTTTTTGACAAGTACAAGACCGTTATAGATTAAAAAAACCAATTCTAGCCTTGGATTCTAAAGCATGTCTTTTAATGATCCTCAAACTTCAAATTAATTTTAAGTTACTTGCTCAGTGACAACCTAGGAAATCATTTAAATAATTTCAATAGAATTGTTAAGTTCCTAATTACAGTTGTAGAAGATTAGTTTTTATAGTTCTAGTAATTGGAAATGTACGTTATATTAGGAACGAAAATTACGATTATCCACATCTACAAGGAAATTAGTCTTTTACGCTCTCTGCATTAAAGTCCACAAAGTCCAATTAGAACCGCAGACAGTTCAATGTATTTTGTCTAGCTACAAACAGAAACGTAATAGAAAATTTCATCGCAAACCTCGTAAATATTAGGTAGGTAGTGTTATTAATTTGCACTTCAGGTCTGGATTGATTTCAAATGGCTCGCGAAAAATATTGAAATAATACACAAAGTTTCCACACATGAATGGATAAAAAAATTGATCGAAATACGTAACAATTATCGATTATTAAAATATCTACTGTCAATGATACAGGGTGATGACAACATTTTTTTTCAAATGAAACACCTCTCTTTTTTCAATTAGCGGATTTCCCTTGCTGATCTGATTTCAAAAATGTATAAAGTTGATCTAAACTGGTACAACGAGTACAAAAACGTAAAAGTTTCTTATGACAATCGATTATTTACGACGAATAAACGTACACTCTAACAAAAACAAACCAAAAAAACTGTACTCTAAATGTTCAAATTGTTCTCCATTAACGACCGAATAATGACTTAACCTAGTAATAAATTCGTCTGTAATATTCTGTAGCATGGCGGGTGTTACGTTTGTTTGGAAGACATTTTTCCAGATTATGAATTCTATCAATATATCTTTCCTAAAGTTATGTATCAATTTTTCAATGGTGACGGTATCTTCTATCTGTTTGTCCCGTGTTTTGTTTAATAAGAAATAAATCTACGTTATTATGGCATCTGTAAATAACATTTTTGCTATTTTGGTCATGCCCTGTTGCGATTTCCTCTTAAATCATTTAAATGCACGCTGTACTTCTTCAAGTTTCACTCTATATTTCCCCTTATTTTCGGCAGCATGATGTTATCTGCATATTTCTACATCACGTATTACTTGAAAATACTGTTTGTTCCCTTGACAACTGGATATTCTCACTGCTCTATTATGTGTTTGCAGTTTTTCATACTTTTTGTTCTTTTAATTTCCCCACTACGTTTTGTACTGTATCTGTCATTTATATTAATATTCTTTTAGTTCAACATATATAACATTTCAACTTTTTTGCACTAGAATAAAACTGTTTGGGTAAAATATAGCTTCCAATAAATTGTCGAGAAAAACAATTCTTCAATCATGAGTCAACAACAAAAATCGATTGTATAAACGGAAAATTTATGAAAATTCAACATCCCAGAAAACATAGAATTTGCCGCATCAATTGTCAATGTGTTTCAATTTTTTATTATTTTCGAGGAATTATAAATAGCTTTTCAGAAAAGCTATTTTTCACGCACACAATATCGTGAATCAATATTAATATCACGTATTCAAGTATTTCACAATAACGCGTTGATACCAGGCGTATTATTTTCTTCTCCCTACAAAAATTTATTTAAGTACCACAAATAGCATGTTCAATATAACAAATAAGTGGTGTTTCATTTTTTCGATCATGACTAGGTCAATTTGAAAATAAATATGTTCACCAATGTACTTATTATCATTTGTATAATAAAAACATGATTCAAAATTTAAAGATTACTTACATCAAAATATAATTAACTTTCATGTTCATAGAATAATTAGTGAAGAAATGAATTTTCTCCCTGTTTAGGCATCATAGTATTTGCCGACAAAACTACTACTGGAACAGAATTACACATATATTTGGGCATTATAACATTAATATTGTTACGAAATGGCGCGCTGGTTTATTCATCGAAGCCGACCCTGTCTAATACGACATCTAATTTCTTGAAATGAATATTTTTTTAATTTTTTCATATAGAAGGATTCCTAAGAAGGTCGATCATCTGTGTGGACGCGCATTCTAGAAATTTTAGGAATCCAAATGTTCCAGAAAAGGTTTTAATATATAAGCAATTACCTGGGACCTGTGAGTTCAGTCTACATTTTAATAGAGCAGAGAGCAGAGCTAGTGAATATAAAATTGTACTGTGTCTAATATAAACTACTTAGTTAAATAGTAAACGGTGTTTCTAATGTAAATTAGAAGTGTGTACATAAATTAAGTATATGTAAATAGTTAAGTGTATAAATAAATTAAATAAGTAGAGAGAGAGAGAGAGGGGGGAGAAAGAGAGAGAGTGACATAAGCTTTATTTGATAATTTTTTACAATTTTATAGACAAAGCGACATAATTTTAAAATAGATAAAAATATTAAAAATATATATAACAAATACTGACTATACTAACAATACATAACATAATATATAAAATACAATTTTAAATTAATAATTATAATACAATGTTAGCATCGTATATCATACCAAATATTGAACTATGCCAATGTAACTGAAAAGTCTAGGGTAGGTTGCAGAATTCTGCCACTGAATAATAAGGGCTCTCAAGCAGAAACGCCGTTGTCAATCTCCGGAACATATTAAATGTATTTGTCACTTTTAACACTAAAGGTAGCTGACTGAATAGTTTTTTGGCTTTGAAGGTGATGGAATTTTTTACCAGATCAGAGGTGAGTATTGTTAAGTAAATATCCAAATTTTTTCTTCTAGTAGGGTAACTATGAATTGGTCTCTCAGTTAAATTATGAAAGTGTTTACTAACCAAACACACGGATTCCAAAATGAATAGAGCGGGAAGAATTAAAATTTTAAATAGAATTCGCAATGCGTCCTACTACTCAAAACATAAATGTAACGAATAGCTCTTTTTTGTAGTTTGAAGATAGATGCGAAGAGGTATAAACTACAAGACCCACATAAAGGCAAACCATAGCGAAGGTGCGATTCGAACGAAGAGTAGTAAGTTGTTAAAACAGTACATGAATCGAGCACATATTTAATGGAAAAACAAGCCGAGGATAATTTTTTCGCTAAAGTGTCAACATGTACAGACCATTTAAGGGCATCGTCAATATGGAGACCAAGAATCTTAATCGAATTTGAAGATCTTATTAAGTCATTGTTAAGTTTGAGAGGATGCAAAACTGCTTTGTAAGATAAAACTAAAGTTTCCTTAGTGTTAAAACAAAGCCCGTTCGAGTCAGACGAGGACTTAATAGTAACGAGATCTTTGCCTATGGTAGAATATAAAGTTCATATATCTGAGCTGCTCCAGGTTACACTAGTGTCATCAGCAGATAAAGTGAATTTACCATTAATTCATAAGTCTGTGACATCGTTAATGAATACCAAAAAAAGAATTGGACCTAAAACTTAACCCTGGGGTACACCACTGCTAACTGGTAAATTTTTCGAAACTTTTCCATTTGATCATACCAGTTATTTTCTACATTATAGGTAAGTTTCAAACTATTTTGAAGGAATGACACGGATGCCACAATCTTCTAGTTTGTTTATCAAAATTTCATGATCAACACAATCGAAGACCTTGCGAAGTCACAAAAAACGAAGCCGTGAAAAGTTTATTAATTAATAAGTGAGCTATATATTTCATTAAAAACAGAAAGCCTTGCTTCATTAGTACATTTATTAGGTAGGAAACCGAATTATTGGAATTTCAATATTTTACATTTGAATAGAAAAGGCAATAGACAGTTTTTCATTAGTCTTTCGATTATCTTCGATAAGATTGGTAATAAGGCAATAGGACGATGGTTACTAGTTATCTAGACTAGATTTAGTCAAAAATGTTGTCTTTAGTTGATGAAAGTTTTCCTGAAATTTGTGAAATGTGGGTTTAATTTTAAATCAACAATACAAGTACGTCGTAATGACTTCAGAATATATTTTCATTATTAAATTAACCGGTTTTTTCTTTTTGGTTTATTATATCCTTTGAAAATGGAGACAATGTTCTTCGAAAGCTTAGGTAACGTACGAATTGATTCACTTTATCTCTAACCTGTAAAGTTTTTTTGACTGCTATCCCACAAGTTTGAGGGTTCTTCAAAAAGACCACTCTTTGAAGTTTTATTTTATGTTTGCTGACTGTTAGGAATAAAACTCGAGAATATTGGGGAATTGCAGCAAAAAAGTGTACTCTTAACGCAAAATTTCCAAGCTTTCGAGGATAAATATCCTCATCATCAAGGAGACTAAATCAACAGTTAAATCATGTAATTTACCAGAGGAAATGTATTGAAAAAGGAAACCACACCCCTTGTGTACTTACCTCCGAGTTAGGGCTAGATTACATTGTGTTAATTTGAGTCAATTTCCTTCTAAAATTAAAATTTACGTTGCACGAATAATCCAAATCCCAGTAACTCTCTCATCAAAAAAACGGAACTCAATAATATACGGAAACTTAAAAATATTCTTTCAAAGTATTTGCCTTCTCGATTTCCCCTTAATGAGATGCAAACCGGAAATGAAATGCATAACTGAAATAAAATTCAAGACACTGGAACAAATGCTTTTTTATTTTCACCTATGACCCTTAATGAAAAATTTTACGTTTTAAATAATCATAAGCATAATTGTTAGAATACCGACTTACCAACATTAAACTAAACACGAAACAGTGTCATATTCTTCTCCAGTCTTGATTTGAAGTACAAAAGTTAAATACTCAGAGGACACTATTTTAAAATTTCATACCCTCCTTTATTTGATGGATATTTTAAAGATCCCAGAAATACCCACCTTACAGAATTATTAATATTTATTTATGTATTTTTATCTAGTCTTTATTCTAAATAAAAAATCACTTTTTAAAAATATTTCAATTTATTATTAGAATAAGTACAATATTTAATTTAAATAATTAGCGTTTTAGAGTAGATTCCACGAAGTAAGGGACGAGGCAGTTAATTTCATTAAATAATTAGTGTTTACATTTAAATTTTATTACATACCATTTGCGTTTTTATGTCTGGAGAAACAGAATTTACTGTGAATTCACTGATGACTTGTCTAAGCAGATTTTTGGTTGCTTGAGTTGAGTTAATAACTCGTGACTGATTGCAACAACAATGGCCACAATTAAAAGAATTTCATGACCATGGCCATGATGGTAAGGAAAACTATTTATCAATATTAAAACTACAAATGATTGTCACCATTAAAACGGGAATTGGGTGGGTTTAGTAGGTTATTTTAATTTTAGTCGTTAGTGTTAACGTACTTTTTGTGCCTCACGTGTGCTTAATAAGAATAGGAAAATGTAGTATACATTAAAATCGGCTTTTTTCATATCGTCCAAATCAATGTTGTTTTACTTTTTTGTATATTTAAAATCTCTCTTTCAATAGATACTTTCAAAATTGTTGGTGGATTAACGAGTTTTCTAATCTGGGGTTTTCGTAAGTTATAATTTAAAATTAAAGTTACGGCTTAACTTCAATTTTACTTACTATCAATGTAACCATATTAAGTTTATGACTATGGCTAAGAAAATCGCACTGTATAAACGTTTACATTAATTTCTATAGGGCTTTTACTTTTCACGGCTAATCGTAAAACAAAAATTAAAATAAACTGACACCTTTTTAATCTTCCATCAAGACGAAATTTTAAAATTTGGTTTTATGAAAAAATGTTGTAATTTTGTTGTAAGGGTATTCCATGTGAAATCGGCCACTTTTGAAACTGAATGCTTTCGAGTTTGCTGAAATTTTTATGCTATACCACTATAGAAATGACGTTTCTGTGAGTTTTTTTAGATTTTTTACCCAACCCGAAAACCTAATTTCAAAAATATTGCACCCTTTTTAAAAGCTTATATTATCTTAAAAAATTGAGTAAGTTTGATGAACTATCATTAATTTATTTGTTTTCAAACGTACTTTTTAGAAAAATGTACGAAAAAAATATATGTAGTCAATTTCAGATTTTCAAAAATAATTTCAAATTCAGACATTTTTAGTTTTCTTATTCTAATTTAAGAAAACTGATTTATTCTGCATTTAATCCGGAAAATTTCTCTATGAATCGACCTTCTTGTCTACTTTTTTTAATTGAAATTGAAAGCAGGAAGAATTTAATAGACATGTTTTATTTTACTCCTTAGCAATACTTTACTCGTTAACGACACAATAATTAAATTATGTTTTTTCTAGTTTGTTGTCATGTTTTACATTTACTTAATAGTCAACTATGTTGAAGATTATATATCAAGATTGTACTACTGACGTCCCAGAAAATGTACCATACCAGTTGCGGGTTGAAATGAAATATTATACCCACGTGCTCTACAAAGCAAAATAAAATAAAATTGTCACATGTATACACTTCGGGGGATGTAGGGTATTAACAAACCGAAATTTCTCCAAAAGCAAACAACAATGCAATATATCTGGATTTATAGGACCCGCTGTACTCGCTATAGTCAGCTGAAATTCAGTAGGGTACATCTGTGAGACACCTTGAAAAATATCCAATTATAAAATTGGCTACTTGTATACACTCTGGAGGCTGTATCGTACTAACCCGAAATTTCTCCAAAAAGGACAAAAAATGTGGCACTTCAGGTACCATGGCACCCGTTATACCACCTCTGGTGAGCTAAAAATCAATAAAGTTCATCTATTAGACGCCCTGAACAATATTCAATCATAAAATGGGTCACTTGTATACACGTTGGAGGCTAACAAACTGAAATTCCTCCAAAAATGACAAAAATTTCGTACTTAAAGTACTATAGCACCTGTTGTAGTGGCTGTGGTGAGCTGAAAATCAATAGGGTTCATCTGCGAGATATTCTGAATAATATTCAATCATAAAATTGCTGACTTTTTGCACTCCGGAGGCTGTATCGTGCTAACCAACTGAAATCTCTCAAAAAATTATACAAATGTCGTACGTCAAGTACCATAGCACCCGTTGTACTGGCTATTGTGAGCTGAAAATCAATAGGGTTCATCTATGAGATGTCCTGAACAATATTCAATCATAAAATTGGTGACTTATTGCACTCCGGAGGCTGTATCGTGCTAACAAGACATGTAACGGAAAGTGGCCGACGACGACGACGGACACACAGGATTTTTTTTCTAAAAACCATTTTTTCGTGTTGTTCTTTATGAAAAACGTAAAAATAACTTTAATTTTTTTTCAAAATTTCAACTTTTTTGTGGGTAAACTAATACTTTTGTCGCATATTAGATAGGTTGGGCGGAAAAGTAAAAATATAATGGCTCCTAACAACATGGTCCGGATGCTACTTCTGACAAAATATTAATATAAGGATACCAATTAAACCACAATATAGACCTTTGAAAACAAAATGTATATATCGGATGCCATTAGAAGCGTAATCTCGACCGGATGCCACTTCAGACGTGTGCAAGGACGTTTTCGTGTATATCATATACCTGTATATTGCCGGATGTGATAACGGCTGACATCTCCACCGGATGCCACTTGATACTATAAGAAGATGGCCCCGTTACTAGGGTAGATAGAACACTGCAAAACTAGGGTTCGCCCAGTAAAAAAATTTCATAACGGCATCCGAATACTTATATACTTTTTTACGATTACATCGGAACTACTGGTTAAATTTTGTAGCCTAAATTTTATGGGAACTCAACATCACTCAATTTTACACCAAAAAGTTATTCTTTGTAAAACTCTATACTGTATAACGTTTTCAGGATATTTTCATTCCAAAATGATGAGAGAATAACTAATTTTGATATAAAGTATTTTCAAAAAACAATTACCTAATAATGAAAAACCAAAAACATTCTTCTAATGCCAATAAAATAAAGCATAACCTGAAGAAAATTAAAATGAACTTAAGCAAACTCATGAAATTCTAAATCAGTTAGACTAAGTGTTCAAAATGCTTTCCGTTAAAAAAGTTTAGGGTTCGTCGCAAACCTCAAAATGGTTTTATCTGAGTTCTCTATGGAAAACTGACATTTATTGATAGTTAACCCATTATATCCTAGCATTAAAGCTGTTTTAGACTACACAATTTCTTGTACAAGATTTGGTTCAATTTCTTGAACGGTAGTATCATACAGCAAATTGTTTTAAAAACGAAGATTGAACCGAAAATTGTGTCGGAAAATAGAACATGTTCTATTTCTACACAATTTTTAGACCACGGGCATGCGCAGTTGGGATATATCATAATGCCCTGTAACCTAACATAGTTGATTGTTTACAGTTTCACGTTTATCAACGTTTATTTGTTAGCTTCATTTATATTAATAAATTGATCAAAAATAATCGATAATTCACACACCAAACGGATACAACCTAAGCACAAAAATGTTAGGTTGTTTCATTTTTGACATTTCACTAGGATCATAGAACATTACATTTGGGTTTTAACATAGACAATTCTGATTTATCGTGAGAAAAACGATGTACTGCGCAGAATCACGAACTATTTCTTGAACAATATATTGTACAGTAAAATACAGAATAAATTTACTGCCAAACAATTTGTGGTTCTAGATCTTGTACAAGAAATTGAACCAAATCTTGTACAAGAAATTGTTTAGTCTAAAACAGCTTTTACATATATGTAACGATTACAGTCATCTATTCAAAAAAGCCTTCATACTGTGTTTGGGCTTCTAAATGGTAGATGGAGCTAAAGATAGAAGCTAAATGGTATGACTTCACATTTGTCCGGTAGTTGAATCAGTTCCAGTTGATTGCTGTCGTTAAAATAAGGTTGGAAAATACTAAAATATTTTTTGGACATGGATTTTGAGGTGAATTTCAAGTAAGTGTTGTATAAATTACATTTAATAATGATTCAACGCCAAACCCGGTATTGGTATACTATATTATATGTATTTCATGGTAGTGGATCGACATTTAGTTTTTATGAGATTATCAATTGCTATTTTTTACCTAAAGTGAGGGTTACTTAGATGTAACACTAGGATATTGTGAAACATTCTCAGTAAACCATTTATTTTTAGCTGAATTACTTTGCAAGAAGCATTGGAAATGGCATATTCCGAGAATGTAGGGAAAATATATGTTGAACCTCCAGAAGTTAGTAGTCTCACTGATGAGGTTTCAGGTGACGAAGATAGTGGGGGTACCCTGGATAACTTGACTGGAAGACAATTACGAAGCCATGTTGAAATTGTTTTGAGCAATAATAAGCGTATTAGTTGTCAAGAGGATATTGTTCAACTAGAGAAAAATAATTCAGAGATTGACCAAGCAACGGAACAACATACGGAAAAAAACAAAAATAAAAATACAGGTTTAAACAAAACTAAATGTAAAAAAAACCAAAAAAGTATTCTAGAGCTATCGACTGCTCGTGTGTTTCCAGATCATTCAAAAGATTATGTACAATTTCAAGACCTGTCATGTGTTGACATATTTGAAAAAATTATTAATAATGATGTAATAGACTTGCTTGTTACAGAATCGACAAAGAATGCATTACTTAAAAACTGTAATGATTCGAAAATAACTGCTGATGAGATTAAATGTTTCATTGCAATTTTAACTGTTAGCGGATATGATCAGAAGTCTGAAAAAGAATGTTCTGGGATTCTGCTAATGATATGAGATATTATGCAGTTACAGAAGCTATGAGAAGAAATAGGTTTGAGGAAATTCTTAAATTTATATATTGTGCCGACAACACTAAAATTGACGCAAACGATAAGATGTATAAACAACGTCCATTTATGAATATACTCAAACAAAACTTTTTGGAGAATTTTGTGCCTGTTGAAAATTTAGACTATGGTGAGTCAAAGGTGAAGTATTTCGGCAAGCATGGCTGTAAACAATTCATCAGAGGCAAGCCCATACGTTTTGGTTTTAAAATTTGATCAATTAATTCAAAATATGGATACCTAATAAATTTTGATGTATACCAGAGAAAACAACTCACCGCTGTGCCAGAAAGCGAGAAGATGTTTGGAAAAGCTGCAGCTCCTTTGATAAATATGGTAGATGAGTTGCCCAAAAGACAGTATCCATATAAATTCCATGTAGACAACCTTTTCACATCTACCAATATCTTTACTTTCATGAAAGAAAATAGTTACGGTTGTACTGGAATATTCAGAGAGGATCGATTAGGAAAATGCCCATTGGCATCAAAAAAATATTTGAAATAAAAAGAAAGAGGTACAATAGAGCAGTCTAAAGATAAAAATAATGGTATAATTTTTGTCAAATGGGTTGACAATAACGTAGTGACTGTTGGTTCAAACTGCTATGGAGTGAAGCCATTGAATTACGTAAAACGATATAGGAAGGCTGAAAAAGGATATGTCCTTGTCTCCATACCTGATCTTATTGGGAAATATAACAGCAACATGGGCAGGACAGATTTGAAGGAGGAGAATATAAATACTTACCGTATCGACATCAGATCGAAAAAATGGTGGTGGTGTATTTTCACCTGGTGTCTGGATGCTACTATCAGTAATGCGTGAATTTTGTATAAAAAAGGATGTGATCAACACATGACGCAATTAACATTCAGACGGACAATTTCTCAGACTGATCTTGGAAGGTATGGAACTATTAGCAAAGGTGCAGGCCGACCTAGTACTTCAAAATTCAGCATTTCCTTCAACAGAGTATCGGATGGTATGCGATATGATGGAAGAAATTATCTACTTGTATACATTGCCGATAAAAAACGAAGAAGATGTGCTGGAGAGGGTTGCAGTACTAGTGCCAGAACTATGTGCAAGAAATACATGTGGATCTGTGTATAGATTGTAATTATATATTTCATACAAAAACCAGATAAATTTATTTATTCTGATTCAAATAGTTTCACATAATCCTAGCGTTACATTTATGTAACGGCATTTTTTTCTTATGTTAATCCATTTTTTGCTAAAACTTTACCTCTGTGTCATAGTTGATACCCTAAACAATATCAAACAAATATTTTTATGTGAAATTAAATTAACAAAAAAAAAGAATTTGGGCGTTAATGGGTTTTAAGACGGTTTTTTATACAGAGGTAATGGTTTTCAAAAATACTTTATACTAGCGTTAATTATTACTTCATCATTTACAAATCAAAATATTCCAAAAACGGTGTCCAGTTTAACCTAGAGTACCTTCTTGAGAAATGATAATAACACGTCATCAATTGACTGGTATATAAAACCAATAAGTTTTGGAAGATTGATGAATTATTGGTCTTATAATAAATATTCTATAGAAATTAATTTAATGAAACAAATTAAATCAGTATAACTAATATATCAGACCCAGTATTTCATGAAAATAGCTTAAAATGCTTCATCAATTATTTTTACGAAAAGGATATCCTAATAATTTAGTAAAATACATATTATATAATCGCTCTTCAAATTTAGACATTACTTTAGAAAATACTGAAATCCCCAATTATTATATTTCGTAAATAAATAGGTAACACCAAAATTAATTAGAACTCTTAAACCACTAAATAACATAAAAATTGCAAATAAAACATGTTTAAAAATGAATTCGATTTATACAAAGTCAACGATAAAATTAATATTCTCAACCTTTCCAATGAATCCCTTGTGAAAATATTGTGATCAATATGTAGGTCACACCAGCCAACCATTTAAAAATCACATATTCTTACAGAAAAGTCATTGTAGATTATATCGCAATAGATGTGCTTTAGCGAAACCATTTATAAACAAAGTTAATCTATTATTTTCTATAACTCGCCCATTTATTGAGCTTAAACGACATTAGAAGGTTACAAATACAAATCAGGGGTATTGTGAGACAAACAAATGCATATATCTATATGACTTTCCTTCCCATTACCCCTGGAGGACCTGGGTTCAGGACAACAACTCCTCCAAGTTTCATCGCAATTGGCAAAACAGTTTTGGAATGCATAAAGGACAAACATACATACAGACAAAAGAAATGTTTTTATAGTATAGAGAAATAACAAATGTGTATCTAAAAATGATGGTACATTTGTAGCATTAAAATAATTCGCCAGTCATCAATAGCAATAAAAGTGCGATTATAAGTCAAACTATTTTCAGTATTGATTTAAAAATCAATACATCGTTTAGAAATTGTTATAGGTCCGGTTGAACGACCACATGACGAGTTAAAATAGCAGCTTTAAAATGTAGATTGTAATCTAAATGTTATAAAATAGTCTTCTGAATTCATCATTATAAAATTTCCACATAACCTTCCTTAATTTTAGATAAATTGAATAATCTTTTCCATTTTGTAGCAGGGTGAGAACGGCTTCAAATATAAGCTTTGATGGTATAAAAATAGGGATCTCCATTAGGCCTGTTGGAAGCCAATAGGTATTAAGTGATAAGGGTGACAATATCATTAATTATGATGGAGAGAGGGCAGTGTCCGACACAGATATCGTGATATCGATTTAAAAATGTGCAATCTTTCACAACATGCAAGTAGCAATTTTGTAATCACTAGCGTACAATTCTCGATTAACCCAGGTAGAAAAGCCAAAACGAAAGAATAGCTACACACTTTAAGGACACAAATTAAATTAAAAACATTGCTAAATTATATTCATAAAGAAATAATAAAATGTTATAATACTGTGTTGATCAACACGGAAACTTTTCTTGAATCTTTTTTACCTTATATTTTCTTGGTTTTATCAAATATTTTAAAGTAAATGTATCAATAAAAGACAACAAACCTCAGCGGTGGTTGATTATAAAGATATCATAGTCGAGGGTATGACAGTCAGTTAATTACTGCCACACAATGTGGAGTTTTCTAAAAATATGATCTAATTGTTCATTACGTTAACTATTCCATTTTTTAAATTAGGGTGTTTATTCAATGGCAATTTCTTAGGCTCCGACATAGAGAGAATGACATTACTACTACGTACAAACTTATCGCTGTGGTCTGTTTCATTCTGCCACTAACTAGCTAACTAAAAGGGCTTTGTCGTGAGTCTTCTCTCATTCGTATTGTCGAGAAGCTGGATGGCCTCAACATGCTCTAATAACCGCTGCTCATGACTCTTGGCAAAGTAAGTATTTCGGACCCAAAATCCAATACTTTTTATTAATTGGATTCCCGAATTCCCACTTTCCTCTTGACATGAGGCTTCCAGAGTAAGCATGCATATATAAAAATGTAATACCCAGGTATTTCCTTGTAATACCGTGAGAAATATTTATTAATAGCAGATGTTTTTATATCTTGTTGGTACGGTTTATCTTCATGACTTTGTTTCGTTCATTTTTATTCTCCATCTTCTGATTAATGCGTAAATCTGACCAATGATAGTTTGCAGCTTATCTACTACTTAATCAGAAACTTGCTCACAGCTAGGATATCTCCCCTATCAGCAAATGTGGCTATACTATACAGTGCTATTCAAAAGTCCCCTCCCCCCCTCGAAGCTTTTGAACGGTTACACTTACATTAATAAAATTTGGAGGGTGAAAATAAAGTGTTGTAAACTTCTCTACGAATGGTAACAGGTGACGTAATAGTAATAGATGACGTCACAGTGCCACTCTGGCCAATAATTTTAAATAGGGCCTTATGGCAAGTGATATCTCGTTTGAAAGGCATTGACATTGGCTACATAGCCATATTAATTTTGTTTGGGTTTAAATTAATTTTGACGGATAAATTAGATAAATACCAAAATTATTATTTCACATTTAAATATTGAAGATTTTTCAGACCGCCTCTGGTTAGTTGTCAAAAAAATTGACGTTTTTAATTTAATAGTATTTGTTGCTTGCAAAGTTTTTCTAAATAGCTTAAATATTTAATTTTATTATTGTTTAACGAGACGTTTAAGATTTTACTTAGGCAAAATGGTATGTACTCAAGCCGACAAAGTAGCAGCGTTTATTTAATGAGAGATACCCAGATCGCCATATCTCGAGAGCTCATTTGAGGGAGCTTCTTCACAAGTTTGAAGCAACAGGTAGTGTTCAAGATGCCAAACGATCTGGTCGACCAACATTTAGTGATGATAAAAAAATTGATATACTTGCTGAAATGGTAGTAAACCCTACTTCCTCTTCAACTAAAGTTGTGTCTATCTGTGAAGTAAGTAAAAGTACAGTATAGAGAGTGTTGACTAAAAATAAATTTCATCCATACAAGTTAAAAATCGTGCACCACCTTTCGGATGACGACCCCGACAGAAGACTCGAATTGTGTGAATGTATGACAAATAAAATTAGTCAAAACCCACATTACACAAAAAGAATTTGTTTTAGTGACGAAAGTACTTTTTGCCTCAATAGAAATGTGAATACACAAAATGTAAGGTATTGGAGTGACACAAATCCTCACACCTTTCGTGAACAACATACCCAATTTCCAGAAAAATTCAATGTTTGGGCAGGTATTTTGGTAAACCACATAGTTGGTCCTGTTTTCCTAAATGCAATTAAGCCGTTAATTCTTGTAATTCTGGAAGATAATCAAGATGAATTCGGCCATCTGGAAATTTCAACAAGATGGTGCTCCTGCACATTATTATGTGCAGTGAGACGTTACCTGGATTAAAAATATCGAGGTAGTTGGATCGGCCGTCGAGGTCCTATAGAATGACCACCTTGGTCACCAGATCTGACACCATTAGATTTTTTTCTATGGGGGTACTTGAAATCCAAGGTTTATACTACGGCACCAGATAGCATTGGCGTTTTGAAAGGAAGAATTACTGAAGAATGCGATGCTATTTCAGCTGACACATTCTAACGAGTACGACAAGAGTTTACTAATAGGATGTATTACTGTCAGGAAGTAGACGGAGCACATTTCGAACACTTGCTATAAGAATCCATTGTTGATATTTGATTAATTAAATTTAAAAAAATAATTTCAATAATTTTGGTATTTATTTAATTTATCCGTCAAAATTAATTTAAACCCAAACAAAATTAATATGGCTATGTAGCCAATGACAATGCCTTTCATAGGAGATATCACTTGCCATAAGGTCTTATTTAAAATTATTGGCCAGAGTGGCACTGTGACGTCATCTATTACTATTACGTCACCTGTTACCATTCGTAGAGAAGTTTACAACACTTTATTTTCACCCTCCAAATTTTATTAATGTAAGTGTAGCCGTTCAAAAGATACGAGGGGGGGAGGGGACTTTTGAATAGCACTGTATATTCGCTAGTTAGAATATCCTAAGTGTAGGACTCGTCCTAATGCAATTTAATGTCGCACCCCAACTTTAATCTCTAGTTTTAGAATATGCTCCTTCATGTTTTATTCTGATATATAATATGAATCTAACTATGGCGAGTACTGCTTAGGCAAGTTCTTGCTTCTTCTGTAAGTCGAGTTAGAGGCTTGGCAATATCTCCAAACTTCCTGATAAATCTTCTATAATATGTGCAAAGTTCAAGAAAACTCCTAATTTGATGTTTGTCGGTTGGTTGCGACCATTGCTGAATGGAAGCAATTTTCTCTGGATCCACCACCACTCCTTTATTGCTCACTATATAACCTAGGTAGTTGACTCGGCTTTGGAATAGCTGAAATTTCTTCGGGTTTAACATGAGCTGGGCAGCTTGGAGTCGTTCGAATACGTCTTCCAAATTCTTCAGGTGTACGTCAAATGTCTTCCCCAGTACTACGATGTCGTCCAAATAGACCAGGCATGTCTTCCAAGACAACCATCTCAAAACATTTTCCATGAGTCTTTCAAATGTCGCGGGTGCATTACAGAGCCCGAATAGCATGATGTTGAATTGCCATAATCCAGATCCGGTGGTAAAAGCAGTCTTCTCTTTGTCTTCTGGGTCTATTTCTACTTGCCAATAACCAGACTTCAGGTCCAAGGTGAAAAACAGTTTGCTGCCGACCAAAGTATCTAGCGTTTCGTCGATTCGAGGCAGAGGATAGCTGTCTTTCTTCGTCACTTTGTTTAGCTGGTGATAGTCCACGCATAATCTCGTAGTTCCATCCTTTTTCTTCACAAGCACTACTGGAACACCCATGAACTGGTAGAAGGTTCTATTACTTTTTCTTCTGCCATATCTCGAATAATTCTTTCAGCTTCCTCTCTTTTCGATCGTGGTAGTCTTCGCGCTGATTGCCTAATTGGCTTGGCATTACCAGTATCGATTTTGTGTTTTATGGCTGATGTTCTACCAGTCTTCCCTTCTTTTGGTACAAATAGGTAAAACAGATCTTCCTTTCTTCTAGTACCTTTTCTATGACGCTAGTTATTCTATGGTCCTGGATTATAGCTGAGAGGCTTTCTCAAAGTCTATACTAGTGATAGTAATTTTCTTTCCTCTATTATTAGCTCTAGTTTCTTCTTCAGCTCTCCGAATTTGTAATTATATGAAGCAAAAAATAAATCAGATGACTTGAATGTGTTTTCTAATTTTATAATATCGGTTGAAAAGCTTCTAGTTTTTCAGTGCAATTTATTAAAAATTTATTCCATCTTTTTTTATAGTAGTCGAAAAATTTCGTATACCATTCTATTCGTATTTACTGCAGAGATCCATTTTTACATATTTCTGTAATAAATGAAGTTATATATGACAATAGAATATACTTCAAACAGAAAAATATCAATTTACTGGGCTATATTTTGTTTAGCTTTAATACATGTTTTATCTCATTATTTAACAGCAATTTCCAGTCATTGTATTGCTGATTATTAATATTTACAATAACATTTGTAATTCAGTGTAATCTAATTTATCTCATACATAGCTCGTCTGTTAACATTGAGGAATTTAAAACCAATTCATCTATAAATATAAGATTACAAGTGGACTCGATGTTCCCCTTTACGTTTGGCCTATATATTGGTTGTAAAATTTTTGATAACCACATTTTTATTATCCGTATTGATCGTTTGTATTATTCTGAGCATTTTCTTTCTATTCTTCCGACTGCTACTATATATCACTTTTTTTATTCTGATTGATTATACTGATATATTTTCCAAGTTGAGTGGAACAACAATTTGTAAGTTGTATTATAAACTGACTGAACGCCTTTCTGTTTTTGTACCAAACATATTGTTCATAAACTGTAGCTAAAAATGACAGTTCATTATTGTTATTCAAAACGTTATTACACTACCTCCAAATAAAAAAATATTTTTCGTTCTAAAATTATTCAATTTGACTCCTAGATTTGTATGTATGAAGAGTTTTTCATTTTGTAAATTAATATATAAATACTGTTAACATTTGGAAAATATCAATATATATTCGAAAAATGTGGAAATAATGCTTCTGAATTCGAAATAATGAGTTATCCAATTAAAGGTTAGGTTAAAGGACACGCCATGCTGATTTTCTACTAATACTTCTACTGATAATAGTACACGAGTCAGGTTTGGGTGTTCGATATTTTGCGGCAGGTAAAGCTGTAGCTGTAATATTCCCTAACGTCAATAATTTGGCTAGCTGAATTAAATTATCCAGTGCGTTACAGGGAAGGTCGAAAAGGTAGTGGTTTTATTATATAACTAACAAGAATCTTTGTATTCTAAATAGAGGTACTTAACCAACTTTTATTAACTCTCGTAGTCAAACGCGAATAGATATTACCCTATCTACTATTAATACTTCGAATATAATCTCCGGCTGGCATGTATCCGACGATATTTCAATGTCGGACCTGCGAGGAGTCGAGGATGTGTTGCTCAACAATAAAGGACATTTGGAAAGTTATTATGAAACAATTCAAAACTCCATCATTAATGCCTACAAGATGTCTTGCCCACTCAGGCGGGTCGATTTCGATGGAGCCTCCACTACGTGGTGGTGCCATGAGATTGACCAGCTCAGGGGGACGGCGAGGAAATCTTTTAATAAGGCTAAAAGAACAAGACTCAAAGAGGGTTGGAACTCATACAAGTCTCACCTCAGGGAGTATAAAAAGTCAATAGAAAAAAACAAAGAGAAGCATGGAGAATCTACTGCGAGGAAATCGAGGATTTCCCCCAAGCAGCTAGACTCCAAAAAGCCCTCTCAAAAGATCCCCACCGTCATATCGGTATACTAACCAGAGAGGATGGCACTAAAACTGCCAACCTAAAGGAAAGTCTTCAATTATTGATGTCAACTCACTTCCCTGACTCCAGAACCACAAATACGGCGGCCTGGGAGGATGAGGAGAATCACTACCCGACGGACGATGACTGGCGTATATCACGACAGATCTTCGATGCGGACAGACTGAGGTGGGCCATCTTAGGCCTCTCCCCCTTTAAATCTCCGGTAATGGACGGTATTTATCCAGCCCTACTTCAGTGGGGCCTGGATGACCTAATGCCGCACCTGGTAGGAATCCTCAGATCCTCACTGGCACTGAGGTATATTCCAAAAGGTTGGAGAGAAGTCAAAGTCGTGTTCTTACCAAAACCAGGAAGAATGGACTATTCCATCCCAAAAGCATATCGACCCATTAGCCTCACATCGTTTTCAATGAAGATTGTAGAGAGGCTGTGCGAACGATACATAAGAGATGTGGTGATAACACGAAATCCATTGCATCCAAATCAACATGCATACACTCCAGGGAGGTCCACCGATTCGGCTCTTCATCTTGTGGCGGGCCGCATCGAGAGATCGTTGGAAAATAAGGAGTTCACCCTGGGTGTATTCATAGACATAGAAGGCGCATTTGATAGAACCACTCTTCCTAAAATAACAAATGCACTTTCCAACAAGAATATCCCCCAAACCATAAATGGCTGGATATATAACATGCTCTCAAAGAGAGCAATAAAAATCAGTGTGGATGATGTAACCATCAGAGGCTTGGTTGTAAAAGGTTGTCCACAGGGAGGGGTGCTCTCACCACTACTATGGAACACGGTCTTAGACTCCTTGGTCAGCCACCTCAATGATAACAACTTCTACACAATAGCATACGCAGATGACCTAGTGATTCTGCTAACAGGCAGATTCGAGGAGACACTCTGCGCTTTAATGCAGGAGGCCCTCAATATCATAGAACAATGGTGCAGAGACCATTCGCTGTCAATAAATCCTAAAAAGACTGAGATGGTCCTCTTCACGAAAAAAAGGAAGCTTGCAAAACATCAAGCCCCAAAGCTCCTAGATACCAAACTTAATTTCTCTTCAGAGGTGAAATATTTAGGGGTCACCTTTGACAGAAAGTTTACGTGGAGCTCCCACTTAGAAAACAGAGATAGCAAACTTAATTTCTCTTCAGAGGTGAAATATTTAGGGGTCACCTTTGACAGAAAGTTTACGTGGAACTCCCACTTAGAAAACAGAGTTTAAAAAAGCATATATTTCTTATGAGCAGTGTCGTAGAACCATCGGCAGCACCTGGGGAATGTCACCTAGGGTTGCTGCCTGGATCTACACTGCCATCATCAGACCTATGCTAACGTACGGCGCGATTGCCTGGGGAGCTTAAGCAAACCAGCTGACAGTCGTCCACAAACTGGACCAAATCAAAAGAACAGCATGCCTCAACACAACAGGAGGCATGACAACCACACCAACAAGAGCTATGGAGGTAATCCTCGGTCTCACTTCCCTTGACATATACATCAAGGAGGTTGTCTTGATGACCATGGCACGTCTGCGCTCTACTGGTATACAACCTGATGTAGGATCCGGTAAACTGAGAGAAACTTGTGGCATGAGGCTCTCAGGGAGATCCCACTGCTGCAGGCCAATACGGACTCGATTCCACCGCGATATGCCTTCAACAGGCCCTACAAGGTAATCTTTAAAAACAACTCACTAGACCTATTGGAAGAAGGCGCAATCCGCATCTTCACAGACGGGTCTAAATCCAATGTGGGCTCAGGATGTGGTATTTTTTTCCAGATCCCTGAATCTAAACATAAAATGGGCAATGGGCTGCAATTCAAGTGTTGCTCAAACAGAGCTCACTGCTATCTGCATCGCTGCTAAAGAGATTACCAAAAGGAAAACCACAGGTAATAATATATACATCCTTACGTACAGTAGACAAACACTACTAGTCCTGAACAGACGACGTATTACATCAGGCCTAGTACATGGCCTTAATCGAAGCCTGTAACAACAACACGGTCACTTTAGGCTGGATCAAGGGCCATGAGAAATCGAAAGGAAACCGTATTGCCAGGAAGGCAGCCTCCCAAAAACTCTTGTGACCTGGCACTTTCATTGGTCTATCGGCGTCAGCGACGGCCGACCTATTAAAGGAACACTCCCTTAATAAGTTTAAGGGTAGATGGGACGACGCAGAAGGCTGCAGACTTGCCAAGGAACTGCTACAGTATCCGGATAGCAAAGTAGCCAAAAAATACGTGGAAATAGGTGGAACCTACGAACACCCACGGGTATTCTGACTGGTCACTGCCACCTACGAACACACCTTCACAGACTGGGTCTATCTAACACCCCACTTTGTGGAGGATGTGAACAAGAAGATGAGACTGTCGAACACATTCTTTGCGAATGTCAGACACTCTCTCATTTTAGGTTTCAAGTATTCGGCGAGCACAGGCTAACATACGCCAATATGAGGGAACTTAATTCAGGCGACGTTATCACCTACTTCAAGGAAGTAGGCTGGATAACGAGCTATAAGGAAGTTTTGAACCTCAGAAGGATGCACAATGGGCCAATTGTGGCCTAATTGCTGTGGGATCACCCACCCTTCAAACCTTCACAGATACAGATGGCGAAGACCTGTGATTGTATATCTGGGGGTGAGAATATCTTTCAAGAAGAATATTAAAGGTCTGGGTGCCATGTTGATAAAGGTCTTAGAGGCGAGGGTACCTTGTTGATGGACTTTTATGATTGAGAAAGTCTATAAGGCGAAGGCCCATTGATTGGAGAATCTAGGAGGCGAGGATTTCATATTGGAAGTGTAGCAGGCGAAGACATGTTATGGAAGTCGGAATAACGAGGGTACAATAATTTAGAAAGTGTGCTGCTGTGAATCACGCACGAGTTTCCCATAGAGATTGGTTGGCTGTTGCAGATTATGATGTGGGAGATGATTTTGGTTTCTATGGAAAAGTCCTTGTGGAATAAGGGCTTATCATTTAAAGTAAATATAGCACCACGGCGAAACCAATTGAAAGTGCTTGCGCATAACGAACCAAAAAAAAACAGGAGCTAAAAGAGGAATTTTCTGTTTCCTCCAATCGGCAATACTTCCACTTATGGGTTCTAGGAATTTGATAGTATTCACATATATCCTGTTGATTTGTTTTATTATATAAAATTGCTATTTTACATATATTTAATTGAATTATAGAATTAACTACCGTCATAAAATTTCGTTAAGTGAATTCTAACCACATTTTAATATTAAGTACGCATCATTGTAGCTACATGAATATTTATATAAAATTATTATTTCTAGAGTTAACATTTTTATTGCACATTGCAGCTAAAATGAAAGTTAAAGTTTAAAAGCATAAATATGATATATTCATACAAAAAAGCGAAGAATGTGGTAAACTCAATAACTTGTCATCATAATAAATTATAATGAAGATCGGTGCTGGTATAATTTTATTCTTCACATATATACACCTTGCAAAAATTCAATCCAGTATTATCGAAAATAAAATACGATGGTAAGAATAAAACAGTTCAAAATGATATACAGGCAGTATAAAAAGTTGGAAGGCTGCTCTTGACAGAAAAAAGCTATGTTTTTAATGTTTATTTTGCTTTATAAAACACCTTACAAATGTGTTGTACACACCTACCTTCCAGTTTGTAGTACATTGTGACCATTTAAATGGTGATATCTAACAAGCTACAGCGGAAAAATTTATCGGCTGTTAATCACTTTTTGTAATATGGTAATTGCTACATGTTTTAGACGGCGAACATCTTAGACCAAGCCAATTATCTTGTATGACAAATGTTTTTTAGAATCAATTATGAAATTAAATCACCATTTAGGTTAAAAATTAGCAGCTATTAATGACATGTCGCAGAGAAAAGAATTGAGGATTTCGGTTGAACGAAGCTCCTTTCAAAGAATTGACCTGCTGTTAATGATTTGAAAAAGAGAGGGTCCTCAAGTTCTGGACCAATTTGGCTTGTGGGTTTCTTTCTACCCAACCATGTTTTTGACCGTTTTAACCAATCGATCAATATTCAACAAATTGACTAAATAACGTAGTAGTGAAGTTTCAGCTCTAATTTTTATGAGTATGAGATAATCAGTTGAACAGTAACTTTGGAGAACGCACGCATCAAAATTGGAATGATTTGAACGCAGTAATTATATGTTTAAATCCCAGCCCAATGACGTATAGTATTTCTAGTTGCATGAATTTAAAACTGAAGACATAGCGGTACCGACAGACATCAAGACCTTCGAAGGAGGCGGCGCACATGTGCCAATCGCTGGCGATGAAACGCGATAAACTGCGTTTCTATTGAAATTACCTAGCGACGGTAAGGTAGACACATCTTATATTCATTTCGATACATTTTGAAAAACGGAGTTCATCTGGATTTTATGAACTGAGAATTCACGGTCAGTTTTGTGTACACTTTCACTCGCCAGAGTCCATATTTTCTCCAAATATTCAGGAAATAGGAGACGTATTTCCAATTTTGATACACCTATTTTGGATATGAAATGTATTTAATCTCGCACGGGAGCTAAAAAGGGTCTCTCATCATTGAATTACGATTATCTTACCATCTAAGTGAATAAATATAGTTATCCATTTCTTAATCAATTGGTTCGACCTATCTTCAATTTAAAAAGTGCATTCAGTTTAATGGTAAGTTTATATATAGTTAATTCTGTTTTAATAATTCGTTTCCTTCAGTGTCTCGCTTATCTATCTCGAATTGTTAGTGATGGAAAGTGGCGATAAAAAGCACGTTTTTTTGTTTTCTTTTTATGTTTTTTCTGGTTATAGTGCCAGAAGAAATGACTTCTTACCAATTAAAAGAACTTCTTTCCATCTAATTTTATAATTTGATGTTTGAAATAATTATTTCATCATTTCGTTTTTTATAGTTAATATTTCCCTTTTAATGACTATATACCTTATCTGCATTAAAGTGCTTGAATGGAATTCTATATCATTTATTATACATTTATCGTTCATATGGTAAAAAAAATTATGATTCTAAATGTATTAGCTACGTTATTAAAATGATATTTTCCTTCACTTGTATTTCTAAATTACAGTTTAGAAATCCTGCATTTTACAAAATTATAATTTATTCAGTTTCTCACACAATTGAAATTTTTAGCACTTTGGGAATAGGCAAATTTGTGTCCAATTTTATATAAAGTAATATAGTAGATGACTAAAAATTAACTACCAGACGAGCTATACTGGTCGACTTCCCAAACAGCAGAGCACATCTTAAAAACTCAAGGGAAGTAAAGTTATCAACTATAAATTGCTTTTCCTGGTTTCTCTTCATATTATCGCCGTTGAATATTCAATTTCATATTTGTAGTTTCAAAATCTATATTATTAATTTCAACTATTATTATTTTTTTGTACACTTCAACTTTTTTTATAATTCTTCATCAACTTGGATACTTATTTTGTAAAATTTATTTCATGACTGTTAACCTTCTATTTCAACTTTAATTATTTTGATTATAACCTTTTTTACTTTGATCTTTTACTTTGTAAAATCTATTTCAATATTGTTTATCTTTTATTCCAACTTTGATATTTTTTTTATCAATTCATTTTTATTAATTGAAACTTGTCATTTGTTAAACGTATAATTTTTTACATTTATTAAATCACATTTGTAAATTTTATAACTTGGTTTATATTTATATACCTTCCAACCCTCTTCACAAGGTTTATTGATGTGGATGTGTACCAACTACAAAGCTGATAATGTTCTAGGTGGCGCTTATCGCTTATCTTATCTTAATTTAACTTGATTTAACTTTTTTTTCCCTACATATATCTCATTTCATTTCGTATCTTATTTTAACTTGATTTAACTTATTTTTTCTTTTCTAGAAATTATTTATTTAGCTGACAAAATAATTCCACCTGAGATGCTCGATAACTGAGTAGCAGCTATAAAAAAATTGAATCAAATAAAAAATAAGTTGGTGGTAACAAAGATTTGGCGCCCAACGTGGGACTAAGACGGCTATAGTCAGCTCGTCGCGCTATATAATAATTTAACTAGCTGAATTGTGGAGTTGTCACAGAAAACCATTCAAAAATTGCAAGTTCCTCTTGAGGTTGTTTTAACACACCTAGACATCCCAGAAAACGATTGATAACATTCTTTATATTTACCCCATCTAATGCCCCATATGCACACTCGTTGAAGAATTAAAAAAAAATTAACAATATCGGTCAATTCTATTACCGATATAAAAATAGTTATGATTAACATTTGTGTCCAATTGTGGACGTCTACTTTATTGAGATTCAAAGCTTGTACATAGAGAATAGCAAATTCTACTTGAATCGTATAACAAACTCAATTAACAATCCGATTGCTAAATCTGCCACACAACCGTTTGCTGTGGCTTCTCCGTCCAGAAAAAGAAAACATCAAACTCAGAAGTACCTAGACCAACGTCCTTACATCTTTTAAGACTAGGGGTAGTAAGTAATCAGCGTCAAAATCGATACAATCTCTTGACGAAAACTCTTCAAAGCGAACAAATAGAAAATATATATCAAAGAACAGCTTGGTTAAGATCGTTAGAGAACGAAATCCCTTCACTTTGAAGGACGGAAATTGGCCGGAATAAAAAATAAGCTGAACTAACTTGAAAGAATTTGGCAGTCAAATGAAGTGATGATAAAATGTAAAATGTTGTACAGTGAGGTCTATGTAAAACCCACGTAACAAGAAAATGATGGAATATCTTGAACAGCATACAAATAAAAAATGGCAGAGGAGTTAAAAACATATTTGTTTAAATTCTAATTAATTTGTTAGGTCATTTGTCTTCAACATGTCTATTGGAGAAATTGTTTTACGTATTTCTACATAAACTACCTCTCATATTTTATTCCGCAGGAAAAAGTTACATGCACCACAAGCATCTCCGAGTTTCTATTATCTCTATGAAAATAGTTCCGGTATCTCATATATATTGCAATGAGTCTCCTATTCAAAACCTGCATGTAATTGTCTCATCAGCTCATTTTACTATGAAATTTCCTACATTATATATACTTTTCTATTTTTGATTCGTTCCAGCTTCCAGATATTTAACTTTTAAAATAACATTCATGCAGATAAATTCCCACGAACTAAAATTAGAACATTATAAAGGTGGATTTGCACATGATTCAATTCACATTGACAAATCCAACTCTTGAAAACAAATGATAATTATTCATTCAAATAATTCAATAACACTCTTAAAATCTTTCACACTGAGATAGTCGTCATACTTATTTGTTTCTACAGCTTATGGATGAAACTGTAAAAATGATACGTTGAAATTGATTCGGGCTGAAAAATAGTCAATTCTTAAGTATTTTCAAATGGTGAATTAAATAATCATCATGAAAATGACCAATTTACACTTACTTTTAAGATACAGGGGCATCTCATTTCTTCTAATTAGACATAATAATTACTGTTGTAGTATTAGGTGTTGTATGATATTCGATGTTTGCTAGCACCTCATACACAAACAGTTGTTGATGTTGATCCTGAATGGCTATCATAAATTCCTATATTTCTGCTCCGTCAGAAAGAATTTCATTTGACGCTTCTCTATCGGTTTACAGCTGGTTCAAGTCATGATAGTGTCTTCCATGTGTTTTCTGGGCCCATTCTACATGGTGTTCAGCATTTGTTCGGATTTCCAAAACCATGTCATATTTAGCGAGATTTAGGGGGGACAAGCTGGTATCAGCTTTTTTGACAACTATATTTGTGTAAATTTGAAGTTAGATATTTGCAAAATAAAAATTCTCTTAGCTTATCTATTGTTTGTAGGGGAGGGTAGTACTAAGTGAGACGAAATTAACATTTTTTACTCTAATTTATTTATTTTCCTATACATCCGTTTTTTTTTCATTTCATTTTATAGTATAATCTCTCCACTTTCTAAATTATACACAAAGAAGAAATTAACCACAAAAATGAGCAAAATAAAATATATTTTTCTTAAGTGCGATCTTGTCTCATTTAGTACCTGAAAGTGTTCCAAGTGAGACTAACAAAAGTACCAACTGAGACATACAATATTATATACCTTCAGTATAAAATTAGAAAAGTCATATAATTTTTTTAGCGAATATTAACAGAGCTGAAGTTAATTCTGGATTTGTACAATTTAGACTGTCGCTTTGTAGTGCCTGGAACAGGATCTGCAAGTACCATTGCTATATCATTCAACGCAACAAAAGATGTATGGGGTATATCTAGAAACACTCCTGTAACTTTTGAGACATAATAAAATTGTTTTGGGAACCTAATTAAAACAAATTTGTCCACTGATACATCTGCCTTGGTCACAATGGTATCTTCAGTTTCATCATCGGGTACCCAGTCTTCAGTTTCAGAAAACGTTTCATATTCGGAATCTTCAGAGGTATTAGTGTCTGTAGAATCCCGTTTATTTGCCTTCTTAATATTTTGATGCGGTTTCTTACGCCCCTCCTTCTGTAACTCACTTATATTTCGCTTAACTTTTTTAGTTAATTTTTTTGATTTTTCCTTTCCTATCAGTTTATCCTTCCCAGGCGTTTCCCTTATTATTTTACTTATTTTCTTTTCTTTTCCCTTTCTAATTTGTTTTCTGGGTAATGCTTTGGGAAATCCTCAAATATCTTCGGGTGAAATAAAGCTAGTTTGAACTATTTGTGTATTTTTTGAAGGTGTTTTTTCAGCAGGAGGAACATTTTTGTTGTGTATTTTTACTTCTTCCTCTGATGGACCAGGTTGATTTTCCTTATTTTCAGTTTCTTGATCATTAGAATATGGTCGGTCAGTTACAAACGAAGTTAAGAAGTCGGCGTCCTTAAACACATCTGGGTCAAACGAATGAATTCCTGATTTTCTGAATCCCGCGACTATATTACTAGGCGTAAAAGATTTTTGGAGTGCTTCTGAAATTCGTTCTGCTGAATCGTATATGGTAATAGGAACTTCAGGATGTTGAAGCATATACTTGTCGCACGCAGCATTATAATATGCTTTAAAAGTTACGTAAATGGAAATTATCTAAAGGTTGTAATTTGTTATTACAATGAGGAGGAATCGTCAAAATTTGAACACCTGCTTGTTGAGCTCTTTCTACCACCTTTAGAGAAATGTGACTTTCATGGTTATCATATATAAGAAGGTTTTCTTTGGATGAATTGCTATGAGCAATAAAATAATTTAAAACATCCAAGAAAATTTCTGAATTCATCCATCCACTTGGGTTTGCAAAGCCTAAAGCACATGTTGGACCATCTTTTAGCATATGATTTTTAAAGTTTTTCCTGGGAAATATAAGTGACGGCGGTAAAAATTTTCCAGATGCCGAAATTATTCCACACATTGTGACTGTTTTCCCCACTTGTAGATTGATAAATCTGTTTTACTCCTTTTGGAACAACAATTCGTTTTGGACTTTGAACTGTTTGGGTGCCAGTTTCATCTAAATTGTAAATACGGGAACCGTCTGCCAAACTAGGGTATTTCTTCAAAATCTTGGCCAAATTATCATAAAATATTTTAACATTGTGTACATTAAACGAGGTTAGACGTGATAAGCTACATGCTTCTAGTTTCCGAATGGAAATTTCATTATTTCTTTTCATGAACGCCCTACGCCAATCTTCACCAGCCATTTTGTTGTTTTCCCAGGACACAGGGATATCAAAATTATTTTTAATCGCAAGCTTATAAGCTAGCTTTCTTGTAGCCTCTACTGTCAATCCAGAAGCCATTTTACTGCAAGTTATAAGATAATCAGCAAATAGTTTTTCTTGTTCAGGTTTAAATACTTGTCTATGCCGATAATTTGGTTCCATTATCGCATCAGGCTTATCTTTCTTTTTTTTACATACCTCGCTAACGTTTGAAATTTTATATTACAGCGGTCAGCAGCAACTCTCAGCGATAAATTTTCATTTCAGACTAAATTAACTGCATGTTCCATGGTTTCAGCACTTGTATTACCAATTTTTCTTCGCTTAGGTTTCGGCGGCATCTGTAAAAAATGTAAATTTAGTACTAAAGTGAGAATTATTATATAGTGATATTCGCGTAATTATATTATGGTACTAACTGAGGCAGCCTCACTTATTACCAGATATATTGTTTCACTTAGTACATTCTGATGCCACAACACGAACGCCCTCAAAAAGAATATCTTTGTTAATATCAATGTCTATGATCATACAGAAAGTAAGGTTAGTAACCAAATATTACAAATATCACATTCACAAAATTCTATGATACAAATGTTATACAGTATAATACATCGATATAAGAAAGTAACTAACTTACCTTAAAATTAGTTTTTGGATAAAAATAGTGTAAAAATCATCTAAAACAATCTATAAAGTCGCAGAACGTTTTGCTTTATGAATGTCAACAACTCGCTGACAGAGGGAAATTTAAATAGTTATTCTGATTGTCTCACTTCGTACGCCGTCTCACTTAGTACCACCCTCCCCTAATGCAGATAAGCTATATCAATCTGGGCTCTTACTCCGTCTCCAATTAGATGATCTTGGGTGATAACATTTTTTATCGGGTTTGTCCTCTTAATATCTGTCAAATCAGGTTAATAATCACTTTAGTTGTCCAAACAAAAATGTTAGATTACTATACATATTATCATATTTTTATACTTTTGAGGTCATGTTTTCATTTATTATATGCTCTTTTTCTATCTAATTATCAACTAATTGCCTATCTGTCAGCTAAAGAGAGTTTTCTTTGTCCCATTTGTTTTATAAGTTTAGTTCCATCCAGATGAGACCGAACATATAAAGTCAGAAAAGTTTCTGATATTATTTTGAATGAAGTTGCTTTGAGATAATTTCTTAATTAGAATTGGAATAAAAACAAGAGCAGTGCCATTATGGTCTTTGTTAATTCGTCAAGGGCATTCACTTCAATTATATTCGTCTCCTTGTCATGTATCTGTACTGAAGAAAATGAGTGAAAATAAGCGGATATTGTTGTCTAGCTTGAGTTCCAAACAAAGAGATTGTTTTTAAATGTATACTTTATCCGCCTTACTAGTGGTTTATATTACTTTCTATGTTTTGTGCAGAATTTTAATAATCCACTATATTTTGTTAAAAGTAAATTCTCAGATCTATAATCTTTTTGAATCGATAAGAATCTCAGTATAACATATACGAGTAAAATTAGCAAAACTCTCAAGTTGAAAGAGATTAATGTTTGACAAATTAAACTTTCACTTATACAAGATAGTTCTTCAAAGTTTGTCGATTGATACAGCATACATTATGTGTTATAATTTGAAAAAAAGAGTTATCTTGATATTGCTTCTCTAGATTCTTCCACGATAATTTTGACGATTCTTATTAATTTTGCAGAGATTTTCATATCTCTTATCCGCGCTTCTCGTTCAATGCTTATCTTGCAAACAGCAGCTTCATTTTTTTTACTTCCGTTCGTTGGTTTTCAAAATATTTTCCAATTCGATTTTTTCATCATTTGGCAAACTGAACTTTATAAATTTTTATCCACTTATTCATCTTTTCGATTCTTTATATCTTCTTTTGTCCACCTCCTTCCTCACATCTTGTTTTTAGCCTTTTTAACCTCCCTTTTCTTTTCACGCTCATAATTATTTTACAGGTTCCACTAAGCCACTAGTTCCATCCTTTTTCTTGACGAGCACCATTGGAGACACCCATGGACTAGTAGATGGTTCTATAACTTTTTCTTCTGCCATATCTCGAATTATTCTTTCAGCTTCCTCTCTCTTCGCTCGTGGTAGTCGTCTAGCTGATTGTTTAATTGGCTTGGCATTACCAATATCCATTATGTGTTTGGACGGCTGATGTTCTATCAGTCTTTCCCTCTTTTGGTACGAATAGGTCTCGATACTGCAAGAGAAATTCTCTCACTCTCTTTTTTTCAGCTCGATTTAAGGATTGACCAGCTACTGATAATATCTGTTCTTTCTTGATGATAATTGGGTATTCGTTCACGTTTATCACACGTACTGGGATCTCCTTCGCAGACATAACCAACTCTTTTCCAATTAGTACTCCTTTGCCAACCTCTTCGTCGTGGTTCCTTGGCTCCATCATAAGCGGTGTACCTTCTTTCATGATTCCCTGTAGCCGCGCTACTATCATGGTTTCGCTCCGTGCCGGTAGAACGGTATCTTCCTGTACAGCTGCCAACTCCGTGCTGCCTTCATATGGATGAAGGAATACCTCCTCGGTACGCACTTTGATAGTTCTGTTTCCAAAGTCCAAATGGAAACCATGTAGATTCATTATGTCCATTCCCAGAATCACATCTTCTTCAATGTCAGCTGCGATTACCGTATGCGTGAACTTTTCTGCGCCAATTCCCAATTGGATTTGTGTTTCCCCGTGAACGTTGGCACTCTCACCTCTAGCGGTCCGCAGTCGTAGACTCGTTGGTAAAAGCTTTTTCTTGGAGTTTACTATCTCTATCGCTATAGCTGGGTATCATCTGCGTATACGTGAATTTTATAGGATTTTGAAGATGTTATTAGGTTCATTATATAAATAAAAAATATTAGTGGTCCCAAAGTGGATCCTTCAGGAACTCCTGACTTCAAAGTTAGAAATCCTGATTGATCTGAGTTAATTTTGACACAGTTGACGATTATTTAAATAATTACGCAGAAGTTTAATGGCACTTTCAGAAAATCCTATATGATGTAATATCTTAAGCATCAATTTATGATTCATAGTGTCAAAAGCTCGGCTAAAATCCAACAATGCTAAAATTGTTCATTTACCGACATCTATTGCAGAAATAACATCATCAACTAGATCGTTAAAGCTGTGGTGCAGCTATAACCTTTGCGAAAACCAGATTGAACACTAGGAAGTATTGAGTTAATTGTTATTTGCTGTTCCATCGCCCTTTCCAGAATCTTAGAAAGCATAGGAACAATACTTATTCGCCTTAGGTTTTTGTACTTGCATGGATTTTTATTTTCTGACAACATTTTTACGCTAGCTTGCTTCTATACATTGGTAACTACCTGATGGGTTAAACAGAAATTAATTATATGTGTAATGTATGGAACGATCAGAGGACAACATAATTTAATAAACTTAACATTTAGCCCATCACGACCCATGGCATTTGATTTTATTTTAAATATGTTATTATAAACAAACATATCATCAATTTCTTTAAATGTAAAGGTGACGGGAACGAGGCTATTAGATTGATAAAAACTGAAAAGATTTTCAGGTGGTGAAACGCTTGTGATGGAATTTATTAAAATTTCATTTGGTTTTCTTAAGCTTTCAGGAATTTCACGATTTTTATCTTTAAGAAAATTGTTTCATCTAAGTAACTGCCACAGGCAATTAGAGTTAGTATTTTCAAACTGATATAAAATATAAGAACGTTTTTACCTTTTGATAGCTTCATTTGTGTAGTTTCTTAAATTTTTGTAAAAGTTTAAATGATCATTTGGTCGTATTCTCCTATATCTTCTAACAGCCCTTTTTCTTTCATTTATCATTAGCTCTATTGCAAAAGTTAACCATGGAGCCTTATTTTTTGTTATTCTGGAAGTTGTGATAGGTGCGTGTCTATCAACTAAATTAACTAAACAGTTCACTAACTATGATACCTTTTCGTCAATACCATCCTGATCAAATATACGAAAAAATTATATATCTCTCAGGTCATTATAAAATAATTCCTCATTAAAATTTTTAAAACATCTATATGTATACATTTTGAATTCTTTGGTATTTCCTACGTTTATTCTGCAATACACCAATGAGTGGTCTGAGATTTCATTATGAATATCTCCTCTATCTACCACACTATTTTCATTAACTAATATGTAATCTAGAAGCGATGTTTGTCGTGTCGGTTCATCTAAGACTTGCGAAAGTTCAAAATTATCAACAATATTATCAAACTCATGAACAATATTATTATTGTAAAGATCATTTATGTTAAAATCAACTAAGTAAATTAAATTATCAACAGTTGGAAATAGAGAGATTAAAAAATCTTCACATTCATTCAGGAAAGCATTATCAGGTATTTCATGAGGTTTGTAAATTACTCCTATGCCAAATACCTTTTTATTTATAGTTAATTATATGAATGGTTTTTCCCAAATAGTATTTTTAATAGCAAATTGACAATTATATACATTACATATACATTACATTACATATATGCATAAACCCCTACCTCTTGCATTTTGGTCTCCCCTGTATAACGTATAATTATTTATTTTTAATAAATCGTCACTATTGTAATGATAAAGCAAAGATTCACACAACAAAAGAATATCAAATTCATGTTTCTGTAACAATTTTTTTTACGTTTTAAAGCGATGGTAAACGCGAGAGTAGGTACATTTAAACAGGCTATGCTAAGACAATCCATTATTCTCTCACCCACAACCTTAAGAAAATACTAAATCTAAATAAATAGTGTTTTTTCTATATAATTACCAATAAATAGACTTGATAAAAGTTCTATTAGTTGAACCAGATATTTATCGCAAAACCGACAGTGATGAGTGTGGACACTATGCACAACGCATATATAATTTAATCTCAAAAACTTGCAAAATTGGAATTCTAGAGTTAAAAGTTTTAAAATTAGAAATTAGAAAACAAAAAAATTAAAAATCAGAAAATCAACAAATAAATTCAGCAGAATATAAATTCAAATAAAATTTTAGTTAGAATGATTTCTGTGAGGTTTGATAATTTCTGTCAATTCTGAATTTCTCCATTTCCAGTCTTGGTAAGATTAGTGATTTTCCTTTTTGAATTTCTTGCTTAAATGAATATTTAAGTTCATCAATTGATGGTTCACAATTTTCCTGAATATTTATTAAGGATGCTGTTTGTACCTGAAATATTCGATGAGTTCGACACTTTGAAACAACATCTTAGGATTATACAGGGAGGATCATCAGTTCGTTATTTGTAACTTGATTGATTATTAAATATTTATTATCTATTTGGGTCGCATATTTATCATCCAAATGGCGACCGGCCGTTTAAGAGTTGCAGAGTACAGTTGTCGGCAGGAATAAACTCTTGAATACAGTAGTAGCGGCATTCTTCTTTCTCTGGTTGGCATTCTTCCTTATTAAGTGCCAAGTAAGGGTAAATGGGAGTGAACACCATATTCTTTTCTTTTGAATTACGGAAAAGTTGTGATAAAATTCTAAGGACTTTGGTTTTAGGATAGGAACATGAATTGTCAATTTAGAGCCAGAAAATGTTACTTGGGTAACAAGAAGCGTACAGTATGTTAAAATATTATTGAATTTAGGAACTTGATCCTTTTCGTATATTTAATTCAAATGTTCAATTGAATCTATAATATCGTAACTTTGAAAATGAAAATAGGATAGCATTCTAGATATTAATAAACGATATTAAATTTTGGCAATCGAGATTAATTTGACGTATTGTTCCATGAAATGTAATATATCTATCTGAAGAGTTAATTTGATTTATAATAAACGCTTGAAATGTATCAAGATTGTTATGAAGTTTTTGTTGATTTTGCCACAGCGTTGTTAGTGATTGATTATCGTGATTAAATTATTTTTTCAACAAAGAAGTATCTAAATTGGTAGATGTTTTTGCTGTAACGGTATTGTCACAACGCTCACCGTCATCTGAGTTTAAATTATCAAGTAACCAGTTACTAGCTTTATCCAATCTATTGATTAAGCCTCTCTTTGAACACATATGAGGATTCAAGTTTACAAATTTTCTGTCTAAAGAAATGATTAGAAACTCGGTTCTCTCTATAAGATTTTCATTTAAGCCATGGTATGAAATGGGATTTGAACTATGTATTATTACTATAGTTTTTTGTATAATGGGAAAATGAGTTTTTAACGTGTTTATCTGTCTAACTACTTATTTAATATCTAAATAGTGGATAAATGTATGTTTTGTATTTATAATCCCAGCTCTACCTATTTCTACTGGAAGTATCATACTTTCTAAGGGAGTTATGCTAATTTCTTGCTTAATACTAATTATTCTATTCTATTGCAGGATCAGGTAGATGAGTGTCAGTGAATTCATCCTGTCGATACTGCAAAACGTTATCTGAGTTTATTCTAGGTTTCCTAATAATATTCTTATGATAGGTACTGTTATGATTCACTATTTAAACAAAAACTTCTAATATTCATGATGATGTATAATGTGACAGTTCCATAACCAAAAATATACATTGGTGACATGAAGTTAAAAATTCTAGAGAGAATTGTCAGAAGGTTGGGAACTGTCACGTAGGAGATAAAAATTTTGGAAAATGTGTTTTAAGTTTGCTAAAGATTGTAAAATTGAGGATTAGGAATGTAAATATTTTATGGAAAGAAGTGTTGGTGAGAAGAAGTAATAGACATTAAAAAGTAAAACAAACTTATAAGTGAGGGTACCGAGAAGAACGAAAATTATGTAGAGGACATGTTTGAAGGGACTGGAGGTGTTAATAGACTATTTTGGGACAATGTGAATGGACTTTGGGTGTAAACTGGAGAAGTTATAAACGGACTATAGAACGATTTGTTCGAAAAGGACAATTTGGAGGACTGATAAGGTATTTAATATTAGAAATAGTTAATTTAGTATAAAGATAATATGTAAAAATTTTGTATATAATATAATTTGAACCCACAAATAGACTGAAGAAATTGGATATATTTTTCAAAACTTTTTCAAAAAAAATATAATATAAAATAAAGTAAAAAATCTGAGCTAGCCGAATTTAAAATAAAATAGTAATAATAAAAAAATATAACAATAATATACACTTTAATAACTATAACAATACCTTTATTAGTTTCCAATAAGACACAGTTATCATTAACTACTTCAACCTTATTGAATTTTGGTAGTTTTTTATTGCGAGATTTATTTTGTACGTATGCTGATTGTTGTGCAGAAAAATCAGGGGAGTCGTTGCGACTTTAACTAGCTTTATTGATGAAGTTTTCTTTCTCATTACGTTCTTTTATTGATTTATATAGCTGTTTACTAGCTTCTTTGTGATTCCGAACAAAATGAGATTGGACCAAATGATCGTTCAGATCAAAGGGGTCTGGATTGTTTATATGAACTTTAATTCTTTCGAATGGGGTATTTTTCGTGGCTGAATGAATTGAGTTATTATAACTTAGAAGAGAATATTTTACTATTTGAATTGGTGTTAATTTTTGGTTTTCCTCTCCTAGGCATCTAAAGTGTTCTAATAAAGAAAAGTGGAATCGTTTTACCGGCGAATTTGAATTATTATTTTTAGCCGTTGTATAATGACGTTTAATTCGGTGCAGTTTACAAATATATTCTAAATTTTATTTTTAAATTCTGTGCCACCATCGGTAGTAATTTCAAAGGGTAATCTATGATGAGTTATAAAACGTAATACAATGTCTACGACTGAAATGCCACTAACAGAATTTAGGGATAGGCTTCGCCATACCGAGAAAATGAGTCTATAATAGTTAAAATGGGGGTATTCGATATTCTAAATACATCTATGTATACGTAATCGAAGGGATTAGAAGATGTTGTTGTTAAATTGAACTTAATAGAAGGTTTGCGGTCATCTTTGTTTTCCAAACACGTTTCACGATTGTTCACAATGTATTTTTCTATATCATCGTTCATTTTCGGCCAATAGTAAAATTTATTTAATAATGCTCTTACTCCCTTAATTCCACGATGTCCTTTTTTATAAATATGATAGTATGATATTTTCTACTGCTGTTCTTCTATAGTTAAAATATCGCTTAAAATTGTGTACAATGGAAAGTTTAAATGCAGGAGAGAAGAGAAGATAAATTACAAAAAACTCCGGTAAATGTTGCGTTTTAAAATACAATGCGTACGTGTATTTAGGGTTTAGAAAGTCTTTGGCAAATTTAAAAATACTCTCTTCCAAATTTCTATTTGGTTAAGTAGTATTTAATCTTGATTTTTCGAATATGTTTTCATCTTTACAAAGTGTTTCAACTATATCGCCACTCGTTAACATTATTTGATTTTTATATTGATTTAATACTTGATCTACAATGGTTATGGACAGGATTGGGTTCTCTACAGATATATGTACTGTTTCTAAATGAGTTTCTGAATTATCTGATAATGGTGGTAAAATTTGAACATTTTCAATAATATTTATTTTATTATTATCGTTAAATCTATCATCAATGTCATTTAACAAATATGGCAGTTCATTTAGCTTTTCAATTTCTTGTTGAATTATAGAATCAATATCATCTATATTAACATCTAATAACTCGGTTTCTAAAGCATTCAAATCAAGTTTAGGAGGTGCTCGTGATAAGGCGACTGCTACTTAGTCTAATTTTTCCTTTTGATATTTTATAGTGTATTCGAATTCTTCTAACTTAGCCGCCAGCGCATAAGACGAGAATTCGGCTCTTTAAGAGAAAACAACCATTCTATAGGTTTATGGTCTGTTAAAATTTTGAAGGGTCTGCCAAGTAAATATGGGCAAACGTATTTACATCTCCAAACAATTGCCAATCATTATTTCCCAATGGTTGAGTAATTAATTTCAGCAGAATTTAAAGTTCGGGAAGCGTAACATATGGGTTGATTGTTTTGACTTTGTAGGGCTCCGATAGCATACTTTGACAAGTCCGTCATAATTTCGAAAGGTTTTTCAAAATCAGGATAGGGTGGTATTGGTTCTGATAGTAATACATTTTTGCAGTGATCATAAAAATCTCTATTTTGTTGTCATTTTTAAAACAGATCGTTAAGGGTTTTATTTTCTTCTGCGTTTTTGGGGCCGGGAAATTTTTTATTGCGTATATCTTTTTGGATTCGATTTAATGCCTTGGAGTGTTACTACATGAACTAGGAATTCTACCTATTTTCGTAGAAATTCCCATTTGTCCATTTGTATTTTTAGACCGGCTTTTTTCAATTAATTAAAAACAAATGGATATGCTCTAAAAATCCAGTGCTGGTGATAATTATATGGTCCATATAGACGAGATATATTTATTTACAGATATTTTAGGACTTCTTACATAACTCTTTGAAATATACTTGGTGAGTTACGAAAACCCATCGGCATTCTAAGGACTTCGTTCCATTATCAACATAAATGTTATTTTTTCAATTGAAAACTTGCTCATTTGAAGAGTGCAGGGAAGAAAGGGGGAAGGTCATTTTTGAATGTTTTTGAGAAATTTCAATTTTAAAGTTTGAAACCCTATTTTAAATAGAATAATGACTTATTTGTTACTTTTATAATATAAATGATTTAAATAAGTACCTGGTAACATTTTCATAAAGAATAAAATGAAAAATTGCTTATACAGGGTGCAAAAAAAATTTATTTTTTTACACAGTAAGTATGTAAAATTAGAATTTAGGTTTTCGAAGTATTTTGTTTCTTCTTGGTTAAGGCCTATTTCTTAATTGGGATGACGGTGTGCGGCAAGTTCTTATAAAAGTTAATTGCCTTCTCAGTGCTGCATAGTTTCTTAAGATGTATTAAATCGCGATATTTCTCTGCAGAAATTGGCTACAAATCTGAAAAAGAATTAAATAGGATGTAGTTAAAAAAACAAGGTTCTCTTTATGATGTTTTTCTTACCAAAATAAAGTTTAGGTGGTAGGACAAACTGACCATCTGGAAGCTTGGGTGTGATTGTATTTTTCGATGCAACAATGCGGTTATTGATTACTGAGGTGCTCCAGCATCCATTGTATGTGTTCCTGAACTCAATTAATCTAGGATGATCTTGTGAAATTTTCACTTCTCTAATCTCCCGAGATTTAAATGAAGGTTTGGTCATATAAATTGAGTCCAATAATTCTGTCCAATTTCGAAGAAGAGCTTGGTCAACTTCAATTACAGTAAAAGGTTCTGGTTTTACTCTGCATGATTTTATTTCATTAAAACAATCTTCTGGAAGTTCAGCAGGAATTTTTTGATTAATTAACCCCATGTCCGTGTCGCACTCCATGTAAGAGTGCCCCCGGACCGGAAAAGTCACTTCTATAGTATCTAATCTTTTAGTAACATGGACGACGTAATGCAAATACCGAAAAACTGTAAAGTTCTTATTTTGACCCCGCACGAGTCACAGAAGATGCGCAAATGTCTAACCTTACTACTCAGCTGAACAAAAATAAAAAAGTGGAGTACAGACGCGACTTCGTTGGATCCTTTTCCGCCAATTATTTCTGGATAACAATAAAAGGTAGCACTGTTTGTTGATAGCACGTGAATGTTGAAAGAATGTAAAGTAAGTTGCCTTTTATAATAGATATCATTGGTAGATAGATTTGGCATAGGTAGATTTTTTTGAAAGTCCATCGCAATACATTCAAAATCAACTTGCTTCATGGCTTGTTTCCTGGCCAATTTTTTTCGCTGGTAAAGTACTTCAGCCTTACTTTTATGTAGGTTATTCTCCACTGTCTTTTCTCTTATCTCTGGTCACACGAGCTGCAGGTATCGCTTCGTGGGTAACCAAAGCTTATATTAAAATTGGTATTAAATATATGTCGATAGGTTTCGTATGACACAGGAGGATTCTTTGCTTCCAGATACAAATTGTGCATTTTTTTAATATTTAGGTCTTCAGGTAGGTACAGCTTTCTTGTCTTAGATCTGCTATAATGACTGTTGCGTCCCCTAAAACTGGAAATATGTGATTTAATCGTGCTTAATACGTGTTCTGGTAACTTATGCTTCTTAATATTATAGCCTCGCTTGTCCTTAGATACCTTGCCAACATTTTTTAAAGATTTCTGAATAGTTTCAATTCGTTTCTTTCCAATACCGTGCAAGCTTAAAAATTCTTTAAAGCATACTGGCACTTCTACAGTTCTTTCATCATTTCGTATTCTCACCCTTAACGCATAAGAAGCATAATGTAAGTTAGCACAAAGTTCATTTTTAGGTCTTCTTTGTTTCACTGGTAGCACCGTAATTAGCCCGCCCAACATGTTTTGATCATTACGATTTAAAGAATTAAAATGGTTAGTTATAAATGACCGGTTTTGTTCGTTAACAACACTGAAACACTTTAGTCTTTTGCAGTGGCAATCTTCACATACCTCGTGGCTTTGTTCTCGAAGTTTTTTCATCACATTACTGACTCGACCCGTAACTTTTCTCTTCCTGGTTTTTGCACAAGAAATGATGCCTTCATTATTACTCACTATCATAGCTTCACTATCGCTAGCCATTTCTAACTTGAAACTTCAGCTAGGAACACGATCTTGTCAAACACAATTTACGCAGCGATACGAGCAGTAAGCACGTCATACTCCCGTGATTGCTCGAGTAAACTAAAACAGTGTAAATATGTCGGCAAATCAAGCGAATTCCAGTCAGGTCTCGACTCGAAAAGATTGACCTTTCCCATTTCTTCGCTGTCCGCACGGACATTCCCCTTTTCTTCACTGTAAGGTATATTAATAAACACGTTTTAATATTGACAGACCTCGATTCTTCCCTGTTTAGACATACATACTAATTATATAGGTATTTAGCTACGAATTTCCACCATAAACTCGTTTTGCAAGATCAAGTATGCTGAAGTATTGAGCTCTGCCCAATTTATCAATAATTTCGTTAATATGCGGTATAGGGTATCGATCGCTAATCGTTTTGTCATTTAGTTTCCTGTAATCTACTACGAGACATCGCTTTTGCTATCCCGATGCACCAATTTTCTGTGGCACTACGCAGGTCGGGTCGGGGCACAGACTAGAAGAAGGTTTAATGATACCTTTTTCTAACATATCATCTATTTGTCAACTTATCTTTGAGAGCATAAGGATATCTATATGATTTTACATGAACAGGTCCTTCATCTGTAGTTTTTATAACATGTTTTACTTTTGAAGTAAATGTAAGTATGTAACAATGTTATTTTTCTCTTCAGAATTCATGTGTTGTGTTCTAATAAAATTTTTAGTATCATTATTCTTTACATCAAACTTGCGTTGTTAACAAAGTATTCACATATATACATTTCATAAGAATTTGATTTTCAAGAAACAGAGTTTATCGGTTTTAATAATGTAATTGAAACGTTTTTGTTACTCTCGTTAATGAGTTCAACTAAAGCGAATCCGTTTTTAGCTATAGTTAAAGACTCTGGTATATAAATATCTCCTAATATTGTTTTATTAAAATTTTACCTTTAAGACGGGTTACAGGTATTTCTTTCGAATTTTTTTTAATATGGTCCAACTGAAATTTGAAATTTATTATCGGTTGGTTTCCTAAATTTTTATCGGAATAACAGCAAGATCACTGATAAGTCGTTTATTCATATCAATATTAAAATACATTTCTATTAAATCATTTATAGCGATAACACCTTCAAAGAATTAGTGAAATTCATACAGTATACATTGTATCATATTATTAAATTCGCTGAATGCAGGGATCTCAGCTTACAATATAAGATATTAGGTTGTTGGAAGTTATATTCAGTTATGTCAAGATAGGTTGTTCCGGGAGTCATTTCTCTGAAAATTTGGATCTGAATAATCAATATTATCATTCATTTGACGGTTACCATCTTGATCGTATTGTGTATGATTGTACTCTTGACATTGTCTTCACTGTAGTCATTGACAAATAATTCTTCTGATCTAAAATCGAGTTATTTATTATTATTATTAGAAAAATAATTATTATTTCAATTGCTTTGATTCTTCATTCTGTTGGTATACATTGAAGGGATTCTAGAAGTGGTTAACATTGGTTGTGGTTTTGGCAATTGATTTTGAAGGACCCATTTAGGTTTGTAAACATTTCGTTGTCCAAAGACTTGGTCATTTGTCGGATAATATTTTTTTGTATAGGAGGACGTGGCTGAATATTTACTGGCTGCGAAGATCATTCGGATCTTCGAAAGCTTTGTTGGAAGTTATTTGCATTTTTTCGTTCGAAGGTGAATATAACTTCTGAAAATGTTCGTACTCACTAACGTAAGCTAACGCGTGTTCTGAATAATTTGATTGTTTTAAGTGTAAATTATTTCTTGATTCTCCTGTGCAACCGGCAATGAACGTATTCAATGCCGTTTTATCACAGTGATTAGAATTCGTATTGTTACCAATTCTCTGCACTATGCGACTTCTGAAAAGTTGAAGCCTAGTTCCGAATTCTAATAAATTTTCATTTTTATACGCTCTGGTTCTTGTTAGTTCTTGAATTAAACAGTCCAAATTACGCTTATCTGAAAAACATTGCTTTAACGCATATTTTAGCATATTCTAATTAGCTAGTTCTACCGATTTCTTACCATTAATTGCGCTTTACCAATAAGTTTTTCCTGTATGCATTCAAATATGTGATCATTTAATTCTCTATCACCATTGGAGGTATCCGATAGGGAATATTTATTTTTGAAAGTGGGAAATATAAGTAGACGCAATTAAAAAAGATAAAGAAAGCACCGCAGATACCTGAA